>JAQPPZ010000030.1:5000000-7500000 GCA_028583015.1 Wollemia nobilis
GTAGGATTCAAGAGCATATGGAGCAGGATATTGGGAATAAGGTTGCAAATTATATGTGGCAGGATATAAATATCAACAAGTGGAAACACATCAAAGTACAAGGTTTTAAAGCAGAGTCTGAAGAGCTTTATAATATTTTAACTCAACAAATTATTCCTTCTAGAGAGGATGAAGATCACATTGTTTGGGTTGAGACTAAAAGTGATGATTTCATAGTTAAGTATGCCTATAATTTGCTTCTCAATGTGGAAGGTCAACATTCAACCGAGTTTGGTTTGGATCAAAGGCTTAATTCCTAAAATATCCTTTTTTTTCGTGGCTGGTGATTCAAGGAAAAATCCTCACTATGGACAATATATTGTCCAACGGTATGGTTATTGCTAACCGTTACTACATGTGCAGGGCAAGATGGGAGACAACCCAACACTTGTTTCTAGAGTGTCCAGTAGCAAAGTCCATCCTGGATGAACTTTTCCAAGCCTTTAAGATCTCATGGGTTAATCCTGCTCTTATATCCGAAGTGTTCCATCAATGGACTCAACCCTTTGTTAGCCTAAAACTTAAGTACCTATGGAAATTCTGTTGGCATCATTTTCTCTGGCATATTTGGCTAGAAAGGAACAATAGAGCCTTTAATGATACCATTCACAACCCAAAAACCATCCTCAACAATATTATTGTCTTTGCGAAAGAAAACCTTAGCACCTTAGTGGATGAGAACCAGACAATTCCTCCCCAAGAAAAATAATTAGCTCAGGCCTTAGGTATTGAGGACAAACCTTTCATTCCTTTGCCCAATCCAAAAAATGGAATTTCTTGGGAGCCACCCCCTAGGGTTGGTTTAAAATAAATTTTGATGGTGCAGCAAAGGAGAACCCGAGAAGAGCTGGAGCTGGAGGAATAATCAAGGATCATCAAGGAAATCTGGTCAAGGCCTTCGCTGAACCATTGGGAATTAGAAATAATAACGAAGCAGAAGCTAGAGCCCTTTGGAGAGGGTTGCAAGTAGTCGAAGCAACTCAAGGTAACTTGATGATTGAAGGTGATTCGATGAACATCATCAACCTGTTAACCAATGGAAAAAAACCTCCATGGATAATCAAGGGAGTCATCCATGAAGTGAGGATCCTTTTTGCGGCAAGACAGAACAGGAGGGCTCATCACATGTACCATGAGGCCAACAAGTCAGCTGACAAATTAGCCAACATAGGTGTTGATGTTGGTAGTTTGGTGACATGGACACAAGGTGTGCCACGTGAAGTGGAAAACATTATTAGTCATGAAAAAAAACTACCCATTAAGGAGAAAGATGAATGGGTGTTCTTTCCCCATGGAGCTGATAATAACTATGGGGTTTCCCTCTAAATCATACCAAATTGGAAATGAAGGTAATAGGGTGTAAGCCTTGGAAGGTTCTGACAGAGAATAGGAAATGGGCAAGCAACAGGTTTCACAAGTGCAAAGTTCCAAACTTCAATTTCCTGTCAATGTAAGTAATGTTTACAGTTATGTTTAGGTATGGGTGTGCCTTGTTAGTAAGGTGTTGTAGGGGATTCAACACAAGTTCTGGTAAGAAAGTTTCAAGGATGACTAGGATATACAATCTCAGTAGAAGGCTGGATATTGTAATAGATTTTGGGTTAACCTGCAAAACTCGGTAATTAATGAAGACTTAATTTTACCAAAAAAAAATAATAACCCGTATCATTCCTCTCAACAAACGAAGCATTGGAATCCAATGCGTTTACAAATAAGTGGGAGATAAGATATTCAAGTGCCCAAAAATCCTCCAAAGTGGTTCATAAAATAAGAGAGATAGACGATGTACAAAGCTCCAAAGAGATCACCACAACTCCATAAAAGGGAGCAACAATGAGCAAAATACATGCTCAACGCTAAAAGGGTCCATATAGGAAACCCAATGGAATCTCAAGGTCTGTTGCCACTAGGGTTAGCCTCAAGCATGTAGGAATGAACACTACCATGCTGAAAAATGACCTTGTCAAAATGTTGTTCAATCTTCAAGAAGGAGCAACTCTTAACACCAATCATGTTGAACCATAAGCATGCACCCAAAACTAAGTACAAATGATCCTACCAAGAAAGTATCTTGTAACCATAGTCGGTGGAGGAAGAGTGAAGGAAAATGCACAAGTAGGCATATTCCGAAGTGTCGAATCTCTGTAGTCTTCGGCTCATGGAAGGCATGAAGTGAAGTGAATGCCTTCAAGAAGTCAAAAGGACTTCAACTCCTAGTGAGGGAGTAGTAAAAATGCCCAAGTGGGATACAATGGATGTAAACAAAGGATGAAGTGTCGAGTACCACCGAGATGCACTTCATTACAAATCCATAAATTTTGTAAAATCCCAAAGGGGAGGAGTAATGTGACTCCTCAAATATCCACAATTGCAAGTGGATAATAGCTATCAAAAGCTAACAAGTGGCGTGTAGCCCAATAAATTCCATAATAGGACATGATGCACCAAATGATAATTGCACCAAAGAGGACTAAAATGAATCTCCTCAAGTAGTTATTGTAGAAGCTGATATGAAATTCTGATGGAGTGTTGCCCAAAGAAGTGTTGCTAGTCTTACTAAGGAAGACATGATCTAAGCTAAAAAGCTGAAATCCACTAAGAGATACTAGCCACAAAAGGCTAAGACAACTCCAATGTGAGTGGAGTACCCATGTGATATTCATGATCACATAAAGAGGGCCATGGTCAAAAGAAGAGACAATGAAAACTTCAAATTAGAGTACCTGAATTCTCATGATCGGAAAACAACACCACCTAGAGTAAGAGTACCCAAAATCATGACGAAATTTCAAGAGGGCCATGGTCATGAGAAAGTCTTTTTCCAAAAGTCCCGAAGGATGAAAGTGGACTTAAGGAGTGTCAGGTTAAACCGAAAATGCACTCCATTTTACAACACTTTGTTTTTGAAAAAGGATTCAATGACCTAATATTCGATGTAACTTATGTCAAAACAGACCTTTATAAAACATCAAAGTAATAGTCCAGTCAAAACCAACTTGGAAAGAGGTTTTCCAACGACTATATGCAAGCCTATACTTGCACATGTACCTTCATTTCTTTGTTAAAGAGAGTTTATAAGGCCCAATACAATTTTGAAACTCGTCGCGAGCTTGCAAACAACGGTTCGGAGGTGGGTCAACTACACCCATCAAACAGTCTATTGACTGCGCACATTGATTGGTCAACCAATGGTCAATTGAGTGAATATGGACGAAGAAATACATATCATTCCTCCCAAAAATATTCAAGGAAGGGCTGGGCCACGAGTACCTTAACCCATATATGGAACCATAGGCGACACGCGCATAGTTAAATATTGAAGGCTTCAACAACCGTCAACCCACGAAATGTGGAATTAAACCAAGTCTGCTACCTGGAGAAAAATACAAATACATTCCCTTCAAATGTGGAGCCATCACGGCTAATGCGAAGTCAGATCCACGGTAATCGAAATATATTTTCCCACTCAATGTGGGACTATCACCATTCACAAATATACTAATCCCGACACAATCAAAACCAACCGCCACACGTCAAAATCTACTCCACTGCTCCAAAACAAACGCCCTCGTTGATGGATATTGCCAGGGTCAAGCTCGTTGACGTGTCAAAAACGCAGGCAAGATAGCCTGCGGCTTCAAATTTGAAGTGAAACAATAGTTGTGTTAGAGCAACCACGAGTAGCATATATATCAACAACAACGTTGGGGTAGCAGAAGCACCAAGTGGTGCAGCAGATTGGAGCTCGTGCTTGCGTGTGGGTCGATATCATAAAATACAAAATGATCCCCTCCAAATCTTTTGGAAATTGCACAACTCAATGTGAGCAGACATTAAAACATCAAAGGCAACCTTACTAGCCACGATCTTTTCCCTTGCATACTATGATCTCCTGATGGCAGAAGATGACAAGCCTACCGAATTTGAACACTGGGTGTGTCAGCAGTAGTGAAACAACATATGCAGTCAAATGAAGATGACAAGCCTACATTAACATGAGCGAATGTTGCGGATCGTCTCATCTGTTATCGTTTCCAGAAAATCATACTAAACGATTGCAAATTGCTTGATTCATTACCATTTTTAACCAGATCTGCTCAATGTCCCACCAAAATCATGAAATTGCCTCGACAGAAACGCAACGAAGGCAGAGTGCGTCAGGTGTGCAGTGAACGTCACCTCAGAATTGTATGTAAATATGAAACAGACAAATCAGGGATAGCAGCAAAAAGGCTTCTATGCAATCGGTTCCAAGTGCTTCAACGGATCTGCAATAGATTATGGCAAAATATTTTGATCTGAGCATGATTCTCCAGATCTGACCACCTGTTAGATTGTAGAGTGGTCGGAGCAGCAGATGTCATGGCAGTAAATGCCAATACTCGTGCGTACAAACAGAAGGTAAAACTTTTGAGCAAGGAGATTAATCAGCGTCAGATATCTTGCACAAATTGCCTACATAGATTTTGAAGAGCGAGCGCAATTACTATTGGAAGATGTCAGATGTTATGGTGTCATCAACACAGCAGAGCTAACAAAGGTAGAGGAACCAGCGTTAGAGTGTCAGATCCACGACGAACAAAGGTGTTGCAAAGGGCAACAGAGACCAATCTCTGTGAAACATGTGCCAAAAGGGATCAACAAAAATTATTGGTGACAAATTTATCACTTAAAAAACCGTCAACAAAAATGAATGGATGATTTTGTATTATAAAATTTTGTTGTCTAATATTTTTCAGCAAAAATTGCAAAACATTGTTCAACAACTTTTGCAAGAAATTTGGTTTGCAAATTCGTCAGCAAAAATTGTAAAATTTGATAAGAAGGGGAAAGAGATAGTTCAAGAGCCACGAGGCTCTGATACCAATGATAAGGAATAAAAAATTCAAATAACAATTAAATTCCAAGATACATAATATTACAAATTAAATGCTTTAAATAAGTACAATACAAACAAACAATCCTAAGATTGCATAAAATGATAAGATAAAGGCTAAGGATTAAGCCCTAATTCTACGAAAGTGCATACACCTAATCCTAGACCTAGTCAACATGAGTCATCACAAACTCACGGACAATTATTTCCTAGACTAAGTCTAATAAGCATCAACCTAAGGTTGATGAAAATAATAACCCATATCAAATATACCATTTTTGTAAGACCCAAAGGCTTCAATATTATTTTTGATAAAAAAATTCTTATGCTATTAATGACTTTGAATTCCATTGTTCTTCCTCTATCCAATAGATGTGATACTGAAATTAGATTATTTGTTATTCCTAGAACATAGAGAACATTATCTAGTGTTCTTTCTAAGAAAGGTAGACTAAGTGGAACATTGTGTATTCCTTGAACTTGGTTTATTTTTCATCAACAATCTTAAGTGGTACATTTTTTTAAATTGAATATAATCAAACCAATATAGATTTCCAATCATGTGATTTCTAGCTTATAAATAATTATACTTGAAGCTTTCTTCATATATATACTTTGTTTCTATTTGATTTGTTTGTGGTGATCCACTATATCTCAAAACATGTTTATGACTATTTTCTCTGCTTTCAAAATTCTTCCTTAATGAAGTTTGCTTCTTTAATCATATGTGACTTTGTAAAAGAACCTTTTTATGGTGTCATAATTGATTTTATAATTTGCTCAAATATTAAGTAGAAATACTTTTAACTTCCTAATTCTTGATTTACTATAGTTTCAAAATTTTAAGAAAACTATAGAAACTTTCATAAAAAATTCTTCTTTAGTCAATTTTTTTTTCAATTATGAAAATATTTTTCTCCTTTATTTAATTAATGCAATACTTTCTAGTCTACTTGCAGTATAAAGACTATGATGTAAATTCATTGCAGGAGACCGATAATGGGCTCCAAGGGTAAACATGTAAGACAAGACATAATACAAATTACACCAGTAAGAGAAACTTGTAAATGCTTCCTTTCATTATATTAATTCACATCCCCTTACAATAGAGTCTTCCAGTTATTATACTCCCCAAAATAAAAAAACCTAGCCTACGCTATCCCCTTACTACTTTTAGTTGCTCTCTATTTTTAGAAACTTGTTATTTTTAGTAACCCTAAAAAAAATTAAAAAATTATGTATATGTATAAGAAGTATTTACTCAATAGAAAAAAAAACAACTTGTATGGCATGCAAAATGGAATCGTGCACCCGTTATTCAATAATAATCACTATCACAAGAAAACAATCCCACTCTAGTTCTACACTAGTAGTTATGATAACTTTTCAGTTAAAAAAACTAACAACTACATTAAAAGCTACTTTTGGGTCTCCTAGAGGTATTTTCTTGCATGAAAATGCAAAGGGTAATTTTTCTTAAGTTCTCCATACCATTCAACACGTTCTGAAAAAATAACGAGGCAAAAAATACACTCAAAGCAAAAGTTATGGCACTACGAAGGTGCATCACACTATCTCTTTTCAACCTTTTTTTTCCTCCAACCTTATTAATTTCTTTCAAATTTCTAATATATTCTTTGAATACATTTTCTTTCTCAAATTTTCCACTTCTAACTTATTTTTTCCAATCAAATATTTTTGCTTGAATCACTTCTCTTTCCGAATTCTCTTTTCCTTTTAATTTTTTTCTTCTCACTATCAAGATTTTCTTTGAGTTATTTTATCTTTCTTGCAAATATTTCTCTCTTTTAAATTTTCCACATTCAAATTTCCACTCAAATTTTCCTTTCAAATATTTCAAATTTTCTTTGAACTACCTTCAAATATTTCTTTTACCGGCATTTTCTTTAATATTATGAATCTCTAAAAGGTGATAATTAAAAAATTATTTACCTTATGCATTTTCAATGATACTAATTATTTAAGTATTTTAGCTCATAGGCATTTGTTTTGGCTCTAGTCTCCAATGCAATATTTCCTACAATGTTTTAACAAATTCATCTTTGATATATTTGCCTTCTGATGCACTTTCCAATGTACTCATTTTTTAAACCAAGAATTTTTTCTAACACATGAGTTCTCTAGACTATTTTAGTTGTCTTCCTCATGTTCTATTAGAAACTTTCTAGTCATCTACCTATTTTGGTTTGAACATTTACAATGTTGTTCTTTAAAAGGTACCTCCACAATATTCTATAGTCTTCTTTATGTATTCCTTCCTTTTCTCTATCTATCTCCTTGCATGTTCATTCCTTGAATGCTTATTCAGTATCTTAGACAACTATTCTCCTTAGACGTCTACTCCTTGGGCATATCTTTTCCTTGGATTTCTATCATCCTAAATCTTGCATACAATGTAGGTTTCACACAAATGCTACTCTCTCTAAATAGTAACTGTTCACATGATAGTGGTTCCGCTTTCCCACAGTGGATCTGATACCATTGTTAACAATTAAGTATTTTTTCTTTTAATGTATCAAGTTTAAATCCTCACACAATGACATACATTTAATCCATGATAATAACAAACTCACTAAAAATTAATTGAAAAGGTATCTAGTTAAGCGATGTAAATACAATGTAGTTTAGAGTTTACTCTATCATTCATTATAATGCTCTATCTTAAATATATTCAACTATGACATGAGACTCTTCACATTCACAACACTCTTGATATTTTTGTTTTTACTAACTCTCCATCTCCTCAAACTCATGGTAGATATGACTCTTCATATTTATCATAGGATAAATATATTTTATTGACTCCTAATAGTGAAAAACCTCTAATGATTACACACACTAAAATATAAACATTTACAAGACTCTTTCACACCACATATTTACAAAGTATTTACAAAAATATTTACATGTACCAAATAATGTAATAGAATCTAAAAAAAATATCCTTTTATTATTGAATCATGTTAAGTATTTAGACTGAATAAAGTTATTTCTATAATATGTATTTCTTAATTGTTATAATTATTGGAATTGTATCCTTTAGAGTCATTATGATGAGTTATTAACAATTATTTGATGTAATAGTATATTTTTATGGACTTTAGAACATGTGTGGTAATTAATTTACACTGGAACCTAAAAATATATATGATAGGTATTAATAAAAATATATTCCCTGGATCATGGAAGGGGACTTTAACACACCGTTGTATCCATCTGATAAGAGGGGAGTTTGAGGTAACCCAACTAGAAGCATGTAAGAATTTAGAGAATTTATCAATACCAATGATCTCATGTATGTTAACCTCAAAGGGAACCAATTTACTTGGAACAACAGACGAAATGGAAGCCAATTTATTATAGTAATATTGGATAGAACATTATTGTCCAAAGAAGCTGTAAATATTTGGGGATATGCTAGCCTCCAATCTCTCCTTAAAATTGGGTCCAATCATAGCCCTCTTCTATTAGAAATGGATAATCCAAAAAATTTCAAAACCCCCTTTCATTTTGAAGCAGTGTGGGTTCATCATCCAAATCTTAGGGAAATAATGTTGCAGTGGTGGCCAACCTTGGTCCAAGGGTCACCTTATTATAGACTAGGGAAAAACTGAAATTAGTCAAAGAAAACCTTAAAGTCTGGAACAAAGAGATTTTTGGAAATATTTTTGACAACAAGCAATCCATTAAGGATAGATTAATCATTATTGAGCATAAAATCCAAAATGGATTAAATGATGAAGAGATCAGATTGGAAGAAAAAATACTTTATCAAAATATCATAATGCTTTGGCTTGTAAAGAGAAATTTTGGAGGAAAATTTCTAGAATCACATGGTTAAAAGAGGGAGATGCAAATACAAAATTTTTTATATCTCCACAATGAGGAATAGAAGTACTAATAGAATAATAGAACTACTCAAAAATGATGGGACCATCACAACAGACATAAGAGAAATTAGAAATGAAATAGTTTCCCATTTTGAATCCCTTATTGAAGCTCCTATTACAAGTTCATCTTTGGCCAAAGAATCATTACTATCCCATATTCCATAGGTCATTCCTAATGGGGTCAATCAAAAATTGCTTACTACATTTTTAGAGGATGAAATCAAATAAGCCTTGTTTTCCATGAACCCTGACAAGACCCCTAGACTAGATGGATTCCATCCAAGATTTTTCCAAACTTTCTGGGATATTTTAGGTGGTGATGTTTGTGCAACAGTAAAATAACTCCAATATTCCCAAGTGGTCCCTCCTAGCTTCAATTCTACCTTCATATCACTAATTCCCAAAAGCCCAGCTGCAAGGAGTTTAAATGAGTTTAGACCAGTAAGCCTTTGCAATATTATCTACAAAATCCTCATTAAATACATGGTGAACAGGATAAGGGATGTACTTCCTATGTTTATAGACCACTATCAAGGAAGCTCCATCTAAGGAAGGTCAATTTTATATGGAATCATAACAATGCATGAGGCTCTTCATTTATCGTCTCAAAATAAAAAAAGTTATTTTTTCCTCAAACTGGATATGAACAAGGCCTTTGGTAGGGTTAATTGGGATTTCATATTTGCTATTTTACTCAAGTTTAGGTTTCATCCAGAATGGGTGTAACTAATTAAAGGTTAAATCTCAACTGCATGGTTTTTAGTTATTGTAAATGGTTCCCCATCTGGTTACTTCCAAAGAAGTAGAGGTCTTGGACAAGGAGATCCTTTATCTCCCCTACTTTTCATCATAGCTATGAAATATTTGAGGGGAACAATTCATGCTGCCTAAAGATCAGGTCTCATATCTATAATTTAAGCAACAAATCAAATTTATCCTGTTACTCACCAACAATTTATGGATGACATGATCCTATCCACTTTTTCCTCCATACTTGAAGCTAAAGTAATAAAATACATTATTTTGCTATATGAAGAAGCAGCAGGCCAGAAAATAAATTTCCAAACGAGAAAAAATTATTTCTTAAACACTCCTCATCAAAGACAGATCAAAATATCCAGGATCTTGGGATGCTCAATTGCATAATTTCCTGTTATTTACATAGGTCTTCATCTTTTTGTGGGTACACCAATTGAGGGGATGTGGAACCCAGTGATTTATAGATTTAAAAAAAATTTAACTGGATAGAAAGGGAACCTTCTGTCCCAAGAAGGGAAAGATATTTTAACCATGGTATTCCTCCAAAGTATCCCAATCTATTTCCTTTTAGTGTTTAAAGTTCCCTCAAAAGTGTATGACAAGATTGAATAAAATTAAAAACAATTCTTATGGCCTGGGATTGAAAACAAAAATCATTTACATATGGTAGCCTGGGAAAAAGTTTGCAGATCTAAAGACCAAGGAGGAATTGGGTTGAGAAGACTTAAAAATTAAATCTAGTATTAATGGCTAAACATGCATGGAGATTATTATCGGAAGAGCAAGTGGAGTGGATCACTATAGTCAAGAGGAAGTATTTGCAGGGCACATAGTTTCTAAATGAGACAACACCCACAAATGGCTCAAATTTCATGAAAGGAATAATCCAAAAAAAGAGTATGTTGATAAAAGGACTCAGGTGGGATATGGGAGATGGTATATCAATAAACTTCTAGTTGGATATATGGATAGAAAATCAGCCACTCATTCAGTCTCAAAATATTACGATTCTCAAAGACTTTACATATGCAACCTTTGGATACAAAGTGGTTGATTTACTTCACAAAACAAATAACATCTATAGGTGGAAAAGTATTCACAACATCCATCACCCTGAAGAATAAAGGGACTTAGAAATACTGCTCAATTCCATAATCATCCCCACAGGAGAAGTTAAAGATAGCATTATTTGGGCCCCAATAGAAGATGGGAAGTTTACAATCAAATTTGCTTATCAGCTCCTCATTCCCCAAGAAGAAACACAAATTCCTTTCAATTTTATGTGTATCAAACACCTTACTCCCAAAGTTTCTTTCTTTTCTTGGCTTACCATTCAAAATAAAATTTTGATAGTTGATAACCTTATTAAAAGAGAGATAATTATCTAAAATAGATGTTTTTATGCTTATCTAACTAGGAATCCTCCCACCACATCTTTCTCAATTGTCCCTATTCCATTTCCATTCTTGATTAACTCTTTCAAAGGTTCCAAATAAGTTGGGTAAAACCTCCTTCTATTGTGGAGTTGTTCATTTGGTGGCCTCAACCTTTCCACCATCCTAAGATGAGCATAATTTGGAGGTTTTATCTATATCATTTTCTTTTGCAAATATGGTTAGAAAGGAACTGAAGAGTATTCTCTAATTTTCCAAGGATATTTTATCTCTAACCAGTAAAATTATTTCCTTTTCCAAAGAGAATGCTTCCATTATTCCATATGATCCAAGGCCTTGTTCGAGGATTAAAACTATCATTCTTCGTTATCTGAATATTTCCCAGGACATGATTGTATCTCAACCCAATCCTAGAAGTAACATTAAATGGTGTTCCCCACCCCATGGATGGGTTAAATTGAATTTTTATGGAGCTACAAAAACAATCCAGACAAATCAAGAGCAAGAGGCATAATCAAAGATCATAAAGGAAACTCGATTTTAGATTTTGCGGAATACCTTGGTGAATAGTCCAATCATATGGCTGAATCAAAGGTATTATGGAGAGGTCTTGCATTAATAAAACATATCACAGGTAGAATCATAATTGAAGGGAATTATCTCAATATTATTAATTACATTAAAAGCTCTAAAAGACCATCTTGGAAAGTTAGAAGTTGCATTGAAGAGGCCAGGAAACTTGCTACTCACCAGTAGGAAGTTATCTTCCAACATGCTTTCATAGAAGCAAATAAGGTAGTAGATAAACTGACAAACATTAAGGTTGGTGGTCCAAGTTTGTTGACTTGGACAGACACACTACCACAGGAGGTACATGCTTTAGCAACTATTGAAATTTTTTACAATGATTAGCTAGGTTACCATACTTTTTATAAGTTTCCTTATTATGTGTAAGAGTGTTGAAGTTTTAAAATATTCTAGTAGGACAATAGGTACCAAATTTCAAAAATTCTTTAAGGTCTTGGTTATATGGCTTGTCCTTTTGAATAACAAATTCCATCAATTTAATGACCCCTTCTCTCTATGGAATTATCATTTGGATGGTTGTCTCATGATCATCTTGACTTGTTTTGAATCCATTCATATCACAAATCTTAATCTACATTATTTCCATAATAGGTGGGTGTCATGTCATATAACCCCTAGCATGTCTAGTATCTATGTCCATTGCCACATGATTTATTCATTTCTCCAAAAAAATTATGATTTTTTAATAGCCAGGAGTAATAGTTCATTCCCAAATCCTACTAATGTCTCAAATAGAAAGTTTAGGTACAAATAAAAGGATGTTTTTTGTAGATATAGTGGGGAAATCAACAACACAAATGGATATCTCACTCTTTCCAATTCGAGTGATCCCTGTCACATGTGGAAAGATTATTGGCACCAAAATATTTTTAGAGATGTTTATTTCAATATTGATAAGATTTTCTCTAGGATTGAGATAGGAAATATGACAATGTTGGAAATCATCATTTTTGAAAAAGCTAGAAGTCTTGGAACCATCATCGAATGTGATAGGGTGGGAACAATTTGTTGCATCAAAAGCAATTAAAAAAAATTACTCATTTCTTTCCAAAATTCTCATTCTTTGGAAGGAGCTAAGAAGAATCTAGAAGCTTCAAAAAAAAATTCTCTGGTCAAGGACTGAGGATAAGAAAAGAATCCATTTAGTAGGTTGGAACAAGGTTTGCAAACCTAAATCTGATGGGGGGTTAGGATTGAGGAGAGTTGCTCATCTCAATACGACTCTGTTAGCCAAACAAGCATGGCGGTTATTGACTAAGGTCGATAATGAATGGATTGCCATAGTTAGGAGGAAATACCTCCAAGGTGTGAACTTCCTTAATGACAACTTAGCAAGCAGGGGGTCTACTTTTTGGAAGGCAATCCTCATGAGTAGGGATCTTGTCAAGAAAGGTCTTATATGGATTCTAGGAAATGGGCAAACAATAGACTTTTGGAAGGATCGATGGGTGAGAGCTGAGGAGTTATCCTAGAATCCTCATTTGTCTAGGATTCAAGAGCATATGGAGCAACATATTGGGAAGAAGGTTGCAAATTATATGTGGCAGGATATAAATATCAACAGGTGGAAACACATCAGAGTACAGGGTTTTGAAGCGGAGTCTGAAGAGCTTTATAACATTTTAACTCAGCAAATTATTCCCTCTAGAGAGGATGAAGATCACATTGTTTGGGCTGATACTAAAAGTGGTGACTTCACAGTAAATTCTACCTATAATTTGCTTCTCAATGTGGAAGGTCAACAATTTCAACCAATTTTGGTTTGGATCAAAGGCTTAATTCCTAAAATATCCTTTTTTTCATGGCTAGTGATTCAAGGAAAAATCCTCACTATGGACAATATGTTATCCAAAGGTATGGTTATTACTAACCATTTCTACATGTGCAGGGCAGGATGGGAGACTACCCAACACTTGTTTCTGGAGTGTCCGATAGTGAAGTCCATCTTGGATGAACTTTTCCAAGCCTTTAGGATCTCGTGGGTTAAGCCTACTCTTATATCCGAAGTGTTCCATAAATGGCCTCAACCCTTTGTTAGCCTAAAACTTAAGTACCTATGGAAAATCTATTGGCATAATTTTCTCTGGAATATTTGGCTAGAAAGGAACCATAGAGCCTTTAAGGATACCATTCACAACCGAAAACTATCCTCAACAATATTATTGTCTTTACGAAAGAAAACCTTAGCACCTTAGTGGATGAGAACCACACAATTCTTCCCCAAGAAAAATAATTAGCTTGGGCCTTAGGTATTGAGGACAAACCTTTCATTCCTTTGCCCAATCCCAAAAATGGGATTTCTTGGGAACCACCCCCCCAGGGTTGGTTTAAACTAAATTTTTATGGTGCAGCCAAGGAGAACCCGAGAAGAGATGGATCTGGAGGAATAATTAGGGATTATCAAGGAAATATGGTCAAGGCCTTCGTTGAACCATTGGTAATTGGAACTAATAACGAAGCAAAAGCTAGAGCCCTTTGGAGAGGGTTGCAAGTAGCCCAAGCAACTCAAGGTAACTTGATGATTGAAGGTGATTCTATGAACATCATCAACCTGTTAACCAATGGCAAAAAACCTCCATGGAGAATCGAGGGAGTCATCCATGAAGTGAGGATCCTTTTTACGGTAAGACAAAACAAGATGGCTCGTCACGTGTACCGTGAGTCCAACAGGTCAGCTAAAAAAATAGCCAACATAGGTGTTGATGTTGGTAGTTTGGTGACATGGACATAAGGTGTGCCACGTGAAGTGGAAATATTATTAGTCATGAAAAGAAACCTACCCGTTAAGGAGAAATATGAATGGGTGTTCTTTCCCCATGGAGCTGGTAATAACTAGGGGGTTTCCCTCTAAATCATACCAAATTGGAAATGAAGGTAACAGGGTGTAAGCCTTGGAATATTTCGACAGAGAATAGGAAATAGGCAAGCAACAGGTTTCACAAGTGCAAAGTTCCAAACTTCAATTCATGTCAATGTAAGTAATGTTTACAGTTATGTTTAGGTATGTGTGTGCTTTGTTAGTAAGGTGTTGTAGGGGATTCAACATAATTTCTGGTAAGAAAGTTTCAAGTATGACTAGGATCTACAATCTCAGCAGAAGGCTGGATATTGTAATAGGTTTTGGGTTAACCTGCAAAACCCGGTAATTAATGAAGACATTTATTTACCAAAAAAAAAGAAGAATCTAGAATCTTCTAGCAAAAAGGTGGATGGACAGAAGGAGGCCATGGGCAGTCCTATTCCGTAGATTGTTCTTCAGATGTTCCTACTATTTGGTTTACGTAGTTCCCAATGGGCTTTTTTGTTTTTCTTGGGTTTGGCTTTCATCTGGTAGCCTTGAAGGATGGATCCTTTTCTCTGTGTTTGTTGTAGTGTTTTCTATCAATGTAATAGGTGAATATTTATCTACTATTCTGAGGGTTTTGTATACTTCCTCTTGGTCTTAGGATGATGCCTATTGTTTCTTGTTGATGTGAAAGGTATTTGGGAGCCATCATATTTCCTGGCATAATATAATATCAATTAACTTACCAACAAAAAATACATTGATAATATTTCACCTATGCAATTTCATTGAAACCCTTTCAATTTAACATATGATAAAAGTAAAATATGTTTATATCTACTTCCACATGAGGCTTTGCTACATGAGCTATGTATAACTCTAAAAAATTATTTAGGCTCATCCCCTATGAAAATATGAGGCTAGGTTTCTTGATGATGGATTAGTTTATTGTATAATGATTTTTTTTGTGAAATATATATCACCTTTCAAAATGTTATATAGAGTATGTAATTTTGAACAATTTTATATAACACCAAAATAATATATATAATGTATAGGTATATTTGAGTAAGGTGCCTAAAATAACTTGTCAAAGCTATTTTTTATGAGAGACTCCTTATAAGTCACATTTTTCTTTATATTCTATGTTATTTATTTCTAATAACAATAACCTATATATTTTTTTTCGTACTATTAATAACAGAGAGGGTTTTGAAGGGTATCCCACAACCACTACACTCAAAAAACCACCTAAGGAACACAAACCAAAACTACTAGAAAAATACTGCACAAAACCAACCGAAGGACACATAAGAAGAGGATAACTGAGATAGTTCTACCCCAAACTACCCATCTCTTGAGCAACATATATCCTCAAAGTAATCCAACAAAACCATAAAAGTATAACAATAACCTATGTTATCGATATGCAAAACCATAAAAGTAGTACTATTATAAATTCATCATTTAGTTTTTGGATTAATAAGTATCATTTTTATAAAAAACTGTAATAGAATGTTAATCAACATATTACCCATATTCTAAATAATAGAATGAAAATAGAACATGGCATAGAAAAAGTAATATGAATATATAATATAATGTAAAAGTGAGGCTAGTACATTATATAATATCATATACTCCAAGGATATCTAATTGTGCTTATCTATTGATCCTTTGTTATATTTTGAACTAAATAAATAACACTACTATTTTATGAATATATAATTATAATGTATTTGGAATATAGATTAATAGCAAAGGTCATGTCTAGTTAGTTTCTAGTCAAATACATAATACTACATACAAAAGATAAGTAGATAATAGAACCAATCAAATGAGAAGTGGAATTAGCCCAATCTTTACCTAGAACAAAATAAATACTTCATTCAAATATATTACAAAAGGTTCACATCATGTTCTATATAATAGAAATAAATTATTGAAAAATATTAAACTATATGAATTCCTTAAAAAATGAAGTAGACCCAAATCTATCATCCTAAAATAATGTCAAAGTAATGGATTTATCTCTTAAATATTAGAATCTAAGCTTTTAGTCATGATATAATTTTTAAAATAGATACCTAAATATGAATATATTTTTCATGATGCTTGATTTAAACATCATGGTTAACCATCCAATAATGGAGGTTGTGAATGAGAATGAAACCTTAAATCATGACATACAATACAAAATGAATCCAATGCAATAATTATTAATTAAAATTGTAACCTCCCCAAAGAGAGGCCAAATCCCTAACCACTGCATTGTCCTTGTTGGACAAACTTATATATTTTTATTAAGAACCTATTTATTCAACCAACTATTATAGTTTATTCAAGGTAAATTCAATAGTCCATTGCTACTATTCCAATGAGAAATGAACAAATATTCGAAACATATTATTGGTGTGATTTCCACTATGGTTGGTCCTATATATTTTATTTTCTTCTAATTTTGATTGTTTTCAATGCATTAAAAAACTTATACTTAATTTTTTAATCCTTGTAATTTATTGTCAATTTTAATAAAAATATGATTTAAAATTTTCAATCCTAAAGGTAAATATTAATATATTCAAAATGATGTGATTGAAGGTCCCATGATTGAGGATCCTATCAAAAGTTATTTTCATTGGTGATCATATCTTATTTGGATATATTATAAATAAAATATATTTTAAAATCCTCCATATGTTTAATAAAAACAAATATATGAACCTTAACTTCAAGATTATTCTACCATTCAATAGGAATATGTTCTTATGTCGTTAAATAAAATATCATGGAATACAAAACTAAAGATCCTTATCCTATCCATCACTCATAAAATTTCATCCCTTTAAATATATAAGTTTTATTGATTATTTAAGTTTTTAATATTCCAAAATATCATAAGACTTGAGATCCACCTAATTTCCATGTATTATAATTGATAATTCATTTTGTTTAGGAATCTATTATTGTATTTAACTATCTTAATTTTTTGAAGGTATATTTGATAACACTATAAGGTAATCATATTAGAGATTATAAAATTATTAAACTCATTATTAATGTAGTTTCCACCATGATTTATCCTTATACATTTAATATTTTACATATTTATAAGCTTAAATATTATAATTTCGATGTTGTAGACCTAAGTATACCTAAAAAATAATTAATAAAAGAAAGAATATAATTGTTTTCCATAATAGCATAATATGTAATAGAACCATAAATATATTTATGGACAAACATATGGGTTGGTAAGCATAATGAACATTTACTTGAAGAAAGCACTTCATACAATATATCCCCAATACAAACCATTCACATAGTCTAGTAAGTAGATCATTCAATGGAACATCATCGATCATATAAATATGACTCATGTTTAAAGAATTTAATATGAGTGTTTCCTTATTATTAATGCAATAAATAACTTCCATTATTATCCATGTGAATCATAGCAAAAATTTCTTTTGATATGAATAATTGAAGCATTAGATCTTATACAACTAATTAATCTCATCGTAACCTTCTAAAGAAACCAATTATAACTTTAGTATCCTTGATTATCCATCAATTTAGACAAAACCTAGTATTGTTTTGGCATCCGGATCCTAGTATTAACATATGAAAAACCTCTCCAATAGTATAGAAATACAATAGAGACATTGAAATAGCCTAGAATATATCAATTAAGTAGTTACCAATGAAAACTTCATGTTACATGTGTTACTAACTATAGTTAAATAGAAAGATGAAATGCTTAGTTAGATGCCTTACATTTATAGGATATATTATGCATTCTTAAAAGGAAGAAGAATATTAGAATATTGAATATATAACCATATGTGATGTGGTGCATCCAACTTGGAAATAATAAAAAATTATATATTTAAGAAATAATTGGTAAACCATTTCAATAATTGCCAAAAATCCACAAAAAAAAAAAGGAAAGGGAAAGTGAAATGGTGTGAAGGAGGATAGAAAATAAGAGAATAAGAATGGTGAGAATAGAGTAATAAAGGAGAAGATCCTGAGGAAAGAAAAAAATATGTCTGAGAATGGTAGAGAAGAGAGAAAAATAATGGGATATACAGTGAGAAAGAAAGTGAAGCCATTGTCATTAATTTATCCGAATTTAAAATTACAAATCTAAAACAAATGCCAAGAGTTATCTAGGTTAGATGAATTCATACCTTTATACCTTCACAATAATATATAATACATATATTCTCATTCATTTTGTGTGTTGGAGTGATAATTATTTTGTATTATTGAATAATACATTATAAATATGTATAAATTTTGGGTATGTGCAATTTGAAGGAGAAGGTCAGTTTGAGATGATGTTAATAAAAATATATTGGGGTGTCAACTATCCACTATTTCACATAAAAAATAATGTGTGATTATTGTTCTTACAAGACCAAAATACCATTCAATCGAAGGGAGAGTCACTATTCAGTTTGAGTCCCATGGAAGATATGTCTGGTGGAACTGCCATCCTAAGATATTATCATCTCAAAGAGTCATTGACTTGGGAATCATATTATTATACTTAATTTTTGTCTTTATATTTTTCCATATTGCAAGGAGTGTGACCAGAAGAGATGGTAATTGTCTTATTCTAAGGAATTACCAAATCAATCAATTTTCCTCATGTGTATCATCATCTCATGCATTAAGTTCTTGTTGTATCATGAAAATATCATCATAAGACATTATCATGCTAAATTAATTGGACATTTTCATATCATAATACTATGATCATATTATAAGATGTTATAAGAGTGTACATTTCCATATTGAACCTTGTTGATTGCATGCGTGAGTATTGTACATCTGATGTTCATAAGTTAATTTGATAACTTGTTGCTTGAGAAGGTCATCCATAGGTGAATTTTATTCTCTTGACTATATAATTTGGTATCAAAGTGAATTTTAAATATGTATTAGAATAGGAAGACCATGTGGTATGGGATCTCAACCAATGGATATAGCTAAAATGCTAAGAGAAATCAATACCAAGCTATATGCAACTGAGAATACTCAAAGGAGAGGCATTCATCTTGAGAAGATTAGTGGTAGTGAGGAGGAGGAGACTAGTCACATTGAATATTGATATGAATATCAACGAGAATAACTAGAGCAATGGTTAATTTTGGTATTCTTAAATATGGGAAGTAAGCCAAAGATAGATACTCTCAATTTTAATGAAATCTTATACCTAGAATATTTTATTTATTGGGTAACAAACATGGAGAGATTATTTAATTATGAATCTATGAAGGATCCAAAGAGGGTCAAATTTATGTGTACATGGCTGAAGGGACATGCTTTGATTTAATGAGATCATATCCAAATTAAGATATAACAAAAAAGGAAGGATAAAATTCAAGATTGGGAAAATTTTGTATCCAAGTTAAAATATAAATATTTACCTATAGATCATCAAATAGAATTTATATGACTCCAAAACCTCAACCAAAAATAGGAGTAAAATAATATATGGAGTTCTATAAATTGACCATAAGATTAATCCATATCAAATATGATGAAGAGAAGGTGGAAAGATATATAAATGGATTAAGACTACCCATACAATATGATATTGGTATGATTCAAATCACAACTATTGAGGGGGAATATCATTATGCACTCAAGATAGAGTAAAATCTATTGCAAATGCAACAATATAATTCTAGAAAAAGACAACAATATTCTCAAGGAATAGGACAAAGAAAAATTGGAAGAAGATATCAAAGGTAAGAGGGAGAAGCTTTTATTTCTCAAAATAATAAAGAAAATAGATATTTATGGAAAGGAAGAGGAGTTTATGTTAGAGGAAGGGATAGATGATTTCTTAAAAAAAATTATAGATGCAGAGAAGTTGGCCATCAGGCATTTTGAATGTCCAATAGTACAATAGAGTAGTACTAAAGGAAAGGAAGCTAGAAATCATATTATGCAAGTAAAAAAAGAAAGTATTGCTTCATTGAAGCATATAAAGAAACCAAAGTAAGGAGAATCTATTATAATTAAAATAATATTATTGAAACCAACAAAGGAGATGCATAAATCTAAGCAAAGAAGGAACTTGTTTAGGATAATTTTAAATCAGAATGCAAATGTTGCAAGGTGATTGTGAATAGAAAAATCACAAAAAAATTAACGCTAACATAGATGGTAGAGAAATCACAAATGAAAATAATTGAGCATTTGAATCCATACAAAGTGTCATGGTTACAAAATAGACATCAAATTTTGGTAACTAAATAATGTATGGTAAACATTTAGATTGGCTTTTATAAGGATGTGATTTTATGTGACATCATGCTTATGGATGTATGCCAAATTTTGGTAGGGAGACCATGGAAATTTGATATAAAATTAGTATGTGATGGTAGACTAAACACTTATTAACTATCAAGAATAGCAAAAATTTATGCATTTATTTCATTGAAGGACAAAGGAAAAGAGGTGGGTAGTAGTTCTAAATTTTGCTTCATCTCTAAAAAATAATTATTGAAGGAGATAAAGAAAGGGGAAGCATATTTTTATTTCATTTCTAAACCCATAGACGATGGGGCAATGAATAAAATGGTTGACATTCCATATGAATTTAATGTTTTGTTAGAAGAATATGTTGATATAATTTTAAAAGAACTACCTAATGGGTTAGAACCTATGAGAAGCATTAATCATTAGATAGACTCCATACCCATATCAAGTTTTCCAAATAAGGAATCCTATAGGATAAAACCTATGGATAATAAAGAGATAAAAGGACAAGTCCAAAATATCTTGGAAAAAGGACTGATCAAGGACAGCTTGAGCCCATGTATAGTACCAGTTTTACTAGCATCCAATATGGGAGAAAAATGATATATGTGCATACATTATCAATAAATAAATAAGATTCCAATAAAATATAGGTTTTAATTTTCTTGTATGGATGAATTGATGGATTTTTTTATTGGTGTATTTTATTCCAAAAATATTGAATTGAAGAGTGGTTATCATCAAATTATAATCAAAGAAGGAGATGAGTGGAAGACTATGTTTAAAACCAAACAAGGCTTGTATGAATGATTGGTCATGTCATTTGAGTTGATGAATGCACTTAACATTTTTATTTAATTGATGAATGAGGTCTTAAAGCAATTTCTTGGTAAGTTTGTGGTGGTTGACTTGGAATATATTTTAGTGTTTAGCAAGATGAAGTAAGAACACCTAATGCATTTAAGGTTAGTTTTACAAAGGTTGAAGGAGAAACAATTGCTAATAAATTTGAAGAAAAATACTTTCATGAATAAATATTTGGTATATTTGGGTTTTATTATATCCAAGGATGGTTTGTGGATGGATGCAACAAATGGAAAAGTAATCTAGAATTTTTCATGTTTTAGCTTATTTTTAAGAAAGTTCACCAAAATATTAGTGGAATTTGTGCTCCAATAATGAAAATATTTAAGGGAGGTAGACACAAATTCAAATGGATAGACATAATAAAAATGAGCTTTTTAATATTGAAAGAGAAATTCATAGAGCAGTTAGTCCTAACATTGCCAAATTTTAACAAATTTTTCCAAGGAGAATTTTATGTAAGCAGGACAACCATTGGAGAAATATTGAACCAATAAGGTAGACCTTTACTTATTTCAATAAGAAATTGAATGAATTCAAAAATAATTTTTTATTTTATGATTACGATTTTTATTCCATTGTGCAAGAACTCAATAAGTGGAGACATTATCTATTACTAGAGGAAACTGTGCTATTTATAGATCATAAAAGCTTTATAGTTCATTACTAGCCAAGGAAAATTGAACTAAAGACATGAAATGAGTGGAGTAAATTCAATGTTACTCATTTTTTTTGAAGCATAGAAGGGGAAGTTTAAATAGGGTAGTTGATACCTTGAGTAAAATAAACTTGTTGATAAGTATAATGAGGATTGAAATAGGTTTTAATGCTATGAAAGAGCTTTATGTTGATGATTTGGACTTGGAGGAAGCTTGGGCATATTACAATGACCCTACTATAGGACATAGAATTTCATGGGTAGATTATTTTATCTAAGAAATGTTATTATTCAAGGGATAATAGTTATGCATACCACAAAGCTAAATGATGGAGAATATAATAAGAGAAAACATAGTGGATGACTAGCTAGATATTTTGGAATAGATAAAATTTTGAAACAACTTTGTGAAATTTACTTTAGGCTAGGGGTAAGTGTATATGTGTGTAAGCATAGTTTTTAAGTTTATCAATATGTAAAAGGAAAGAGTTAAAATAATGGGTTGTATCAACCAATACCAAAGATACCATGGGAAGACATAAGTATAGAGTTTATACTTGAATTACCTCAAACTAAAAAGGATAATGATTAAATTTTTGATTTTGTTGCTAGATTTTCAAAGATGACATATTTAATACCTTGTAAAATAATGAATGATGCTATTCATATTTTTAATTTTTTATTTTAGGAAATTCTAAGACTGCATGGTTTACCAAAGGGTATTGTGTTGGATAGGGATGTGAATTTCATAGGTCACTTTTGGTGGACCTTATGGAAGTAGTTGGGTATAAAACATAGTTCTAGTTTAGCTTATCACCCATAAATAGATGGACAAACTAAAGTGGTGAACAAAACCCTTGGAAATTTGTTGATATTATTAGTTGAAAAAAGCCTAAATTATGGGATATCATTTTAGCATAAGAAATACTCCCATATAACAATTTAGCTAATATAAGTGCATTTAAAATTCTATTTCAAACTATATATGGAATCTATCTATGAAGAGTGGATGAGTTGTGAAATACAATAGATTTATAGAGACCAAGTGTAGTTGTAGAGGACTTTGTTGACTACATGATTTATATCAGGAGGTAAAACTTGAGTTGGAAAATAATGCTATAAGATACATGCAATATGTTGATCTCAAATATTGAAAATAGGAATTTTAGGTGGGAGACCTAGTTTTGTCATATTTTCAAAAGAAAAGGTTCCTAAAATGCACTTATAACAAGCTTAATTGGAAGAAGATTGGATCTTGTAAGGTATTGAAAAATTTCCAACTAATGCTTATAAAATTGAGCTCCCAAAAGGGGTAGACATACCTTAAATGTTTAATGTGGCATATTTGTATCCATACTATGCTAATTTTATGGATAACATTGAAGATATCACATTTGTTTTTTTGAATAAAGAATGGATAGCACAACTCCCATAAAAGCAATGAAATAATATTGAGGTAGTGATAGATTCTAGAGTGGCCAAAAGAACAAGAGGTAAAGTATATTATGAATATCTATTCAAGTAGAAGAAACAATAAATTGACATAGTAATGTGGATGAATGCTTTGAATTTTGCTAAATATGGCATATCAATTATCAATTTTGATAATTGTTCTTGGGCTTTGCTCTTGAATAATTTTGTATTACTTGATGAGTATGATGTGGGGTATTCAACATACAAATAATAAATAATAAACTATTTAAGAAATTATTGGAAAACCATTTCAATAACCATAAAAATTCCATAAAAAAATAAGGAAATAAAAAATAAAATAACATAGAGGGAAGAAAGAAGAGAAAAATAATGATCAGAAGAGAGGATGTGGAAATGATACTAAGTAAGATAGAGGAATATAGAAGAATATCTATAGGAGATGAAAAATAAGAAAACTAAGAATGCCAAAGACAAAAAGGAATGAGATATATAGGGAGAAATAAAGTGAATCCATTACTGTTAATTTATTTGAATTTACCATTGCAAATATGACATAAATATCGAGTCATCCTATTCTGATGTATTAATGCCTTAATTTGTATATCCTATGGGAAAATTTGTAATAATATATAATATTTTATTCCTTATCCATTATATGTATTTGTGTAGGAATTATTTTTATTCATTGAATAGTACATTATAGACTTGTACAAATTTTTGGTATGTGTATGTTGAAGGAAAAAGCAAGACTAGGTTGATGTTAAGGTAGATATGTTGGGGTGTTAACTATACATGATTTTATATAACAAAAAATATGTAATTGTCATTCTTACAAGACAAAAACACCAATCAAATGAAAGAAATAAATGTTATTTAGTCTAAGTCCCATGGAAGAGACATCTAGTGGAACTATTATCCTAAGATATTATTATCTCAGAGTCATTGACCTGGAAATCGTAGTCTTATGCTAAATTTTATCTTGAGATATTTTTGTCTCATAAGGATTACCTTCATAAGAAATTATCATCATCTTATGCTAATTATTTTTCTTAAGGTATTGTCATCTCAACCAATTATAATTATGGGTATCACCATCTTGTGCAATAAGATCTTTTTGTCTCATGAAACTATCATTATAAGTCATTTTCATCCTAAGGAAATGAGACATTATCATACCATAAGATTATGCTCATAATACATTGTATCATAGAAGTATGTATTGCCATATTGAATCTTGTTGGTTGCATGTGTGAGTACCATGCATCTAGTGGTCATAAGTGGAGTTGATAACTTGCTACTTGATAAGGTCATCCATATGTGGATTCCCTTCTCCCACATGTACCAATATGTCTATTGTGATTTAAATTTATCCATACTAATCCTAAGTTATAAATGTTCCATATCATGTGTATATTGATTTATCAATTACTAAAAATTTTAAATGCTACCCTCTCATGACTGGATTTTGTTCCATTTTTCTTCTACTAAGCACATGCTACATTCTTGGTTATTGGCTAAATTCAAATATTAAATATGTTATGGGCCCTTAGAAAGGATTTAAATGATTAGTTTATTTATATAAATAAAAATTTTACCTATGGTATTGAAGGAATTGAACCACAAACCTAATTTATGGAATCGACCTTAGGAAATTATACTAGTGAGGTATCACAAAACATTTGTAAAGAGAAGAAGTGGAAGATATTTCATCTGAAGGATATATCCTCATTTACTCTACAAAATGGGATGCACATAATTCTCACTTATTATTTAAAAATTATAGTGAAAGTAAGAGAGGGAACCTACTTCCATACAATATATTATTCATATCAAAATATTATCCTATTTTATCTAAAAAAATAAAAATATTGATATATACATAAAATAGAAAATAGAATTTGAAATTTAATACATTTATAAATAATGTGAAATAAATAAATTTCTAAAAATAACAAAATTTAAGAACCCCATAATTTTCATAGATTTAAAAAATGCTAATTGGTTACCCTATAATTCTATATAGTTTATTATATATATTATATATAATGTTGAGGATTAGTATTGGATCTAGAAACTATAAAATTTAAAGTTACCTCAAATTGATTCTTCTATAGATATAGACAACGGTGTAATACCTAAAAAAAACACTCAATATTTAGGGGTATTCCACCTATGTTCAACAATATTTTTAAATGCATGAATGCAAAATCCTTTTATGAAGGTGTGAAATATTTAGGATCTCATCTGAAACCTAATGACTATGGGTACCAAGATTGGATCTAGTTACACATCAAATTGGATCACTTGGTGTACTAGGTGGCTATCATTTGGAGGTCATCTTATGTTGGTGAAATCAGTTGTGGAAGACACCCCAGTCTACTAACACTCCTTGTCATACAATCCCATTTGAATATTAGAGAAACTAAGGAAGATCATTTTCCAATTTATTTGGCTAGGGAAAAAACAAAAGGATGCAATGATACAAGTAATATGGAATAGAATAGCTAAACCAAAATCATATGAAATATAGGGCCTTAAGAATATACATAAATTTTAAAAATATTTAGCAAAGAAAAGTTTATGGAGATTGATAACCGCCAAAGTATTATGGTAGGAAACAATTCACAAGAAATATTTAGGCACCTTATTTTTTTTAGATTGGTTTGGGTTGCAAAATAAATAAAATTTAAAATATAATTATTTAGAAAACACTAATGACAACTTTTCCATTAGTTTAGAATCTCTTGCCTTGGAAAATAGGGAAAGGAAGTATGGATAGACAAATATTGTTGGCTAGGAAGCAAAAGAGACTATCAAATTCCATAAAATATAATAGATAATCTCCATAGACAAGGAAATATATTTTTGTTATAGGTGATACCAATAGAAAATACTAATCAAGGTTATGCATAGTGGCTATTTATTGCCAAATTAGCTAAAATTAGGATTTCTAAAATTTAGAATTGGCTAATATTTGGGACCCTTGACCAAGGCCCATTAACCATAAATTTTTGAGTGCAAATTTGTTTGGGTCAATTCACCCTAATTTTATAATAATTTGACCATTTCAAGTTTAAATTTTCAACATTACCCCTAATAATAATGAACCTTTTACATGTGTTTGGATACTATTCGCTTGGATTACAAAACTGATTTGCCAAATTTTTATAAATACATTTTGGCTCTAACCCCTTACGCATAACCCTAGTAATAATTTATGGAAACAAGGAGGCTTCAGAGTAGAATAGCTAACACTAGGAGGAAATTATGCACATATTTGGCACAAAGGAAATAGAAAGATCAAATATAAGACTAAATCAATAAATATACTTTCTAATATGGTCCAAGAATTTAGCAAGTGGGTAGTACATGATTAGAGAAGGGTATAAGACAAGCTTTGATAACAAAAATGAGCAAAAACAATTTGTGGAGTAGAATATGGAAGATAAAAGCTCCCCTAAAAACTAGAATCTGTGTCTGGTTAGCTTTAGCTTAAAAAAAACTAACATGGCATGTTATTCAAAGGAGGCCTTGGAAAGGACCAAGTTAGTGTTTCATGTACAAAAAGGAAGAAAAGACAATATACCATCTTCTAGTTCATTTCTCTTTTGTAAAAGAAGTGTGGAATTTAATTATGCCTTTCACTCAAGGGAAAGGACAATGACCTACTAGGAATATTTTGGATAACATGAAATAGTGTTTCAAATAAATGGTATTAAATAAGTATAGATGTATCCATTTCATAGTAAGATGGTATTTATGGCTAGCTAAAAATTCTAGTGATTTAGGTACAAATGTAGATTATATCCATTTTTGAAAGTCTAAAAATATTTCCAAAACCAAAATTGAGTAGGCATATAAGAACACTAATAGTGGATCCTATGAAGCCATGGTCCTTCTTTTATGGAGCTTGTTAGGGTAGCCTAGGTAGGTGTGGGGCAATGAGAGCACTTTACGTTTAAAAAAAAGCATAAGATCACTTTCAAGGAAGGTTTAATGGAAGGAACAAATAACATGGAAAAATAGAAAGCATGGATCCTCTTGATGATAATAGTAGTGGAGCAAGGAATTATAATTTTATATATTTATGGAGATTCAAAATTAATGATAAGTTGGGTTGTATATCATATTGACATGAAAACATTGCTCCTCAATCCTTTCCATGAGTAAGAAAAATTATTAGAATCTTCAATAATAAAATTTCATACAAGCACATCTATAGGAAACTAAATTTATAAGTAGATGGTCTTTCAAAAGATGGTTTGAACCTTCTAGGAGGCACTTGGTAGAGGGAAGAAGTGGTTGGAGGTTTTGGGGTTCCTTCACAATCCTCCTCTTATAAGGGATCTTATAAATATCTATTAATAGCAACAAAACAAAGGGTTTTGAAAGGGTCCATTGCCTTTATTTTATAGAAAGACAGACTTTAGAATAGAGATTGTTTTTAGAATTGAACCCTAAGTTCTCAATTTTGGTATTGAGATAAGAGTCATTTGAGAACTATGATTGATCAAGAAGTTATTCTTGTTTTCCACCTATTAGTCCTATTATTAGGATTATAATTTTGGATTGTAAGCTCACTATAACACATTATAGTAGGGAGGCTAATACTCCTCTCAATTCAGTTTAGACCAACTCCTAGATATGATGTACCTAAAATTTGCAAGGGTACTTCATACTTGTAACTTTATAACTTTTTTTAAACTCAAAAACAAAAATTATTGATTTTTTTCAAGGGAAAAAAAGAATGCCAAATCCTTTATTCTTAAAAATAGTTTTACCTTAGAATAAAAAGTCGAAGAAAAATAAAAATGTATTTCTTATAAATAAAAAAAAACAAAATATAAACTAGGTTTTCAAATACCATCTAAAATCCTCATTTCATAATCACTCTAAAAATAAATCCTTTAGAATCACTTTCATAAAATAATCATAAACTAAATCAATAATACAATACTGATATTTGTACCAGTCTAGTACCATTGCATACATGCATTCTCAGTAAGTTCAAATTGTTATACATATAAAAGAGAAGCATACACACTTTAGGCAATACCTTTAAATATCAATATTATATCAATATTATTTTAGTAGCAATAAAAATACTATAAAACTAATTTAGAAAATAATGGACGATCATGTTTGCAAATGCTAACTATTACAAAATATTATACATCCCAAGATCTATTAGACTTACTTTTTATTGTATCTGTCATGTGATAAAAAATAATTTCATATAAAGTGAAATTAGTCCATGGATAAGATAAAAATTTATGGCAATCACAAGTTTAATTATAAGCTTAGTTATCGTAGAATTTTTGAAATAAAATTCAAAATTTGATCGAACCAACACCGCCTTTTTCTAGTTCTAAATACAACGATCTTCAATTTAGCATTCGCCTTTTTCGTTTTATTTATATGGCACGATCTAAATCGTTTTATTTATTTATTGTGAACGCAAGGTATGTACATGTCAACCTGTTTTTAAAACTATTTTAATGGTGTATTCGTGTATCCCTCTTAAAACAACCCTATTAGATCACATTTACCGTAGACTTTATTAACTGCACATTTGTCATTGTAGACTTTATTAACTGCAAATGATCCAGAATGCAGGACCTCGAATCCCCATACATATACATATAACTGTATAAATAATATTTAATATTACTAAAAAAAAATTAAACAAGTTTACCTTCTCTATTGGTAGTTTGGATACCCAAAATTAAACTGTTATTACTTTTTTTAAATAAAATAAGGTTAAGGTCTTAAATTTGATACACAAAAACCTAAATTAATTAGTGTTACCAATCAAATGATATTAATTAAACATTAATTATGAGTGTGACGGGAATTACATGTACAAGTGACGGGAATTACATGTGTGTGCCGGCTCTTGACACGTTGCTTTGCTTTCCATTAAAAATATTATAATAATTTTTACATCTATATTTATAATATATCAAATTTTATGTTGAATTTTATTCCGAATATTTATTTTAAATTTAAGTGTCGAACTTAAAGATAACTCGAACTTGATAACTAAGATTATAAATAATAGTGAATGATTTTTTTTTTTTTAATAGGTAGTTGGGCAGGCTATCCGTCTTTATTTTATTTTTTTCTTTTTATTTTTTTAAGAATAGGTAGCTGCCATGAATTCGGGAAGACTATCCAACTATAATCTACATTGTCCGCCTCAAAATCTACCACCATGCCACAATCATTTTAAACCTTTTAAGCCACTAAAAACACTAGGAAATGGACAAATGTTTAGTACGGTGAAACTCTAAATTTGAACCTTTAACCTCGACCCTCTTTACGGGGTTTGATTGAACCAAATGATCTACACTCAAACTTCGAATGATTATATTTAAAAATTTGATTGATTTGTATTTAAATATAACTTGTTTTATTGGGATTCATATAATTTTGTACAAGATATAAATTAGGTCCTATCTATACTTCCTTTTTATAGTACCATGTTTGTTTGTTATGATCCCACACAAGTTCTAGATTTTATATTTTTTATTTATTTTGATATTTATGTGGTGCACTATTTCATGTATTATTATGTCAAATGGATTGAATGTTCATCCATTTGAACTTATGTGTATTTAATAATCATTTATTTATGGCACTTACAAACAAAAAAATAATACCAAAAAAAGTATGTTTAAAACATTATTAAAACCATGTGGTTCAACTATAACAATATATTTGAAGGAATTAAAATTAAATTGTTTGTTAATCTTTTTAAAAAAACTTAAAAGTTACTAAATGATATATAGTTTTTATTTTTCTATACTTATATATTGAGTATTTATTTAGAATCTTCTACATCGATGCTATTCAAGGAAGGTTCTTTTCAACAATAGAACTATACAAAATGAAGAGAAGGAAGAACAAAGAACTATATTATTAAATGAAATAGATAACACGATTACCAAAAATGGAGGTCAACCTTACTCAAATGAGATATTTCATCAATTTCAAGTTTATTTTAACATTTGGCATGCCAAAAAAAAATTCAATATTTAATTGAATATTGTAGTTTTTATCATTTCACTAATTTGTTCTAATACTTTTTTAGAAATCATCAGCAATAGTAAGTGGTCAAAAGGTATTTTCATTTACATTAAAATGCAACATAACTTTTGATTAATTTGTTTAATGGGTCATTCAATTTATGTCAATGAATGCATTTTCTGGTTAGATAGAAAAATATCATATATTTTTAGCAAAAAAGACTACTAATATTATTCTATTTAGGAAAATTTATCTATGAAAGGATGATTCTATATACATTTATAATAAATTTTTACTAAGCTTTTTTGCTTTCACTTTGTTCTTTCCTTGTGGATTCTAAAATACTACCTTCAATTTAATGCCTCACATATGAATTACATGCAAAAACTACTTTATATATTTAATATTTTCTTCTATAACATAACTATATAGTTCTTGTATTTATATTTATTTGACAATTTAGGTTTATAATTCCCTATAGTCTTTTACTTTGTATGATATATAAATAATGTACACAATGATCTAATGGATATATTATACATTCATTTGCATAACATGTTAACATGTATGATCTTATCTCAAGATATAGGATGACATCTTTTAAATGAGATAAATGGGAAGCACTTCAAACCTTGATATTAAATTTCTTACATTATTGTTTAACAAGGATATCACAATGGTTAAGGTTTTGGTCTCTTTGGGGAGTTCCAAGGTTCAAACTATGATGTATGGTGTACTTAGAAAGGGATAGGCTAGATGGTTATGATCAAGAGTTTGTGGGTTGGTTGTCCTAATCTAATGGCTTCGAAAGTCGAGGATCTCATGGACTTCGTCTAACACAATTGGTTAGGGCTTACATTGGTAGCACCCAATGGTGTTATCAATTCCTCTATGTACACAAAGAAAAATTAAATTATGAAAACAAGGAAAATATTAACATGTTTTAATGTATTTTATCATTTTTTACTCTTTTTAGAATGAAGATAAATCAAAAGTAATTGTAATTCCATAAACATAATAAATTGAGAAAAAACTACTTCAACCTAGCTAATTGCATGGTTAATATAATTTAAAAGACAAAAAAAAATTCTATATCACTTAAACCCAAAAAAGATAAAATAAAAATATGAGGATCAATTTAAAAAAGTAAAGTTTAGATGAATGCTTATTTTATATAGGGGAAAATTTTATATCATTATTTTTGGGAAGCATAATCAGGAACTTGTATTTTTACTAATGAAATTGTAACATAAATTAGAGATACACCATTGCACTAAAAATAAATCATTTTATTGTATTGTAAAATGGATAATAAATATTGCATACATGAGTCATGATTTAGGCAACATAACATTAGCATTCCCTTCCTCCTCTCTTTTCTTGGTGAAGTAATGGTACCTTTATGGGCCTCTGAGGGTTTTTGAGGGAAGGATGGTGGCAAGCCAAGGTTACCAAGTGGCAAGGATTAGGATTCCACCTATATTGAGTAGTTGCAGTGAGTGACTTGAATTATCTCACTTAACTAGGGAGATATGGTAAGTGGGTAGGAGCAAGTGGAGTGAGGTGTGAAATGTGGCAAGTGGGTAGGTGCAAGTGGAGTGAGGTGTGAGATGTGGCAATTGGGTTGGTATAAGTGGATTAAAGTGTGTGATATGTGGTAAGGTGAGGTGTAGTGGTGGCTAGGACATGTGTCAAGTGGAGAGACAGGGTATCTTAGGCTTCAGGTTTAATAAATATGGAAAATATAAATTAATGTGCAAGAAAATGCATCCAAGTTTAGACTTAGGCATATTATTTTATTATGCAGAATTGGAATGTGAAATATGAATGAATAATGTGCAGGAATTATATGCCTAAGTTTAGACTTAGGAATATATTTTTGTGTAGAATTATGATGTGCAATGCAAATGAATAATGTGCAGAAATTATATGCCTAAGTTTAGACTTAGGTATATATCATTATGTAGAATTGTGATGTGCAATGTGGGTGAAATGTATAGGAATTGATATGCCTAAGTTTAGACCTAGACATATATTTTATTATGGAAAATGATGTGGTGAGATGCAAATGCCTTGGTGTTTACATATGCCCCTTTTTATATCGTGTTGCATAAAATATAATGCAGTGCAAAAACAAGAGACACCCGATTTTATTGGATGGAGAAATTAAATCAGATCTTCTCGATGCAAAGAATAAATGACTTTTAAAAATTTTAATTTTATCTTACCCCCTCAATTGGTGAATGGGTGAATAATGAAACCCACAAGCCAATTTACCAAATGTGAATGATAAAAAATGACGAATTTTATGGATGCAAATGTTGGAAATCAAGATGAAGTTGTATGCCCCAAGTTTGGGATGGACTTGTGTTGTCACAAATTTACCTTTTGGTATTATTGACATGCAAGATGATGGAGCCAAGGAACCAATCACCCTAGGAGACTATTTTCCTAGTGATTGTATCAAATTCATTAATGCAAAATGATGAAGTAATAATTTTTTATGTTTTGCAACCCCACAGAGTACGTGTCGATGACAAACTTGGGTAAATTTTCTTGAATGTAGGTCACTCAAAAATTGAGAGATAAAAATGATTTAATTTCGAACATGATGATATAAAATGATTTTGAATAAGTTTCCTTTTGATAATTTACCCATCCTATCATATTGTATGGATAACCAATCACTACAACCGCTAGGTTTCTAGAGTAAATGACTAGATACAAGGTTCACTTAAGATGATGATGGTGTGATATGATGATTTGAATGCATTTGTGTTGATTTGAGGGTTTTTTTTTAAGCCATTTGCATTTGAAGGGGAGTTGTGTAAGATGGTCACAAATAAAAGTCAACATGGGTTACCCCAATCATGGAAAAGATGCTCATTGTTGAATCATTACTTTTGACACATTGATGGTATTTTATTTTGGTAAACTTTTTAGCCTTAGGTAGACTTCCAGGGAGAGGTTTATACTTTGGTATTTAGATCTACCTGCACTTGATAACTTTCATCTGTAGGTAGATGTACACTATGAGGTCTACACTTTAGAATTTAGGTATACCAAGTTTTTGTTTGATTGATATTTTTACTTGTTATCTGCCCTAGCAAGATGGGTGAATGGTTCTCTTTGGTAATGATTCTTGAATGAACACTATTTCCAATAATGAGTGTTTTGAGAATTGAATTGATTTGAGACTAAAATTTTGTAGACATTATCTACATCCTCAAGCAATGATTCGACAAAGAAGAGATGAAATGACGAAAGTGATGAAGCAAATGACAAATGTGAAAATGATTAGAATGAAATGGATATTTTTATTTTTGTTACAAGTATGATTTCGACCATTATTGGTAATTGTATAACTCTATCCCTTGGATAAATCTAGCCATATGGCTTTCTTAGGGAAATGAGATGATAACAATATGAAAGCACTTCTTTTCTTTTAGGATACTATTGAATTTATTTTTTACCAAAGGAATTGAGGTAGCTTTTTGCTTTTATTGTTTTTTTGTTTTGGTATTCATGTGATGAAATGAATGTAATTGGTGGTTATGTATGCAATTGAATGAATTATATTGCCTTATTAATTGTCATTCAAAGAAGTTATGGAACATTTTTTAGCAAAATTTTACTTTATTTCTTAATCAGGGGCATCGATACGATACTATTGGTTTAACCATATTTTATAGGATGAAATAGACTATGATATATGTGATTATGTGATGGTGGAATTGAATGGAAGCTTACTTATAAATTTATTTACTTTAGGGATAAAGGATCTAGAGTTGTTTTGAAAATAATCAAACATCCTAGTGATCTCAAACAAACTCATCTATTCATCTCACAAATCCATAGGATGCGAAGGTTGTCCTAGTGTTTTCAAGTTTCTCAAGGACCAACTGTATTTGCAATGATTGTTCATTTATTATTATGAGTAAGGTAAGACTAATCAATTGATAACTTATACCAATAATATAGCTCATCCAAGAGTGTCCATAGGTATGTACAAAATAATATCACTAATGTGACATGTGGTGTTATGCGTAAGGATACCTCATTGCTAGGTGGGATTCATTCAATCCATTGTTGCAATGAGGATTACCCCACGGTTTTGGATCACTAAAATTTCCAAGGATTCAAGCTCCTTTGCCTTCTACTATTGCATTGGATTTTGGATTTTGGGATTTTATTTTTGAGTTTGCTCATTTTATAATGGAGCAATGTGTATTTTTATTGATTTTGGGATACTTGCTCATTTTGAGAAGGAGTAAGAGAATTTTATTGCTTTTTGGGATACTTGGTCATTTTGAGAAAGAGCAAGGGAATTTTATTGCTTTTTGAATGCTTTTGGGATACTTGGTCATTTTGAGGAGGAACAAGGTAATTTTATGTTTTTTGGGATACTTTCTCATTTTGGGGAAGAGCAAGAGATATTTTTTTGGAACTTACTCATTTTTAAGAAGAGCAAGGTGAATTTATTTTACTTTTTGGATGTTTTTTGGGATACTTGCTTGTTTTGTGGAAGAGAAAGGAAGATTTTTTTGGATGAATGTGGAGCTTGTCATTTTGTCAACTCTTTAGAATTCTAGACCATGTACATAATTGGATGAATAGGGGAAATATTTCACTTTATGGCAATAGCAACTCATGACATCGTCATTCCTAGGATTCATAATTATTTAATATGTTTTTATGTGCATGGCCCAAGAGGAAACTTGATTGACCAGGAACAACTTATTGTATATGAATATTATTTGATTTTTAATGGAAATTGTTCAAGATACTAGGAGTGGCTGAGTGATTGAAAACATTTGGATTTTACTTAAGAACTAATGTGCTATGTAGGGTTTTGCAATACCTTCATTGCAAGCTTTTTAAAATTAAAAAGTGTAGATAAAATAGTCAGTGGCCACATAATCATTGTTGCTAATGATTATGCGATATCTATCCTAGTTCATGTGAACCTCTTAATCATCAAAATATCATAAGAAAAGCTATAAATTATTATGGATGGTGGATTTATGGGTTATGTTTGATATAAGGTTCCCTTGATTAAGGCAACAGGACATAGAGGACTAGCGATCATCAAATTAACCAAATGATCCCTAATGTGATGAATGGTATGAAAAAATGACTAAAATGCATCTAAGAAATTTAGAAGGAAATGCATAGATGGATGTATCGAATGCTATGAATGTGTATTTTATTTTTAGCCATGGATATGTACATATGTATAACCCACACTATGGATATAATACCTTTAGGTGTATAATGTTTAATGGATTAGGTTCCAATGTTCCCTCTAAATTTGCAAGTCTATACATTGCTAGACCCAAATTTTGCTTAACAATGTATGGATCTAACCGATTAGCTATACATTTATCTCTAAAGTACGCCAATGCATTGATGTTCTTTTTATTCTCTTTAAGAACATGATCTCCTACTTGGAATTTGTGAGGATGAAATTTTGCGTTATAAGTATGCTTGATGTGATCTTGATATACTCGTTGATGTTTTAAAGCATTGATTCACCTTTCATCAAGGAGTTTAAGTTGATCAAGATGTGCTAATCTAGCTATGTTTTCATCCATGAATTCTTGTAATACAACTTGTAAATAAGGGATCTTGAGCTCAAGAAGCATGATTGCTTCATCTTCATAGGTCAATAAAAATGGACTTGCCCTTTTTGGCATTCAAATGCTTGTTTGATAAGCCCATAATGCCTAGGGGAGTTGATTATGCCAATATCTATGGTTTTCTTTGACAAGTTTCTTGAGAATGGCTCTTAAGGTCTTATTGGTCACTTTAGCTTATCCATTTTATCGTAGGTAATACAAATTCAAGAAACTATGTTGGATATTGTATTGGTTGTATATTGCTCAAGCATCCTTATTTTTGAAAGACTTACCATTATCAAAAATATTTTTTGAGGGAATCCCAAAATTATAGATAATGTGCTGGAGTATGAACTCCACAATTTGAGGTCTAGTTGTAGTGGTCATTAGGATCACTTTGACCCACTTGGTGAAGTATTATATGGTAGTTATGATGAACTTGTGCTATCCTTAAGAGGTAGGTGAAATTTTACCAATCAAATCTAGACCCCATTTTCAAAAGTACCAAAGGCTTTGAATAGGATGTAATTCTTGTGATGGTACATGAGTCAAATTGGTGTGATATTGGTAATTTTGATATTTCTTCATATATTGACAACAATTATTTTCCATAGTGGGCCAATAATAATCCGTGTGCAAAATACACTTTGCAATGGCCATTCCACTAAATTTACCGCCATAAGTACCATCATAGGCTTTTTTTATGTCTCTTTGTGCCTCTACGGGATCTAGACATCGAAATAAAACTCTATCATAGACAAATATATACAACATGTCCCCTAAGAGAGTGTAATGAGATTCTTTTTGTTTAAATGTTTTATTTGCAGTTCATTTTAAATCTTATGGGAAGATCCCAAACTTGAGAAATTCTCTTATTTTATCAAGATAAGATTAATATGGTTCTATGTGGATGAAACAAGCACTCTTCTCACCTTCATATTTTGCTCGTGCGATTATAGATTTAGATGTTGTTGTGATAATAAGTTGTTGGACTTCTCAATTTTCATTCTTAGAAATCAATTATCCTAAAGAAGCCATCACATCCGTAAAACTATTATTCAAATGAGGTAAGTTGTCGGTATCGTATCAGTCAACCTTTTCTAGAAATTTCATTGCTATTTCATGGTATTATTTTAAGAATAGCTCTCTACATTGGTAAGTTCCTTTCACTTGACAAATGATAAGCTAAGAATCACCAAAAATACTTATTCACTTAATGCCCATAGCTAATGCTAACTAAATCTCCAAGATTAATGATTTGTACTCTACATTGTTATTTATGCATGGAAATTCAAGTTTGAATAATAAAGGAATTGGTATTCCTTCAAGTGTATAAAATACAACTCCAGCACCTTGTTCTTTTTTACACTTTGACCTGTCAAATAAAAGAGTGATTTCAACATCATCCTTAGGAGGGACTAGTTCTTCTTGTTCAATTATGGAAAATATTGAATTATCTAGAATCTTTTTCAGAAGGATTTGATAATTTGGAAGTGGAGCTTCTACAAGTTGATCGACTATCACCTGAACTTTGATGGATTTTTGGCTAATGAATTTGAGATCAAATTCTATTATAAGAATTAGTCATTTTATTGTTTGTGTATTGTTATATGTCCGAGTCATCATATAATGCAAATAATTTTCTCTAGCTATGACATAGGTAGTGTTACTTGGCATATAATGTTTGATTTTATTAGTGGAAAGAACCACTGCTAAGCACAAATTCTCAACATAAGCATATATTATCTCATAACTTATTAATGTTTGACTAATATAATAGACTGCTTGCTCTTTATTTTTTTATGTTTTGAGTTTTTCTTTAAGTTTTTAATTTTTTGTTTTGCCATTTATGTATCAGATCATAGTTTTAGGGTTTCTGCCATTCCTACACAACCATGCATCTACAGTTACACATTCCCACCATGATCACCAATTTGTCACATAAAAAATAACACCATTGAATTAAAAAAGAAATATTGTATTGTATTATAAACTGAATTTGTAATACAATAATCCCCTTTATAGGGTGCTTCACAATAAAAATGCTCGAAGGGGGTGATCTTATTTTATAATAAAAAAATGATGTTTGACTCTTCTTAATGATACAATCAATGTTGGAGGTGCGTTTGTCGCGACCATCATGCTAGATTTGCGAGCTATCGAATATGGAACCTGCATATTTGAATTCTACATAGTAAAATAATATGCTTAAGTCTAAAATTGGGTGGATTTTCCTACACATTAATTTATATTTTCTATATTTATTAAATCTGTAAAATTTGCATAAGATACCCTGTCTCCCCACTTGATACATGAACTAGCCACTACTACCCCTCACCATGCCACATATCACACACTTCACTTGACTTACACCTACCTTCTTGCCACATCTCACACCTCACTCCACTTGCACCTACCTACTTGACACATCTTCCCAATTAAGTGGAACACTCCTGGTGACTCACTACAATTGCCCAGGATAGGTGGTTTCCCAATACCTACCACTTGGTAGCCCTATCTTGTCACCTATCCTTCCCTCTAAAACCTTCAAAGGCCTATAAATGTACCATCACTTCACAAAGTAAAATGGAGGAAGGGAATGCTAATGTTATGCTGCCTAAATCATGACTCATGTATGCAATATTCATTGTCCATTTTATATTTATATTATTCATTTTATTAGATTCATTTTGATATGTACTACTAAACCATTTGTCTATTTCCACTAAGTACCTATATCCTACACACATGGAAGTCAAACAAGGGTCAGTAGCAACTATATATGTGATTAAAAATAAATACAGATATAAACCCTTGAATGGATGCTTATAGAAAATATGGAAATGAAACTTAAAATGCCTTGCTTATGAGTTAAAATCTTATTGATATACATAGTTTGAAATTTTTTATGCATTATGAGTAACCGTAGGTGCATAGTTGTGATTGTGCAACCGCAAGTGTGCAATTGTGATTGCATAACCATGGATGGGCGATTAAGGTTGGATGGTAGAAAACTTCAAAACGGGTGCTTTGGGACGTTGATTATTTGAATTTATAACATAAATTATGGATACACCATTGCACTATAAATAAATAATTGTATTGTATTATAAAATGGATCTCTTTATTACAATAAACCTATTTGTAAGGGGTGTTTTAAAATACAAATTCCCAAATGCGGTGATCCCATTTTACAATGAAATAGGGTGTATTTGCTTCTTATTCATGCTACAATAAATTTTGGAGTGCATTTGTCATGGCCACCATGCTATATTTGAACTTGTTAAATCTAGAACCTACACACATGCAAATAGACAAAGGGTTTAGTAGCACTTGTCAAAATGAATCTAATGAAATGATAAATGCAAATAGAAAATAGACAATGAATATTGCATATATGAGTCATGATTTGGGTAGCATAACATTAGCATTCCCTTCCTCCTCTCTTTTCTTGGTGAAGTGATGGTGCCTTTATAGGCCTTTGAGTGTTTTAGAGGGAAGGATAGGTGGTAAGCCAGGATTACCAAGTGGTAAGTACTAGGCTACCAACTATCCTAGGTAGTTGTAGTGAGTCACTAGAAGTGTCTCACTTATCTAGGGAGATATGGCAAGTGGGTAGATAAAAGTGGAGTGAGGTGTGAGATATGACAAGTGGGTAGGTGCAAGTGGAGTGAGGTGTGAGATGTGGCAATTGGGTAGGTTCAAGTGGAGTGAAGTGTGTGAGATGTGACAAGGTGAGATGTAGTGGTGGCTAGGGCATGTGTCAAGTGGGCAGACATTGTATATTATGTAGATTTTCTAGATTTTAAAAATCTAGAAAATATAAATTAATGTGTGAGAAAATACACCTAAGTTTAGACTTAGGCATATTATTTTACTATGCAAAATTTGAATGTGCAATGTGAATGAATAATGTGTAGGAATTATACACCTAAGTTTAGAAATAGGCATATATTATTAATCATAATTGTGATGTGCAATGTGAATGTATAATGTGCAGGAATTATATGCCTAAGTTTAAACTTAGGTATATATTATTTTGTAGAATTATGATGTGCAATGTGGTTGAAATGTACTAGAATTGATATGCCTAAGTTTATACCTAGGCATATATTTTATTATGCAAAATGATGTGGTGAGATGAAAATACCTATATTTTGGTGTCTACAGAAATATATAACCTTTTTTGGTTGAAATAATCCATCATAGGTTTGTTAACTAAATCTCTTTGGTCGATTTTAAGTATTATCTTGATATTAATTTCAATCAAATAAAAAAAATGAAATCCTTTGGATTAGTATGAGCGAAGAAGAAATACAACAAGTTTTATGGCTATAACAAGATTGGGGGGGTTAATATTTAACTGACAACATTCAAAATCCATCAATAGATAAAATTTGAATTAGTGGTTATGACTTCAATTCCACATAGGTTTTCCCTTTGCACTAGTACTCAACCCATATTGTTAGTTCAAATAAATAAAGACTCCAAATGAATAAATATTAAATGCATTAAGAGTAGGCATGCCTTAATTAGGGAGTATTTTCTAAAGATTAGAAAATAAAGATGATAAAAGAGAATATAATGAATTGAAATAATATTTTTCCATATTATATAAATTTTATATTTAGGCATGCACTGAAGAGTTCTAAAAGCTAGCTATTTTAGTTAGACATTGTAAACATTATAAGAAGAAGGTTTTGAAGAATATGATATATATATAATGATATTTAGGATAAGTTTAGTGTTTCTATAATATTCAATTTGGATAAGTTCTATGTACTATCCTTGAGAGTGGATAGGAAGTTGGCAAATAATATCCAAGGTTGAGATGGTAGTATTGTTGATGCTTATTATTGTTAATAGAATACATGTCAATAGGAGGAAAACATAAGAATAAATAATATTATAAGGAGAAGAAATTATCTTAAATGCTTAAATTTGACCATATCATAACAAAGAAAATTAAGGGCAGTAGGTCATTGATATGGAATAATTTATGATGTAAAAAAATCCTTTTAAGTGCAGATGGCCATGAATATTGCTAATCAAAATAAAAAAAAATAAAGGTAAAATACAAGAACTAGTAGATTATTTTTCTAAAGCACTTGAATATATTCAACCAAAATCGAAAATATGAGTTTAACTAGAACATTAAGAAATTTTAATTTTTGAGAAAAATATCTCAAATATATAAACATAAGGACAATATCAAAAATTAAACATATGAAAATAAAATACTAGTTTACTCAAAGTTAAGATATCTAGTTGGTGTGATGCAACTGAGAAAATGTGTCTAATAAAAAATGACCTTTTCAAGTAGCCAATAATCAAACCTAACCTCTTACAATATTTGTACAATAATCACAAGTAAAACCAATCAAAAGCATGTTGGAACTAGATGATAATATCTTAAGACAATATTACCCCATGATGACACTATTACAAGATTACAATATCTAAAAACAGTAACGGTCTATGACAACACTACCCCAATATCACACTACCATAAGACAAAAAATGACAATGGCATATGAAAGCACTATGAAAAATATGACAATACCCCAATATTACAAGGGCAAAAGGTAACATGTTTTTTGGTAAGTTAATATTTCATTAAAAGGGGGTTTTTCAAGGGCCCCAAAACCTTTTTACATCAGGTCATCATACAAAATACAAGGCCACAGGAAATGCCTAAGGAAAATCCCAAGGATGGGCTAAAGGAAAAGCCTCAGGAAAGGCCTAAGGAAAGGCCAAAGGATGGCCTGAAGGAAGACATGCCTAAAATGTCAAACAAGAAATTTTTTAATGTCCATCCCAACAAAAAATTTGAAAAACCCGCCCAACAGGTGATTTGAAAATTCCTTCCAAGGTAGAGAAAACATAAATTTGAAAAATCTAGCATAGGGGATAAACTAGAACGTGGTATTTCACCAAGAAAATACCAAATAATAAAAACTATCAAAAACAAAACCACCCTTAACAACAATATGGAATAGAGGAGCTACAAAGGATAAAATCCACCCAAGGAGGATCAGGATACATGCAAGGATGCAAGAAAAGGAACATAACAACATCCAGCATAGGCCTAAAAAATGAAACGACAATTTGGGGGTCTTCGTAGGCCACAAAATCCCCTTGCAAAGAGGTTGAGATAAAAAGATTTCAATAGAATCAGAGGAAGAAATAGAAGAAAATTTGCAAGCTATGAGAGAGATATGGGAAAGTTCCTAGGGAACCCCAAAGGAAGGAGCCATGGGATGAACAAGATATAGGTGTTAAGCATAAGGCATTCCAGATCAAAAAAATATACCAAGAAATCCTAGACAACATTCAACACCACCAATGAATAGCTTTTGGAAACCAGATAAGGAATACCAGTAGGATCAAAAAAATAAGAAAATCATAGACCCCTTGCAAATCCATGAAAAATATTGATAAACCACCAAGAAGTCCACATCCATGAACCCAAAGAGCAGAGTCACAAGAATGATCACATGGTCCATGCCTTGACCAAAAAGATGTTGTGAAAAAATACTCAAGAAGAAACTCTCCCAAATCCATGACCCCCCATACCAGGAGAACCATTGAATACCAAAACCAAGTAGAAACCTACAAAAATCTAAGACACACTGAGAGTACCAAGGAAAAAATCCCTGAAACAACCCATAAAGCCTAGGGAAGGTCCCAGGGATGTCCCAGACCAGAGGCACATGAAAGAACCCTTCAAATAGGTATGGAAGGGGGTAGAAAAATAAGTGACCTCCCACACCAAGGAGATCATCTTCCAAACCATCCAACCAAGAAGTAAAGGCCACGAAAGTGCCATGGAACTAAGACAGGACCAGGGAAGGGGGAAGCAGGGAAGCAGAATAGGATTTCCCATAAAGAGTAACATGTTGGAGTTATATGAGAACAATATTTTCAAGATGGTACAACTTCCACTTGAAGGGCATAATGAAATAACACTTTCACTAGCATTTGAATACAAAAATAATTCACTTGAATGATATTATTCATTTGAATGAAATTTCATGTTCTTTACTCAATTGATGATTCCAAGGGAAGTAGGAACTTATATAGCCTTTGATATCCAAATTGAGGCCTATAACAACCATTTATACTTGGTATTGTCTTAAAAATATACTTGGAACCCATACAATGCATGCATATAAAATATACAATTCCAATAGCACAATGTATTCATCATATGAAAAATATACAAAAAAGAGTAAAACTGCAATAAGATTTTTTATTATTTATGACCATAAAGTACACCTTATTTCAATAAAAATTTATATAGTCATTCTTAATCTCCAACACATTCATGCATACCCTTTATAATTTTCTCTCCCTTCTCACCATCCCTTTCATCCTATTCTTCTATGTGTGCTTTATTTATCTTGCATCATACTCACGAGGTAAGAGAAAATGATTCATGAACGAAATCTCAAGAACTGTCACAACCCTAAATTTCCTAAACTTTTTGTTTCTTTCCAAGGGTTCTAGAATCTACATTTGTGAGAATCTACTAAATTCAACAATAAGAGTATCTCACTTGTATTTTCCTTCAGGTATATCCATCACTACTCCTTACATAAATCTATCCATGTAGGAGCACTAGATTATTTTCTTGAAAAGTCAAGCTATCCCTCATATTTACATTTAATGTGCTAGCATTTTTTAGAATATTATTATTTTTATAATGTGCACTATGCCTATAATTGAAAGGTTGACATTTGTCTTCTGCCACTTGTCCTTGTCTTTAGTTTGATTTGGAGTGGTGTCTTCTGAAAGACACTTGGAGTGGAGCTCTTGACACTTGTCATATCTCCCTCCTAAGATTGATGCTTATATATTGTAAGATAACTTGTAAATAATTAGTGCCTTATTTTTTAGTCCCAACATTTGGTATCAGAGCGGTGAGATCCGCTTGAGAGACTTTAGGGTTTGATTTTTTTTTAGGTCTGAATTTTTTTTCTCCAAAGTATCCTCTTCACTTGCTATGTTGATCCTGTGAATGAGAAATGGAGAAATTTTTTTTTAGGAAGTTTGCAATAGCTGAATGCTGCCTCCATCCCTGATTTTAAAAGAAAATGGGTGTACTTGTTTGTTATATTTGTGTGAATCCATAGGGTTTGAAGGCCTTTTAAGAGGGTTTTGCATGATTTTTCTAGCATATTATTAGCTGAAATTTAGTACCCACATTTCCTATCACAGAGATATTTCTTACGATCAAGTTTTTTATGTGTTGATGAAATGATGCATTGAATGTATCCATTGAATGTATCCGATCTATTTTTTGATCTCGAAAAAAAAGAAATTTCTTATAGGGAGTCGTCTATGGAGTTTTGAAAGCTTGTTGTCGCCAGAAAGTTGCTTAAGGTTAAGGCCTCCTTTAAGCTTTCCGAGAGTGCCAAGAAGACTCCGACGAAGAAGCCGGTCAAGAAGGTCATGAAGAAGCCCGCGTTGAAATCCGTCTCCAAGCCAAAGAAGGCCACAGCTACCACAAAATCTGCAAATACTATGACCAAACCAAAAATAGCAAAGAAAGCTGCTAAGGCTCCTGCTGTTGTGCCCAAATCTGGTGCTATGAAACTGGGTAAGAGCGCAAAATCGACTGCCCCTGCCAAGAAACTGTTTGCAAAGTTCTGAAAGCTTGATTTTGTCATCATTTCCAAAGCTATACAAATGTTAGGCCTCTCTTTATTTGTTTTTTTTCAATTAGGGTCGGATCAGAATGTAGGGAATACCATTAAATTTATAGGGAAGTAGTCCAGCTGCTATATTAGGTTTTTTCTTTGTAGTTCGACAAGATTCGATCTGGTGATCCATGGACTATTTTTGGGTGAGGAGGTCAAGGCGATATCACACAGATTACAGTGCAGACAGACAGTCTTGCGCGATTGCATTTAGTATCTATGGGCAAGCATATCTTCTGAGAGTTACAACTCAAAAGGGGAACAAGAAGGCGACAACGGCACATTGGCAGACCTCTGCTCTTTGTTGTCCTCACGACTACTTTGGCACACATTCTTGCTATGCTTGAAACTCTTCTCATCCTCTGACACAAACAACACCTTATTTTTCCCATTTGAATAAGTGGAATGGTTAATGAGGCATCCGAAGAGGTGGAGCAGAAGGCTGAAGGGCGTTGATGGCAGTCTCTCCTTCAATATCTACAAACGTTGGATGGGCATTGAACTGAATGATATTCATGCCCACTTCTAACGAGAAGGCAAGGAATTTTCTCCTCCTACGAATTTGGTATGAGGTCTCCTACGTGTTTCTACACCCCCAACGCTGCCTAAGAGCCTGGACTTGACACACTAGCAAACATTGTCTTTCTAGTTGAAGTGGCAGCGTCAACTATTGACATATCAATATACCCTTTTCCAGAACACATGACTGTTACGTTCAATCCATTCTTGAGTACATTGACTGCCATAGCCTTACCCATAATACCCAAGCCCAACCCTACGCAATAGGTTTCCCTTTTGGCAATTTTTTTTGGAGTTCGCATGATATTGTTATTGCTCGTGTAAAATTTCTCTACATTTTTTGAATGTCGAGTATGATTTGGTGGGGCTTCCCTCTTTTGTTCGTTGGTGTTGGAGTTGAGACTGTGGCATTTGCTAATGTAAAGGGTTCTGTTGCAGGATAATAGAGCTTGTTTGCAGGGAAACGTTAAAGCTCCTATTTTTTGTTAGGTTTTTGAGTTCTGCGAAGGCCTTGCTGCTGCTGCACAAATGCTGGCTAGTGCAAATTTTCAACAAGTGGCTCCTCTGTCTTCCACGACTCAGTGAAAGATTTCAGTAGTTGATTTCCCCCCATCTTCGGGTTTGACGCCAGCTTAAAAAGAACAGGACGTGGATGCTCCAGAGCGACATCTTGGTTGATGACTAGGAAGTTTCCCCACACTTTGCATGCTTACTCTATTTAATTTATGAGTGCATCTCCGTTGCAATATTATGTTGAAATATTATGCTTAAAAAGATAAAGGGGGTAGTATTTAAAATTTCAATTATATAAATTCAACTTTGCATATTGCTTTAATGTCAAAAAGTTTGCTAGTAGCAAAATTTTGTAAAAACTCCCAAGTTAAGCATTTTTTTGGAGAGAAGCACTCGGATGGGTGACCATTTGGGAATATCCCGGAGCCGCACATATTTTTTAAAGTCATTGTTTTTTTGCTTTGTTGAAGCATCAAATTGTAACCGACTATAGCCTTATATATAGTCGTTGGAAAGAATTTTTTGAGGGGAATCCATTGGTGCAGTTTGTTTTCAGTTTTGAGATCATTTACTCAACTAAATTTTAAGTCAAATATGAGATTGTAAAAAGAGTGCATTTTCGGTTGCATCCGACACTCTTGGTTGATAATTTGGCAAAATAGTAAGGGGATCAATTCTAAGTCTTTGGGGGGACATTATGCCAAGTTATTCATTGAATTTGGCAAGTTTGGAGGTAATCTTGTAAGTGAAGGCATTGATCTTGTAAAAAATTTTGGAGGTACATTTGGGGCTAATTTTTTTAGCCAAGTTTCCAATACAAATCATTCTATCAAGGGGTGATTTAGGGCCCCTTGCCTCTTGCTTGTGGATTCATTTTGTGGCACTCTCTTGGCCACTAGGTGTTTGTTGCTTGCATCTTCAATTTGGGCTTTGTCTACATTTTATGCTTGCTATTACCCTTGCATGACTTTGGGTTTTATAATTGTAATCAAGTGTAGTTCCATTTCTACACACTTGACACTAAGCCATATACAAGCAAGCAAACACATACAAGCAAATTCTTATAAAGCAATAATACATTGGCACATCTATTGTAACAATTCTACAAAAGCAAGCATCACATTTTTATAACCGCCTATGTTCCACGTATCAACTGCTCAAATGCTTATAGTTTCCCTCACGTAAGGGCGGGTATATTGAGTAGTTTGGTATAAAGGTCTGGCAAGTTATTACCTTTCAGAATCGCCTATGTTCCACGTATCAACTGCTCAAATGCTTATAGTCTCCCTCACGTAAGGGCGGGTATATTGAGAAGTTTGGTATAAAGGTCTGGAAAAATTCTAATTCTTACTCTCTTTGGATAGAAAAAGGCACTTATGTTCAACTTAACCCTCCCACTGTTGGAATCTCTTGAAGATTCAGAGTGGAAAAACTAGGTGAACCCTCCTCTGGATCTTCAACGGTGTACCCTAGATTTTTTTGAGGGCTCTAATTTGGCATTTGTCGTTCTTACTTCATCCTTTGTTGAGCTCCCTTTTTCTTTTGATCCTTTTCTAAATCATGGCTACTACAAATCTATTAAGTGGACTTACAAAGAAACTTGAAGGAGCACAAACTTTTGCAAATTGGAAGTATGAGATGGAATCAATATTAATGATGAATGACATGTGGGATTTTGTGAAAGATAGGCAGGCTAATGAAGACCCACTCACTGCACCTACAGACCCTAAAGAAAAAGCATAATTTGAGAAGAATTCCAATATAGCTTTAAGTCTAATCAAGCTAGCTACAGGAATTCAATGTAGAGAAACTGTAAGGGCTGCAAAAACACCTAAACAAGCATGGGATGCTCTCAATAGATTGTTTGATAGGCCAAGTCAAGATAATATTTTGTATCTCAAACAAAAATTGCACAATCTATGTATGAAAGGCTCACTTACCGATTATCTTATGGAAGTGAAGTCCATTAAGAATGATTTCTTAGTTGCTGGTAAAACCCTAGATGATAATGAGTTAATTCCAATAATGTTGCATGGTCTCCCTTCAAAGTTTCACTCCTATGCTACCATGTTAGACTTGAGTGGTAAAACAATGAATTCCACACTTGAGGATATTGAGATCCTACTTAAGAAACATGAGCAAGCCCTAATCAAATATGAAGAAATTGAAGCCACATCAGCAGCTTTTGCCACCAAAGCAACTTTATAGCCTAAACAAAACAAGGGTCAAAATCAGCATAATCAAAATCAAAGGGGTAGACAACAGAGATACACATAGTACCAACAGTAGCCAAATCAATAGTACCAGCAGCAACCACATCAGCAACAATACCAACAACAAACAAATCAGCAGCCACATCAGCAGCAGTACCACCAGCAGCCAAGATGGCAAACAAGACCTCAAGGAGGTCAAAACAACAATCAACAAGGGTGTGAATATTGTGGAAAATGGAATCATAATGTTGCTAATTGCTATAAAAGGCAAAGAGAACAGGGAGAACCACAAAATAATAATCTGAACACATTGTATGCAACCAACCAAGTTAATGTTGAAGATAAAGAATGTTGGTATATTGATTTCGAGCAGACAAAGCACATGATAGGAAGGCAAGATTGGTTGACCAAGGTTCAGCCTACATCAAATCAATTCATTACTTTTGGTGATGAAAGTGCTCTACCCATTGAAGGTGTTGGGGAGGCACCACTTACTTTGCATGATGGCAATAATGTTCCTACAATAGATGTTTTGTATGTGTCTGGTCTTAAAAGGAGTCTTCTTTCTATTGGACAACTTACAGATAAGGGCTATAATGTCTATTTTGAAAAAGACAAATGCTACATTAAGGAACCCAATGGCAATGTCAAGGCCATGGGAGTAAAAAAGGATGGTGTTTACTACCTCCTTACAAAATTTGTAACACAAACATCTTTGCATACAACAACTACTTTCTCTTTGGAGTACATGTGGCATGAAAGATTGGGACATTTAAATTTTAATAATCTTCAAATGATGGCTAAAAAAGGATTAGTTAAGGGACTTCCACATCTTAAGGAGTCAAAATTTTTTTGTGAGCCATGTGTAATAGCCAAACACCATAGGCAACCATTTGAAATAGGAAAAGCATGGAGAGCCAATAGACCTTTGCAATTGGTTCATTCAGACATTTGTGGGCCAATGTCTGTTCAATCTTATATTGGGGCTAAATACTACATCACTTTCATTGATGATTACAGCAGAAAGGTATGGATCTACCTAATTCAATATAAGTGGCAAGCCCTTGATAAGTTCAAAGAATTCATCGCACTTGTTGAAAGAGAAAGTGGTTATCAAATCTCCACCTTAAGATCAGATAATGGTGGAGAATATGTATCCAATGAATTCTTTAATTTTTGTAAGTATCATGGGATAAGGAGGCAATTCACAACCCCTTATACCCCACAAAAAAATGGAGTTGCTGAGAGGATGAATCAAACAATCACAAATAGGGCAAAATCAATGTTACATGCTGCTATATTACCTAACTCATTTTGGGGAGAAGTTGTTCTTACTGCTGCATACTTGACTAATAGATCATACACAAAGGCCTTACATGAAATAACACCTGAAGAAGCATGGAGTGGAAGGATGCCCTATGTGGGCCATTTGAGAATCTTTGGATGTGATGCCTATGCTCATATTCCTCATAAGAAAAGGAAGAAGTTTGATGATAAGAGCCAAAAATGCATCTTTGTTGGCTATAGTGATAGTGCCAATGCATATAAATTATATGAACCTATTTCCAAGAAAATAATTTTATCTAGGGATGTTACCTTTCATGAGTATCCCCCATATAATACTCCTAAGGCCCCCACTTTAGAAATAACTAATGAAATAGTTGCTCCATTCATGCATACAATATCATCTAGTCCTTCTCCTTCACACATAAATCAAGAAATTCATCCACAAGAAGAACTTCCTACAAATGATCCATGTCCTCCATCTCCTCCTCCTAATGATCAAGTAACATCATCCAATCCCTTACCCAAGTGGGTTCAAGCCACAATAGATGAAGCCCAAAATCATTTGCCCACCTATACAAGTAAAAGGCCTTCAGCCCTAAGACACCAAGTGAATTATGCCCTAATGGCCAAAGTCCTTAGCCAACCTGAACCTTCTAATGTCAAAGAAGCACTTGGTGATCCTAAATGGGTTCATGCCATGGATCAAGAATTGGATTCCATTGAAAGGAATCACACTTGGGAGTTAGTTGATTTACCCAAAGGAAAATATACCATTGGCACAAAATGGGTATACAAAGCAAAATATAAAGCAGATGGCTCACTAGATCGCTACAAGGCTCACCTAGTAGCTCAAGGCTATAAGCAACAAGAGGGAATTGATTATGAGGAGACCTTTGCTCCTGTGGCTAAGATGACTACAATCAGGACAGTTATTGCTATGGCAGCTCAAAAATATTGGCCAATATATCAAATGGATGTCAAAAGTGCATTTCTCAATGGTCATTTGAAGGAGGAAGTGTATGTGAAACAACCACCAGGGTACACAATTGAAGGCCAAAACAACAAAGTCCTCAGATTAAAGAAAGCTCTATATGGGTTGAAGCAAGCACCCCGAGCTTGGTATGCAAAGATTGACTCCTATTTTCTCAACCTTGGTTTCACTAGATCTGTAGTAGAATCTACTCTCTATGTGAAACATTGGAGGAACCACATCATTTTGGTTACATTGTATGTGGATGATCTTCTCATTACAGGTGATGACATAGAAGGAATAAGGTTGCTCAAGGAGGACTTATGCAAGAACTTTGAGATGACAGATTTAGGCCTCCTCCACTATTGCTTAGGAATAGAGGTATGGCAACAACCTGGTAAGATTTTTATCTCACAGGCTAAGTACATTCAGTCTATTTTGGAGAGGTTTTGCATGGAGGAGTGTAAGCCCTGTCTAACTCCCATGGAAACTAGATTGACATTGGTAAATAATGATGAAGAAGAAAGGGTTGATAGTACACTTTACAGGCAACTAGTTGGAAGTTTGATCTACTTAACTTCAACTAGACCAAATATTTGCTATTCAGTTGGCCTTATTTCCAGATTCATGCAGGATCCTAAGAAGAGCCATTGGATAGCAGCTAAGAGGATTGTGAGATTCCTAAAGGCAACACCTCATCATGGTCTTAAGTATAAATCAAGTGATAATTTTTCTTTGATTGGATACACAGATTCAGATTGGGCCAGTTGTCCTGAAACTAGAAGATCTACATTAGGTTATTGCTTTCAATTAGGCCAAGGCTCTATTTCATGGAGCACAAAGAAGCAGAATATAGTTTCACTATCTTCAGCAGAAGCAGAATATAGAGCAACAGTTGAGGAAACTAAGGAGGCAATATGGTTGAGGCAATTAATTCAGGATATTGGGCTATTCATACATGGTCCAACATATATATATTGTGACAATCAAAGTACCATCAAGATGACCAAGAATCCAGTTTTCCATGCTAGAACAAAGCACATTGAGATCCATCATCACTTCATTAGAGAAATGGTCCAAGAAGACATTATACACATGGAGTATGTACCAACTCAATATCAAGTGGCAGACATCTTCACCAAGTCACTTGGGAAAGACAAGTTTTCTCAGTTTAGCAATTTGCTATATCTATGTAAAAGAAGTCAACATTAAGGGGGAATGTTATCTAATGTTGATTTATCTTTTTAGGATAGTGCACATTAAGGGGGAATGTTAGAATATTATTATTGTTATAATGTGCACTATGCCTATAATTGACAGGTTGACATTTGTCTTCTGCCACTTGTCCTTGTCTTCAGTTTGAGTTGGAGTGGTGTCTTCTGAAAGACACTTTGAGTGGAGCTTATGACACTTGTCATATCTCCCTCCTAAGCTTGATGCTTATATATTGTAAGATAACTTGTAAATAAAGAGTGCCTTATTTTTTAGTCCCAACAACATTAACTTCTCCTTTTATTCCTTCGAAAGGTGCATGCCATGTCTCCACTCTGCATAAGTCCTTTAATGCAAGTGTTACATGTGTATAGGTATTTGACCATCCATATCAGGTTTGCTAGAGCTATTCATTCCATACTATGCTTCATTCTTAATTTAAATAGTTTGGGCATTGAGTGATTGGATTCCATACCTTCTAGCTAATACTTTGAAGTACCCAAAAAGTACCATTTTAAAAGATCTAGAATTATAAATAAAAAAACTAACCAATTACTTTATGAACAAGCATCATAGAAGCTTCTTCTCATAGCATTAGAGTTCACTCTCTTACTATATTATTACCCTCTAGAGAAACAATAAAAAATACTATATCCATTGGATTCCTCACATAAATTTGGTTTAAAATTCAACTATTAAACTTTAATAGAAACATAGTTCTTACTAGGCAACACAGAAGCTAAACATCATTCACTAATTCTCATATTTAAACTACCATCACTTAAAGTCAGAAGCAAAATCCATATACTTTAATAACTATATGTTCTACCATAAATATTCCATTCCCAATTTTATAATCATTTCATTTTGATAAAACGTTTGCAAAGAAGGATGACGAAGTTGATTTCTTAGAGAGGGGTAAATCCCATTAGTTTACATAAAACATTCTTCTAGAATTCCTTAATCAAAATACAAACAACCTCACATGCTACAAGCACGTAACAAAAGTCTCATATGCAGTATGAGTGTCCCAATAGATGTAAAGTCCTCCATCAACTCTAATGTAAATCTCGAAGATGCCCTTCATTGTTTTATGTACAAATTCACCTCCACTAAAATTTTACAACATTCCTACAATCCTAGCATGTGAGGTCTCTTTGAAAAACTAGTGAACTTTCTAAACAAATATTATACCTCTAGTAGATGTTGGAATATAAATTTACTTAATTTTAGAGGTCTATATCACAATCAATAGTAACATGATCACTCATTCGTTAATCTAAAGATATATTCATTCCTTTTTAACTATATTAAAGTTCACATCCTTATTCACAATTTGAAAGGTTAAAATAAATACACACCTCTTACAGATATACACATTTACTAGGCAGGCTAAAAATTAAAGATTAAATTTACCCAAAAATTGGACCTAGTAAATGAACCAAAGGTTTTAATGCGCGCGATTTAATAGGATTTACCAATGAAATTTTTTTAATTAGTATTAACCAAAAGAAATCAGTTATAGGTACTAATACAATTCGATTTGCTTTTAGTCGAACCACTACGGGTTTGTTTGGATACGAGCCACGCCAACAGGAAAGACTTCCCTATAAGGTAGGGAAGTCTTTTATACAACATACGCTTAATACACTTAGAAGTATGGGTATGGATCCCCTATTTGTTACAGACTTCTGGTTGCCAAGGGCTTTTTATCTCTCCCATTGGTATTTAGAACCTTCAATTGCTGAAGCAACTGTGAAGCAATTTACTATATTTTCCCATATTTTTAAATATCGTTCGGGCGAGGAACGATTCACTTCGAAATAGAAGTAGAATAACAAAGGAGATTGTTCTTAGTAGAATCAATCATTGAAAATCGCTTTGATCTAGACTAATTCTCTATTTGTTCTTTTCCTATCTGACTCTTTCTCCAAAAAGAAGAATTACTTCAAGTGACAATTTTTTTTAAGTAAAATGAAGGGATGTTGATTAGCAAAATAGATCAAACTAGCTTACGGGATAGGATCCATATACATTTTTGGATCTAATCCGGTCGGTATATTAGATGAAATTCTCCAATTTTGTACGCATCTGTAAAAAATAAAATAAAAGAAATGTTTGAGAGAGCGCTATATATATATATATATATAGTAATTCGTTTAGATAATAATTAAATCTATCCTTTTGAGACGTCGTATCCGTCTACTGGCTCTATTGATTCTCTCTAAAGATAGGATGATATGAGAGTGCTTGGCAACTGCCGAAGCATACCGGGCTGATTCCATAACTATCCCCAGACACAGTTGGTATTGGTGCTATTTATAAAGATAATGAATAGAGCTCTATTCATATATTTCTTTTTCTACATTTTTGAGCAAAACAATCTCGAACAATTGATATTGAAGAGAGAGTATTACGTCCAATAGGATTTGAACCTATACCAAAGGTTTAGAAGACCTTTGTCCTATCCATTAGATGATGTACGCTCTTTCCTTTTTTTCCATTATTCTCTGGGATACTTTATCGAGGACAAATCCCCTTTTTATCCATCCAAAATGAGGTTAATGAAGTTCAGAAAAGAAATAATAGAAGATATGTTACATGGAAATCAAAAATTCATTTTGAATGAGATATTGTCCATGAAAAATATTTTGAATAAGGAATGTGAACCCGCATCGTTAGATTGAAAGGCTATATATTTCCTTCCATCCATACTTGCTCATAACACTCATATTGTTAGATATAGAATTTTGAATTGGTATCAATTTGGTTGGACAATTGATCTTTTTCATTCTGATTGTATCTCATAAAGAAGAAAAATACAGGTAATTGCCTTAGAAAGATATGTATCAATCAGATTTTTTCTATTGAGTCCTTCCATGCCTACATGCTCCTCTCTGAGCTTACCAATGACATCCTCGTTCTGTGTTTCCTTTTTAAAAAATATGGTGACCTCATCAATTATTGAGTTCGATACCATCTCAATCTTAGATACCTCGTGGAACAACCGATCTGAGGGGGTTAAGCCAACCGAATAAAAGGAACACATAAATTTATTTAGTTTCGTCGTGAAAAAATTAAAAACAGAAGACACTTCTATTGCTTCAATAAATTTTAGCATTCTATCTTTAAGTTACTTTTCTTTCTTTAGAGATCCTAGTATAGTGGTGAGTTCCTCAATAGAAAGTTTTGTGAGTTGCTTAGTAGTAAATTTTTTAAGCAACTTAGTGAATTACTCAGGAGTAAATTCCATTTCAGTAATAAGTATCCTCCTCATATTAGGGAGCTCTATCTCTTCTTCTTCTTATTTAGAAGGAATTTCTTTCTTTTCTTCTTCTTTAGAAGTAAATTTTGTCTCTTCTTCTTCATTAGAAGGAAGTTATGTCTCTTCTTCTTCTTTATAAGTAAATTTTGTCTCTTCTTCTTCTTTAGAAGTAAATTCTGTCTCTTCTTCTTCTTTATAGAGCCAAGAATAGTTATGGGTTTGGCCGTAACTTTTTCTTACCTGTCATTACATTCTCAAATGACAAAGTCATTCTCTTTGGGCAAGAAAAATTTATTGTGTTCTAGCGGATACGGGATTTGAACCCATGACCTCAAGGTTATGAGCCTCGTGAGCTACCAAGCTGCTCTACCCCATAATATCATATTATTATTTCGTTTATATAATAAAAAAACACAATACACCAAACAACCATTGGAAATGCTATTTCCCTCCCTATGTAGGGAGGGAATTTTCTATTAATAATAATTTTTTTCCACCTACCAAATCAATTTTGTTACCCTGGGCAACAAACATGTGTGAGCTCTCTCACGGAGTATATACCCGGATAACCCAAAGTCTCTATAGTTGGCTCTAGGTTTTCTAGTCAAAGAACAACGTTGATGAAGATGTGTAGGTGTACTATTACATGGTGAAGATTGTAATTTTCTATGAATTTTCAATTGTTCATCCAATGATGAGACTTCCCTTATCTCTCTTTTCAAATATTGATGAATCAGATTGTATTTCCATTCCAATATTTATTTCTTTTTCTCTCTGAATGAGAATTTTTCTTGTCATAATGGTTCTATAAGTTGGTATCCTATTTTGCTCTCTTTGAATAAGACTTTTTCTTGTGATAATGGTTTTACCAGTTGGTATCTAGGAATAAAAATAAATATCATATTTGAGATGGATAAATATTACATTGATTACTTCTTCTTTCTCTGCAGAGATATTATTGTCACTAATAGTATAAATATTCCCTCAATTTGATGAAAAATAATTAACAAAATTTTCATGATGTAGAGGCTATTAAAAAAGTTGCATAGGTAAATATATAACCTATGGAAAGAATATTGGGAGGATTGGGGTAGAGAAACGTATGTCATATGTGATTATGATGGTTCTAAATATTTAGAAATAGAATACCCATAAGACTTTTGGGAAATTGGAATTCAAATAAGGATTCTATCTCCCTTTCACTTTAGACCTTGGCATGAAGGGGGGCACTTTAAAGGAGATACTGGTTATTTAGCGATGAATCCCATCATGTTAACTGAAAAACCTTTTTCTGACGTGGTTGATACTGAAAACCAAAAAAAAGAGGATATGTTCCAAGGCCTTTCGAAAGAATTCTTGGGACCTATTAGAAAATTTTGGGGACCTCGTATCCAAGAATTGATAAGACATATCAAAGAATTGATATGACCAGTAATAAAAATTATCAAAGCATTGATGATACATGTCAAAGAATTGACAATACGGTTGAGAGAACGTATTAAAATTTTGATAATAAAGATAAAAATCAGAACATTGGTAAAACGTATCAAAGAATGGATACAACTTTTTATAAAACTTATCAAAGAATTAATAATACGTATCAAATAATTTATACGACTTTCTAGAGAACGTATCAAATAATTGATAAGACTAGTGATGAAAAGGATAAAATGGTTGAAAAAATTTGAACTTTGACCAGATAATAAAAGTACAAAAAATATTCAAATGAATGATCAGATCCCTTCTCAATTAAACGTCCTTTTCCCCCCCACATGGATATAAGTAGGTAAACATGAATTAGTTCCAACTCCCACATGAGAAAGAAAAGTAGAATATCTTGAGAAGCAAATAATCCTAATTGGCCATTGTACATTGCCAACATCAAGAAATGCAACAATCACAGATTTCATTGACGGGATTTGTTACTACTTTAACTACTTTAGCTGCTCGGAGTGGAGCTTATGACACTTGTCATATCTCCCTCCTAATATTGATGCTTATATATTGTAAGATAACTTGTAAATAATTAGTGCCTTATTTTTCAGTCCCAACAACATTGAATTCTCCTTTTATTCCTTCGAAAGGTGCATGCCATGTCTCCACTCTACATAAGTCCTTTAATGCAAGTGTTACATGTGTATAGGTATTTGACCATCCATCTCACGTTTGCTAGAGCTATTCATTCCATACTAGGCTTCATTATTAATTTAAATAGTTTGAGCATTGAGTGACTGGATTCCATACCTTCTAGCTAATACTTTGAAGTACCTAAAAAGTATCATTTTAAAAGAGCTAGAAGTTTAAATAAAAAAACTAACCAATTAATTTTTGAACAAGCATCCTAGAAGCTTCTTATCATAGCATTAGAGTTCACTCTCTTACTATATTATTACTCTCTATAGAAACAATAAAAAATACTATATCCATTGGATTCCTCACATAAATTTGGTTTAAAATTCAGCTATTAAACTTTAATAGAAACATAGTTCTTACTAGGCAACACAGAAGCCAAACATCATTCACTAATTCTCATATTTAAACTATCATCACTTAAAGTCAGAAGTAAAATCCATATACTTTAATAACTATATGTTCTACCATAAATATTCTTTTCCCAATTTTATAATCATTTCATTTTGATAAAATATTTGCAAAGAAGGATGATGAAGTTGATTTCTTGGAGAGGGGTAAATCCCATTAGTTTACATAAAATATTCTTCTAGAATTCCTTAATAAAAATACCAACAACCTCACATGCTACAAGCACGTAACAAAAGTCTCATATGCATTATGAGTGTCCCAATAGATATAAATTCCTCCATCGACTCTAGCGTAAATCTTGAAGATGCCCTTCATTGTTTTATGTACAATTTCACCTCCACTAAACTTTTACAATGTTCCTGCAATCCTAGCATGTGAGGTCTCTTTGAAAAACTAGTGAACTTTCTAAAAAAATATTATACCTCTAGTAGATGTTGGAATATAAATTTACTTAATTTTAGAGGTCTATATCACAATCAACAGTAACATGATCACTCATTCGTTAATCTAAAGATATATTCATTCCTTCTTAACTAGATTAAAGTTCACATCCTTATTCACAATTTGAAAGGTTAAAATAAATACACACCTCTTACAAATATACACATTTACTAGGCAGGCTAAAAATTAAAGATTAAATTTACCCAAAAATTGGACATAGTCATACAAAGACCCATCATTAATCTTACATTATTCATTTTCATTGCATAATGCATCATAAGAAATAAATTTTCAAACAAGACCTATAGAAGGAACCATTAATTTACTTATACCAACAAAAACCTATATAAATCATAGATTTTATTCATTCAAAAATCCTTGCAAATATAAAGGTAAATCAAATAGTTCAATGTATCATTTATCTCACTAGACTTACGTCTACTACATTCTAGTAATTGGAAACTAATGTTATGCTCCACTTTCAATCATGTAGATCTCATTCATTTCATTCTATAATCATTACAAATAAAAACAGTGGCTATCACAAAGTCAAATTATTGTTTACATGGAGTTAACACTCACATGATAATATTGTACACATAAAAGATGTTATCAATGACTCACACTACCATTATTAGTGTTGACTCCATAGATTGGGAATTGATGTAACCACCATAAATAATAGATGCTATCAATACTCCTAATTATTATTAACAACACAAATCTTTTCCTTTAATAATCTATCTACACACTTAGGAACATGAGATAACATTCAACTCTCACTATCCTTAATATCATAGGTTGCTAACACATTACATTCTTTGGGTAGTATAATGCAATACTATAGTCATAGGTTTCGACCTGTGAATAGTAGTCTATCGATGTCTATACCAAGATCTAGTCTTACCTCTACAGACTCAACACCAATATAGAATTTCTATGAGGTTTCGATCATTTTTCTCAGCTAACACACCCTCAATATACTGGTTAACCGATAAGTTCTAAATTTATGGTAATTACAAGTGTAAACAATAAAAAAGTTGAATTACCAAAGATTGCTTAATTGCTTACAAAACTGGGTGAATCCAAACAACTAAAAATAGGTAATCTATCCTCCTAAAACATACTTTTCTACCATTTTTATCAAATATAAAACAAATTATAACAATCATCTAACAAAACACCCATTATCAGTTTCAAGGAGTAGACCAATTGGTTCAGCCAAACCTAGTAAGGGGTAAGAGGTCTAATATTAAAATCTTGAACCTCACCAGATTGAACGTTTATCCCTTTCTTGGTGCATTTAGTGGTGTAAAATATTTTAAATTATTATGGCATGGTGGTTATAGGGATGGACTACACAATTATTGTGTGGTAGCTTCTAGGTAGATAACACAAAATACTATGGAAGCCATAAAAAATGAATAGTGTTCCCGGATCATCATGGCAGCTACCAATTCCACCATAAAAAAAAAAAACATTATCAAAGATAGTTTACTATGACCAAGTATATCATTTTATTTCAATACAAAATTCACACAATAATAACCAAAATTTCATTCTTCTCTCACCATTTATAGCCACTAAAGGTTTCTTTCCCAAGTTTAAAATAAATCTTAAATTCTCTATGCATCACAAGCTCATCAGTATCACAAAGAACCTCAGTATAAATCCCTGGTTTTTCCTTTCATAGTGTGAGCTCAAAAATAGATGAAAACATGCAAAACCTCTCTTTCAATTTCATCTTCTCTTGGTTTTCATCCTCCTTTTCTCTTCATTGATTCCTTCTCTCCTCCTTACTCCATTTCTAAGTCTAGAATTCATCACTCATTCCATTGTTCCACTTCCCCAATGATTGTTGAGGAATTTGCATTCATAAAATCCATCCTCTCATGTCCCCCTCTCACTGGGATATATGGTGACCATCAACCCAACTAAGTAGGATAATCCCTTCATATGTTTCAAAAACTATATGACTTCTAAAAATAACCTACAAGTTTATGATTTCATAAATCCATGAACTAGAAAATATCTTAATGGCACCATTAGAAATTCACTACCTTCTTTTATTTAGTAGCCAAGCACCCTAAAAGGGAATATAAAAATGAATATCTCTAAAATTAGTGTTCTTTTCATGCTAGATAGAGAATAAGCAACCTTAATAAGGAACTATCATTAATAAAGAGACATCTATCCTTAGCATTTTCTCTATTTGAAAATAAAAGACAATAATATATTTATCTTCATATTGATATATATAATTAATTAAGTTCTTTTAAAACCCAAGGAATATTTTCTTTAAAAAGGGTTAATGCAATTGAAATCATAAATAAAAAATAATCAAAAGCAACCAAACTTCCACCAACATTTTAGTATATTTTTATTATGCAAGTTATTATGTATTGTTGTATAGCAAGATTCTATTTGTGTTGTTTCATTATTCATAATGTAAAACATCACATAATTTTTCTCAACATGATACATTATATTTCTAATTGAACAAAATTTGCAAAAACAAGCACAACATCCATCATTTATTCATCTACTAGTTTCATAGTCAAACATGAATCTATCTAGTGAAAAAATGCCAAGGGAGGGTCATGACATCCTACCCCATTAGGCTTAACACAATCCTCTATGTTTTTAGTTAGGATAAAACATAAAATAACAATTACATATTATTTTTAAACAAAAATGGAAAATATCTTCACATATCTATCACCTTTCCCAACTAAAATTCCTCTTGGAGTAACAATACCACTAGACTTTACATTGCTCTAGGTTCCCTTTCCTCATAGATTTGGAACGAAACTCAATAATTTTTATTGGTTGAACCTCTATATCTCTAGATCCACCATCTGTAGTTTAGAAAAGTTCCACACATGATCATGATTATCTACATATTTTCTAAGTAATGAAATGTGAAAGGTGTAATGAATATTTTATATACCGGGTGGTAAGGCAAGTTGATATGCCATAGGGCTGATCTTTTCTATAATCTCAAAAGGTCCACCAAAACAAGGATCTAGTTTTGTAGATTTAATAGCACTCTTCTGAGGTCTCACCCTCAAAAATACTTTGTCACCCATAGAGAACTCCCTTGGAAAAATCATAGGGTTGGCATAACTTTTTTGATGGCCTACAACTTCATTAAGTATTTATTTGATCGTACTTAATTGTTGCTCCATTTTTTTGACCAAATCAGGTCCAAGAACAACCCTATCCTCTAGATCGTACCATGATAATGATGTCATACACCTCTTGCCATATAGATCTTCAAATGGTTATATGTCTAAGGTCAAATATTGATTATTATTGTAGGTATATTCTACCAAGTCTAGGTAATCTTCCCATTGGTTTTTTTGATCCATACAATGCATGCGAATAATATCCTCTAATACTTGGTTTACCCTTTTAGCCTACCTAATATATTTTGGGTGATATGCAAAATTTATGTTTAACCTAGTGTTAATGGCTCGATGCAAATCTTACCAAAACTTAGATATGAATCTCGAGTCCCTATCTGAAATGATAACTTTTAGAAAACTATGAAGCATAAATGTTTCTTTAACCACAACCACGACATCATTCTTGGTATTTTTAGGTATGAAGTGTCTAACCTTCATCAGTTTGTCAACCACAACTAGGAATGCATCATGCTATAATCTGGTCTTTGACAAACCTACAATAAAATCCATTTGAATCACCTACCATTTTTGTGTGGGTACATAATGAGGGTACAATAGTCCTACAAGATGTCTATTTTTTATCTTTACTTTATGGTATTCAGTACATGGGGTGACACATTTAGTTATGTCCCTCTTCATTCCTAGCCAGTAGAAGGTTTTTTTCATATTCTCTCTCATATTTGCTCCTACTAGATGAGTAGAATATAGATATCTATGTGCTTCTTTCATGATCATATTCTTCAAATCACCAGCCTTAGGGATTACTACCCTATCCTTAAAGCATAAGAAACTATCCTTGATGCTAAAATCCTTACTCTCTTCAAGTTTCCTTTCCATTATTTTCATGATTTTATTTCAAAACATATCTTGTTATTAAATTTTCTTAACCTATTCCATCAATTATAAATGGATGCAAGATAAGATAGCTATGTGTCTTATCTTATTGAGTGCATCAACAACCTTATTTTCCTTCCCTTTGGTGTATTCAATGCTAAAATCATATCAACGAGAAATTTCATCCATATTCTATGTTTGGCATTTAGAAAAGGTTGAGTAAATATGTATTTCAGACTTTGATGGTATGTTCTCAACTCAAAGGGTCTTCCTATCATATAGTGTCACCAACTCTTGAGAGCAAAAACCACCATTGCCAATTCTAGATCATGGGTTGCATAATTGACCTCATGCATATTTATTTTCCTATATCTATAGGTAATTACTACTTCATATTGTGAGAACACTCCTCCTAATACTTCTAATGATGCATCTATACACATTGAAAAAATACCCTACAGATCTGGTACCTTCAGTATGGGAGACATAGCGAGTCTTTGTTTGAGTAGAGTAAAAGCTTCCTCACATGTATCCATCCATTTTAATTATTTTCCCTTCCTTTGAAGGTTAGTTATTGGAGTGGTTATGTTAGCATAGTCCTTCACATAATACCTATAATAACCAGTCAAACCCATGAAACTTTGGATTTCCATCACATTTCTTGGTAGTGGGTAATTCAATATAGCTTCTATTTTGTAGGATCCATCGTGATCCCTTACGTTAATACAATATGCCCTAAATATTACACTTTTAAAACATAAAATTCTCACTTCAACAAATTTTTGTATAGTTGATTCTTCCTTAGCAGCCCCAACATGATTTGAATGTGTTTGTTGTGCTCAGTATTATTCTGGTTATATATCAAAATATCATCCAAGAATACATGAACGAATCGATTCAAAATTTTTTTGAACATACTATTCATAAAATTCATAAATACTATTGGAGCATTCAATAAACCAAAAGGCAATACAATAAACTCATAATGTCCATAATGGGTTTTAAAGGTTGTATTATGGGTATCCTCTTCTCAAATTCTCAATTGATGCTACCCCGATTTTAGATCAATCTTTGAAAAAATAGTGGTATCTTTAAGTTGATAAAAAAGGTCTTTGGTTATTGATAGAGGATATCTATTTTTAATGTTTTCCTTGTTTAACATCCTATAGTCTATACATAGTCACAAGGAACCATCATTTTTATTAATAAATAACACTAGTGCATCCCATGGTGACACACTTGGTCTAATAAATCCCCTCTCTAGCAATCCTTGTAACTACACTTTCATTTCTTGCATCTCATTTGGATTCATTCTATAAGGATCTCTATGTATATTTTCTATTCTAGGTTGAAGTTCAATTATGAAATCAAATTCATGTTTAAGGGATAATGTACGTAAATCCTATGGAAACATGTCTCTGAACTTCTAAAGTATTGGGTGTTTTCAAACATCTCTTCATTCTTATCATCTTCAATCTCATTTAATATCACTATATTGACTATTCATCCTCTCTTCATTATTTTCTTAAGTTCCATTGTAGAGAGGATCTAGGATAAAAAATGCCATATAGGCTATACACCCTCTATACTTTCTTTCCATCTTTGAATTACTTAATCCATCTATCATATAAATTGATTATAGCCTTATGTGCTTGCATGCAATCCATATCTGAAAAACATAAGCTTATACTGAGAAGGGGGATGAACAATATAAGTTAAAACTTTCCTCTTTTCTTTCCAAATAAATAACTTCAAATAATATCAATGCAATAATGAAACAATGCACAAATAACCACACACATACGATATAATGCTTTTAAGTGGAAAAACTTTTTTGAGAGAAAACCATGACAAACTATTGCTTATATTTTATTCAATAAATTTTGTGGACACCAACCCATAAGAGACACCAATCCCCTATACAAGTTCATGGGCATCGACCCATAGTATACACCAATCCCCTATACAAGTTCGTTTGCACCAACCCATAGGAGACACCAATCCCTTATACAAGTTCATAGGCACCAACCCATAGGAGACACAAATACCCTTTAAAAATTTATGAGCACCGACCCATAGGAGACACCAATCTCCTATACAATTTTGTGGGCACCAACCCATAGCAGACATCAATACCCTATACAATTTTATTGATACCAATCCATAGGAGACACCAATCCTCTATACAATTTCATGGAAACCAATCCACAAGAGACATCAATCCCCTAGATGCACTAACCTCCTGCTCACAAATATGATTAAATATCTTATTAGGTTTGCTTCAAAATATGATCAATAATGGCATCACATTATTCACCTTTTCTTTAGTTTGCTTTCTTCAACTAAAAGCAATTCAAACATTTTCTATCCATAATTTTTTTAACCTCCTGAACATATAGAGAATGATATATTAGCATTGGAAGCTTAAAATGGCCAAAATAATTTTCACATTCATTAAGTTTACCGCTTCCACATGTCCTACATTTTATTATATTTTAAAGGTAGACTTAGTCTATCAAGACTTGACAATAGTAGAACAACTAATATCCACATTGCACTGTGTCTCTGCTTAATTTTGATCCAAAATTTTATCTCAAAAACTACTCAAATATGATCTTTAATACGATCACAATCACTATTCAGACCTATTCCTAAATCAGATCACAAATGACATACAGGACTACACATAATTTTTCTCAAAATCTCTTCTTGGATTTGCACTCTAACACATTATCATCCCTGCTATATCTTGCTTTATCTCAACCTTCAATTTGATTATGTGATAGATGGAAAATATACAAAACCAAAGTCTTCAATGCATATGTAGAAAAGTGCACCTTTTGCTCAAAATAAATCACCTTTATTTTATCTTACAATTCCACTAATTTATAATCAACATCCCAAATGCAAATTGTCTACCCAATTTCTTTCTCTATGAACTTCAATAATGGAAGGCATGCCCATACCTTAATTTCTTCATAGTTTTATTACTTTGCAAATGGAAAGTATCTCAAGTTACTTCAATGTGGTGGTCTTGGGAGCATCTCTTGTGCACATTCAACTCAAGTAGAGGATGCCTGAGTATTCTCCCTGTGATAGATACCCGTGTAGATCTACGTTCTCTTCAACACTATTTTCAACAATATATTCCTCAACATGGGTAACATAATCATTGAAAGAATCACTTAACTGACTGCTACTCATTCCATGTTCTCAGAATCAATTTCTTGTTAGGAGGAATGACAAATTACTTTACTAGTTATCAGATATCTAGTAGCTCTTTCCTTTGTAACTCAACCACAGACATCCAATGTACTTAATACATATTATAGTTATCTCATTTATCCATTGCAGACCTAGCTTTTGCAACGACTATGATTATAGTGCCAATGTGCTTTCCTTTATCCACTGTAGCCCTACTTCTGACAAAAAATATGATTACAGTGCCAATATACTTTCCTTTATCCACTGTAATTCTAGCTCTCCAACAATGATGATGATAGCACCAATGCACTTTCCTTTATCCACTATAGCCCTAGATATATAATGACAATGATGGCAACATCAACATAACTTTCCTTTGTTCACTTCCATCCTAGCTCTCCAATGAAAATGAGGCTCTCCAAACTCACTGTTCTCTCTAACTCACAAAGTCTCCAAAATCATCATCGTCCTCAACTATGAAGCCTCCAAACTCATCGTGCTCGTCAACTATGGAGCCTCCAAACTCATTGTACTCCTTTCAATATTCTTAGATATTGATGTTATTTGAAAAAATCTAGCTAGTGCTTCTTATTCACTTAGAGCCTCCCAAACCAGCACACAATATCTTTCCTCCAATCATCATGAATACAATGATGTAGCCTCCCTATTGGCATCGATTCACATAGTTGCATTAATCCACCATAAGCTCAAGACTTAGCTTCTACATATTCAAATATTTTTCCTTTTTCATTTGCACCCGAGATGAAGACTATACAACTATCTACCACATCAATGATTTATTTCTTGATGCTCAAGATGCTTCAAATGTCCTTCTCGTATAAATTTTGATCTGGTGCTTGTAATGACCCAAAAAAACACAAACAAAAAATACAAAAATAGAAAATGTTTTTTTATTTTTTATTTTTTTTACTAAGGAGAGAGATTCATGAACCATTCATAAACCCCTAACCAAACTAATGTTTACCTAAATTTTAAATACCCTAAGTTTTCTTGGATCTACATCTCACAAGATTCCCTACACAAGTTCCATCTGTGTAGGTGTATAATGTGTTACCAAAAATAAGCCTATCTATCTCATCACTCTTGATGAGCTAGACTTACCACCCCCAGTTCAATCAAAGGTATACATCCATCACCATACCATACACAAGCCATTATGTGTAGGTATGCTATGAGTATTACAAGTTAAGCTATCCATATCATATATATTATGAGCTATCTTAACTCAGATGTAGTCTCTCCATAACTTAGAAATTGATCTCCCTAAGGAGGTTTGAATTCCCTTAGGTCACTTATGTTCACCCTAAGGGGTCCTTAATTCCCTTAGGTCACCTCTGAGTTCATCCTAGAACTCTAATCTTTGATTTTATTATGAATAAAACAAACAAGTACACATCTAGATACTAAAACAAGCAAAACATAATTACTAAACATACAAAAAATAAGGGAAGAAGTAACACTAAGAAATAATATCATCAACGGAAAGAGAATCAATTACACATTATACCCAAGCGTGGAAATAAAGTAAAAGTATATTCTCTAGACCAAAAATAATTATTATATATAATATTATATGATAAATCCTCCATACTTCAAAGAATATTATATTAACTGCTTCAGGGATATCTCCCCACAATTCCAATCTATTTGAGCATAAGTAAATCAACATTAATACACTTACCTATACTTTGATCCCATTGAACACATTTCTCCTCCTTGATTTCATTGGTTCTTTGAGGATAGTAGGGGATTGGGGTACTCATGGTTCAAGATAGGCATGCCTCTAAATGCATCTAACATTTACTTTGCCAAATTGCAACTATACAAAATTCAATTAAGTTTCCAACCATCTAATGCATAGTGAATATCATAAAAGAACCTTTACTTTTACTTTCACCTCTCAAGTACCTTTAGAGAGTTTATTCAACAAGCACAACTTAGATCATGGTTTTAACTCCAATCTAGTCTAATCATGTTATAAAGCATTAAAGTCCCATACCTTCAACCTTTAAAATAATTATAATTTCATTAATCACAAGTTCTCAACTTTAATTAAATGAAACATTATAATTTCCTTCAACTTGAATTTAATAAACAATTATAACATAATCCCTTTATTAAATTCACTTTCATTTTATAAATTTAAAGTCCCATACCTTCAACCTTTAAAAAAAAACTTCATTTATTTACTAAATTAAAGCTTTACTCCCTTAATCTAGAAATATATCCTTTCTCTTGCATTTTATAAATTAAAAGCCCCCAACCCCTAATTTATAAACCATTATTTCATTTATTTAATAAATCAAAGCCTAACAACTTTAATTTATATCCCCATAATATTTAATGAAATAATAATCAAGGAGATAATTCATAAAACCTTCCTTCAATTATTTAATAAATCAAAGCCTAACAACTTTAATTTATATCCCCATAATATTTAATGAAATAATAATCAAGGAGATAACTCATTAAACCTTCCTTCAATTATTTAATAAATCAAAGCTTTAATTCATATTCCCATAATATTTAATGAAATAATAATCAAGGAGATAATTCATAAAATATTCCTTCAATTATTTAATAAATAAAAGCCTAACAAATTTAATTTATATCCCCATAATATTTAATGAAATAATAATCAAGGAGATAATTTATGAAACATATATTCAGAAGGGTAATAACTTAGGATGGCCATAGGGCCTAAGTTCCTAGGATAATCTTATAAAATCTGAGAATAGGTCCAACACTATGGCCAAAGGTAGGTTCACAAGCAACTACCATAGTTAACATTCAGGCTTGGTCGAACGTGTCGGTTATTACAAACCATGTCTACTTGGTTAGCATCCTAGCCATCACAGCTAGGGCTAACATCCAATGCTAACATGACCACCACAATGTGGTCATGTAGACAAGTAAGGTTTCCCTATCTTAAAGACTATCACATGCTCTGGAGAGCATGTGAAACCATAGCCATATTTACAAAAAAATGAGGTTTTACACAGCGTAGCCCGAGAATAGGTAGTCCCTCCCCTAAACCCACAAATCAAGGAGATATTACTATCACGCATAGGATTACATTGGAGGTGGTCAAACGGGATGAAAGTTTTAGGTGAGCCCTGGCAATGTACTTCACTGTGACTTAAACATAATAGGCTCCTTCATACCATAATGATTTATGTAGGACAATGTGATTTAAGAATAGGAAAGACGTCAAACTATTGGGTTTTGAGAGTGCATAGGATTCTAGGTGGCTTTGAACAACTCTAAACCCCTTTCCAAATGCTTGTGGATGACCTATATTGCGTTCACTTGTCATTTAATGCTTAAAGACGGACTGCTCATAGGAGAACAGGTTAGTGGAGAGCCTTTGACATAGCTACAGTGTGGAAGGACTACAACACAAGACATAGATGATGCCCTTGAAGCTTAAATAAGGAAAATCTAATCTAAATGATACGTGAATGCATAAACGATTAAATAAGAGGGACATCCCATTTAAAGCATTAAACATAGTGGCTTTAACACACAACAACCTCTAGTTTTGTTTGAGATAAGTGGCATTATATCTTGTTGCACTTAGCATAATTATCAAATATTAAATAGACTCCATTAAAATTTGTAATGATGCATCTTCAAATAAACAAGGTTGTTTATTTTAGGAAGGCTCACAAAGGTGTTTAAGACATTGTCCAAGGTAGAATCACTTTCAGAAGGCATAGTTTTCAGGGGTTTACCATAGGCCAAAGAGATGTCTAAAATTGTCATTCAAGTATTTTTTTTGATTGGTTGAAAGGGTGTTGAAAGGTCCCTGAACCTTGTACAAGAGGTATTACATGATTTCCAAATCGACCAAGGTGGTCCAAGAGCTAAAGATCAAAGAACGAGCAAAGCGCCACACGAGGAAAGGTGTCACGAAATCGCGACCAGTTTGGAAATGATGTCGCAAAATCGTGACATGTTGCACCGTTGCACCCAAGAGAGGAAGAGATGTCACGAAATCATGACAAGAAGCGGCAACGGAGCCGAAGGAGAGAAAGTGTCGCGATATCGCGACATGTTGCAAGGTTGCTGCCAGAAGAGAAGAAGTGTCGCGATATCGCGACATGTTGCAAGGTTGGTGCCAGAAGAGAAGAAGAGTCACGAAATCGCGACAAGCAGCGTTATCGCGACCAAAGAAGAAAAAGTGTCACGAAATCGTGACAGGTTGCAAAAACGCGGCCGAAGGGAAAAGGTGTCGCGATATCGCGACATGTTGCAAATTCACGCCCGAAGAGAAGAAGTGTCGCGATATCGCGACATGTTGCAAAATCGTGCCCGAAGAGAAGAAGTGTCGCGATATCGCGACATGTTGCAAAATCGCGGCCGAAGAGAAAAGATGTCACGAAATCGCGACATGTTGCAAAAAGGCGCCCGAAGAGAAAAAGTGTCGCGATATCGCGACATGATGCAAAATCGTGGCCAAAGAGAAAAAGTGTCACGATATCGCGACATGCTGCAACATCGAGGCCGAAGAGAAAAAGTGTCACGATATCACGACATGTTGCAAAATCGTGACCGAAGAGAAAAGGTGTCACGATATCGCGACATGATGCAAAACCGCGATCGAAGAGAAAAGGTGTCACGATATCGTGACAAGAAGAGACATCGTGGCCGAAGAGAAAAGGTGTCACGAAATCATGACAAGATGCATCCTCGCCGTCGAAGAGAAAAAGTGTCGCGATATCACGACATGATGGAAGACCACAGCCGAAGAGAAAAAGTGTCACGATATCACGACATGATGGAAGACCGCAGCCGAAGAGAAAAAGTGTCGTGATATCGCGACAGGCTGCATCATCGCGGCCGAAGAGAAAAAGTGTCGCGAAATCGTGACATGTTGCAAAATCGTGGCCGAAGAAGAAAAGTGTCGCGATATCGCGACATGTTGCAAGAACGCGGCCGAAGAGAAAAAGTGTCGCGATATCGCGACATGTTGCAAAAACGCGGCCAAAGAGGAAAAGTGTCGCGATATCGCGACATGTTGCAAAATCACGGCCGAAGAGAAAAAGTGTCGCGATATCGTGACATGTTGCAAAAACGTGGCCGAAGAGAAAAAGTGTCGCGATATCGTGACATGTTGCAAGACCGCGTCCGAAGGAGAGAGAAGTGTCGCGATATCGTGACAAGTTGCAACCTCGCGGCCAGAGGGGAAAGGGATGTCGCGATATCGCGACATGCTGCAATTTCGTGGCCAAAGGTGAAAGGTGTCGTGATATCGCGACAAGCTGCCAAAACACGGCCGAAGGAGGAGAAGAAGGAAGAAATGATGCGAAAACTCGACCAGTTCCAAGAGCAAACCAAACCGGTCCCCTGCCAACCACTCACATTGTGCAGACATTGACACTTATAGAATCGTTCCTTAGGCCAATGGGGAAGGAGTCTCTCCAAACATGAATGTCAGATTCGCCTACTCCCTTGTTAGCAAGCCAGTCTGCAGCTTTGTTTCCTTCCCGATACTGATGCTTAATGACTAATTCTGGGTAATTGCCAATTAGTGCCTTGCATTCTTGGAAAATCGAAACAAGGGCCCAGGGAGGCACAGAAGTCCCATTGAGCCAGTTGATACAGTGCAGCGAGTCTCCTTCTATGATAAGTTTATTGATGGTCAAACCTTCCAAGAGGATCAAGCTTTGGAGCAGAGCCCGAGCCTTTGCCATATTGTTAGATTGAATTCCCAGGTTCTGGGTAAAGGCCAAAATTATTTCTCCTCTGTGATTTCTGAGAATTCCTCCTCCGCCAGCCGCTCTTGGGTTGCCTTTGGCCGCACCATCGAAATTGAGCTTGTGCCACCCAGTAGGTGGTAAGACCCACTTGATGACAGACCTATCAACAGAAGTACGGGCCATGGCAGAGAAGTTAGAAAGATTGAAAAGTTTTGTTAGGTCCGATTCAAGGCCAGGAGGGGGGGTTTGGAAGACGAAACAAGAGAGGCATTCTCCGCAGCAAGGGCCAAGATTTTGGCAACAATAATCTTCTTATCAATGGCTTGGTTTTTGAAAATTTTGGCATTTCTCTCGAGCCATATCTGCCATAGGAAAAGGTGGAGGCAAGCTTGCCACATGAATTTAAGTTGATTGCTCTTGAAAGGTCGGGGCCATTGCTGAAAGAGGAGGGGAATGGAATGAGGGAGGGCTGCGGAGATGTCGAAGGTGTTAAGAACCTGGTTGAGAACTGCTAGAGAGAAGGGACATTCCAAAAAAACATGCGAAGTTGACTCACAAGCATTTTTGCACAGGATGCACCAATTGGGAATGAGTAACCCTCTGATTATCAAGTTGTCAGTGGTGAGGATTCTATTTTGGATGGCCAACCAACAAAAGAATTTGACCTTGGGAATGATCTTGGGAACCCAGACCTGATTAGATAAGTCCCGACCATCATTGGGAGTTTCTTGACTGTAGTAAGCAGATTTAACAGTGAAATTCCTTGAATCTTCAAGGTTCCAGACCATGGAATCATCTTTGTGTGAGCTGGGGATGATGCAAGTCCTCAGCAAGTTTTGTAACCACCTGAGCGCCTCGGTGATATGCCTAGGCCCGTTAAGAGCCAGGTGTTTCCATTCAGGTCTTGTGATACCTGGGTTAATGAAATGACACACCTTATCTCCAAAGGTGGCTTCGGTAGCCGTCTTGAGCACTGCAAGATGCGGATCTTGGCTGAGAGGTTTATCACGGATCCACGGGTCATCCCAAAAATGAATGGTCATTCCAGTTCCTAGACACCACCTTAAGCCTTCCATGATGATCTTCCTTGTTTTGGTGATGCCATTCCAGAAATGGGATCCGCTAGGAAGGTTGTGCTCTCCAAGAAAGGAAACCTGATGGAGGTACTTAGCTTTGATGATGTCAATCCAAGTGACATTTTCATTGATGGTAAGTCTCCAGGACTGCTTGGCAATGAGGGCCATGTTCATCCGCTTGATGTCTCTGAATCCGAGTCCTCCATCCTTTTTCTTGGAACAGACCCTATCCCAGGCAACAAGAGAAAATTTATTCTTGTTTTCGTTTCCCGCCCAAAGGAATCTGCGTTGAATTTGCTCAATTCTTTGGCAGATGGAAGCTGGAGCTTTGAAGATAGATAAGAAAAATATGGGAATACTTTGCAGGCAAGCCTAAACCAGAGTGGCTTTGGCTGCCTGACTGAGCATTGAGCTTTTCCAACCTGCAAGTTTCTTGTTGAGGCGATCTAAAATAGGGTTCCACATAGCCGAGACAGATCTACCATGGAAAAGCGGTAATCCAAGATAAGTAGTTGGAAGGCTCCCAATGATGCACCCAAGGATCTCAGCAATCCTATTTTGCCTGTGAATGGGAGTATTGAGAAAGTATAGCTTGCTTTTGCGGTAATTGACTTTCTGGCCAGCCGCCTCTTCATAAGAATCAAGAATGTTCTTAATGATTTTTGCTTCGAGAACGGAAGCATGAGAGGATAGAATAGTATCATCCACAAACTATTGGTGGGATATGGCATTGGTTGTTGAGGCTGGTTTGATCCCGGAGACGAGACCACTGTTGCAGGCAGCTGTAAGGGTTCTTCCAAGGGTTTCGACCAAAATGATGAAGAGAAAGGGGGACAGAGGGTCCCCTTGACGGATGCCTTTGAAACTTTGGAAGAAACCTACGGGTGAGCCATTGATAAGAACAGAGAACCAAGCAGTCGAGATACATTCATGAACCATCTTGATCCATTCTTTGTGAAACCCAAACTTCTCTAGGACCTCGAACAAGAATTTCCAGGAAACCCGATCAAAAGCCTTGTTCATGTCAAGCTTAAGGAACATGCTGGGTTTTTTATTTTTAGATGTCGAGTGGGCCAATTCGTGGACGGTTATCACTCCATCAGCAATGAATCTACCTTTGACCGAGCTCCCTTGGCACTGATCGATGATGGAGGGAAGGATGTCTTTCAACCTGTTTGCCATAACTTTGGTGATAAGTTTGTAGATGACACTACAGAGACTAATAGGTCTGAAATCAGAGAGAGAAGCACGATCATTGGACTTGGGAATTAAAACAATGAAGGTGGAATTGGCCTCTCTCGACATCTTTTTGGCTCTCTGGAAGAATTTAACCGCAGCAACGACATCTGGGCCCACAATATCCCAAAAGTGTTGAAAAAACCGGGGAGGGAAGCCATCGGGTCCAGGGGCCTTATCAGGTTCCATTGCAAACAGAGCTTCTTTGATCTCCTCTTCAATGAAGCATTGAAGCAATTTCCCATTATCATCATTAGACACCAACTTTGGGATGTTCTGAAGTAGAGAACTTGCTGTGCGGGGATGGCAGTCAGCGCTTGGACCTAAGATTTCCTGGAAGTGGCGCACAGCTTCCTGTCTGATAGCTTGGATGTCAGAGACAATGGATCCATCAGCCTTGGTCAACTCAGAGATTTTATTTGAGCCTCTGTGATGCATGGTGGAAGCATGGAAAAACTTCGTGTTGGTGTCTCCTTCTTTGAGCCAGAGGTTTCTGGATTTTTGCCTCCAATAGGACTCTTCCTTAGCCAAGGCATTGTGAAAGTTTGAAAGGAGGCTTTTTTCTTCCATGAAAGTTTCGGCCCTCAGATCTCCTCCCTGAATCAGATTTTCCACCCTTTTTAGCTCATCCATCAGATGCTTTTTCTCGGTAAAGAGGTTGCCGAAAACCTCCCTATTCCAACATTTCAGCTTGAGTTTGACCGCTTTGAGTTTGAGGAACAGATTCGTGAGAGGGTTTGGACAAAGGTTTTGCTGCCACCATTGTCGAATACACCGACCTAAATCTGGATGAGTGAGCCACATATTTTCAAACCTGAAAGGGGTTTTGAAGATTTGTTGGGGGCGGGAACAATCCAGAATTAAGGGGTTGTGATCGGAGCCAATTTTTGGGTGGCTATGAAGCCTGGCATCGCCAAAAATAGGAATGAGTTCTTTGGATAAGAGAAATCTGTCAAGCCGGATTTGAATGTGGTGGATGCCCGCTCGTCTGTTGCTCCATGTGTAGTTGGATCCTTGGAGCGGCATGTCCATTAGCTCGTTGTGGTTGACAAAATCGCTGAAATCTTCTATGCAGCTGCTGGTGATCGGATTGCCTCCTTGCTTATCAAACAGGTGAAGGGGAGCATTGAAATCGCCATAGAGCATCCATGGAAAGTCTACAAAGTTGTTGCGCATTGTGGAAATGTTATCCCACAATAGTCTTCTGTTGATAGGACTGTTAGGTCCATAAACATTGGTGGCGATCCATTGGAGGTTGGTGACTTTATTGGTAAACATAATGTTGATGGTTCTGTCAGAGACTGAAAGAACCCTCCCATCAATGGTTGTCGGATCCCACAAACAAAGGAGACCCCCAGATGCCCCTGAGGAGGGACAAAAGGCAAAATTGTTGTTTTCCCAGATTAGCTTGCAAACTTGAGTGCTGCTATTCTCGTCAAGTTTGGATTCTTGAAGGAACATGATATTTGGTTTTAGGTTTTTTCTTACTGATTTAACAGTCCTCTGTTTAGCAGTTCCGTTGAGGCCTCTGACATTCCAAGAGACGAACTTCATCGAGTCGATTTGGGGTTTGCTTTGCGGCCTCTGCCTCTCCCTTGAGACAGAGTAAGTTTGGGTCTAACTTCATCCTCATCTTGGTGGGTGGGGTGTTCGAAAATAGGGCCCAAGGAGGTAGGCACTGAGTCGTCAGCCATTTCGATCTCAGCTGCTTTGGCAAGCTTTTCTGCATTTGACGGTCATCCCCTTCTCTGTTCTTTGTTGACGTCAGCTTTGGGTACGAGAATGGGAGATTTCAGCGGGTTGGATGTTTGGAGAATGTCGGTGGAATCAGTCCCAGGGGCAGGCCGATGGGGGGATGGAGAGCGGGGAGACTGGCACAGGGCAACAGACTCAGGGGAAAGGGAAAGAGGATGGTTCTGAGTCGGGGGAAGGGGTGGGAAGGGAAGAGGAAGGTGAGAGGGACCAGAATCGATGGGTGAGTTTGGAAAGGTCATTGTAGACTTACCTTTGGACAAGGGAGACTGAATCAAAGTGGGTGTGGACGAGATGGTTAGATCTATGGGAAGGTCATCGGAGACGTCCTCACTAGTATGAAGATTATTTAAGGGAGCAAATTGATTAGAACGAGAAGGCAAAGCAGAGGTTTTAGGAGGACCTACAGATCGGCCATGACCCCGACCAGAAGCCTTTTTTTGGGTGTTCAGGATCTGAGAATCCTTCTTTTGGCCTGAATCATTGGGGATTTCTTTTTTTTGGGAAGGGCATTGAGAAGCCAGATGGCCCTGAGTATTGCACTCCAAACAAAAAGCGGGCTTGTTCTCGTACTCAACTCCTTGACATCTTCTGTAGCTCCCGTAGTTGATGTCGATGCAGGTAGGCAGAGCCGAATCTAGATTAGCCATGACACAGACACGAGCATAGGTCATTCTGGTTCTGGCTCGGGTAGTAGGGTCAATGGCGACCAAATCTCCAATCGGTTGAGTGATGCCTTTGAGTGCATCATTGTAGAAGAACTATGGGGGAAGCCCATGGAGTTTGATCCAAATCGGAGCGATGTTGATAGACTGAGTCTCAGGGTCAAAGTCTTCCCCCCATCTCCGTAGAAACAGGCTACGACGGTCGAAAAACCAAGGTCCTCCAGTAAGAATGTGGTGGGTGTCAAGGGCATTGTTTAGCCTTATCATGAAAAACCCCCTAGGAAAGGCCACTAACTCCAAGCTACCCGAAAGCCACCATTTGGAAAGAGCCCACTCATGGATAGTTTCCATATCAGGTCGGGCACCGAAAAATTTCCCAACAAGAGAGAGAGACTCTTGGAAGATTAGTGGCTCCATAACCTCACTCGGGAAAGAGACTTCAGTGCCCGTTACAGAGAAGGGCAAAGGAGTTTGAAAAGAAAATGCTCCTGACGAAGACCTAACTTTGTCCGCAAAGGATAAAGACCAAGGACGTGCTTTGGAAGGAGAGGAGGGTGAAACCCTAACGTTATCAGATGCCGGTTTCACCATGCCATTTGGATCTTCATCGCAAATCTTGCTGAGTGGGCCTGCAGTAGGCCCAACACCCCCTGCAGGGCCCGAGGACAAACCTGCCACACCAGCTCCCTCCAACGTCCCTCCAACATCGCCATCGCCATCGCCATCGTCCATCGTCGCTCCCGCTCCCGTTCTCGCCATTTTTGTAATAATCCAATAAGAATAGAGAGTTATGTTTTACACTGTCATTCAAGTATTACTATCTCAACATGATAGGCATTTGTAAAAGTAACATACAAGGTTGATTTTTAGTTTCTCTCTAGGTTTATTACAGTCCAAAGCCATAGGCCATTAATGAATTAATTTAACCTCCTCCAAAATTTAACCTAGATAGCAATACTAACCATTTATATCGGGCATTGGACTCCTCGAGATGCTGGAGTTCTCCCCATTTCATGCACCTTTATTCTTTCTTTTGCTTCCCCTTCTCTCTTATGTGACCCCCATCCTAGGTAGCCCATTCACCGCCTTCTCCATCCTCAAAACCCATGCAACCTTGAGCCTCTCTTTCTCTTTAATGTTTTCATCCAATTCTTATCCTCCCTTGGGCAGAAAGCAATTTTTATATTTATTATTTCCATCTTTGGATATAATAGTTCCCCTATGCTTCATAGAGTAGCCTACACTAAATAGAGGTAAGCAATTTTATATTTATTATTTCCATATTTGGATATAATAGTTCCCCTATGCTTCATAGAGTAGCCTGCACTAAATAGAGGTAAGCAATTTTATATTTATTATTTAAATATAAATAATATCTTTCTCTAAAATATCCCCTAAATGATATTTTATTATCATTTAAAATGTACTTCTTTTATTTAACAACAAAACTCCATTATTGTTTTCAAATAGTAATACCTATTTAATTTTAAATGAATTTTCATTCTTCATTTAGATTAGGGTTTATTAATGAATTTAAATGAATCTACATTATCACTAAATTCAAACTTCATTAATTAATTTAAATGAATTTTCATCCACCATTTAAATTAAATCAACCTTTCTTCATGAAACGATGCTCTATTATTTTTCAAAATAACAATTTACTTTATGCATCTACATAATATTGCAAAACATTCTATTGAATTCCATTATTATGTTATTGATCAATCAAGTAAAGAGCAATCAAGTTTACAAAATAACAAAGAGGGAGTCTTTCCATCAACCCAATCACCTATCTCAGCCAAAGGATTTATGATAGCTACTAGGCTATCAACTAAGGCTCAAGGTGATTAGTTATTGATGATTATACCTTCGATAATGCATACTTATATGATGGTATCTATCCATGTTACCTCTTAGCATCTTAATCATCATTTCCCATGATCTTAAGTACCCTGGTTTCTGGTGGATGCTTCTACCTTATCCACCTACGAGTGCTCTTGGTCATGCACACTTGGCAATATGTTAGAGATAACCTACCCTTCTAAATCAACTAAACATCATATAGTTGTTTTAATTGTTCAAACTAGGTATTACCATGTCATAGGTAGATACATTATTTCTTTGTGTCAAATAGTACACTACGGAGGGTCATGACAGTGTTCCACTCCTCCACGGCTATCACAACCAAGTTTTATTTTAGAACCTTGCACACATCTCACTCAAGCTCCATCATTTTTTCCTTGACCTAAAAACATGTATCATATATATTATGTTATGTTAATTTGAAACATAAATGTTAATCCCTTCAGTAGCAATATTTCGAAACATTAAATTTATAATATTTAAATATTATAAGGTTTAACTTTATAATATTTTTTATAACTTTAATATTTAAATATTTAATTTAAATATTAAAGCATATACTTGTAATTCAAATCATCCTTCCAATTCTCAAATCATCCTTCCAATTTTACCTTTGACATCAATGACAACTCAACATTTTTAACAATTTCTAGCACTACATCAAATACATGTAGCAGTGCTACATATAGGTACCCTATAGTTGTGCCATTAGGTAAGATAATTTTAGTCATAGGGTAGAACTGATCTAGAGAGTAGGTCTATCTTGAGCCATACTCAACCTTCCATCCATGTTCCAAGATTCCTGGTCTTTTTGGTATATTTTTAATTAAGCTAGTGGAAACAAAGCAATTTGTTGTACCACTATCAATTAGAACTCTAACATATCTACTAAAAATATTACCTTTTATTAACAATGGAGTGGCTTGTCCTTCCATATTATGACTCCCTATTGCTGCATAAATTTTGTATGCATGTTCTTTATAAGCCAGTTCTTTTCCCGTCAAACTTGATCCTGCTTTAAGTGGAAATTTTTTACGTAATGCAAACCGGCAAATTCAGAGCATCCAACTTTAGATTTTGGATGCATTTTTTGGTTTTATCCATCTTCTATTTTTACTACCTGTGGGGAATTGGCCTAGCCTTATTTATATAGTTTGTTATCTCCATTGTTGTGATTGTTAGGATTATATATCTTCCCCTTGAACATCTTCCTAAATCTCCTTTATTTTTTATCATTCCTTTGGTCCTTGCTAGGGGAAATCTTATTTTCTTGCGATGATTTCCACTTCATATAGCCAACACTGTTTATTTTCCTTAGTGTCTCTTTATCCTATTCAAAGGCCCCTTCCTAATTGATGTAATTCTTGATATAAATTTAAGCTTTTCTAGCCAGATCATAGGCCTTCTAAAGAATACTAGGTTATTGCATGTTCACTTCATGCCATATCATGGGATTTGGTCCTAGTATAAAATTATGTACCTTCATTTTATCACTATACATGGGAACATACTTCAACAAATTGATGAATTTATATTAATAAACTTCCACTATCTTATTCCCTTGTCTAATTTTGGCGAATTCCTCAAATTTCTTGGTGTATAAGTGTTTGGTGAGGAATATTTCTTTGAAGGCTATCACAAAGTTCTCTCATTTCAAATCAATAGTAGACATAATATTTTGTTCCCCACTAAATGTCTCCCACCAATCTAAATCAACTCCATGTAAGTTTAGAGTAGCATAAGACATCCAAGTGCCAGTGGAATAGTTTTTCATATTTTAGAAAGTCTATATCTCTTTAAACCAAGCTTCGAATTTATAACCATCTTCTTCTTAATTAAACTTGGAGGATTTAGGTGTTTCATATCCTTAGCCAATTATACCTCAAGCCGAATTATAGCCTATTATACCTCTTAACGATTCTTATTATCTTGTCCTACTCTAGGATTTCTAGCTTGTGAATTTCAATTCACTATAGCCTCCAATAGTTTTTTTTGAGTTTCCATTTGTTCCCTCAATAAGGAAACTATTGTGAAGAGACCCTCCCTTTCATCATTAGGATTATTCACTCCTATGTTGGGGATCTCAACTTCTGCATTATTTTTTTGTGTTTGCCTTATTGATGGGGCAACACTCCCTCTCCTTCTCTTTGATGGAATTTTCCTTGGACACACATAGGAGAGATGGTAGGAATCAATTTACAATTTCATTATGAATTGCTTTCTCCTACTAACATTTCTATTCCTAGTTACCCGAACTAGACATTCAATATCTACTTTTAATATATTTCTTTCACTTATGGGTATAGTTCTTATTTAGTGCACTATATTAATACACTCATATATTCTTTTTCAAGGGAACTTGTATCCCTATGAACCGCATTCTGATACCAAATGTCAAAATCCTAAATTTTCCAAACTATTTTTTTCTTTCCAAGGGTTCTAGAATCTACACTCAAGAGTATCTACTAAAGTCAGTAACAAGAGTATCTTGCTTAGATTTTCCTTGAGGCACATCCATCACTACTCCTTACGTAAATCTAGTTATGTAGGAGCACTACATGCTTTCCCTAAAAATTAGATCTATCCCTCACATTTATGACCAATGTGCTAGCGTTGACTTCTCCATTTGTTCCTTTGAAATGTGCATGCCAAGTCTCCACTCTACAAAAGTCCTTTAATTCAAGTGTTACATATGTATAGGTATTTTACCATCCATCATAGATTTGTTAGAGCTATTCATCCCATAATAGACCTCATTATTAATTTAAATAGTTTAAGCATTGAGTGACTAGATTCCATCCCTTCTAACTAATACTTTGAAGTATCCAAAAAGTCTCATTTTAAAATATTTAGAGGTATAATCTTAGAAAACTAACCCATTACTCCTAGAACAAGCATCCTATAAGATTCTACTCATAGCATTAGAGTTCACTCTCTTACTATATTATTACCCTCTAGAGAATTAATTAAAAATACTATATCCACTATATTATCCACATAAATTTGGTTTAAAATTCAGCTATTAAACTTTAAAATAAACATAATTCTTATTAAGAAACATGCAAGACAAACATCATCCACTAATTATCATATTTAAACTACCATCACTTAAAGTCAAAAGTAAAATTCATATACTTTAATAACTATATGGTCTGCCATAAATATTTCATTCCCAAGTTTACAATCATTTCATTTTGAAAAAACTTTAACAAAGAAGGATGACCAAATGTATTTCTTTAAGAGTCATAAATCCCATTAGTTTACATAAAATGTTCTTCTAGAATTCATTAATTGAAATCCCAACAACCTCACAGGCTACAACCACATAACAAGAGTCTCATACATAGTATGACCGTCCCAATAGAAGTAAAGTCATCCATCAACTCTAACGTAAAGTTCAAAGACACCCTTCATTTTTTTATGTATAAAGTCATCTCCACTACACTCTTACAACGTTCCTACAATCCTATCATGTGAGGTTTATTTGGAAAACTTGAGAACTTTCTAAATAAATCTTATACCTCTGGTAGATGCTGGAATATAATCTTGCTTAATTTTAGAGGTCTATATCACAATCAAAAATATCATGACCTCTCTTTAATTAATATAAAGATATATTCATTCCTTATTAACCAGAGTAAATTTCACTTCCTTATTCACAACTTTAAAGGTCAAAATAAATATACACCTCTTATAGATATACACATTGACCAGATAGATTAAATATTAAAGATTAAATTTATCCAAAATGTAGACACACTCATATAAAGACCCATCATTAATCTTACATAATTTATTTTTATCACACAATACATTTATTAGAAACAACTTTGCAAACATGACCTATAACAAGAACCATTACTTTGCTTATACCGATAAACACCTATATAAATCAAATATTTTGTTCAATAAAAAAACCTTACAAATATAAAGGTAAATAAAATAGATAAATATATAATTTATCTCACTAGACTTACATGTACTACATTCTAGTAATAGGAAACTAATGTTATGCTCCACTATCAATCATGCAATTCTCATTCATTTTATTCTTTGCTAATTACCAATAGAACTAGTGGCTATAACAAACTCAAACTATTATTTACATGTAGTTAATACTCACATGATAATATTACACACATAAAATATGCTATCAATAGCTCACACTACCATTATTAGCATTGAATCCATTCATTGGGTGATTCATATAACCACCATTAATAAGAGATACTATCAATAGTCCCAATGATTATTAACAACACACAAATTTTTCTTTAATAATCTATCCATGCAATTAGCAATAAGAGCTAACTTTTAACTCTCACTATCCTTAATAGCATAGGTTGCTAGCACATTACATTTTATGGATAGCATAACACAATACTATAGTCATAGATTCCAACCCATGAATAGAAGTCTATCAACCTCTATGTCTATGTCTAGTCTTGCCTCAACAAACTCAACACCAATCCAAATTTTCTATGAGGTTTCAATAATTTTTCTTGGTTAACACACCCTCAAAATACTGGTTAACCAACAAGCTTTAAATTTATGATAATTACAAGCATAAATAATATAAAATCGAATTACCAAATATTACTAAATTTTTCATAAAACTAGGTAAATCCAAACAACCTAAAATAGGTATCCCCCTAAAACATCATTGTCTACCATTGTTATCAAAGAAAAAATAATTTATAAAAACAATATAATAAATCACCCATTGTCAGAGATAGTTTACCGTGACCAAGGATATCATTTGATGTTAATACAAATGTCACACAGTCATAACCATAATTTCATTCTTTTATCACAATTTATAGCCACTAAAGGTTTCATTTCCAAGTTTAAACGAAATTCTAAAGTATCCATGCATCACAAGCTCATTAGTATCACAAAGGACCTTAGTTTAAATACTTGATTTTTCTTTTCATAGTGTGAGATCTACAGTAGATGAAAACCTACAAAACCTCTCTTTTGGCTTCCTCTTCTCTTGGTTTTCATCCTCCTTTCCTCTTCATTGATTCCTTCTCTCCTTATTACTCCATATCTTAGTCTGAAATTCACCCCTCATTATATTGCTCCACTTTCACTATGATCATTGAGGAATGTGCATTCATCTCTCACATCACCCTCTCACTGGGGTATGTGGTGAGCATAAACTCAGCTATGTAGGATAACCCCTTCATATGTTTCAAAAATCAAGTGACTTGTAAATTTCACCTATAGGTTCATTATTTGATCAATTCATGAACTGGACAATCTCTTAATGGCACCATTAGAAATTCACTACCTTCTTTTATTTAATAGCCAATTACCTTAAAAGGAAATATAAAAATGAATATATCTAAATTTAGTTTTATTTTCATGCTAGAAAGAGAACAAGCAACCTTAATAAGGAACTATCATTAATAAAGAAATATCTGTCCTTAGCGACTTCTCTTTTTAAAGAACAAAAGACAAGCAAGTCTTTATATTTGGCTTGATATATATGTATATATTTATAAATACATCTATATATATATATATATATATATATATATATATATATATATATATATATATATATATATATATATATATATATATATATATATATATATATATATATATATATATATATATATATATATCAATTAATGAGGATCTTTTAAAACCAAAGGAATATTTTCTTTAAAAGAGTTAATGCAATTGAAATCATAGATAAAAAAATTATCAAATTCAACCAAACTTCCACCAAAAGTTTACTATATTTTTCTTATGCAAGTTATGATGTATTGCTATATAGCAAGCATCTATTTGTGTTGTTTCATTGTTCATAATATAAGCCATCACATAATTTTTCTCAACATGATACATTATATTTCTAATTAAATAAAATTTGTAGAAACAAGCACAACATCCATTATTTATTCATGTACTAGCTTCATAGTCAAACATGAATCTATCTAGTGAAAAATCTAACAAGGGAGGGTCATGACAAGAAAATTTTTTAGAATCTAGAACTAAGATTCAAAACATATCAATATTTGAAGTATTTATCCATGTCACTACTTCAATTGCTTGATTCTTCCACATGACTAGATACTCATAATATAATTTACCTTCTAATATCTTGGCCACTCTAGAATCTATTATTGTCTCTATTCCATGTAGGTTTTTTGGTAATTGTGTTATCCATTATTCCATCAAAAAATCAATGGTTATGCCTTAAATACTACCCATGGATTTGTTATAATAGGCATACAAATATATCACATTAAAAATCTATGAAATGTCTACTCCCAAAAGTTCAATTTAATATGCATTAGCTAAAAAATTCTTCTAGACCTTAAAAGGTCCAACGTTCTTCTAATTTAGTCTGTTATAAGTGCCTTTTAGGAATATTTCCTATTATACATGTGCCAAAACTAAGTCTTCAACCTAGAATTCTTGTATTTTTGGCTTGATACCAACATGTTATTTGTATTTTATAACACACTTCTCTAAATCAGACTTCTCGATGTAAATCCTATATATAATTAGCAAATTCCTCTACTACAACATTAGATATCTACAAATTAGTTGTACTCTACAACTCATCTACTCATATTGGATAAATTCTATAGATATTTTGGAATAGACTTTTAGATGTGGTTTTTTTTATCAAATTGGCATATGTAAACTTTACTTGTTCTAGAATGGTATCCCATAACAAATTTTTACTGACTAAGGACCTTAATAAATTCCTAATAATTCTATTCACCTCTTTAGTTTTTCCATCTATTTGTGGATGATAAACTAAACTCAAACTCAAACTAGTGTTCAAATTCTACAAAGTGCACCGAAAGTGTCTTACAAACTTAGCATTTCTATCTCACATAATAATTCTTAGAAAACCATATAGTCTTACAAATTTCACAAATAACAAATAAGCAATGTGAGTCACATAATTTATTTTCCTATAAGGTAGAAAATATTTGAAAATATATAAACAACAACAAAAATAGAATCATTATCCTTTTTTGTTCAAGAAAATTTAATGACAAAGTCCATATTTATCTATTCCCATAGCCTTTCTAGTATTAGTAATGGATGATAAAAACTAGTTATAACAAACCAATTCTAACCAATCCAATAGAGATATATTTGTTTTTGTTTTTCTAAAACAAGTAAGTTCTACCAAAGATGTTCCAGATAGATTCAAAAAAAGATTCTATCACATTATGAGTTCTAGATGTTGCGACATACCTTGGGTGGATACGAGTGTCCAAAATCCCACATAAACTTTGGATTTCACCTTTTGCACTGCCCATACAACTTAAAAAACACCTTCTCATGGTCTTCCCATTTCCATACTTGTATTTTAAGGATAATTTTACCACAACATAGGGATTTACCCTATCTTGTTTCTCAACAAGGAACACCAATTCTCTTACTAGTCTCATTTCATTTCTACTAGTACATAGGCACGAAACTTCTTATAGTTTTACTCAATACACCACGTGTAAAAATATCATGCTCAATTAAACCATCCATTTGATAGTTTAATTAATGTGACTATAATTCATTTAGCATCTCTCAACTGGTCACCCAATAGCTAATCAGGGTTTCCAATGACTATCACACCAAATGATATCCCTCATATGTTTCCCCATAGTCAACCAGGTTCCTATAACTATAATTTCCATCACATATCTCACATGGATACCTCACCATCCATTACGATTCCATCACCTAAATCGATTTACAATGAGTTCCAAGCTTATCCTACCTAGGATCTCACATTGGTGGTCTATTATCGACTGTTGATTGCTACCCTAAGGGATTATTGCACCACAATTCCCTTAGTCATGGTACTATATTTTAGGGTCTACCTATGTTGTATTCCTATGGATAATCCATCCTAAGGAAAAACTTTAAATTCCAAAGAAATAAGTTCAAGCTCCTATTTCTTTTGTAAATTACATTTACATAAACCTTACTCTAATGCAAATAAATACTTATCATTCATGTTACTCTACAGAAAACACAAGTTTCAATTTATAAGCATAACATAAGTTACTATATAAATCAGTTTTCTCTTCATATACCATTCATAGCATCTCAAGTAATTATATAAAAACCTATATGCAAATAATGATTTCAAAACAAGATCCATAAATGTTACACATATGACACATCATTTATCGTAGGAAACCTTTTGAGAAAACCCAACCTTAAAATATCTATTTTAATTACATAAGACTAACAAACAACTATATAAAGGAATCCCTTATTCCATTTTCATCATTTCAAATAGATTGCATAAGAATCCTCATAACTCTTATACCCCTATAGAACACAAGCAATTGTAATTCATTTTACAAATTAGTGGAAGAACCCCATAATTATCTCGAATGAAAACCACATTCATTATTCTATCTACAAAAACTTTATAACCCTATCTTAAGTATTTTTTCTCAAATAGAATAACAATAGAACCCCCATAAATTACAATAATTCTACTAAGTTCCACACCTAATGCCTCATTCATATATTGTAATACAAAATATTTTTCATTTCATCTATGAAAATATACTTACTCTATTTTCAAGAGCTTAAAAAATATAACAAACTATACTGTTCATGTTCTAGTAATGGTCTAATATTTCCATAGAGTTATTAATTCCATCCCAAACTCATTCGAAAGAATATCACAATTTCACTAAAGAATAACAATCCTATAATTAATATAAAGTTAACGGTAGTATAGAAGGATTCCTATTAATTTTTAAATAATAACTTCATCTGAGTCCAAACTTAAAATATGAACATAACAACCATAAAATAAATCCCATGATTGTTTCCATCCAACAAAGATTAAGCATGATCTAAAAATTATATCAATTTAATCTAAAATAGATCAACCAAAAAATATTTTTTTTCAAAATGAATCATTCATCTAAGGATTATTTCCTCTTAATAGATTAACCTAAATCTAAAGAAAAAAATATTTTTCTAGCAAAATGAATTAACTTAAATATAATGATTATTTCTTTCCAATCTAAAATATATTAATCACCACATAAAGAATAATTCATTTTCACCTAAGAAAAGATGAACATTAATCTAAAGATTATTTCTTTCTAATCTATAATAGATTAATCACAATATAAGGAATAATTATTTTTTTTGGTAAATTAATTTATATTATTTCAAAATGGGAATTTGAAAGGCGTCATGTCCCCTTTTACATCAAGGAATCAAGAGGAATGCAATAGAGAAAATCGAGTCCCCTTAAGCAGAACAAAAACCATCAAAACTGAAAGACTAAAAATAGAAAGGCTAAAAGCCATTACAATCCTTTAGCACAAAGGAACATAAAGGAACACCACAAGAAAAGAGAAACACAAAATTGAGCTAGAAAAAAACATCTTGCACACCAACATACCAGAGGAAGAGCAACACAGTCAAGAGAAAAACCAATAGCAAGCCATGGACGCCATCAAAGAAGGGTGTCGGGTTGGAGAAGGTTGTGAACATCAATTTCCAGAACATTGTCCTTCGCTTCCTCCTTCAAGGTTTCTTTGTCCTTTGAATTTTCCTTCAGATTTTCCAGGAAGGCATCTTTAGCAATTTTGAACACATCATCTTCATTAACACCCCCTTTGACATCGTAAGGGGTTTCAACAGCAGAGACCATGGAGGAATCATTGAAATTTTTACAAAAGAAGAAAAGACTAATATTATGTCTCTGTTCCTTAAGGCAAGCAATATATAAGAAATAATTCTTATTCAACTAAAATGAATTAATTTTGATAAATTATAAATACAATTATTTTTCATATTTAATCTAAATATTATATCTTTGTAATATATACAGATTAATAAAAATATAGAGAGTAATTCATTTCAACTAAAATGAATAAGAATAATCTAAATATTATTTCTATTCAATCTAAAATAGATTAATCACAAAATATATTATTTCATTTCATCTTAAATGAATTAAATTTAAATTTAAATATTATTTTTTAAAATTTAAATATTAACATGAATCACTTTAAATTATTACGACTTAAATGAATTAAGATCAAGCATATAAACTATTAAAATCAAGACCAAATAAACCTTACTACCCAAAATAAGAAAAGGATAAGGTGGGCAACACAAATAATAAACAATGCTTGACCAGTCATCAAACCCATAACTTCTAGGAAGGGTGAGTAAAACATGGACAAAAAATAACCTTAGGGTGCACCGACCACACCAACCTATTCATAGGATTGAAAACAGAGACCAACACATAGACTAAAGCACTTAAAATAAGGTGTAATCTAGTACTAGGAGAGGACATACATAAGCAATAAAACTGAGGTTTAAAACTACTAAATATTTGGTAAAAATATGCTCTCATGAGGCTATTGTGTTGCACAAGGCAAAAATATCCACAAGCCAACATAGGTGGAGAGGAGGAACACTTCAGTTCTACGTAGCTCAAAGGTCTCAACTCAAGAATCCTCATCCAACAAGGTAGCCAAGAAAACAACACTAAAGGAGGTAAGAAAACTATACACAATTCAAACTAACGAGGCAAAGACATACAATAAAATTGAAGAGAGATATTATTTAATCTATCTCTTCTATGGTTTTCATAGTTAAGAGCTTCTACGGTTAAAATATGCAACCAAAAATTATTTCCAAAAAGTAATTCAACCTCTATTGAGAGATTTTCTCAAATTTGATGCAACTACACCAAATAGAAAATAAATTCATAGAGTACCTTAATTATTTAAAAAAATACTTATCTGTAAATGTTCAAGGTGTATGCAAAATACAATCTCTCTTGTTTTTTTCACTATTCAAAATACTCCAATCCTACTCTATTCTTCATGTTCCTTTCATAGAAAAAATCTCCCCCTTCCTTTGTGAAAAAATACTTCCTCCCTTAATAATGATTTCTAAAAGAAAGTAGTGGAGGTTTCGTTCATGGAATGAACTCACCAACTACCCTCAAACCAAAAATTTAAGCTAGGTTTTTTTGCTAAGTTGAGCTTATATACAAATTGGGTTATTTAAGAGGATCCCAAAACATTATAACAAAAAGGGTCGTAGCACCGATATTTAAAGCAATGCCTTAGTACATGAAAATAAACATAAACCAAATGGGAAAGGGCTAGACAAAACCCTTGATCCAACAAAAATACTAGATTCTAGTACCAACTAGTGAGACCCACTTTGCCAAAATATCATCCTCCCATTGCTATTAGTCTGGGATCCTCCCGGGGGTGGATACAACACACCTTCCTAGACCTAAGTAGGGAGAGCGGGAAGGCCAAGAATAGCTTGAAACCAAAAATCATGCCTAAAAATAATAAGTAAGGAATTTTAGAAAACTAAAGAGGATCCTCACCCAGGGATGACCCAGGGTGAAACCTAGGGTGTAGCAGAGCAGCAAGTAACCACACGAGTAAAGTAGAAAGAAACAACAAGATACAGTCTAGGGAGCAGCATTGGGACAACCTAGGAAATGGCATCAACATCCTCAAAGAAAAACAATGGGAAGCCTCTGCTTGAGCCTCTAAAGTGGAACAACACTATTGGGGATATCTACATGCCAAGATATCCCCATGTATGGTAAGGTGAAATACGAGAAATCCGAAAGGATCTAGGGACAAAAATAATAGGTGCAAATAAAATATCCCCAAAATCCAAAACTTAAGGAGAAAGGAGGGACCACAACTATAAACGCACTAATCTCCAATCCCAAACCAGATAATACAAAAGAAATTCCCCATCACTCTAGTAAAAATGCCTAAAAACCATCATCCTTGCTCACGAATAGATCTAGGGAACTAGAACTGGGACTAGGAACCACTTAGGAATAGGAGGAGGCCCATCCCTAAGGCCAATAACATGCTCTAAGAGTCTATCAGGACCTGAAGGTAGAAGCCCATAAATAGGAACTAAAATGAAAAACCTGAGGATCCCAGGTGGGAAGTAACAACTGGCACACATATGGGATCCTCAGAAGCCTAACCTAGGGTATCAAGGGTTTGCATGCACTGATCACAGGCCCCATATCCAAGATAGAGACATACAATGGAAACCCTAAGAACCCTAGGAGAAAGGACCAGGAACCCCCCATCATTTCTCACGGACAACTTTAGGGAATTGGGAGTGGGATAAGGAATAACCCAGGTAGAGGAAGAGGCCCACCCCCAAGGCCAAAAAATTTCTTGGGCGTCCATCAAAATGCATATATAGCAAGAAGAAGCCTCCAAACCAGAAATCAAAAAGGGCCCTACCCAAAGGGACAAGACCAACAGTAACCAAATGCATCCTAGAGAGGAATCACTGGAAAACGAGGAAACTAGCCCTACAAGACCAACCCTGAAGTAGTGAGGACCTCACAGGACACACCAGAAAGTAGTCAAAAATCCAACCTACCACCACCATCGATTGAGGAGACCTTGGGAACTAGATCCAAGAAAAAAACCTACAAAAAATCCTAGGGGAAAGCCTAAGGGAGATCGGGAAAGGGGTCCTGAAAATATGCAAGAAACCCTAGAGGAACCCTGAGATGCACCAAGCCAAGGGTTCAAGTAGGGAAACCCAAAAACTACTGGGAAATGATCAGAAAGTGGAGAAGTATCTCCCCCAAGGAGATCATCTACTACAAAGCATTCCCAAAGTGGGATGACCCAAGATGAGCCAGGGACTGGGCAAGAACCAGGGGAGGGGGAGCAGGGAGAGGGAGCAAGGCCCTCCCTCTATTCCCCCAATATCCTTGGAGCAAGGATTTTCAATCGCTTCACCCTCTTCCAAAGATCTACAATCGAGTCAATTTAAGCTAGGTTTTCAATTTGAATTAATTACAAGGTTATTTAATAAATGATATTGTTTTTCATATATCCTAATTTTGAGCACATTAATTTTATTTCCTTCTTAATAATAAGTCTTTTTATTAAAATACATTAGACATTCCTTCCATATCCAAATAAAAAGATCATTAGTATTGCAAACATAATACCAAATAAAGTGCAAATGTAGAAATGGTATATCAAAATGCAAAGGCATGAGCTAGGGCTAAATGTAGATATATCATGGTGTCTGAATCGATTCAATTATTTTAGCCATCAATTTTTTTCCCACTTGCAAAGAAACCTATTCTTGCAAACATTTAGATCCATTAGTAGAATAATACTCATCAAAATACGTCACAAAGCCATATAACCTATCATTTAAGAAAATATTTAAATTCATAATTCCATCGTATGAAAATTTTTACAAGGGGGTCATGATGTACTACCCCCTTGTACTAAAAAAAATCCTCTATGTTTCATCAGTATCCTGCAATAAAAACAAAATTACATTTCATTATCAAATAAGTATGGAAAATATTTTTGCATATCAACCACTTTATCCTAAGTGACATTCTTTTCAAAAAATCAATTCCATTGGACCTTACATTGCTCTAGAGTCTGGTTCCTCATTATTTTAGAATGGAACTCTAGAATCTTCATAGGTTGTACTTCAATCACTATAGGTTTGGCTATCTACAAATTAGAAACATTCCATACATGATCAATATCAACAACATATCTTCTAAGTAGGGATACATGGAAAGTGTCATAGATCTTTGACATGTTGGGTGGAAATGTGAGATGATAGGCAACTTGATTTATCTTCTCAATTATATCAAAGGGACCAAAATATCTAGTATTCAAATTGGTAGATTTGATAGTGCTTTTCATAGGATTTAATCTTAACAATACTTTATCCCCCACAAAGAATTCTCTAGGTTACCTTACACTAACCAAGTAACTCAAATGTTACCTTACACTTATCCATCCATTTAAATTCATTTTCCTTCCTTTGCAGATTGGTTACTCGATAGGTGATATGAGAATAGTCCTTCACAAATCATCTATAATAACCTATGATACCCATAAAAATTCATACTCCAAACATATTGGTGGGTTTTTGCCAGCTCAAAATGGCCTCAATCATCCTAGGATCTACTACAATTCCCTCTATAGATATGATGTGTCCAAGATATTGTACTATAGGGACATAAAAGTCACACTTCGACAAGTTACCATAGATATTATTATTCCTTAACAACTAAAGCACTATCCTCGAGTGTTTGTCATGCTCTTAATTATTCTTGGAATTTATAAGAATATCATCTATAAAGATCAATATAAATCAATCTAATTATCTCTTAAGTACATTGTTCATCAGGTTCATGAATGTCATCAGTGCATTAGTCATTCCAAATTATAACACTATAAACTCATAGTGCCCATACTAAGTCTTGAAGGTAATTTTATGAGTATCTTCCTCACTGATTCTTAATTGATGATATCCTAACTTCAAGTAAATTTTAAAATATATGGTTTCTCTCTTCAATTTATTAGACAAATACTCGATTCTTGGTAAGAGTTATCTATTCTTGATGGTCACCTTATTCAATATCCTATAGTAAATACACAATATGAGGAATCCATATTTCTTCTTAGCAAAAATAATGGGTGCACCCCATTGAGACACCCTAGGTTTTATCAACTTCTCTAAAAATCCTTGAAGTTGTACCTTCAACTCTTGGATTTTTGTAGGATTCATCTAGTAGGGAGTTCTATGTATAATTTTAGTCCCTGGAAATAGTTTGATGGTGAAATAAAACTCTCATTTTGGTCAAATAGAGGAAGATATTCGAGTAATACATCCCTATATTCTTGTTGAATCGGGTGTTTTCCAAATACCTCCTTATTTTTATATTTTTCAAAATCATTAAGCTTAACCACAAAAATCACTCCTTTTCTCATGGTCTTCTTCAATTGCATAGCTAAAATTAATTGAGGTCAAAAATATCCCCGCTCACTAATAATTTGTTGTCTTTATTTATTTTTATCAATGTAATCAATCCACCTATCATGAAAATTGATCATAGCCTCATGGACCTCCAACTAATACATACCTAAAATAATATCAAAGGTATGAATGGTAGCTACATACAAGTGATATTTTGTAAAGCCATTGGGTAAAGTTATTTGAATGTCAGGAAAAAATTGATCCATAAAGTAGGTTTATCCATACCTTCCACCCTTCTACCAAGAATATTAGTTTTTTTAGTATATTCTTGACTATACAAGATAATATAAAGCTATATGTTTCTCTACTATCTATAAATATTTTAACATACTTATTAAAAATAATATCTTTTAGTAGTAGTGGAATAGCCTTTTCATATAGATTAAAAATCATTTTAACATACTTAGCTGTATTCTTCATATAAACTATCAACGAGTACTAGTAGTCAATCAAGAGTATCATTAGCCACACTTACTTCATGTAAGATGCCCTACTAAGAGTTCTATCAATCTATCAATTGATGCCATATTTACTCGTAAAATACCATTCCCATGGGAATATTATATTCTTCCTAAGACACACATAAAATATGGCCATGGCTAAGTTATCTCCATAGAAACCTTCCAATTCTACAACCTAGAGTTTACTTTCAAAAAGCTTAGCATCCTACGACCATGCTTTGACACCAACTATAACAACAAAATTCTAACCAACCTAGGAGAGACACATTTTTTCTAGCACAAGTAAGATTCACCAAAGATGTTTTAGATAGATTCAACAAAAGCTTCTACCACATTTTAAGTTTTTTATGTTGCAACATCCCTTAGGTGGAAAGGAGTGGCCAAACTCCTGCATCAACTCTAGAGTTCACCTTGTACACTACTCATATAACTTAAAGGACATATTCTCATGGTATCCACATTTACTTACTTTCTTTTGAAGAAAATTTGAACAAAAATGTAAGGATTAACACTATATCATATTTTTGAGAAGGAATCGATTCAATTATTTTAGCCATCAATTTTTTTCCCACTTGCAAAGAAACCTATTCTTGCAAACATTTAGATCCATTAGTAGAATAATACTCATCAAAATACGTCACAAAGCCATATAACCTATCATTTAAGAAAATATTTAAATTCATAATTCCATCGTATGAAAATTTTTACAAGGGGGTCATGATGTACTACCCCCTTGTACTAAAAAAAATCCTCTATGTTTCATCAGTATCCTGCAATAAAAACAAAATTACATTTCATTATCAAATAAGTATGGAAAATATTTTTGCATATCAACCACTTTATCCTAAGTGACATTCTTTTCAAAAAATCAATTCCATTGGACCTTACATTGCTCTAGAGTCTGGTTCCTCATTATTTTAGAATGGAACTCTAGAATCTTCATAGGTTGTACTTCAATCACTATAGGTTTGGCTATCTACAAATTAGAAACATTCCATACATGATCAATATCAACAACATATCTTCTAAGTAGGGATACATGGAAAGTGTCATAGATCTTTGACATGTTGGGTGGAAAGGTGAGATGATAGGCAACTTGATTTATCTTCTCAATTATATCAAAGGGACCAAAATATCTAGTATTCAACTTGGTAGATTTGATAGTGCTTTTCATAGGATTTAATCTTAACAATACTTTATCCCCCACAAAGAATTCTCTAGGTTACCTTACACTAACCAAGTAACTCAAATGTTACCTTACACTTATCCATCCATTTAAATTCATTTTCCTTCCTTTGCAGATTGGTTACTCGATAGGTGATATGAGAATAGTCCTTCACAAATCATCTATAATAACCTATGATACCCATAAAAATTCATACTCCAAACATATTGGTGGGTTTTTGCCAGCTCAAAATGGCCTCAATCATCCTAGGATCTACTACAATTCCCTCTATAGATATGATGTGTCCAAGATATTGTACTATAGGGACATAAAAGTCACACTTCGACAAGTTACCATAGATATTATTATTCCTTAACAACTAAAGCACTATCCTCGAGTGTTTGTCATGCTCTTAATTATTCTTGGAATTTATAAGAATATCATCTATAAAGATCAATATGAATCAATCTAATTATCTCTTAAGTACATTTTTCATCAGGTTCATGAATGTCATCAGTGCATTAGTCATTCCAAATTATAACACTATAAACTCATAGTGCCCATACTAAGTCTTGAAGGTAATTTTATGAGTATCTTCCTCACTGATTCTTAATTGATGATATCCTAACTTCAAGTAAATTTTAAAATATATGGTTTCTCTCTTCAATTTATTAGACAAATACTCGATTCTTGGTAAGAGTTATCTATTCTTGATGGTCACCTTATTCAATATCCTATAGTAAATACACAATATGAGGAATCCATATTTCTTCTTAGAAAAAATAATGGGTGCACCCCATTGAGACACCCTAGGTTTTATCAACTTCTCTAAAAATCCTTGAAGTTGTACCTTCAACTCTTGGATTTTTGTAGGATTCATCTAGTAGGGAGTTCTATGTATAATTTTAGTCCCTGGAAATAGTTTGATGGTGAAATAAAACTCTCATTTTGGTCAAATAGAGGAAGATATTCGAGTAATACATCCCTATATTCTTGTTGAATCGGGTGTTTTCCAAATACCTCCTTATTTTTATATTTTTCAAAATCATTAAGCTTAACCACAAAAATCACTCCTTTTCTCATGGTCTTCTTCAATTGCATAGCTAAAATTAATTGAGGTCAAAAATATCCCCGCTCACTAATAATTTGTTGTCTTTATTTATTTTTATCAATGTAATCAATCCACCTATCATGAAAATTGATCATAGCCTCATGGACCTCCAACTAATACATACCTAAAATAATATCAAAGGTATGAATGGTAGCTACATACAAGTGATATTTTGTAAAGCCATTGGGTAAAGTTATTTGAATGTCAGGAAAAAATTGATCCATAAAGTAGGTTTATCCATACCTTCCACCCTTCTACCAAGAATATTAGTTTTTTTAGTATATTCTTGACTATACAAGATAATATAAAGCTATATGTTTCTCTACTATCTATGAATATTTTAACATACTTATTAAAAATAATATCTTTTAGTAGTAGTGGAATAGCCTGTTCATATAGATTAAAAATCATTTTAACATACTTAGCTGTATTCTTCATATAAACTATCAACGAGTACTAGTAGTCAATCAAGAGTATCATTAGCCACACTTACTTCATGTAAGATGCCCTACTAAGAGTTCTATCAATCTATCAATTGATGCCATATTTACTCGTAAAATACCATTCCCATGGGAATATTATATTCTTCCTAAGACACACATAAAATATGGCCATGGCTAAGTTATCTCCATAGAAACCTTCCAATTCTACAACCTAGAGTTTACTTTCAAAAAGCTTAGCATCCTACGACCATGCTTTGACACCAACTATAACAACAAAATTCTAACCAACCTAGGAGAGACACATTTTTTCTAGCACAAGTAAGATTCACCAAAGATGTTTTAGATAGATTCAACAAAAGCTTCTACCACATTTTAAGTTTTTTATGTTGCAACATCCCTTAGGTGGAAAGGAGTGGCCAAACTCCTGCATCAACTCTAGAGTTCACCTTGTACACTACTCATATAACTTAAAGGACATATTCTCATGGTATCCACATTTACTTACTTTCTTTTGAAGAAAATTTGAACAAAAATGTAAGGATTAACACTATATCATATTTTTGAGAAGGAATGCCAATTCCCTTACTAGTCTCATTTGATTTCCACTAGTACCTAGGCACAAATATTATTATAGTTTTACTCATTATATTATTTGTAAACTAGCATACTCAATTAAATCATCCCCATGATAGTTTAATTGATGCAATTAACATCTATGTGAGATATCTCAACTAGTCACCCAATACTCAATTGGGGTTTCCAGTGACTATCATACCAAATGACATCCCTCATAGGTTTCCCCATAATAAATCAGGTTCCTATAAATATCATTTGCATGACATATCTCATATGGATACCTCACTGTCCATTGAGGTTCCATCACCTAAATCTAGTTATAGTGAGTTCTAGGCTTATCATTCCTAGGATTTCACATTGGTGGTTCGTTATCGACTGCCCATTGCAACCCTAAGGGATTGTTACATCATAATTCCCTTAGTCTTGGTACTATATTCTAGGGTCTAGCTAGGTTAGTTTTCTATGAATAATCCCTCATACATAAAAACTCCAAACTCCAAAGAACTAATTTCATGCTCCTCTTTCTTTTGTAAATTACATTTACATAAATATTACTCTAATGCAAATAAATACTTATCATTCATGTTACTCTACAAAAATCATAAGTAAGTTTCAATTTATAAACATAACATAAATTAGTATATAAATCCATTTTATTTTCATATACAATTCATAGTAACTCAAGTAATCATCTAAAAACATACATGCAAATAATGATTTCAAAACAAGATCCATAAATGTTACACATATGACACATCATTTATCCTGGAAAACCCTTTTGAGAAAAAACATAGCCTTAAAATATCAATTTTCATTGCATAAGAGTATCAAACAAATACATAAATAAATCTCTTATTTCTTTTCCAATATTTCAAAGCCATTGCATAATAATCCCCGTAACTCGTATGCTCCCATAGAATAATAACACTATATAATTCACTTTACAAAATAGTGAGGGAACACCATAATAACCTTGAATGAATACCACATTCATTCTCCTATCGACAAATACTTAAGAACCCTATCTTAAGTTTTTTTTCTTAAATATAATAACAATGGAACCCTCATAAGTTCCAATTAGTCTATTCAATAAGGGACACCAATTCTCTTACTAGTCTCATTTGATTTAAACTATTACCTAGGTACAAAGCTTCTTATAGTTTTACTCACTACAACATGTGTAAAAATATCATACTGAATTAAACCATCACCCTAATAGTTTAATTGAGGTAATTACCATCTATGTGACATCTCTCAACTAGTCACCCAACAATCAATTTGGTTTTGCAGTGACTATCACACCAAATGACATCCCTCATAGGTTTCCCCACAATCAATTGAGTTCCTATGACTATCATTTGCATGACATATCCCATATGGATACCTCATTTCCCATTGAGGTTCAATCACCCAAATCTAATTACACTGAGTTCTAGGCTTATCCTCCCTAGGATTTCACATTGGTGGTCCATTATTGACTGCCCATTGCAACCCTAAGGGATTGTTACACCATAATTCCCTTAGTCCAGGTACTATATTTTAGGGTCTAGTTAGGTTGATTTTATATAAATAATCCCTCCTATAGAAAAATCCCAAACCCCAAAGAAATAAACTCAAGCTCTTCTTTCTTTTGTAAATTACATTTACTACCACAAGAAATTTTTAATTTATAAGCATAACACGAATTAATATATAAAACCATTTCATTTTCATATACTATTCATAGCATCTCAAGTAATTATCTAAAAACTTACATGCAATTAATGATTTCAAACCAAGATCCATTCATTTATCCTAGGAAATATTTTTGAGAAAAGCCTACCCTCAAAATATCCATTTTTATTTCATAAGACTAGCAAACAAGTACATAAAGGAATCTCTTATTCCTTTTCCAACATTTCAAATCCATTCCATAAGAATATCGGTAACTCCTATGCCATCATAGAACACGAACATTTGTAATTCATTTTATAAAATAGTGAGGGAACCCTATAATACCCTTGAATGAATACCATATTCATTCTCCTATCTAAAAATACTTAAGAAACCTCTCTTAAGTATTGTTTTCTCAAATAGAATAACAATGGAACCCCCATAAGTTACGATTAGTCTATTCGAGAAGGGATGCCAATTCCCTTACTAGTCTCATTTGATTTCCACTAGTACCTAGGCATGAAGCTTCTTATAGTTTTACCCACTACACCATGTGTAAAACTATCATGCTCAATTAAACCATCCTCCTAATAGTTTAATTGAGGCAACTATCACCTATGTGACATCTCTCAACTAGTCATCCAATAGTCAATTGGGGTTTCCAGTGACTATCACACCAAATGACATTCCTCATAGGTTTCCCCATAGTGAATTAGGTTCCTATGATTATCTTTTGTATGATATCTCTCTAATGGATACCTCACTATCCATCGAGGTTTCATCACCCAAATCTATTTATAATGAGTTCTAAGATTATCCTTCCTAGGATTTCATATTGGTGGTCAGTTATCGACTACCTAGTGCAACCCTAAGGGACTGTTACACCATAATTACCTTAGTCCTAGTAATATATTTTAGGGTCTAGCTAGGTTAGTTTCCTATGAATAATCCCTCCTATGGAAAAACTTTAAACCCAAAAGAACTAAGTTCAAGCTCCTCTTTATTTTATAAATTACATTTACATAAACCTTAATCTAATGCAAATAAATACTTTTTATTTATTTTACTCTACAAAAAGCACAAGTAAGTTTCAATTTATAAGCATAACACAATTTAGTATATAAATCCATTTTCTCTTCATATACAATTCATAGCAACTCAAGTAATCAACTAAAAATTTACCTGCAAATAATAATTTCAAAACAAGATCTATAAATATTACACATATGACACATCATTTATCCTAGGAAAACCTTTTGGAAAAAATTCAACCTCAAAGTATCCATTTTCATTGCATAATACTAGAAAACAAGTACATAAAGGAATCCCTTATTCATTTTCCAATATTTCAAAGCCATTGCATAAGAATCCTTGTAACTCTTATATCCCCATAGAACACGGACATTTGTAATTCATTTTACAAAATAGTAAGGAAACCCCATAATTCCCTTGAATGAATACCACATTCATTATCCTATCTACAAATACTTAAGAACCCTCTCTTGAGTATTTTTTTCTTAAATACAATAACATTGGAATGCCCATAAATTACAATTAGTCTATTGGGATCCATGCCCAATCCCTCATTCATATCTCGTAATACAAAATATTTTCTCATTTCATCTATGAAAATATACAACATAAATCATACTTACTCTATTTTCAAGAGCTTAAACAATAAAACAACTAGATTGTTCATGTTCCAATAATGGATTAATATTTCCATAGAGTTATTAGTTTCATCCCAAAATAATTCTAAAGAATATCATATTTTTACTAAATAAGAAAAATCCTTTAATTTATCTAAATTTAACAATACTATAGAAGGATTCCCATGTTAGAATTAAAGTGCACTACGCCTCTTTAGTTTGATACTTATTAGTTTCATTAACATTTTTCATGTTCATCATATAGGCTTATGCCTATATATTGTACTCATTTGTTGTATAATATTATCTCATCTATTTCTATTCCTAATATTACGTAACATTACCCCTTAATGTTGAATTCTATAAAAGAAACCTATCATCCTATTTTATTACTGATCTGGTCTAGGTTCATGCTCTTTGCAATTGGTTCTCAAGCTGTGAATAATGCTAGATCAATGATGTATACATCTCGGTATGTTGCCTCAAGGTCATCCACTACCTCAGGTTTGTTGCTTCTGGGTCAACTGTCTAAGTGCCTCAGGGTCATCATGGGTGCCCAAGGTCAGCCACTCTTGGGTCTGTTGCCTCCATAGGTCATCATTAGAGGATGTTGCTTCTTGTAGGTCACTAACTAGGTTCACCATGAATATCACCCCCCCTTATGGTGAAACTCAACGTAGAAGGTGTTGATCTCTACCAAAAATGCACCTTAGTAAAAATGAAAAATGAGCCATAAAAGAGTATCAGTATTTTATGAAAATGCACTCAATACAATAAAATGAGCTATAGATCCAAATATGAAGGAGAAGAAGAAGAAGATAATAGAATCTTTTGAAGTGTCTTTGTCTGTAGTATTCATAATTAGATTCAGAAAAAACCTCGAATAGAGTCTAGGGTTTCTATATTTGTAGTCCCTAGAATAAGTGTCCTTATGGTAATCACCTCATCTTACCGGAATGCATGGGTAACTAGCCGCTACATCCGCAAAGTAGATAGAGGATAAAACTAGATACTAGGTTTACTTACTAGTGCCTTGGGAGTGTCGGGTTCAACCGAGAGTGCACTCCAAGGTATAAAACTTTGAGGCTAAAAAACTTAAATGAAACAACCTCAAAATTATAAATGGATACCACCAATGTGTCCGTCATGGAAAAAAAATTTCGATGACTATAAATACCCCCATGTTACTCTTAATGGGGCCTTCATCATGTGGAAAAATAACAGCATGCCTATCTAGGCAGCAAATAAACCTCGCACTGTGATGGTATTGCTCTCTAGCAGAATAAAAAAATAGACTCAATTTTCCCTCGCAAGGGAATTACATGGGCCATCTAGGACTTCCACTCTTCATGTGGAAAAAATAGGGCCATGTAGGCCTTCCACTTCCACTTCCTATGTTACCCATGCATTCCAGTAAGATGAGGTGATTACCATAAGGACACTTATTCTAAGGACTATAGACATAGACACCCTAGACTCTATTCGTGGTTTTTTCTAGATCTAATTCTAAAGACTATAGATGAAGACACTTCAGAAGATTTTATTCTCTTCTTCTTCTTCTCCTCCATATTTGGATCTATGGCTCATTTTATTGTATTGAGTGTATTTTCGATAGAGATCGACACTATTTTATGGCTCTTTTTTCCTTTGTACTAAGGTGCATTTTCGACAAATATCGACACCTTCTAGATTGAGTTTCACCATGAGGGAGATGATATTCATGGTGAACCTAGTTAGTGATCTACAAGAGGCAACATCCTTTGAGGATGACCTGTAGAGGCAACAGACCTAGGAGTGGCTGACCTTGAGGCACCCATGATGACCCTGAGGCACTTAGACGGCTGACCCAAAGGCAACAGACCCGAGGAAGTGGCTGACCATGAGGCAATAGATCGATATGTATACATTGTTGATCTAGCATTATTCATAGCTGGATAGCCAAGTGCAAAGAGCACGATCCTAGACCAGATCAGTAATAAATGAGGATGATAGGTTTCTTTTATAGAAGTCAATATTAAGGGGGAATGTTACCAAATTTTAGGAATGAAAATAAATGAGATAATATTATACAGCAAATGAGTACAATATATAGGCATAAGCCTATATGATGAACATGACAAATGTTAATGAAACTTACAAGTGTCAAACTAAAAAGGCATAGTGCACTTTAATTCTAACATCCCATTAATTTTAAAATAATAACTTCATCTTAGTCCAAACTTACAAGATGAACATAACAACCATAAAAATAATCCCATTATTTTTTAAATCCAATAAATATTAAGCATGATCCAAAGATTATCTCAATTTAATCTAAAATAGATCAACCATAAAATAATTTATTTCAAAATGAATCATTCATATAAGGATTATTTCCTCTTAATAGATTAACCTAGATCTAAAGAACAATTCATTTTTTTACAAAATGAAGTAACTTAAATTTAATGATTATTTCTTTCTAATCTAAAATAGATTAATCACAATATAAATAATAATTCATTTTTAACTAAGAAAAGATTAACTTTAATCTATTTTTTTTTCTAATCTACAATAGATTGATCACATTACAAGGAATAATTCTTTTTCAACTAAAATGAATTAATTTTAATAAAATATAAATACAATTAATTTTTATCTTTAATCTAAAGATTATATCTTTCTAATCAATAACAGATTAAGCAAAATATAGAGTGTAATTCATTTCAACTAAAATGAAATAAGGTTAATCTAAAGATTATTTCTATTCAATGTCAAAAATATCAATCACAAAATATATATTAATTTTAAAATAAATTAAGGTTAATCTAAAGATTATTCCTATTTAATCTAAATTAGATTAATCACTAATCACATTAATTCATTACAACTATAAACTATTAAAATCAAACCCAAATAAACCTTACTTCCTAGGATAAGAAAAGCATAAGGTGACCAACACAAATAATAAATGATGCTCAACCAGCCATGGAACCCATGACTTTCAAGAAGGGTGACAAAGAATCTTAGGGTGCACTAATCATGCCAATCTATTTACAGGTTCAAAAATAGATACCAACACATAGACTCAAGCACTCAAAACAAGGTATAGCCTGGTACTAGGATAGGACATACATAAGAAATGAAACTAAGATTTAAAACCACCAAAAGCTTCGATAAAAATGTTCTCTCAAGGATTCATTGGATAGCACAAGGGAAATTTGTCTATGAGCCAATGTAGGTGGAGAGGAGGAACACTTCAATTCTATGTAGCTCATATATCTCAACTCAAGCATCATAATTCAATAAGGTAGCTAAGAAAACAACACTAAAGAAGATAAAAAAACTATGCATAGTTCAAACCAGCAAGCCAAGGACATACAATAAAATTGAAGAGATATTATTTAACCTATCTCTTCCATAATTTTCAAAGTGAAGAGCTTCTAAGGTTAAAATATAAAACCAAAAATCATTTCCAGAAAGTAATTCAAACCCTATTAAGAGCTTTTCTCAAATTTGATGCAACTACACCAGGCAGAAAGAAAAGTCACAAAGTACCTTAATTATTTCAAAAAATACTTATTTGTAAATATCCAAGGTATATGTAGAAGAAAATCCCTCTTTTTGTCGTTTTGGTTTTATTGTAATCTCTCTTGTACAAGGTTCAGGGACCTTTCAAAACCCTTTCCACCAATCAAAAAAAAAAAATCCCTCTTTTTGCTTTCACTATTCAAAATACTCCAATCCTAATCTATTCTTCATGTTCCTTTCGTAGAAAAAATCTCCCTCTTCCTTTGTGAAAGATCCTTCCTCCCTTCATAATGATTTCTAAAAGAAAATGGTGGAGGTTTCATTCATGGAATGAACTCACCAACTACTCGCAAACCAAAAATTTAAGCTAGATTTTTATTTTTAACCAATTGTAAGGTTATTTAATAAATGACATCATTTTTCATTTATCCTAATGTTGAGCATATTAGTTGTCTTTATTTCTTAAAAATAAGTCTTTTTATTAAAATACATTAGACATTCCTTCCATAGCCCAATGTAAAGCTCGTTAGTATTGCAGACATAATACCAAATAAAGTGTAAATGTAGAAATGGTATATCAAAATACAAAGACATGAGCTAGGGCTAAATGCAAATACATAATGGTGTCGAAACAATTAAATTATTTTAGCCATCAATTTTTTTTTTCACTTGCAAAGATACCTACTCCTACAAACATTTAGATCCATTAGTAGCATACTATTCATTATCTATCCATCACAAAGCCATATAACCTATCTTTTAAAACAATATATAAATTTATAATTTCATCATATGAAAATGTTTACCATAGGAGGGTCATGACACTAGTGTTTTTTCCTTTACATGTTGACAAACTAAACAACACTACATAAATTATCTTATATATTAATTATTGGACAATAATAGTTTTTACAAAGTTATTTCAAAGTTTTATCTATCCCAAAATATCTATCTAGTCCTCCACTATGTTTCTCTCTTATACAGTTCTTCCTTATTGAACATTATGGTATGCATAACTGCTTCCCTTTGAATAATAATCTCTCTTGAATAAAACAATCAAGCCATGGGATCCTATCTCCCATAGTATATTTATTGCAATCTGCTCAATATTCCTTGAAGTATCATCAACATAAATCTCTTTTAGAGCATCAAAACCTATGATATTAATCCTAATTGTACTTGTTAACAAGTTTCTTCTACTCATGGTATCAACTACCCTATTTGAATTACCACTTCTATACTTCAAAATTAACGAGTAACTTTGAATATAGTTTACACATTTCATATGTCTGGTTTAGTTTTCCTTGACTAATAATGAATTATAAAACATGAAGATCCAAAAGAAATGTGTATATGGAGCCCATTTTACTATTTGACTATAATGCTGATTATTTGAGGTATATTGCAAATTTATAGTCCTCTAATGTTTCTATAACTTGGATTGTGCCATGGGGGAGTAAAAAATTATAATTACAAAAGGATACCCCTAACAACTTAGATTAGTTTCCAAAATAAGCTAGACTAAAGTAAAAATAAGCTACTTTAGTATAACATATCCATAACTACAATTATGGAATCAACTAAATAATCAAATACGTGTATTCCAATAAAACAATAAATTGAGATAATGTCCTATTTGCACAAAGGAATGTGATGTGCTCCCATATTATTAAAACAACTTTTATCATTTTATGTCTTTATTTTTTTATTATTAGTTATAATATATGATAATATCTTTTCAAATGCATATAGATAAATTACATTAAAACACAATAATTGTCTCTTAACAATCCTTTATATAAATATATCATATATCAATTAATGAAATATGACACAAAATATAAATCTTATCATTTTGGAGTAATGTCTCATATTTTAATGAAATATAGAACTTTAAAAGAGAATATGCAAAATTAAAATACTGCATAAAATTCTAGACTTACTTTCTTACACTACATGCATAAAATTGTACATACAACACTATAAGGATCTAGGTATTATATATTAATTCCAATCATTTAAAATCTAGAAAAAATATTCTTGAATTACAAGGTCTCTCCTTCTTCATTTTCTTATATAAATTTTCTCTTTTTGAAAAGGGTAAAATGATTCCCCATTATTTTCATTTCAACACATATGTGGTTGTATTACAAATATAAAAGATTCCTCTAGTAGGTATATCCCTTTATATATATTTAAAATGGTTAAGGAGGCACTTATTTGGTCCTACTTAATTCATATAAAAGAAATCTATAAGATTTATTTTAAGGTCTTTATATGACAACTTTATCATAACGTAGATAATGATGATAAGCTTTGAATAGGATACATGTTGCCTATAAATTCACTTTGAAATATAAAATATTTAAACACATTAACAAGGTATCATTTTAATGATTTACATTACAATCAAAAAATAATTTGTATAATACATTCCTCATTATAACATGCATAATTTAAAGCTTTGATATAATATACAATTTTAACTTATATCAAAACAATATAACATATCAAGAACATTTGGCCAAACAAGCTGCAAGCTTACTGCAATGATAATGACTTTGGCCTCTCTTTGAGATGTCCAAGGTTTAAACCCCACTTAGTATGAGGGGACCAATATCCATCATAAAAAAATATTTAAACTCATTGAATCAAGTGATATTAGCTCAATCAATTATATTCCTTAATATTTAAAAAGAAGACCAAGTTTAAAATCTTGCCAAGTGGTATATGGATAATATCCCAGCTTTATTGTAATACCACTATGTGGTGATGATATGATATTGTTGTAAATATTGAGTATATTGAGTTGTCATTGATGTCAAAGGGTGCATATTATTCAAGGAAAAAATATTCTTCAAGGGTGTGAAATTGCTTGGATACAAATATTTAAAAAGGGTTTAAAAGGTTTAAGGATGCCTGGACAAAAGTTTTAAAAATAAGGATAAAGGCTTAAAAGAGAGGGACAAAGGTTTATATTATAATATTTAAATTTTAAATTTAAATATTATAATCAAATGAGTTTAAAAATAAAAAGGTAAAGAAGTAAAATTAAATTCAACCTATCAAAATAAATTGAATTCATGGAAGACATATATATACACGACAATATTTACACCTTACCATGATTATTATGCATTGAAAATCGAATAATTGAAAAACATGATTACAAATGACAAGGAAAGAAAGAAAGAGGACAAAACAATGAAATTGAGGTAGATATAGTTAAAGAAATACTTTTGCACCTGTCTTTCCATTCGTTGGGATAACCCAACTGGTAGTGTGGATCTACGTGGAGATTTATTGGGTAGAAGTTCAAGAGGTCGAATCTCTTCAACATCGGTTTTGTGGTTTTTTTTGTCAATGCACATGATATGGTTTTAATATACGATATCCCTTAGGGCACTTGGGATAGTGTTGCTTATTGAGAGGTTGGAGGTTCAATTCGTGGTAGTGCTAAAGGTACTAAAATTTTTGATTAAAAATCTTTTTATTAAGGTTGAAAAAAAATAAGGTGTATGGTTATTTTTTTTAATTATATTTTTGCAAGTCAAGGAGAAATAAGGGTTTGGAGTTTTCATTGTTGTGCATATCTTAGAAAGGAGAAATAATTATTGTTATTTGTATTTTTTCATAGCTAAGAAAGGAGAAATAAGGTGTATTTGAGATTATTATCATTTGTATTTTTAGATATCTAAAAAAAGAGAAATAAGGTGTATTTAATATTAATGCTATTTGTATTTTGCATATCTTAGAAAGGATAAATAAGGTGTATTTGTGATTAATATTATTTGTATTTTAAAATATCATAGAAAGTGAATAAAAGGATTTGTTTTATTGATAAAGCTTTATCTTGTGAGAAAAATATAAGATATTATTTTAAACATTGATTGAGCAAATTTTGATAAAGGATTTTAATGAGAATATTTTGATACCTAATTGTAACACCCCAAGTCTGCCCACTTGGTTGTACAATATTTTGATACCTAATTGTAACACCCCAATTCTACCCACTTGGTTTTCCAATCACCCTAAGTCACCACCATTTGGTTGTCTAATATTAGAGATTTCAATATGAGAATTTTTTTTCTTTATTTTATTCTTATAAAATTCTTTTTTCTAGTTTGAGCATGTTAAAACAATATTCATGAGTATCATTCTGCTACATTCGGAATACTCATGAGATCGATATTGGCCAGATATCGTATAGTTATTTTAAAATTCACTCTCCTCCCGAGATCCTAAGTTCAGGCAGTGGGTTTCTTTTACTCTAGGGCCCATAACACCTAGAGGTGTGATGCATACTCTCCCATGTCTTAACATGATTTCCTAATTTCATGTCTTGTATCATGTAAGACTTATCCATACATGCTCGATCTAGACAATAAACCATTCTCCCTGGATCATTGTCTAGGGTCTTACCAATGTCTTGGTAACCACCTGGCATCTTGTGTTGATTAACCAACACGATATCCCATACCATTGTGTTTTCGGTAATACCTAGTCAAGCACAATTCGCCACTCATCACTAGCAGGGATAACCTAGAAGATATGCCAATACAATCCTTCATTACCTCCCATTCTGACCCTTTTTCATCAAAATTATGGTTAGAGCCTTGATCCATGATGATTTCCTACCTGCATCATCATTAAAATTTATTTCCATGATGATTACCTACCCGCAACACCACTAAAATTATCTTTACAAGATTGTCCTACCAACAATATTGAGTCTCCATCAAGGTTGTCATGCTCAAAACCTTAGGTTGTGTAATAAAATTGTCTATTCCCCAATATTAAAATTTTATAGGAGTTTGAATAATTTTAAGGTTTGTAAACAATCCATGAAATCATAAACCCACAATAATAATCTATTTTACGTTTCCTTCTTATTCTTTTGTTTAAAGGAGTAAGTACTACTTCTAAGGTTCATTTGTAAAATATTCTCCTTCATTATGAAATTCCCTATTTGATTTACTATATAAATAAGAGACAAAGTTATCTAGTCCACAAGATTTTTTCATGCATCTACCTTAAGGAACAGAAGCCACAATAGAATTAAAGAACTTGTTAGAGATGATGGATCATCCCTTTCTAGTCCTAATGAGATCAGAAATGAAGCAGTTTCCTATTTTCAGAATCTTTTAGGAGAAGAACATTTCGGTTCCGCCTTAGCTTCGAATCAATGCTTTACCATATTCCTCATTTAATTTTTGATGACTTGAATGGGGAGTTAATTAAGCCTTTCACGGATGAAGAAATCAAAGAGGCTCTCTTCTCAATGAACCCTGATAAAGCTCCAGGTCCAGACGGGTTATCACCTCATTTTTTTCAGGATTTTTGGGATATTGTAGGTTTTGATGTATGTGCTACTATCAAGGAATTTCAGTCCACAAAGCATATTCCGAGAATTTTTAACTCCACTTTTATTGCTTTAATCCCAAAGATTCCTACTCCTAGATCTATGATGGATTTTAGACCTATTAGCATTTGTAATGTTGTTTATAAAATTTTGACCAAGGCGATTGCAAATAGAATGAGGAAGATCATTCCTATGTTTATTGATGTTTGTCAAGGCAGTTCAGTCCCTGGAAGGTCCATCCTTGATGGTGTCATAACAGTTCATGAAGCCCTCCATTCGGTAGTCCAGACTAAAAAACTGCTTTTGCTCTAAAGTTGGATATGAACAAGGCTTATGACCGCATAAACTGGAGTTTTGTCTCTGCCATTCTTTAGAAATTTGGTTTTCATCATGAATGGATCAAGCTTTTGGAAGGATGTTTTATGAAACCTTGGTTTTCAATCCTTGTTAATGGTGCTCATGTTGGATACTTTCAAAGTAAAAGGGGCCTAAGGCAAGGTGACCCTATCTCTCCCATGTTGTTTATCATTGTGGCTGAAGCCCTTGGGAGGACAATCAAAGCTGCCTGTAATATTGGTCTTATTTCAGGAATTAAAGCATCATCACAAACACGAGCAATTACACATGAACAGTTTGTGGATGATACTTTGTTGTTAACTCTTGCATCAGTTTTTGAGGCTAAGGTCATAAAACATATTCTAGAGCTATATGAGGATGTTGCGGGGCAAAAGGTAAATTTTTCAAAGAGTAAAATTTATTTCTTTAACACTCCCATTCAGAGGCAGATTAAGATTGCTAGGATTCTTGGATGCTCAGTGTCTACTCTTCCATCCACATACTTAGGCCTTCCTTTATTTATAGGCAGAGCTACTGATTCCATGTGGACTAATGTAATTGAAAGAATTCAGAGGAAGCTGGTTGGATGGAAAGGGAATTTATTATCTCAAGCTGGCAAGGCGGTTCTCACCGTGTTTTCCATTCAAAGCATCCCTGTCTACTTTCTCTCTATTTTTAAAGCTCCTACAAGTGTCTACACTAAAATTGAACAGATCCAAAAGATGTTCCTATGGACTGGTTCTGAATCTAAGCAGTGCTTTCACTTGGTGTCCTGGGATAGGGTTTGCAAACCAAGGGAGTTTGGAGGTATTGGGCTAAGGAGAATACAACATTTAAACATGGCCATCCTGGCCAAACAAGCATGGCGTCTTCTGACAAATGCAAATGCAGAATGGATTACTATAATCAGAAGAAAGTATTTGCAAGAAACTAAATTTATAAGTTATTCCTTTCCTCCCAGGGGATCAATTTTTTGGAAATCAATCCTTCAAACTAAAAACTTGCTAAGCAAAGGGCTACGTTGGAAACTGGGAAATGGAAGAAACATTGATTTATGGGACCACAAATGGTTAAAGGCCTATCCCCTCTCTGCAGACCCCATCCTTTCAACCCTTAGAGCTTGGACAATTGAAGTTTTTGGTACCAAAGTTGCAGATTTTATTACTTTGTCAAATAATAGAAGGGTTTGGAAGCCAATAATGAACAATGATCTACCAAGGGCATCAATAATACTGGAGAATGAATTAAGACAGTCTTTACTCCCTTCTGGAATTCTTGAGGACCAACTTATCTGGGAAGCTTCAGACAATGGGGAATTTTCTGTCAAGACTGCTTATCTGATGCTTATTGATAATGATGAACCTACTTTCCCTCACTTGGAAGTTTGGCCCAAAAGCATTGCTCCGAAGGTTGGGTTTTTTGCATGGCTGGCCATCCAAAATAAGATCCTCACCATGGATAACTTAATAAAAAGAGGTGTGATTGTTGTTAATAGGTGTTATCTTTGTATGTCTGAGTGGGAGTCTATTGATCATTTGTTTCTGTATTGTAATTTTTCTGTCTCAATCTTGTTAGGTCCGTTACAAGTGTTTCATATTTATTGGATCCATCCTCAGTCCATTTTTGACTTATTTTTCCAGTGGACTTCTCCCTTTTTGAATAGGCGTCTTAGGTATATGTGGAAGATCTGTCTTCATCACTACTTGTGGCAGATATGGTTGGAAATGAATCGTCGGGCCTTCTTGGATAAGGTTTCTCAGTCATCCTCTGTCCTGTCAAAAATTTTAGTATATGCTAATGAGAATGCTTGTTTAGTGCCTACAGCATCTAGACCTCCAAATCCTTTTGAAGCTTCATTAGGCCAGTCATTAAACTTACCTCTCACTGATGGCCTCAATCATCCTCAAGTCTGTCCTAGAACCATGATCACATGGACCCCACCCCCCCTAGGGTGGATTAAGTTAAATTTTGATGGGGCATCTAGGGGAAACCCAGGTGAAGCTGGGGCTGGTGGATTACTTAGAGACCACAAGGGTGAGGTGCTTGTAGCTTTTGCTAAACATCTTGGAGCTCAAACTAACAATGTGGCTGAAGCGAGGGCAGTTTGAAGGAGCCTCAAGGTGGTAGAGAATTATCCAGGGAAACTGTTGGTGGAAGGTGATTCTCTTATTATTATAAATCTTCTAAAGAACACTAAGAGAGCTCCTTGGAGATTTGATGACTACATCCACGAAACAAGGGCTCTAATTCATGATCGACCCGAGGCCATAATTTTCCATACCTTCCGGGAAGCAAACATGGCAGTTGATAGGCTGGCAAATGAAGGCATTGTAGCAGCAAATTTGATCACGTGGACTGAAAATCTTCCTCATGCAGTCTTAATGGTGATAGATAATGAAAAATTTTAGATTGGAAGGCTCAAAGTGGATTTTGTCTTTGTTAGTTCTATTTTGCGTCTTTCTTTTCTGATGGCCATAATATTAGGCTTCCATAGTTTAGTTTGGTCGTATTCTATTGGAAGAGTAGGTCTTGGCCCTTTTTGTTGTCGGTTTAAACTTTTAGGGCTTGGCCTTTGTCCAGTTGGTCAGTGGACCCTATTTTGTAAAATGGTTTTGGGTCAACCAGTTAAAACCCGGTGTTAATTATAAATATTCTCTTACTTACCAAAAAAAAAAAAAATTATCTACAAATCCCTAACTAAGTATGAAGGCAATGATTCCTTTACACTTAGTGAGTTTCAAAATATGGTTTAAACTCATTCAAATTTGAAATATAAAGAAATAACACCATTCAACACTATTCATACTAAATTCTTATGATATTTTACATGCCAAATTATCTTTTAAATGATATGCAAGCACAAAAAAAAAGTATAAATACATTCCTCATTTGTCTCCTTTTAGGTTTACATAGTGGAATAACCATATTAATTCTCCTAAAAATTTCAAAACTGGTTCGGGTTTAAGTTGAGGAGTCTCTACTTTGAAAAATAAGCTTATCATTGCACATTATGCTATTGCTTCTCTAACTGACATTTCCATGATCCCCAATGCATAAACCTTTGTCATAAATTTTATATAAAGAATTAAAACTTCATGAAGAAATCTCATAAAGTATACCACAGTAGGTTTCATTTTGTACGCTAAGAATAATTTGATTTCCCTATCTTCTATATTGTTTCTAACTCATTTAAAGCATCCAAGTCTAAGTATTTCACAATTAAGCTGAACCGGTATGAACTAAAACCAGATAATTGAAAGCTTTGATTCTTAGCATAATATGTTCTTGAATAATTTTTATACAAGACAACATTTATTGTCTATAAATGAAGAGTTTCAGGGTTATAATAGAGATTAAGTGCATAACCTAAATAGAAAATCTTTCCATTGTTGAGAACATTTACCACATAGTCAACAAAATTACAAATGGAAGAGCTCATCCTACGAATCCAAGAGTCTTTAATCAATTTGCCTAAACATCATGAATCATAATAATATTGTTCATTCCAGATGGCACTCAACATTATAGTAACATGCATAATATAAAATCATATGAAAATTCTTGCTCTTTGAATTGCAAAGGAAATTATACACAAGACAAAAGCTTTTAAAAAAATATAAATTAAACCTTCATATCAGGCGAATGAATTATGAAGGAAATGCATGGTATTTTCACTCAATACTGCAAGTTACACCCTTTTCTCATATCCCCATCATGCATATTTTTCCAAAGTATGTTTTCTAAATTTCTAATGCAAACACAAAGTTATGCCCTGCACTTTTCCTAGGGTCTACATAGTCAAATACATTTGCATGTAATAGAATTATCTATATCCTTCAATGACTCAGGCACCAGCACACCCTTGAGAACTATTTCCATGTTACACATCATGCATAGTAAGTTCTTTGTCTACTAGGCTTATTTATTTGATGCCCGAACGCAGACTAAACCACTTAAGAGATAAAAAATAATGTACTTTACAGTGTTCATCAAGTTCTTTCTTACATACTGATTATTCGATGGCTCCAAGGATCATAATTATCTTTCTAAAATGACATGCAGCTATACCCTATATGCATACATCATTTCCATACATATAACAACATATTGAGTTCATCAAGGTTTCCCAAGACATCATACACCATCATAGAGACTTTCAGCACAACATGCATCAATAATTTAAACTGAAGGAAAATAGATTCGGTCTTTGGTTCACCACCAACCAGACATATATCAAAACATTAAGCTAAATTTTTTCTATCATTCCTTCAAGCACATGCATCACCAAACATTTCCAACTCACACAAGAAAGACTTCACTTTTTCTTTAACACAATTGAAATCCTAACTTTCACACAATGCAGTATACAACATATTTTTCTTAAGAAAACTATCAGATTTTCCATTCTATTTTATTAGAATTTTTCATCCAATTAACTCACAATTTTTCTCCTCGCTTCCAATTCCAATTCCTTCCTCTCTCATTCTCTTTCTTTTGCCGAAATCAATCACACTTCACACTATGCACCCCCGCGCTTTCATTCTTTGCACTCACTATCCCCGCACTCTGTATATCCACCATCTTGTCTTCCCTATCCTTTGTTTGTTTTTTCCTCCTCTAATCCATAGGGTTGTTCCACCATTTTTGTAGGCACTAATTCTTAGTTTTTCAAATTCTACATTCCACAATGTGCCAGATGGAAATCCATCTCTTCTAGATTCAACAACTTAACTTGGTTATTAAATTTTCCAAAATAAATACTGATAATAAAAATTTCCATTCCTTCAATTATACAATGCCGAAACTCTTAGATATTCAAAAAATTACTATTATGTATTAATATACTTATATATGTTTCACTACTATTTGTAATTTTACATCTAACACATTTTTTTTTTTTTTGAATTTACATGGTGGAATCGGTAGCGCCACGAATTCGGGAAGGCTGTCCAACTTTTATGGTCACCACAGTATTCTGCGCTGTCCGCCCAAAATTCCACCACACAGATCTTCGCGCAGTCTGCCCCTATAACCACCATGCCACAATCATTTTAAAATTTTTATGCCACTGAAAGCACCAGGAAAGGGGCAAGCGTTCAGTCTGGCGAGGCCCGAGATTTGAACCTTGGACTTCCACCCCCCTTATGGGTTTTGGATGAACCAATTTGTCTACACCTCGGACCTCATCTAACACATTATTAATACAACTAAGATTCAGTTTTATTATTTATTTTATATATTATTACATGTTATATATATATATATATATATATATATAATTTAAAATAAATGAATTCCTCCAAACATACATTATTATTTAATATAAATACATAATGGTCAATTATCTTTACTTGATCCCTCTTTATTTTTTTAATAAAACTATATATTTATTCCACATTAATCCTTTTATCTAAAACTATGGCTCCCATGCATATAAGCACTTTCATTGCCAACCAACATCTTACTTTCACAATTGAACAAGCATCAAGCATCCCTATCAATGCAACTACATGATGTGCAACTACATGGACTATTGGCAAATGCATTACCTATAGGGTTATTTGCCCCTATCAATTGGTAAATACACCACCGCTCATAATTTCCCTTGACTTACCTTGCATCATAATAATATTTATGTACATTGAAGAGACCTCCTTACTTTATATTGCACTCACCAGTAATGATAATTGTCTCTTGCATCCACAAATGCATTAGCAGTATCTCATCCTTGTAGATAAATTAAGCTTATAATAAAATATGTTTGTGGAGGGTTGTTACATACTCTTCCCCTAATATTAAACACAACCCCTATTTTTGCATTTACCATTGATACATAATAAACAACTTTGTCATGTTCATAAAAAAAATCAATTTCCATACATCAACAAATTTACTTTTTTTTCAAAACTGAATCATCATTTAATATTAAAGCATGCATAAATATTTAGTATATGTATCATACTTCACAAACCAAAATATGATAATATTACTTTTTCAGTCAAAATAAAACTATGTCATGATGATCACAATGTTTAAAAATTAATCAAACAAAAATGGAAACTATATTTTCATGATGGCCACATCTTCCTAGGTGGTATTATTTATAGAAAACTAGTCCCATTAGACCTTGCATTATTCAATGTTTCTCTTTCTCAATTGTTTTGTTTGATATCCAAGGATCTTAACTGGTCGCACTTCAATGCGTAAGGAATTGTCCATCTACAACTGATCAATATTCCAAACATGTGAGGGGCCAAGAACATATTTCTTGAGAAGGGTCACATGGAATGTATCATGAATTTTTGATAAATTAGGTGGAAAGTCTAATTTGTAGGTGACTGGGTTTAGTTTATCAAAAAATTTAAAATACCCCATAAATCATGGACCAATATTAGAGGATTTGATAGAAATGTTGTTAGGTATAACTCTTAGGAATACTTTGTCTCCCATAAAGAATTATCTTGGTGTTCTCTTAAGATCCGCATAACTATTTTGTCAATCTAAGGCTTCCTTAAGCATTTGAATAATTTCATTGAGTTGGTCTTCCATTTCCCTAACCATATCTAGCCTGATCATCACCCGATCCTCTGGATTACTCTAGGATATTGGTGTCCTGCACCTCCTCTCGTATAGATCCTCAAATGGAGTCATACCTAACAATGTATGGTAGCTATTATTATAAGAAAATTCTACTAGAAAAAGGTAATCTTCCTATTTTATTTTTTGATCCATACAATACATGTGGAGCATATCCTCTAAGATTTGATTTACTCTTTCAGTTTGTCCATCTATTTTAAGGTGATAAGCAGTGCTAATATTAAGCTTTGTTCCCCATACTTGATGCAATATCTGCCAAAACATAGATTTAAATCATGAGTTCCTATCAGATATAATTATTTTATGGAATCCGTGTAGCCATACCACTTCCCTAGAAAATATCCAGGCTACAGTGGGAGCTTCATATTTTCTATTTATAGGTATAAAATGTGTCACCTTAGTCAATTTATCCACTACTACTAGAATAACATCATGCTGAAAACGATTCTTAGAATATTCCATAATAAAATCCATAGTCACCACTTGCCATTTGTATTGTGAAACGTCATGCAAAAATAAGCATCAAGCTAGATGTAAATGTTCTAACTTCACCTTTTGACATTCTAAACATCTGGCCACAAATTTAGTAATGTCCTTTTTCATTCCTAGATAGTAATACTCTTTTCAAATTTTTATACATTTTTATATAACCTAGATGAGTGAAATAAGGAGCACTATGTGCCTCTTGTAGTATCATAACTCTTAGGCTCTGGTCACTTGGTACCGCTATCCTATTTTTGAAGAATAGTGTATCTTTCCAGATTTTAAATCCCTTTGATTTATCAGAATCTTGTTGAACCAGTTCTCGATATTTTTGAGAATATTCATATTGAATTTGTAGGTTCCTTATTTGATCAATTATAGCAGATTGACAGTGTGACATAGCATGGATATGCCTTCTTCTACTTAAAGCATATGCTAATTTATTTTATTTTTCCTTAATATATTCTATACCAAAATCATATTCTACTAGAAATTCCATCCAACACCTTTGTCTAGCATTAAGCATTGGTTGAGTAAAAATATATCTTAGGATTTTATGATCTATTCTAAACTCAAAAGATTTACCAAGTAGGTAATTATACCATATTTTCAAAGCATGCACTATCATAGCCAATTCCAATTCATGTGTGGCATATTTTAATTCATGTTTCTTAAGTTTTCATGACTCATAAGCAATAACACCATCCTCTTGCATAAGAACCCCACCTAATCCTTCCATAGAAGCATCAATACATACAATAAAATGATAGGCCATATTAGAAAGCAATAAGTACTGATGTTAGCTTTTCTTTAAGTGTTTTGAAAGCTTCTTCACATCGTTATGTCCATTTGAAAGCTTTTTACTTCATTTGGAGATTAGTTATTGGATAGGCCATCTTAGAATTTTTTTGGATAAAACGACAATAATATCCAGCCATCCCCATAAAACTTCTTACTTTGGAAACATTTGTGGGAGCTGGCCAATCAATAATAGCCTCAATTTTCTTTGGATCAACAAACACCCCTTCAACAAAAATTATATGACCTAAATACTGAACCTAAGTTGCATAAAACACACACTTGATATTTTTTCCATATAATTGATTATTTTTAAGTATTTCAATAACAATCCTCATATGAATATCATGTTCTTCTTCTTTTTTGAGTAGATCAGTATGTCATCTAGGAACACCAACACAAACCGATCTAATTGTTCTCGAAATACACTATTCATCAAATTCATAAAATTTGTTGGTGCATTGGTCAATCCAAAAGGCAACACTATAAATTCATAATGACCATATCTAGTTTGAAAAGCAGTTTTATGAGTATCTTCTTCTCGTATCCTCAATTGATGATAACCATATCTAAGGTCAATTTTGGAGAAGATTATGGCTCCTTTTAGTTGATAAAATATATCATCCATTATGGATAGATAATACTTATTCTTAATAGTCATTTTATTTAACATTCTGTAGTCAATATATAACCTTATTGTTCCATATTTATTTTTCACAAACAATACTAGTGCACCCCATGGTGAAACACTAGGTTTAATATGTCATTTTTCTAAAATTTCTTGTAGCTCTTAAGTTCTTGCAACTCTATTGTAGTCATTCTATATGGTGCACGAGCTATAGGATTTGCTCCTGGTAAAAGTTTTATGGTAAAATAAAATTTCATTTGGGGTAGAAGACCCAATAAATCCTTAGGAAAAACATCCCAAAAATCATTCAATATCGGATAGGTTTGAAAAAGAATTGCTCCAGAATAATTTACCTAATTTTTATTAAGTTTGACTATAAAGATTCTACTACCCTTTCTCAGTACTCTTTTATCTTGCATCACTGTCAAAATATAGGGTTCTACTAATTCTCATCCACAACAAATCCAAATCCTTTTCTTGGTATCATCAATAAATTCCATCCATCTTTCCTTAAAATTTAACAATTATTTATGTGGCTTGAGTCAATCAATACCTAAAATTATGTCAAAGGTATGGAATGGAGTAACATATAAATGCCATCAGGTTTGTCCTTGAGGTAGAATTATTTGAGAATAAAATAGATATTGATTGATGATATAGGTTTTCCCAGACCCATACTCAACTTTTCACCCATTAGTCATAAATCCAAGTACTTCTTGTATGTCCCTCAAAATATTTGGTGAAAAAAAACTATCAGTTGCTCTAGAATCAACCAAAATACAAAATATTATATTATAAAGTTTACCTTTCAATAAAAAATATGTTTCTTGACCATTGAGTTTAGAGTTACCTGCTATTGCATATATCTTATGAGCAGGTTCCACAGGTTCCTTCCTCTTATCAGCTCATGATGAATATTTATCAGCATAATAAGGTTCTTTACAAATATAGCAACCAGTCTACAGTGCCCTCTCTTTCATATTTTCCTCATTATCTTCATGTGTACCAAATCTTGGTGCATTAGCTCTTTGGTTATATCTATCCTTGAAATTTATTTGGCCTTCTCGATAGTTTTTTTTTCCCTATTTCCTTGGTACCTATTCTTATTCCTATAAAATTTGTTTTTGATCTCATTGCCAAAATTCTTGGTCCAGTTCCTATCCTTTCTTGTTGGAACCTCATTTTTATTTTCTATGATTCTTATTTTTCAAAGGATTATTGATGATAATATTTCTTAGCCTTAAGGTTATCCTCTTCCTATCGAACCAAGTCATAGGTAGCAGTTAAGGTAGGAAGTTTCAACATAAGAATTAGATGTCCAATTTTTGGATGTAACCCTGGGAGAAATATCTAAATTTTGATTTTATTTCACTGCTCATATTCCTTCATGTATTTGAGCAATTGCACAAATTGTTGATAATATTCAATTACAATCATATTCCCTTGAGTTATCCTTAAATATTTCATAGTCCTTTCAAGGTAAAATTGTGGTGTTAAGAACCTATCTTTGAATGCCAACACAAATGTATCCCAATGAACATCGACAACCTCCACATTATGAGTATTCCTATGTGTCCCACTAATTAGCGGCAACTCCAGTCAGTCGAAATAATACCCATGAAGTTTTTTATCTAGATGAAAGTGTTCAAACCATAAAATATGCTTCCACACTATTCAATAATATTTCAGCCTCTTTCCCATCATATTTACCATTAAATTTGTCCATATAAATTTTTCTCATATCCATATCTAACTTGGAACCCACTTGTTTCCTTTTTGGATCAATAGTTATTTTATCCTCAACTATTATCATTCCCTTTCCTTTGTATAGTTTTTCTATTGTTTTATGTTGATGGGAAATCATGTCTTGTTGTTGAGCCAGCTAAGCTTTTTGTTGCTCCATGTGTTCTATCATTTGGACATTTTTTTGTGCCATATGCTCAGCCATTTATGCACTTTGCTACTCCATTTGTTCTTTTTGTTGGATTATTTGCTCCCATTATGCCATAGTTGTATCATCTAGACCATTTTATCCTCTTTATTAACAAGTTATTTTTTCTTCTTATTTTTCTAAGGAGGTTTTACGGCTTCCTCTAATGCCCTAATACACATAAATTTTTGAATGACCCTTATAGGGTTCTCGATCAGCCCTTCCCATTGAACCGTCGTATTTGTTTTTGGTGAACTAGATTTTTATCCGGATGTCATTACTTTCCCAACAAATAGAGAGCCTTGTCAAAATAATTTTAGCATAATATAGATTTAGAAAAATTATTCTTTTAAAATTGTATTATCTATGGAGTCGTAAATTTTTGTCTGATGCCAAATGTAACACCCCAATTTTTCCCATTTGGTTGTCCAATCATCCCAAGTCACCACCACTTGGTTGTCTAATATTAGAGATTTCAATATGAGAAAACTTTTTATTTATTTTATTTTTATCAAATTCTTTTTTCTAGTTTGAGCACGTTAAAAGTATCTTCATGAGTGTCACTCCACTATAATCAAAATACTCATGAGATCAATATTGGCCAGATATCTATAATTTTCATTTTGAACTTCACTCTCCTCTCAAGATCCTAAGTTCAGGCAGTGGGTTTCTTTTTCTCTAGGGCCCATAACACCTAGAGGTGTGACACATACTCTCCCATGTCTTAATATGATTTCCTAATTTCATGTCTTGTATCATGTAAGACTTAGGACATACATACTTGAGCTAGACAATAAACCATTCTCCCTGGAGCATTGTATAGGGTCTTACCAATGCCCTGGAGCATTCTCTGATAAACTCATTTAAAGCATCCAAGTCTAAGTTTTTCATAATTAATTTGAATCGGTATGAAATAAAACCAAATTATTGAAAGCTTTTATTCCTAGAATAATATGTTCTGGATGAATTTTTATACAAGACAACATTCATTGTCTATAAATGGAGAGTTTTAGGGTTATAATAGAGATTAAGTGCATAATCTAAACATAAAAGCTTTCCATTGTTGAGAAAATTTATCACATAGTCAACAAAATTACAAATGGAAGAGCTCATCCTACGAATCCAAGAGTCTTTAATCAATTTGACTAAACATCATGAATCATAATAATATTTTTCATTCCAGATGACACTCAACATTATAGTAACATGCATAATATAAAATCATATGAAATTTCTTGCTCTTTGAATTGTAAAGAAAATTATATACAAGACAAAAGATTTTAAAACAATATAAATTAAACCTTCATATCAGGAAAATGAATTATAAAGAAAATTTGTGGTATTTTCACTCAAGACTTCAAGTTACACCCTTTTGTCAGATTCCCATCATGCATGTTTTTCCAAAGTATGTTTTTATAAATTTGTAATGAAAACACAAAGTTTTACCCTGCACTTTTCTCAGGGTCTACATAGTCAAACACATTTACATGTAATAGAGTTATCTATATCCTTTAGTTACTTAGGCACCAACACACCCATGAGAACTATTTCTAGGTTCCACATCATGCATAGTAAGGTCTTTATCTTCTAGGCTTATTTATTTGATGCCCAAACATAGACTAAACCACTTAAGAGGTAATACATAACATACTTTATAGTGTTCATCAAGTTATTTCTCACATACTGATTATCCGATGGTTCCAAGGGTTAGAACTGTCATTCTAAAATGACATGCAACTATGCCCTATATGCATACATTATTTCCATACATAGAACAACATGCAGATTTCATCAAGGTTTTCTAGGACATCATACACCATCGTAGAGACTTTCAGCATGACATGCATCAATAATTTAAACTGAAGGAAAAAATATTCCATATTTGGTTCACCACCAACCAGACATATATCAAAATATTAAGCTAAATATTTTCTATTATTCCTTCAAGCACATGCAACACCAAAAATTTCCAAGTCACATAAGAAAGACTTCACTTTTTCTTTAACACAAATGAAATCCTAACTTTCACACAATGTAGTATACAAGATATTATTTTAAGCAAACTATCAAATTTTCCATTCTATTTTATTAGAATTTTTTATCCAATTAACTCACAATTTTTCTCCTCCCTTTCAATGCCAATTTATTCCTCTGTCATTCTATTTATTTTTTCAAAATAAATCACACTTCACAATATACACCCTTGCACTTTCAGTCTCCACACTCATTGTCCTCACACTCTCTGTCTCTATCATCTTATCTTCCCCCTCCTTCGTTCATTTTTCCTCTAATCCAGAGGGTCGTTCCACCATTTTTGTAAGCACTAATTGTTATTTTTTTAAACTCTGCATTCCACAACATGCTATATAGAAATCCATATCTTCCACATTCAACAAATTAACTTCTTTATTAAATTTTCTAAAATAATTACTGAAAATCAAAATTTCCATTCCTTCAATTATACAATGTCGAAGGTGGGTGGGAACCTCAAGAATGGATCAAGCGAGGATCTAGAGAAATGTGGTCATGTTGCAACATATTTGGAGGTGGGCATCATGCAGGGGCCCGACCCTCCTTAGAAAGACCCCAAAAAAATAGACAAAGTACAATGCGGGCCCCAAAAAGTGGTTGTATTTTGCTGAGACTCTTAGAGGAAAAAGAAAGGAGGTTCTCTCTCTTCCTCCCCTATTTCCAGTAAATAATAAAATTTCAGCCCCGACAAGTTCCATGAGCCCTTTTCTTTCAATGGAATAATTCTCCCTGGTAGGCAAGTTTTTGGGAGGTAGGCCAAACATGGAGACTATCAGGGCTTGGGCGACGGGTAAATGGCGATCGATAGGCAGCTTGGAGTTGGTAGCTCTAACTCGAGGGTTCTTCATTATCTATTTTAACAATATGGAGGATGCTAACCACATTTTAACAGGAGGTCCTTGGTTTTTGGGTAAAAGGAGCCTTTTTATTAGATGATGAGGTGAAGATTTTGACCCTAAAAAGTAAAATATTAACATTACCCCCATTTGGGTTTGTCTCCTAAGTCTACCTACCTATTTCTTAAATGAATATTGACTACAGGGCATAGCCATAACTATAGGGGACCTGATATCCATTTACCATGCGAACTTGGCCAGGATACGGATGACTCATGCACGAATCTACGTAAATGCTAATTTGGATAATTAATTACCAAGGTTTGTGGAGCTAGAGTATGGAGAATACTATCAAAAATAGCTGGTAGAATATGAGAAAAGATCAACATTCTATGCAGAATGCAAAAATCAAGGACATCTATGCAATCAGTGCCCTAACCTGGCAATGAATAGAGAAAAACAGAAGCATGGAATGCTATATAGAGGAAGTTTGAGGAGTTTCCCTGGAAGAGACGATTTCAATAAAGAAAACTATATCTACCAAAAAAATAAAAGAGAGGGTGCAGGGTCCCAACAAGACAAAGGAAAACAACAGGTTGTTGGCAACCAAAATACTCAGGTAAGTTCTAATCCTCTAGTTTCAAATAAATTTTCAATTCTATCCAATATGGGAGTAGGAGGATTATCAAAATATATGGAAGCCTGAACCTTTAGGCTAACCTTTCTAACTCTCTAGAATCCCCATCCAATTCAGTATCCTCAAACCCTAATGCTAAAATTACTGTAAGCCCCGTGGGTATCACAAATCCAAATCCTAATGCCCGATCTCTAGAATCCCCATCCAATTTAGGATCCTTAAACCCTAATGCTAAAAATAATTCAAGCCCAGTGGGCATCCCAAAGCCAAAACCTAATGCTAAAGAACTTAGGAAGAAATTTGAGGCATTACAAAATAAAAAATCTCATATCCCTAACATCATCACTAGGACCCAGGTAAATCCTACAAAGGGGCCGTCCCATAGACCAGGGGAATATAGGAATAAACGAGAAGATTTGGATGTAGGGGTGGAGATATGTGAAGCTCTTCAGACTGAGGAATATGGTAGTCTAGTTCTACAACAAATTTCCTCCCCCAGTTTAGTCCTAAACAAACTAGGAGCACTGTGATGTCTTCTATAGATTCTTGTAGTGAAAAAAGAAGAGGGAGAATATCAAATGTTGAGCATCAAAAAATTAAAACTGATAATGATATTGCCAATGGAAAATAGATAACCTTGTTTCAATAGGTTATTCCAGGTTCTAAAGACAACAAATTAGGAAAACCCCCTCAAGGGTGGGGGAGAGGAATAAATCCCAAAAAAATCTAAATGAAGTTCCTCTCATGGAACATGAGAGACCTCAATGGCCTACCCAAAAATAGGGAAGTCAGTGCAATAAGAAATCAAGTGAATCCAACAATTATCATGTTGCAAGAAACAAAAAATGATGAGATTCAGTCAAAAAAAGTAGCAAAAAAAATCTAGAATCAAGGGGAGATGGTTTGCAAATCATCCAAAGGAGTGTTTGAAGGTCTTATGACTTTGTGGGATCCTCGGATAGTAGAAGGCACCATTATTCAAAAATATTACAAGGTTCTTAGTATTTTATTTAAGGAAATAAACAACAATAGGTCGTGGATCCTTTAAAATATTTATGCCCCAAATTCAATTCAAGGGAGGGCTCTACTATTGGAGTACTTAGGTAATCTGAGTGAAATCTTCCATAATGTCCCCTAGATTCTGGTTAGGGATTTTAAAAATCCTCTTTACCCTTTAGACAAAATGGATGGAAATGGACCACCTATCAGGAGCATGGATGAGTTCAATGAATTTGTGAACTCCAACATGATGATGGATGTAAAACTTAGAGGAGTGAATTATACCTGGAGAAATCGGTGGATAGGGTGTCATTTCATTCAAGAAAGGCTTGATAGGTTTTTTCTATCAAAGGAGGCTATAACTCTGTTTAGTGATTCTACCATACAAGCCCTTCCTAAAATTACCTATAATCCCATTTTTTGGAGATCCCTAACTCTCTTTCCTTCAATATATATTTTAGATTTCAATCTATGTGGATCAAACATTTTTGGGACATCGTAAGTGAGGATGTAATTTTTTCTGTCAAAGAATTACAAGCAAGCAATAATATCCCAAAATATCTCAACTCTACTTTTATTTCTCTAATTTCTAAGAAGCAAACCCTTGAATCTATGGCTGACTTCAGGCCAATCAGTCTGTGCAATGTTTCTTACAAGATCATAACTAAAGCCATTGCAAATAGAATGAGAGATGTTCTGCCCTACATCATAGATCTATGCTAGGTAAACTTTGCCTAGGACAGGTCAATCTTGGATGGAGTTATCACAGTTCATGAATCTCTACACTCTGCTCATAACTAATAGGTCTATTTTTACCCTCAAGCGAACAAAGCATTTGATTGGCTAAATTGGGACTTTCTGATTGTTGTCCTCCTTAAGTTTGGTTTTAACCACCAATAGGTTAATTTGATCAAAGAATGCATTTCTAAAGCATGGTTCTCGATTTTGGTTAATAAAACAATTGTTGGTTACTTTCAAAGTCATAGAGGAATTTGGTAGGGGGACCCTATCAGCCCTATGTTATTCATCATTGTGGAAGAAGATTTAGGTAGAACAAAAAAATGCTTACAGTTTAAGGCTAATATCAGGAATCAAGGCAACATCTCTCACTAGGGTTGTTTCTCACCAAAAATTTGTCGATGATACCCTTCTATTGACTAAGGCATCAGTGGTTGAGGCCAAGTGAATTAAATACATCCTACAAATCTATGAGGACGATGCCGGTCAAAAAGTTGATTTCAGTAAAAGCAAGTTATATTTCTTGAACCACCCCATTCAGAGGTAAGGAAGGATTGCATAAATTTTAGGGTGTGATATAGCAAACCTCCCCACTTCATATCTTGGTCTCCCTCTTTTCATTGGTTCTCCAAGAGAGTCAATGTGGGACAGGGTTATTGAAAGAATTCAAAAAAAACTTATTGGATGGAAATGTCATATTCTATCTCAAGCAAAAGAGCTGACCCTCACTAAGGCCTCTCTTCAAAGCATTCCAGTGTATTTCCTCTCTATTTTCAAATCCCCTATGAAGGTTTTCCAAAAAATTGAGAAACTCCAAAAAGAATTTTTATGGACTGGATCAGAGGAGAAAAAAATGATACACCTTGTAGGATAGACAAAAGTGTGTAGACCCATGGAAAATTGGGGCTTAGTTCTGAGGAGAATTGCTCATATAAATTTAGATTTACTAGCTAAGCAGGCATGGAACCTCATTTTTGGTGAAGAAAATGAATGGAAAACTATCATAAAATGAAAGTATCTTCAAAATATGGAATTTCTAAGTGACTCAGTTCTAATCAGAGGTTCTGCTTTTTGGAAAGCAATTCTCAATTGTAAGGAAATCATCAAAAAATATTATCAATGCTCATATAATATTAGAATTCTTTCTTGGATAACCAGCCATCAAAAGAATATAATTTTTGGAATTAATTTTTTTATCCAAACTAAGTCCTTTTGGAGGACAAAATCCTCGTCATCAAGCAGAAGTTTGTAAGCTGATTTAACAATGAACTGCCTATTTTCCATAGGATCCTAGGTCACTTGATCTTCCTTGGGTCTCATGGGGATAAAATGTTGCCCGAGAATGTTACAAATATCATTTGATTCCCCTTGAAATCCCTGAATTCTTATTTGGTTCCACTTCATTCTACCTCTATCCTCAACCATATAATCAGAGACTTTTTTGCTAATGAGTACTTATGTGATATATCTGATTCAAGCTAAGTTAGGATATTGTGTCAGTGGTTCGTCCTTAGCCCACCTATCATTCCAGCAATTTATCCTCTCACCATTGCTTAAAACCCATATTAAACCTTTTTTTATGATTTACTTACAATTGAGAATTGCTTTCCAAAAATTAGAACCTCTGATTGGAACTGAGTCACTTAGAAATTCCATATTTTGAAGATACTTTCGTTTGATGATAGCTGTCCATTCATTTTATTCACTAGAAATGAGGTGCCATGCCTGCTTATCTAGTAAAGCTAAATTTATATGAGAAATTCTCCTCAGATCTAAGCCCCCATTTTCCCTAGTTTTGCACACTTTGGTACATCCTACAAGGTGTATCATTTTTTTCTCGTCTGATCCAGTCCATAAAATTTTTTTCTGGAGTTTCTCAATTTTCTGAAAAACCTTCACAGGGGCTTTGAAAACGGAGAGGAAATAGACTGGAAATGAACCCAAAATTTATTTTTTTAAACAATATTTTTAAATCACTAAGTTATGTTTCTCACCTAAGACCTATATTTTTAATTTAAATCTATAATATTGAAGGAATCTAACTAGGATGTGAATATAGAGAGGTAATAATAAAAAAATTGAATGTATTGGTTGTTGGTCATCATGTATGGTTTTATGGAGAACGTTAAATCCTTGGATGGATGTCATTTGATTCATGGTCATAGTGTGTTGACACCTTAGAGTAAGGACTAAATAATTCTTGTGAAATGTTAGCAAGGTAATTATAAAAATGGACATAAAAAATGGTTGTGAGGTAAAAATAGAGTGTAAACAAATATTGAGATATTATATGATAATGAGATATAACATTGAAAGTGACGACTTGTAATATAAATAAGGATGATCAGGTTACAATAAATTCTTCACTTTTAGCACTAACAAATAAATGATATTTTTATATTCCAAAATAATGATTATTTGTTAAAAGTACACTCCAAATTAACGTAGTACATATAAAAGCCTAGGGTTTTTTGAGGCAACATCAAAACTCTAAGTAATGTTGAAGAACACAAGCTTATAATGAGAGGGGGGTGAATAATATAATACCACTTTTTACTTTTTATTTCTCAAAAAATATTATCCAATATATCAATGGAAATATCAACAACAATAATCAAATAAATGCATAAATCATCACACACAATAGAGACACCAATTTAATGTGGTTCACCCAATGTGGGCTACTCCATAGAGAAAATATTTTACTAATTTTTTTTCAACAAATCTATTATTAATCCTTCCCTATTACAATGTTTATGTAACTCTATCCAAAGGAGACACCAATCCCCTAATCAAGTTCATGGATACCTATCCACAGGAGAAATCCTTACCCTCTATTGGTTCATGGATCTCTATCCATAAGAGAACTCCTTCTCCTCTACTCTAGCTGGTGATATTCTATAATAATATTGTCTCCACTACATTGGCTTTTGTATCTCTCTCCACTGAAGACCTCTATCCTCACTCAAAAGAACATTGTCCTCACTGCCTTGGCTAATTGATCTTTATACACTAGATACTACTATCCTCTACTCTATCAACTCCAAAGCTTACTCTCAGTTCTACTCAATATTTGTCTCAAATTTTCACTAAACATTATCCTTTTGTCTGGCACAAATCTGCTCACAAGGTTGTATCTAGTCTGGCATAAATATGCCCTCAAATCTACACCAAAATCTAATCTCAAATCTATCCTCAAGCCCTAACAAAAATCTTGATCCAATCACAAATTAACTCTACTAGATTTGCCCCAAGCTTTAACTCAAATCTTGAACAAATCAATCAATCAAATATGCTCTCAAGTCTTCTCAAAGACTTACCTCAAATATATCCACAAGCCCTCTCAAGAATTTACTCAATCTGGTATAAAGTCTTCACTAAGACTTATCTCAAATCTGCTCAACAAGTCCTCTCTAGAACTTTTTCAATCTTCTTAGTAAGTCTTCACCAAGACTTACCTCAAATATTTCCAACAAGTCTTCCCTATAACTTGTCCAATCTGATCACAAGCCTTCAATAAGACTTACCTCAAATCTGTCCAATAAGTCCTCCCTAGAACTTGTCCAATCTTCTCACAAGCCTTCACTAAGGCTTACCTCAAATTTTCTTGTAAGATTCCACAAAAGCTAACACAAATCTATCCATAAGTCCCTTCTAGGACTTACTCAAATCTGCCAACAAGATTTCACAAAAACTTACTAAATTTTGTTGTTAAGTTCTCTCTAGGACTTACTCAAATCTGTCCACTAGCTTTCAAAAAATCTTATTCAAATCAATTACAAAACTTGCATACAAAACTCAACTTAGTCTATTTCAAAAAACCTCTTCAATCACACAAAAAGTGTTTCACTCATAATCTTGTTTAATCACAAAAACATATAGATAATGGTTAGATATTCAATATGTTTCACACTCACAAAAACTCAATCACTTTCAAACTCTCTTTCAAATCAGTTTAAAATAAAGAACAATTTGTTTCACAGAACTTGAACTATCACTCTAATACTTTCAACCAAGAATGCTCATAAATTTCAACCAACCATTCACACAATGAAAAAAAACTTGCTTACAAACCCTAAATAAGTGTTTCACAATGATTCCAACAACTCACACTTTGAACCTCAAACCTTGACTCAAGATGATTCTAGTTTTCACATAACAATGATATTCATGATTTTTCACAAACCCTAGTTCAAGATAGTTCTCAACTTTACATAATAATGATACTCATGATTTTTCACAAACCCTAGTTCAATATAGTTCTCAACTTCACATAACAATGATACTCATGATATTTCAACATCCATAAATCATGCACATGAAAACCTACTCAAATATTTCCAACAATGCTTATCAAACAATCCTTTTCACTCCACCTTTGCATTTCACAGCATTCAATCCAATAATATTTCACTCACAAGGAAGATGTTTTCATACCTTTTGTTTTTATGGAGGTTTGACCTTAAAAATTGTCTCAATCACAATCAACTCCTTTTTACCAATTTCAAAGTTAGATAGAAAATATCTTCACTCAAATATTTCCCTCAAAATTAATTCACCATTAAAAAATAACAAGACTCAAATACATTATATTATCTCCAAACTCATAAATATACTTCTCAACACATAAACAGTCAACTTCCTTTATAAACTTCAATTTAATTAATTTATAGAAGACCAATCACTTTATAAACTCCCAATGATAATTTTCAACCTATAAGAATTAATCCTTTGACTAACCCTTATTAATCCAACCTCTATTTAATTTTCCAAAGCACATAATAATATAAACTATCAAATACCTTATAACTCCCTACTTTCTCAAGGTGTTATCTAAAATCACATGGCCTTAATACATATGTGCTTCACAACCTAGGTGTAAAATAAATTTTAAATCAAAACTTTAATGCTTACCTTAACACCTTGGCCCACATAAAAAATGGGTATCGCATACCTTGCCTAAGCTTTGAAACCATGACATTTATGTCGTCGTTGCACTCTAGATGAAGCTAGGACAAGCTAGGAAGTCATTGGGCCACATGCCCAAACAAGCATAAATACTCAAGAACTTGTACTTGTTACCTTCACAATTTTTGGCGATAAAAAATAAAACACTTTGCCCTCTCAAAATGACTGCGTGGGGATTTGAAACCCCAACCTTTGCCCTGCAAATGTTTTAACTCTACCCGGGTCACCAACCACACTAACCAATATTATGGATACACTTGGGTTGTGCCACATGCATTTAAACTATTGATTTCCCACCAAAGGTTTTTAAACACGTGAAATCTCTTCTTCCTCACAACAAGCAAAGTACAATTTTTCTTATACTTTGGTTTTTGAATAATGCATGGATAATTTTATTAAAACATATACTCCTCATTTTTATATGTTTTGTCTTATGTGCTTTGACGTTGGATTTAATTCAAATTTAAAACTAGAATTAATAAATTAATTTGTAACCTTTAACTTTGGTACCCAATATTTATTTAAATTAAATTTTAATCTTTACGTTAAAATATTAATATAAATAAATTAAATTAAATATTTTGCAAACTTCTCAATGGATATTTTGAGGAATAAATTATTTTTAATTACTCCTTGGACCTGTTCTCTTCACCTCAACCTATAACCTAGAATATTATAATATTATTATTGCATTTTAAACCTGCTTCTTACCTTTTGGAAAAAGCACATGAATACATTAATCATGACAAAACTGAAATAAAAAACTCTTGAAAACTTTTGACATCAATGACAAAAAACGTTGCTTAAATTTCCAACGATCTCCCCATGTCATTTATGACAATCCTTTTTCCTTTAACCACTTATTTTACCTTTTTTTGTTTTTCTCCCCTTGAGAAAGTGCTCCACCAAACTGAATGCTCTCTCCCTTTGACATCAGTGGCAAAGGGCCACCTTTGGGGCTTGGGGCTAATAATGAGACTCTTAGCTTAGCCCCTACCCCATCTCCTCTCTTGAGTTGGTTAATTTTGGGGTGGGAGTATCTCTACTCCCAGCATACACTAATATTTACCTTTGTCCACCTTCTTCCTAAATTGATCCTTATGATTTCTCTAATTGTTCTTGTTCCTTCTTGTCTTTGGAAATTTTTATCTACACCACTTGGATATATGCCCAATATTATTGTACTTATAAAAAAAAATGTTATGGTTCCTTGAAGGTGCAAATATCTTGTAGTTCCTCCTGGTGGAGCCATATCCATTCCTATCATGAACCCTGTAGTTAACTGCCTTATGACCAAATTGATTACAAGAGTAGCAATACCCTTGGAAGAGATGTCTATTTTTGAAATTTTTGTATCCTTGTCTTTCATGTATCCTTCACTGTGTAGCCTTGTGCCCAAAACTGTGATATGAGAAGCAATGTCCATTGAATAAACCTTGAATTGACCCCATTGGTCTATTAGTATCTTCTTTCCTATGTTGTTTTATGTTCCATTTGTTCCTCATTTGTCCAATGTTCTTTTCCTTGTTGAATTTTCTATTGTCCAAACTATCCTTAGAATTTTCACTCTCTCTTATACTCTGTTATTCTGAAGCTTCTTCTTTGAAGCTTGGGATTGACTCCTCTCCTTGTTCTCTATGTTACTGTTAAAAACTAAGTCTTGTCTTATTTAATGAAGATCTTTGAACCTTGATAATTTTATCCAAGGTATTTGAGCTTCTCCCAAACCTATGTAGCTTATTTTTAGACTCTTTTTCTTTCTTCCTTAGTTTCATGCTCTAATTTATCACATTCTAATTCATTTAACTCTAATCTCTCTTTAAATATTCTTGTCTTAGCTATTGAGTTGGTTAGATATTCTATAAGCTTTCCTTTCTCTTCATCACATTATTTAAATTGAAGCTTGAGTTTTAAGTTTTTCTTTCTTACCTCTCTTAATGCATTAAGGGCAAAGATAACATTACCCTCAAGATCAAATTCTTCTTCCTCTAAGTTTACCTCTATTCCTTTGCCTTTAGCATCATCTTCATTCCTTTCTGATTCATATTCAATAGGAGCATTTAGTACTTCTTCTATTGCCAAAATTAGAATTTCTTCTTTCGAACCTTCAATAGCATCTTCATATTCATCTTAAATGAAACTAAACACATTACTTGTACAACTATATTCAATATGATCAAAGTTACCACACCTAAAACACTTGAGAATTATTGGTGTCCTTTTTCTAACATCTTCATTTTCTACTGTCAGAAATAGAATATCTTCTTCTTCATTATCTGAGGATATTTCATCACTATCACTAGAACTCTTACCTAAATTATCTGCATAAAAACTCTTCTTATGCCTTTGGAAAATATTCTTTCCTTGCTTGCCTTGTCCATCTTTGTTTTTATTTTGATACCTATATTTTCCTGCTTCCATGTTCTTATGATCTTGTTTCTCATCACGACTTCTATTTCTAGCTTCCGGATAATAAAGTGCATAGTGACTATATTTACCACATTTGAAACACTTAACTAATTTCCTACCTTTATAATTTCTTGTGTCCTTGTTCCTTCTACCATAGTTTGCTTCTTCATCACTAGATAACTCATTACTTGAATATGAATTCTTACTCTTTGTCTTATTTGTAACTTTGAAGGTTGCTTCTTTCTAAGGGATAGAATTATATTTTATTCTCATCTCAAAAGCTGTGAAAATTCCATGTAACTCATCGCTTATAAAAATTTTAATATCTTTTGACTCTTTTATGGCTAAAATATTTTCACTATACCTCTTAGGGAGTGACCTTAAAACCTTTTGACAAACATCTATTTCTTCAACTTTAAACCCAAGTCCTTGAATGGAGTTAACAAACTCATCCACATAAAGTAGGTATGTAGCAATGTTTTTCTTATCCTTCATCTTTAGGTCTTCAAATGTTTTCTTGTGATTTTGCAATTTTGCCATCTTGACCATTTTGTCTCCCTCATATGTATTTTTCATCTTATCCCAAATATCATTTGTTGATGTGCAATGCATAATATTTACAAACTCTATTTCACATAAAAAATTTAAGATTCTATTCATTACCTTTGAATTATTTAGTTGTAAGAGATTACCATATTTATCTATAGGTGGAGTAGCTGGCAGTATGTAATCCTCAACTGCTTGCCATATATCATTTTATAGTGCCATTAAGAAAATATTAATTCTTACACTCCAAAATGCATACTTGTTCCCATCGAACAATGGGTCCTTATTCCCTAAATATCCATTCTAAGAATCCATGTGTTCCTATAAGATTTTTTGTCAATATGTTAAACTCTTTCAAAGGAACACACTCTGATACCAATTGAATAACTCAAGCTTACACTGAGAGGGGGGGTGAATAGTATAATACCACATTTTACTTTTTCTTTCTCAAACAATATTATCCAATATATCAATGGAAATATCAAAAATAGTAATCAAATCAATGCACAAATCATCACACACAATAGAGACACCAATTTAATGTGGTTCACCCAATATGGGCTACTCCATAGAGAAATTATTTCACTAAAATTTTCTCAATAAATCTATTGGGAATCCTTCCCTATTACAATATTTATGGATGTTTTTCCAAAGAAGACACTAATCCACTAATCAAGTTTATGGATACCTATCCACATGAGAACTTCTTCCCCTCAACTAGTCCATGAACCTCTATCCATAATAGAACTCCTTCTCCTCTACTCTAGCTGGTGATATTCTAGAAGACTATTGCCTCCACTACATTGGCTTGTGGATCTCTCTCCACTAAAGAAATTTTTTCTCACTCAGAAGACCTTTGTCCTCACTTCCCTGGCTAATGGATCTCTATCCACTAGAGACTACTATACTCTGCTCTGTCACCTCCAAATCTTACTCTCAGCTTTGCTCAATATCTATCTCAAATATACACTAAACACTATCCTTCAATCTAGCACAAATTTTCTCACAAGTTTATCTCTGGCCTGGCACAAATTTGCCCTTAAATATACACCAAAATTTGACCTCAAATCTGTCCTCAAGCCTTAATACAAATCTTGATCCAATCATAAATTAAATCTACTAGATTTACCCTAAGATTTAACTCATAGCTTGAAAAAATCAATAAATCAACTTTGATCTCAAGTCTTATCAAAGAGTTGCCTCAAATATGTCCACAAGTCCTCTCAAGAACTTGCTCAATCTATTCTCAATTATTCAATAAGACTTATCTCAAATCTGCTCAAGAAATCCTCTCTAGAACTTGTCCAATCTGCTCAACAAGTCTTCACAAAAACTTACCTCAAATATTTCCAACAAGTCCTCCCTAAAACTTGTCCAATTTTCTCACAAACCTTCATTAAGACTCACCTCAAATTTATCCAACAAGTCATCCCTTGAACTTGCCCAGTATTCTCAAAAGCCTTCACTAAGACTTACCTTAAATATTCTTGTAATATTCCACAAAAAATAACACAAATCTATCCTTAAGTCCCTTCTAGGACTTACTAAAATCTTCCAACAAGATTTCAAAAAATCTTTCTAAACTCTGTTATTAAGTTGTCTTTAGGACTTACTCAAATATGTCCACTAGCTTTTACAAAAGCTTATTCAAATCAATTGCAAAACTTTCATACAAAACTCAACTTAATATTTTTCAAAAAACCTCTTCAATAACACAAAAAAGTTTCACTCAGAATCTTATTTAATCACATAAATATATAGAGAATGGTTAGAGAATCCATATGTTTCAGACTCACAAATACTCAATCACTTTCAAACTCTCTTTCAAATCGTTTTAGAATAAAGAACAATTTGTTTCACAAAACTTGAACTATCACTCCAATACTTTCAACCAAGAATGCTCATCGACTTCAACCAACCATTCACATAATGAAACAAAACTTGCTTACAAACCCTAAACAAGTGAATTCACAATGCTTCTAGCAACTCACACTTGGGACCTTAAACCTTGACTCAAGATGATTCTAGTTTTCACATAATAATGATACTCATGATTTTTTACAAACCCTAGTTCAAGATAGTTCTCAAATCACACAACAATGATACTAATGATATTTCACAAAACCTAGTTCAATATAGTTCTCAACTTCACATAACAATGATACTCATCATATTTCAATATCCACAAATCATGTAAAACCTACTCAAATATTTCCAACAATTCTTATCAAACAATCATTCTCACTCCACCTTTGCATTTCACAATATTCAATCCAATAATATTTCACTCACAAGGAAGATGTATCCATTCCTTTTATTTTGATGGAGATTTGACCTCAAAACCTATCTCAATCACAATCAACTCCTTTTTACCAATTTCAAAGTTAGATAGAAAAAATATTCACTCAAATATTTCCCTCAAAATTAATTCACCATTACAAAACTAACAAGACTCAAATACACCTTATTATCTCCAAACTTATCAAAATACTTCTCAACACATAAAAAATCAACTTCCTTTATCAACTCCAAATTAATCAATTTATAGAAGACCAATCACTTTATAAACTCCCAATGATAATTTTCAACCTATAAGAATTAATCCTTTGACTAACCCTTATTACTCCAACCTCTATTTAATTTTCCAAAGCACAAAATAATATAAACTATCAAATACCTTATAACTCCCTACTTTCCCAAGGCACTATCTAAACTCACATGGCCTTAATGCATATGTGCTTCCCAACCTAGGTGTAAATTAAAATTTAAATCAAAACTTTAATGCTTACCTTAACACCTTGGCCCATGTGCAAAATGGATAGCACACACCTTAATTGTGCTTTGAACCCATGATCTTACTGCCACCGTTGTGCTCTAGCCAAACCTAGGCAGCCATTTGGCCACACGCCCACACAAGCATAAACACTCAAGCGCTCTTACTTGTTACTTTTACAATTTTTGGCAATCGAAAATAAAATACTTTGCCCTCTCAAAATGACTCCATGGGGATTTGAAACCTCAACCTTTGCCCAATGAATATTTTAACTCTGCCCTGGTCACAAACTGCGCTAACCAATGTTATGGATATGCTTGGGTTGGGCCACATGCATATAAATTATCGCTTGTCCATCAAAACTTTTTAAATACATAAAATCTCTTCTTCCTCACAACAATCAGTGCACAATTTTTCATAGACTTTGGTTTTCAAATAATGCATGGTTAATTTTATTAAAATATTTACTCCCCCTTTTATACGTTTTGCCTTATGTGCTTTGACATTGAATTTAATTCAAATTTAAAATTTTGAATTAATAAATTAATTTATAACCTTTAACTTTGGTGCCCAATATTTATTTAAATTAAATTTTAACCTTTAGGTTAAAATATTTAATTTTAATAAATTAAATTAAATATTTTGCAAAGTGCTCAATCGATCTTTTGAGGAATAATTTTTTTTAAATTACTCCTTGGACCTGTTCTCTTCACCTCAACCTGTAGCTTGGAATATTATAATATTAAATATTATAATATTATTATTGCCTTTTAAACTTGTTTTTTTCCTTTTGGAAAAACCACCCAATGATGATAAAACTGAAATACCAAACTCTTGATAACTCTTGACATCATGACAAAAAACCTTGCTCAAATATCCAACAAATATCAATGGCACGATATTGAAACTTAAAGGAATCTATATTTTGATCTATTTATTTTTGTTTAGTGTACATGATATATGTCACAATGCATCCATGTCACTTACATAACAAATAATTTTTAATTTAGGATTTTTAAGAAATATTTTTATCTTGAAGCATGTAGAATGACATGAAAGTGACATATGGAAAACATAAAAATAGTGAGAGGTATAAAATGAGGTATGAATGCATTCAAATTAGCTATTCGAGTGACTTCCTACCCAAGGATGAGTAATAATAGTCCAAACCTATCCAATGCAAAGAGATTACGGATATCCACTAGGATAATATAAACTTTAGTGTTATTTTTTTAATACATTTGTATTATCATTATACAACCCATAAATTCTTCAAGATGTATATTATTATCCCACCATGGAAAGCTAATACCAATAATTATATTTCAAAATATGATGATTATTAATTTAATGAACACAATATCCATACCTCTATGAATGTTATCCTTCATATTGAATTCCCTTTAGTTTTATTCGCTTGGTTCTTGATCTAATTGGCCCTATCTCTCATGTATTATCTCATGACAATAGACACATCATAATTTATACTAAATAATTTAGAAAGAGAGTGGATGTCATTATATTAACTATACAAATATCTAGGATTTCTTAATTATATCACTATCTTGCACCACTTATTTAAAATAAATATTATCTTTTCTATTCATCATAAAAAGGATAAAATTATGTATTCTATAGGGCCTATATGTTACATTGTTTTTTTGCACTCATAGGAATGAGTGATCTGAGGTTTAGCGGATACGGTAGGAGTGAGGGTTTGAATTTTTGGGTAGGAATCTTAGCCAAGGCAAGAGAGGTAGAGAAGGTATGGAAGGTGCAGGTGGGAACCTCGAGCATGGATCAAGCGAGGATCCAGAGGAATGCGGTCAGGTTGAGGCATATTTGGAGGCGAGCATCATGCGGGGGCCCGACCCTCCTTAGAAAGACCTTGAAAAAAATATACGAAGGACAATGTGAGGCCTAAGAAGTGGTTGTATTTTGCTGAGACTCTTAGAGGAAAAATAAAGGAGGTTCTCTCTCTTCTGCACCTAGTTCTAGTAAATAATAAAAATTTTACCCCGACAAGTTCCATGAGCCCTTTTATTTCAATGGATGAATTCTCCCTGGTAGGCAAGTTTTTGGAAGGTAGGTCAGACATGGAGACTATTAGGGCTTGGGCGACGGGTAAATGGTGACCGGTAGGCATCTTGGAGTTGGTAGCTCTAACTCGATGGTTCTTCATTATTAATTTTAACAATATGGAGGATGATATCTACATTTTAATAGGAGGTCCTTGGTTTTTGGGCAAAAGTAGCCTTTTTCTCAGATGATGGGCTGAATATTTCGACCCTGAAAAGCAAAATATTAACATTGCCCCTATTTGGGTTCATCTCCTGAGTCTACCTGCCTAGTTCTTAAATGAATATTGGATGCAAGGCATAGCCAGAACTATAGGAGACCTGATCTCCATTGACCATGCGACCTTGGCTAGGATAAGGATGATTCATGCATGAATATATGTAAATGCTAATTTGGATAATGAATTACCAAGTTTTATGGAGCTATATTATGTATAATACTATAAAAAATAGCTGGTAGAATACAAGAAAATATCAGTATTCTATGCAAAATGTAAAAATCAAGGACATCTATGCAATCAGTGCCCTAACCTAGTAATGAATAGAGAAAAGTAGAAGCAGGGAATGCTAGATAGAGGAAATTTGAGGAGTTTCCCTAGCAGAGATGATTTCAATCAGGAAAACTATGTCTACCAAAAAATTAAAAGGGAGGGTACAGGGTACCAATAAGACAAAGGAAAACAATAGGTTTTTTGCAACCAAAATACTCAGGTAAGTTCCAATCCTCTAGTTTCAAATAAATTTTCAATTCTATCCAATATGGGAGTAGGAGGATTATCGAAAGACATGGAAGCCTAGAAAATTTAGGCTAACCTTTCTAACTCTCTAGAATCCCCATCCAAGTTAGGATCCTCAAACCCTAATGCTGAAATTACTATAAGCCCCGTGGGCATCACAAAGCCAAACCCTAATACCTGATCTCTATAATCCCCATCCAATTTAGGATACTTAAACCCCAATGCTAAAAATACTTCAAGCCCAATGGGCATCCCAAATCCAAACCCTAATTTTGAATAACTTAGGAAGAAAGTTGAAGCATTGGAAAATAGAAAATCTCCTCCCTAACATCATCACTAGGAGCTAGGTGAATCCTACTGAGGGACCATCTTGTAGACCAGGGAAATATAGGAAAAAATGAGGATATTTGGATGTAGGGGTGGAGATATGTGAAACTCTTTAGACTGAGGAATATGGCAGTCCAGTTCTGCAACAAATTGCCTCCCCCCATTTTAGTCCTAAATAAACCAGGAGCATTGTGAAGTCTCCTATAGATTTTGGCAGTGAAAAAAGAAGAGGGAGAATATCAAATGTTGAGCATCAAAAATTAAAACTAATAATTACATTGCCAATGGAAAACAAAGAACCTTATTTCAACAGGCTATTATGGGTTCTAAAGGCAAAAAAATAGGAAAACCCCCTCAAGGGAGGGGGAGAGGAAGAAATCCCAAACAATCTAAATGAAGTTCCTCTCATGGAACGTGAGAGACCTCAATGGCCTACCCAAACACAGGGAAGTCAGTGCAATAAGAAATCAAGTGAATTCAACTATTATCATGTTGCAAGAAACAAAAATTGATGAGATTGAGTCAAAAAAAGTAGCAAAAAAAATTTGGAATCAAGGGGAGATGGTTTGCAAATCATATAGAGGACTGTATGTAGGCCTTATGACTTTGTGGGATCCACAAATAGTAGAAGGCACCATTATTCAAAAATATGATAGGGTTATTAGTGTTTTATTTAAGGAAATAAAAAACATGTCATGGATCCTTTCAAATATTTATGCCCCGACTTCATTTCAAGGGAGAGCTCTACTGTGGGAGTACTTAGGCAATCTGAGTGAAATCTTCCATAATTTCCCCTAGATTTTGGTTGGGGATTTTAACACTCCTCTTTACCCTTCAAAAAAAATGGGTGGAAATGGACCACCTATCAGGAGCATGGATGAGTTCAATGACTTTGTGAACTCCAACATGTTGATGGATGTAAAAATTAGAGGATCAAATTATACCTGGAGCAATCAGTGGATGGGATGTCATCTCATCCTTTCATTTTTTTCTATTAAGGGATGCTACAACTCTATTCAGTGATTCTACCCTGCAAGCCCTTCCTAAAATTTCCTTTGATCATAATCCCATTTTGTTGGAGATACCCAACTCTCTGTCCCTCAATAAACCTTTTAGATTTTAATCTATGTGGATCAAACATTCTAGTTTCAGAGATAACTTAATTCAGTGGTGGTAGCAGCCTTTCAGGGGTAGTGTAGCTTTTAAAATTGCTAGAAAATCAAAGTTTGTTAAGGAAAATATTCAACCTTGGAACAAAAAGGTCTTTGGGAAACTCTTTGAAAATAAAAAATAGGTTGTTGAAAGTTTTAAGATAATTGATCAAAGGATTCAACATGGTGATGTTGATGAAACAACTAGGCAGGAGGAACAGATAAAACTAGTGAGTTTCATAAAATTTTGGCTTGAGAAAATATATTGGAAGCAAAAATAAAGGGTCTTTGGTTGAAATATGGAGATTCAAATTCCAAGTTTTTTCATGTCACCACGATTAGAAACATAAGCTATAACAAGAAAAAAAAAAAAAAAAGATGGTTCTATTACTCAGGACTGAACAGAAATCAGAAAGGAGGTAGTAACTTGTTTAAATTCTATCCTTGGTCAAGAGTCGTAGTGCAATGAGGAGGACAAATATATTATCTTACAATCCATTCCTAGAATAAAAAAGAAAATATAAACCATAAGCTTATAGCTCCCTTTTATGATGAGGAAATTAAGGAAGCCTTGTTTAGCATGGAGACAAACAAAACCCTCAGACCCGATGGATTTCCCCATCATTTTTATCAAGCTTTTTGGGACATCGTAAGTAAGGATGTAATTTCTTCTATCATATAATTCCAAGAAAGTAATCATATCCCAAAAGGTCTCAAGTATACTTTTATTTCTCTAATTCCTAAGAAGCAAACCCTTGAATCTATGGCTAACTTCAGGCCAATCAGTTTGTGCAATGTTTCTTACAAAATCCTAACTAAAGCCATTGCAAATAGAATGAGAGATGTTCTGCCCCATATCATAGATCTGTGCCAGGGAAGCTCTGTCTAGGTCATATAAATATTGGATGCAATTATCATAGTTCATGAAGCTCTACACTCTACTCATAAGACTAACAGGTCTATTTTTGCCCTCAAGATTGATACGAACAAAGCATTTAATAGGCTATATTGGGACTTTCTGATTGTTGTCCTCCTTAAGTTTGGTTTTCACCACCAATGGGTTAATTTTATTGAAGAATGCATTTCTAAAGCATGGTTACTTTCAAAGTCGCAGAGGAATTTGGCAGGGGGACCCTATCAACCCAATGTTATTCATCATTGTGGCAGAATATTTAGGCAAAACCATAAAAAATGCTTGCAGTTCAATGCTAATATTAGGAATCAAGGAAACATCTCTCGCTAGTGATGTTTCTCACTAACAATTCATCGATGATACCCTTCTATTGAATAAGGCATCAGTGGTTGAGACCAAAATAATTAAATACATCTTATAAATCTATGAGGATGCTACTGGTCAGAAAGTTAATTTCAATAAAAGCAAGTTATATTTCTTGAACACCCCATTTAGAGGTAAGGAAGAATTATAGAAATTTTAGAGTGTGATATAGCAAACTTCCACACTTTGTATCTTGGTCTCCCTCTTTTCATTAGTTCTTTGAGAGAGTCAATGTGGGACAGGGTTATTGAAAGAATTCAAAAAAAACTTGTTGGATGGAAAGGTCATCTTCTATCTCAAGCAAGAAATATGACCCTCACTAAGGCCTCTCTTCATAGCATTCTAGTGTATTTCCTCTCTGTTTTCAAAGCCCTTGTGAAGGTTTTCCAAATAATTGAGAAACTCCAAAAAGAATTTTTATGGACTGGATCAGAGGAGAAAAAAATGATACACCTTGTAGGATGGACCAAAGTGTGCAGACCTAGGGAAAATGGGGTCTTAGGTTTGAGGATAATTGCTCATATGAATATAGTTTTACTAGCTAAGAAGGCATGGCATTTCATTTCTGGTGAAGAAAATGAATGGAAAACTATAATCAAATGAAAGTATCTTCAAAATATGGAATTTCTAAGTGACTCAGTTCTAATCAGAGGTTCTGCTTTTTGGAAAGCAATTCTCAATTGTAAGGAAATCATCAAAAAAAGTTTAATAGGGTTTTAGGCAATGGTGAGAGGATAAATTTATGGAATTATAGGTTGGCTAAGGAAGAACCACTAATGCAATATCCTAACTTAGACTGAATCAGAGATATCACAGAAGAACTCATTGGTAGAAAAGTCTTCGATTATATGGTTGAGGACAGAGGCAAAATGAAGTGGAAACAAAAAAGGATTCAAGGATTTCAAGTGTAATCAAAAGATCTTTGTAATATTATTAGGTATTATTTTATCCCCATGAGACCCAAGGAAGATCAAGTGACCTGGGATCCTACGGAAAATGGGCAGTTCACTGTTAAATCAACTTACAAGATTCTACTTGATGACGAGGATTTTGTCCTCCAAAATGACTTAGTTCGGATAAAAAAATTAATTCCAAAAACTATAGTCTTTTCATGGCTGGTTATCTAAGGAAGAATTCTAACAATTGATAATATGAGGTGTAAAGGTATTTGTATCACTAATCGTTGTTATCTGTGTAGGTCTAATTGGGAGACCATTTATCACATTTTCCTTGAGTGCCCTTTTTACTTGTCTGTCCTAAGTGGGATTTTTTCAGGCCTTCAATATTTCTTGGGTTAAACTAGCCATTGTACTTGATTTGTTCATCGAGTGGCCTTGCCACTTTTCAAGCCAGAGACTTAGATACATGTGGAAAATTTGTCTCAATCACTATCTTTGGTAGGTGTGGTTAGAAAGGAACCATAGAGTCTTTAATGAGTCTATCCATGATAATCAAACTATCATTGTCAGGATCCTATCCTTTGCCAATGAAAATGTGAACCTTATCCCTTTTGATAGTCGTAAACCTCATATACAAGAGACCATAATTGCTAAATATTTAAGCTTAACCTTGATAGATGAGTTTGTGCCTAGGGTAGTTAACACCAAAGCCAATGTTAAGTGGTCCCCACCTCCTACGGGTTGGTTTAATATTAATTTTGATGGAGCAACTAAGGAAAATCTTGGCAGAGCAGGCGCTGGCGGCATTGTGCGAGATCATAATGGGAATATGATGCTTGCATTTTCTGAATATTTGGGAACAAGGACGAACAACAAAGCTAAAGCTAGAGCTATGTGGAAAGGCCTTCAAATGACTCAAGACTTAGAAGGAAATCTGATCGTAGAAGGAGAATCTATGCATGTTATAAATATCCTCAATAATTGGAAAACACCTCCTTGGAGGACTAAAACAATTCTTGAAGAGTCTAGGATACTTTTCCAGGGAAGACATGATAAAAAATCCCAACATGTCTTTCGGAAAGCTAACAAAGTTGTTGATAAACTGGCCAATTTGGGAGTCGATGGTGACAAGGTGTCTTGAGTGATGTAGAGGATCTTATTCAAAAAGAATTCCAAGAATGATAGTCAAATTTACCAATAGGGAAGGCACTGTAAGTTTGAATGCTATGAGTATTCCCATCTCTTTTTTGAAATGGACTCACAATAAAAATTATCCGAGTTGTCAGTATTGGTGGATGCTACTTGGAAATACCACAAAGACTAATGGGGACAGTCACATGTCAGATAACATGGCTCCTAGTTCTCTTGGTAATTTGAGGTTGGTTGATAATCATAGGGCAGGAAAGAAACAATAATATAAGACTTCGAACCAGAGCCACGTGGACCACCAGATAGCCACCACCATAAATCTAGCTAGTAGGTTCACTTCTCCAAGGTTGATTTGCCAATATGGGATGTGGTCCCAAAGCATGTCATATATGGAAGAAAGAAATTACCAAATAATTATTAATATTAACTGTCAATACAGATCTTGTGGGAGTTTTTTTAAGTACTCTTCTATGTGTGTCTGCAAATTTTTGTTTCTCTACTATTTCAAGGAAGGGATCTGTGTCTATTTATTTTTTTGTAATTATGATGTAGGTGTGTTTTCTTGAGGTATACCCAAAATGTTGTATGGGAAGTTTCTTTTTGATAACAAACTATGTGCGTTACCAGATGTAATGGCTTTTGCGGCATGTAGATTTTACATATATATGATCCTTAGTAAGGACATGTTCTTCAACAACCTTGGGATGATTTTTGTAAAAGATTTTGGGTCAACTTGTAAAACCCGGTATTAATGCTATAATATCTTATCTACCAAAAAAAAAACTATAAAAATATCCAAAAATATTTTCAAGTTATCATCAACCAAATTCTGTATCATTTTAGTGTCATGTCCACCATAATCTCTAATAATGAAAGACCTTTCAATAACATGGGACTAAAAGAACTAACTTCTAAACTAAAACTATGACATCATTTTTTTAGTCATTGTTTTTTTCGGTAAGTTAATTGATATTATATTATACCAGGAAATATGAAGTCTCCCAAATACCTTTTACATCAACAGGTAAAAACATGCATTAGCCTAAGCCCAAGAGGAAGTATACAAAACCCTTAGAAAAGTAGGTAAATATTCACCTATTACATCGGTAGAAAATACTACAACAAACACAGAGAAAATAATCCATCCTTCAATACTACAAGATGAAATCCAAACCCAAGAAAAATAAATAATCCCCATGGGAACTATCCAAACCAAATAGAAGGAACATCCGAGCAACAATATACCAATCAGTACTATCCATCCACATTTTTACTAGAAGCTTTTGGATTCTTCTCAGCTCCTCCCAAAGTCTGAGAATTTTGGGAAGAAGTGAGTAATTTTCTAAATTTCTTATGATGCAGCAAATTTTTACCACCCTATCACATTTTGTGATGGTGCTAACACTTCTGCATTTTTCAAAACTGATGATTCCCATCAATTTCAGATTTCCTGTCTTTGTCCTGGAGCAAATATTGTCAATCTTCAAATAAACATCTCTGAAAATATTTTGGTGCCAATGATGTTTCCACATGCAATAGGGATCACTCGAATTGGAAAGAGTGAGATATCCATTTGTCTTGTTGATTTCCCCACTATATCTATAAAAAATATCCTTTGATTTATTCCCAAAATTTTTGTTTGACATTAGAAGGCTTTAGGAATGAACTATTACTCCTCGCTATTAAAAAATAACAATTTTTTTGAGAAACAAATAAATCATGTGGTAATGGACATAGATATTATACATGCTAGGGCTTATGTGATAGGATACCCTCCTATTATGTAAATGATTTATATTAAGATTCGTTATATGAATGGGTTCAAAACAAGTCCATATGATCATGAGAAAACCATTCAACTAACAGTTCCACAGAGAGAAGGGGTTTTGAAAATGATGGAATTTGTTATTCAAAATGATGAGCTAGAAAACCAAGACCTTAAATAATTTTTGAAATTTTATGCCTACTATCCTACTAGAACCATTTAAAACTTGAAAAATATTATACATAATGAGGAAACTTATAAAAAATATGGTAACCCAGCTAATAATTGTCAAATTTTTCAATAGTGGCTAAAGCATGTTCCTCCTATGGTAGTGTGTCTGTCCAAGTCAACAAACTTGGATAATCAACCCGAATGTTTTCTAGTTTATATGCTATCTTATTTAATTCTTTGAAAGCATGTTGTAAGATAACTTAATACTAGTGAGTAGCAAGTTTCCTGGCGTCTTTAATACAACTTCTAACTTTCCAAGATGATCTTTTGGAGCTTTTCATGTATTTAATAATATTGAGAGAATCCCCTTCAATGAAAATTCTTCTTAGGATATGTTTGATTAATTAAATACCTCTACATAATGCCTTTGCTTCAACCATATTATTGGACTATTTACCAAGGTATTTAGAAAAAGCTAAAATTGAATTTCCTTTATGATCTGATGTAGGAGCATCCATTGGTGTAAGAGTGATATTGCATCACCTAAAATTTTTATTTGATTTAATTGTTTTCTAAGTGTATTTATTTGTCTAGGGAATAAAAAATTAGAGCTATTTTTGAAATAATCAACCCAATACCCTGAACGATTTGGGATTTATGTATGTTATATGGCAAAACCTTGCCAAAAATAGTGAAAATATAGATACCTAAACTTGTAGGTGAATTTTGATGGAATTAGAGGATAAATATGAGGATTAAAAATTATATGTAGGACTTAGATAAGTGCTGACACATGTATTTCATCTCGTGCCCTTTCCTAAAAGGTCTCGTGCTAGTCAATAGGAACAACGAGCGCGAAGTTATGAACCTAGGAAGTTTGCCTCCAAAATTCAAATTTCAAATGCATTGTTTTAGATGGGAAAAGGGGAAAACAAGGTATTAGAGGGAAATTTTGAAATTGTAAAAGGGCTCTTTTCTTTTGTATCCTCTTGTTTGGGAAAGTAATTAAAATGCTTGGTTCTTCTGACATGATAAAAGGAAAACACCTATGTATTGCTTGTTTCGTGATGCTTAAGCGTCATTAAGTGGTATCAGAGCAGGAGTTCCTGAGTGTGTAAGTATATCATTGAATGTGAGGTAGTTTGCACAAATATTTGTGGTAAGGTTTTGTGAGATACAATAATAAAATGCCTCCATGAAGAAACCATGGTGATAGGAGAAATGCTATGGTGCCAGAAGAAGATTTTAAGGCTTTGCAGAGGTAAGTTCAAGCTCTACAAGAGGAGCTATGTAGAGGGTTTGAGCTAAGGAGAGAATATGGGAGTGAATATGAAGCTGAAGAAAAAGAGAACCAGTTCGAGGAATAATAAGAAGCAATATATCCTACACAAGCCAGGTTATATAAATCCATATCCTAGATTGGGAAGAGACTGAATATGGAGGTTTCTATGTATTCTGGAAATCTTAATATAGAATATTTGATGGACTAAATCAATGACATGGAAGAATACTTTGAGTATGAGGAGGTTGAAGATCCTGATAGGGTCAAGTTTTCTAAGATCAAGTTGAAGGGTCATGCTAGTATTTGGTGGAAATGAGTGTAGTTGGATAGAAACAAAAGAGGGAAATAAAGGATAACTAGGTGGAAATTAATGGTGGAGAAGTTGAAGAGGTAGTTCATTCTAGATAATTATGAGTTGGATCTACTCAATAAAAAGTTGGGTTTGAGACAGTCGAATAAGTCTTTCAAAGAATACATAAAGGAGTTATACAAAATTTTAATCATAATAGGCCATTCTGAGGCCAATAAGGAGAAGGTAGCCCATTATATTAATGGGTTAAGAGCAAGTATTCAAGAGGAGTTGAGTTTGTTCAGGATGAAGAGAAGTTGAAGCTAAACAAGAGGTTTGAAAGCAAATAAAGAGGAAGATGCTTACCAGTTTGCCTTGAAGGTAGAAGAGAATCTAAATAGGAGGTTTGAAAGCAAATAGAAAGGAAGAGGTTATGGTGCAATGAAGAACACAAGCTTATACCGAGAGGGGGGTGAACAGTATAAGACCACTTTTTACTTTTCTTTTCAAATCAATATTATGTAGTGTATAGATAGCAGTATCAATAGCAGTAATCAAAGCAATGCACAAAACACCATACACAATAGAGACACAGATTTTAACGTGGTTCACCCAATGTGGGCTACCTCCACAGAGAAAATATTTCTTCTAAATATTTCTCAAATAATATTTTGGGAATCCTTCCCAATTACAATGTTTATGGACCTCTATCCAAAGGAGATGTTGATCCCCTAAATCTGGTTTGTGGATCTCTATCCACAGGAGAACTCCTTCTCCTCTGCTTTGGCTGGTGATCCTCTAGAAGACTGCCTCCACTACACTGACTGTGGATCTCTCTCCACTTGAAGACTCTTGTCCTCACTCAGAAGACCTATCCTCAATGTCCTGGCTGATGGATCTCTATCCACTGGAGACTCTGTCCTCTCTGCTCTATCACCTCCAAAGCTCTGCTCAATAGGTTCACTCAAAACCTTCTCAAATATGCTCAATAGGTCCACTCAAACCTACTCAAATATTCTCAACAGGTCCAACTCAAACCTGCTCAAATCTGCTCAATAGGTCCACTCAGAACCTGCTCAAATATTCTCACACAGTCCACTCAAAACCTTCTCTAAATCTGCTCAACTAGGTCACTCACTCAAACCTTCTCAAATCTCACCAAACCAAGCTCACTCAACTTGTCTCCAAATCTGCTCAATCAATCTCAACTAATCTAATCAATAAGTCCTCTCTAGGACTTGCTCAAATCTGCATTGCAAGCTTCCACAAAAGCTCACACAAAATCAGTCCACAAGCCTTCTCAAAGACTTACCTCAAATCAGCTTAACAAGTCCACACAGAACTTGTCCAATCTCATAGAATCATAAAGAGAATTGTTAGAGACTCAATATGTTCTATACTCAATGCTCAATCACTTTCTCAACTCAATCTCATAGAAGCATAAAGATAATTGTTAGAGACTCAATATGTTCTATACTCAAAGCTCAATCTCAACTCAATCTCATAGAAGCATAAAGAGAATTGTTAGAGACTCAATATGTTCTATTCTCAAAGCTCAATCTCAACTCAATTATAATATAGAATATTTTGTTTCATGGAACTTGAACAACCACTTCATGCATTCACTTGACTAGGCTCAATCAACTCTACTCAACCAATCACCTCAAGGAACAACCCTTTCTCACAAACCCTAGTCCAAGCATGTATCAACCAACTCAAAATATTTCCAACAATGCTCAACAACAAATCTCACATAACAATGATACTCATGTTCTTTTCTAACTCAAGTTCAAGTTCTTTGCATAACCCATTGGCTTCAACAACAATGCTAATAAGACAAGGTTTTAATCACAACTCTCAATTCAGAAAACCTTGAAGCATAAACTCAAAGTACTTCACTCAACCAATGGTCTAAACAACAATGCTTATCAAACAAGGTTTAATCACAACTCACAATCCAGAAAACCTTGAAGCATTAACTCAACCACTTTTAAAAAGGAAACCCTAATCAAATCCTTTTCACTCCAAACTTAATTTTCAATCAAGCCAACCATCTAACTCAACAAAGAAGAATTTTACCCATACCTTTTCTTGAAGAGTAGTTGTCCTTACAAATCTGCCACACTCACAATTACTTCTTTGACAAACTCAATAAGGGTTAGAGGATAATTTTTATATCACAAAAATAATATCACAATTACACCTTATCACTCCAACTTAAACAATAAGCAATATCCTCACAATAATCACAAAACCCTTTATTGGAAATAACACACAACTCACAAAGTCTTAACCTTTCAATATTCCACAATAGCAAAACTTAAGACTTGAAAATAAAAACAGAATTCTCCTTATACCTCCTAATAATATTTCTCAACTACCAACCTTTATCACAATGCAAAGACTTCAACCACCAAATACCTTATACCTCCAACTTAGGCATTAATAAAATAAAACATTAAAAATGTACCTTTGCCTTTGGAGAGTTTTGAACTCTCAACGCAGCCCTCACAATGTCTTTGCCCATGGTGCAAACACCACATGAGCTTACAAGCTCATTGGGAAGGAAGAAGCACCACGTGCTTCAAGACTCCTTCCTAGCCTTGCAAAAATGTATGCACCTATTGATTGGCGCCTTCAACACGTCCACCAAAAGCTTCCATGGGATTCGAACACTAACCACCATGCACACCAAAACGTAAGCTTGCAGCCCACTTGCCACTAGGCCAAAGTGCCTTGTTGGCATTCAAAAAATCAATGCGCTTGCTTTTGTCCCTTTCACCATCAAGTCAAACCATGAAATTTGCACAACACTATCATGAGCTCTACATTAAATTCGATGTGCTTCTCTTTCAAATCGAGCAAGGGTAATTCGAAACTTAACTTTGGCATGGTATTAATATGCATTCCCATTATATTAAAAACATTGACGCTTCCCTTGTCTTCTATGACGTCGAAAGAAATAGCTTCTTTGCCTTGTTTAAATCCAACCTTTGGATTTATTTAAAATATGCTTTGGTCTTAAACCTTTAACCCAACCTTTGGGTTTATTAAAATATTTTTAGACTTTATAAACCCACTTTTGCAATATAAAATATTGTAATGAAAATTACAAATATTTTATTTGGGTTTTCACCATGGCACTTCTAACCATTATAATATTTCACCTTTATAAATTCCTTTTAATATTTATTTATAAAATTTAAATTCATCCTGAATTTAAATAATTTATAAAATAAATATTATCACTCCTTTTTAACTTCTATCTTTTGCACTATTTCACTCGAACTTCTGCCTTCTTGCTGAATATCAAATGACCATCTTTGTCGCCTTTATTTCCTGCTAAAATATTTGGAATTAATGATGACTCCATCTGGTGGCATCAATGGTGACATCAATGACAACTTTGACTTAGGGACTCAAAATGTCCAACAATCTCCCCCTTTGTCATTGATGGCAACCCATATCCTTTTACTGAAACCTGACCTTTCTTTTTCTTCTGCTCCCCCTGGGACATTGCTCCCCCTGGCTCAATGCTCTCTCAAATATCAAATCTCTCCCCATATCAAATCTCTCCCCAATACACAAATCTCTCCCCCTTTGACATCAATGGCAAAGGGTCACCTTTGGGGCTCGGGGCTAAGAATGAGCCTCTTAGCTTAGCCCCTCCCCCACCTCCACATGAGGTGGTTAATTCTGGGGTGGGAGTATTTCTACTCCCCGAAAGCACTATTCTTTACCTTTATCTTTCTCTCTTCTTTTCTGAGTTTTCTGAATCCTCTGACTATTTCTTTCCAAGTCATCATCCCTGTTCCTGTCATCACTTATGTTCCTATTCCTGTTCTTGTTCTCATCCATGTTCCTATTCCTATTCTTGTTCTCATCCATGTTCTTATTCTTGTTCATATTCCTATTTCTATTCATGTTCCTATTTTTATTCATATTCTTGTTCTTGTTCATATTCTTGTTCCTGTTCATGCCTATTTCTAGAATATTTGCTCTACACCATCTTGTTATGTGACCATCATTATTGCACTTATAACACTTAATGTTATTATTCCTTGGAGGTGCAACTGTCTTAGGATTTCTCCTAGTGAAGCCATATCCTCTTCTATCATGAATCTTGCAATTCATTGCCTTGTGACCAAACTCATTACATGAGTAGCAATACCCTTGGAAAAGTTATCCTTTTCCATATTCCTATCTTTCATGTGTCCTGCACTGTGAAGCCATGTGCCCAAACCTGTGACATGAAAAACATCTTCCATTGAAGCTTCCTTGTCTTGACCTCATTGGTCTCCTATTCTGATTGTTGTTCCATCTGTATCTTCTCTGTGCATTGTTCCTATCTTTGTTGAACTCTTTGTTGTCCAACTCATCCTCTCGATGTCTCACTCCCACTTACACTATCTTCTTTGATGTATCTTCTTCTAAGTTTCTTCTTCTTCAAGACTTGAAGTAGACTCTTCTTCCCATTTCTTTTGAACCTGTTTAGAACCAAGACCTATCTTGTTTGTTGCTCTTCTTTGTATCTTGACTATTTTATCCACACTCTTTGCACTGTTTACATACTTGTATAACTTATTCTTGGAATCCTCTAAATCTTCCTTTAGTAGGGCCACTTCTTGTGTTAACTTTTCACATTCCAAAATCTTTGCTTCTAACTTATCTTTGAACTTGCTTGCCTTAGCCTTTGAATTTTCTAAATCCTCTATGAGCAATAATCTTTCTTCATCACATTCTTGAAACTGACTTTCAAGCTTAGAGTGTTGCTTTCTTACCTTCTTTACTATGTCAAGGGCATAGATAAGTTCTCCCTTGAGATCATAACCATTCTCTATTGAATAATCCTCTATTTTTTTACCTTTGTCCATATCATTTCTTTCTTTTGGCTTGTCTTCTATAGGATCACTCACTTCTTCTTCTAATGCCATTAGAATATTTTCATCTGGTCTTTCAAGTGCATCTTCAAAATCATCATCACTGAAACTATAACCATCCCTTGTGCAATCATCTTCAAGATGTCCAAATTTACCACATCTAAAACACTTGAGAATAACTGGAGTCCTTCTCTTAACTGGATCTTTCTCTTCAACCATAAATAGGACTTCATCTCTATCATTGTCTGAAAAACTAGCATCACTATCATTTGAGTACTTACTTGCATTATCCGCATAGTAGCTTCTCTTTTGCCTTTGGAAGAACTTCTTTCCTTGTCTGCTTTGTCCATCCTTGCTTTTCTTTTGGTGCTTGTATCTTTCTGATTCCCTATACCTGTGATCCTATTTTTCTTCATCATTGTTGCTCTTTGGCTCTTTGCACTCTGTTGCATAATGTCCATACTTTCCATAATTAAAACACTTAACAGATCTTAGATCTATGGGTCTTCTAGAACCTTTATCTCTTCTACCATAATTTGCTTCTTCATCACTAGATGACTCACTGCTTGATTCTGTCTTCTTACCCTTTTTCTTTTTGTCCACTTTGAATGCAACTTCTTTCGGAGGAATAGGATCTTTTGTTCTTATCTCAAAAGTAGTAAGCATGCCAAGCAAAGAATTCCTTGTCAGAGTATCACTATCAATTGATGTTTCTATAGCAGAAACCTTTTCACTATACCTTTTTGGAAGAGTTCTCAAGATCTTATCACAAGCATCAGATTCATCAACCTTCATTCCAAGACCTTTCATCTCATGTATAAGTTCATCAACCTTGTTGAGATAGTCACGAATATTTTCATCATCCCTCATTCTTAGGTTCTCAAATTCTCCTTTGAGATTTTTGATCTTAGCTTTCCTGACACTTTTATCTCCTTCATATATGGTATGCAATAGTTCCCACATATCTTTTGTTGTTGTACACTCCATAACCTTCATAGATTCTGATCTACACAACCCTTTTATAATTGCATTCATAGCTCTTGAATTTGCATGCATTAGAAGCTTACCTTCCTTATCTGTAGGAGGATTGGTTGTTGAATCATATCCAAGTTCCACTACATCCCAAACTTCATTTCCAAGTGCCATCAGGTGAAATCTCATCAGCACACACCAATACAAGAAGTCACTTCCATCAAATACTAGTACTGCATTATTGAAGGACCCATCCTTTTGATCCTTTTGATCCATTGTGTTCTTAGACCACTTTTCCTTCAAGCTGTCAAACTCTTCTGAAGGAACCCGCTATGATACCAATTGAAGAACACAAGCTTATACTGAGAGGGGGGTGAACAGTATAAGACCACTTTTTACTTTTCTTTTCAAATCAATATTATGTAGTGTATAGATAGCAATATCAATAGCAGTAATCAAAGCAATGCACAAAACACCATACACAATAGAGACACAAATTTTAACATGGTTCACCCAATGTGGGCTACCTCCATAGAGAAAATATTTCTTCTAAATATTTCTCAAATAATATTTTGGGAATCCTTCCCAATTACAATGTTTATGGACCTCTATCCAAAGGAGATGTTGATCCCCTAAATCTAGTTTGTGGATCTCTATCCATAGGAGAACTCCTTCTCCTATGCTCTAGCTGGTGATCCTCTAGAAGACTGCCTCCACTACACTGACTATGGATCTCTCTCCACTTGAAGACTCTTGTCCTCACTCAGAAGACCTATCCTCAATATCCTGGCTGATGGATCTCTATCCACTAGAGACTCTATCCTCTCTACTCTGTCACCTCCAAAGCTCTACTCAATAGGTTCACTCAGAACCTTCTCAAATCTACTCAATAGGTCCACTCAGAACCTACTCAAATATTCTCAATAGGTCCACTCAAAACCTACTCAAATATTCTCAATAGGTCCACTCAAAACCTACTCAAATCTACTCAACAGGTCCACTCAGAACCTGCTCAAATCTGCTCAATAGGTCCACTCAGAACCTGCTCAAATCTACTCACAAGTCCCAACCCTAAACCACTCAAATATCTCAACAAGCTCACTCAGAACTTGTCCAAATCTTCTCAACAAGCTCACTCAGAACTTGTCCAAATATCTCAACAAGCTCACTCAAAACTTGTCCAAATCTCTCAATAAGTCCTCTCTAGGACTTGCTCAAATCTGCATTGCAAGCTTCCACAAAAGCTCACACAAAATCAGTCCACAAGCCTTCTCAAAGACTTACCTCAAATCAGCTTAACAAGTCCACACAAAACTTGTTCAATCTCATAGAATCATAAAGAGAATTGTTAGAGACTCAATATGTTCTATACTCAATGCTCAATCACTTTCTCAACTCAATCTCATAGAAGCATAAAGAGAATTTGTTAGAGACTCAATATGTTCTATACTCAAAGCTCAATCTCAACTCAATCTCATAGAAGCATAAAGAGAATTGTTAGAGACTCAATATGTTCTATTCTCAAAGCTCAATCTCAACTCAATCAGAATATAGAATATTTTGTTTCATGGAACTTGAACAACCACTTCATGCATTCACTTGACTAGGCTTAATCAACTCTACTCAACCAATCACCTCAAGGAACAACCCTTTCTCACAAACCCTAGTCCAAGCATGTATCAACCAACTCAAAATATTTCCAACAATGCTCAACAACAAATCTCACATAACAATGATACTCATGTTCTTTTCTAACTCAAGTTCAAGTTCTTTGCATCACCCAATGGCTTCAACAACAATGCTAATAAGACAAGGTTTTAATCACAACTCTCAATTCAGAAAACCTTGAAGCATAAACTCAAAGTACTTCACTCAACCAATGGTCTAAACAACAATGCTTATCAAACAAGGTTTAATCACAACTCACAATCCAGAAAACCTTGAAGCATTAACTCAACCACTTTTAAAAAGGAAACCCTAATCAAATCCTTTTCACTCCAAACTTAATTTTCAATCAAGCCAACCATCTAACTCAACAAAGAAGAATTTTTCCCATACCTTTTCTTGAAGAGTAGTTGTCCTTACAAATCTGCCACACTCACAATTACTTCTTTGACAAACTCAATAAGGGTTAGAGGATAATTTTTATATCACAAAAATAATATCACAATTACACCTTATCACTCCAACTTAAACAATAAGCAATATCCTCACAATAATCACAAAACCCTTTATTGGAAATAACACACAACTCACAAAGTCTTAACCTTTCAATATTCCACAATAGCAAAACTTAAGACTTGAAAATAAAAATAAAATTCTCCTTATACCTCCTAATAATATTTCTCAACTACCAACCTTTATCACAATGCAAAGACTTTAACCACCAAATACCTTATACCTCCAACTTAGGCATTAATAAAATAAAACATTAAAAATGTACCTTTGCCTTTGGAGAGTTTTGAACTCTCAACGCAGCCTTCACAATTCTTTGCCCATGGTGCAAACACCACATGAGCTTACAAGCTCATTGGGAAGGAAGAAGCACCACGTGCTTCAAGACTCCTTCCTAGCCTTGCAAAAATGTATGCGCCTATTGATTGGCGCCTTCAACGCGTCCACCAAAAGCTTCCATGGGATTCGAACACTAACCACCATGCACACCAAAATGTAAGCTTGCTACCCACTTGCCACTAGGCCAAAGTGCCTTGTTGGCATTCAAACAATCAATGCGCTTGCTTTTGTCCCTTTCGCCATCAAGTCAAACCATGAAATTTGCACAACACTATCATGAGCTCTGCATTAAATTCGATGCGCTTCTCTTTCAAATCGAGCAAGGGTAATTCAAAACTTAACTTTGGCATGGTATTAATATGCATTCCCATTATATTAAAAATTGGTGCTTCCCTTGTCTTCTATGACATCGACCTTGCTATTGAAATAAGCTTTCCTTTGCCTTGTTTAAATCCAACCTTTGGATTTATTTAAAATATGCTTTGGTCTTCAACCTTTAACCCAACCTTTGGGTTTATTAAAATATTTTTAGACTTTGTAAACCCACTTTTGCAATATAAAATATTGTAATGAAAATTACAAATATTTTATTTGGGTTTTCACCATGGCACTTCTAACCATTATAATATTTCACCTTTGATAAAGTAAATCCTTTTAATATTTATTTATAAAATTTAAATTCATCCTGAATTTAAATAATTTATAAAATAAATATTATCACTCCTTTTTAACTTCTGTCTTTTGCACTGTTTCACTCGAACTTCTGCCTTCTTGCTGAATATCAAATGACCATATTTGTCGCCTTTATTTCCTGCTGAAATATTTGGAATTAATGATGACTCCATCTGGTGGCATCAATGGTGACATCAATGACAACTTTGACTTAGGGACTCAAAATGTCCAACATGGAAGAACTGGTGGGAGAACAAATGGAGGACGGAATGAAGACCAAAATAAAATTTGTGAAACAAGAAACACTCAGGACCAGAAGGGGGAAAATGTTTACTGCCCCCATGAGCTGAATAATAACTACCATAATACTAGCTACCAAAGAGGAAGAGGAAGGTATGGATGAGGGCCTAGAAGAGGAGGATTTCATGGAATCTACTTCCAATGTGGAGAAGGAGGGCATCAAGTATACGAGTGCCCACATCACCAAGGAGGAACAAATAAGAGACCTAAATGTAATGTTCGAGTTGTTGTAGATGAAGGTGCTAAATTTGAGCACTTTGAAGAAGTAGAAAGAGGAGAAATTTTTATCACAAGGAGAACCTTGTTGAATGAGGAGAGAGATCCATATCAGAGGAAGACCTTATTTTGCACAAGGTGTAAATGTGCAGGTAATATCTGTAATGTTATCATAGATAATGGTAGCACAGATAACCTAGTTTTAGAAGGAATTGTTACAAAAATACAACTAGAGAGGAAGAGACACCCACATTCATATCAGATTATGTGGTTGCAAAATGACCATAGGGCTTTGGTTAGTGAGAAATTCTTAGTAAAATTTAATGTTGGAAATTACTGTGATGAGGTCCTGTGTGACATTCTGCCTATGGATGCTTGCCATTTGCTATTGGTAAGGCCATGGTAGTTATATCGGCATGCGATACATGATGGGCATGCCAACACTTACTCCCTAACAAAGGATGGAGTGCACCACAAGCCGAAACCCCTAAAGAAAATGGATGAAAATATATGTAGCAGTGCCAAAATTTGTTTAGTAGATGGTATAAAATTTTTGGATGGCCTGAAGTACGAGCATATGTGCTATGCATTAATTCCTAGAGCTAAGGATGAGCAATGAAAAGATATCCTAGTAGAGTTCTTAAATCTATTAGAAGAATTTCTAGATATTATATTAGATAATGTATCTGAGGGTTTACCACCAGTGAGGAAAATCAGTCACCACATAGATTTGGTACCAGAAGCAAGTTTACCCAATAAATTAGTCCACACAATGACTATTGTATAAAGTGAGGAGGTAAACAAACAAGTCCAAGAGTTACTAAAAAATTGACTGATTTGAGAGAGCTTAAGTCCATGTATAGTACCTTCAATACTAGCACCAAATAAATATGGGGAGTGGAGAATGTGTACATACTCCCGAGCTATTAACAAGATCACCATAAAATATAGATTTCCATTTCCAAGGATGGATGATATTATGGACTATTTAAGTGGATCCAAGTACATAAAGAATGACTTGAAGAGTGGGTATCATCAGATTTGTATCAGAGAAGAAGATGAGTGGAAGACAACCTTCAAGACTAGAGAGGGTCTGTACGAATGGTTGGGCATGCCATTTGGGCTAACCAACGCACTTAGAACATTCATGCAGCTTATGAATGAGGTATAGAAGGAGTTTTTAGGAAATTTTGTCATTGTATTTTTTGATGAAATTTTAATGTTTAGCAAGATCCTAGAGGAACACCTGATGCATACTAGATGAGTTTTTGAGAAGCTGAGAGAGGAGCAGTTGCTGATTAATTTGAATAAGTGTAATTTTGTGAAGAAGGAGTTTGCGTATCTGGGATTTGTCATCTCAGATAAAGGTCTTAAAATGGACCCAAAAAAAGTGAGGTCTATCATCGAATTGCCTACTCCAAGGGATATTATAGAGGTAAGATCATTTCATTGTCTAGCCAATTTTTGCAAAAACTTTATTAGGAATTTTAGCAGTATTTGTGCACCCCTAACAAAGATAATGAAAGGGGATAATAAGGAGTTTAAGTGGACTTCAGGAGTAGATACAAATTTTGATATGTTGAATAAGAAAGTCACAGAGCAACATATTTTAGCACTTCTAGATTTCAATAAGGTATTTCAGGTAGATTGTGATGCTAGTGGTAGTGTTGTAGGAGTTGTGTTGAGTCAAGAAGGTAAAATTGTTGCCTACTTTAGTGAGAATTTTAATGATTCTAGGAAGAAGTATTATGTATATGATCAAGAGTTTTATGCTATAGTTTAAGCTCTAAAGAAATGGAGGCACTATTTGTTGCCAAAAGAGTTTGTTTTGTATACTGATCATCAGGCCTTGTAGTATATTAATAGTCAAAGGAAATTGAATCAAAGGCATTTAAAATGGGTTGCGTTTCTACAGAGTTATACCTTTGTGTTGAAGTATAGGAGTGGAAATTAAAACAAAGTTGCAAATGCCTTAAGAATAAGGTAAAACTTGTTGACATAAATGAAGGTGGAGGTCATAGGGTTTGATGAAATTAAGATTTTATACCTTGAAGATCCATATTTTGCAGAGGCTTAGAGATCTTGCATGGCACCTGCTACTTTGGATAGGATAAAATAGTTTGATTTTCTAATCCAATATGGAATGTTATTTAGAATAAACCAATTGTGCATTCCAAGGAGTTCAATGAGAGAGAATATGGTCAAGGAGAATCATAGTGGAGGGTTGGCTGGATACTTTGGTCGAGATAAGACCATTGCCCTTGTTAGTGAGAACTACTATAGGCCACAATTGAAACAATATGTAAAGATATTTGTACAAAGTTGCATATTATGCCATATGGCCAAGGGTGTTAGACATAACACTGAATTATATCTGCCATTACCTATACCAGAGAAACCATGGGAAGGCACCAACATGGATTTTATCCTTGGCCTACCAAGGACACAAAGGGGGAATGACTCCATATTTATGGTGGTTGAAAAGTTTTCAAAGATGGCACATTTAATTCCCTTCCAGAAAACTAATGATTTAGTTCATGTTGTAGGGTTGTTTTTAAAATAGGTGGTACGACTTCATGGTCTACCAAAGAGTATAGTTTCTGACAGAGATACCAAGTTTATTGGATATTTATGGAGAACCTTGTGGAAGAAGTTGATAGATTTGGAATTCAATTATGCATACCACCTGTATAATTATGGGCAAACAGAGGTGGTCAATAGGAGTTTGGGTAATCTGTTGAGATGCTTGGTAGGAGATAAGTCCAAGGGATGGTATTTGGTTTTGCCATAGGCAAAATTTGCATATAATAATTATGTAAAAAAGAATACTAATAAGTCCCAATTCTAGATTATATATGGGAGTAGCCCAAGAAATGATTATGAGTTGAGAAATATGGACATAGGGAAAAATATTAGTGTTGAGGTCGAGGACTTTGCATAGCACCTAGATAGTTTGCATGAGGAAGTAAAAAAACATATTCATAAAATGAACACTCAGTACAAGATAAAGGTGGACCAAAAGTGATTATTTAAGGAATTCCAAGTGGGATATGAGGTTATGGTTCACCTAAGAAAAAAAATGTTTCCTTCTAAAACTTATAACAAGCTAAAAATGAAGAAGTTTGAACCATGCAGAATCACAAAGAGATAGGATTCGAGGAATGCATATGAGGTAGAATTGCCAAGTGGGTTGAACATATCACCTGTGTTCAAAATTTTTGATTTGAAAGAGTATCGTGAAGGTGACAATAACTATAGACCAGTAAAAAAATTGTGGAGTATTCTAGCATCTACTCCAGAGACAAAAGAGATAGAAGAGATCCTAGATACTCGCATTGGCAAAATCACAAGACACAGGAAGTATGAAGAATATTTGGTTAAGTAGAAGGGCATGCCTATGGAATATTCAATTTGGTTTTTCAAGATAGAGGTTGACCACCTTGGTTTTCCTCCAGTATCAGAGAAGTGAAGGCCACTTCTCAATTTACCCTGGGTATCTGATGCAGGAGCATCCAATGGTGTAAGAGTGATTTGCATCACCCAAAATTTATATTTTATTTAATTTTTTACTAAGTGTATTTTTTGTCTAGGGGATATAAATTTAGATCCATTGGTGAAATAATCACCCCAATACCCAGAACGGTTTGGGAGTTATGTACGTTTTATGGCAAAACCCTACCAAAAAAAGTGAAAATCTAGATACCCAAACTTGCAAGTGAATTTTAAGGGTCTTAGAGGATAAATTTGAGGATTCTAAATTAGAATTAGGACTTAGCTAAGTGCTACCCAATTTAGTTCATATCGTGCTATTTTAAAAAATGTCTTGTGCCAGTCAATCAGAGCAACGAGCACGAAGTTATGACCTCGAGAAGTTTACCTTCGAAATTCAAATTTTAAATGCATTGTTTTAGGTGGAAAAAAGGGAAAATAGGGTATTAGACGGGAATTTCAAAATTTTAAAAGGGATCTTTTCTTTTGTATCCTCTTTTTGGAGAAATTAATGAAAATTCTTGGTTCTTATGACATGATTAAAGGAAAAACACCTGTGAATTGCTTGTTTCATGTTGCTTGAATGCCATCAAGATCTCTGATTATACCTCCTACTCCTGCTTTGCCTGGATTTTCTATACTGCTCCATAAAAATTCAATTTGACCCATACCTAGGGTGGGGAACACCATTTAATTTTACTTATGGGAATGGGTTGAGATACAATTTTGTCTTGGGAAATGTTCATATAATGAAGAATGATAGTTTCAAACCTAGAACAAGGCCTTGGATCATACGAAAAAATGGAAGCGTTATCTTTGGAAAAGGAAATAAATTTACTGGTTAGATATAAAATATCCTTGGAAAAATTAGAGAACACTCTTCGGTTCCTTTCTAACCATATTTTTCAAAGAAAATGATATAGATAAAACCTCCAAATTATGCTCAGCTTGGGATGGTGGAAAGGTGGAGGCCACTGAATTAACAACTCTACAATAGAAGGAGGTTTTACCCAACTTATTTGGAACCTTTGTAAGAGATCATAAAGAATGGAAATGGAATAAGGAAAATTGAGAAAGATGTGGTGGGAGGATTTCCAATTAGATAAGCATAAAAAACATCGATCTAGGATAATGATCCCTCTTTTAATGAGGTTATCAACTGTCAAAATTTTATTTTGAATGGCAAGCCAAGAAAAAAAAGAAACATTGGGGGTAAGGTGTTTTATCCATACCAAATTGAAAGGAATTTACATTTCTTCCTGGGGAATGAGGAGCTGATAAGCAAATTTGATCGTAAAATTTCCATCTTCTGTTGGTGTCCAAATAATGTTGTCTTTAACATCTCCTATGAGGATGATTATGGAATTGATTAGTCTTTCTAAGTTCCTTTATTCTTCAGGGTGATGGATGTTGTGAATGCCTTTCCACCTGTATATGTTATTTTTTTTGTGAAGGAAATCAACCACTTTGTATCCAAAGGTTGCATCTATAAATTCTTTGAGAATTTTTATGCTTTGAGCTTGAATGAGTGGCGAATTTCCTATCCACCTATCCAACCAGAAGTTTATTGATCTACCATCCCCCATTTCCCACCTGAGTCATTTCCTAAATAGACTCTTTATTTGGATTATTCCTTTATAGAAATCTAAGCCATTTATAGGTGTTGTCTCATTTAGAAACTTTGTGCCCTACAAATACTTCCTCTTGACTATAGTTATCCATTCTAATTACTCTTCCAATAATAATATCCATGTTTATTTAGCCATTAATGCCAAATTTAAGTTTTTAAGTCTTTTGAATCCAATTCCTCCTTGGTTTATATATCTACAAACTTTTTCCTAGGATACCATATGGAAATGAAATTTTTTTTTCAGCCCTAGTCCATAATAATTATTTTTGAGTTTGTTCAATCTTGTCATACACTTTTGAGGGATATTTAAACACTGGAAGAAAATATATTGGGATACTTTGGAGGCATTCCATGGTTAAAATAGCTTTCCCTTCTTGGGATAAAAGGATCCCTTTCAAACCAGTTAAATTTTTTGAACTCTCTTAATCACTGGGTTCTACATTCCCTCAACTAGTGTGCGCATAAAAAGAGGAAGACCTAAGTAAACAACAAGGAATGATGTAATTGAGCATCCCAAGATCCTAGATATTTTGATCTATCTATGGTGAGGAGTGATCAATAAATAAAATTTGCTCTTTTGGAAATTTATTTTCTGGCTTAATGCTTCTTCATATAGCAAAAGAATGTATTTGATTACTCTAGCTTCAAGTATGGAGGCAAAGTGGACAGGATCGTGTAATACATAAATTATTGGTGAGTACCAAGATCAATTTGAGTTGTTGCTTTAATTCTAGAGATGAGACCCAATATTTTGGAAGAATGAATTTTCCTCCCCAAAGCTTCCTTAGCTATGATGCAAAGTAGGGTAGGTAAAGGGTCTCCTTGTTGATGACCTCTACTGATTTGAAAGTAATCATTTGGGGAACCATTTATAATAATTGAAAACCATGTAGTTGAGATGCAACCTTTAATTAGTTCCACCCATTATGGATGAAACCTAACCTTGAGTAAAATAACAAAGAGGAAATCCCAGTTAACCCTATCAAAGGATTTGTTCATATCCAATTTGAGGAAAAAATTAACTTTTTTATTCCGAGATGATTAATGGAGAGCCTCATGCATTGTTATGATTACATCTAAAATTGACCTTCCTTAGACAGAGATTTTTTGACAGTGGTCTATAAACATAGGAAGCACATGCCTCATACTGTTCACCATGCATTTAATGAGGATTTTGTAGATAATATTGCAAAGGATGACTGGTCTAAACTCATTTAAACTCCTTGCACCTGGGATTTTTGGAATTAGTTCTATGAAGATGGAATTGAAGCTACAAGGGACAACTTTGGAAGATTGGAGTTCTATGACTATTGTACAAACATCACAACCCATAGTATCCCAAAAAGTTTAGAAAAATATTGGAGGGAATCCATCTGGTCCAGGGGCCTTGTCAAGATTCATGGAAAATAGGGCATATTTAATTTCATCCTCTGAAAATATAGTAAGCAACTTTTGATTGACCCCATTAGGAATGACCTACATAATATGGGATAGGAATAATTATTTGGTCAAATATGAACCTAGAAGAGGAGCTTCAATAAGGTATTCAAAATGGGGAACTTCTTTGTTTCTGATTACTTTGATGTCTATTGTGATGGTCCTATCATTTTTTAGTAGTTCTTTTATTCTATTATTACTTCTATTATTCATTGTGGAGATATGAAACAATTTTGTATTTGCATCTCTAGATTTTATCCATGTGATTCTAGACTTTTGCCTCCAAAAGGTCTCTTCATAGGCCAAAACATTATGGTATTCTGATAAAGAAATTTTTTCTTCCAATCTGATATCTTCATAATTTAATCCATTTTGGATTTTATGCTCAATAATGGTTAATCTCTCCTTAATGTATTGCTTGTTGTCAAAAATATTCCCGAAAATCTCTTTGTTCTAGAATTTAAGGTTTTATTTGACTAATTTTAGTTTCTACCCTAGTCTATAAGAAGGTGACCATTGGACAAAAGTTGACCACCACTGCAACATTATTTTTCCAAGATCTGGATGATGAACCCACATTGCTTCAAAATAAAAAGGGGTTTTAAAGTTTTTTGGATTATCCATTTCTAATAGAATAGGGCTATGATCAAAGCCAATTTTAAGGAGAGATTGGAGACTAGCATCTCTCCAAATATTTATAGCTTCTTTGGACAATAATGTACTATCCAATATTACCTGAATAAATTTGCTTCCACTTCATATGTTACTCCAAGTAAATTGGTTCCCTTTGAGGTTAACATCCATGAGATCATTGGTATAGAGAGATTCTCTAAATTCTTCCATGCTTCTGATTGGGTTCCCTTAATCTCCCCTCTTATCATATGGATACAATGATGTATTAAATTCCTCTACCAGGATCTAGGGAATAGAAGAAAAAAATTCTCTTAGCTTGGTAAGGGCTACCCATAACATAGCTCTATTAGTTGGTGTGTTAGGAGCATAAAAATTTGTAAGAATCCACTAAAAAGTTTTATATTTGTCAAAAAACAAAATTATAGTAGTTCTATCACATGAATGTATTAAGCTGCCTTCTATATTTAATGGGTCCCAAAGACACATTAAACCTCCTGAGGCTCCTCTTGCATGGCTAAAAATGGCTTCACAATTTTTCCAAATTTTTTTGGTTGTTTGAATAGACCAACTTTCATCTATCTTGGTTTCTTGCATGATAAATATGGTAGGTTTGACTTCTCTCCTAATGGATTTGGCTATCCTTTGTTTAGCCAACCCATTTAACCCCCTCACATTCTAGGAGAGGATTTTTATTTTGATGGTTTGGTTTTTTTGCCCCCATACCTTGTGTTTGGGGGGGTTTGGTGCATTTATTCTCATCAATGGATTGGGAAATAATGTTTGAAAATATGGTTAGTTATATCCCATTAGCAATATCATTCTGAATATCCTTTTTCCATTGCTCACTAGCTGATATCCTGCCTCTTTTATTTTCAGTATTGGAAATTTGAGTTAATTTGAGGCATTTTATGTTGTCATTGATGTCACATGGATCATTGATGTCACATGGATCACATTTGGTTTTGGTGGCCAAAATATTTCATAAATAAGCATTTATGATATTTTGGAAAGCATGGATATTTACTGGGGTTTTTATGAAAACCAAGGCAGGAAAAATAAAAGGTTTTATTTAAAACCATGGTGGGCTTATGTGGAAAGGGCTTTTCTTAAAAGCCAAGGTGGAATTTTGTTTCATCGAAAAAGGACCTCCGGTGATGAAGATATTAAAGTTTAAAGTTTAAGTTTAAATTAATGGAGGGCCGACCTATGTGCAATTAATGGAGGGTGGCATATATATATATATATATATATGTAAAGGTTTCAATTTATTTTGGAAAGGGGGCATATTATATATCGTCGGAAAGCTTATTTCGAGGGCTATTTGACTAACTTATTTAGAAGGAGAAATAAGGTGTGTGTAAAGAGATATTTCTGATTTTGCAAAGGGGTTCCAAAAGTGAAGTTTGCCTTGTTCTTTTTCAAGAGGATTAATTCTTTCATGAGGTGACAAGGTATGCAATATTGTGATTTATTTTATTTTATGGTATAAGTGGTTTTGGGAGTGAAAAGGTTATGCAATGTTTTGATTTATTTTATTTTATGGTACAAGTGGTTTTAGGAGAGATAAGGAAGTTGTGCAATTAAAGGCCTTGGTGATGATTATTGAAAAGTGGAGTAATGTTGATTATTTTGTGATCTACTAACCCTTGTGAAGATTGGAAAAAGAATTTTGTGATTGTGGCAGATTTACAAAGAGGTTTTTTCATCTTCATAAAAGGTATGGGCACATTCTCCTATTGATTGTTTATGGTGGTTGATTTCTGAAATATCATTGGAGGGAAAAGGATTGTTTGTGGTTTCCTTTTCGAAAGTGGTTGGTTGAATGCTTCAAGGTTTTCTGAATTGAGAGTTGTGTCTAAACCTTGTTTGATAAGCATAGTTGTTGAAGCCCATTGGTTGTGAAAGAACTTGAGTTAGAAAAGAACATGAGTATCATTGTTATGTGAGATTTGTGGTTGAGCATTGTTGGAAACATTTGAGTTGGTTGATACATACTTGGACTAGGGTTGTGTGAGAAAGAGTTGTCCCTTGTGATGATTGGTTGAGTTGAGTTGATTGAGCCTAGTCAAGTGATGTGTGAAGTGATTGTTCAAGTTCTATGAAACAAACTATTCCATCATTCTATGTTGAGTTGAGATTAAGGTTAGAACATATTGAGTCTCTAACAATTCTCTTTATGGTTCTATAAGACTTGAATTGAGTTGAGGTTGATTTGAGTTGAGAGTGAGATTAGAACATATTGAGTCTCTAACAATTCTCTTTATGCTTCTATGAGTTGAGTTGAGATTGATTTGGGTTGAGAGTGAGTTTAGAACATATTGAGTCTCTAACAATTCTCTTTATGCTTCTATGAGTTGAGTTGAGATTGATTTGGGTTGAGAGTGAGATTAGAACATATTGAGTCTCTAACAATTCTCTTTATGCTTCTATGAAGTTAATTTGAGTTGAGATTGCCATTCATTGTTGAGTTCATTTTGAGTACTACTTGAGCATGATTGATTGAGCCTTTGAGAAGGCCTTTGGGACAGATTTGAGGACAATGTTGGGACAGATTTGAGGACAGTTTTGGACAAGTTCTTAGTGAGCTTGCTAGAGAGATTTGGGCAAGTTCTTGGTGAGCTTGCTAGAGCATATTTGGGCAAGTTCTTGGTGAGCTTGCTAGAGCATATTTGGGCAAGTTCTTGGTGAGCTTGCTAGAGCAGATTTGGGCAAGTTCTTGGTGAGCTTGCTAGCAAATTTGACAAGTTCTGTGTGAGCTTGTTAAGCAAGTTCTATGTGAGCCTATTGAGTAGGTTCTTAGTGAGCCTATTGATAGAGCTTTGGAGGTGATAGAGTATAGAGGATAGAGTCTCAGTGGATAGAGATCCAATAGCAACATAGTTGAAGATAGATCTGAGTGAGGAGTCTTCAAGTGGAGAGAGGTCCACCAGTTAGTGCAAAAGAGAGACAGAGTCTTCTAGAAGATCACATAGCCAGAGTAGAAGGGGAAAGAGTTCTCCTATGGAAGAGATCCATGAACTTGAGATTAGGGGATCAACATCTCCTTTGGATAGAGATCCATAAACATTGTAATTGGGAGTGATTCCCAAAGAGATTGATTGAGAAAGTTTTAGTAAAATATTTTCTCCGTGGAGTAGCCCACATTGGGTGAACCACGTAAATTGTGGTGTCTCTATTGTGTATGGTTTTTGTGCATTGCTTTGATTACTACTATTGATACTGCTATCTTTACACAACATAATATTGATTTGGAAGAAAAAGTAAAAAGTGGTCTTATACTGTTCACCCCCCTCTCAGTATAAGCTTGTGTTCTTCAATTGGTATCAGAGCGGGTTCCTTCGAAAAGGCTAACAACTTGAGGGTAGATTCTACAAAGAACACAGATGGCTTCACAGAAAGGATTATCTTCAAATAAGGCTCCATTGTTTGATGGTAACAATTATGCTTTCTGGAGCATGAGGATGAAGAACTACTTGATATCACAAGGATATGAGGTATGGCAGATGGTTGAAAAAGAGTATAAGGTTGAAGGTGATCCCGAGGAAGATAAGACTACCAAGAAATTGGTTGAGATCAATGCAAGAGCAATGAATTGTATTTTGAGTGGGCTACATGAGATAGATTTTGCAAAGGTCATGGTATGTACTTCAGCTAATGAGATGTGGACCAAGTTGAGGAATACTTATGAAGGAGATTCCAAGGTAAAGTTGGCAAAACTACAAACTCATAGAAAAATATTTGAGGAATTGAAAATGGAAGATTCTGAAGATATTGCAAAGTTCTTACTTCGAGTTGATGAGATTACTAACACCATGAGAGGCCTAGGTTTTGAGATGAAAGAATCAGAAGTTACTCAAAAGGTTTTGAGATCACTTCCCATGAAATATGATTCTAAGGTTTCAGCAATAGAAGAGACAATGGATATCAACAAGTTAACAATGGAAGAATTGCAAGGTACTCTCACAACTTATGAGATGAGGGTAAGTAAGCATCAAGCTCCAATAAAAGAGATTGCATTCAAGGCTTCAAAAAAGAGAAAGGGAAAGTTTCAGAAATAGATAGAGTTTTAGAAAATGATGAGGAAGCTAACTTCATCAAAAGGAATAAGGACTCAAGGAATTTCAGAGATATAAGGAAAGTCAGGTGCTACAAGTGTGGTGATCTTGGTCACTATGCATACAAGTGTCCACATGAAGAAATCAGTGATGATGAAAAATAGGGTCAAAGAAGAAAAGAATATGGAAAGCATAAGCATGACAAAGATGACAGATTCAAGCAAAACAGGTATGAGAAGAAGAAATTTTTTCGTAAGGCAAAGAAATCTTACTACATTGTAGAAGCAAGTGATAGCTCAGATCATAGTGATAGAGACAATTCAGATGATGAAAAGGAAGAGCATTTATTCCTAGGAATAGAAGGTGAAAGAGAACAATGTTTTGTGTGTGGTCAAAGAGATCACAGATCAAGGATATTGCAATGGTTTCAAGGATAGTGAAGATGAGATGACACATCAAGGAAACAGGCATGGTCAAAGAAATCTTGAGAGTTTGTTTGCTATAGAAGATTATAATGATCTTAGTGACAGTGAAGATGAAGAAGGGTTTTCTATGGAATAAGAGAAGTAGAAGAAGAACATTCACTCCAAACATAATAAGTTAAACAAGAGGTATATGTCCTATTGATCAAAGGAAGAGCTCAATGTTATCCATTGAGCAAAACTACAAGAAAGGTTAAGGATACTAAAATGTTCATATTGGAGAATTTCCTATATAGATGATGATTGCACATACTACAACAATTACAACAAGGTAAAGTGTATTTGAAAGAAAAGGGAAAAATAATTCTCTTGGTAATAGAAAAGGAAGAGGATGACAAGTAAAAAAAAGGAAAGAAGAATAAAGAATCTTGAAAACAAGATTCAAATGTCAAAATAGAGAAGAACTAGCAAGGAAGAAGAGGGAAAGGGTATTAGATGAAAATTCACACTCAAAAGGAAAGGAAGTTCTAAAATATGAAAGCAAGGAAGCACCTAAGATTTGTGAGGAAAGTTCCAAAGTTCCTATGGCTCCAAATATTCAATTTGGTTCTTGTTTTGAGATAGGTGAATCAAGCTCAAAGGGAAAATAAATTCTTGAAGAGAAAGGTAAGGAAGAGGTTTTAGATGCTACAAAGAAGGTTCAAGAATGCAATGCACAAGTTGAAGATGATCATAAGGATAATGGTCAAGAAAGGTATGAGGAACCAAGGCATGAACAAAGGGCTTTTCAAGGATATTGTTTTTCTTGTAATGGATTTGGACACAGGGCTATACATTGCAGGATCCATGGATCAAAGAAGTTTGATTTTGCTAGAAGAAACTTCAAAGGAAGAAGGTATGATTTTTAGGGACATTGCTTCTCATGTAACAAGATTGGTCATAAAGATTTTTAGTGCAAAGGAAATGAGCAACATGGTTTTGGTTTTAGAGCTACACAATTCAGAAGTCATGGTCATAATGGTCATGAAAATAGAGCTTCACAATACAGGGTTCAGGAAAGGAATGGATATGGAAATTATTTCAAGAATAATTTCAGGACATGGGCACCAACCAAAGGCTACAATATCAAGTGTTTTAATTGCAATAACTTTGGGCATATTGCAAGATGGTGTAGGACTCAATTCCAAACAGGTTCAAGGCAAGAAGGTCAAACAGGTTCTAGACAAGAAGATCAAGTAATTCATCAAGAGAAGGATATCAAAAAAACATGGAAGGAAGTTGATAGAGGAAAGAAACAAAGTGATATGGGAGTAAAAGTACTCCCACCCCAAAATTAATCACCTCAAAAGAGAAGGGGGTGAGGGGGCTAAGCTTAAGAGTCATATATTTTAGCCCCATAGGTGTCCCTTTTGCCATTGATGTCAAAGGGGGAGAGATTTGAGTAAGGGGAGAGATTTGAGTTAGGGGGATCAGCCTCCAAAGAGAGTATTGAGTTAGGGGGAGCAGCCTCCATAGAGAGTATTGAGTCGGGGAGCAACTTTGATTCTCGAGAGATGGTTTTTGCAGTGATTGTGGTGTTTGCATTAGAGGTGTTGCCATCAATGACAAAGGGGGAGATTGTTGGAAATTTGAGTTAATTTGAGGTATTTTATGTTGTCATTGATGTCACATGGATCACATTTGGTTTTGGTGGCAAAAATATTTCATAAATAAGCATTTATGATATTTTGGAAAGCATGGATATATACAGGGTTTTTATGAAAACCAAGGCAGGAAAAATAAAAGGTTTTATTTAAAACCATGGTGGGCTTATGTGGAAAGGGATTTTCTTAAAAGCCAAGGTGGAATTTTGTTTCATCGAAAAAGGACCTCCGATGATGAAGATATTAAAGTTTAAAGTTTAAGTTTAAATTAATGGAGGGCCGACCTATGTGCAATTAATGGAGGTTGGCATATATATATATATATATATAAAGGTTTCAATTTATTTTGGAAAGGGGGCATATTATATATCATCGGAAAGCTTATTTCGAGGGCTATTTGACTAAATTATTTAGAAGGAGAAATAAGGTGTGTGTAAAGAGATATTTATGATTTTGCAAAGGGGTTCCAAAAGTGAAGTTTGCCTTGTTCTTTTTCAAGAGGATTAATTATTTCATGAGGTGACAAGGTATGCAATATTGTGATTTATTTTATTTTATGGTATAAGTGGTTTTGGGAGTGAAAATGTTATGCAATGTTTTGATTTATTTTATTTTATGGTACAAGTGGTTTTAGGAGAGATAAGGAAGTTGTGCAATTAAAGGCCTTGGTGATGATTATTGAAAAGTGGAGTAATGTTGATTATTTTGTGATCTACTAACCCTTGTGAAGATTGGCAAAAGAATTTTGTGATTGTGGCAGATTTACAAAGAGGTTTTTTCATCTTCATAAAAGGTATGGGCACATTCTCCTATTGATTGTTTATGGTGGTTGATTTCTGAAATATCATTGGAGGGAAAAGGATTGTTTGTGGTTTCCTTTTCGAAAGTGGTTGGTTGAATGCTTCAAGGTTTTCTGAATTGAGAGTTGTGTCTAAACCTTGTTTGATAAGCATAGTTGTTGAAGCCCATTGGTTGTGAAAGAACTTGAGTTAGAAAAGAACATGAGTATCATTGTTATGTGAGATTTGTGGTTGAGCATTGTTGGAAACATTTGAGTTGGTTGATACATACTTGGACTAGGGTTGTGTGAGAAAGAGTTGTCCCTTGTGATGATTGGTTGAGTTGAGTTGATTGAGCCTAGTCAAGTGATGTGTGAAGTGATTGTTCAAGTTCTATGAAACAAACTATTCCATCATTCTATGTTGAGTTGAGATTAAGGTTAGAACATATTGAGTCTCTAACAATTCTCTTTATGGTTCTATAAGACTTGAATTGAGTTGAGGTTGATTTGAGTTGAGAGTGAGATTAGAACATATTGAGTCTCTAACAATTCTCTTTATGCTTCTATGAGTTGATTTGAGTTGAGTTGAGATTGATTTGGGTTGAGAGTGAGTTTAGAACATATTGAGTCTCTAACAATTCTCTTTATGCTTCTATGAGTTGAGTTGAGATTGATTTGGGTTGAGAGTGAGATTAGAACATATTGAGTCTCTAACAATTCTCTTTATGCTTCTATGAAGTTAATTTGAGTTGAGATTGCCATTCATTGTTGAGTTCATTTTGAGTACTACTTGAGCATGATTGATTGAGCCTTTGAGAAGGCCTTTGGGATAGATTTGAGGATAATGTTGGGATAGATTTGAGGATAGTGTTTGGACAAGTTCTTAGTGAGCTTGTTAGAGCAGATTTGGGCAAGTTCTTGGTGAGCTTGCTAGAGCAGATTTGGGCAAGTTCTTGGTGAGCTTGCTAGAGCAGATTTGGGCAAGTTCTTGGTGAGCTTGCTAGAGCAGATTTGGGCAAGTTCTTGGTGAGCTTGCTAGCAGAGATTTGACAAGTTCTGTGTGAGCTTGTTAAGCAGGTTCTGTGTGAGCCTATTGAGCAGGTTCTTAGTGAGCCTATTGACAGAGCTTTGGAGGTGATAGAGTACAGAGGATAGAGTCTCAGTGGATAGAGATCCAATAGCAACATAGTTGAAGATAGATCTGAGTGAGGAGTCTTCAAGTGGAGAGAGGTCCACCAGTTAGTGCAGTAGAGAGACAGAGTCTTCTAGAAGATCACATAGCCAGAGCAGAAGGGGAAAGAGTTCTCCTATGGAAGAGATCCACGAACTTGAGATTAGGGGATCAACATCTCCTTTGGATAGAGATCCATAAACATTGTAATTGGGAGTGATTCCCAAAGATATTGATTGAGAAAGTTTTAGTAAAATATTTTCTCCGTGGAGTAGCCCACATTGGGTGAACCACGTAAATTGTGGTGTCTCTATTGTGTATGGTTTTTGTGCATTGCTTTGATTACTTCTATTGATACTGCTATCTTTACACAACATAATATTGAATTGGAAGAAAAAGTAAAAAGTGGTCTTATACTGTTCACCCCCCTCTCAGTATAAGCTTGTGTTCTTCATTCACCTCCATAATCAATAGGAGATTTTTTGAACATCTAGTATGTTTTGGACTAGTTTTTGGAGGGCTAATTTGTTTTAGGAAGAGACTACCATTTTCCCTAATATTATGAATTGCTCTTTGGTATTCCATGTGAGCATGTTTTGACTTTCCTTTAGAATAAATAAGCTCTTTTAGAGGGATCAAATCCTCCTTTTCAAGAAAATTATCTAGGTTATTAACATTTTCAACAAGAGTGTTAGATGGCCCAGATTTTGTAGGAAAGTCTACGTTATTGGGAAGTTCAATGTCCTTACCATTTATTTATTCATCCTCTTCGCATTATTCTAATATATCTTCAGAAAGAACATCAATTTTTTTTGGAGAGGTGAAATATGGGCATAAATTTTCTTGGTTTGGAGTTTTAGCAAAACCAGCCTATTGGTCTTCATTGTTAGGATCAGGTTGCTAGGGAATTGAAGTATCTCCATGCAAAAGTTCACTTTCACTCTGTTTCTATCAATAAACCTTTCCATGTAGGTTTTGACCTGATCTTTGCTTCTAGATTTGTCCTTTTTGCCCTTGGTTCCTCCTATCTTGGAACTTATTGAACTACACATCATTTTTTGGTAAATCCATTTATTTTAAATAAGGGTATTGGTTTCTTAAATGGTCCTATGTGTGGAATTCAACATAGTATGCTAGATTATTTTCATATTTTAAATCTTGTTTGCGATAATATACCCTATATTCTAGCTCTATGTAGGTCGACAATTCAGAAGATAGGTTAGCATTAATACAAATTCTTGCAATCGTCATTCTCAACATAAACAAGGTGGCTTGGTCAATAGCTACTAGGTATCCAATGGATTTAGCGATTCCTCTAAGGAAAATATCATGCCACCACTACATTGGGATATTGGGAAGGAAAACCCATATTGGAGCATAATTTATATCCTGCATTTTAAGGTTAAACTCATCAACCCATTTCCATAGAAATAGACTTCATCTCCCAAGAAACCAAGGGCCCCTATTAAAATTCTACTTGCATCATCATGGTTACTCAAGAAAATAGCAAAAAAACATCTTGATGGGGTAAAAATATCCATCCTTCCCATGGTCTTCCATTTTGACACTGCCCATTTATTGATTGTTTTGAGGTTAGGCCTACCTCCAATAAAATATCCCACCAAAGAAAAGTCCTCCATCAAGAGAAAACTTAACATGCAGGTTTTAGAAACCTTTAAATTTCTCCCTTATGGGTTAAGTGAGATAGATGAGTTGGCAGAGGAGTTGAATATATCTTTAATATTATCAGCATAGGACATGCTCACATTGGTATCCTCACCATATCTATGGAGAGGGAGACCATTCTCAGACCCCTTGTCATGAGGTTTATCCCCCCAAAAATTTTCCACTTTTTTAGTCTATAGCTCTTGTCCGGCCTAATCCTTTTTTACATCCTCTGATGTGGCTCCAAATCTGTGTTCCTCATGACCATATTTTTGCACTCCAAAGGCTTGATTTTATTTATTTCCACCTTTTCTAATTTGAAAATCTTGGTTCCCTCTCAGACCATTTTTGAGGACTCCACTCTCCATTGCTGCTCTGGTAACCCTATTTATTGTAAACTATATTTAAAACCCTTTGTCATGTGGCTACCATACTTCATAAAATAAACCAAAAAATAATTAACACAGATGTGGCTTTCTACCCTCCCTGCCTTTCCCCTACGGCTGCGCTGTTGTAGATTGTATTTAAAATCCTTTACCATACAAATACTGTCCTTCGTCAAATAAACCAAAAAATAATGAACACAAATACTCTTTTAGTCATTACTATTTACATGATAATAGATGAATAAAATCTTTAATTCAATATTTGCTTAGCATGTTACATAGGATAGTAAAACATCATGTAAATATTGATACTTAAAGATGTATATGACATTGTGGACATATTATACTCATATTAGTATTTCCAAAGAGACAAATATTTTGGTCTTACAAATGGTACTATAGTTATTTTACCTTTAATTTTTTCTATTTTTAAAGCTCTTGTTGGATCACATCAGATATCGTTAAGAGTGTCTTGAGGCTCACCTTAACAAAATCACTACCCTGTATGAGAAGTGCCTTCATGAACTATAATATAACTAGGTATACAATAAATATGTATTAAAAAATAACAAAAGGATCATATGATTTTCATATCAAAAGCCTATCCCTCAAGCTTGCAAACATCCATAAAAAATTATAAAGGTAAATTCATTCACAAAATATTTGGCCTATATTTGGTCAAATTAATCTATAGGTCAAGTGGATTGAAATTGGAAGTCATATATGGAATAGAGTTAGATGAACCAAATAAATCAATACATGTCATATGCTTATATTCCTAATGTATTTTTATTTCCTTAGTTTATTTATTGTCTTTTCCACTATGTATTTCTATTTACATACTTCTTGTTTTGATCATATTTATCACATTTTTAAATGCATTGTGTCTTTATTTATATTGTATATCTTTATGTCATTAATATATCCAATTTTAGTGATGATATTTTCTTAAATTTAAAAAATAATCTTCCAAATATGGTGTTACTGATAAAAATTTACTTTATTATCTCTTCACTCTTTTTCCTTTTTCCTTGTTATTTGATAGCAATTATGTTGTATATTTTATTGTCTCTTATTTTTACTTCAACTTTATCTATTTTATCATAAATTTTATTTTATTTATTTGGAGTCTTCTTTTATGTGGTGGTAAATATATTCTAACTTCATGTCATATTATATTTTTGACCAATGGTCATAATACCTTCATTTATGTCTATAGATTTTTTTACTACTATTTTCCAATGATGTGCCTAGTCTTGTAGCAAGCGGTGCTCTAATTTTATTTTGATAATTTTTTTATCTACTTATACATTTTTTCTTTATATATCATAAAAAAAATTGCATGCTAAGATACTATAAACATGGGTATTCATGCTTTGCCTTTTCTTGTAATTTATTATATTTCAATATATCTTTTATATTAATACCATTTTATTTAAGTTCCATGAAGTAAAGTACTTATATCCAAAAATGTGGAATTTGGTGTATGGTATGCCAATGAGGAAACTTAGGTAATACCTCGTGAATATCAAATAAACTTAAAAGTATAACTATAAACAAATAAAAACTATAAAATAGTTGTATACATAATTTGGTGTATGGTATACCAATGAGGACACTTAGGTAATACCTCACGAATATCAAATAAACTTAAAATTATAACTGTAAACAAATAACAACTATCAAATAGTTGTATACATATAAATAAGCATAATTAATAATAAAAATTCCTTATTACATTTTACTTGTTTGGGTACAAATATTATTGCCACACCATGTCTTCTTCTTCAAGAGGTATTGTGTACATTTATTATATAAAATCCTAATAATAGTATAAAGTTAAATATAGATTTTAAGAACTTTATATGACTAGATTCTTGAATCATTATAATAAGTAAAACATATTTAAGTTATCTATATCATATGGACACAACTATCGATATTTTACCATGTCATGATAGAGTCACATATAGCATACATCATTTGGATTTGAAGTTTTTATACAACACAAGAACCTAGCAACCTTTGTTGTGTTATGATAGAGTATTTATGATATATATCTTAATGAGTCACTCTATTTTACATTTATATTTGCCTATTATTGCATATGAATACTTTTATTAGGTAAATAAACTTGTAAATTTATGAAATTATTGAATATTATATGTGATGTACATTGTACATCATGATTTCATCACATGGAATGTACTATGTTATTATTAATAAAAAAAAATTTACATTCCATGATTTTACTATCATGGGACATCATGCTAATTTATTCTTTTTTGCATCAAACTAATTCACATGTTATGCTTCCATATCATAGGGTATCATTATTTTTAAAAATATTATATACCAAATTTATTTTTCATTCCATGATTCCCTATTATTTGGCATCATGCTTCTCTGAATTTTTATATGTCAAAATCATTTTGAATTCCATGCTTCCCTACCAAGTATCATCATGCTTATTATATTTTCTACAAGTCAAAATTTTATGCATGATATTTTTTCCTACCATTGTGCATCATGCATGTAAAATCCTATAATGTAAAAGTTTGCCCCATGTTATATTTTCTTTTTGTGGGAATAAAAATTAATAAATATTTTCTCTTATTTTATTGCATGTCATGCCTTCACCTTTAGTGCATAAATAATTTTTATTCATATCATCTAGCTATTTATTAAACCATTCAAAAAATATATATTTTGTTATATCATACGTGTTATTCAACCAAATCAAGAAATTATCACACAAACACACACATACTAATATTTTTGGGTATCAACCTTTTATTGTAAAAATCTACTAGATAATCTATGTTTTTTCTTGGTTTCTACCAACTGCTATCCTTGATGCATCAATGTGCACATGAAACTCTTGATTCCAATGAGAGTATTGGAGTTGATGCCTCAAAAAACTTGTTCCTTAATTTATCTAGTACAATGTCATAATTTTTAGTCCAAGCATCCTTCAAGACATTATCCAATAGTTATTTGATGGGTTTTATTATGTCATTGCATTTTTCAAAGAATTTTCTTTAATATCTAGTCATTCTATATAGATATCTGTAATGACCCAAAAATACACAAAATAGAAATAAAAAAATAGAACAAAAAAAATTACTAAAGAGAGAGATTCATGAACCTTTCATAAACCCCTAACCAAACTAATATTTACCTAAAGTTTAAATCCCCTAAGTTTTCCTTGAGCTACATCTCACGAGATACCCTAACGCAAGTTCAATCTGTGTAGGAATATCATGTGTTACCACAAATAAGCCTATCTATCTCATCACTCTTGATGAGCAAGACTTACCACCCTCAGTTAAATCAAAGGTATACACTCATAACCATACCATACACAAGCTATTATGTGTAGGTATGCTATAAGTATTGTGATTTAAGCTATTTATCTTGTCTACATGATAAACTATCCTAACTCAGATGTAGTCTCTCCATAACTTGGACATTAATATCCCTAAGGGGGTCTCAATTCCCTTAGGTCACCTATGTTCATCATAAAGGGTCCTTAATTCCCTTAGGTCACATCTGAGTTCACCCTAGAACTCTACTCTTTGATTTTATTACTAAGCAAACAAACAAGGACACATCTAGATACTATAACAAGCAAAATATAATTACTAAACATACATAAAATAAGGGGAGACGTAATACTAAGAAATAATATCATAAATGGAAAGAGAATAAATTACACATTATACCCAAGCATGAAAATAAAGTAAAAGTGCCTTCTCTAAACCAATAAATAGTTATTACATATAATATTGTATGGTAAATCCTTCATACTACAAAGAATATTACATTAACTACATCAGGGATATCTCCCCACAATTCTAATATATTTAAGCATAAGTAAATCAACATTAACACAATTACCTATACTTTGATCCCATAGAACTCCTTGATCCTAATTGCTTCCATTGATTCTTTGAGGATAGTAGAGGATCATTGTACTCATGGTTTAGGAGAGGCATACCTCTAAATGCATCTAACATTTAATTTTCCAAATTGCAACTATACAAAATTTGATTAAGTTTCCAACCATCTAATGCATAATGAATATCATAAAAGAACCTTTACTTTTACATTCACCTCTCAAGTACCTTTAGAGATTTTATTCAACAAGCACAACTTAGATCACAGTTTTAACTCCAATCTAATATAATCATGTTTTAAAGCATTAAAGTCCCATACCTTCAACCTTTAAAACAATTATAATTTCATTAATCAAAAGTTCTCAACTTTAATTAAATGAAACATTATAATTTCCTTCAACTTGAATTTAATAAATAATTATAACATAATCCCTTTATTAAATTCACTTTCATTTTATAAAGTTAAAGTCCCATACCTTCAACCTTTAAAACAAAACTTCATTTATTTACTAAATTAAAGCTTACTCCCTTAATCTAGAAATATATCCTTTCTCTTGCATTTTATAAATTAAAAGGCCCCCAACCCCTAATTTATAAACCATTCTTTCATTTATTTAATAAATCAAAGCCTAACAACTTTAATTTATATCCCCATAATATTTAATGAAATAATAATCAAGGAGATATTTTATAAAACATTTCTTCAGTTATTTAATAAATCAAAGCCTAACAACTTTAATTCATATCTCCATAATATTTAATGAAATAATAATCAAGGAGATAATTTATAAAACATTTCTTCAATTATTTAATAAACTAGCTTAGATATAAAGGATATATATCTAAAAACACCGTGAGTTATCAATCTCGAGGTGCCTATCTTGGAGATATTTTAAATGTTTGCAACAGTTGGTTAGTCGGCTGTTTTAGTTTAAATATTTTAAATGTTTTTGTTAATTTCATCTTTTTAAATAAAATAAAAATTGTTTATGGCATGACATGTATGACCTCTTTGCCTCCCACCCCCCTGTCTGCCATTGTAGGAATGAATCTCTGCGTAATTAAATCCTAACAACTTTAATTTATATCCCCATAATATTTAATGAAATAATAATCAAGGAGATAATTTATAAAACATTCCTTCAATTATTTAATAAATCAAATCCTAACAACTTTAATTTATATCCCCATAATATTTAATGAAATAATAATCAAGGAGATAATTTATTAAATATATATTCAGAAGGGTAATAACTTAAGATGGCCATAGGGCCTAAGTCCCTAGGCTAATCTTATAAAATATGAGAACAGGTCCAACCCTACGACCAAAGGTAGGTTTGAAAGCAACTGTGAAAGTTAACATTCAAGCTTGGTAAAACGTGTTAGTTATTACAAACCATGTCTACTTGGTTAGAATCCTAGCCATTACATCTAGGGATAACCTCCAATTCTAATGCTACTACCACAACGTGGCCATACAGACAAGTAAGGTTTCCCTATATTAAATACTATCACATGCTCAAGAGAGCATGTGAAACCACAACCATATTTACACCAAAATGAGGTTTTACACAATGCAGCCTTAGAACGGGTAGTCCCTCCCATAAACCCACCAATCAAGGAGATATTACTGTCACACATAGGATTACGTCGAAGGTGGTCCAAAAATATGAAATTTTTAGGTGAGCCCCAACCATAGACTTCACTATGCCTTACTCATACGAGGCTCCTTCGTACCATAATGATTTATGTGGGACAATAGGATTTAAAAATATAAAAGACATCATACTACTAGGCTATGAGAGCACATAGTATTCTAGGCATATTTTAACAACTCTAAACCCCTTCCCAAATTCTTGTGGATGACCTATGCTGGGTTCATTTACTATTTAACACTTAAATATGGACTACTCATAGGACAACAGGTTAGTGTAGAGCCTTTGATGCAACTACGGTATTGAAGGACTACAACACAAGACAAAGTTGATGCCCTTGAAGCTTAACTAAGGAAAATCTAATCTAAACAATATGTGAATGCATAAACGAGTAAATAAGAGGGACATCCCATTTAAAGAATCAAACATAGTGGCTTAAACACACATCAACCTCTGGTTTTGTTTGAGAGATAGCTTAATATCTTGCTACACTTAGCATAGTTATCAAACATTAAATAGAGTCCATTAAAATTCATAACGATGCATCTTCAAATAAACAAGGTTGTTTTTTTAAGAATGATTTCGTGAGGCTCCCAAATGTGTTTAATACATTGTCCAAGGTAGAATCACATTTAGAAGGCATATTTTTTAGGGTTTTACCATAGGCCAGAGAGACGTCTAAAACTGCCATTTAAGTATTACAATATCAACATGATAGGAATTTGCAAAAGTAACATATGAGGTTGATTTTTAGTTTGTCTCTAGGTTTATTACAGTCCAAAACCATAGGCAATTAATGACTTATTTTAACCTCCTCCAACATTTAACCCAGACAACAATATTAACCATTTCTACCAGGCATTGGAATTCCCAAGATGCTAGAACTTCCTCACTTCCTCCTCGCTCTTCCTCTCATGCGACTTTCTTCAATCCTCCCCTTTCATGCACCTCTATTTATTATTTTGCTTCTCCATTCTCTCTTACACCCCCTCGTATTAGGTAGCCCGTTCGCCACCTTCTCCATCATCAAAATTCGTGCAACCTTGAGCCTCTCTTTCTCTTTAATATTTTCATCCAATTCTTATCCTCCCTTGGGCGGTAAGAAATTTTTATAATTATTATTTCCATATTTGGATATAATAGTTCCCTATGTTTCATAGAGTAGCCTGCACTAAATAGAGGTAAGCAATTTTATATTTATTATTTCCATCTTTGGATATAATAGTTCCCCTATGCTTCATAGAGTAGCCTACACTAAATAGAGGTAAGCAATTTTATATTTATTATTTAAATATAAATAATATATTTCTCTAAAATATCCTCTAAATGATATTTTATTATCATTTAAAATGTACTTCTTTTATTTAACAAACAAACTCCATTGTTGTTTTCAAATAGTAATACCTATTTAATTTTAAATGAATTTTCATTCTTCATTTAGATTAGGGTTTATTAATGAATTTAAATGAACTTACATTATCATTAAATTCAAACTTCATTAATTAATTTAAATGACTTTTCATTCACCATTTAAATTAAATCAACTTTTCTTCATGAAATGATGCTCTATTATCATTTCCAAAATAACAATTTACTTTATGCATCCACATACATATTACAAAATGTTCTCCTATTGAATTCCAACATTATGTTACTTAATCCATATTGTAGTAATGAGCAATCAAGTTTACAAAATAACAAAGAGGGAGTCATTTCATCAACCTGATTACTTATATCAGCCAAAGGATTTACGATAGCTACTAGGCTATCAACTAAGGCTCAAGGTGATTAGTTATTGATGATTATCCCTTCAGATAATGCATGCCTATATGAAGGTATCTATCCATATTACCTTTGAGTACCTTAATCATAATTTCCCTTTATATTAAGTACCCTCATTTTTGGTGGATACTTTTGCCTTCTCCACCTACGAGTGCACCTGATCCTACACACTTGGCAATATAAAAGCAATAACCTACCCTTCTAAATCAACTAAACATCATATAGTTGTTTCAATTGTTCAAACTATGTATTACCACTTCATAGGTAGATACATTGTTTCTTTGTGCCAAATAGTCCTCTAGGAAGGGTCATGACATCCCACTCCTTTTATGATTGTTGGTGGATACATGTTTACTATCATTGTTATCTTTGTAGTGTCTTATTTTAATTCATAATATTGATCATAAATATTTAAAAGCAATACATTGATTCAAATCTTATATAGAAATTATAAAAGGATGAAACAAAGGAAAATAGACACATGGATCTCAAGGCACCATAAATAATTATTTCATTAGCCATAGATAATATTCACAATATTTTGATAATCAAATGTGTGGTAGGGCATATTTATACTAATACCAAAACTATCATTACATGAATGAGTTTAACCTAAGCCAACATAACAAGATTGATTAAGGTTAATTACAAGTTATAATGTGGGTTTAATCATAGCAAGATTAACTATGGGATATATGGATTACAAAATAAAATATTATAACAAAATCAATACATTATACAATGAATTCCCGTAGGCCTATCTAATATTACATCACAAAATGGTGTCCTTAACCATAAATTAGGTTACAAGTTCAACATTTACCATAATATAAGTTGAGATGCTAGGTAGATAAGACATTATAACAATTATATCTTCTCCCATAAGTTGAGGAGCTTATTCAACAAGAATTCCAAGAATGATAGTCGAATTTACCAATAGGGAAGGCACTGTAAGTTCGAAGGCTAGGAGTATTCCTATCTCTTTTTTGAATTGGACTCACAATAAAAATTATCTAAGCTATCAATCTTCCTGGATGTTGGTTGGAAATACCACAAAGACTAATGGGTATAGTCACATGTCAGATAACATGGCTTCTAGTTGTCTTAGTAATTTGAGGTTGTTGATAATCATAGGGAAGGAAATAAATGGCAATATAAAACTTTGAACCAAAGCCACGTAGACCATCAGATAGCCACTGCCATAAATCTAGCCAGCAAGTTCACTTCTCCAAGGCTGATTGGACAAGATAGTATGTGGTACCAAAGCATGTCATATATGAAAGAAAGCAATTACCAAATAATTATTAAGAGTAACTATCAATACAGAGCTTGTGAGTGTTTTTTTTAGTACTCTGCTATGTGTTTTGCAGATTTTTGTTTCTCCATTGTCTCAAGGAAGGGATCTGTGTCTATTTATTTTTTGTAATTATGATTCTTGTGTGTTTTCTCGGGGCATACCCAAAATGTTGTATGGGAAGTTTCTTTTTTATAACAAGCCATGTGCCTTACCAGATGTAATGGCTTTGGTGACATGTAGATTTTACATATATAGGATCCTTAGTAAGGATATGTTCATCAACAACCTTGGGCTGATTTTTGTAAAAGGTTTTGGGTCAACCTGTAAAACTCGGTATTAATGCTATAGTATATTATCTACCAAAAAAAATATCTTCTCCCATAATGGATGCTCTAGTGGGCCTCAACATTTGTTGGTAGACTCATGTAGATTTTCCATCATCTAAAATTTGTTACTACAAAAATATTACATATACAAGAGTCTCCATAAGATGGACCATTGTCATCATTGCCACTATTATACACTCTTATCCATATCTAAAAAATACATTTACCAGGTCTTAGAATGAAGAAAAGTCAATATCAACACATCCTTTAAAAGATACATTTGTTCAATCCTCCATTGTCACGTAAGGTATGATTTTAAAGCATATTTTTTCCTCCTAGGGCATACATTACCCTATTTAAAGACTTCCACTTTCCCATGGACTACCTGACCTAATATCCATCATCAAAAAGGACTTTGCACGAAATTTCTAGAAATAAAAGTTATAAACTTCTATGAGTACCTAGGCAAGAGATAGAAGAAGGAAGAGCTTATGAATGATTGTATTTTCATGAATAAGATGAAAAAATATCCCAAAGGAAGAGGTGATATTTATTAAAGCACATCCCAAATATTTTCTTATAAGCCTTCAAAAGTATCAAAATGTATTATAATTGTCATAAATCCAACTATATCTCCCAAACTATTAGGCCAAGGATTTCCTTTGTATAACAAATTATAAATTACCCTTCTAAAATATGATAATAGGATTTGAATAAAATTACATAATGAGATGTCCTTCCACTTGTAGTACATCCTTGATCAAATGGAACCAATGCAAAAATTTCAAAACATTATGTGTTTTGAAGAGAATGAATAAAAATGATTATGCATTCAATAGATATGGCCTCTAGGAGTTTTCCCTTTAAAATAGCCCTAAAGGGATATTTTTGTAAATATTAATTAAAAAATCTTGCTAATATTTTGCAAGGAAATAATAACCTCGAGTAGACATAACTATCGAATAAAATATTACAATTGATTTTAATACATTATACAATGAATGCTCTTAGTCCTATACAATAATAATATCACCTCCATATTAATATATTTGGTGGCTCTTCATCACATTATGCATTATTCCATTTGGTATTTTCTCAAATTTTATTGAGAAGTATATTCTCCCCAAATGCATACAATATTTTGCTTTAAACATATTTTTTCTTCCTTTATTTTGGCGCATTATAGCTCAGTTATGGAATCATTTTAGATGATAAAAAGTTATTTGATTACTTCTAACACCACCTATTCCACCAGTCTAAGTTATACAATACAAAGGTATAAATAAATATATGAAATTTTTCATCCCAATTTTATTATTTTATTTATAACTATAATATAATACATATATACCTTAGTTATTTATCCTAAGGCCCATTAAACCCATTTGCACTAATATTTATAATTATTAGGATATGTTGTACATCTATTGGTGCCATGAATACTTTAAAAATTAGTAATTTGATTTCTTCTAATATCTTGACTATTGGTTTGACTGGCACCCACCATAAGGATGGAATATTGTCAAAATATATAATATTATACTTATACTCTTTTACAGGGATTGGGTATGATCTCCTTGATTTATATTTTATTACATAGTAATGCTTCAAGTCCATCAAACCTTAGGAATGATATGGCTGATATTTTCCTCCATAAACTATATACTCTCTTTCACTTCATCACTTTAGAATCTGGTATATTCTATTTGACAATAACTTATGATATCCTTGTACCTAGAAGTTAATATCAACTTTAAATAGGAAAATATATGAATCTAGAGATGCACTCTCAACTTTGTTCTCCATAATTTTTGATGTGGATATAGTCATCTTGGGTGTCACATGTTCTCCTCTAAATTTGTATAGGTTTCATATATTTTCTTTGCCCACTATTATTTTTTGTCAATGTCCCCAATGTAGGTATAATTTATCTTTGTATTTAGTAGTACCTCTACCAACCTCTCACTATAATCTAGGGTGAGACCTTAGTTTTTACTTTTCAACATCCCGTTATTTCCTATAAATCACTATAAATTTAGGAGGGTAATGTAAGGAATATAATTTTTCTCTATTATATTTTTACATGAATTTCTATGATAGAAGTGATCCCCAAAATATTATATTCAACACCCTCTATGATGTCATCTGGGTTTATATTCTAGTTGTATGTTAAGGATGTATTGTTCCTTTGAGGTTCCAATGGGGTTCTTTGTATTTAGATCTATTTTTCTCTAAGAATGTTGCTAACCTCTACATAGATATGTATTATTTATATTATTCAATATATAATTAATTATCTAAGAATCAAATGATATGGAATTTTTCCTCTAGAATCCTATCTCTTCGAAGCTACCCCATTTTGTAAACACTTTTCCAAGAAGATTATCTTGGTATTGGGATATGTGTCACCATCATATTCTAATATTTTTAAGAAATATAACATATTAGTTAATGTGTATGTAAGTTGAGTAACTACCTAACACATGGTATGTATGGTCCACTAGAGGGCAAAGAGTATGGTAGGATTTATTACATCATAGACTACATTAAAAATAAAGTGTTATAACCATGCATCACAATGTCAATACATGTAGTATAGGATAGAGGTGGTTGCAAGTTTGGTTAGGAGATTGTTATATGTAAAATAGGAATTCTATATATTCAAATACCTATCATTTTATAATGTAAGTATCTATGCATTTTGTTCTAACATGTGCTATAGGAACACATAGAAGGAATAAAAATACTCTTTTCGATCATCCTATAGCTTTGACATAGAGAAGCTAAAGAGATCACTATATTTGAGAAGAAATTATAAAGGGTAAAATTACCCTATATAATATTATTTAGGAGAAACCTAAAAATATAGGCAATCATATCTATGAAGCAAAATTCTATAGAATATTTTTAAGAAATCAAAATCTTGAAAGGTATCAAAGTGAAAAATCCTACCAAAGACTAGAAATTCAAAATCCTTCAAGTATTAAAAAGGGTCTAAATCCATTCCAAGGCTAGAAAGTTCATAAATTGCAAACTATCTCAAATAGGAAATATAATTAAACAATATAATAATTTCATTTCAAAATATCCATAAAAATACTCCAAAAAGAAATATCAATTCATTCAAAAAAGGAATATTATGTTAAGGAGTAGTCATATTCAAAAAAGTCTTCTAATATTATACAAAGAATACAAGATGAGAATCAAATATCGATAAGATATCACAAAGGATAAGAAGAATCAAGAATTTTAACATAGCAAAGGATCACCCAAAAAACATAAAAAGTACATTTAAATATAATTGCTCATAAAAAGAAAAGAAATATAAGGTAAACAAGACATGCACAAGGGTCAAATAGATCCAATATTAATATACCTTCACTAATATTATAATTGGACATCACAATCAATGATAAAAGGTGCAAGAAAACACCTTCTTCACTCCAAATTTGAAACCAACTATTGTTCACAAAGTTTGCATGAGCACTAAAAATAAAATGAAGTAATGAAGGTAAGGAAGAACCCTTGAATAACTATGTATATCTATTTAAACAACAAATAAAACCAAGTTCACTCATAATTGAGATTCTTTGTCAATAACTTAAATGATGCTACAAAAATATCCAGGTTCAAACATCAAATTTTATCTTGAATAGAACTCAAAGCATGTGATAAGAAACACATATAATTATCTTGAAAGGATAATTTGAGTCACTCAATAGAAATATGTTGATTGAATTTTGGAACACATAAAAAATAAAGTTCAAAGATTTAATAAGAAACATGAAAAAAAGGAAGGACATATCAAAAGGCCCACTCAATAATGAAATTCATATCATTATCAATACTATTTATTAAGGAACCACAATAATGAGATGACCCATGAAGGAGTAAAAAGTATTTGAATATGCTCTCCAAACCAAAGCACAAACAAAGATCCTAAACATAAAAAAATAAATTTCTATGAGAATGATCTTAGTTCTTATTTCCATTTTTTAATAAATGTATTAATGTGCTTATTTCATCATCAATATAACCAAAGATAAGGTATAACAACCCATTTCTAACCAACTCGAGAGAGAGTATTTTTTTTTATTTTTGTAAGTTTACAAGTAAGGTTCACAAAAATGATATTCATATACTCTTTGGTTTGATATAATTAAGGTATACCACATTTGAGTTCATGTCACTTCCAATGACACTCAAGTGGACAAGATAAGTCAACGTCCCATAACTATTTCTAGAGTTAACTTTTTTAAACCTCTATGATTAGAAAAGATGTATTTAGTGGTTTCCATAAATTTCTTATACTTTCCATGAGTAAAAGTAAATTTAACCATGGTGCAAGGATTACCTATTTTAGTCTATCAGAAGGAAACACCATTTCCCTCACTAAACATATGGTAGTCTATGCAAGTGATTGGCATAATGCTTTAAATTCTAGTTCTCTCATCTCCACATTGAGACAACTAGTACATAGGATTTATTTATCACACCTTCATGGTGTTTTTATTAAGGGTATTATCACTCCACATGATAATACACATGGTCACCTATTCCTTTGTAACCAAATCACCATCGCTTACTCATGTCACAAATGATTTCCTAACATTTGTAGTTGGAAATGTGGTTCAAGCTCCATGCTTAAGAACCTTCCTCAAAAGCTCCATAGTTTTTGGAATACATCTGAACTACACCACTCAATATGTAATCATTGAAACTGATGTAATTTTTACCTCCCCACAACTAATAAAACCTTAAGAATAATTTAAATAAGGGTACCAACAAATATCCTCTAAGCATACCCTCTCAAGATACCCTTCTTATCTTCAAAAAATATATAATATCTATTTACCTTAACTCTCATTCTTTTTTCAATAGTAAAACATGCTTCCTTTGATTAATTAATATTAGATTATAACATTCTTAATGTGCTATTTCAAAGCATTTACCATCATATTAAAGAACATATCTTAAAACTAAATTCAAATCTACTTCATACCATTTAACTAAACCATAATCAAACACCATTTTTTGGTTCTTTGGTAAAATAAACTTTAACTTTATTCTTTCAATATGAATTGAAAAAAATAGCAGCAAATACTTAAAGAACCAATTATTCATGTTATTTCACAATAAATATACTTCATTATCCTCAAATATAATAATATAATATCCCCATATTCATAGAATAAATCCTATGACTAATCATTATAAATATATTTCTACCTTACATCTCTTTTCTAATAAAATATTCTAATTATTATTAAACAATATGAAACCATGGTAAATACATGGTAGAATACTATCTATCCATATCATTGTTTTCTAATTTTCCTTGAGATCTATTGAGAGGTAGTTGGAGTAAGGGAGCTCCTTACCATGATAATGCATTCCTAAATGCTCTTTCATATTTACCATGATAATGCATTCCTAAATGCTCTTTCATATTCAATGCATATATTAAAAATATATAGATATATAATACACATTTCTACATCTTTTTAATCCTTTTATAAAGAATACAAAGGAGGAAAACTCATAATTCCTCACATCAAATGGATTCTACACCCATTGGACCACTACATAGTATCAATTAAGATAATACAAATGAGAAAATCCTATAATTTTCTCATAGCAACTGAATACCAAACCCACTTAAATATTCCATATATTTCAAAAAAAAAAAAAAACATACTTGATAATTATCATTAATAAATAAAGTATGTTTGTATTATTTCCAATCTAAAGTAAATAAAGTTTTCCCTCTCAAAATTAAATCCAAACAAAGTAAGCTTAAAAAAGAAAGTAACTAAGCATAAAAAAATAAATAAAGTATGTTTGTATTATTTCCAATCTAAAGTAAATAAAGTTTTCCTTCTCAAAATTAAATCCAAACTAAGTAAGCTTAAAAAAGAAAGTAACTAAGCATAAAAAATATTTTCATATCATCCAAATAAATCACATTGTTTCTTATTCAATCAAATCACTATTTTCCATGGTTGGCTTAACATGACTTTTCAAATCTCGAAATAAAAATTATATGGTCAAATTTTAAGCACTCTCGTATCTTATTTTTGACCCAGTGTATTCAAAATATCATTTTTCACATCATTCAGCCAACATGTTTCGAACAAATAGGCTAAATATAAATTTAAAATTATATATTATTTTAAGAAATAAAATAAAATAAATCAGCCCATAACATTCAAATTAACTAAAATCCCTTCCTTTATCAACAATATCGTTTCTCCATCTAATAAATTACCCTGCTCAAAAGAGGCACTCAACAAAATTCAAATAATTTATACTTTTCAAAAGAAGACTTTTATCAAACAAGCATAATACAATAATATTAAACCTTTGACTACCCATCAAGACGTGCGGTGATACCAACCACGTGGCCTTCATTTGGAAAGGAAAAATCTTTTAATGACTTAAAGCAAAGTTTGTTTTCTTAATTAAATTAAAACATAAAAGTTTCTTAGCACAAATTCTAGAATACATAATAATGCACAAGGGGATTTTAGTAAAATAACAGAGACACTTAGCACAAATTCTAGAATACATAAGAATGAACCCAAAGATCATAAAAGATTCAAAACTTACCGCCATGCTTAGACATCAAGATTTATGAATGTTATTCAATAGAGATTATCTTTTAAATTATATAGTCATGTCTTAATTGCTTAAAAGGATAATACGAAGAGTGCCAAGTCGTGACAAGAAAAGCAATACGTTCTAGATTAATATAAGGTATTCAATTTAGAGTTAAGATGATATGCTTTAAAACATCCATAGTCAAACAAGAAATTCAAACGAAAACCCTAAAAACCATCAAACCAGATGTCTACAATTGGTCACAAAACTATTCAATACTAAATGTACTCAAGAATTGAACAATAAATCCCAAATAACAAATGGAAGAAACATCTACCATGTTTGTTATTTTCACATAGAGTGATGTAAAACATATTTACTAAGCTTAAGATTTAGAGAAAGTATCAGTAACAAATATTAAAAACATATAATAATTTTTTCTAAGGTTTCAACAAACAAATTCGCAACATCAAGCTTAAACCACAAGTTCACTTTTCTAACCAAAACAATGTATTTAGTACTAGGCCAGCATAACATTTTCAAGCATATCTTTATTATTTAGCTAAAAATAAAATGGAAGTAGTGAAGGCATCCTTCCTTTTTTAGTCCAAACATGATGCTCTGCTCCACATTGGTATCTTTTCTTTGAGAGCCTCTTTGCTCCTCTATCTGAGGTTGCTTTCTATTTTTTCTAAGAATAAGGAGTCCTCTTGAACTAAATTTCTAAACGCCTCATTATTAATTAATTTAATAAATGAAATAAAATTTATTCCTTTTAAATTTAGAAGAAGACTTTTTAAACTTAAAAACTATATCACCTTCAAAAATCATAAGGTAATTATATATATATTTTTTATTTACATGGTGGAATCGGTAGCTCCCACGAATTTGGAAAGGTTGTCCAAATTTTATGGCTGCCACAGTATTCTACACTATCCACCCCTGAAGCCGCCACACAAATCTTCACGTAGTCTGTCCTTATAACCACCATGCCACAATCATTTTAAAACTTTTACGTCGTTAAAAGCACCAAGAAAAGGACAAGAATTTAGTCCGATGAGGCCCGAGATTTGAACCTTTGATCTCTTCCCCCCTTATAGGTTTTGGTCAAACCAATTGGTCTACACATTAAACCTTATAAGGTAATTATATATATATATATTATTTTACATGGTGGAATCGGTAGCTGCTACAAATTTGAGTAGGCTATCTGGATTTTTATGACTGTCATAGTATTCTACGTAGTCTGCCCCAGAAGTCGCCACATAGATATTCATGCATTCCGTCCCTATAACCAATATGCCACAATCATTTTAAACCTTTTACGCCATTGGAAGCACCAGGAAAGAGACAAACGTTCAGTCCAGTGAGGCCTGAGATTTTAACCTTGGACCTTCTCCCCCCTTATGGGGTTTGGAAGAAACCAATTGGTCTACACCTCAAACCTTATAATGTAATTATGTTACAATAGTATTTTCATAGATTATTTTACTAATGTTAACTTTTTAACATTTTTTTGATAAAAAAGGGTAATTTTTTTATTGAAATCACAAAAACATACAAGAGCCAAGAATCAGATTACAACAAAACTGCCCCATCTAGGCATATCAGATTTCAATAAGCTAGTAAGAGTTTGATAGCATGTTGAAGGAAGCTAGTGCCACTTCCTAACACTCCAACCTTCTTGAAATTTAGAGGTCCATTTAGCCAAACAATTAGCAACACCATTCCACTTCCTTGGAATGTGAGTAAAAGCGATGAAATCCATATGACAACAAGAACAAATAATCTGCCTAACCACCCCTGCCAACCTCCAATTAACATTGGTAATATTAGAAGTATTCAATAAATTAATGATAATTTGAGAATCTGATTCACAAATTATCCTACACCAACCCAAAGCATATCCTTGCTCCAATGCATAAAGAATAGCAAGGGCTTCCATATAATTATTGGTATACCTTCCTTTAAAACATGAGAAAAAGAAACATACCACACAACTGCAATCAAATCCCACTCTACCAATACCAAAATTTATAGGATTACCTCTTGAATACCGATCATTATTAATCTTAAGAACCCCTTAGGAGGGGGCTGCCATTTGCCATCTCTCTGCACTCTGTTATTGAATCCCCTAATGCTAAAATAAATAGTAACACATCGATCAAACATTGTCAAACCTAAACTATGCATAATATGGACCTCCACTATGTTCACAAGAATATTAATCTGACATTTAGTAGACACAGTTTCTTGGATCATTCTCAAAATTCTTTTCCAGACTTGAAAAATAGAGAGCTTTCTCCCTTGAAAAATTATTCGATTCCTTTCAATCCAGATTTACGAGAAGATGCAGGAGGGATCAATATGCCAAGAAACTTGTAGAAATAATACCTTAGTCGGAGGCCTTCCCAAACTCCTCCAGAAATCTAGAAGAGGAGAAGAATGAACACAAGATTGTTTCCACATACCCCACCACAAATTCCAAAGTTGATGCGCTTTTAAAAATTTAAAAATAAATTAATTATTTCTTCCTAATGAATTTTATCAACATCACAAGCTAATTACTCTAATATTCATGATATTCACATATAAATATTATTAAGTCTTCCTACCTATTAATTATTTTCTTGGTGAATCCCTTTTTGTCAAATCCACCCAAAATATAAGCAAACACATGGAAACTTCAAAAGTTTGCAAACACTTCATTGCAATTTCTTATACCATCAAAGAGAATATTTATCTTTTAAATAATCCAAACATATATTTGAAGAAGATAAACATTAATAAAAAACAAATAAATCAAAAAAAGTATTTTTCTACCACCTATATAGAAGATTTTATGATAACCTCTAGGTTATAAACTTTTGTTAAAAATAACTCCATTGCTTGCAACAACTTCCTTGTCAATGGTATGATTTCAAACATGCAATATGAAATGAAACTATCATGAGGGTTCATCCTCCCCTAGAGTTGTCATCAGTTAAATTTACCATTATTTCCATTATTTCAATCTCTCATTCTTGGTGGTCAACTTCCTCATCTACCTATAAGAGTACGTAGTCCTACAAGCATACATAATATCAATAGGACCATATTATTATATAAAATATCCAACATATCAAATGCAATTAATCATTCATAAAGTATTTCAAAATTTTATATAATCCATATTATGAAAGAGTCTTGCCAAGGTGGGTTGTGATATACTACCATCCTTGGACTAAACATAGTCCTCAATATTTACCTACAATAAAATTACATATCATTTTTATTCAAAAAAATAAGAAAAATATATTTTTATATCCTCCACTTTTTTCCAAGTGGTGCATTGTTTAGAATAGTGGTCTCATTGGTCCTTGCACTATTCTAGAGTTTGTTTCCTCATCACCTTGGAACAAAACTCTAGAATCTTCACTAGCCTTACCTCAATAATCGAGGGATCTACCACCTGTAATTTTTTAAATATCCCATACATGATTAGGATCAATAATATATTTCTTAAATAGGAATACATAGAAATATTCTCCCCAAATGCATACAATATTTTGCTTTAAACATATTTTTTCTTCCTTTATTTTGGTGCATTATAGCTCAGTTATGGAATCATTTTAGATGATAAAAAGTTATTTGATTACTTCTAACACCACCTATTCCACCAGTCTAAGTTATACAATACAAAGGTATAAATAAATATATGAAATTTTTCATCCCAATTTTATTATTTTATTTATAACTATAATATAATACATATATACCTTAGTTATTTATCCTAAGGCCCATTAAACCCATTTGCACTAATATTTATAATTATTAGGATATGTTGTACATCTATTGGTGCCATGAATACTTTAAAAATTAGTAATTTGATTTCTTCTAATATCTTGACTATTGGTTTGACTGGCACCCACCATAAGGATGGAATATTGTCAAAATATATAATATTATACTTATACTCTTTTACAGGGATTGGGTATGATCTCCTTGATTTATATTTTATTACATAGTAATGCTTCAAGTCCATCAAACCTTAGGAATGATATGGCTGATATTTTCCTCCATAAACTATATACTCTCTTTCACTTCATCACTTTAGAATCTGGTATATTCTATTTGACAATAACTTATGATATCCTTGTACCTAGAAGTTAATATCAACTTTAAATAGGAAAATATATGAATCTAGAGATGCACTCTCAACTTTGTTCTCCATAATTTTTGATGTGGATATAGTCATCTTGGGTGTCACATGTTCTCCTCTAAATTTGTATAGGTTTCATATATTTTCTTTGCCCACTATTATTTTTTGTCAATGTCCCCAATGTAGGTATAATTTATCTTTGTATTTAGTAGTACCTCTACCAACCTCTCACTATAATCTAGGGTGAGACCTTAGTTTTTACTTTTCAACATCCCGTTATTTCCTATAAATCACTATAAATTTAGGAGGGTAATGTAAGGAATATAATCTTTCTCTATTATATTTTTACATGAATTTCTATGATAGAAGTGATCCCCAAAATATTATATTCAACACCCTCTATGATGTCATCTGGGTTTATATTCTAGTTGTATGTTAAGGATGTATTGTTCCTTTGAGGTTCCAATGGGGTTCTTTGTATTTAGATCTATTTTTCTCTAAGAATGTTGCTAACCTCTACATAGATATGTATTATTTATATTATTCAATATATAATTAATTATCTAAGAATCAAATGATATGGAATTTTTCCTCTAGAATCCTATCTCTTCGAAGCTACCCCATTTTGTAAACACTTTTCCAAGAAGATTATCTTGGTATTGGGATATGTGTCACCATCATATTCTAATATTTTTAAGAAATATAACATATTAGTTAATGTGTATGTAAGTTGAGTAACTACCTAAAACATGGTATGTATGGTCCACTAGAGGGCAAAGAGTATGGTAGGATTTATTACATCATAGACTACATTAAAAGTAAAGTGTTATAACCATGCATCACAATGTCAATACATGTAGTATAGGATAGAAGTGGTTGCAATTTTGGTTAGGAGATTGTTATATGTAAAATAGGAATTCTATATATTCAAATACCTATCATTTTATAATGTAAGTATCTATGCATTTTGTTCTAACATGTGCTATAGGAACACATAGAAGGAATAAAAATACTCTTTTCGATCATCCTATAGCTTTGACATAGAGAAGCTAAAGAGATCACTATATTTGAGAAGAAATTATAAAGGGTAAAATTACCCTATATAATATTATTTAGGAGAAACCTAAAAATATAGGCAATCATATCTATGAAGCAAAATTCTATAGAATATTTTTAAGAAATCAAAATCTTGAAAGGTATCAAAGTGAAAAATCCTACCAAAGACTAGAAATTCAAAATCCTTCAAGTATTAAAAAGGGTCTAAATCCATTCCAAGGCTAGAACGTTCATAAATTGCAAACTATCTCAAATAGGAAATATAATTAAACAATATAATAATTTCATTTCAAAATATCCATAAAAATACTCCAAAAAGAAATATCAATTCATTCAAAAAAGGAATATTATGTTAAGGAGTAGTCATATTCAAAAAAGTCTTCTAATATTATACAAAGAATACAAGATGAGAATCAAATATCGATAAGATATCACAAAGGATAAGAAGAATCAAGAATTTTAACATAGCAAAGGATCACCCAAAAAACATAAAAAGTACATTTAAATATAATTGCTCATAAAAAGAAAAGAAATATAAGGTAAACAAGACATGCACAAGGGTCAAATAGATCCAATATTAATATACCTTCACTAATATTATAATTGGACATCACAATCAATGATAAAAGGTGCAAGAAAACACCTTCTTCACTCCAAATTTAAAACCAACTATTGTTCACAAAGTTTGCATGAGCACTAAAAATAAAATGAAGTAATGAAGGTAAGGAAGAACCCTTGAATAACTATGTATATCTATTTAAACAACAAATAAAACCAAGTTCACTCATAATTGAGATTCTTTGTCAATAACTTAAATGATGCTACAAAAATATCCAAGTTCAAACATCAAATTTTATCTTGAATAGAACTCAAAGCATGTGATAAGAAACACATATAATTATCTTGAAATGATAATTTGAGTCACTCAATAGAAATATGTTGATTGAATTTTGGAACACATAAAAAATAAAGTTCAAAGATTTAATAAGAAACATGAAAAAAAGGAAGGACATATCAAAAGGCCCACTCAATAATGAAATTCATATCATTATCAATACTATTTATTAAGGAACCACAATAATGAGATGACCCATGAAGGAGTAAAAAGTATTTGAATATGCTCTCCAAACCAAAGCACAAACAAAGATCCTAAACATAAAAAAATAAATTTCTATGAGAATGATCTTAGTTCTTATTTCCATTTTTTAATAAATGTATTAATGTGCTTATTTCATCATCAATATAACCAAAGATAAGGTATAACAACCCATTTCTAACCAACTCGAGAGAGAGTATTTTTTTTATTTTTGTAAGTTTACAAGTAAGGTTCACAAAAATGATATTCATATACTCTTAAATTTGATATAATTAAGGTATACCACATTTGAGTTCATGTCACTTCCAATGACACTCAAGTGGACAAGATAAGTCAACGTCCCATAACTATTTCTAGAGTTAACTTTTTTAAACCTCTATGATTAGAAAAGATGTATTTAGTGGTTTCCATAAATTTCTTATACTTTCCATGAGTAAAAGTAAATTTAACCATGGTGCAAGGATTACCTATTTTAGTCTATCAAAATGAAACACCATTTCCCTCACTAAACATATGATAGTCTATGCAAGTGATTGGCATAATGCTTTAAATTCTAGTTCTCTCATCTCCACATTGAGACAACTAGTACATGGGATTTATTTATCACACCTTCATGGTGTTTTTATTAAGGGTATTATCACTCCACATGATAATACACATGGTCACCTATTCCTTTGTAACCAAATCACCATCGCTTACTCATGTCACAAATGATTTCCTAACATTTGTAGTTGGAAATGTGGTTCAAGCTCCATGCTTAAGAACCTTCCTCAAAAGCTCCATGCTTTTTGGAATACATCTGAGCTACACCACTCAATATGTAATCATTGCAACCGATGTAATTTTTACCTCCCCACAACTAATAAAACCTTAAGAATAATTTAAATAAGGGTACCAACAAATATCCTCTAAGCATACCCTCTCAAGATACCCTTCTTATCTTCAAAAAATATATAATATCTATTTACCTTAATTCTCATTCTTTTTTCAATAGTAAAACATGCTTCCTTTGATTAATTAATATTAGATTATAACATTCTTAATGTGCTATTTCAAAGCATTTACCATCATATTAAAGAACATATCTTAAAACTAAATTCAAATCTACTTCATACCATTTAACTAAACCATAATCAAACACCATTTTTTGGTTCTTTGGTAAAATAAACTTTAACTTTATTCTTTCAATATGAATTGAAAACAATAGCAGCAAATACTTAAAGAACCAATTATTCATGTTATTTCACAATAAATATACTTCATTAACCTCAAATATAATAATATAATATCCCCATATTCATAGAATAAATCCTATGACTAATCATTATAAATATATTTCTACCTTACATCTCTTTTCTAATAAAATATTCTAATTATTATTAAACAATATGAAACCATGGTAAATACATGGTAGAATACTATCCATCCATATCATTGTTTTCTAATTTTCCTTGAGATCTATTGAGAGGTAGTTGGAGTAAGGGAGCTCCTTACCATGATAATGCATTCCTAAATGCTCTTTCATATTTACCATGATAATGCATTCCTAAATGCTCTTTCATATTCAATGCATATATTAAAAATATATAGATATATAATACACATTTCTACATCTTTTTAATCCTTTTATAAAGAATACAAAGGAGGAAAACTCATAATTCCTCACATCAAATGGATTCTACACCCATTGGACCACTACATAATATCAATTAAGATAATACAAATGAGAAAATCCTATAATTTTCTCATAGCAACTGAATACCAAACCCACTTAAATATTCCATATATTTCAAAAAAAAAAAAAAACATACTTGATAATTATCATTAATAAATAAAGTATGTTTGTATTATTTCCAATCTAAAGTAAATAAAGTTTTCCCTCTCAAAATTAAATCCAAACAAAGTAAGCTTAAAAAAGAAAGTAACTAAGCATAAAAAAATAAATAAAGTATGTTTGTATTATTTCCAATCTAAAGTAAATAAAGTTTTCCTTCTCAAAATTAAATCCAAACAAAGTAAGCTTAAAAAAGAAAGTAACTAAGCATAAAAAATATTTTCATATCATCCAAATAAATCACATTGTTTCTTATTCAATCAAATCACTATTTTCCATGGTTGGCTTAACATGACTTTTCAAATCTCGAAATAAAAATTATATGGTCAAATTTTAAGCACTCTCGTATCTTATTTTTGACCCAGTGTATTCAAAATATCATTTTTCACATCATTCAGCCAACATGTTTCGAACAAATAGGCTAAATATAAATTTAAAATTATATATTATTTTAAGAAATAAAATAAAATAAATCAGCCCATAACATTCAAATTAACTAAAATCCCCTTCCTTTATCAACAATATCGTTTCTCCATCTAATAAATTACCCTGCTCAAAAGAGGCACTCAACAAAATTCAAATAATTTATACTTTTCAAAAGAAGACTTTTATCAAACAAGCATAATACAATAATATTAAACCTTTGACTACCCATCAAGACGTGCGGTGATACCAACCACGTGGCCTTCATTTGGAAAGGAAAAAGCTTTTAATGACTTAAAGCAAAGTTTGTTTTCTTAATTAAATTAAAACATAAAAGTTTCTTAGCACAAATTCTAGAATACATAATAATGCACAAGGGGATTTTAGTAAAATAACAGAGACACTTAGCACAAATTCTAGAATACATAAGAATGAACCCAAAGATCATAAAAGATTCAAAACTTACCGCCATGCTTAGACATCAAGATTTATGAATGTTATTCAATAGAGATTGTCTTTTAAATTATATAGTCATGTCTTAATTGCTTAAAAGGATAATACGAAGAGTGCCAAGTCGTGACAAGAAAAGCAATACGTTCTAGATTAATATAAGGTATTCAATTTAGAGTTAAGATGATATGCTTTAAAACATCCATAGTCAAACAAGAAATTCAAACGAAAACCCTAAAAACCATCAAACCAGATGTCTACAATTGGTCACAAAACTATTCAATACTAAATGTACTCAAGAATTGAACAATAAATCCCAAATAACAAATGGAAGAAACATCTACCATGTTTGTTATTTTCACATAGAGTGATGTAAAACATATTTACTAAGCTTAAGATTTAGAGAAAGTATCAGTAACAAATATTAAAAACATATAATAATTTTTTCTAAAGTTTCAACAAACAAATTCGCAACATCAAGCTTAAACCACAAGTTCACTTTTCTAACCAAAACAATGTATTTAGTACTAGGCCAGCATAACATTTTCAAGCATATCTTTATTATTTAGCTAAAAATAAAATGGAAGTAGTGAAGGCATCCTTCCTTTTTTAGTCCAAACATGACGCTCTGCTCCACATTGGTATCTTTTCTTTGAGAGCCTCTTTGCTCCTCTATCTGAGGTTGCTTTCTATTTTTTCTAAGAATAAGGAGTCCTCTTGAACTAAATTTCTAAACGCCTCATTATTAATTAATTTAATAAATGAAATAAAATTTATTCCTTTTAAATTTAGAAGAAGACTTTTTAAACTTAAAAACTATATCACCTTCAAAAATCATAAGGTAATTATATATATATTTTTTATTTACATGGTGGAATCGGTAACTCCCACGAATTTGGAAAGGTTGTCCAAATTTTATGGCTGCCACAGTATTCTACACTATCCACCCCTGAAGCCGCCACACAACTCTTCATGTAGTCTGTCCTTATAACCACCATGCCACAATCATTTTAAAACTTTTACGTCGTTAAAAGCACCAAGAAAAGGACAAGCATTTAGTCCGATGAGGCCCGAGATTTGAACCTTTGATCTCTTCCCCCCTTATAGGTTTTGGTCAAACCAATTGGTCTACACATTAAACCTTATAAGGTAATTATATATATATATATATATATATATTATTTTACATGGTGGAATCGGTAGTCGCTACAAATTTGATTAGGCTATCTGGATTTTTATGACTGTCATAGTATTCTACGTAGTCTGCCCTAGAAGTCGCCACATAGATATTCATGCAGTCCGTCCCTATAACCAATATGCCACAATCATTTTAAACCTTTTACGCCATTGGAAGCACCAGGAAAGAGACAAACGTTCAGTCCAGTGAGGCCTGAGATTTTAACCTTGGACCTTCTCCCCCCTTATGGGGTTTGGAAGAAACCAATTGGTCTACACCTCAAACCTTATAATGTAATTATGTTACAATAGTATTTTCATAGATTATTTTACTAATGTTAACTTTTTAACATTTTTTTGATAAAAAAGGGTAATTTTTTTATTGAAATCACAAAAACATACAAGAGCCAAGAATCAGATTACAACAAAACTGCCCCATCTAGGCATATCAGCTTTCAATAAGCTAGTAAGAGTTTGATAGCATGTTGAAGGAAGCTAGTGCCACTTCCTAACACTCCAACCTTCTTGAAATTCAGAGGTCCATTTAGCCAAACAGTTAGCAACACCATTCCACTTCCTTAGAATGTGAGTAAAAGCGATGAAATCCATATGACAACAAGAACAAATAATCTGCCTAACCACCCCTGCCAACCTCCAATTAACATTGGTAATATTAGAAGTATTCAATAAATTAATGATAATTTGAGAATCTGATTCACAAATTATCCTACACCAACCCAAAGCATATCCTTGCTCCAATGCATAAATAATAGCAAGGGCTTCCATATAATTATTGGTATACCTTCCTTTAAAACATGAGAAAAAGAAACATACCACACAACTGCAATCAAATCCCACTCTACCAATACCAAAATTTATAGGATTACCTCTTGAATACCGATCATTATTAATCTTAAGAACCCCTTAGGAGGGATCTACCATTTGCCATCTCTCTGCACTCTGTTATTGAATCCTCTAATGCTAAAATAAATAGTAACACATCGATCAAACATTGTCAAACCTAAACTATGCATAATATGGACCTCCACTATGTTCACAAGAATATTAATCTGACATTTAGTAGACACAGCTTTCTTGGATCATTCTCAAAATTCTTTTCCAGACTTGAAAAATAGAGAGCTTTCTCCCTTGAAAAATTATTCGATTCCTTTCAATCCAGATTTACGAGAAGATGCAGGAGGGATCAATATGCCAAGAAACTTGTAGAAATAATACCTTAGTCGGATGCCTTCCCAAACTCCTCCAGAAATCTAGAAGAGGAGAAGAATGAACACAAGATTGTTTCCACATACCCCACCACAAATTCCAAAGTTGATGCGCTTTTAAAAATTTAAAAATAAATTAATTATTTCTTCCTAATGAATTTTATCAACATCACAAGCTAATTACTCTAATATTCATGATATTCACATATAAATATTATTAAGTCTTCCTACCTATTAATTATTTTCTTGGTGAATCCCTTTTTGTCAAATCCACCCAAAATATAAGCAAACACATGGAAACTTCAAAAGTTTGCAAACACTTCATTGCAATTTCTTATACCATCAAAGAGAATATTTATCTTTTAAATAATCCAAACATATATTTGAAGAAGATAAACATTAATAAAAAACAAATAAATCAAAAAAAGTATTTTTCTACCACCTATATAGAAGATTTTATGATAACCTCTAGGTTATAAACTTTTGTTAAAAATAACTCCATTGCTTGCAACAAATTCCTTGTCAATGGTATGATTTCAAACATGCAATATGAAATGAAACTATCATGAGGGTTCATCGTCCCATAGAGTTGTCATCAGTTAAATTTACCATTATTTCCATTATTTCAATCTCTCATTCTTGGTGGTCAACTTCCTCATCTACCTATAAGAGTACGTAGTCCTACAAGCATACATAATATCAATAGGACCATATTATTATATAAAATATCCAACATATCAAATGCAATTAATCATTCATAAAGTATTTCAAAATTTTATATAATCCATATTATGAAAGAGTCTTGCCAAGGTGGGTTGTGATATACTACCATCCTTGGACTAAACATGGTCCTCAATATTTACCTACAATAAAATTACATATCATTTTTATTCAAACAAATAAGAAAAGTATATTTTTATATCCTCCACTTTTTTCCAAGTGGTGCATTGTTTAGAATAGTGGTCTCATTGTTCCTTGCACTATTCTAGAGTTTCTTTCCTCATCACCTTGGAACAAAACTCTAGAATCTTCACTAGCCTTACCTCAATAATCGAGGGATCTACCACCTGTAATTTTTTAAATATCCCATACATGATTAGGATCAATAATATATTTCTTAAACAGGAATACATAGAAATTATCATAGATCTTTGATAGGTTGGGTAATAAGGCAATTCTATAGGCTACTAGACATAAACTATCAATGATCTCAAAAGGCCCAACATAATGGGGATCCAACTTAGTTGACTTGATGGAAATTTGCATAGGTTTAAGTATTAAGGAAAACTATGTATTCCATAGAGAATTCTCTAGGTGACCATTTTAGATTACCATATCTATTTTGATGTTTGGCAACTTACTTAAGCCTCTACCTAATAATTTTGTGTTGTTCCTCCATCTCCCTAATAGTATTTGATCTGATCACCACCTAATCCTCTATATTATCCCAATATTGAGGTGTTCTACATATCCTACCATACAAAGCTTCAAATGGGACCTTTCCTAAGGAATCATGATACCCATTGTTATTTATAAATTCCACAAAATATATAAAGTCTTCCCATAAAGAATTTTAGTCCATGCAGTACATGTGAAGCATGTCTTCCAATACTTGGTTCACCCTCTCTATTTCTCCATCTATATTTGGATGGTATGCAAAGCTAATGTTTAGATTTGTGCCCACCACATGATTAATTTTTTATCAAAAATCAAAAATAAATTTGAAATCCCTATTTAAAAAGACCACTTTAGAAAACCCATGTAACCTGAATATCTCTTTTGTAAACCTATTTACCACTACCAGTGCATCATCCTTGATGTTCCATGGAATAAAATGCATAACCTTAGTCAACTTATCGACTACAACAATAATTGTATCATGTTTGTGCCTTGTCTTAGGTAAACCCACAATGAAATCAATTGATATAACTTGTCATTTTGGCATCAGTATATTATGTGGGTATAATTTTCCTACTAGATGTCTATGCTGAACTCTGAGTTTTTGGTATTCTAAGAATCTAGTAATAAAATTAGTGATATCCCTTTTCATTACTAACTAATAGAAGGTATTTTTTATCTTCTCCTTCATTTTAACCCCTCTACAATGAGAATTTAAGGAGATCTATGTACCTCTTGCATAATAAGTCTCCTAAAATCACCAATTTTGGGTATAACCACCCTATCCTTACAACATAAAAGACCATATTTTATGTTGAAATCCTTGTTATCTATAGGAATCCTTTCCATTTTGATCTATATTTCACTATAATACTGATCTTGAGATTTAATTTCCTTGACTTAATCCATCAAGTCCACATGACTATGGGTCAATGCTGCTATGTACCTTCTCCTACTTAAGGCATTCAACGACCTCATTTTTATTTCCTTTGATAAAATCTATACTAAAGTCATATTTTCTAGGAAATCAATCCATCTTCTCTATTTAACATTAAGCATAGGCTGAGTAAAAAAGTACCTCAAACTCTAATGGTCAGTTCTCAACTCAAAAGGCTTTTCTAGTAGGTAATATCACTAAATATTAAGTGCAAGCACAATCATTGCTAGCTCTAAATCATACATAGCATAGTTTACCTCATGTTTCTTGAGCTTTCTTAAATTACATCCTACAATTACATTGTACTAGGATATATCTCCTCCCAAAACTTCCAAAGAAGCATTAGTACAAACTATAAAATTCCCTTGAGGATTTGGAATTTTAAGCACAGGTGTTGTGGTAAGATTTTCATTAAGCACCTCAAAGGTGAATTCACACTTGTTCATCCATTTGAATTCCCTCTATTTTATTGAAGGTTAGTTATAAAGTAGGATATTTTTGAGTAATACTTCACAAAATGCCTATAATATCTCATAATGCCCATGAAGTTCCACATTTCAAACACATTAGTGGGTGGTAGCCAATTGAAAATGACCTCAATATTATTTGGATCTAAAAATAGCTTCTCTAGAAATATAATATGTCCCAGGTATTATACCCGAGGAACATAAAAGTCACACTTTGACAAGTTTCCATAAAGCTAATTCTTTCTCAATAATTCAAACACAATTCCCAATGGCCTATCATGCTCTTACCTACTTTCATATTATATCAATATATCATCCAAAAATATCAATTTAAACTAATATAGATGCCTTTTGAACACACTATTTATTATATTCATAAATGTTATTGATGCATTGGTCAACACAGATGGCAATATTGTGAACTCATAGTGTCCATATCTGGTCTTAAATATCGTATTATGAGCATCTTCCTCTTGGATACTCATATTAGTTCTAATTTCATTTAATTGATTCTTCCTAATGCCCTATAAGGTCAATTTCATATTATATACAAATCTTATTCTTCCCAATTTCATTCTTCTCTTGTTCCCATTTTCTTCCCAATATTTGCTTACCTAATAGTTTGAAGCATGGTCCTTCTCCTATATACTCTCAGAATTTCTATTTTTGGAACCTTGGTTTACTATAGTTTCCAACAACTACCTTTGTTGTTTTATCTATTCCCTTTATTTTTTATCTACTCTTCTAGTATGGATATTACAATGATGAGGTTATCCATATTTCTAATAGAATTCCCATAATTTTTCGTTATGGTTCCATCCTACCTATTGTTCTTGGATTCTAATAAGATATTTTTCTTCCTCTCCCTAACTTGGGTGCCATTTATCCTGGCCACAAGAAGAAGTTGGATAATTTATTACTTGTCCTAATTATACTTCAAATGGTTAGTTACTTAACTTACACCATTAACATCCTTCTAGTAATGGTCACATTCACACTTGGATCTCCATAAGGAGATATTTTTGGTTATGACCATTATCACTTCACTGTTAATGATCTGGACCACACTAGACTCACTACAAGGTGCATTTTCCCTTATCCATAAAGAAAGTTGAGTTAGGTTACAATTTCCTCCAAATTGTACTTCTAAATTTTAGTTAGTTTCATCATCCCTCTAAACTAATGTAGAGCATTATCATTCACCTGATAATGTCTATGGTCACACTTACTCCATACAATATGCCATGCCAAAAGAGTTTACATCATTATCATTCACTTGATAATAATTATGGTTACACTTGATTTGTGCAAGGTGTCATACCCAATAAGAGATTGCATCATTTAGGATTTTTACTCCTTGGTCTAAATCGAACCTATCGACATGCAATACCTGAAATACCCAAATTCATGTTAAGGTCCCTAAAGTCACAAATATCCCCAAAGTTACACATCAAGTCAGCTAATCCTAAGTTTTCTCCATGGAATCTTCTAGTCCTACAACCTAGAGCTCTACTACCAACTGTTGTAATCCATTTCTAACTAACTTGAGAGAGAGTATTTTTTTATAAGTCCACAAGGTTCATAACAAATATATTCAATACTATTTGGTTTGGTATAATTAAAATATACCATATTTTATTTCATGTTGCTTCTAAAGATACTTAAGTAGATATGAGAGGTCAATATCCCATAGTTATTTTTGAAGTTAACTTTTCTAAACCTTTATGGTTAGAAAATATACCTTTAGTGGTTTTCCAATATTTCTTATACTCTCCACGAGTGCAAGGAAATTTAACCATGGTGTAGGGATTACCCCTTTATTCTATCAAAATGGAATTTTATTTACCTTACCAAACATAATTCAGTCTATGTAGTTTCTTGGCATTATGCCTTAAAGTCTAGTTCTGTCATATCCTTGATGAGATAACTAGTATTTAATTCTTAATGACTACACCTTTATGGTGTGTTAATTAAGGGTATTATCACTCTACATGATAATACACATGGTCACATAATCCTTTATAACTATACTACCATCACTTACTCATGTTGCAAATGATTTGCTAAGATTTGTGGTTGGAAATATAGTTCAAACTCCATGCTTTAAAACCTTACTAAAAATATCCATAGTTTTGAAAATACATTTAAACTACACTACTCAAGATGTAATGATTGCAATCAATTTGATTATTACCTCTCCACAACTAATCAAATCATAGGAATTATCTTTATAATGGTACTAAAAAATATTCTATAAGCATACCCTCTCAAGATACCCATCTTATCCCTCCAAAAAAATATCTATTTAACTTAACTATCACTCTCTTTGTCAATAGTAAAACAAGCTTATTTTACTTATTAGAGTAGATTAGAATATTCTTAATGCATGATATCAAATAAGTTACCATCATATTAAATAACATGTATTATAATCAAATTCAAATCTACTTCAATCCATTTAACTAAATCATAATCAAACACACCTTTTTGGTTCTTTAGTAAAAGTAAATTTAACTTTATTATTTCAACATGAGTTGGAAATAGTAGTAGCAAATACTTAAAGCACCAAATATTTAGATTATTTCATAATAAATACACTTCATTAACATAGTCTTCCTCGAATATAATAATATAATATCCCCATATTCATATAATCAATCCTATGACTAATCATTATAAATATCTTTCTACCTTACATCTCTTTTCTAATAAAATATTCCAATTACATAATATTCTTAAACAATATGAAACCATGGCAATACATGGTAGAATATTATCCATCCATATCATTGTTTGATGATTTTCCTTGAGTTCCATTGTGAGGTAGTTAGAATAAGAGATCATGATAGCTCCTCAACATGATAATGCATTCCTAAATGCTCTTTCATATTAAATACATCTAATAAAAATATATAGAAATACCATATACATTTGTACATCTTTCTAATTATTTTATAAAAATTACAAATGAGGAAACCCCATAATTTCCTCAAATCAAATGGATTCCACACTCATTTGACCATTCTATAATCTTCAATTAAGATAATACAAATGAGTAAATCCTGTACTTTCCTCCTAATAATTGAATACCACAAGCACTTAAATATTCCATATATTTCAAAATAAAAACATACTTGATAATTATTAATAAGTAAAGTATGTTTACATTATATCCTATTTAAATTGAAATAAAGTTTTCCTTCTTAAAAATAAAGCTAAATAAAGTAAGCTTGAAAAGAAAATTAATGAAGTAACTAAGCATTTCAAACATTTCATATCACCCATATAAATCACATTTTGTCTTATTCAATCAAATAAATATTTCCCAAGGTTATATTAACATGAATCTTCCAAGCTCTAACTAAACAATGATACGGTCAAAGGTCAAGCTCTCTCTTATCTTATTTTCAACCCAGTGTATTCAAAGTTCAACTTTTTACAGCATTCGACCACCATGGAAGTAATTTAATATGTTTGGAACAAATATGCACTTGTTAAATTTAAAATTTTATTTAATTTTAAGACATTAAATAAAATAAATCATTCCATAACATTCAAATTAACTAAAACCCCCTTCCATTATCAATAATATCGTCCCCTTTCTAACAAATTAACCTACTCGGAAGATGCACTCAATAGAATTCAAATAATTTATAATTTTTAAAAGATCTTTATCAAACAAGAATAATACAATAATATTAAAGCTTTGACCACCCATCAAGGTCATACCAACCATGTGGTCTTCATTTGGAAAGGAGAAACCTTTGAATGAATTAAATCAAATTTGATTTTCTTAATTAAATTAAAAAATAAAAGTTTCATCTTAGCATACATTTTGAATACATAAGAATGCACAGGGGGATTTTGGCAAAATAACAAGGATGCCATAATGAATCCGAATATCGTCGAAGGTTCAAAATGACTTCTATGCTTAGACATCAAGATTTACGAATGCTATTCAATAGAGATTATCTCAGGAATTAAACAGTCATGTCTTAATAGTATAAAAGGATAGCACGAAGAGTGCCAATGTATGACAAGATAAGAAATACATTCCAGATTAATCCAAGGTATTAAATTCAGAGTTAAGATGACATGAATTTGGACATCCACATTTAAACAAGCAATTTAAACCACAATTTAAACCAAAACCCTAAAAGAAACATCAAACCAGACATTTACAATTGGTCACAGAACTATTCAATACTGAATATTCTCAAGCATTGAACAATAAATCCCAAATAACAAATGGAATAAATGTATACCATGTTGGATATTTTCATAGAGAACAATGTAAAACATATTTACTAAGATTAAGGTTCGAAGAAAGCATCAATAGCAAATATTAAAAATATATAATATATTTTTTTTATAAAGTTTCAATGAACGAATTTACTGCATAAACCTTAAACCATAAGTTCACTTTTCTTTAAAAAATAATGGGTTTATTCATAGGCCAACATAACATTTTCAATCATACCTTTATTATTTAGCTAAAAATAAAATGGAAGTAGTAAAGGCATCCTTCCTTCTTCAGTCCAAACACAGTGCTTCCAAATTATTTTTCTCCATGCTCATGTCTTTTCTTTTAGAGCCTTTTTACTCCTTTTTTGAAAGTTTCTTTCTCTTTTTTCCAAGAACAAGAAAGACTCATCTTGAACTGATTTTCTAACTACCTTATTATTACTTAATTTAATAAAAAAACATGAATTTTATTCCTTTTTAAACATGAAGACTAAATCACCTTAAAAACTCATAAGGTAATTATTTCACAATAATATTTTTTAAGATTATTTTACCAATAATAACTTTTTAACATTATATCAATCTAAAACAAATAAATTAATTATTACTTCCTACTAAATTTTATGAGGATCACAAGCTAATAACTCTTATTAGATATGATATTCACATATAGACATTATTAAGTCTTCCTACCTAGTAATTATTTTCTTGGTGAATACCATTTTGCCCAATTCACCTAAAATATAAGCAAACACATGGAAACTTCAAAGGTTTGCAAATACTTCATTGCAATTCGTTATACCATCAAAGAGAATATTTATATTTCAATGCATGCAAATATATATGTAAAGAAGATAAACTTTAATCAAACATAAAAAACCAAAACAAGTATTTATCTACCATATGTATAGAAGATTTTACAATAAAGTTATCCACTTATGCTAAAAATGACTCCATTGCTTATAGCAACTTATTTGTCAATGGTATAATTTCAAATATAAAACATGAAATACAACTATCATGAGGGTTAATCCTACCCTAGAGATATCATCAATTAAATTGACCATCATTTCCCTGTATCTCATTCCCAATGATCAACTTCCTCGTCCATATATGAAGGTACCTAAATCTAAAAGCATACATAATATCACCAGTACCATATTATTATACAAAATATCCAACATATCAAATGCAACAAACCATTCATAAAGCATTGCAAAATTCACATAATCCATGTTGTGAAAGATTATTTCCAAGGTGGGTCATGACACAAGGTGGTCATTTCCAAAAAAATCAATATAATAGTGAAGGGATAATCCAAAAGATTAGATGCTCATGATATAGATAAAATCAAACATATTAATGGTTACCAAACAAAATAAAAAGTGAAATAATTCTTGAAAAAACTGAATTAATCACATGTGAGCATGAATTTGAATTGTAATTTATGCTCACCAAATAAGGTTGTCCCAAAAATTAAAGGTAACTCCATCTTCTGATAAAACAATAGGGTATTCAAAGTATTGCTTGAGTATCATAGCGCAATAAAAATTAAAATATATGTTCAAATTAATTACATGTGATGCATGGACATGTGAAGTGTAGATGTGCACAAAATTTATCCCACATTGGTGATAAAAGGAGCATTGAAATAAAATAAAAGTCTATTATTTACTTTACTAAATTGTAAAATAAAAGAAAATACTTATATTTTGGATAGAAAAGAAACTATTAAAATTTTCTACAAAATATTCATTGTAGAAGAATTTTTCCTCTAGCTCTTATTGTTGCCCAACAAGACATTATTATTCTCTTAATTCAAGGCATCAATTGAATCAGGAGTATATAATTATATATACTCATCAAATTTTTTTTTTTTAAGTTGATTCATTTAAGAAAAATATTTAAATTTTATGAAATTTTACTATGGCTAGTGGAGCATTGATTTTCTTGTTATCTAATTCCTAACTTCTAAGGCAAAAAATTATGTTTCCTAGAAAATCAATCTTGGAATGCAACTTGAGTTTGAGGAAGCATGGTAAGTAGTATGGGACCATTACCCATCCTAGAGAAGAAAAATAATTCAAAATAGATTTTAAAAGGGGTGACAAAAATGTAAGATCAATCATCATGTTTGGAGTAGTAGATGAAGTGCAACCTTACATTCAGGATTCAATTATGGCTAAAGATGCATGTGAGAAGCTAAAAATAGTCTTTGAAGCAAAATTCAAAATCAAATTATATTCCTCCAAACCTAGCTCCATTGCTTAAACATAAAGAGTGGAGAAGAACTAAAATCATCTATGAGGAGAATTGTTGAGTTACAAGCATCACTGTAGGTATTAGGAGAAAAGCTATAGAGATATATTTGGAAATCTCTTCCAAAATAAGCAGGACATCAAGAACAGGTTAACTATAATGGAAAAAGGAAGTCACGAAAAAGGAGATTATTCTGTTGAGATGAGAAGTGAAGAGAGAAACTTATTGGCTCAATATCACAATGTCCTTCAATGTGAGGAAACATTTTGGAGATAGAAGTCTCATGATATTTGGCTCAAAAAAGGATATTACAATACAAAATTCTTTCATATTTGTACTATGAGACACCAAAGCAACAACAAAATCAAATAAATCAGATTCCAAGATGGAAGGACCATTAAATATATCAAGGAAATCAGACATGAAGGGACAACTCATTTCATGCAACTGCTCTAGGAGGATCCTAGACCTAATTCTCAAAGGGCCAAGGATTTCTTCCTTTAATTTATTCCTCATATTATTTATGATAATATTATTAATACTCATTGCTACTCTTTCTGATGAGGAAATTAGAGATGCTTTATTCTCAATGAAACCTGACAAAGCCTCTGGCCCGGATGGTTTTCCACCAAGATTTTTCTAAGAATTTTAGGATTTAGTGAGTAAGGATTTTTGCAATGCTATAAGAGAAATACAATGTTCCAAAGTCATCCCAAGAGGCTTCAATTCTACCTTTATTGTGCTCATATCAAAAAATTCTAACGCAAGCAATTTTAATGAATTTAGGCCGATCAACCTCTGCAATTTCATATAAAATATTTTAACAAAAGCCATGACTATCTGCATGAGAGAGGTGATGCCTTTAATCATAAATGAGTGGCAATGAAGCTCTATCAAAAGTATATTCATCTTAGATTGTATAATTTCAATGCATGAAGCAATCCACTCCATATCCTGCAATAAAAGAGATGCCTTCCTTCTCAAACTTGATATGAACAAAGCTTATGATAGACTCAATTGAGACTTCCTTCTAGCCATCCTGAAAAAGTTCAGATTTCATCCTGAGTGGATTTCCTTAATTAAAGGGTGTATTTCTTTAGCATGGTTTTTCGTCTTCATAAATGAATCTCCTACAGGATACTTTCAAAGCAGTAGAGGCTTAAGACAGGGGGATCCTTTATCTCCTCTTTTGTTCATCATTGTTGTAGAGGCTCTTAGCAGATCAATCTTTGTAGAAAAAATATGTAGGTCTAATATCTAGACTTTAGGTCACCTCACAATGTAGTCCCATAACCCACAAACAATTTGCTGATAATACTTTGTTGTCTACCTTTGCCTCTGTCAATAAAGCTAAAATCATCAAGAGGATCCTCCTCTTATACGAAGATGTTGTTGTCCAAAAGATAAATTTCCAAAAAAGTAAATTATATTTCCTCAACGCTCCTTTAAGAAGACATAATATCATTGCCAACATACTTGAATGTTCCATAGCTCATCTACCTTCATCCTATTTGGGTTTACCTCTCTTTATTGGAAATTTAAAGGAAAGCCTTTGGGATAATTTTATTGAGAGACTTCAAAAAATATCACTACTTGGAGAGGTAATATTTTGTCCCTAGCAAGTAAAATTTCTCTCACCATGGCTTGCCTTCAAAGCATTCCTATCTATTTTCTTTCTTTATTTAAGGCTCCCATAAGTGTTTATCACAAAATAGAAAAAATACACAAATACTTTCTTTGGAAAGGGTCATAAAATGGACACATATTTCATCTTGTCACTTGGGATAAAGCGTTTAAACCCAAGGATTAGGGAGGATTAGGGCTTAGAAGGATATTTCATCTTAACATCTACCTCATCACTAAGCAAGTATGGCTACTTATTTCCAATGAAAATATTGATTGGGTCAAGATCATGAGAAGGAAATATCTTCAGATTACAAAATTTCTATTTGGTGAGGTTCACTCTACAAATTCTATCTTCTAGAAATCCATTTACAAGGCTCGATTCCTTTTAAAATAGGTATAATATGGCAACTTGGCAATGTCAATTCTATTTTTTTCTGGGAGGACAAGTGGCTTTGTGACCAGCCTCAAATTCCTATGATCCAAAGGTTAGTCAACACTACTAAACATTTGGTTGGGCCGCTGGTGGCTAATTTTATTTCCTTTTTAAATGGAATCAAGAGTTGGAAAAAACCTGATATCCCAAACCATGAGGATGAAATTACTTGTTTGTTTGCTATGCTATCTTCCATCAGAATTCCTGAAGGTGATTCCAAAGACTGTCCAATTTGGGAACCTACTGATTTTGGAGAATTCTCTATCAAATCGGCCTACTTGATTTAACTCAATCATATTGAAAGTCCTATTCCTTTTAAGCTGGTTTGGACCAAGTATCTGATACCCAAGATTACCTCATTTTATTGGCTTTGCATTCAATATCCTATCCTAACTAAGGAAAACCTAATAAAAAGGGATATTCCTCTTCCTAACAGATGCTATATTTGTCTTGCTAATTGGGAATCAACCTCTCACTTTTTCTTGTTTTGTCCTTTTTCAAGAATGGTGATTAGAAAATTGTTTATTAATTTCCAACTTGTTTGGGCCTATCCTCATTCCATTATTTATATGTTCCTCCAGTGGCCAAACCCTTTCAAGAATCCCATGCTTAAAGGATGCTGGAAATTCTATTTCCAGCACTACCTTTCGTAAATTTGGTTTGAGTGCAACAAAAGAATATTTGACAAAAAATCCATTGAAGCTGATTTCATTGCTAATAAAATCATCCTTTATGCCAAGGAAAATATCCCCATTGCTCCTTTCGATCCTTTTTCTTGTCCACCCTTTGATAATGCCATCATCAACTCATCCAACATTGTTCTTGATACCTTAAAACTAGTCAATAATTCCTCATTAAGAACCAACATCAAATGGTTTCCTCCATTGGTGGGATGGGTTAAGCTTAACTTTGATGGAGCAGTAAAAGGAAATCCTAGTATTGCAGGATCTAGAGGAATTCTACATGATCAAAATGGCAACTCCATTTTTACTTTCTATGAACCTTTGGGCATCCTTTCTAATAATTCTACTAAATCCAAGGATTTCTGGAGAGGCCTCCAATTCATCAAAAATATTCTAGGGAACATCATTGTAGAAGGAGATTCTCTAAATATTATAAATTATCTAAAATCATCCAAACCCAAAAATTAGAGGATTATAACTATTGTGGAAGATTGTAAGAAAATCCTTTGTCATTAAAATGATACCATTATCCAACATGCCTTTAGGGATGCCAAATCTATTGTTGATAGGTTGACAAATATTGGTGTTAATTCTCAAGGATTGCTAACGTGGACTGACATGCTCCATCCCAAAGTTGCTGAGTTAGTTAGGTGTGATCAACATACTGATAATCATAATGACTATTAAGATATTAGTCCTTTTAAATGCCTGTTGCTTCCTTTTCCATATGAATCATTGGAACCAGACCCAAATTTATAAAAATATCAGACACATGTTTTTCCATCAATTGCAATGCCTCACTTTGGATCATTGTCACATGATTGCTAATCTATATCATCCATCGCCTATTTTTCTTGGTTACAATTTTTTCTCGATAATCGATTCCTTTTGGAATCCCAAGGTAAATCCTTGCATGTTTTTTAATTATTCCTCTCACGTGTGATGTTCGATGCCTAAAAATATACCTTGCTATCTGTCCTAGCTAATCCTTTTCCTCTAGGCGGTTTTTTCCTTTTTTGAAGCATCCTCAATGGTTAACCTCCAGGCCCTGGAGAAATCCTGTTATCCTTTTAATTTATCCTTTGCATGCTTCATTTTTTTATCACTTCATTCCTAATTTACCTACCCTGTTCAACCTTTGCTCTACCATTTTTCTTCCTTTTCGCTTTCCCTGTTTGCTACCATGAAGGAAGTAAAAATTATTTTCATTCAGCCAGAGGTTTTTGAATTAGATTCCATTGCCAAAGACATATTCAAGGACAAATGCGGGCTTATTGATTTCTTTAAAATGTTTTCTAGAGTCGATGAGGAGGTTACAAAAGCTTTTGCTACTACATGGGATAAGGGTATTATCACCATTCACGGTGTGGATCTTCAAATCACCATGGAGCTGCTAGCAGACCTAACGGGACAACCTTTGGATGGAAAGGTGATTATAAGGAATAAACATAACTGAGAAGTGGAATTAACGCATTTGAAAATAATTTAGTGATCCACAAGATGTCTAAAAAAGGACTATACCATCATCATCTCTCTACTCCCTGGAAATAAATCCTAAAACCCATCATGCAATACCTTACTGCTGATAATCCCAAATCCCAACTCTATTTTTTCACTTAGCCTATGTCAATAATTTTCGTGAAGCTAAAATTATGAACATCTTGGCTACTATATTTTGATCCATGGATTACTCCATAATTTCCACCCGCTCCAAAAATGAAGTGGGTTTGCCCTATCACCAGGGGATTTTTAGTGTCCTCTATAGGTTCCTCCTCCTGAAATTTTCTAAATAAAACATCCTCGCCCCAGATTCTGATGAAAAAAACTCTTCCTCAACCCCAAGCTCCAAAGTTTTTAGACCTAAGAGGAAAGACAAGAGTGACAAACCCCTTTCTTATTTCAACATCAAGAAAAATGTCAAGGTCAAAAAAATGCTTGTGTGTTGTTCCCAGAGACTCAAACATAAGGAAATTACTGAAACTCCTTCTACATCTATAAAACCTTTGAAGGATATGTCCAATTCACCTGATCTTGTTGAAAAGTACCTCCACAAACTCGCTATCTATTCAAATTCTATTTCCATTGACCATCTAGAGACTGCTCACATGACCATCGAAAAGGCAATCTCAAAGCTTAAGGAACAACACCAGGTACTTAGCCTCATGTTTTTTTATGACACATTTGAGGATATCCCTACCATTTCTATTGCAGAGGGACCTTCTAATGACAAAGGTGAAGCTAAAGATGAGGATGTTGTTGAAATTGCCAAGGAATCCTGCATGGATGCTCCAAAGGAAAATCCAAAGGAAGCCCCAAAGGATGATATGAAAGATGCCATATTTGAGGTTGCTGCTATGCCAATGCATACTGACGCACCTCTTTGAGCGTGGCTATTTTTCCTCCTGTTATTTGCTCATTTTCTCTCTATTCTAGTTCCTCTGAGTTCCTCTGTGATGAAGGTTTTGTTATTTTTGGTTTAGATGAACTGAGACCTGTCACTGTGTGTTCCTTTCTATCAAAGGATTTTGTTCTTTTGTTGTTTTAGGTTGTTTATTTCACGATTTTGTTAGTCTTGTAGATTCTCTGAAGTTTCCTTTTGTTCTGTTGTTGTACAATGCGTTGGGACGCCTTTCAAATGCTCCCTTTTCAATAAAATATTAACTTACCAAAAAAATATTTGGTATGACTCCAAAGTAACCAAATACACATCAAGTCAAATAAATGTATCTATGTGAAACATCATTATAAAAGAAACATTCCATCAATTGATCACTCCAATCCAACCAACTAGTAGGAGGGAACATTGTCGAGACATAAAGGTAACCATTACAAGCAAAAACTATGTGATACCTCTAAGTCCAAGAAGATCATTACCTTCTAGAATTAATATGGGATGTTTAAATTGAACTCTTTTCCACTCATTTTTTCATGTATAAAGAAAGACGTTTGTAAGATGAATGACCTATTTTGAGAACAAATTTGAAGAAGCATGACATAGCTTGCAAACATAATCTTGTTAAAGGAATATTATCTATTTTTGAAACTCAAACAAGATATACATATGTCATTATCAAAGCCCAATATCTCATAAAAATCTTATGGAGTGTACTAGCATTATAAGCAATCAAGATACTAAATGATAAGATGCATTATGATATCATAAATATTGACAACTTAGTATGGGATAATTCAATATTTATTAGATAGCATCAATAGCTTTTGGGTCCTAATGACTCAACTCTCAAGCATAAAGAGAATTTTATGGGTTGCTATATTCTTGTTTAAAAAAAATATGATAGTTATTGGATTATTCATAGGGCTGAAACAAGTACACCAAATTGTTAAATATTACATTCAAGATATACATCCCATTTATCATATCAAATAACTGATGATAAAATAATAAATTGTAAAGAATCTAGTATTTGATAACAATAAATAAAATGAAAATCAAGAGAAGATAAAACAATAAATAATCCTTGCACAACCTTCTTTCCATCATATGCAAGACAAAAGTTTTTGACCAATGAGTTCAATAGTCAACACTAGATGCATCGTAGCACATACTTCACTTGAATATATTGAACATGCATAACAATTCTATAAGTATTATAAAGTATTGAATGAGTATTTCTAATAATTGTACTTTTTGAGTGCATGATCGATGGAACCCAACAACCCTAAGTATCATAGTAGAAATTCAACATTAAGGGGAGAAAAATCTCTCTCAAATTCCAACATCACCATAGAATATTTCATTAAGTCAAAGGTTTAGATAGAGCTATGACTATGATGTAATAGGGGGTAGGGGGGATGTTTGGAATTGTTACATCATAGTTAATGTATGTGTAACATGTTATGTATGGTCTACTAGAAGATAAAGGGTATGTTAGGAGCTATTACATCATAGCCCATAAGAAAAGGCAAGTTGTATAACTACATGTCATAAAGTCTATACATGTAGTATATGGTAGAGGTAGTTGTAAGTTTGGTTAGAAGTTTTCTATGCCTAAACTAGGTATTTTATATACTTAAATACCTATCATTTCATAATTTAATGTATCTAATTATTGAGTTATAACAAGCATTACCACAAGTTGGAATCATTCTTACACCTCTTTATTATTTGTCCTTTCTCAAAAAAAGTTCTTAATTTGTTGCTTCAAATATTTTTTTGTTCATGGGTGGTTCCTCATTCAATCCTTCGTTATATGAAAAAATGGTACTACCCCTTTAAAAGTGATAGACTCACATGTTTATGGAAATTTTTCCTTGTTTGTTTTTTTTTAGGGTATATGGTTGGAACGCATCTAGATGTCTTTAGAGGCATTAGTAGAGATGAAAATGGGGATTTCCTTCGAATAAATCTTGCTACTCATAAGAATAACTCAATTACAAAGAATTGGGATGGGATTGAGAAGGGAAAATGATGCAGGAGCATTCGGTAGCAGCAGAGCAATCTTGCATCAATTTTTTTTTTAGGTGTTTGCCTTGATGTCACGATATAGCGATAGAGAAAAGTGTCGTGATATCGCGACATGTCACATTTTCGTGGCTCAGGAAGGAGAGAGAAGACGTGGAGCAAAAATGTTGCGATATCGTGACATGTCACAAAATCGTGACTAGAAGACAAAAGAAGGCGCAAGGGAGGAAAAGTGTCATGATATCGTGACATGTCGCATTATCACGACAAAATGACGAAGCAAGGCGTAGGAGTGAAAAATTTTGCGAAATCACGATCGAAGGAGCAGAAAAGGAAGCAAGGAAGAAAACTATCATGATATCATGACATGTTGTGATTTCACGACCCGAAGCAGAGAGCAAGAGCAGAAGGCAAAGCTGTCACGATATCATGACATGTCACGATTTCATCACCCAAGAAGCGAAGAGAGAGCAGAGGGCAAAGATGTCACCATATCGTGACACGTCATGATTTCACGACCCAAAGCAGGGAGCGAGAGCAGAAGGCAAAGCTATCATGATATCGTGACATGTCACGATTTCGTGACCCAAGAAACAAAGAGAGAGCAGAGGGTAAAGATGTTGCGATATCGTGACCCAACGAAGAGAAAATGCAGCGAGGAGGAAAATGTCGTGATATAGCGACATGTCATGATATCGTGACCCGACGAAGAGGAAAGGTAGCGAGGAGGAAAATGTCATGATATCATGACTCGACAAAGAGAAAATGCAGCGAGGAGGAGAATGTCACGATATCGTGACCCAAAGGAGAGAAAATGTAGCGAGGAAAAAAAATGTCTCGATATCACAACATGTCGTGATATCGTGACATACTGCTGGTTCATGACTCGAAAAGCATGCATTCCCAGACAGTGTTTCTTGAGGTGGTCAAATGCCTCATCAATATAGGATTTCTTTATTGATAAGTTTGCTAAGCATGGCGACTTCTCGACTGTTGTACCCAGAGGTCAGAGATGTTCAGATGGCTCATCAATGCATGTTTCTATGGTTGAACCGATGGCAGTTGCTAGTTAGGATAAAAAGAGGTGAAGGTTACAGTCACGGGGGTGGTGGAGGAGCCAAGTTTTGGGGATTACAAGATTGTATTCTTCCTGGGAGCATAGGCAGATCACCGAACGTGAGGCAGCTTGCATCAGGAAAAAGGAAACTATGCCTACGGGCTAGTGTTGTAAATTGATTTTTGATAAAGAAAATAGAAGATTGGATTTTGAAATTTGGGTCCCCCCATCAAGTGGTATCAGAGTAGGAGTTCCTGAGTGTGTAAACAGATCATCGAAAGTGAGGCAGTTTGCACTAGGATCTGTGGAAGAGTAGGAGTTCCTGAGTGTGTGAGTAGATTGTCGAAAGTGAGGTAGCTTGCACCAGGATCTATGGAAGGGTTGTGAGAAGAGAGTGAAGCATAATGCCTCCATGAAGAAACCATGGTGGTGGGAGAAATATGGTGCCAATAGAAGATTTTAGGGCTCTGTAGAGGCAAGTTTAAGCCCTGCAAGAGGAGCTAAGTAGAAGACTTGAACCCAGAGGAGAAGAAGGAAGTGAAGATGAAGTTGATGAAGAAGAGGACCAGTTTGAGGAAGAAGAAGAGGTTGTAGATCTTGCACAAGCCAAGTTATACAGAGCCATCTCTTAGATTGGAAAGAGACCGAAGATGGAGGTTTCTATGTATTTTGGAAATCTTGATCCAGAGGAGTTGATTGACTGGATCAATGATTTGGAAGAATACTTTGAGTATGAAGAGATTGAATATCCTGATAGGGTCAGATTTGCTAAGACCAAGCTGAAGGGTCATGCTAGCATCTGGTGGAAGGGAGTGCATCTGGAAAGAAATAGAAGAGGAAAGGAGAGAATAACCAGATGGGATAGAATGGTAGAGAAGTTGAAGAGATAGTTTATTCCTACAGATTACAAATTGGATCTACTAAGGAAAATGCAGAGCTTGAGACAGTCAAGCAAAACTATCAAGGAATACACAGAGGAGTTCTATAAGATCTCCATCAAAACTGGCCATTCAGAGGCTAACAAGGAGAATGTGGCCCGTTACATCAATGGGTTGAGAACTAGTATTCAAGAAGATTTGAGTCTGGTTAGGATGAGCGTCATTGAGGATGCTTACCAGTTTACTCTAAAAGTTGAAGAGAAGCTGAACAGAAGGTTTGAGGGTAAGCAAAGAAGAAGAGGTCATGGAGAAAGAACTGGTGGAAGAATAGATGGAGGACAAGATGAGAAGAAAGAAGAAGCTAGCAGTAGCCAAGATCAGAAGGGAGATAATGATTACAGATCTCGTAATCAAAACAATGGCTACCAAAGAGGAAGAGGTAGATATGGAAGAGGAGGATTTCGTGGAACCTGTTTCCTTTGTGGGGAAGAAGGACATCAGTCATACGAGTGTCCACAACATCGAGAAAATATGAATAAGAGACCTAAGGGTCCTACCAGAGCTGCTATAGCAGATGAAAGAGCTGAATCAAAACATTCTGAGGAGGTAGAGAGAGGAGAAGTGATGTTCACAAGGAGAACCTTGTTGAATGAGGAGAAAGGATCAGACCAAAGGAGGAGCCTATTCCGCATAAGGTGTAAGAGTTTGGGTAAGGTCTGTAATGTGATTATAGATAATGGTAGTACTAATAACTTGGTCTCTAAAGAAATGGTTACTAAGTTATAACTAGAGAGGAGGAGACACCCGCATCCATATCGGATTGCGTGGTTGTGGAAGGACCATAGGACATTGGTCAGTGAATAGTCCTTGGTCAAATTTAATATTGGGAATTACTGTGATGAGGTCTTGTGTGAAATCCTGCCTATGGATGCTTGCCATTTTTTGTTGGGAATGCCATGGCAGTTTGATCGATGTGCAGTGCATGATGGTCATGCCAACACTTACTCAGTGACAAAGAATGGAGTGCGCCATAAGCTAAAGCCCTTGAAGGAGGTGGGCGAAAGGGTATGTAGCAGCACTAGAATCTGTTTGCTGAAGGGGATGGATGAAAAGAGGTTGCTCTGGGGTGGAGGTTGAAGAGGTTGAAGATTTTGCAAGTTGTGAGAAGGTGACAGAACAATATAGAAGTGAAGGTCACTTCTCAATCCACCTCGGTTGTCTGATGCAGGAGCATCCGATGGCAGCAGAGCAATCTTGCATCAACAAATTTTTTTTAGGTGTTTGCCTCGATGTCACGATATCGCAACAGAGAAAAGTGTCACGATATTGTGACATGTCACGTTTTCATGGCTCAGGAAGGAGAGAGAAGATGCGGAGCAAAAATTTCATGATATCATGACATGTCACGAAATCATGACCAGAAGACGAAAGAAGGCACAAGGGAGGAAAAGTGTCGCGATATCGCGACATGTCGCATTATCATGATAAAATGACGAAGCAAGGCGCAGGAGTGAAAAATGTTACAAAATCATGACCAAAGCAGGCAAAAGAAGGCGTCCATAGAAATTGTCACGATTTTGTGACATGTCATGAAATTGTGACTGAATCAGGAGAGAGAGGGCATCCAAAGAAAAATGTCATGAAATCATGACGTGTCATGATTTCACGACTGAAAGAACATAGGAAATTCCAGAGGATAAAAATGTCATGATTTCATGACATGTCATGAAATCATGACCGAAAGGGAACAGGAAGGGTCGGAGAAGAAAATGTTGCGATATCGCAACATGTCACGATTTCGTGACCCGAAGCAGAGAGCGAGAGTAGAAGGCAAAGCTGTCATGATTTTGTGACCCAAGAAGCGAAGAGAGAGCAGAGGGAAAAGATGTCACGATATCATGACACATCGTGATTTCATGACCCGAAGCAAGGAGCAAAAGTAAAAGGCAAAGTTGTCATGATATTGTGACATGACACGATTTTGGGACCCAAGAAGCGAAGAGAGAGCAGAGGGCAAAGATGTCACGATATCGTGACTCAATGAAGAGAAAAGGCAATGAGGAGGAAAATATCACGATATCGTGACCTGACGAAGAGTAAAGGCAATGAGGAGGAAAATGTCATGATATCGTGACCCGATGAAGAGAAAATATAGTGAGGAGGAAAATTTCACGATATCACGACATGTCATGATATCGTGACCCGAAGGAGAGAAAATGCAGTGAGGAAGAAAAATGTCATGATATCGTGACATGTCATGATATCACGACATACTGCTGGTTCATGACCCAAAAAGGCACGCATTCCTAGACGATGTTTCTTGAGGTGGTCAAATGCCTCATCAATACAGGATTTCTTGCCCGATAAGTTTGTTGAGCATGGCGGCCACTCGACTGCTATGCCTAGAGGTCAAAGATGTTCAGATGGCTCATCAATGCATGTTTTTGCAGTTGACCCGATGGTAGTTGTCGATTAGGATAAAAAGAGGTGAAGGTTATGTAGACACCAAAACAACACCAATCTGATTATGTGACTGCAAACACTGATCGCTTTGACACACATATCCCCCAGGGCAGCCCTCAGAGGTTAAACAGTGGTCCTAACCACTTTCATAGCAATTTTGTAAGGTCAAGAAGCAATTTGGCACATTCAGGCACTTTGCCCAGTATTCGTCTCACCCAGGGATGAATACTAACTAGGATTCGTCTCACCCAGGGATGAATTTTGAAATCGTCTCTGGTCAGGATGAATTCTAGGTTTAACGGGCAAAAAGAAGAATGCCGCCAAGTGGCATCCGAGGACAGTCAATTATTGCCTCCTGCCATGCATGCACGTGTAGGTGGGTAGGTTGGCAGTTAGAGGACTGTCACAAGGGCAGTCATGGAAGCCCAAGTCAGGGAGGAGTCTCCTCCCTCTTGGGAAGGCATGGCCGCCACATGGCATCCCTGCATGCCCCTCCAAAGAGACCCCATGGGTCTATAAAATGGTGGAATTTCCCACCCAAATGAGGACAGAAGGAAGGCATTTTCAAGCAATGAAGTGCTATCCATTTGAACACCCTATTGCATCCTTTTGATTCACCTTTTCACATCCATTAATATCTTTCGCAAAATAGGTTATTGGGTGGCTTTTGGAAGCATGAATCTAAACCAAACCCAACATTTGACCACCTCAATCCACCAATTTTCCAACAACACCATCCCAAGAGATTTTGGGCCCATCCCTAGTGGATTGGCACCAAAATCAAGTTCCAATGGTGGGTGGCCCATTTGGGCACCCCACACTTTTCTTTTAAGTTTCATTTTAGTTATCATTTGTTTATCTCTATTCTATGCTATGCTATTTAAGTAGTCTCTAATTTTGATTTCATAAGATTTTGATCAAACATTATCATGCTTTGTCGATTGTGTAGCTCTCACTAACTTGTAGGTAGCGACATCGAATTCCCAAGGATAGAGGCCAAATTGGGAGAATACGACCATCTGGGTCGTCCCAAAATGGCCCCAATTACTTAACCCCTTTGTCTGCAGGTGTTTTGGAGACCCTGGGGTTCAACATTTAGATGGATCATTTCGGCTTTCCTAACACAGTCAAATTCGTCCCACCCGGGGCGAATAACAACAAAATTCATCCTGCCCAGGGACGAATTCTAGGTAAAAGTAGATTGGCCAACATTTTCAATGGTAGTTGCCCTCTGGTAAGGTCTTTTGGTCTCTTTCAGATTTGTAGGTGACTTAGATTCATTTTATTCACTGTTTTCGACAATCTTTTGCATGCATCTTTTGTTAATTTCAAGGAATAAACTTTCTCTATTTGTAGTAGGTGCTACTAACACCTTGGTTGTTTCTTTGCACGTAGGAGGAGCAGCAAAGAAGTGAGGATTCATCAACATCAGCGGCGGCAACACTTTGGCCCGCCCATTTTGCATGTGGGCACGCGGGAAGGAGATCACTATTCACTTTTGTAACGGAAACATGCTAACTCTCCTAGCCCCTAAAAGGGGAGGAGATGGATTGTAACCAATTTTGGAATCAATTAATATAAAAGGGCTGTGCTCTTGCTTTCCCCTTTATGTTTGTTTTTTATTCGATTACATTCGTCCTATTTCATGCAATTCGTGCATCAAGCTAGTTAGTTTACATTGCAACAATTAGTGTTTCTTTTTCTTTCGAAATCTCATGCTTTCAGTGGCGATCACGGTGGGACGTTGTCCCCTGGTTTTAAGATCAAGTAACTGATCCATTTCTGTGTTTTGTGCTTGACAGGTACAATTTTTTTTAAAGCAGACTGTTATTCGTCTCTGACTGTGACGAATACTTTACTGTAATTCATCTGACCCTGAGACGAATTTAAATTCATCTCTGGCAGGGACGAATTCTATTCTGTAATTCGTCTCACAGAGGGACGAATTTCTTTCTATAAATTTTTAGAGCCAAAGATCAGAAACAACAAGTCTGGGCAGAAAAGAGGTAAGGTTCCAAAACTGTCTTTGTCATTTTTTGATTTTTTGCTTTCACTTTCTGTCAATTCTTGCGTGCTTAAGGAAAATAGTGGTTGCTTGCATGTTTCAATTTTAAGTAAAATAAACCACACACACATCACGTGGCATTTTTTTAACCAAGGAGCTGGTCGTAAGACCCCAACCCTTGAGCAAGACCAACGGTGGGTTCATCACCACCTTGGATTGACTTTGCATCCATTTCCCCTGATTGTCACTGTTGTTAGGCATAAATCCTAATGAAAGCTGACCGAGTGTCGCTGGGGTGATTCCCATGCATGCAAGGATAAGTCTTCTATGGTAGGTGTCATTAACAGGACAATCCCCCTTCCGTACCGCCTATGTTCCATGTACCATCTGCTCTCACGTACCTATAGTTTCCCTCTCGTAAGGGCGGGTATATAGAGAGGTTGGTATATCGGTCCGACAATGGTATATTGAAGGGGCGACCATTTATGGGAGTCATATGAGCCAACATTCTGCATTTAAACGTTCTTCAAAACTTGCAAAAACAAAAACAAAACATCAAAATGCACTAAACCAGTTTAGGACACACCATTAATATTTAAAAGAGATAATCACCGTTTGTGTATGTGTGTGTTCATTTTTGCTTAGTGTAACAAAAAAAATCAGAAAAATCATAAACAAAAGATAAAAATCTATGCATTTTGTCACTCGCTCCAAAAAGCTCCAAGGATTCCCGCAATCGCTTGGTCATCCCCAAAAGGCCCCAAAGGTGTCCATGAACCCTTTGGTCAACCCAAGAGCACCCCAAAGGTGCCCATAAGTGATGCAAGAGCATCCAAAAAAATATGGGAAATCTTATATTTTCCCTAAATTTTAGTGCATCTTGCCGGGGCCATAACTTCTCAACCGTAGCTCCGATTGACTTGAAATTTTACAAGGAGTTAGTTGGGAGATTTTTAAACCAATTTTTGGGGCCAAATTCCATCATCTAGGGCCCCGAAATTAGGTTTTAAAATTGCTCACCTAATTTTTTGTGCTTTTTGAGCTGTTCAAAGGTTAATATCTCCTAATGTATTTAGAGTTAGGACTTGAAACTTCATTTTTAGCTTGTCTATTGTAAGAGGGATGCGCACCCCAATTTTGGGCCCCATTTAACTCATTTTCAATTTTTAGGGTTTTTAGAGAGACATCGTCATGGTGCTCACCCGCAACCAAGCCCAATCATGGGCGGATGCTGTGGGGAATATCCAAGGAGGCACAAGTCACCTTCGGTATAGCCCCAAGGATTTGGTCATACCACCTTGGCGTCCTGAAACACAAGGCAGACCCCTCCACACCTTAACGGATAGGGACTATAGGGGCACCCCTTCTAGGAGCACTCCTGTTCAGCATAGCACTCAGCACACACCCTTCCATGAGGGGTACATTCGTAGGAGAGCTCCCTTAGATGCTCGCTATGAGTGGTCATCATGCGATGAAGCGCTAAGTCAACATAGGGTTCGACGGGAGGAACCACATGATTACACTATCCCTCCTTCACCCCCTCTAGTTGTCAGGACTACAAGGACAAATCCAGAGCACAAGGCTCCTCAGGCGGGGTGAGCCAACTCCGCCCATTCCTTTTTCACTTATGAAAGAGAGCATGAGGAAAACCCTTACCTTCCTCAAGAGCAATATACATCATGGGAGCAAGACGCCTCTGCAAATGCTAGCTATCAGGATCACCTACTAAGGCCAGAGCCTCGAATAAATGCCACTACCTCCAACAGAGGGAGGTGGCCTATAGAGATCTTGGATCACTACGACCGAGATAGATATCTAGGAGAGGCATCTAGGCCTTCTAGACATGAGGCGATAGGACCAACTATCTTAGAATCTATCAAGCATTTAGCACATCGGATGCAACTCACGCAACTTGAGCTAGAACGACAATAGTTAGAGCAATGGTATCTTCTAAATAAAGAGCACCTTATGCACCAGAAGGATGAGTTGTTCAAACACACTATGCAGGAGAGGACTCCAACCCCTCACACGCATAAGACAAAAAATTATGAGAGGCACAAACCCCGGGTGAGAGACAAGTCTCCACGACCTTATCGAGCACCACCCCCGATGCCTCCTAGACATGAGCGAGAGGCTACTCCTATAACCAATGATGGGCGCATTCCTCAGGAACCCACTCAGGTTTATGGGCCACCCTTAGAAATTCATCAAGAAGCCTCTAAGGAATCTGAGCGAGAAGAAGAGCGGGATGAAATGCCCTACCAAGGCATGGGGGGTGCTATCTGGCCACCCCTCCATAGGCCCCAAGTTCCTCAACAAGAACCAACCAAAGAGGAGGAGCTCAAATCTCTCGATACATGCAAAGTGCTAGAGCACTTAGAGTCGGTAGAGACCAAGATTTTGGAGCTCCCAAGGCCCAACTTACATGAGGCTCCTTTCGAAGAGGATCAACCTTTAACCATAGGGCTACCTAATGATGCAGTCCTCCATGTCTCAAAATCTCTAGATTTTGATGAGCTATACTCATTGGCCGAAGGTGAGGATAAAATAGAGATAGCCCACAACAATCACATGCGACAACATCGACATCCCATAAATATCGATGAAGCAATTCAATAGCTAAACATAATACTAGGGCATGAGTGGTGCGTTAACCCACCACAGTGGGACCAAGCGTTACATCCGCAACTTTGGGCACACAAAGATCAACTTTCGCCCAGAGACCTCATAGCAATATCAGTGTCGAGGGCAGATCCTACCCTCATCTCCACACATAGGGCCGATCCATTCGTGCCAATACCTCTAGAGCCAGATCCAGAGCGCAAAGACCATCAAGCTGGGGGTACCTCTATCCCCTGAAGAGCAAGTCAAAACCAAAAGCTCCAAGGATTCTCGCAATCGCTTGGTCAAAACCCCAAAACGCTCCAAGGATTATCGCAATCGCTTGGTCACCCCAAAAGCTCCAAGGATTATCGCAATCGCTTGGTCATCCCAAAAGCTCCAAGGATTATCGCAATCGCTTGGTCAAACCCAAAAGCCCCAAGGATTATCGCAATCTCTTGGTCAACCCAAAATGCTCCAAGGATCCCTAAAATCGCTTGGTCAATCCCAAAAATGCTCCAAGGATCTCTAAAATCGCTTGGTCACCCCAAAGGCTCCAAGGATTATCACAATCACTTGGTCAAAACCCAAAAAGCTCCAAGGATTATCGCAATCGCTTGGTCACCCCAAAAGCTCCAAGGATTATCGCAATCACTTGGTCAATCCCAAAAGCTCCAAGGATTATCGCAATCGCTTGGTCAAACCCAAAAGCCCCAAGGATTATCACAATCGCTTGGTCACCCCAAAATGCTCCAAGGATTATCACAATCGCTTGGTCACCCCAAAATCTCCAAGGATTATCGCAATCGCTTGGTCATCCCAAAAGCTCCAAGGATTATCGCAATCACTTGGTCACCCCAAAAGCTCCAAGGATTATCGCAATCGCTTGGTCATCCCAAAACGCTCCAAGGATTATCACAATCGCTTGGTCACCCCAAAAGCTCCAAGGATTATCGCAATCGCTTGGTCATCCCAAAACGCTCCAAGGATTATCACAATCGCTTGGTCAATCCCAAAATGCTCCAAGGATTCTCGCAATCACTTGGTCAATCCCAAAATGCTCCAAGGATTCTTGCAATCGCTTGGTCAATCCCAAAACGCTCCAAGGATCTCTTTAAATCGCTTGGTCAACCCAAAAATGCTCCAAGGATTTCCACAATCGCTTGGTCAAAAATAAGAAAAGTCAAAATTCAAAAATCATCAAAAACAACAAAAAAAATTTGCATCTCATTTCTAGGCATGCTCAAATTCATCAATAGAGAACTCTTCTCGCATCTCATCTTCATATTCACAAAAATCAATCCATAAAAAATACAAAAAAATATGTAGCTGCATTAAGCATCGCACCCATACATTGCATATTTGTGGTCGTACAGGTCAAAGGCACCATAGACTGTAATTATTCTTATAAGTCCATCTTGTTCCACACTTTTCCATTTTACAAAACAGCAAACAAAATCCATTTACTATTGTTTACCACAATAGAGTCAGTGGTCTTCTAATGTATCAAGAGTTTTCGTAATTCAGTCATCATTTTGCTCTTTAGCCATGTAATGTACCGAGTTAGACAGATTTTACGAAGGTAGAGTTACACTTGAAATACGCCTTGTTACGTAGCATCCCAACACAAATTAAAACACATAAAAATTCCCAAGTTGTGTGAACGAAAGATGAAACCTGCACAGTAATCCAGGTCACCGTAAGCGAAACGGTTATCTTGCTCATCCCCCGTGCGAATGGTTCTAGAATGCTGAGAATTGATAAAAGGACGAGCTCTTCCCTATTCATTCACCTTAATATACAGTGGTTTTTACCACTACCAAATCCCAATCATAGTTGGTTCCCAAAGTTGTAAGGATTCGTACTACACGTCCCTGCCAAGGATGGGTAGTCATCCCCAAGACCTAAAAGGATCAACGCCATTCACGAAAAAAATTCCAATAAATCATCATCCTAACACTTTCCATTCACCTTTGGTCTCCAAGTTGTAAGGATTCATACTATCCGCCCCTAACCAGGATGGGTAGTCGTCCCCAAGGCCTAAAAGATCAATGCCCTTACTTCATAATCTCCATCATCCCCTTGGTCCCCAACGTCGTAAGGATTCATACTATCCGCCCCTAACCAGGATGGGTAGTCATCCCCAAGGCCACGAGGATCAAAGCCATTCACAAGCTCAAACTCACAACTCGCTCAAAATACAAAATCAAGTAACTAGTGGTTATCACCACTATTCAAAATCCTTGCTCAAAAAGAAAAATAAATAGAAAAATAAATAGTGATTTGCATCACTATATAGACGAGCAAGTCTCCCAAATAATTCAGCCAACAAACAACCTGAACTTGAATCTTTGGAATTCTCAGCATTCGAAAACCATCTAGGTGATCCTCATTACAGGTTTGGTTGATAGCCTATCTGGCAATGTGGTATCCTACCCGCATGACGATATGTCTGTCACATTCGCTTTGCGTATATGCAGACCAATGTTTGCATAAGGATGAGCTAGCTTATGGTATCCTGGATAACACCGTAGATTAATCTAACTAAATACAACAAAGGAGTTAGTGGAGCTAGTTAGGTGATCCTCAGTACAGGTTTGGTTGAAAACCCATCTGGCACTGGCAGTATCCTGACAAATACCACATAAATGAACTCAATTGCACACACAGGGATGTGAAATAGCTTGGTCAAAAACGAGTTCGATTCATACCTTGGTCAAAAGTCTTGTAAGACAAAGTACAATCGTGGCTAGTGAGTTAAAACCGTCTGAGTCTCAAAAAACCTTAGCTACATTTCTAAACCAACTGTGCTACTTTTCATCTTTGCAATACCATCAAAAAATACAAAAAAGAGAAAAACCACATGCATACATACAAATTCATCTACCACAACAATCGCATAAAAACAAAATCACAAAGTCCTAAATAGTCTATGGTGCCCTAACCAAACAACACAAATTCATTTCATCCATTACATTTTGCATATCACATATATATCAAAAACATTTGCATTTATCATACCATATACATCCATTACCATAAGCATGCATCCATCAACATCAATCATTTTGCATAACATAAAATAATGACATATACACAAAGCAAGAAAATCAAAACAACAAAAACAACAAATATCCACAAACAATAGCAATAAAAGTGTCGAACAAAGGCACCTTTGTGCCTGACATTCAATGGCATAAAAAAAAAACTGATGTCAGGGTTTACATTATCACTACCCTACTCTCGAAGAAGGCTACCATAGCCGGACCGCTCCACGGGAGGACGGATTTTCGACAATTTCACCCCCAAACGACGTCCCAAACTGGGTCAAAGCCCACTAAAAAACAACGAAAAAATGCAACACAAAAACAAACAGCAATAAGCATTGCCGGACACAAGTGCTCTTGCACTTAACCTCTTGGCATAGAAAATCGATGTAGGGGCTCAAATTGTCACTCTCCTACTTCCCCAAGAAGGCTACCATAGCCGGACCGCTCCATGGGAAGACGGACTTTCGACACTTTCACCCCATTATGGCATCACCAAAAGGGTTTCCACCCACCAAAAATAGGTCTAAATGTTGGAAAAATTGCACATGCTTAACGATAAACCATCTAAAGGCACCCTTGCACAAGTCATCTTGGGTCAAGCGACTCGTCGCTTTTCTCACGAAGGTCATTCCCTCATCGATTCGTCGCTTGAGGGGGTAGTCACACTTAGTCACCAATCAACAAACACACACCCAATCAAGGCAATGACATGCATTCAAAGAATCATTGACAAAGACAATTACGCTCCTGCTTGGGGCAGTAAACAAGCAATTATCAAATTGATCAAACACTTGGCATTCGTGAATCATGAACACAAGGTTCCCCTATGGACAAAAGGTTGCGCCCTTTGCCTAATCATGACTGATCAATGTCCAAGCTCAAGTCACACCTCACCAAAATAGGTTAACACTTGAAATCAAATTCCTTAGCTCGTCAAAAGCAAGGATTCAAGAATGCATGCCCTTTCCATGCTTGGGGCATCAAAAGTTGGTTAGGTTACCAAGAAACCCTAATCATTAGTGCTTTGGTTATCTATTTTTGCTCGGTATTGCGCCATGCGCAGCGCATCCCAAAAAGGGGCATCTGTAGACACCAAAACAACACCAATCTGATTATGTGACTACAAACACTGATCGATTTGACACACACAGCCCCCAGGGCAGCCCTCAGAGGTTAAACAGTGGTCCTAACCACTTTCATAGCAATTTTGTAAGGTCAAGAAGCAATTTGGCACATTCAGGCACTTTGCCCAATATTCGTCTCACCCAGGGACGAATACTAACTGGGATTCGTCTCACCTAGGGACAAATTCTGAAATCATCTCTGGTTAGGATGAATGCCAGGTTTAATGGGAAAAAAGAAGAATGCCTCCAAGTGGCAACCGAGGACAGTCAATTATTGCCTCCTATCGTGCATGCATGTGTAGGTGGGTAGGTTGGCAGTTAGAAGGCTGTCACAAGGGCAGTCATGGAAGCCCAATTCAGGGAGGAGTCTCCTCCCTCTTGGGAAGGCATGGCCACCACATGGCATCCCTGCATGCCCCTCCAAAGAGACCCCATGGGTCTATAAAATGGTGGAATTTCCCACCCAAATGAGGACAGAAGGAAGGCATTTTCAAGCAACAAAGTGCTGCCCAATTGAACACCCTATTGCATCCTTTTTGATTCACCTTCTCACATCCATTAATCTCTTTCGCAAGAGAGGTTATTGGGTGGATTTTGGAAGCGTGGATCCGAACCCAAACCCAACATTTGACCACCTCAATCCACCAATTTTCCGACAACACCATCCCAAGAGATTTTGGGCCCATCCCTAGTGGATTGGCGCCAAAATCAAGTTCCAACGGTGGGCGGCCCATTTGGGCACCCCACACTTTTCTTTTAAGTTTCATTTTAGTTATCATTTGTTTATCTCTATTCCATGCTATGTTGTTTAAGTAGTCTCTAATTTTGATTTCATAAGATTTTGATCAAACATTATCATGCTTTGTCGATTGTGTAGCTCTCACTAACTTGCAGGTAGCGACATCGAATTCCCGAGGATAGAGGCCAAATTGGGAGAATCCGACCATCTGGGTCATCCCAAAATGGCCCCAATTACTTAACCCCTTTGTCTGTAGGTGTTTTGGAGACCCCGGGGTTCAACATTTAGACGGATCATTTCGGCTTTCCTAACACAGTAGAATTCGTCCCACCCGGGGACGAATAACAGCAAAATTCATCCCACCCAGGTAAAAATTCTAGGTAAAGGTAGATTGGATGAATTTTTCAATAGCAGTGGCCTTCTGGTAATGTCTTTTGACCTTTGTCAGATTTGCAGGTCATTTATATTCATTGTATTCACTATTTTTGACAATCTTTTGCATGCATCTTTTGTTAATTTCAAGGAATAAACTTTCTCTATTTTTAGAAGGTGCTACTAACACCTTGGTTGTTTCTTTGAATGCAGGAGGAGTAGCAAGGAAGTGAGGATTCATCAACATAAGCAGTGGCAACACTTTGGCCCGCCCATTTCAAATGTGGGCATGCGGAAGAAGGAGTATTGATCACGATTGTAATCAAAACATGCTAACACTCCTAGCCCCTAACAGGGGAGGAGATGGATTGTAACCGAGTTTGGAATTAATATAAAAGGGTTGTGCTCTTGCTTTCTCCTTTATGTTTGGTTGATTTGATTACATTCGTCCTATTTCATGCATATTCGTTTAGCATCAAGTTAGTTTTGTTTTCATTGCATCTTAGTATTTCTTTCTTTCGAAATCTCATGCTTTTAGGTTACAGTCACGCGGGTGGTGGAGGAGCCAAGTTTTGGGGGATTACAAGATTGTATTCTTCCTGGGAGTGTAGGCAGATCACCGAACATGAGGCAGCTTGCATCAGGAAAAGGAAACTATGCCTGCGGGCTAGTGTTGTAAAGAAAACTACGCCTGCGGGCTAGTGTTGTAAATTGATTTTCGGTAAAGAAAATAGAAGATTGGATTTTGAAATTTGGCTCCCCCCATCAGAAAATAAAAGGAGATAGCTATATTTTAGAATTTGGAAGCCTAGGTTGGTGTTGATCCCATCTCAAAGGAGGATATTAGAAAGAACACCAAATGGAAGGCTCCTGAGGAAGGCTAGGTGAAATTTTACTTTGACAGGGCCTGAAAAGGTCATCCAATAAAGTCTAGGCGTGGAGGTATAGTTAGAATATCAAAAGAGGTTTTGACTGATGCCTACATAGAGCATTATGGTATACAATCCAACCATGTGGTAAAATTGAGGACTCTTCTATCTAGAATAAAGCTATTATCCTTGCTTAATTCTCCAAATATTATAGTGGAAGGGGACTCCTAGAACATAATTAACTACTTAATTGGGAAGGGGGAACCAAGCTAGATAATGGAATAAATATTAAGGGATATCAAATCCTTGTTACATTACTTTCAAGAGTTTAAAATAATGCACACATTAAGATAAGGGAGCAAAGTTACTAACTTTATGGTTAATTAAGGAGTTAGGAGCAGTTCAAATAATCTTTGGATGGATTCATTTCCTCCTCATATGATCTCCTATTTAAGTCTTGATGGTCATTCTAGATTTGATAATGTGGAAATTTTGTAGGTTGTGTTCTACCATGGATATGTTCCCCTCGAAGACTAGTTATATTTCCCTTAGCAGTGTTCTTAGTGCTAATTATGAGGAAAGGAAATGGAACAGTCTCATTGCTTTTGTGACTAAGGCTAAATTTTAATTGTATTAGAATAATGGGATGCAAAAATGTTAAAATAATCCTAGGATGTGGTGTAGGTCCTAGTATAAATTAAGAAGAAGGAATAATTAAAGGTCGATGTCAACCTCTCCAAATATTAGTTATCCATTTTGCTCTCTTGTTTTATTTGCAATCTTTTCTCGTTGGCATCTTGTGTTAGTTTTCATCTTGTTATTTTATCTAATATTTTTATCTATATGTACCTTTTAGGCCTTAGTATTTTATCCCTATTGGAAGTTTCTTTGTCCTTTGTAAAAGGGTTGGGACCCTTCCAAAAATCCCTATTTTCACCATCAATAAAAAAGTATTATCACTTTAAATTTTATTTTATGTCATTGTATCTATGATTTTTATAGTTATCAAATTATTTTAAATTCTCTAATAGTCATACTTTTGTAGAGACCTTAACAATTTATTTTAACAATTCTACCTCATCGATCCCAAAATTTGAGAAATGTTTCTAGATAAAAATATTGGCTAACTTATCCCTATTTGAAGCCTAACTCTACTATCCTCTATAAGTTGTAATTTATTTTCCTTGGTTTGTATGATTTGGTATTTTAATTCTTGAATTCGTTTTAACCATTGTTTAGCCTAATTAATTAAATCATTTTGTATCTTAGTGTAAGGCTCTTTACTTTTATGAGCCATTACCATTTGTTGAATGATAATTCAATTTCGTGTACCATTATATCGGTCATAGATTTTATTTGTAACATTGCATTACATATTATGCTCTCTAATGTAACTAATTATTTCATTTCCTATGTTGAGCATAAATTTTATTTCATAAGAGCATATTCTAAGACTAGTTAAGTTATTTCCATATTTTTCATTAACCCAAGATAATCCCATGCAACTATGATTATTGTGTTCTTTACAAAAATTACAATTTACTCTTTGGTTTATATTATGAATACAATTTTAATAATGGTTATTTGGTGCTTTATAATGCTAGCATCTCAACATTATACCCCAACATCCATTAGCATACTCTCCTTAATATTCTCTACTACAACCTCATTTTTTTTGTCTTCTCTTGGCTTAATCTTCATCACTACCTCCTTTGGTTTTGTGATATTCTTTTGCAAATTTTATGGTTGTGGAAACAAGTTGGTACTTCATCATTGCTCTCATTGATATTATAATATTGAGGAATGATTCCATAACCTATTGCTATGTTATGGGTGTGAAGACCATTTCTTGTGCATGTGTCTAGAACCATTTGTTATCAAGTAGTATTTCATATCATACTAACATATGGAATATAGGGAGGGATGGCATTGATTGTCGACTATAACTAGACTATCATATTATTCTAAGGTTATAAATTTAAAATTGAAACCATAAATTGATCTTGTGAATAGTTGGGGTTTGATATGAATATTTATTTCTTTATTTATTTAATTCTTCATACTTCATAAGGGCTTTGGATATATATTTGGCTGCTTCAGGGCATAATATTAATGAGGGGAAATCTTTAATTTTCTTATTTACCATTAATCTAGTTATACAGACTCGTATTGCATAGATTCTAAGATTTCATATTGGTGATCTTCCCTTGCAGTATCTGGGTATTCCTATTTCTGTGGGTCCTTTGCATCGTGAGATCTAGAACTCCATTTTGGACAAATTTTTGTGCTCATGTTTCTCATTGGACTATTAGATGGCTCTCCTATGTTGGTAGAGTTTTACTACTTAAGTATATGGTTCAGTACCTTTGCATCTATAGGTGCATGATTCAGGTTGCTCATGCTAGCTTTATTCATTATTTAGTTTGTTTGTCTAGAAGAATTTTATGGGATGGTAATTTAGAGTCTTTGAAGTGGAGCTTGGTTAAGTGGGAAACTATTTTCAAATTGAAATAAGAAACGGGCTTGGGTATTAATTTTTCTTCTCTTTCTGGAGAGGCCTTGGCGGCTAATTTTTATTGGCGATGGTGTATTTCTCAAGACCAAGCTTGGGAAAATATTCTTTCATATAAATATTTAAATGGGGTTGAGGGATATGAGATTCCTTGAATAAGACAAGCTTATACTGAGGCGGGGGGGGGGGGGGTGAACAATATAAGATAACTTTTTACATTTCTTTCCAAATCAATATTATGCAGTGTATAGATAGAAGTATTAATAGCAGTAATCAAAACAATGTACACAACACCACACACAATAGAGACAACACAATTTATGTGGTTCACCCAATACAGTCTACTCCAAGGAGAAAATATTTCACTAAAATTTTCTCAATCAATATCTTGGGAATCCTTCCCAATTACAATGTTTATATACCTCTGTCCAAAGGTGATGATGATCCCCTAAATATAGTTTGTGGATCTCTATCCACAAGAAAACTCCTCCTCTGATCTGGTTGGTGATCCTCTAGAAGATACTGCCCCCACTACATTGACTATGGATCTTTCTCCACTTGAAGACTCTTGTACTTACTCAAAAGACCTATCCTCAATGTCTTGGTTGATGGATCTCTATCCACTAGAGACTAATGTCCTCTCTACTATGTCACCTCCAAATATTTATCTTAATATTATACTAAACATAGTCCAGTTGATCTAGAACAACTCTACTCAATCTCTTGTACTAAACATAGTACATTCGGTCTAGCATAAATCTAATTAAATCTTTCACCAAACATAGTCCAATCGGTCTAGCACAAGTCCACTCAAATATGCACTAAACATAGTTTATTCGATATAGTACAAATATGCTCAATAGGTTCACTCAGGACCTTCTCAAATTGGCTCAATAGGTCTAATCAGAACCTACTCAAATATGCTCAATAGGTCCACTCAGAACCTGTTCAAATATGCTCAATATATCCACTAAAAACCTGCTCAAATATGTTCAATAGGTCCACTTAGAACCTGCTCAAATCTTCTCAACAGGTCCACTCAGAAACTTCTCCAATATGCTTAATAGGTCCACTCAAAAATTGCACAACTTTTCTCAATAGGTCCACTCAGAACCTGCACAATTCTACTCAAAAAGTCCACTCAGAACCTACACAATTTTTCTCAACATGTCCACTCAAAACTTGCATAATTCTAATCAATAGGTCCACATAGATTCTGTACAAATCTGATCAACAAATTCACATAGAACCTGTCCAAATTTTCTCAACAAGCTCACAGAACTTGTCCAAATATGCTCAACAAGCTCACACAAAACTTGTCCAAATATGCTCATTAAGCTCACACAAAACTTGTCCAAATCTTCTCAACAACCTCACATAGAACTTATCCAAATCTACTTAACAAGCTCACATAGAAATTGTTCAAATCTACTCAATAAGTCCTCTCTAGGACTTGCTCAAATCTGCATTGCAAGTTTCCACAAAAGCTTGCACAAAATCAGTCCACAAGTCTTCTCAAAGAATTACCTCAATTCATCTTAACAAGTCCACACATAACTTATCCAATCTCATATAAGCATAAATACAATTATTAGAGACTCAATATGTTCTATACTCAATGCTCAATCACTTTCTCAACTCAATCTCATAGAATCATAAAGATAATTTTTAGAGACTCAATATGTTCTATACTCAATGCTCAATCTCAACTCAATCTCATAGAAGCATAAAGAGAATTGTTATAGACTCAATATGTTCTATACTCGATGCTCAATCTCAACTCAAAACAGAATATAGAATATTTTGTTTTAGGGAACTTGAAAAACCACTTAATACATCCACTTGAATAGGCTCAATCAACTCTACTCAACCAATCACTTCAAGGAACAACCCTTTCTCACAAACCCTAGTCCAAACATATATCAAAAAACTGAAATTGTTTCCAACAATGCTCAACAAAAAATCTCACATAACAATGATACTCATGTTATTTTCAAACCCTGGTTCAAGTTCTTTGCATAACATCTCACATAAAAAACATTGCTAATAAAATATTCTTCATATAATAATGATACTCATGTTATTTTCAAACCCTAACTCAGGTTTTTCACACAACCAATGGCTTCAACAACAATGCTTATAAAACAAGGTTTCAATCACAACTCTCAATCCAAAAAACCTTGAAGCATTAATTCAAACACTTTTGAAAAGGAAACCCTAATCAATTCCTTTTCACTCCAAAATTAATTTTCAATCAAGACAATAAAACAACTCAATCAAAGAAGAATTTTTCCCATACATTTTCTTGAAGATTAGTAGTCCTCACAAATATGCCACACTCACAATTACTTCTTTGTATATCTCAATAAGGGTTAGAGGATATTTTTCTTCAACAAAATATATCACAAAAATAATATCAAAATTACACCTTATCACTCCAACTTAAATAATAATCAATATTCTCACAATAGTCACAAAAACATTTAATTCAAAATAACATATCATCCATAAAATCTTAACCTTTCAATACTCCACAATCACAATTTAAGACTTTAAATATAAAAAAAAAAATTCTCCTTATAATTCCTAAAGGTAATTCTTAACTACCACACTTTAATATAAAGCAACCTTTCCAAACTTCAACCATAAAGCAACCTTATGCCTCCAATTTAGGCATTAAAGTAAAATAAAAATAAAAATATTACCTTTGCCTTTGGAGAGTTTCAAACTCTCAACGCAGCCCACACAAATGGCTTTGCCCACAGTGTAAACCACCATATGAGCTACACGCTCGTTGGGAAGGAAGGAGCACCACATGATTCAAAATGCTATGCCTCCCTTGCCTTGCAAAAATTGTGTCTATTGATTGACACTAACACACCCACCAAAGCGCTTCCACCGAGATTTGAATGTTGTCCTCTTGCACACAAAATGTAAGCTATGAAGCCCACTTGCCACTAGGCCAATGTGCCTAGTTGTCTCTAGACCTCCCAACACTTTTCCCTTTGTTTCCTTTTGGTGACAGGATAAACACAAATTTTGATGCTTTATTATCACGAGCTCCTTTTGACTAAATTACATGCAATCTAGAATGCGAGCAAGGATAAAATTAATGCCTTTGGGTATAGGTTTAAATATTAAATTTCCTCCTTTGTATTTAAAATGTCGACACTTCAAAATGTAATGACGTCGACGAGGATTATAACCCTTTACAACATGCTTTGAATTTCCTTTGGTCTTAAACCCAACATTTGAGTTTATTAATATATTTTTGGACTTTATAAAACCCATTTTTACCTTATAAAAAATTATAATAAAAATTATAAATGTTTTTATTTGGGTTTTCACCATGGCACATTTAATATTATAATAACCAATATTATAATATTAATCCTTCGATAAAATACCTTTAGTATTTGTTTATAGAATTTAAATTCATGCTGAATTTAAATAATTTATAAAATAAATATTATAACTCCTTAACTTCTATCTTTTGCACTCTTTCACTCGATATTTTGCCTTATTCCTAGATATAAAATAACCATATTTTTCTCCTTTATTTCCTACTAAAATTATTGATGACTTCATCTGGTGACATCAATGACAACTTTGACTTAGGGACTCAAAATTTCCAACAATATCCCCCTTTGTCATTGATGGCAACCCATATCCTTTTTACTAAAACTTGACCTTTATTTTTCTTCTACTCCCCCTGGGACATTGCTCCCCCTGGCTCAATTCTATCTCAAATATAAAACCTCTTCCCATATCCAATCTCTCTGTAATACACAAATCACATATATATCTACCCCTTTGACATCAATGGAAAAGGGTCACCTTTAGGGTTCGGGTCTAAGAATGAGCCTCTTAGCTTAGCCCCTCCCCCACCTCCACATGAGGTGGTTAATTCTAGGGTAGGAGTATTTCTACTCCCTGAAAGCACTGTTCTTTACCTTTATATTTTTTATTCTTTTTTATGTTTTTTGAATCCTCAGACTATTTATTTCTAAGTCATCATCCCTGTTCCTATCATCATTCATGTTCATGTTCATGTTCTTGTTCTTGTTCTCATCCATGTTTCTATTCATGTTCATGTTCCTGTTCTCATACATGTTCCTGTTCCTGTTTCTTTTCATATTCCTATTCTTGTTCATGTTCTTATTTATGTTCACATGCTTGTTCCTGTTCATGCATATTTCTAGAATATTTTCTATACACCATCTTGTTGTGTGACCATCATTATTGCACTTATAACGCTTAATGTTATTATTCCTTGGAGGTGCAAATGTCTTAGGATTTATCCTAGTGAAGTCATATCCTATTTTGTCATGAATTTTGCAATTCATTGCCTTGTGACCAAACTCATTACATGAGTAGCAATACCCTTGGAAAATATGTCCTTTCCCATATTCTTGTCTTTCATTGTCCTGCACTATGAAGCCATGTGCCCAAACTTGTGAGATGAAAAACATCTTCTATTGAAGCTTCCTTGTTTTGACCTCATTGGTCTCTTGTTATGATTTTTGTTCCATATGTACCTTCTATGTGCATTGTTCCTATCTTTGTTGAACATTTTATTGTCCAAATCATCCTCTGATGTCTCACTCCCACTAACACTATCTTATTTTGATGTGTCTTCATCTAAATTTTCTTCTTCTTCAATACTTGAAGTAGACTCTTCTTCCCATTTCTTTTGTACCTGTTTGGAAACAAGACTTGTCTTGTTTGTCGCTCCTCTTTGTATCTTTGCTATTTTATCCACACTCTTTGCACTGGTTACATACTTGTCTAACTTATTCTTGGAATACTCTAAATCTTCTTTTAGTAGTGCCACTTCTTGTGCTAACTTCTCACATTCTAGAATCTTTGCTTCCAACTTATCTTCGAACTTGCTTGCCTTATCTTTGATTTTTCTAAATCCTCTATGAGCAATAATATTTCTTCATCACATTCTTGAAACTAGCTTTCAATATTAGAGTGTTGCTTTCTTACCTTCTTTACCATTTCAAGGGCATAGATAAGTTCTCCCTTGAGATCATAACCATTCTCTGTTGAATAATCCTCTATTTTTTTACCTTTGTCCACATAATTACTTTATTTTGGCTTGTCTTCTATAGGATAACTCACTTTTTCTTATAATACTATTAGAAGATTTTCATATGGTCATTCAAGTGCATCTTCAAAATAATCATCAATGAAACTATAACCATCCCTTGTGGAATCATCTTCAAGATGTCCAAATTTATCACATCTAAATCACTTAAGAATAACTAGAGTCTTTTTCTTAACTGGTTCTTTTTCTTCAATCATAAATAGGACTTCATCTCTATCATTGTCTAAAAAACTAGCATCACTATCATTTGAGTAATTACTTGCATTATGCGCATAATAGCTTCTATTTTGTCTTTGGAAGAACTTCTTTCCTTGTCTATTTTTTCTATACTTGCTTTTCTTCTGGTACCTATATCTTTCAGATTTCCTATACTTGTGATTCTATTTTTCTTCATCATTGTTGTTCTTTGGATCTTTACAATCTGTTGCAAAATGTCCATACTTTCCACAATTGAAACACTTAACAAATCTTAGATCTATGGGTCTTATGGAACCTTTATCTCTTCTACCATAGTTAGTTTCTTCATCACTAGATGACTCACTGCTTGATTCTTTCTTCTTACCCTTTTTATTTTTTTTACTTTGAATGTAGCTTCTTTCGGAGGAATAGGATATTTTGTTCTTATCTCAAAATTCGTAAGCATGCCAAGAAAATAATTTCTTGTCAAAGAATCACTACCAAGTGATGTTTCTATATAAGAGACCTTTTCACTATACCTTTTTGGAAGAGTTCTCAATATCTTATCGCAAGCATCGAATTCATCAACCTTCATTCCAAGACCTCTCATATTATGTACAAGTTCATCAATATTAGTGATATAGTCAGGAATGTTTTCATAATTCCGCATTATTAAGTTCTCAAATTGATATTTTTTATCTTAGCTTTCCTGACACCTTTATCTCTAAATATATTTCATGCAACAGTTCCTACATATCTTTTATTGTTCTACAATCCATAACCTTCATATATATTTTTTTAAGTGAAAAACCCCTTGTGGAGCCGCCTTGGTCTAAGAGACCATGAACATGGGTTCTACATCATCAAATTCACCCAGGGGTTGCACCCGACCCTGCACGCACCAACATTATCAATTGGATTTTGGATACCCAATTCAGCTTTTTGGTACGGTGGAGATTTGAACCTGGGACCTCCCTTTGAGGATTGCCCTCTCCTCTCCAACTCACCTATAATTGCATATATTTTGATCTACCTAATCCTTTTATAATTGTATTCATAGCTCTTGAATTTGTATGTATTATAACCTTACCTTCCTTATCTGTATGAGGATTTATTGTTGAATCATATCCAAATTCCATTGCATCCTAAACTTCATTGCCAAGTGCCATCAGGTAAAATTTCATTAGCATACACCAATACAAGAAGTCATTTCCATAAAATACTGATATTGTATTATTGATGGACTCGTCCCTTTGATCCTTTTGATCCATTGTGTTCTTAGATCGCTTTTCCTTCAAGCTATCAAACTCTTCTGAAGGAACCCGCTTTGATACCAATTGAAGAACACAAGCTTATAATGAGAGGGGGGTGAAAATTATAAGAGAACTTTTTACTTTTCTTTCCAAATCAACATTATGTAGTGTATAGATAGCAATATCAATAGAATTAATAAAAATAATGTACATAACACCACACAATAAAAATAACATAATTTACATGGTTCACCCAATGAGGGCTACTCCATGGAGAAAATATTTAACTAAAATTTTCTCAATCAATATCTTGGGAATCCTTCCCAATTACAATGTTTATGGATCTCTTTCCAAAGGAGATGTTGATCCCCTAAATCTAGTTTGTGGATATCTATCCATAGGATAACTCCTTCTCCTATATTCTAGTTGGTGATCCTCTAGAAGACACTACCTCTACCACACTAACTATGGATCTCTCTTCACTTGAAAAATCTTGTCCTCACTTAGAATACTTATCCTCAATGTCCTGGCTGATGGATCTCTATCCATTGGAGACTACTGTCCTCTCTACTATGCCACCTCCAAATCTCTGTATTAATACTATACTAAACACAGTCTAGTTAGTCTAGCATAGCTCTGCTCAATATCTTGCACTAAACACAGTACATTCGATCTAGCACAAATATTCTTAACTCTTGCACCAAACACGGTCTAGTTGGTCTAACACAAGTCCACTAAAATCTACACTAAACACAGTTCATTCGGTCTAGTACAAATCTTCTCAATAGGTTCACTCAGAACCTTCTCAAATCTTCTCAATAGGTTCACTCAGAACCTTATCAAATCTGCTCAATAGGTTCACTTAGAACATTCTCAAATCTGCTCAACAGGTCCACTCAGAACCTACTCAAATTTGCTTAAGAGGTCCACTCAGAACCTACTCAAATCTACTCAACAAGTCCACTTAGAACCTGCTCAAATCTGCTTAAGAGGTCCACTCAGAACCTACTCAAATCTACTCAACAAGTCCACTCAAAACCTACTCAAATTTTCTCAACAAGTCCAATCAAAACCTTCTCAAATATGCTCAACAAGTCTACTCAAACCTACACAACTATGCTCAATAGGTCCACTTAGAACCTGCACAATTTTTCTCAATAGGTCCACTCAAAACCTGCACAATTTTTCTCAACATGTCCAATTAGAACCTTCACAATTTTGCTCAAAAGGTCTATACAAAATCTGTATAACTCTTCTCAGTAGGTCCACACAGAACCTATTCAAATATGATCAACAAGCTCACACAGAACTTGTCTGAGTCTTCTCAACAAGCTCACACAAAACTTGTCCAAATCTTCTCAAAAATCTCATAGAACTTGTCCAAATCTGCTCAAAAATATCACACAAAACTTGTCCAAATCTACTTAACAAGATCACACATAACTTGTTCAAATCTACTCAATAATCTATCTCTAGGACTTGCTCAAATTTGCATTGTAAGTTTCCATAAAATATTGCATAGAATCAGTCCACAAGTCTTCTCAAATACTTGCCTCAATTCAACTTATCAAGTCCACAGAGAACTTGTCCAATATCATAGAAGCATAAAGATAATTTTTAGAGACTCAATATGTTCTATACTCAATTCTCAATCACTTTCTTAACTCAATTTCATAGAAGCATAAATAGAATTTTTAGAGACTCAATATGTTCTATACTCAATGCTCAATCTCAACTCAATATCATAGAAGCATAAAGAGAATTGTTAGAGACTCAATATGTTCTATACTCAATGCTCAATCTCAACTCAAAACAAAATATAGAATAGTTTGTTTTAGGGAACTTGAACAACCACTTAATACATCCACTTGACTAGGCTCAATCAACTCTACTCAACCAATCACTTCAAGGAACAACCTTTTCTCACAAACACTAGTCCAAGAATATATCAACCAACTAAAAATATTTCCAACAATTCTCAACAATAACTCTCACATAATAATGATACTCATGTTATTTTAAAATCCTAGTTCTAATTCTTTGCATAAAATCTCACTTCAACAACAATGCTAATAAAATATTATTCATATAACAATGATACTCATGTTCTTTTCAAACCCTAACTTAGGTTTTTCACACAACCAATGGCTTCAACAACAATGCTTATAAAACAAGGTTTCAATCACAAATATCAATCCAAAAAACCTTGAAGCATTAATTAAAACACTTTTGAAAAGAAAACCCTAATCAATTCCTTTTCACTCCAAAATTAATTTTCAATCAAGCCAATCAAACAACTCAATCAAAGAAGAATTTTGCCCATACATTTTCTTGAAGATGAGTAGTCCTCACAAATCTTCCACACTCACAATTACTTCTTTGTATATCTCAATAAGGGTTAGAGGATATTTTTCTTCAACAAAATATATCACAAAAATAATATCAAAATTACACCTTATCACTCCAACTTAAATAATAATCAATATTCTCACAATAGTCACAAAAACCTTTAATTCAAAATAATATACCATCCATAAAATCTTAACCTTTCAATATTCCACAATCACAATTTAAGACTTTAAATATAAAAACAAAATTCTCCTTATAATTCCTAAAGGTAATTCTTAACTACCACACTTTAATATAAAGCAACCTTTCCAAAATTCAACCATAAAGCAACCTTATGCCTCCAAATTAGGCATTAAAACAAAATAAAAATAAAAATGTTACCTTTGCCTTTGGAGAGTTTCAAACTCTCAACGCAGCCCACACAAATGTCTTTGCCCACAGTGTAAACCACCGTATGAGATATACGCTCGTTGGTAAGGAAGAAGCACCATGTATTTCAAAACACTATGTATCCCTTTCCTTGCAAAAAGTGTGCCTATCGATTGATTCTAACACACCCACCAAAGCACTTCCACCGAGATTCACACACTGTCCTCTTGCACACAAAATGTAAGCTATGTAGCCCACTTACCACTAAGCCAACGTGCCTAGTTGGCTCTAGACCTTCCAACACTTTCCCATTTGTTTCCTTTCGGTGACAGGATAAAAATGAATTTTGATGCTTTATTCTCATGAGCTCCTTTTGATTAAATCACATGCTATATAGAATTCGAGCAAGGATAAGCTTAATGCCTTTGGACATAGGTTTAAATATTAAGTTTCCTCCTTTGCATTTAAAACATCAGTGCTTCAAAACGTAACGACGTAGACGAGGATTATTTTTTATTTTTTATTTTAATTTAAAAACCCCTTGCGGGGCTGCCTTGGTCTGAGAGACCACGAAAAGGGGGTTCTACATGGTAAAAATCGCCTGGGAGTCACACCCGACCCTGCCTGCACCAACATTATCAATTGGATTTTGGATACCCAATTCAGCTTTTTGGTAGGGCAGATATTTGAACCTAGGACCTCCCTTGGAGGATTTCCCCCTCCTCTCCAAATCACCTACAATACCTGGGTACATCGGCGAGGATTATAACCCTTTACAACATTCTTCGAATTTCCTTTGGTCTTAAACCCAACCTTTGGATTTATTAATATATCTTTGGACTTTATAAAACCCATTTTTGCCTTACAAAATATTATAATAGAAATTATAAATATTTTTATTTGGGTTTTCACCATGGCACACTTAATATTATAAAATTTATCCTTCGATAAATTACCTTTAATATTTATTTATTAAATTTAAATTCATGTTGAATTTAAATAATTTATAAAATAAATATTATAACTCCTTTTTAACTTCTATCTTTTGCACTGTTTCACTCGATATTTTGCCTTCTTCCTAGATATCAAATAACCATATTTGTCCCATTTATTTCCTTCTGAAATTAGGGATGACTTCATTTGGTGATATCAATGACAACTTTGACTTAGGGACTCAAAATATCGAACATTCCTCAATACAGTTTTTCTAGCATGGGCTCTTTCATATGGAACACTCTTAAGAAGGGGGCAAATTTTGTTAACCAAATTTTGTTCTAGATATTTCATAAGGGTTCCAAGGATCTCTTTTGGTAGGATTCTTGGGATGGGTTCCCTACTATTTTATTCATGTATCCTCATATTCAGAATCTATGTAAGGTGTTTTTGTATGTAGGTTGGCATCCGGTTTTGGACTACAAATTTATTGACAGAGTTGGGCAGGTTGAGGTTGTTAGTTGGAAGGATCCTATAGATTGGCTGATAGGGGGTACTTGTTAGAAAAGAGAGGAGTTGGCTCGTATTTTGGCTTCTAGGAATTGATCTTCTTTATAGTATGATGATGTTTTGGCTTGGGGCTTGGATCCTAGAGGGATTTATTCGGTGGCTTTGGGATACAGGAAGTTGGATCAACAACATTTTGGGGATGCTGAGGTGCCCTGGTGGAAGCAGGTGTGGTCAAAGGTCTCTTGACCTAAATGTAATTTTTATCTGTGGTTAGCTACTCACAATAGATGCCCTACCTAGGATAATTTGCAAAAGAGAGGTTTTCAGGGATATTCTTTTTGTTTTTTATGTGTGAATAGTCAAGAGTCTTCAGGTCATCTTATTTTTCAATGTTCTTTAGCACGATATATTTGGCATATTTGGTGGGGGTTTGGAAGTAGCCTTGTGCCCATGCTTCTTATTTTTTAGATTTTTGGAGGAGTTTAGGGAGACCTCCTGCTAAGGTTTTCTTTCTCCTGGTTTCTTGTACTATTGTCCCTTCTTGCATTATATGGCAGATTTGGTTGGAAAGAAATTGAAGAATTTTTCATGATAAGAAGCTTATTGTTCCTCATATTTGGAAGTGAATCATTGGTATGATCCAGGAAACAGTATCTTCTAAATGTAATATTAGTCTTCCTTTAGAGCAGTCAAAGATTTTGATGATGCAGATTTTGGTATTTATGGATAATGGTCCTCATCCTTCTATTTCTTCTGGTAGAAGAGATGTTAGACAAAATGTGGAGAGAGATGGTATATGGTATGCTCCTCCTCCAGGGGTGTTCAAGATCAATACAGATTGGTCTTCTCAGGGTAATCCTAGGCATGCTAGTATTGGAGGAGTTGGGAGATATAGTGTTGGGAATGCTTGTTTTATTTTTTCATGTTATAAGGGGATACACTCTAATAATTATATGGAGGCTATTGCTATTCGTTGTGCTTTGGAACAAGGGTTGGATCTGGGCTGGAGGAGGATATATGTAAGTTTGATTCATAAATTATTATCAATTTATTAAAGACTCACCATCTTGATAATATTCACTAGAGGATGACCTTGGTTGTTTGACAGATTCTTCAAATTTTTTGAAATTTAGAGTTTATCTCTTTCGTTCTCATTCCTAGGGAATGGAATAGGGTTGCAAATTATTTGACAAAATGGGCTTCTTAGTTTTAGGGGAATTGGTATGTTAAGGGTTGGTATCACCTCCCTTTTGACTATTCTTAGCATCTTCATAATTTACTTGCTGAGGATATGTCTGGTTGAGGTTTTTGTTGGCTATTTTTTGGTGGTTGTTTATTCTCAGCTGTAAGGTTTCTTTGATCTAATAAATTTGTACCCCTCTTTTATTAATTTTTTTAAATTTTTATGATCCCTCACTCTCAAATTTATTATTAGGGTGATTAGGGTTTCCATGCATATTGTAATGGATCTATATTTATCCTCACTCATTATTTTCTACATATGTCAATGGGTAAATATACAATATTTTTTTCTCTTTTATATATATGAAAAGATATCTTAACTAATGGACTACATTGGTGAGATTCTACAAGGGAATCAATTAATGAGTAGGTAAAGAACTAATTTTCTCCTTTGTTAGTATGATTGAATCTAAAATATTATTTATTGGTAGATTATTTGAACTATTTTTTTTATTTTATTAGATTCTCCATATGTTCAATCCATGTCATATCTATATAGCACTAGCTCTATGAGTCTAGTATCATCATGAAATCAAGTACCTTAAAATAAGTATTAAATATATTATCATATACTCCATTCCTTAGGAATGTTTTAACCCTAATACTAACATAGGATCTTGTGTTTCTTAGTTAAGAGCTCTTATAGATTTCTATAGTTAATTTTTGAAGTTATTTACAAACTTATCTATAGTCTAATTTGGTATTTGAATACATCTCTTCATTTATTATGATTTCCTTTACAACCTCTAGAAAATAGAACTCAACATTATATTCTTTTTATTTAATTCCATCTAACTAATAAATTATATATATATATATCATTTTGGTGCAATATTTTCCAATGTATGTGTGAATTTTTGTATCAATCCATTCATGCATGATTCCTTTTCTTTTTAAAGTATTATAAAAATAAATAGATGTTCATCTTCATCTTGCTTTTCTTTTATAACTATTTAAAATGATGTTTACTTCTATCCTAAATATCTTAGTCATCATTACTATGTTTTTTGTGTATTGTATCGTAATGTCATCTCTAATATCCATCCTAACACCTTACTATTTTGGGATTTATAGTAGTAGTTTGCTTGATATCTCTTCATCTCTTTCCAAATCTATGTCATTTAAATCTTAGTCCTAATTCTTCATCCAAAAATTTTACCATTAACCTATTAACTTTATTTTTCCCACTACTTCATCATAGTTTGATATTTCAAAGAGTGGAATACATTGTACTCTATCGATGGATATCTAATCTGTTAATATTTTTATAAGTGTATATGGCATAAAGGATGAATTATTTAAGTGGCTGTTATTTATGTTGGTTATTTCTTCACTGTCACAGTTAAGAATTTTATCATATCATAATTTTTAACTTTTCCTATTTCTTTGTACTATAATATCTATATTGGGCATCATCATCTCCATCATCTCCATCCTCTTATATTACCTTCTTAAGATGTTATATCTTTGGTGATTCTTCTAGAGATGATATTATATTTTCTTTTGTGCTAACATATATAGACCTATCAAATTCCTCACTTATAGCCTCACCTAGTTTCGTAATGTTAGAATTTATTTTGGGATTTCTTCCCTTTAGCTTCTAAGAGGCCTTTTTAATTGTTTTAGGTTCTCTCTCCTTAATTGCTCTATTATAGGATTACAATATCTTCTCTAGTATAATTATTTTGTATTTTGTCATATTTTATCATTTAATTGTAGTGATATAACTTTCTATTTTTCCATATATTTATGTGTTCTTCTACATAGGATAACTTTATTTATTGCTTTTCTAAATCACTTATGTAAGTGGGCATCTAGTACCATTCTATTTGCGCTAGTCAACACTTAATTTATAGGTAGATGTTCTTAAGAAATGATATTTCTATACCTTTAAAATATTTATATACATGATGTCAAATTAAAGTCACTCTTCTAATGTCCACTCTATAAAGTATCTCTACAGTTTAGTTTCAATCCAATGATTGGTGACTTTAGTCCAACTAATATCATTGTTTTCCAAATTTTATGACTTCCTTAGGTCCAACTTACACTAAAAATATATATTTCTTAAAATATGAATGAAGTAAAATATAATTTTATAGTATGTATAAACATGCCACCCAAAATTCTTAATATTTATCAATTTAAAAAAAAATACCAATATTAATTCTTTGCATATATCTAGTTACAATATTTGTTCGATGGTATTTTTGCCTTATCATTGTTGCAACCAAAACTAGACTTTCAATATTTATAACCACATTATCATTTTTACCTATATTAATAGAATATTATACTCAGTAGTGGAATAAATATTAGTCAATTTTAAAACTAACAAGGGGCATACCCGTTGGATTTAGATTATCTCCAATCTATTTGTATTTATTGTTAAACATGTAAAGTTTGAAAATAAATAATATGTCATTAAACATGAGTATAGTAGACTAATAATACATACATATTATATTTTTAGAGTGGATGTTTATTTTATTACGTTATTTTTTTTTTTTGGTAAGTAAGAGAATATTATAATTAACACCGGGTTTTAACTGGTTGACCCAAAACCATTTTACAAAATAGGGTCCACTGACCAACTGGACAAAGGCCAAGCCCTAAAAGTTTAAATTGACAACAAAAATGGCCAAGACCTACTCTTCCATTAGAATACAGCCAAACTAAACTATGGAAGCCTAATATTATGGCCATCGAGAAAAGAAAGACGCAAAAAGAACTAACAAAGACAAAAACTAATCATGCAAGCACCATGCGGAGTAGCTTGTGCCCATATAAAAATAATAGAATATGGTCAAAAAAAAAAAAAACATCCCATAGAATGGACGGCCAAGAGGCCAAGCAGTCTTCCTTGTAGTCCTCATCTAACTTCTTATCATCGTTCTTGCCATCATATTTAGATTTTGCCTTTGACTCCTTGTGCCCCTGGAACTGCTGGCTATAAAACAGAAGATTTAAGGAATCACACAAATCAACAGCTGCACTGATGAGGCCAGACAGACTCTTCAACTGGTTGATACTGTTGGAGGCTGATGAAATTGTCATCTTCTCCAAGACTATTATGGTGGGGTCTGGTGCCTCATTGTCAGGGATCTCCAACACTTTGTTATTTCTTTCTAGGGCCTTTTTGCGACATCGAATCCAAACACACCTTGGGAAATACTTGAGGCCAAAGCAGATTTTTCCCATGCATGAATTTGTAGATAAAAAAACCTATATCAGTGCCCCACCACCTGCAAAAAACACTAGTCACATGAACAAAAAAAACAAATATGACAAAATCCATTATAAGGTTCAAATTTTTTTTTTTTAAAAATGCCCCCATTTTCTGTCATTGATCCACTTTGAGCCTTCCAATCTAAAGTTTTTCATTATCTATCACCATTGAGACTGCATGAGGAAGATTTTCAGTCCACGTGATCAAATTTGCTGCTACAATGCCTTCATTTGCCAGCCTATCAGCTGCCATGTTTGCTTCCCGGAAGGTATGCAAAATTATGGCCTCAGGTCGGTCATGAATTAGAGCCCTTGCTTCATGGATGTAGTCATCAAATCTCCAAGGAGCTCTCTTAGTGTTCTTTAGAAGATTTATAATAATAAGAGAATCACCTTCCACCAACAGTTTCCCTGGATAATTCTCTGCCACCTTGAGGCTCCTCCAAACTGCCCTTGCTTCAGCCACATTGTTAGTTTGAGCTCCAAGATGTTCTGAAAAAGCTACAAGCACCTCACCCTTGTGGTCTCTAAGTAAGCCACCAGCCCTGACTTCACTCGGGTTGCCCCTAGATGCCCCATCAAAATTTAACTTAATCCACCCTAGGGGGGGTGGGGTCCATGTGATCATGGTTCTAGGACAGACTTGAGGATGATTGAGGCCATCAGTGAGAGGTAAGTTTAATGACTGGCCTAATGAAGCTTCAAAAGGATTTGGAGGTCTAGATGCTGCAGGCACTAAACAAGTATTCTCATTAGCATATGCTAAAATTTTTGACAGGACAGAGGATGACTGAGAAACCTTATCCAAGAAGGCCCGACGATTCCTTTCCAACCATATCTGCCACAAGTAGTGATGAAGGTAGATCTTCCACATATACCTAAGATGCCTATTCAAAAATGGGGAAGGCCACTGGACAAATAAGTCAAAAATGGATTGAGGATGGACCCAATAAATATGAAACACTTGTAACAGACCTAACAAGATTGAGACAGAAAAATTACAATAGAGAAACAAATGATCAATAGACTCCCACTCAGACATACAAAGATAACACCTATTAACAACAATCACACCTCTTTTTATTAAGTTATCCATGGTGAGGATCTTATTTTGGATGGCCAGCCATGCAAAAAACCCAACCTTCGGAACAATGCTTTTGGGCCAAACTTCCAAGTGAGGGAAAGTAGGTTCATCATTATCAATAAGCATCAGATAAGCAATCTTGACAGAAAATTCCCCATTGTCTGAAGCTTCCCAGATAAGTCGGTCCTCAAGAATGCCGGAAGGGAGTAAAGACTGTTTTAATTCATTCTCCAAGTATTATTGATGCCCCTGGTAGATCATTATTCATTATTGGCTTCCATACCCTTCTATTGTTTGACAAAGTAATAAAATCTGCAACTTTGGTACCAAAAACTTCAATTGTCCAAGCTCTAAGGGTTGAAATGATGGGATCTGCAGAGAGGGGATAGTCCTTTAACCATTTGTGGTCCCAAAAATCAATGTTTCTTCCATTTCCCGGTTTCCAACGTAGCCCTTTGCTTAGCAAGTTTTTAGTTTGAAGGATTGATTTCCAAAAAATTGATCCCCGGGGAGGAAAGGAATAACTTAAGAATTCAATTTCTTGCAAATACTTTCTTCTGATTATAGTAATCCATTCTGCATTTGCATTTTTCAAAAGACGCCATGCTTGTTTGGCCAGGAGGGCCATGTTTAAATGTTGTATTCTCCTTAGCCCAATACCTCCAAACTCCCTTGGTTTGCAAACCCTATCCCAGGACACCAAGTGAAAGAGTCGCTTAGATTCGAGAACCGATCCATAGGAACCTCTTCGGATTTGTTCAATTTTAGTGTAGACACTTGTAGGAGCTTTAAAAATAGAGAGAAAGTAGACAGGGATGCTTTGAATGGAAAACTTGGTGAGAACCGCCTTGCCGACTTGAGATAAAAATTCCCTTTCCATCCGACCGACTTCCTCTCGAATTCTTTCAATTACATTAGTCCACATGGAATCGGTAGCTCTGCCTGTAAATAAAGGAAGGCCTAGGTATGTGGATGGAAGAGTAGACACCGAGCATCCAAGAATCCTAGCAATCTTAATCGCCTCCGAATGGGAGTGTTAAAGAAATAAATTTTACTCTTTGAAAAATTTACCTTTTGCCCCATGACATCCTCATATAGCTCTAGAATATGTTTTATGACATTATCCTGAAAAGCGATGCAAGAGTTAACAACAAAGTATCATCCACAAAGCTGTTCATGTGTAATCGCTCGTGTTTGTGATGATGCTTTAATTCCTGAAATAAGACCAATATTACAGGCGGCTTTGATTGTCCTCCCAAGGGCTTCGACCACAATGATAAACAACATGGGAGAGATAGGGTCACCTTGCCTTAGGCCCCTTTTACTTTGAAAGTATCCAGCAGGAGCACCATTAACAAGGACTGAAAACCAAGGTTTCATAAAACATCCTTCCAAAAGCTTGATCCATTCATGATGAAAACCAAATTTCTGAAGAATGGCAGTGACAAAACTCCAATTTATGCGGTCATAAGCCTTGTTCATATCCATCTTGAGAGCAAAAGCGAGGTTTTTAGTCCGGACTACCGAATGGAGGGCTTCATGAACTGTTATGACCCCATCAAGGATGGACCTTCCAGGGACTGAGCGCCTTGACAAACATCAATAAACATAGGAAGGATCTTCCTCATTCTATTTGCAATTGCCTTGGTCAAAATTTTATAAACAACATTACAAAGGCTAATAGGTCTAAAATCCATCATAGATCTAGGAGTAGGAATCTTTGGGATTAAAGCAATAAAAGTGGAGTTAAAACTTCTTGGAATATGCTTTGTGGACTGAAATTCCTTGATAGTAGCACATACATCAAAACCTACAATATCCCAAAAAGCCTGAAAAAAACGAGGTGAAAACCCGTCTGGACCTGGAGATTTATCAGGGTTCATTGAGAAGAGGGCCTCTTTGATTTCTTCATCCGTGAAAGGCTTAATTAACTTCCCATTCAAGTCATCAAAAATTAAATGAGGAATATGGTAAAGCATTGATTCTGAAGCTAAGGCGGAACTGAAATGTTCTTCTCCTAAAAGATTCTGAAAATAGGAAACTGCTTCATTTATGATTTCATTAGGACTAGAAAGGAGTGATCCATCATCTCTAACAAGTTCTTTAATTCTATTGTGGCTTATGTTCCTTAAGGTAGATGCATGAAAAAATCTTGTATTGGCATCACCTTCTTTTAGCCAGGTAGCTCTAGACTTTTGCCGCCAAAAAGTCTCCTCGCAAGCTAGAACATTATGGTACTCGACAAGGGATTTCTTTTCATCCTGCTTGTAGGGAAGGGTCTGGCAATCCCTCTTCAAGTTTTTTCTCAATGGTTGATAACCTTTCAGAGATGGATTTCTTGTTTTCAAAAATATTTCCAAAAATTTCCTTATTCCAGATCCTTAGATTTTCTTTCACCACTTTAAGTTTCTGTGCTAATCTGAATGAAGGCCTGCCCTGACAAGAATGCTGCCACCACTGAGAAATTCTGTCTCTGAGATCAGGGTGGTGCATCCACATAGATTCAAACCTAAAAGGCCTTTTGAATTTTGGAGTCTCTTCAATTTCAAGTAAAATCGGGTTGTGGTCGACCCAATGCGAGGCAAGGACAACGGATTTGCATCCCCAAAAGATTGTATTGCTTCCTGTGACAAAAAAAACCTATCAAGCTTTTCCATTATAAGTTGATTTCCAAACCTCCTATTGCTCCAAGTAAATTTAGCATTTTTTAATTTGACATCCAATAAATTGTTGTTGTTGATGAAATCTTGAAAGTCCTCCATACTTCTTGCTGGAATTCCTACTCCCCCTTTTTTATCAGAGGGGTAAAGAGGGGTATTAAAGTCCCCCGCCACTATCCATGGGATATCCTGAAAAGCTTCCTTGAAATGACTGAGTAAATTCCATATATCAGCTCTCCCAGATATAGAATTAGGGGCGTACACATTTGTTAATATCCAAGAAAGGTCATTAACCTTATCCTTAAAAATAATGCTCATTACCCTTTCCCCCAATTGAATAACCTTGCCTTCCACCTTCCCTGGATTCCAGATACAAAGAAGACCACCTGAGGTTCCATTGGCTTTGCAAAAAATTGCTTCTCCATTTTTCCAGATATTGAGGGCAATTTTTCTAGACAAAACTTCATCGACTTTAGTTTCTTGCAAAATAAGAATAGTGGGATCAAAATCTCTTCTTAAATATTTGACTAACCGTTGTTTAGGAAGGCCATTGAGCCCCCTTACATTCCAGGATATGATCTTCATTTGGAACTTTTAAAGTTTTTTTCCTCTTCCCCTGCCTTGGACTTGAGGGGGCTTAAGAATTTTGTTTTCTTCAAAGGGAAGATTTCCAGTTGGTGGAAACAGAGTAGTCTGAATTCCATTAGCTATCTCATCTTGGACCTCTTCTTTCCATTGCTGGGCATTTGAATTTCTTCCCTTTTTTTTCTCACCTCCACAGTCAATCATGGGGGATTTCATTGAGCTTCTAGTCTGTTTCGGGCTAAATTTGGTTTGGGTGACCTGTTGGATAACAGTACTGGAAACCCCTTCTCTGGATTGGGACAAAGACAAAGGTGAAAAATGTCGCTTGGAAGGGCTGATTAACTCTGAAAGCACTTTTTCTCTTTCTCGGACAGAAAAGGACTCATCATTAGGGCATTCTTTATGGCCAACAGGAGGAGGATTGGAAGGTCCAGATTTGGTTGGGGAGTCAAGGTAAGCAGGGAGACCAAGAATTATATCCTCAAAATTAGACCCTTCATTCTGATTTTCCTCTGTAATTATTTGGTTTTCAGCCAAAATGTTAAATTTATTTAGATTCTCGAAAGGAGAGCATACCTTTTGTTGGTCTGTTTGTGATGTAGCAATTTGCTTGTCCTTACCATTGTCCATGTGAAGCTCGGCCTCATTCTCCATTTGTCCCAAACCGAGAGGCCTTTGCCTTTTCAACATTTGGATCTTTAACCCTGTACATTCCTGTGTATTTGCCATTATTTCGAAAGAGCGCCGCTTGGAATCATTATTCCTAGGAAGGGTTTCTTTGGATTCTCAAAAAAGAGCATTGTCCTTTGAGATGGCCTTGAATATTACAGTTAGAGCAAAATGCTGGTCTATTTTCATATTCGATGACCTGTAATCTTGTTATATTTCCATATTCTAACTCCACATGAGTAGGAAGCTCAGATTCTAGGTTTGCATTTACACAAATCCTAGCATGCATCATTCTGGTGCGTGCAAGGGTTGGATTATCAATGGCCACCAATTCCCCTATGGTCTTGGCAATACCCTGAAGAAAATACTCATGCCACCAATGAAACGGGAGATTTGGGAGACGGACCCAAATGGGGGCAAAGTTTATGCTCTGCTTTTCTGGGTCAAAATCCTCAGCCCATCTCCTAAGAAAAAGACTTCTTCTGCCCAAGAACCAAGGTCCTCCTGTTAGAATACGACTAGCATCTTCACTATTGTTAAGGCGTACAGCATAAAATCCCCTTGATAATGCAATAATCTCCATGTGTCCAGAAGTCTTCCACTTCAAGGATGCCCATCGTCGAATCGTTTCAATATCCGGCCTGCCCCCTATGAATTTGCCTACCAGAGAAAAATTTTCCATCGATATAAAGTCTGCCATTACGCTTTCAGGCACGGATACCTTCTGCCCATTGGGAGTGAGAGGTGGTAAAGAATGTAAGGAAACCCTATTGCCACCTTTAAGGGCCTGTGCAAAAGACTTATTGCCCTCAGAATTCTTGATGTGGGCCTTCTTATCAAAAATAATATCAGGGGGTTCGTGTCCCTCTAATTTTTTAAAACCCTCAGTGTCCTTGTCACTGTCCACCTGCTCTTCCTCAGTTGCTTCAGAACCTTGCTTGTTCCCTCCTTGAGCCTCACAGCTTCCAGGGGTTTGGAAACCCTGTTTCCCACCTCCAACAGAATGAAAAACATGTTTGCAAAAATTGCACCTGCCTCTGCTCCCGCTTTGCTCCATTCCTGCCTCCGCTCCTGCCTGCTCCTATTTTATTACGTTATGAATTTATATAGCTTCATAGCTATTCCTTGGAGGCTACACACTGGTTTAGTAGATATAACTAGATTAGTTCCAATGTAGTATTTGGAAATAACTAATATATATGATAGTATATAATTGTGGGGTCTAGTATATGATGATAATGCAAGAAATAGTGATAATAATTATTAAAATGCTTTGTTGGTAGTTTGTGACAGATGGAGCAGCAAGGAGGAGGAGCGAGAGGTCTAGGGGCATCAAACCCTAGGTGTGGGACTTCAGAGGGCAGATCAGCAGACGCGGCAGGTGGGGGCTCTGGCGAGATAGCAGGCCCCCGGGCGGAGGATGTGGACAAGGAAGTTCTATTGGAACCGGTCCAAGGGCGTTGGGCGGATGCGGTTGAAGATTTCTCCGAGGGGGACCGAGGACTCTATGCGTCAGGATCAAAGGAAGACCCAAGAAGGAGACAAAGAGAAACCTGGCAACTGGAGACCTTCATATCTTAATGCTCTTCGCGGTAAGCAAAAATTATCCGACTCTTGTTTTAATCTAAAATCTGTCAATGGTAGGTTGCACATCCCGGATTCCTTAGCTCAGCATGTGGCTATGGAGGGCAGAACATCTTTGGTGGCTAAATTTATGGGGGTGAGGCCAGAAATGGAAGTCATAAGGAGATGGGCCATCCAAAAATGGCAGCCAAGGGCCGGTATGATGATTAAGGCTTTACCCAAGAGTTTTCTTTTGGTGACATTTCAATGTGAACAGGACATGGAAAGGACTCTCCAAGGAGGTCCTTGGTTTTTTGGGAAAAGGGGCTTGTATCAGAAGCGTTGGTCCCCCGATTTCAACCCCCGGACTCGAGTCTTGGATTTGGCTCCTATTTGGGTTAAGATGCCGGGATTACCTCTCGCTTTCTGGAACGAACAAATATTGGCTGGGATAGCTACGAGAGATTGGAGAACTAATAGCTATTGATCCCGCAACCTTGAGCAAAACAAGACTCATGTCCGCTCGCATGTGTGTGTTGGCGGACTTGAGTAAAGAGCTCCCTAAATCCATTATTTTGTCGTCTATGTTTGGCCTTCATACTCAGGTATTTGAATATGAAAATATGTCTTTTAAGTGTAGTGTTTGTGGGAAGGTAGGGCACCAGGGTATCCACTACATTTCCAAGAACCAGCCCCCACTCCAAAATACTGATCCTCAAACCCGGAATAATATCCCTCCCCCGCAGATCTCCATTCCTACCCAACCTGGGCCTCAAGGACGTGGAGCTCGAAATCAGAATATCAAAGACCCTGTTCGCCCTATTGTAAGCAAGAGGCAACGTTTTAACCCTCCTCCCAAAAATTCCTATGCCCCAAAACCCTCTCACGGGGGAGCTGGTCCCTTTGATGGGAACCCTCAAGCTCAACCTGCTCCTAAGATGATACAGCAAGCCTCAGAGCCAAATCACAAAGGAAAGAACCCCATAGATCAATGCCCCGGGGAAAGTAAGTTTGATTGGGTGATACGGGAGGCCTATGGAGGCTCGGTGGAAGTGGTCCCATGTACTGCAGAGGAATTTATGGGAAGAAATTCCAAGGAGATCAACATCCCAGTGGAGAACAGTTTTGATGCATTAAATCATTTGAAGGGAGATCGGATGGACAGCCAAGAAGTGGAATCGAGGTAGAGGAGACTCAAGAGAAGGATTTAGAGGAGAAAAATCGAAGGAAGGAGCAGGAAACTAATAATACGAGCAAGGATACTCGGGAGGAAGAGGTGAACCACCAAGATAAGTGTAACCCCAAAGCAGGGAAAAAATAATCTACTAATCAAGAAGCTAAGAGCACGAAATCATCTCCACTGTCAAAAAGACCAGTTAACCTGGAAAGCCAGATTGTTACCCCAAATACCAAGACTGACCTACCCAAGATGGTTACTAGAAGCCAAGTGAATCCCAAGGAACTTCAACCTAGAGCGGATGTATGGGGATATGGTTCGGTAGGAAGAGGGAAACCTAGCAATGCTGCCTTAATGCAGAAAGAAGCAGAGCGAGGAGTGGCTGATGGCACTCAAGCAGTATTGCTCTTTGGGGCAAAGGCTCGAGGATCCAAAGCCCATAAATGAAGATTCTTTCATGGAATATTCGTGGGAGTAATCCTGCAAAAATAAGAGCTTTGTATGCTCTTAGACAAGAACACAAACCGGATATGATTTTCCTGCAAGAAACTAAAATGGAGGAGAGTAGAGTTATTCCTTTTAAGAATAGGACTTGGCGAGAAGTTGAAGTAGTAGGCCAAGAGGCCACTGGAACAGCAGGGAGGGTTACTCGGTTATGTGGAACAAAAATGTGATTGATAGTAGAGTGATTCGAATGTCTAGTTGGTTTATTTGTCTCTTATGTGTGGATAAAACCACGCGGGAAGAGTGGATCTTAACGAATGTATATGCTCCGGTTAGACGAGGGATCGAGAAGGGTTCTTTGGAGTCAGCTAGCTGAATTGAGGGAGACGGTCCCCAACTACCCTTGGATTGTGGCGGGGGATTTCAATTGCTACCTTAATCCTGTAGATAAATTGGGGGGCTCTCAAAGAATAACTGCTGATATCTATGAGTTTAGAGATTTTGTTGAGCAACATGAGCTGATGGATGTGGACCTGCGTAGATTCTCCTATACATGGTCTAACAAAAGATTGAAGGAAAACCAAATTCAGATAAGATTAGATAGGTTTCTTCTTTCTCAAGAATGCCTGGAGAGGTTTGGGGACTCTTCATTAATGGCACTCCCAAGAATCGGGTCTGATCACAACCCAATTCCGTGGGAAACAGGGGAGGACTCTAAGAAAAGATACATCAGACCCTTTCGATTCGAACTTATGTGGTTCCAACATCAGGATCTCAAGGATCCGGTTGCCCAATGGTGGGACAAAAAGTATAATGGTTCGAAACTGGCCCAAGTGGCATGTAAACTAAGGAATGTGAAGGCTAACATTAGAGAGTGGAACAAAACTTCCTTTGGCAATATTTTTGTTAAAAAGGCAGAACTAAAAGACAAGATCAATGAACTACAGGAGAAGTTGAAGTCAGAGCGACTTACGGAGGATCCGAGAAACCAGGGAGAGGGAGTCAGTTAGCCGAATACCACACGATGCTAGGATTTGAAGAAACCTTTTGGAGGTAGAAATCCAGATTGCGTTGGTTAAAGGAGGGTGATGAGAAATACAAAGTTCTTCCATGTCTCTACTCTTCGCCACAGGAGTACTAACAAAATTAAGGAGATCAAGATGGCCGATGGGTCTAACACCAAAGATATGGAAGACATAAGGAGGGAAGCGGTTGAGTACTTTAAATCGTTGCTAGAAGATGTAAATCCGACTATTGAAGAAGAGGACTCTCTGTTGGCAGCCATTCCACCCCTCGTAACTGATAATCTTAATGGATTCTTACTTAGTCCTTTCACAAAGGAGGAAATCAAGAAGGTCATTTTTGACATGGATGGTAACAGCTCCCCAGGACCGGATGGCTTCCCTTGCGACTTTCTTCCGAAGTTTTGGGATATCCTAGGCAATGATGTAGTGGAAGCTATAATTGAGGCTCAAAAGGACATGGAAATCCCGGAAGGAGTTAATGCTACTTTTTTAGTCCTCATCCCTAAACTAGTGGGAGCAATGGAATTTTCCGAGTTTCGCCCTATCAGTTTATGTAACACTCTGATGAAGATTCTCACAAAAACAATCGCCAATAGGTTGAAGGTTATCCTTCCTTTCATCATTGATATGAACCAAGGTGGCTTTGTGAAAGGGCGACAAATATTGGATGGTATCATCACAATTCATGAGGTTATTCATTCAATGGTGACTAGTAAGGAAGCAGGTATGTTACTAAAGCTTGATATGAATAAAGCCTATGATCGGGTCTCATGGCGGTTCCTCACCAAGATTTTGGGTAAGTTTGGTTTCTGTCCCAAATGGATTAAGTTGATTTTTAGTTGTATCTCTACTACAAGATTTTCTGTCATGGTGAATGGGTCACCCTCCGGTTACTTTAAGAGTGAAAGGGGGTTGCGACAAGGAGATCCTTTGTCTCCATACTTGTTTATTATTTTAGCGGAAGCATTGGGTAGGAACATTTCAGCGGCGGTGGCAGATGGTCAATTGGAAGGTTTTAAACCAGCCTCAACAAGCAGGGACAAGTGTCTCACCAACGAGTTTGTGGATGATACAATCATTGTGTCCAAAGCCTCGGTGCCTCAAGCTAGGAAGTTGAAGAGAATTCTAACCAAGTATGAGACAGAAGCGGGACGAACACATAAACTATAAGAAGAGTAGCATCTATTTCTTTAACACGCCCGGTGGGAGGGAGGAAAGAATAGCTAACCTCTTCGGTTGTGGAAAGGAGCTTCTACCAAGCAACTTATCTAGGCATGCCTATGTTCGAAGGAAGAATGAAGGCTACTTTGTGGAACTCGATCATTGACAGGATCTCCAAAAAGTTAGCAGGGTGGAAGGGCAGACCTTCTCGGCTCCGCGAGAAAAGCCTTATTAGTTCAAACTACTTTACTGAGCATTCCAATTTACTGCATGTCTCTATTTAGAATGCCTGCAAAGGTCCGAGCTACATTGGAGCTAATTCAACGCAACTTCTTGTGGTCAGGTTCAGAGGAGAGAAAGAGAATTTCGTTGGTAGCATGGAATCAGGTGTGTGCAAGCAAGGATCGGGGGGGCCTGGGGTTAAAGAGAATGAAAGAATTGAATCAAGCTCTGATTGGCAAACAGGTATGGAGATTTATCAATAATGATCAATTGGGATGGGTAAAACTTCTTAAGGCAAAATATATCAGAAATAATCAGGACTTCCTGAAAGCTGATAATCTTCCTAGAGGATCCTATTTTTGGAATTGTTTGCTCGAATGTCGGGAGGTAGTCAAGAAAGGCATCAGATGGAGAATTGGTAATGGAAGACAAGTGGACTTTTGGAAAGACCCGTGGTTGGAAGAGGCCCCTCTGAAAGATAACTTAGACCTTCAGGTCCTCCAACATAAACTTTCGAAGGAAATGGGAGGAAAAGTAGGGGATTTTATTGTCGTAGCACAGAAACTTCTTCTTGGAAGAAAATCGCAGTTCATAATCTGTCGAGCAAGAGAAGGTGGCCCTAACCAAACTCAATGATGCTTTAAGGGTGTTCCCGATCATTCCCTGGGGAGGAAGAGACAAGGCGATTTGGGGCAAAACTACAAGTGGGATCTATTCGAGTAAAAGCGCCTATAAGTTAATCCACTCGGGATTCAATGGTTGGACTTCGACTTCGTTATTTGGTTAAATAATTTAACCCCAAAAATAGCTTTCTTCTTTTGGTTGGCAGTTCAAAATAAGATCCCGACAACGAGATAATCTGCAAAGGAGAGGTTTCCAATTCATCAATCGATGTATCTTGTGTGAGAAAGCAATAGAATCCGTAAGTCATATATTTCTAACTTGTGATTTTTCTTGTACGATCTTCCAAATGATCCTGTCCAAATTTCATATAGATTGTGTCTGTCCAAATAGCATGTATGACTTCTGCATACAGTGGGCTTTCCCCTTCCGGGCAAAGCTTTTGACTTGGCTCTGGAAGCTCGACTTACCCCATTTTTTATGGGGGATATGGAATGAGAGAAATAAGAGAGTATTTAAAGGACGTAAGAAAGATCCGAGGTTATGTGGTAATAAAATAATCAGAGCTTTGAAAGAAAATTGGAAAACTTTCTTCTTCAAAAATGAGACCATGTCTCTAAGGGAAAGGAGGATTTTGCGGAGCCGGGGAGAGGAACTTCCAGGACCTAGACATTACAACCAACCCACGGGATGGTGTCAAGTGGATACCCCCACACAAAAGTGGGTTAAGTTTAATTTTGACGGGGCAGCTAAAGGAAATCCGGGGCCTGCAGGAGCAGGAGGAGTTTTGAGAAATGAGGAAGGAAAAGTGGTCCTTGCCTTTGCAGAGCCTTTGGGAACTCAAACAAATCATTTTGCAGAAGCCCGAGCCTGCATGCAAGCAATGAGAATTGCCAGACTTGAGGGTTATAAGGAAGTTATCTTTGAAGGGGATTCGCTTAATATAATCAAGGCAATTAAGGAGGATAAAGACCCCAGCTGGACCATATTGGAGCTTATCCTAGAAGCAAAGATTCATAAATCTCATTTGGTTAATGCCCGAATCCAACACACCTTCAGAGAAGGGAACCGGGCGGCGGATCTAATGGCAAATATTGCGGTTTCTGTTGGGGAGATGCAAATTTGGAAGGATAACTTCCCTCAAGAACTATTGGTGTTGGTTGCTAGAGAAGAGCTAAGATCAAACCTGTTAGAGCATCGGGGAGATCGGAGGGGCTGATGATGAGTAATCCGACGGATGGAATTAGACAAGTAAAGGCATCCCATTTGTCTGGGGCCTGGGAGGTGACAAGTGTACAGTACAGCAACCTAGTGTTAGTAAGTGCTAGGTGTTTTTTGGTTTTTGTTTTATCCTGAATAGTCAAGCGACAAGTATAGGACTATGGACTCTAATTATGGCTTAATGTGAGTCTTAGAAAGATCCATTTTGTATTTTGATTATACGGGCTTGATGCTAGAACCAGCCCATTTTGACTTTGTAAAAGGTTTGTGGACCTTATAACCACCTCTACCTTATACCAAAAAAAAGATAATGCAAGAAATAGTCAAATTATTTGATCCCAATACTAATTTTTTTTATCATCCTAAAGTATATCGCACCAATGTTTCTTCTTTTTAAATCTAATTTCTAACTTGTTGAGGTATTTTTGTTAAATAGTTAATGTCCATTCTCCAAATTTTATTTTATGTTAAAGTCTAAGATAGAAAGTAAGTTATATGATTCTTTATAAGTTATAAGAACCTTCTAGTAATTTAACATAGTTATTAATGGTTAAGAAATATAAGTTCAAAATTCATTTATAGCCATTCTTTCCTCGTAAAATTAGTGTCTAAGAGATTTTAAGAAGAAATATAAATGAGAATAGAGCCAACATTTCCACATGGTTGAAGTAGACCAAAGGAAAAACAAATCTTAATTAATCATTATGCATTAGTCAGAGGTATTCAAGGCAAATAACCAAGGTTATAACAAATTCCATTATCACTTTTTGAGTAGCAAAAATACTCCTTAATCAAAAGAAAATTTTATTTGATATTCAACTTTCATGGATAAAATACTATTATTTTTCATTTAACACATCAAGATCATTATTTTTATTTCTACCTAATAATATTTTATGATGTAGTACTTTGCTAAATGTCACTCATTATATTTTTTTCCATTAAGCCTAAAAATTCTAATTTATTTTCAAAACCATCCATCCACTATTAAAATATTCCATGATTAGGAAGATTTTGATATCCCAAACACAAGCACTTGAGACTATTGTTTATGGACACTAACCTAATAGAGAATAAAGCATGTAAAAGAGACCAAAACTTTATTTTGTTTTTGATCTTCTAAGGTTTTCAAATATTTATGACTTTACATGAACTTTTTTGAAAGTTATTTTATCAATTATTTTAATTTTTAATAGTAACATAAATAGTCCAATAATTATATTTATTCTCGTGATAATATAATATAATCTTGTTCTAGAATCTCACTAAAAATGCCATTAAAATAAATTTTCATTCAATGGACAAAATTCAAGTATAAATATCACCTATTATTTTGCTGAAACTTGGTCTAACCTAAATGAATCTATGGTAGATCATTTAGATTATGATAATCAGTGTCAAGGATGAACAACTAAATCATGGTGATCTAATACGCTTTTAAAATAGGGTAGTGTTATCTTTTGGCCATAACTCTTTCAAATGAATTTTGATTTCAATAAAATTAAAAGGAAGGTTCCCAAATTTATTAAGAATTAAATAAATTAGTTTTATTTTAAAATACATAATTTTTCCATAGAATATAAAAAATAACAATCAAGACCAACGAGTAGTATTTTAAATATAAGTCAACCAAATCAATTCTGAATTGAGTTATTATTTTTTAGATTAAAAATGTCTAAAAGGAATATAAATGATATATATTTTTTACAAAAATATGTTTATTTATATAGTCAAAATGGGCAAATCAGGTTTATTATATGCTTTTATATTATCTCTCCCCAATATTCTAAATAATATAAATATAGTATTGAAGGTTATTTTTATAATTTTCCTTATTACCACCAAATTGAATCTCAAAATTTATTTATCATACCTTCAAAAGCCAATAGAGAGTGTATCCAATAAGTTTGTTGAGAATGAGTTGAATTGGAATCTTAGTATTTGTAATATGACTAAAAACAAATTCGACAAATATTAAGGGAAAATAAATATAGGATAGAGGTATGCTATATCAAAACCATTTATATTTTAGCCTAATGGTAGAGACTTTAGAAATCTAAATAGAATTCCAATATTTGAATCCTTCTAGAGTGGGTTTGTACACCATGCTTTAATAACTAGAGTATGGATGGGGATAATCATATATTGTGTAAAATATATCTCTATCTCATAAGGCCATGGATTTTACTCTTTTACTTATCAGAACCTTAGATATTTAGAAACATCAGTTGCACTCTTAGATTTTGATATGGAAGTGAGTAGAGTAGACTTGTTTGTGTGAGGACAAGGAAGTAAAAATATGTTTGGAAGATATCCTAAATAATAAAAATAAATTCTAACAAAAAGAAAACTCTAAGACACATAAAAAATAAAAAATATGTGATATTGTAAATAATATTATAGTATTTCTGCATCTCATGTAAGGCCATATTAATGACCAATGTTTCTTATTTAGTCTCTATTTTTATAAATAATATGAAGGTTACCTAATTGAACTATAATTTTTCTTTAACTATATGATCTTCCTCATAATAAAAAACGAGTTTATTATTATTATGATTGGTATGCTTATGATGACATGATTTTAGTTGTATTCTATATTTACATGTAGTATTAGTTTTGTTTTCATGTGGATTTTTATGCTTAAAACTAATAAGTTGAGCTTGAATTAAATACTATTTTCAAATGACAATGAACTTTATAAAATATTTCAAACTTTAGTAAAATTACATCAAACTCTTAATGAACTATTTGTATGCTATTCTTAACTTATTTAATTGTTTTTTTGGGTATAAAAGACTAGTTTTGATGCTAAAATAGAGCATTTTATAAGTTACTAGTTGTTATTTTTGTCATAGTCCAAGGAACCAAGACAAGAATCACATCAAGTGTTTCAATAGGTCTATTTGAGGTTTGATTATTGGAAACTATAAATAATATTTTTACCATACCATATTCTTCTTTGTTTATTGTTAGCACACCATAGTTTCCAAATGAGAAAATATAGCAAAAATATCCAATTCAAGCTCCAATAGGATAAGATCAAGGTCCAAGTTTTGTTGCAGAAAAATAAAAGAAAACAAAAATGATTTTCATGGTAAGAAAAATAATAAATGGTTGTAAATGAATTACCAAGATCATAAAGAGATTTTATCTAAGGTGGCAAAGCAAATTAACAAGGTATAGCAATAAAAGGGACTCTAATTCAAAAAAATTCCATGTTACCACATTGAGCAGTAGAAGCAATAATAATATTAGAAATTTAACTAAGGTGGATGGATCCTCAACTCAAAACATTCAGGAGATTAGGGACGAGGCTGTTAATTTTTTTAGTTCATTATTGGGTGAAGAACGGGCATGTAATGCCCAAGCAAAGGACTCTCTCCTTCAATTCATTCCACAAATCATTGATGAAACGATTAACGAGTCTCTTACAATAGTTTTTTCAGAAGAAGAGATCAAGGAGGCTTTGTTTAACATGGATCCTGACAAAGCTTTGGGGCCGGATGGGTTTTCACCACGGTTTTTCCAAGTTTGTTGGGATATTGTTGGAGCAGAAGTTATTGCTGCAATCAAGGAGTTCCAAAGTTCAAATCATATTACAAGGGGTGTCAATTCAACTTTCATTGTTTTTATCCCTAAAGGCCCCAACCCCAAGACTATGGCTGACTTTAGGCCGGTTAGCTTGTGTAATATATCCTATAAAATTTTGTCCAAATTTTTAGCCAACCATTTGAAGAAATTTCTACCGGTTATCATTGATCCAAGTCAAGGAAGTTTTGTACAAGGAAGATCAATCTTAGATGGAGTTATTATTGTTCATGAGGCTCTCCATACAACCGCTCAGACAAAAAAAGTTTTCATGGCTTTAAAGTTAGACATGAACAAAGCTTATGATAGGATAAATTTGAAATTCCTAGAGGTAGTTTTATTAAAATTTGGCTTCAACATGAAATGGGTCAAGTTAATAAGAGAGTGTATTTCTAAGCCTTGTTTTTCAGTTTTTGTTAATTGGTCTACTACAAGTTTTTTTCAAATAAAATGTGGTCTAATACAAGGAGATCCCATATGTCCTATGTTTTTCATAATTGTAGCTAAGGACTTGGGAAGAATCATTAAGGCAGTAGCGGTAGCTAGAATCATATCAGGTATTAAGGCCATGTCGCTGACTACCACGGTGACACATCAGTAATTTGTTGATGATACATTGCTACTGACTTTGGCTTCTGTGGTTGAGGCAAGAAGGATTAAAAATAATCTCATAATGTATGAAGAAGTGGCTGGACAGAAAGTGAATTTTGATAAGAGCAAACTTTATTTCATCAACACCCCAATTCCTAAGCAAAATAGCATAGCAAGGATCGTGGAATGTCAGATTGCATCCCTTCCCACCTCCTATTTAGGTCTTCCCATGTTTAAGTGGAAACCTAAAGGATCAATGTGGAACATAGTTCTAGAGAGGATCCAAAAAAAGCTAGCAGTTTGGAAATGACATCTGTTATCTCAAGAAGGCAAAGTAGTTTTAACTATGTCTTCACTTTAAAGTATACCTATTTACTTCCTATCAGTATTCAGAGCTCCTAGCAAGGTGTATCACAAAATTGAGCAGCTTCAAGAAAAAATTCTCTGGTAAAGTACTGAGGATAAGAAAAGGATCCATTTAGTAGGTTGGAACAAGGTTTGCAAACCTAAAGCTGATGGGGGGTTAGGATTGAGGAGAGTTGCTCATCTCAATATAGCTATGTTAGCCAAACAAGCATGGCGGTTATTGACTAAGGTCGATAATGAATGGACTGCCATAGTTAGGAGGAAATACCTCCAAGGTGTGAACTTCCTTAATGAAAACTTAGCAAGCAGGGGGTCTGATTTTTGGAAGGCAATCCTCATGAGCAAGGATCTTGTCAAGAAAGGTCTTAGATGGATTCTAGGAAATGGGCAAACAATAGACTTTTGGAAGGATCGGTGGGTGAGAGCTGAGGAGTTATCCCAGAATCCTCGTTTGGATAGGATTCAAGAGCATATGGAGCAAAATATTGGGAAGAAGGTTGAAAATTATATGTGGCAGGATATAAATATCAAGAGGTGGAAACACATCAGAGTACAGGGTTTTGAAGCAGAGTCTGAAGAGCTTTATAACATTTTAACTCAACAAAGTATTCCCTCTAGAGAGGATGAAGATCACATTGTTTGGGTTGAGACTGAAAGTGGGGACTTCACAGTTAAATCTGCCTATAATTTGCTTCTCAATGTGGAAGGTCAACAATTTCAACCAAGTTTGGTTTGGATCAAAGGCTTAATTCCTAAAATATCCTTTTTTTCATGGTTGGTGATTCAAGGAAAAATCCTCACTATGGACAATATGTTATCCAAAGGTATGGTTATTGCTAACCGTTGATACATGTGCAAGGCAGGATGGGAGATAACCCATCACTTGTTTCTGGAGTGTCTGGTAGCGGAGTCCATCCTAGATGAAATTTTCCAAGCCTTTAGGATCTCGTGGGTTAAGCCTGCTCTTATATCCGAAGTGTTCCATCAATGGCCTCAACACTTTGTTAGCCTAAAATTTAAGTACCTATGGAAAATTTGTTGACATAATTTTCTCTGGAAGATTTGGCTAGAAAGGAACCATAGATCCTTTAAGGATACCATTCACAACCCAAAAACCATCCTCAATAGGATTATTGTCTTTGCGAAAGAAAACCTTAGCACCTTAGTGGATGAGAACCACTTAATTCTTCCCCAAGAAAAACAATTAGCTCGGGCCTTAGGTATTGAGGACAAACCTTCTATTCCTTTGCCCAATCCTAGAAATGGGATTTCTTGGAAGCCACCCCCCTAGGGTTGGTTTAAACTAAATTTTGATGGTGCAGCCAAGGAGAACACGAGAAGAGCTAGATCTAGAGGAATAATCAGGGATTATCAAGGAAATCTGGTCAAGGCCTTCGCTGAACCATTGGAAATCAGAACTAATAACGAAGCAGAAGCTAGAGCCCTTTGGAGAGGGTTGCAAGTAGCCCAAGCAACTCAAGGTAACTTGATTATTGAATGTCATTCTATGAACATCATCAACCTGTTAACCAATGGAAAAAAACCTCCATGGAGAATCGAGGGAGTCATCCATGAAGTGAGTATCTTTTTTATGGTAAGACAGAACATGAGGGCTCGTCACGTGTACTGTGAGGCCAACAAGTCAGCTAAAAAATTAGCCAACATAGGTGTTGATGTTGGTAGTTTGGTGACATGGACACAAGGTGTGCCACATGAAGTGGAAAACATTATTAGTCATGAAAAAAAAACCTACCTGTTAAGAAGAAAGATGAATGGGTGTTCTTTCCCCATGGAGTTGGTAATAACTATGGGGTTTCTCTCTAAACCATACCAAATTAGAAATGAAGGTAATAGGGTGTAAGCCTTGGAAGATTTCGACAAAGAATAGGAAATGGGCAAGCAACAGGTTTCATAAGTGCAAAGTTCCAAACTTCAATTCCTGTCAATGTAAGTAATGTTTACAGTTATGTTTTGGTATGGGTGTGCTTTGTTAGTAAGGTGTTGTAGGGAATTCAACATAATTTATGGTAAGAAAGTTTTAAACAAGGAGATGGAAAATACTTACATGAAGTAAAATAAATATATTATATTATCTATGAAGTGATTTCTATGTAAAGTCCAATAATCATATGAGCAAATACAAAGAATAGAATCCATTTCCACCATGAATGCATGTACCATAACCAAGGATACCTTAATAGAAAATAAAATTATTATTTTAGAATTTTTGAGTAACATAAGAATGATATTGGCTCCAACTTGATGAGGGGAACAATGTGAATTGAGGGATAGGTATGTATGTCTACATAATCAAGCATCCCATAAATGTGTTACAAACCCTTATAAAATACACCCTATATGTCAAGAGCATTCCACAATTAAATGAATCCATGTATCCTTGTTCTCTTTTATTTGTTCAATGGATACATCATGTTTACAAATGATAACTAGATCCTATAGACCTAGGAACATAACTTTCTTCTTATGCTTGTATCACCATTTTACCATATTTTAAATTTGAATGCTATTCATTTAAATAACAAAAGGTGCAAAATCTACACTTTATTATTATCTTCAAACTAGTTACAAATAGATTTAAACTTTTCATCAATTAAATTATTATTAAGGGTAACTTCACTTCAATTAGATTAACTTTACAAATAAGGAATCAACTAAATTGCAAATAGGGTTAGTTAAGGTTAGTCTAAAACTATAACTATACTTAATTAAATTATTTTTATAATACTAACTCCATTCAATCCTCCATTATTTTTTTCCCTTCATATTTAGGATGCAAGAGGTGATAAAAATTCATTACTACTTTTGGTTATTATTTTTAATCTTTACTTACATCTAATTTAAACAATCTTTTTTAAGTTTAAACAATACCTTTTTTAATAATAAAAAGGTAATGCCCTTAAGTCTGAAGTTGCACTATATGTTAATGATACTATTAACATTTAAGAATAATTACTTTATGAGTGTTTTTAATTTCTTCCCTTACTCTAATGAAATTATTTTGAGAATTTTTACATTCTTAGTTCGTATTCCTTGGGATGGGTGGATGATGATATAAATTTATAATAGGATGGCACTAGTATAATAATTCTTGTCACACAAATCCAAGGGTGATATCATCTATAACCAAAAAAAATCGTGAATCTAATCAAAATAATGACAGATAGTTCGAGGACCGGTTCTTGCTTTTTACACTATTGTTTACTTTCATGTTTCAATCATATTCTGCGTTATCAGAGTGACTTCCGGAGCTACATTTTTTGCCATTTTTTCCGTTGGTTGTGTTATGCATATATAAGCGATCATGTGCTGTAATGTATGTAGACTAAATTCATCTATATATGGCCTCCGTTTTCTCTCATTCTCATGCGTTGAGATATGTGATTATTGAATGGGAGTAATACATTTTCTTTCTTTCTTTCGAATGAAAACCGGTTTTGTGTTATCAGGAACTGTTACCAGCAGTGGCGGGGGTGGCGGGAATCCGGGGGATCCCAGCTGTTTGTGGGCTATAATCGCTATAGTTTTGGGTACGCTTGCACTGAAGCGCTGCATAATATTATGAGTTAAAAGGCATATAAATGAAAGCTATAGAATAAATGTGACGTTTACTGTGACGGCGAACGTTTGGCACTTTGTAATCTTTTTAGGTAAATAAATAACGAGACACTTCTCGATACGTTATTCAATTTAAGTTTCTACAAGAAGAGTTTAATGTAATTTAAGTTTCTACAAGAAAATTTTAATGTTTTCATGAGATTCATATTATGGCTCTGCACTGGAGAACGTATTTGACTGTTATTTGCATCTTTCCTTGGAATTAATTACTCTATTTTAAGAGGAAAAAAAAACAACTGTTCATACCAAATTTTCATACTTATTTTATCATTTTTTTACAATTTCCTTTATCAAAAAACATTTTGAACAATTTTTTTTCAAGCAATTAACTTAAAATCAAAATATTATATTTGATATTAAAATAATAACCAATATTTTAAATATTCTTATCTTACTTTAATTAGTATATACAACTATTATGTTTTTGTTAATAATTTTTTTTTATGAGGAACATTTTTATGTACAACATATCCGCAGCATGTGAGGGGAGGGTTCGCCTCTAGAAAATTGGAGAGTTTCAACTACCCATTTGCTCTCCAAATTCTCTATGGGAAAAGATTGTTAATAATTTTAATTACTTATTGTCTCCAAGTTTACTATATTTTTCATTGTTTCATCAATTTCTATATGTAAATATTTGTTTTCCACCATATGATAGAGAAACTAGAATCCTAAGACCAATATTTTTAGCTTGAATTCTTTATCATTTTATAATAAAATATAATACATCTAGAATGCCCTTATTCTAAGACCAAAATAAAAAATCTTCTTTCTTGTACATAGATCCACTTGATCATACACTTACTTTAAAATGATCACATTTTTCTAATAAAAATTTAAGATTTGCATATCACATTCCCTCTTAAAATAACTTAAATTTTAATAAGGGAGATTTCACAACTTATTTTTTTAAGAAATAGCTAGATTAATTCATTAACATAAACATTGCAAGGAGCTAACATTATCCGAGGTGGATAAGTAGTAAAGCATCCATAATTGAATATATATAAAAATATCCAAAACTAATTTTATGACTTCGTGAAAAAAATGTTTAATATTGTCTCATCCAAATAAAAATTATTCTATTTTTGTGGAGTTTTTTTTTTCTTTTTTGTAATATTAAGAAGTGGGGGTTTTGACCAAGAATCTCCCAACCTGTTACAGCAACTCCATCACGGAGACACACACCCACCCCCTCACACACTCACCCATGCCAGGATTTGAACCTTGGACCTTTCTAAGAAGCCAAAGCTCAAATTGCACCCCTAGGTGCTATTTTTGTGGAGGTTTATATAATATAAATATCATGAGTTAACAATGATCCCACAAGTTAATATAATCATAGGTTTTTATGTATGTTTTTATATTATTATAATTTTCATAAATTACTAATTAATTAAGAATGTGTTATATCATATATAGAAAGTAAGTATATTTTGATTATCCTTCAATAGCTATAAGAGGGGTTGAAGCATATCAAAATTATTATGATCTTTATTATAGGAAGAAACAATAACAATTCCATTCATCCCAAAGAAGAAATATTTTTATGAAGAGGAGTATGCAAATCAGATTTTGACTGAAGGTCCTTGGTTTCTTAGGTCTAAGAGCGTCTTATTTATGAAATGTATCCCTGATTTTGATCCTTAAATATAAAGTATTAATTATGCCCCTATCTGGGTCATACTTCCTAACCTTCCTGGGCATCTTTGGCATAAAATTGTTCTCAGAGCCATTGCTTCTACTATTGGAGATCTTGTGCTCATTGATAGAGTTATTGTACCTAGAAAGAGGTTGTATGTTGCTTGTGTTTGTGTTAATGCTAATTTATATTCAACTCTTCCTACCTTTGTAGAGCTGGAGCATGGATCCTTTTATAAAAATCAAGCTATTGAGTATGATAATAATACCCCCTTCTACATTAAATGCTAGAATCAGGGACATCTCAGAGGTCAATATCCTTCCTTAAAAATTCAGGCCAGAAATATTGGACCAAGTCAAGGTAATAAAAATATTGGCAAATGGAAGTATATGATGATGCATTCCATGAAGGACAAAAGAAGATTTCTTCCTTCAAAAGGAATTACCTTCCGGCCTATAAAGAGCAAGAAATCTCAAGAATATTTTGTTAATTCTCCAAGTGTTAAGTGCAAAAAATCTTCCTCTTTTGTAGTTGAGGTAACCATAATGAGGTAATTTTTTTTGCTCTTCCTAATAAATTTCAAGCATTGGCTAATTTATCTTCTGAAGATGATATTGTTGATCTGAATAGTCTTAATCCTGGGTCAATCCCTTCTTCTGACCCCAAATTTGCTTCTCAGGAAGCCTCTCCTGGTCTTCCTCCCATTTCCATATCTTCTCCTAACCAGAATGCTAGTCTTTCATCTCCTAACATTCTTGAATCTCTTGAACAATATCTTCTTGATGAAATTTCTATTCCTCCTTCCTTTTTTGAACCTTCCAGCCCTGTGGTTCAAAACATTACTGCCCATAATTTTAGTTCAAAAAATACCATAAGTCATAAGAAATATTCTATTGATTGTGGAGAAAAGAAGAAGAGAGGAAGGCCCTGTAATTTGGACCAATGGAAATAAGGTTTGCATGAAGTTATCGCTAATGGTATTCAAAAGACTTTGTTTTCCTCTGGAATTAAATTGCCTAAGGAAGATTCAAAAAGAACCAAACCTCCCCAACCATATGGAAAGGAAGGGAAGCAAACCTCCAAATCTTCAAAATAAAAATCCTCTAATGGAATGTGAGAGGCCTTAATGGATTAGCTAAGCAAGGGCTGGCTAAATCATTAAGAAAATAAATATGACCTATTGTTTTCTTCTTTAGGAAACCAAAGTCAGTGATCCCTATGTTAAGATGGTTTATAATAGTGTTTGAAATAAGTACGAGTTTACTTTTTGCAATGTAAAAGGAGCCTCAGGAGGACTTATTTGTCTTTGGAACCCTTTTGATATAGAAGGAAAACTCATTTATTCCAATGATGAAATGGCCAACATCCTCTTTTTTGATAAATACACCAATTCTCCTTGGGTTCTCACCAATATATATGCCCCAAATTCTATTACTAGGGAAGTTCAGGTTGTGGGAAATTCTATCTTCTATTAGAAATGTCTTTCCTAACCTTTTATGGATCCTTGCTGGAGATTTCAATACTTCTCTTTTTCCCTTTGATAAAAAAGGAGGGGTCGAATCTTTCACCAAAATTATGGATGATTTTCAAGAGTTCATAAGCAGGAACAACTTGATGGATGTCAACCTGAAAGGAAATCAATTCACTTGGTCTAATAGAATATGTGGCTCTCACCTCATCCAAGTCAAACTTGACAAGGTTTTATTTTCTTAGGAGGAATTGGTAATTTGGGGATACGCCAATCTTCAATCTCTTTGTAATATTGGGTCTGATCATAGTCCCATCCTTTTGGACACCAATAATCCAAGAATTTATAAAACCTCTTTTAGATTTGAAGCCATGTGGATGCTCCATCCTGATTTCAAAGAAAGGATTATTCAGTGGTGGAAAATGGATATACAAGGATGCCCTTATTTTATTTTGGCTCAAAAGCTAAAATTAATCAAAGAAAATATTAAAATTTGGAATAGAGACATTTTTGGGAATATTTTTAAAAACAAACAAGATGTCAAAAATAGGATGGCAACAATTGAAAAAGAAATTCAAGAAGGATAGGGTTTTTCTAGTGAGGTAAGATGTGAAGAAAGAAAATTGTTATCTCTATATCACAACATCCTACAATGTGAAGAAACATTTTGGAGATAAAAATCTCATGATATTTGTCTTAAACAAGGAGATTCTAACACCAAATGTTTTCATGTTTCTACTATGAGACACAAAAGTAATAACAAAATTAAATATATTCGATGTGAGGATGGAAGTATTACTTCTGATATTAAGAAAATTAGATCAAAATGGGGTAGCCTATTTCATGCAGCTACTTGAATAAGAGCATAGATTAACCTCTGGAAATGCCAAAGATTTTTTCTTTCAATTTATTCCTCCTCTAATATCTGAATATACCAATAGCAAAATAACAACTCTTTCTAATGAAGAAATAGTACTAGCTCTCTTCTCCATAAAACCTGATAAAGCTCCTGGACCTGATTGTTTTTCTCCTAGATTTTTCTAAGCTTTTTGGGATATTTTAGGTCTGAATATCTGCGCAGCCATTAAGAAAATCCAAGCCTCTAAAATAATTCCTCGAGGATTAAATTCCACTTTCATTGTGCTCATACCAAAATACCCAAATGCTAGTAATTTCAATGATTTTTGACCCATCAGCTTTTGTAATGTCATATTAAAAATTCTAACTAAAGCCACAACCATCCGATTAAGAGATTTCATGCCCCTTATTAAAAATCAATTTCAAGGAAGCTCTTTCAGGGATAATCTATATTAGATGGAATCATCTCGGTTCATGAAGCTATTAAGTCTATCTCATACAATAAAAAAACTACTTTTCTTCTCAAATTAGACATGAACAAAGCCTATGACAGACTAAATTGGGACTTCCTCTTAGTAGTCCTGAACAAATTTGGATTTCATCCTAATTGGATTTCATTAATTAAAGGATGCATCTCTTCAATTTGGTTTTCTATCCTTATCAATGGATCACCAATAGGTTATTTCTAAAGTAGCAGAGATCTAAGGCAGGGCGATCCTTTATCTCCACTTATTTTTATCATTGTTGTTGAGGCTCTTGGTAGATCAATCTTAGATGCAATACAAGTAGGTCTAATATCAAGAATTCAGGTCACTTCTCAATGCAATCCTGTTACTCATCAATAATTTGTAGATGATACACTTTTATCTACTAATGCATCTATCAATGAAGCTAAATTCATCAATTGCATCCTTCTCCTATATGAAGAAGTTGTTGGCCAAAGGATTAATTTCTAGAAAAGTAAATTATTTTTCCTTAATACTCCTTTGAGAAGACAAGTTATGATTGCCAACATTCTTGGATGCTCTATTTCATCTTTGCCTTCCTCCTATTTGGGATTACCTCTTTTTATGGGAAGTGCTAAAGAAAACCTATGGGATAACGTCATTGAAAGAATCTAAAAAAATCAATCTTCGTGGAGAGGAAATCTTCTCTCTCAATATAGAAAAATTAATCTTACTATAGTTTGTCTTCAAAGCATTCCTGTCAATTTTATTTCCTTGTTTAAAGCTCCTACAAAAGATTACCACAAAATGGAACAAATCCAAAAGCACTTTCTTTGGACAGGAACTGATAATAGAAATAGATTCAACTTGGTTTCTTGGGATAATGTCTACAAACCTAAAGAACAGGAAGGATTAGGTCTAAGAAGAATTCATATCCTCAACTTTGCTCTCCTTGCTAAGCAGGCTTGGTACCTCATTTCAAATGATAATGTTAACTTGGTAAAAATCATTAGAAGAAAATATCTTAAATTCTATGATTTCCTATTTGGTGACATTCCTTACTCAGGCTCTTCCTTCTGGGAATCTATTTTCTTGGCTATATCAATTATCAAAAAAGGATTAAGTTGGAAAATTTGTAATGGGAAGTCTGTTCATTTTTGGGAATACAGGTGGTTAGACGACTGACCTCTTCTTCAGTTTCCTAAGATTCAAAGGTTAATTGACATCATTAAAAATATGTTCAATCCCTTGGTAGCTAACTTCTTTTTTTTATTAAACAAGACCAGATTTTGTAATAGAATCTTTACTCTTGATTTAACAACAAAAATATCTTCTCTTGAAGCTCGGTTATCTTCCTTCCAAATTCCATCTATTGACTCTATTGATCATCCTATTTGGGGGTCTACTGACTTGGGAGAATTCTCTATTAAATCATCTTACCTATTATCTCTTTATCTTACTAACACTCTTATTCATTTTAAGCTTTTGTGGACCAAATATTTAACTCCCAAAGGTGCTTCCTTTTCTTGGATTTGTATTCAATATTGTATCCCTACCACGAAAATCCTTATCAAGAGTGGAATTCCTCTTCCTAATATATTTTTTATTTGTCTCTTTGAATGGGAATCCACCTCCCATATTTTCCTTTTTTGTTATTTTTCTACTGTTGTGCTTAACAATCTATTCCTTAAGTTCCATCTGGCCTAGGTCTGTCCTCCTTCAATTGTTGATATCTTCCTTTAGTGGCCCAACCCATTTAAAAATCCTATCCTCAAAGTGTTATGGAAGTTTTATCTCTAGAATTTCTTTTGGTAAATTTGGCTTGAACGTAACAGAAGGGTTTTTGAGAAAGAGGTCAAAGATGTTGATTTCATCTCAAATAAAATTATCCTATTTACCAACAAGAATATTATGACTACTCCTCTTGATCCTTTCCCTCAATATTCATTTGAATATGCCTTACTCAAATCCTTTCATATTTCCTTAGAGGATGCAAGATCTACTAGTTCCTTATCCACCAAAATCAATATCAAATGGCATCCCCCCTCTTGGATGGGTCAAACTAAACTTTTATGGAGTGACTAAAGGAAACCCTAGCACAATAGGTGTAGGAGGTATCTTGAGAGATCATCTTGGTAATCCTATTTTTGCATTTGTTGAGCCTTTCAAAGAACTGTCTAATCACTTTGCTAAAACCAAAGTCTTTTGGGGAGGCCTCCAATTCTAGAAAGGAACAAACGTTCCTTTCAACAATACTCCACCAATGCTCAGAATCTCAATGTAGATATCTAGAAACCAATACAAACACAGTGGAATGGATAATAGCAATTAAAGCAATAATGAAGTAAATGGTTTGCCACTTAAGGTGGGCACACCCTCGCCGTAAAGGCAAATATGCGAAGATCGTAAATGAAGTATAAAAAAAATGATAATAAGAGATGATAATTTATTTACTCTACACTTGGATAAATAATGATTAAATGTAATGCTTCATAATATAGCCGATGCTATATTATTTTAGGTATGTAACATGACTCCCCTCCTCGAAAAGCTTTGTCCTCAAAGCTGGAAATGATTGGAAAATACTTTCAGATTCCCAGGTTGCATCTTCTTCAGGTAAGTCCTGCCATTTGATGAGAAATTCTTGGATGTGACGAGAGCTCCATATGCATGTTCTTCTTTGTAGAATTGCTTCTGGTTGGAGATATATATGCCCTTTTGCATCTAGTATTGGTAATTCTGACTGAGATTTCACTTTTTGGCCGATCACCTTCTTGAGACACTGTCTGGCATGGTCATGGGATCTTTGGGGAGGTAGTCCCTTTGGTTCTTGGAAGACCTCTTCGTAATGTGCTACTATGTCTCATAAATCTGGAGCAAAAATACCCAAAATTGCTCGAGATTGCTTTTCCAAACAATTAATTTGAGCTATGAATCTGTATCCAACCTTTTTTAATGTTTTCTCCATACTATGAGAGCTCACCATCTGTGATGGGGGAGTAGTAATACCTTGTAAGAAAATGACCCGTCCGTTTTCCTTCCATTCCACAAATAATTTTTTGAAATTGAAGTTGACCGTGTCTAGTGTTTCCAACCATTCAACTCCCAAAATAACATCAGAGTTCCCTAAATTCATTATGAAAAGAGATCCAAACCAGGTATAAGTTCCCATTTTAATGGAGACTTGAGATGTTCTCCCAACACATTGAGTGTTCACCCCGTTGGCTACTAGAACCTGGAATTTGTCTTTGTTGGAAGAATTAATGAATAAATTCAAAGCTTTTGCTGTTTTGATGTCGATAAAATTGTGGGTACTGCCTGAATCGATTAGCACATTTACCTTTTTCTGGCAGAGAAATCCTGGTACCTTGATTGTATGGTGGGTTGTTAACCCCATGAGGGCATGCACGGAAATATCCATTGTGTCCTCTTCCTTTTATTATAGAACAATCAATAGTTCTTCTTGAATAGGTTCTTCCTAGTGGTATGCTTCTTCCTCTTCTCCTTCATATTGAGCACATTCAATATGAAAGTTTTGTTTTTGTGCACATGCTTGTTCTTTGGGATGGTGATTGCGACATTTATAGTAGAAGTATCTTGATGGTTGATCATTTTTGCGAAAAGAGTTGTTGCCATACGAAGGATGACTATAAGTTTCATGTTGTGTATACAACTGAATTCTCTTCTCAGTTATCTTGGCTAGTCTTATGCAATCGTTCAACGAGGTTGGATTTTGAATTTCCACCTCCACCTTAATATTTTATTTCAAACCATTGTGAAAATATCCTACCACTGTGTTTGGACTAAGGTGTAATGCATACAATAGTAAACTGGTGAATTCGGAGATGAACTCACTAACTGATATTTCTTGTTTAAGAGATAACAGTCTTACTGTGTATGATGATGTAGCTCCTTCATCAAATCTTTCTAAAAAATAGCTAGTGAAATTATTCCAGCAAACAGTAGCTCCTTTCTCGCGTTTAAGCCATACGAACCATTGGTAAGCCTCAGTGCCTAATTTTGATGCAGTGAAAGGGACTTTATCAAAATCCTTAATTTGCTATAAGTCGAGAATGCCTTCCATTTTAGCTATCCAACCACGAGGATCATGACCCTAAAAAGTGGGCATATCAATGCGTGGAAAATTATTAGGGCCTTTTGATTCATGATAACCCATATCCCTATCCTGATCTTGGTTATATCGTTGTCTATGATAGTGATTCCCGTAATTATTTGGATTGCCTCTTTGTTGCTCCCAATATTCATCTTGGTCGTCCTTTTCTTCATGCCTTTGTTCATGGGAGTGATTTTGGGGATTAGTATTGGGATTAGGTTGGTTTTGTGCGCTCAATAGTTTAGTTAGGGTGACATTAATTTGGTGCATACCATCTAGTAATTGTCGAAGAGCTTCATCAGTGGTAATGGCAGAGTTGCCTGATTCTCCTTGTGTGACATTGTCGTGAGTTGGGGAAAGGTTAGTAGCCATGGGGTCTACCAGTGGATGATGCGGATTATAACTGCCAATTTTGAAAGGAGGAGAATTTTTTGTACCTGGGCTTTGATGAGGTCTTCTTGTGTTGTTATTGGTCATCTCCGAGCTTCATAGTCGACCGTCAGGTCCTTTGATCCACTTCTACTCATGCACTGTTCAAAATTTCCTGCTTAGTAATCCTTGAGCTTCGATTTTTACAACAATTCGATTGAATTTGGTAAAAAAAAATTTGTTTCGCTTCAACTGTCGCTCCAACTGTGACACAAATTTGAATTTTGTTGGCTCACCTCCTTAATAGCCACTTTTGACAACTTTCAGCAATTTTGACAATGTTGGACAACTTTCAACAATTTTGACAACTTCTTGACAAGTTCTTGACGACTTGGAAAACTTGAGCAAGTTTGGATAATTGCTAAGACACGATAGCGACTAGACCAAGACACGATGAGACACAAGGGACACCAAACGACACCAGATGCAACACATAGATAGGACATGATGCTGAAGGAACTAGGGACACCACACGACACCAGATGTGACACGTAGATAGGACATGATGCTGAAGGAACTTATGACACCAAAGGCAATGTGATGATGCAAAACGTAGACAGGACATGACACTGAAGGAACTTACTGCACCAGAGGCAACACGATGCTAAAGGAACTTAACACCAGACACGACATGACAAGGTTAGGATAGGACAACACGAGGACACGTGGGAGGATTTGGCTATGCATAGGAGGAAGCTCGTGTGGCACCAAGCCACAAAGTACTATGCGCTCGTTGTGGCTTATAAAGCACAAAAAAGTAAATCCTCTACGAATGTGGGATAATTGCCCAGAGAATTTAATAAAAAATAATTTGTACCTTATGTTATAACATGAAATATTTATTTTCGTGTTCGTTGATTGGCTGGCAGTGCGTTCTGCTAATTGCGTCTGAGTTTGGATTTCTCTGCGTGTAATCACGATTGGTATGTCGGGTCGATCCTGTCCTGTATCACCGAGATTTTGTAGGTGTTTTCTACCCACAGAGAGTGGTGTTCTGGCCTGCCAAATGACCCCCATGATGTGTTGTCTTCCTTAGAATTACCGCAGGTTCTTCTGCCTACCGTTCAACACTTGCAACCCATGATCCGCTGGTATTCAACGGAGACATCGTGTTGGTATTAACGGATACACGATGTGCCTCTTGGGAATTGGTTTCACTCACATAATATGTACTCCACCACCTTCCCTTCTGGATAATTCAAAGCAGGACCCAATATGGCACAATTCCCATGCTCCCTTTCAGATCGTTGAATCCTGATACCACTTGGAAAGGAACAAACGTTCCTTTCAACAATACTCCACCAATGCTCAGAATCTCAATGTAGATATCTAGAAACCAATACAAACACAGTGGAATGGATAATAGCAATTAAAGCAATAATGAAGTAAATGGTTCACCACTTAAGGTGGGCACACCCTCGCCGTAAAGGCAAATATGCGAAGATCGCAAATGAAGTATAAAAAATGATAATAAGAGATGATAATTTATTTACTCTACACTTGGATAAATAATGATTAAATGTAATGCTTCATAATATAGCCAACGCTATATTATTTTAGGTATGTAACAAATTCATTAAGAAGATTCCTAGAAAAATCATTGTGGAATGAGATTCTTTATACATCATCAACTACTTAAAAATATCGAAACCTATAGGATGGAAGATAAGGAATATAATTGAGGAATTTAAAGAGATCCTCTATGAGCAACATGAGGTCATTGTCCAACATTCTTTAGAGAAACCAATTCAGTGGCTGACAATTTAGAAAATATTGGGGTATCTACCAGTGGACTGCTGACTTGGACTGATTCTCTTCCTCCTAAAGTTGTTGCACTTGTCATTTTGGAAAAAAACTCTTTTCATCATGATGAAGCCTAAAAAACACGCATGTGATTTTACCCATCACCAATACCTTCATGTGAGGATTTAAGTGTCTCCTTCACTACCTTTTCAAATGACCTTAACTATTTTTCCACTAACTACTTTATCTTGGGATTCCAATGCACTTCCCAACACCACCTTTAATCATTACTGGCCCGTGCTCATTGGAATTTGATCATTTACATCTTTTAGAACCTTCTCTTTGTGGTTTTATTATTACCTCATTCCAAGAAATGCCTTGTTGAGTTTCTCAAATTTTTCTATTCCAAGTGCCCACTCTGTCATTACCTGGTCCTAGTTCTTGAGCTATCGGATAAGTCAATTTTATCCATGTGCTATGCACTTTTCAATTATACTTTGCAATATTCGCTATTGGACAATCCTCCTTGATCCTAGTCTTGACCAATCAATAATTTCATACTGGATTTTTCCCTTTTCAAGGTATATTTTCTGATTGAGGGGCTACGAATTCAATATTTATTTGTACCACTCTTTGCATACTCCCTCCTCAAATACCCATTATTCCCTGGTATTATCACTGGTTGCCTTCCTTTTGCCCTGTTTCATCCTCAATTTTTATATCTGCTCTATAACCATGAAGGATGTGAAAGTCACTTATGTTGAGCCTAAAGTTTTCATGATTTATGTTGTTGTTAAAGCCATATTGAAAGATAAGGGAGGCCTAATCCCATTCTTCAAAATACTTAATGGAACCAATTGGGATGTTGGTATGGCATTTGCTTCTACGTGGGAAGATGACATTGTCATTATCCATGGGGTTGATTTTAAAATCACTATGGAGATCCTTGTTGAGCTCACAAGGTAGGTCCTCGATGGTTGGGTGGTCAGAAGGAACAAAAACAATTGGGAAGCCAAATTATCCCACTTCGAGCCTGCTTCCAAGCTACAAAAACTTCATAAGAAAGGTCTGTATCTCCATCATTTTTCTACTCCTTGGAAGGAAATTCTTAATCCTGTAATGTAGTATCTAACAGTAGATGACCCTGAGTCTCAATTATGTAGTTTCCATTTGTCTTTCATTAATCACTTTAGAGAAGCCAAAATGCTCAACATCCCTGAATTCCTATACTAGTCCATGGATTATTCCATCACCTCTACCCATGGTAAGAAAGAGGAAGGCTGGCCTTCCCATCAAGGTCTTTTTAAGATCCTGTATAGCCACTTACTCTAGAAATTTTCCAAAGGAAACCTCCCTACACCTGACAATGTTGAGGAGGATTCTTCTTCTACCCCCAATCCTAAGGCTACCAATTCCAGAAGGAAAGGTAAATCTATGAAACCCCAACCTATTTCCATTAGTAATAAAAAGGTCGAGCTTTAAAAAACACCCACTCGGTGCTCTCTAAGGCTCAAATTTAAGGGGACCCCAACTCTTGAGAAAATTAAGAAAGAACACAAGTCCGACCTTGACTCTCTCGACGTGGTGGAAAAGTACCTGTATAAACTTGTCATCCAATCTTCCTCTTCCACCATCGATCATTTGGAGACTGCCTATGTTGCTCTTAGAAAATGAATTACCCAATTGAAGGACCAGCAAAATGCTCTTAGCTTGCTCTTTTTTTATGATTCATATGATGATGAGGATCTTGCTATTTCTGTTACAATAATAATTTATGATATCAAGTATAATTTCAAGTAGGATGAAGTCATAGAGATTACAAAGGAGATATTTAAGGATGTTCCTAAGGATTCTCCCAAAATGAAGCCAAGGATGTTGAACAGTATGCTGAAAAAGAGATCATCATGGATTCCCCTATGTAAATGGATGCACCTAACTAATGTTCTACTTTCTCTTTATCCTCTCTACAAGTTTTTATTTGATTGAGTTTTATGTTTTAACCCTCTCCTTGGGTCTGTCGTAAGGGTTTCTTTCCTCTTTCTGTTTAGATTGGATGCATTTTGTCCCTCTGGAGCATCCTATTTAGTTATTTCTCGGGTTTCCTTGTGATAGTTTCTTTATGTTTCTCTATTGTATCAAGGCATTGGGGTGCCTTTCAAATACCCCATTTTTTAATATAAAAATGTTAATTCACAAAAAAAATATTTTGATGAAGAGGAGAAACTTAAAAATCATTTAAATATTTAGACAAAGGCAATTCTCTAATGCTAGAATAAACCTCAAAGAAATAACTATTATTGAACATTAATGGAACTATTAAAGATACTAGAGATACTCTAACCAAATGATTTTATTAGATCATAATATCCCAAGAATAAATTAAATCCTTAATTTTTATAGTTTTTGATGGTATATTATGTTGAAATTGTAATTTAATTATATTAGCTTTTGATGTAAATATGCAAAGGGAGATAACAATCTTGATATTAAAAATAATATAAAAGAAAGTAAATTTACTAGATGACTAAGATATGCAATAAATAGAAATGATATAAATGAATACAATGTAGATATGGAGGAAATGAACACTCCATTGATAAAGCTACTCAACTACATTGCACCCATCACCATTGGATGGTGATCCACACATAAATGTAATATTAACTACGAAGATGCTCTAAGCTACTATGTCCCTGAATCTCTCTATATATATCTAACAATGAGGTCTTCCTCATATAAGAAAAATAGGTTACTTGGCCAACACTCTACCTAGTTGTGCAAGGGATAACTGGCCCATATACAACTTGCACAGTGACGCTTATGCATTTATTACAGTGCATGAAGAAACTAGATAACTTTCCCCTAAATTAATCTAATGTTCTAAGTATGTGCCTTGGAAGATACATTTTCATGACCCAAATGATGGAATATAATCTACTTCTAACACCCCCTGTATTACATTTTCATGACCCAAATGATGGAATATAATCTACTTCTAATATTTTGAATATTTACAAAATATAAAAGAATATTTTTTTATTTGATTGGTTGAAAGGGTGTTGAAAGGTCCTTGAACCTTGTACAAGTATTTTTTACATGTTTTCCAAACCAACCGAAGAGGCCCAAGAGCTAAAGATCAAAGAAAAAGCAAAACACCACAAGAAGAAAGGTGTCACGATATCACGACAAGTTGCATTTTCACGGTCCAAAGCATAAGGAAAAAGCAAGGAGGAAAATGTGTCACGATATTGCGACATGTTGCATCGTCACGGCCAAATGAGGAAGATATGTCGTGATATCGTGACAAGAAGCAGCATCGCGACTGAATGAGAGAAAGTGTCGTGATATCGTGACATGTTGCAATGTTGCTGCCAAAAGAGAAGTGTCGCGATATCATGACAAGTTGCATTGTCGCGGCCAGAGGAGGAAAGGTGTCACGATATCACATGTTGCATTGTCGAGGTCAAAGAAAATATGTCATGATATCATGACATGTTGCATTGTCATGGCCAAAGGAAAAAAAGTGTCGCAAAATCGTGACATGTTGCACCACCGCGGCCATAAGAGAAAAGGTGTCACGATATCACGACATGTTGCATTGACACGGCCAAAGGAGGAAAGGTGTCGCGATATCGTGACATGTTGCAATGTCATGGCCAAAAGAGAAAAGGTGTCACGATATCATGACAAGTTGTATCAGCATGGCCTAAGGAGAAAAAATGTCGCGATATCGTGACATGTTGCATCGTCGTAGCCAGAGGAAAAAATGTGTCACGATATCACAACATGTTGTAGCATCATGGCCAAAGGAGAGAAAGTTTCATGAAATCTCGACATGTTGCATCGTCTCGGCAAAAGGATAAAAAATATCGTGAAATCGTGACATGTTGCATTGCCGTGGCCAAAGAAGGAAAAGGTGTCACGATATCGTGACATGTTGCATCATCGCGACCAAAGAGAAAAAGTGTCACGATATCATGACATGTTGCATTATCACGACCGAAGAGAAAAGTTGTCGCAATATCGCGACATGTTGCATCATCACGGCCAAAGAGAAAAAGTGTCGCGATATCGCAACATGTTGCATCATCGCAGCCAAAGAGAAAAAGTGTCGCGATATCGCAACATGTTGCATCATTGCGGCCAAGGGGAAAAAATGTCATGATATCATGACATGTTGTATTATCGCGGCCGAAGATAAAAGGTGTCGCGATATCGTGACAAGTTGCATCATCGCGACCAAAGAGAAAAAGTGTCGAATTCCTTATTTATCCTAGGTTGATTTGTAAATATTATTTTAATTTGGTAAGTTATCCCTTATAGATTTTGCTTTCAAAATATAAATTTCAACCTTAGCTATAACCCTTATATCTCTAAAATTGAAAGCAATAATAAAGTGTGATCTAAACCTTACCTTTTGATGCTAATCTCCTCATGATTCAATGCTTCCTTCGATTTTATATAGCAGTAGTTTTAAATTTATCTTCGGTACTGGAATCAATGGAGATGCTTATCCTCAATGCTGGAACATAGACACTACAAAAATAGGAAGATTTGATCTTCAATATCATGAGCCTTTAATTCTCCTTATTCCTTCCTTCCATCCTATGCTATGGACTTTGGATATCAAGCACATTTTATGGATGAATAATCTTGAGCTTTGTGACATGTGTCATACCCATTACGTATGAGTGCTCCTTATCTCTTTTTCAATGTACCACTTTCTTGTTCAATACCTCTTGATCACTCTGTAATGTATGGGAATTCATGTGAGGCTTGTGGAGGATAACAAGTATCACCACATCCTTGATATTCCCTGTAATGTATGCATGAGATTGATGAGCATTGAGAGATGAAATCCATGTAATGTATGCACCTTAGAAATTTGATGCCAAGTGATATTCAATATCTCTACATGAAGTACTTTTCTATAATGCCTTCCAAGGAGAATATTATAACTCCTTAAATCCATTCATATTCCATTCCTTTGCTTTGCTACGTTTATTGAGAAACAAGTAAACTTTTCTTTTGCATGTGGATTGATGAGGTACTATAGATATTTGAATGGTAATTTTGGTGCTTCCTTTGGTGGATAATATTCATCAAGTTTAATATCTTGAATGTAGCTCCTTTTATATTTATCTTCTATACCTCCAATGTGTTGATTCCTATGCTTCTTTATAGTGTTGATAGTCACTTGTTATGATGTTTGTCCCACATTGGTAGAAGTAGACGCTTTATCTTTATAGTGTAGATGTTTTCCATTGGTATATGTGCACTCTTTTTACCTACATAAATTTAGCTTGATGATAGCTTCTTGTGGGCTTTGTTTTTGCAGGTTCATACATTCAAGGTGAGCCCTTGGAGTGGTTCATTTTTCTTAGGAAGAAGAGTGTTGATGTTCGGCCTTTCTTGGATGATTTAGTCTAATTATTACAATATTATATGATTTTTTTGTAAAAACCTATATTATATTAGTACACTAAAATTAACCATAAATTGTACATAAGCCTAATTTGATGCACCTTCTTTTGCACTCTTTTTTTAGATCTAATATTTTGGTTTTATGGTAGATTTTTCTTCTGCAATACAAGGGTTTTGAGGTTTTATTTTATGAGTAGACACCTTCCTATTTTTTCTTGGACACTTTGATAACAAATCCAATCTTAGATAATAGTAGATATAATCTCTTTAATTTATGCAATTTTTTACACTTTCCTTTCTTGCATCCAATATTTCAATGCTTTGGATTTGAGACACATAGAGTCTCAATCGTTGAAGCTTCTATTTTTATTGTTGGTTAGTAGTGTTCTTCTCCAAGTTTTAGAAGATTTTATTTGGTGGATTATTTTGGGTGCTACATGTTACATATTTATGTGCTTCAATAGTGTCTTTAGACACTTCATACAAATCAGATTTTGTGTCCTTTAAAAAACACAAATCTAATTTCTTTCGAAAGTAATATAATAGTTCAAATAAATATAATAGAATTTCTTTTTAATGCACTAAAAATTTCACCTTATAACTTAAATTAAATCTTAAGATATTGCACTTAATCAATTTAATTTAAATAATCAAGAATAATATGAAATGAATATTCAAGAATCATTCTGCAAATTCACTACAACTAATATTGTAGGGCTTAGTCTTCTTTCATTTTTCTAAATTATATGATAGGTAATTGATAGATATAATTCTAAAATCTAATTAAATCCTAATTAATGTGCAAATAAAATTTAAAAATAACCTTTTATTTTTTGACTTTTGAAGATTATAATCTACTTTTTCTTCTTGAAAATTTAATCCAAATAAGGTGCTCCAATGAATCTTATAAGTAATATAATAAATAAGTTAGTTACCACCAGTAGTTGCATACATTTTTTAAAATATTATGTTGATCCTTTTGCTACTTTTGTAGAGGATGTGGATCTTGGTGTCTAATATCACCAAGTTGTTGCTTTGAGTAGGATCTTATGACTTTTTTTAGACTATATTGAATAAATTCTTCTTCACCAAATGATGGTCTTGAACTTTATTTCACGAGCCTAATATTTGGTGGCTTGTTCTCCTCTTGTGGTCTCATCCTTTTGCTATATATTTTAAGAAGTATTTGTCTCTAAATAGGTGCCTTATTTCAATGAGAGGTAATCTTAAAGTATCCTAGATTTGATGAGCTTCTTCTATCTTCAATTCTTCTTGTCAAATTCTGACTTAAAGTAGGATCTTCTTCTCAATATTTTGAATATCTTGAGGTCTTCAATGGATTATTCATATCATATTTGGTAGTCCTTACTAAATTTTCCTTCTCTTGGGTTTTTTTTTGGATGGCAATAATTGTCCCAAGTCCTTCACTATCATGAGCTTCCCCTTGGTAGTGGATTTATCCAGTGAGTTCTCCTTTAATGATTTCTTTATTAAGACTCTCCTAGTCTTTTTATAGATGCTCAATGAGGCCTTCCAAAGGTCTTTGATCTTGCAAATTTTGTTGGTATTTCCTTGAGACCTCCTTAACCTTCTTCTCCTAGAAGTTTTTGTGGTGAGATCTACTTTTGGATATCTAATTTTTCTACTTTTGGATTCCAGCAAGACTCTCCTAGTCCTTATTATTCTTCCAAGTCTAGAAGTCCTTCAATGAGATATTCTTATAATCTCTTTTTATTCAGTTTCTGAATTGATTCTAAAGAAGATACTCTTCCTAAATTTCTTGTAGGAAGTATCCCAACTCGTTGAATCTTCTTTCCCTGCAACAAAAATATTAGTACTAAAATCTTAATTTGCTTCTGAATTATATATTATTTTCAAATTCTTCTTCAAGATCAAGGCTTTTGTGGCCTTTATCGATATCTAGGCTTTTGTGACCTTTTCAGTATCAAGACTTCTATGACCTTTTTAGTATCAATTATTCTATGGCGTTATCAATTTCAAGGCTTCTATGGAATTTTCAATATTAATACTTATGTTGCTTATTCAAAGCTTCTATGACCTTTTCTTCAAGGCTTTTGTGACCTTTTTGTATCAAGGTCTCTATGGCCTATTATTTAATTGTGAATTTTTTCAATCTATCAATGGATATCTTATGTCTCCTAACTTCACCATGGCTCTTCTCCATAAGTCTTTTTCTATAGTTTTCTTATCTTACACAAGGAACTAATCTCTGGTCTATTGAGAGCATGTTGACCTTCAAGCAATGAAGTTGAAGTCTTCCAAATTTCTATCGTAGGAGTACCAATCCTCTGAAAATTAATTATTATTAAAAAAAGAACTTTGGGTAATAGTTAGCAAGTCCCAGATATCCTGGATGATCTTCACAAGACGATCTATCAATCTAGAGGATTGAATGTTGAGTCTTGGTCTTCACAAATTTTTATTACAACTCTATGAAAAGACTCTAGTCAAGTGCAATATTAGTATTTTTGTGACTAATATTTCTTTCAATCCTCACTTGTGACTCTCCTTAATTATACCACCTAGATTCTTCTGAGATTTTTAGTAGTGGCTGGTCCAACGGTGTGCCAATTTTACAAAATTCCTAGGCTTAATTATAATGGTGGTTTCCCTATTGACCTACATATACTAGATCTATTATGGATCTAACACCACTATTATATTTTGATGTAAATATGCAAAGGGATATGATAATCACAAGATGCAGATTAATATGAAAGAAAGTAAATATGCTAGATTATTGACACATGCAATAAACATAAATGATAAAAATGAATACAATGTAGCTCTGGAGTAAATTAACACTCCATTAATAAAGCTATTGAACTACATTGCACCCATCACCATTGGATGGTAATCCACATAAAATTGTACTACTCCCTCTGAATATGATCTAGGCTACTATTTCCCTGACTTTCTCTATATATCTAACAATGAGGTATTCCTTATATAAGAAAAATAGTTTACTTGGACAACACTCTACCTAGATGTGCAAGGGATAACTTGCACATATACAAATTGCACATTGAAACGTGTGCATTTATTACATTGCATGAAGTAACTAGATAAATTCCCCTAAAGTAATCTAATATCTTAAGTATGTACCTTTGAAGATACATTTACATGACCCAAATGATGGAATATAATCTATTTCTAACAAATTCATGGCCAAGGAAATATTGTATGATGCAATATTCGATGTAGATTACTATACAATGTACTAAATTTATTGTAATATTTTAATACATAAACCCTATGGGTCATGGTGAATCTTGATATAGCTAAACCCACCTTATAAACTTATAATTAACCTTAAAACCTTTTGTTAAGATCAAATATGTGCTTATAATTTTGGTATTTATGTAAATACTCCCACCGCTCCTCATTTAGTTATCAAAGTGTTTTCAGTCCTATATATGGATAATTTAGTAATTATTTATAGTACCTATGGGTTCCCTCAAATTTATGTATATATTTTTATTTCATTTATTATTTTATTCTTTTTATATAATATTTGAATGGATGGAATACTTTTGTTCATATCTAGAAAATATTATGAAATTTTTATATTGTATAAGAGTGGGTTTGTAGTGGAAATGCTTGGTTTTATAGGTAATTATCTCAAAGCCTATAATCCTTCCTTCAATGTTTATAGAAAATGACTTCTTAGAGTCTAAAAAATAATTATAGAATAAGAAATGAAGAGGAAATATCCACATGCCTTTGATAATCCATTTTTTATTCTTTTGAAGAATTTTTACCTTCCCCAAAATTTAATTCATTGTTACTAGAGCTTTTTTTAATTTCCTATACACAACTTTACCTTAAATTAGAATTATCCTTCTATCATGTCAAATATCACTAGTAACAAAGTAATTGGACCAATTTCTTTAAAATTAAATTTTAAAAATTATGGTAAATATGTGATGCTCTTTTTCTATGTAAATTTTACTACATTATTCTAATAAATAGGCAGGATTTTGAATGTATATGAACTAGTCAAGAAGTTTCTTTGGCATGCATGTCTTGAGGGGTTTCCATCATTTATCATAGGGTTGAAACTATCTGTAGGAACCTTCTTTTATTTTTTAGAGACTGGCTAAGAACTTTATAAAAATACATGTAACTCTTTCTTAGCCTATTATGTGGTGCATGTGTTAGGAGGATAATCTTTTGGGCGTTAAAGAAAATAGATCAAGAGTTCAAATCCTACATTTTTTCTTTTTTGATATTTTAATGACTTAGGAATGAAATGTTACCTATAAAATTTCCTACCTACTATTGATTACCTATAATATTGACAAGTTGGCTATGCATATACTATTAAAGCATTGGGAGAAAGATTTACCCTTGTTTGATTCTATAAATGGAAACATTTTGTAAGTGAAATTGGAGTGCAAAGGTATAATAATATATATTTTTGAATTTATGTTGTAAGCATATTAAAATGCAACTTGCAACTTTGGCTAGACCAAGATGCTTAGGCTATAGGAGTTTTTAGTTTGAACTTGTTGCCTTCTCTAATTATCTTAGTCATTAAATGGGTGGATCATTCAGTTGATAGTATCATACCTTGTATGAACCAACATAGTAGAGTCAGTCCTAAGAGCATAGGGTATTAGCTCAATTAGGGGGATCAACTCCTATTAATATGTGATCTTGAGTGTACATTTCCTACTCTATCATAATCTACTAGCTTTAGGAGGAAAGGTTTAGATAAATATATAAAATAAAGATAGTGGAAAGGGAAAACCTAAGTTAACATGTGATACACTAAGATCAAATAAGATATTTTGTACAATAGCCCTAACTATAATGTTTTGATAATTAGGAAGGTAAAATATTCCTCCTCTAAGTATATATATACATAGACTAAAACATAATCATACATAATGAAACAAGATAGGTAGAACCAAATAATTGGTACCAAATAGTCACAAGCCTCTAGTATGTGTGTGTATATATATACATGCATACAAAAATATTACAATATATTCTAGAAGTGGGTGTTTGGACTATCCACAAGACTACTCGAGGATATTTGTATTGCTACACAAAATAAAATGAAGGGAAAATTATACAACTCCTTGATACACTATTATTTATAGATTACAAAATAGGGAGAAATTCCCTATAAAACTTGTAAGAGAATATAATAAATCCCACTATTCTTTATAGGGATTTTGAATATTTAATAGAGCATTTTATCTAATCAATTTTATTAGGTGTAGGAATGTAACCATGTCTTTGCCTTAAAGATATCACCCATTTTATTGGATTACTGATATAAAATGACATTAGTAGGTGATCCTTACCTTCTAATAATGACATATCAATCCAATTCACCTACTCTTATTGGGAGCTTGTGCACCATTATTGTTGCTTTACAAGATAATCTAATTCTTCTTTAGGTTTGGTGGCTATTTATGCTATGCTTTAAATCTTGGTGCACTTTTAGTCCCTTCATATCCTAATGTAGACTAGTGGTTTTTTGTTACATATTTCTTCTACTATAATGTGCTAACATTTTTCAAGACCTCTACAGCGAAACTAAAATCCTTATTAAAAACATTTTGTAGAAGTTTTCTTCTTTTGTTCTGTTATCGGGTCTTTTAGTATTCTAATTTTCAATATTTATTATTTCAAATAGTATATATCTCAAAACATTTCTCTCTTTTATTATCCTTCAAAAGTTTTCAAACCTTATAACTATCAAGAGTTTTTTTCTTTCACTTGTGTCGGTTGTCCTTCTTTTATAATTTCTATCCTTTTGGAGATCTATGTCACATAACTACTTGAAAATTTTTCCTTTCTCCTTCACTCAAAATTTTTGTAAAATAGTAACCACCTTTGATTGGGACCTTTGTACCCTCCACCAAGTTTCCTTTTCTTTAGATTTTATCTAAGGGATAATCCTTGAGTGTAGTTAGAAATCACTATAATTTTGTTGACTTGTAGGTGCCTTCCTAATTTTTGAAGGAGGATTTAGAATTATCATATTTATCCTTAGGAACAAGGTCAAAATTTAATAAGTACTACAAAAAGAAAACACATGAAGGAAAAAAATATAAAATTATAAAGTTGGCAGTTTGCCTTGTGCTTGATTGATTTTGCCTATATATATACTAATCTAAGGATATATTTTCAAATGAATTTCGTTTACTAGTATGGGAAGAATATCTCCTTCCATGGTTTCTAATTCAAATGAGGTATGTGTTGGACAATATTACATTATTTGGTACATGCCAATGTTGTTAAAATATTAAAGTGCACTTTGCCTAATTTAATATGTACTTAGGATTTTGCTTGTTAGGGTTAGGGTTTTACCCATTAGTGTTATGGTTAGGATTTACTTTCTAAAAATCCTAATCTATTCCAAATCCTAATCTCTCATAATATGTACTAATTCATGAATAATAATTAAATAATCACTTTTGGTTCTAACATTTGGTATCAGAGCGGTAAGATCCACCTATGATTTTCTTGTGAGGGGAATTCTCTCAAGGAAATACCCCCTCTCTCAAAAACCCTAGGAGGTAATATAGTAACTTTGAATCTGGTGACTCTATCATAAATTTTTATGAAAGTTTAAAACAAATAAATTTTTATTAACATTAAAAAAGAACAACTGTATCATCAATGATGATGCATTGTAATTTTTGTTGCTGCTACAGTGGCCTTACAAAGGTTAGAGATCAGAATGAAGACTCAAAATATTTTTTTGGTTGAGGTAATTTATGAATTTAAGTTTTGAAGGTATTTATGATATCAAATATTTACAATTTTAATGTTAAAATAAAACCCATTAAAAAATCTAAGTGATCGAGCAATCGATTCTTATGATCTCATGTAAATTTGTTTGAGATTTGCTCAAAGAATTCACTTCAATAAATTTAGGAATTAGTTACTGATGTTTCTTCTAGAAGAATTATTAATTTTTTTAAGATCCAAGCTCTAGAATTTTGCAATGGTGGTTTCAGTGGTAGCAGAATGGGAAGCTCTTTACAATCATTGTTATAGAAAACAAGAACTACTTATCCATAATGTTGGATATTTTGCACATGAATTTTGGGTAACAAAGGTTGTTTGTTTATTTACTTGTGGAAGACTCAAAAGTTAGATATTTATGGTATCTTTTTGAAAGCAAGGGTTTGATTTAATTTTATTAACAATATCAAGGATCAAGAGATTCAAATTTTACTTTTTTAAGAGCAAAGCATTTACGATTTTTGAGTTTGTGAATGTGTTTGTAAGTTTAGCTTTTGGAATATCATTTGATGCAATGTAGTTTTAATTTATTTAATTGAGGATAGGAATAAGTACAACTCATGGTATGGTGGATAGGAGTGCCTTTCTCTAACTAGACTCTATATTTTTGCATTCTTCTCAAAAAATAATTGATTCAAGGAATAGGAGGGACATACTTCACATCTTCTAGCACTACAAAGTGGTGTACAAAGTGTGAAATGCATGTTAATGGAAGTATATTTATCTTCACTAGAGGGAAATTTAAATTCCTCTAGAGGCCATGCCTAAAAATTATTTAGTAGATCCAAATTCAGACCCATGGGATGTCCTTGCACCATAATTTTTAATTGAATAATCATGGATTGATTCCATAAGAAATTGTAGATTGTAGCAAGTGATTGGCAAAAAAAAAAATTAAATTAAATGTCTAAGGTTATCGCAGCCAATCCAATCATTGAATTAAATCCTATATTTCCCTAATATTTTCTTAACATGTGGTTCCATTTCCTCTCCATGGTGTGAATCAATGATGTCTAGTCATCTCTAGACAGGTGGTAGCATCGTAAGGCTTGGTTCATGGGTATTTTTGTGGGAGTACATGGAAAAGTTTTTTTGTCATCTTTGAATCCCACATGAATGGTGAAGGACTCTAATAGGCCTTTAAAGGGTAGGAGGAAACCTACTGTATCAACCACTAGTGAGTGGTTAGAGAGCCTCATCCTTGAGGCCACCAGTGGCACCATTTGGAGGCATTAGTGAGATGGGTTCAATGCACTTGTTAATGTGCCAGTTGTGGGTGTGCTACCTCTTCTACCACATGGTGGTAAGTAATGTTACAAATGACTTAATAACTATAGATATCGATTGACTTAAACTTTGTAGGGTTGATCATTGAATCTCACCCCACCTATTTTTTATTGGTTGATCAATTTTTAGATAGAATATTTCAAAATTAATATTCTTGATGTTCCTTGGTATTCGTTTGATAGAATATTCCAAGGAGAATATTCTTGATGTTGTTCAATAGAATATTTCTGAAAATATTATAGGAATTTTTTATTTTAAAATAGTAAGGGCTATGCGTCTCTTTTTATTTTGTTTCTGGAGAGCCCAATTATTTTCTTGGTTTTCAATACTTCATTCAAATCTAAATATATTTGTGTTTATAGTCATTGGAAGTATTTTTTTGAGATGAACAAAATGGAGGTGTCCATTTTTAGTTTTGGGATTGTATCATATGCTTTTTTGGGCCTCAAATTATTTTGTGTAAGGAGTGCACTATTAGTTCAACAACACTCCTTCAATCCACTTGTGTCATAAAAGACTATTTTGGAGGTAGTTGTTCTTCACAACAATGACCCTCTTGAAATTCATCATGATTGCGGGTGCTCCTACAATAGGAGGTATATTTTTATCATGGGAATCTATTAGGTAATCCAATTTAAGATGTGTATTTTTCTTTATCAGCTTGTCCCTTAGTGGATTTTAGTATTTCATCTGGGCTCATGTCTTCACCAATAATATTTGCAACATCACAATGTAAGTGAACCTAGTACCAAGTTATCATATCTATAGTACTTTGTGGATGCAGTGATTGGTTATCCATGCATTATGGTAGGATGAGAAGGTTACCATAAGGACACTTTTGATACTTTGGGAAACATCAACTTTCACATTAATATTTTGCATCAGATTATTAGATATTTTAGCCTATCTTTTGGATGGCTCAAAATTATTGTACAAAGGCATATTTTTGACAGACATCGATACCTTCTAAACAAGCTTCATCATTAAGTGGGATATTACAATATGAATGAGTATTTTATACTTAGTAAAGTGTACATTAAGTGGGATGTTAAAATATTAAAGTGCACTTTACCTATTAGGGTTGGTATTTTTCTTTTTAGGGTTAGGTTTTTACCTATTAGAATTAGGGTTAGGATTTCCTTTCTAAACACCCTAATATCTTCCAAACCCTAATATCTCCATATATGTACTCATTTATGAATAATAATTGAATAATCGCTTTTAGTTCTAACAAATGTACCACCCTGGTACAAAAATAGATTTGGTGTGTGTCTTCGATTAGAGTGTGAGTTTATATTTTATATAATGTAAAAATGTGTAGGAAATGCACAAGTTTCATGTATTTAAGTGTGCAAGTGTTGTGAGTGTGGATGTGTAAAATTTTCCATTATGTAAGAGTGGACATGTGTCCCTAAAGGAGGAAAGTTAAGAGTTTCAAACAAGAGTGAAGATCAAGAGTGCTTCATATGAAGAGTCACATATAATTATATATTTGTGACAAAGCATTGTATTTGGTATAAAAAATACATAGAACATAGCATGCATTAGTAGACATTTATTCTATAATATTTTAAATATTTTCAAAAGCATTTTTCATGTGATTATTTTGATTATTTTTGAGTTATTCAAGTTATATTATCATCTTTATTGAGTTCATTTTATATGGAAACTTTATTATATATGATTTTGTGGTTATTTACATTAATTTTTAAGATACAAAAGCTATCATTATGATATTTACAAGTAGTTATAATGTATGGCCCACCCTAAATTGCATTAAAATTTGTATAATGACCTAGTTTGCTTCTGTATTCATCCCATTTGAGAACTAGATTATTGGTTTCAATGTTTTTTGGAGTTTCTTTCTCCTCAAACCATATTTTACTATATTTTGATGTTTTCAAGATACTTTATAGTCTCTTTCCTCTATTATTTAAACTTCAATAGCTCTCTCATCCTTATTATAATTGCATCATTTTTTAATAATTCTAGTTGATACAATAGCTAAAGTGAAGGTAATTCTATGGATATGGGTAGCTTAGCTTCCTTTTCATATACCAAGTTGTATGTAGAATGACCTAAAGCTTTATTTGGGATGATGCAATCCATCCATAGAGATCTTTTAAGATGATGTAACATTTTCTAATTTTTTGAGTCAATTATTTTTAGAATCCTCAACAAGTTTTTATTTATCTACCAAACCATTTCCTTATGGGTAATTATTTGAAGCATTCATATAAATACCATGTTGGAATGTAAAATAATTGATTTTGAAGCATATGAATACCTTAGCATTATCTATGATTATTGTGTTTAGGATGACATACCTAGTTATGATATCCTCCAAAAGTTATATGATTATCTTATCAATGGACTCTTTTAAAGGTACTACTTCAACACATTTGGTAAAATAATCCATAGTAGTAAGAATCCATTTATGCCCCTCACTATATGATGGATTAATAATCCCTATGAAATCCAATCCCCATTAGGTGAAAGGTTCATCTATAGCTATGGGTCTTAAGGGCACAATTGCATTTTTCTTTCTTCTAGTAAAAAATTTACATGACATATTTTCTAACCCAATGATGAGCATCTAAAAATATACTAGGCTAATAATATCTTACCTTCATAATTTTATTTGCTATTTTTTGGGTTGAGAAATATCCTTCAAAAATCCTTGATGAAATTCTTACAAGGACAAGGTTTGTTCCTTTTTATACATCTAAAAAAGACTCCATCATAGTTTATTTGGAATAAAATTTTATCAATCAATATATAATAAATATTGTGCAAACAAAAAGCTATTTTTGGAGACCTATCCAAATAAAGGGTGTACTTGCCTATTTGCTTATTTTTTATCCTTTGTTCCATCCAATATTATTACTTTTTCTCATAATTTATCAGTCACCTATTTGAATTTGCTTTATTTTTATCATTATTTGAATCAACGCTTTCTTTGACCATATATTCAACCAATCATTGATAAAATGCTCATCCTTTAACCAAATTTGTGGGCTTGATTTCCATATCATAATCTAATATATTTGTAATCCACATAGCCCTTTTATCTCTGATATCTTCTCCCATTATGGACTCTCTAATACTTGAACGTATAACATAAGCAATGAATTTATTCTTTGAAATCATATGCTTGAAATTCTTAAAGCCTTTGACTAAACCATATAATTATTTCTCAACAAAGTTATATTTCTCTTCATACCCTTTCAAGGTTTGACTAAAAAATACTATTGGGTATTCCTACATGTTCTCATCCTTTTGTGTCATTAAGGTTGTTATGCTAAGCTTTCCTCCGTATGCATAGATAGTAAAATCCTTATCAAATTTTGGGTTGACCAATATTGTAGCTTCTACAATGGCTTTTTTGTTATATTTTCAAAAGCCTCCTTTCCTTCCTCTATCCATATGAATGGTCAATACTTTTTAAGCATAAGCTTCATTGGTTTGATAATAGTTGTAAAATCTAGGATGAATATTTTGACAAAATTTATACAACTAAAGATATAATTCATCACCTTATTACCTTGGTAATTAGAGGTTAGCAATGATTTTTATTTTGTCTAGATTAGTGGAACTACCATATTTTGATATGATATGCCCTAATAACTTTCCTTGTGGTACACAAAAGACACATTTCTTGGTGTTGAGGCATACTCCAAATTCCTAAAATTATTGAAATGCTTTATCTAGATGTTCTAAGATATTTTATTTATTTTTATAGAAAACCATGAGATAATCCAAGTATATCAATTTTAATTTAGTTATTAGGTCATGAAAGGTGATATCCATGGATCTTTGGAATATTTCTCCAACATTAAATAACCCAAAATTAATTCTATGATATGCAAATATTCCTCATATTATGGTAAACTTTATCTGGTGTTGATATTCGAGCAAGAGGAAGTATGGGCACAACAAAGACTACACCAACGCGTTTATGAATAGTGCCTAAGGTATCTGCATACCTTGGAACAAAGGGAAAATGAAGAACAATCATGTAGGATAATTCCTAAAAATTTATCCATGCTTGGTACACATAGGCAAAAAATTAACATGAGGTGTCGTATGCATCATAAATATTTACCTCCTAGGTAGGTACATAGCCATTTTCCTATACATATAGAAAACCTCTTGCTATCGATAAATAATGAATAGACATATTCAAATATCCCTTACCCAATAATGAGGTTAATATCAAAATGAGAATGCGAGCAAGGTGCATATAAACCCCTAAAGAGGGTCGTATCGACATGATAAATATCATGATGAGAAGCAAGAAAATACCTATCTCATATAAATCATTGTTGAATCTAATCAATGCTCGAAATTCATCATAGTCCTTACAACAATTAAGGCTATTCCACCATACAAGGAACCTATGATTACTTTTCACAAACAAGAAATTAAACTAGTCTCTATTAAGAAATTGGATTTGCCATTGCACATTATAGCTAGCATTAATTAAATTTCATACAAGCAAGTTTTGGTTAATACTGTTTTGTCCATAAATATCATCACTACCACTGCATTGAAACATCTCAATATTCTACCTTACCACATTATAGAATCTACCTTCACGTTGTAAGCCTTCAATGATGTGAAATCTACCTATATTATGCTATGTATTATAGTTTTTAAGATAGTATAACATGCTCGTAAAAAGGCCTTGGATAAGATCCATGGAGTGTGCACCATCCATAAAGCATCAGTGTATTAAGTACATTCATGTAAATAAAATCCATGTAGTTCAGGCTGACACAAATCCCTTTAAGTATTATAAACCAGTGGATCATCTGTAGGAGTGTATTGTGTCACCCAAACATATGAACACTAAATATAATGATTTTATCAAGAGTTCAAATGCAACCCCATAGTTTTATTTTAATTCACCTTCACCACTGCCATAACCTATGGTTTCACCCATTACACATCCATCTTCGGTCTCTCCAAGTAATGAGAAATAAATGAAGGTAACCACACAGATTATCATATCTATCTCAAAAATGTCATTAGAGGAATATCTTAGTCCTATAAGATGGGAAAAACCTATTGTGGTTATGGATAAATCAGATCATATCATACCATCTTCGTCGACCACATCATAGGTCATAGGTCACTCAAAAAAAAATGAGGTCAGAGAGCATATAGAGGTAAAAATTACATTCACACCTATCATTGAGCCTATATAGGATTTAGGTGGACCTCTTATCAAGTTACTACCCATTGATCCCATCCTTGATTCTTCACCTGAACATGAGGAAAAATCGTTTGTCACAATTGAAATAGAATAACCTCAGCAAGTTGTAGAGTCACCTACAACTCATCTAACTATTGAAGAACCTTCTCATGACTTTGTGGGAATGGTTAACATTAAGTTAGAGGACCGAATGACTCTAAAGAAGATAAAACAAGAGATGGTGCAATCAGATGTTATTTCCACATAGAAGGTGCCAAAACCATTGAAATTATTTACCCCTAACTCATTTCTCATGGTGCCTCCTGAAGAGCAAGAACAAATTTTCTTCCCACATATAATTGGGGTACTCAGGATTGCATAGTTCAACACTACAAAGTGAAACAAAAATATAAAATGAGTTACAAATATGATCATTTGGACACCACTATTGAAGTGGATCATCAAGAAGTGTCTACATCATCTCAAATGAAGGAGATTGAGGATTTGTATGTACCTAAGGGTTCTGTAGCACCCACTCTTTTACCTTTGTTAGTCGATGATGGTATTCCAATATTATCATTAATAATACACATAAAATCCTTATTATTCTTGCAATCTATTCTAAATCATCTAGATAGAATGGAGTACCAAATGGAGCAACACAATTATGTGTTGCAATATATCTTCATCCATCTTGAGAGCCAAGAAATACAAAAGCAACCCTCATCTAAGGCCGAACCACCTCCTGTGCATCCACTATAAAAATATCAACTAGAGCAAGAGCCAACTCGAATGCCCCAACAACCTGGCAAGCATCCCTCATTGCTTGAGTCTATAATATCAATTTTTTATTAATTATGTGTCATAAATGCCATCACCTTATCTGACGTTTGCTAGTTAATTCTAAGTCATCTAAAATCCTAAGGGTATGAAGAGAAGTTACACTATCTATACTATAGATAAAATGGTCATGATATTTAATCATGTCAAGGTTTCAAATCCATAGTATACAACATGCTTGAAAAAAGTAGCTTCGTATTCTCAATCGACAAGTGACCATAGTCATTAATCCATACCTTGCACCCAAAAATCAAGAGGGTCCCCATAAACTAGCAATTGACATACCTCAAGCTCAACTTGGTCATCAAACTAAGGTAGTATGAGTGAGGTATCCAATACATTTGGACTCCTTTAAATGAGTCTATGTATAATATTTTTTAGAAGCTACAAGAAGCTAAGGTCATCACCTTATCAAATATCAACCTGTTAGACCCAAATAGAGCTAAACCTAAGGGTTATAGGGAGTACCATTACTATCTCTATCATAAAATAGAGGGCCATAGAATTTGCAATTACTATGGATTCAAGAATGTGGTTTAGGATATCATAGATAGTGGGGATTTTCCCATATATGGTTCATCCATAGTGCCTCAGCTTTCCAAAATAGAGGCCACATATTCACATGTGCACCTCCTAGGTCATTTGCTACCTTGTAGGCCCAAAAATCCAACTCATCAAGTAGTTTCACTTTAGATAACTATCACAAAATTATTTCAAAAGTTGTATGATCCAAATGCATTCACATTACCAGAGGTCAAACAAAAAGCACCTAAGCCTGGGTTCCCTTGTGAAATCCTCTATTGTGTCTACCATTGTATACATGGGCATGACATATACAACTGCAATTCATTCAAGAAGGTGGTCTAAAACTTGCTAGAATGAAATGATAACCATGTAGATGGTTTGCTTGTTTTACCCCACCAAGACATGGGAACCCTATAGAGGTCCATGCCCCAATTGGAAGAGTTGATTTCTATCACTCTTCCTAAGCAAACTGATTACATTGTAATGGATAACATGCACACTAGGGGTCCTAAAGGTAATGTACCTTCCCCACCATCCACATCACAATCAATAAGGCAAAGTGGATATTCTAAAGATACCACATCTTCCTCCCTTTCATTGAGTGGCACACACATTGGGGGTACCTGAAGTAGTGTACCTTCCCCCCAAAAAAACATAAAATATCAAATTCCACAAAAAAAAATTATAATATCCAAAATTTTAAAAACAAATTAAAAAAATCATAAACTTCCAAAAAAATCAGAAAACATCAAAATAAAAAAGATCCAAAGGCATATTAAGCCCTTTGGTCAACTCAAAAAATGCCCCAAAGGTGTCATAAACCCTTTGGTCAACTCACAAAAGGCTCCAAAGGTATTATAAGCCCTTTGGTCAGCTCACAAAATGCCCCAAAGGCATCATAAGACCTTTGGTCAACTCACAAAAATCCCTAAAGGTACATTAAGCCCTTTGGTCAACTCATAAAATTCTCCAAAGGCATTATAAACCCTTTGTTAAACTCATAAAAATCTCCAAAGGTAGTTAAGCCCTTTGGTAAAAAACAAAACACAAAAAAACAAAAACAATTGAAAACATTAAAATACAAAAATATTTGCATCTTACATTTTGCATTTGCATTTATGTAATTGAATTGCATTAGGCATGTTGCCTCCATTGCATTCACACTAGTATAGACTATGTTTTCAATCTTGCAAATGATACCACATTTGTATGTCAATCATGCATATTCAAATCCTCATTCATCCATAACCCATGTGAGTAACTGTGTTTTTCAACACAACCCCTTCTTGTTGCTATAAGAAATATAATAGGGCTTTTCGATCATTCAGCCATACCTAGTGATCTTATCAAATTTTATAGAAATATATATTTTATTTTATAGATGAGGTCTATTTTGATAGCATCTAGCATATATCAAAATACCATCACTAATTAAAAACATTAATAATCCTAATTAGGACAAGGAAATATGAACACTACAAAGCGATCCTAGTCACCTTAAGCAAAATGTTTTTACTTGCTCATCTTGTGATGCGCATGGTCTAGAATGTTGATCATTGGAAAAATTACAAGCTCCCCCCTACCTAAATAAGTCCCTTTATTTCATACAAAATTAGAAAAATAACAAAATTAAATCAAATCCCTTACTCAAAACAAAATAAAAACAAAAAAAATGCAAAATAATCAGTGATTTTTATCACTATATATGAGCAAGGATCCCAATAAATCAAAAGAAAATAATGGGGTGAAGAGCTTGAATACCTGGAATAGTAACTACTTAAAATCATAGAGTGATCCCCAATATAGAAATTGGATGAATGAATCCCACCTGACTTTGGGGTGGGTCTATGCAATTTACAAATGAGCTACCTTTAGGTGGCCTGTATTACCTAGTGGTCTAGTTTAGCTACGTCCAAACTTAGGATCATGGTGAAAATTTGGTGATCCTAATTATAGAAATGGGCTGAATGAATACCACATGGGAATTAGGTAGTCTTATGTCTCATCTAATATATTCATTTTCACACGTAGGGATAATGAATATCTTGGTCTTCATAACAAAAAGTTTTAACTTTCAAGAGTTTAGTATATTCATTACACAACTTTTGATAAGTCAACTAGGGTGTTTGAGTCTTATGTAAAACCTCAAAAATTCCCTAATAGCAACAAAATATCTCATCTCATAAACATTACATATATTTAAAACTCATCATTTCATATATGGATGTTAAAATAATCCTTTCTTATGATAAGATTTATCATTTTCATTCATGATTTTTATACACGTTGTGGTGTCATCCATTAGATTATTAAACTCATATCACTTTCATTCCTTATGTTTTATGTGATTAATGCATACAGGTTCATTTACATTAGATCATCATCATGTAAATAATATATTACACACACTACATTTACGATATCATAACATCATAAATTAGATGCATACAATTAAATCAAAATCAAACATGCATTTAACAATAAGAATTACATATATATATGCATATGTAATAGTGCATCTATACATATAGATCATAGTATATAAGCATAAATATCTCATCTAGATAGTGCATAACATTAGTAAATTACATACGTATATCATAATCAAATTATTATATAGGTATAGCATCCATCATTGCATCCATAAAATAAAATAAAAACAAGAATATTTGCATGTATCAACTAGGGTATTATCAATGTCATATTGACCAAAAAGTCTCCAAAGATGACCTAGTTCCTTGGTCAATCCCAAAAGTCTCCAAATATGCCTTAGTTCTTTGGTCAACCCCATAAATGAACATGTTTTCTCACTGTAAGGAGTTTTATAATGGACATTAATGCATATCTACCAGTACAAAATTTTTAAAAATCTCAAAAATAACAAAAAAATCAAATACAATCAAAAATTTCAAATACGTCTCGTATCCAGTTATTTACTCTACACACTTGGCGGTTGGAGCGATTTGTGCTCCATGAAATCTAGTATGATGGTTAAATTACCATAGGGCCATTTGAATCAAATATACCTTGTATCCAGTTATTTACTCTATACACTTGGCAGTTGTAGTGACTGGCGCTCCATGCAATTCAACAAGATGAGTAAATTACCATAAGGTCATTTGAGACATCTCATCATAAATCAAAATAACAAAAACATCACATAAATCAAAATTCAAATAAACCTTGTAGCCAGTTATTTACTCTATACACTTGGCAGTTGCAGCAACTTGCGCTTCATGCAATCCAACAAGATGAGTAAATTACCATAAGGTCATTTGAGGTAAATTCTCAAAAATTATCAAAAATACCAAAAAATTTGAATAATGCAATAATTTCAAATGAAACTCGTATATAGTTATTTACTCTATACACTTCGTGGTTATAGCAAATTGTGGTCCATGCAATCTAGCAAGATGAGTAAATTACCATAAGGCCATTTAGGATAAATTAGTCATCATTGAATTTAAATGCTTCACTTCAATCTCGAATATGGCCATAGTGGCTAGATTGCCCCATGGGAATGGAGGTATTCATTTCATTTCTTCTATGATATTTTTAGCAGATCACCAAACATAGTGATTCAACACAAGCTTAATAAAAATTGCTATCATCTTGTTTGTCTAAGAAAGCCATTATGATCAGACCACTTTGTGGAATAGACATGTAAACTTACTAATAATGGTAGAAATCACACTTACAATAGGACCTACCATGTAACAATAAAGCAACCCTCTTAAGGGATCCAAATCAATCATCTTGGTCAAGCAACTCATCGCTTTATTCATTGTCCTTCCCTCATCGACTTATTGCTTGAGGGGGTAGTCATAATATCAACAATAATAATCAAAATCAACAAATAATAACTCGATCATGTAAAATTGTGTTCATCCTATGAATAATTGCTAACAACTATCATAAAATTACCATTTTCTAGGGAAAAAATAAAATATGATAGTTAAACTTATAGCTCTCCTCCTATTGAACCTATTGTAGCACTAATGCTACCTGATCGTCACTGGACTTGCGAAAGCTTTTACAAATTTAAGTCTTCCATCCTATTGGAAGTAATGATTCTAAGATGCATGCCTTTCTCATGATTGGTGTATCTAATATTGATCAGATAAATGATCGTCATACACCCTACAATATAGCCCTAGGTGGTATATTTTTTATCAACACTATGTTTCCCATAATGCATCACAAAAAGGGGCATCAATAGACACCTAAAACATGTCATATTTGTAGATCATATAACTGATATTTGACCTCTCCAAGATCTAGTAGTGGTTCTAAATACTCACTAGGGGTATTTCTGACTTATTCAGGTGCAACAACTATTCACCAAAGTGGTTTCTAGCCTAGGTCATTGAAGCTCAGAGTGGCCATGGATAGCCCTTGCTATGGATAGTGGCTATCATTGGAATAAAGCTGGTCATGAATGAGGATATAAATCATGGACAGTGACTACACTTGCACTGTATTCGAGTGGTTTTTGGTATGGATCTCTCATATTTCCTCCTAACTACCTCTTCTATGCAAATCTAGAATTGGGTCTTTCCCTCCAATGACCAATTACATGCAAATATGGATCTTGGATTCTCCAAGAAGCCAAGATCTATAATTTGGGAGGTCTACATATGCATCCTCCTAGGAACAAGAAAGGATCCAAATTTTTATGTAGTGAAGCCCTATTCAAGTGAGTAGCAAGTTTATAGCCCTTGAGGAGAGTTGGAGTGCTACCCATTTATAGATTGCCAATTTTACAACCAACCATGGAGATTCTGAAGGACTAAGAAACATCCTTCATAATTTCACACTAATCTCACATGAATCCCCATGATCTTCATCACCAATTCATCTCTTGAAATTAAGGCAACCCTTGAATATCAATTCATACGAATAATTGACTGTCACAACCCCTTTGAGAGGAAAAAATCATAGTTTACAGTCGTTGTCTTCAATAGTGGCCTACAGGCACGACCGCCCTAAGTGATAGTGGCTAGGGTTTGAGGCACCATTTCTTGAATTTTAGCATAGATGTATTTCTAATTTTGCTTTATAAACTTAGATTAGAATAGATCTATCCTTTTCATTGCATTTTTAGGATGATTTCCTAGTTATTTATGCATCTTTGTGCATATATGCACATTTATGCTTTTATCATGATTTTATATCCTATTTCATGCAAATGTTTGGAAATAGCCTCATAATGAGAGGTCTTATAAGCTACTAATTTTTCTATGTTGTTTCTTGAATGTAGATCACAAGTTCTTGAAGAATTTAGAGCATATTTGGCATAAAATCCCTTCGATCAAGTGACAAGAAGGCATCTGTAAGACCTTGAGCAATTTTGTGTCGAATCTAAGAAGCCTGTGGATTACACCATCCCCATTCAGGGACCATTCCATATGTAATCATTGTATCAAGTATTTGGTATCCCTAAGAGATACCTATTTGTAATCAAATTTCAATATGAATTAATAAGAAGAGACTTTATGTTTTTTTAATTTATCATCTTTCATGTTTTCAGGATTTTGTTCTTGGTATAATGATGCAAATAGATTAGGTGTATGCTTTTTAGGATCGTACATATTATACCAATTCAGTCTCTCATGATCATTGGAATGATGATATGATAGCAAGATCTCAACTAAACATATAGCAAAAGCTTATAAAGGAAGATATCTAATCCAATTCTCCTACAAAAATTACCATTAACCCTACTTAGGAGGTAGGGTAATAATTTAAAGGTGAGAGGAATAGACAAAGTGAAGAAAATGTGAAATGAAATGGGGAGGTTAGGGTAAATTAGGTAAATCCCCAATTTAGGCAGATTTAGATGGCTACCAAAGCCCACTGAATTCTTGAAAAATCTAGATTTTTCCAAATTGGATTCAAAATCAAACAATCCCTAACCATTACAAGTTGGTGCACTATTTTTAGTGAATTCGAACGGTTGTCGTAGCCACCCAAATTTGCTAAAATGGCAAAACAATAGAAAGAGAGTTAAAACCAACATGAAAAATGAGGAAGGTGGTTGAGGTGGGGGGACTACATTGCTGGGGGATGCTAGGAATTTTGAAGTATGTCAAAATTCCATGGCTATATTTTACCCCCTATTTGGTGCATTTATGAATAACAAATGCATCAAAGAAATATGTAGCTACTAAAAATATGAAAACTACCTTGCAAAAAACAATATTTTTATTTTATATTATTATTATTTCTTAGGATGCCCCTTCGAGTTTTGTGGGAAATTTAGAATTAATCGTGAAACTTGAATTTTTACAAAAATTAAAAATATAGGGTAAAAGGCAGTAAAATATAAGGGTTTAGGGTAAAACCATAATTAATTTTTACCTTAACTATTTTTAAAAACTTTCTTTGGATAAAAATGGTTCTACCACCCGACTAAGCAGATGAAGTGCAAGCAGGATGTAACACAACAGGTGTTAGAATTTGGGTAAGTGAATAACTCACCTTTTAACCTCAATTTGTCATTTTATTTTTTGATTTTTTTATTTACTTGGGATTTTACATCTGATTTTTTGTTGCACGATCAGATGCAATAAATTTGGACATCTCAGGTGAATTTGAAGTACAAGTTCACTTTGATAAGGCATATAATTTCATAAATTTAGACCTATTAGACAGATTTGAGAGTTCGAATACACTCTGACAAGGTATTAAAATTTGTAAATTTGGACCTACCAGGTGGAGTTGGATATTTCGAATATATTCTAATGAAGCGTCGAATTTGTGAATTCAAAAGGTGAACATCCAAATTCTCAAAAAAGGGACGAAACTCAAATTTTTAACATATTTTATAGTTTGTAGTGTTTTATTATTATTATTATTATAAGTATGATTATGATGTACTAAAAATATGATTTTATTTTTGTTTTAAGACCACAATCTTATACTGAGATGGGGGTAAATAGTATAAGACCACTTTTTAATTTTCTTTTCAAATCAATATTATGTAGTGTATAGATAGTAGTATCTATAGTAGCAATAAAAGCAATGCAAAAAACACCATATACAATAGAGACACAGATTTTAATGTGGTTCACCCAATGTGGGCTACCTCCACAAAGAAAATATTTCTTCTTAATATTTCTCAAATAATCTCTTGGGAATATTTTCCAATTACAATGTTTATGGACCTATGTCCAAAGGAGATGTTGATCCCCTAAATTTGGTTTGTGGATCTCTATACATAGGAGAACTCCTTCTCCTCTACTTTGGTTGATGATCCTCTAGAAGACACTGCTTGGACGGCACTGATTGTGGATCTCTCTCCACTTGAAGACTTGTGTCCTCACTCAAAATACTTATCCTCAATGTCTTGACTAATGGATATCTATCCACTGGAGACTCTATCCTCTCTACTCTATCACCTCCAAAGTTTTGTCTTAATATTGTACTAAACACAATCCAGTCGGTCTAGCACAACTCTGTTCAATATCTTGCACTAAACACAATACATTTTTTCTAGCACAAATCTTCTCAACTCTTGTACTAAACACAGTCTAGTCAGTCTAGAACAAGTCCACTCAAATATGCACTAAACATGGTTAATTTGGTCTAGCACAAATCTGCTCAATAGATCCACTCAGAAGCTTCTTAAGTCTACTCAATAGGTTCAATTAGAACCTTCTCAACTCTGCTCAATAGGTCCACTCATAACCTATCCAAATCTGCTCAATAGGTCCATGTAGATCCTGCTCAACTCTGCTCAATAGATCCACACAAAACCTACCCAAATCTACTCAACAGATCCACATAGAACCTGCTCAAATCTGCTCAACCAGCTCACACAAAACTTGTCCAAATATGCTAAACAAGTTCACATAGAACTTTTCCAAATCTTCTCAATAAGTACTCTCTAGGACTTGCTCAAATATGCATTGCAATCTTCCACAATATCTCACATAAAATCAGTCCATAAGCCTTCTTAAAGACTTACCCAAATCAGCTTAACAAGTCCACACAAAACTTGTCCAATCTCATATAATCATAAAGATAATTGTTAGAGACTCAATATGTTCTATACTCAATGCTCAATCACTTTCTCAACTCAATATCATAGAAGCATAAAGAGAATTTTTAGAGACTCAATATGTTCTATACTCAATGCTCAATCACTTTCTTAACTCAATCTCATAGAAGCATAAAGAGAATTGTTAGAGACTCAATATGTTCTATTCTCAAAGCTCAATATCAACTCAAATAAGAATATAGAATAGTTTGTTTCATGGAACTTGAACAAACACTTAATACATCCACTTGAATAGGCTCAATCAACTTTACTCAACCAATCACCTCAAGGTACAACCCTTTCTCACAAACCCTAGTCCAAGCATATATCAACCAACTCAAAATGATTCCAACAATGTTCAACAACAAGTCTCACATAACAATGATACTCATGTTCTCTTAAAACCTAACTTGGGTTTTTCACACAATCAATGGCTTCAACAACAATGCTAATAAAACAAGGTTTAATCACAACTCTCAATCCAAAAAACCTTGAAGCGTTAATTCTAACAATTTTTAAAAGAAGACCCTAATCAATTCATTTTCACTCCAAACTTAATTTTCAATCAATCCAATCACCTAACTCAACAAGGAGGAATTTTTCCCATACCTTTTCTTGAAGAGTAGTTGTCATTACAAATCTCCCACACTCACAGTTACCTATTTTCCAAACTCAATAGGGGTTAGAGGATAATTTTATTCAAAAATATATATCACAAAAATAATATCAAAATTACACCCTATGACTCCAAATTAAATAATAATCAATATCCTCACAATAGTCACAAAAACCCTTTATTCAAAATAACATACAACCCAGAAAACCTTAACTTTTCAATATTCCACAATAGCAAATTTTAAGACTTTAAAAATAAAACTAGAATTATCCTTATAACTCCTAAAGGTATTTCTCAACTACCAACCTTTATCATAAAGCAACCCTTTCAAACTTCAACCACCAAATACCTTATACCTAATAAAATATAAAAAATGTTACTTGTGCATTTTTAGAGTTTTGAACTCTCAACACAGCCCACACAAACATATTTACCTACGGTGCAAACCACCACATGAGCTATACACTTGTTGGGAAGGAATAAGAACCATGTGCTTCAACACCTTATCCTTCCTTGCTTCAGAAAAAGGATATACCTAACGATTGGTGCCTTCAACACATCCACAAAAAATACTTCCATCAGGATTCGAACATTGTCCACCTTGCACACAAAATGTAAGCTTGTAGCCCACTTGCCACTAGTCCAAGGTGACTTGTTGGCTTCCAACTAATAAATGCTTTTTGTTTTGTTTCCTTTCACCATCAACACTAAAACAAAATTCGCACATTCATCTCACAAGCTCTGCATTTAATTCGTATGCTATTATTTTTCCAATCGAGAAAGGATAATGTTTATGCCCTTTGGCATAGGTTTAAATAATGATTTTTTCTCCTTTGCTTGGAACATCAGTGCTTCAAAATATAATTAGCCCTCATGAAGTTGACGAGGATAATCAAGGCCTTTGGTCTTAAACCCAACCTTTGGGTTTATTAAATTAATTTTTGACTTTATAAAACCCACCTTTGCCTTTGAAAACATTATAATAAAAATTATAAATGTTTTATTTGGGTTTTCATCATGGCATATTTTAATATTATAATAACCACTATTATAATATTAACCTTCGATAATGTACATTTAATATTTATTTATAAAATTTAAATTCATACTGAATTTAAATAATTTATAAAATAAATATTATAACTCCTTTTTAACTTTTGTCTTTTGCACTATTTTACTCAATCTTTGGCCTTCTTCATAGATGTCAAATAACCATATTTGTCCCATTTATTTCCTATTGAAATTACTAATTACTTCATATGGTGACATCAATGACAAGTTTGGCTTAGGGACTCAAAATGTCCAACAATATCCCCCTTTGTCATTGATGGCAACCCATATCCTTTTTACTGAAACCTGACCTTTCTTTTTCTTCTTCTCCCCCTGGGACATTGCTACCCCTAGCTCAATTCTATCTCAAATATCAAATCTCTCCCCACATAAAATCTCTACCCCTTTGAAATCAATGGCAAAGGGTCACCTTTGGGGCTCGAGGCTAATAATGAGCCTCTTAGCTTAGCCCCCCCCCACCTCCACATGAGGTAGTTAATTCTAGGGTGGGAGTATTTCTACTCCCAAAAAGCACTGTTCTTTACCTTTATATTTTTTCCTTCTTTTCTAAGTTTTCTGAATCCTCTGACTGTTTCTTTCCAAGTCATCATCTATGTTCCTGTCATCACTCATGTTCCTCTTCCTATTCTTGTGATCATCCATGTTCCTATTCCTATTCCTGTTCCCGTTCTTATTCTCATCCATGTTTATGTTACTGTTCCTATTCCTGTTCTCATCCATATTCCTTATAGTTCCTAGTTTTGTTCATATTCTTGTTCATGTTCATGCATGTTTCTGGAATATTTGCTCTACAATATCTTTTTGTGTGACCATCATTATTGCACTTATAACACTTAATGTTATTATTCCATTAAAGTGCAAATATCTTAGGATTTCTCCTAGTGAAGCCATATCCTCTTTTGTCATGAATTTTGCAATTCATTGCCTTGTGACCAAACTCATTACATGAGTAACAATACCCTTGGAAAATATGTCCTTTTCCATATTCTTATCTTTCATGTGTCTTGCACTGTGAAGCCATGTGACCAAACTTGTGACATGAAAAACATCTTCCATTGAAGCTTCCTTGTCTTGACCTCATTGGTCTCCTGTTCTGAGTGTTCTTCCATTTGTACCTTCTTTGGGCATTTTTCTTGTCTTTGTTGAATCCTTTATTGTCCAACTCATCCTCTGATGTCCCACTCCCACTTACATTGTCTTATTTTTATGTGTCTTCATTTGAAGTTTCTTCTTCTTCAATACTTTAAGTAGACTCTTCTTCCCATTTATTTTGTACCTATTTGGAACCAAGACCTGTCTTGTTTATCGCTCCTCTTTGTAACTTGACTATTTTATCCACATTATTTGCACTGGTTATATATTTATATAGCTTATTCTTGTAATATTCTAAATCTTATTTTAATAGTGCCACTTCTTGTGCTAACTTCTCACATTCTAAGATCTTTGCTTCCAACTTATATTTGAACTTTCTTGCCATAGCCTTTGATTTTTCTAAATCGTCTATGAGCAATAATATTTCTTCATCACATTATTGAAACCAACTTTCAAGCTTAGTGTGTTGCTTTCTTACCTTATTTACCATGTCAAGGGCATAGATAAGTTCTCCCTTGATATCATAGTCATTCTCTGCTAAATAATCCTCTATTTTTTTACCTTTTTCCACATAATTACTTTATTTTGGCTTATCTTCTATAGGATAACTCACTTCTTCTAATGCCATTAGAATATTTTCATCTAGTATTTCAAGTGCATCTTCAAAATCATCATCCCTAAAACTATAACCATCCCTTGTGCAATCATCTTCAAGATGTCCAAATTTACCACACCTAAAACACTCAAGAATAACCAGAGTCCTTTTCTTAACTAGTTCTTTTTCTTAAATCATAAATAGGACTTCATCTCTATCATTGGATTAAAAACTAGCATCACTATCATTTGAGTACTTACTTATATTATCCGCATAGTCGCTTCTCTTTGGTCTTTGGAAGAACTTCTTTCCTTGTCTATTTTTTCCATCCTTGCTTTTCTTCTAGTACTTGTATCTTTTAGATTCCTTGTATATGTGATCCTGTTTTTCTTCATCATTGTTGTTATTTGGATCTTTACAATATATTGCAAAAAGTTCATACTTTCCACAATTGAAACACTTAACAGATCTTAGATCTATGGGTCTTTTGGAACCTTTATCTCTTCTACCATAATTAGCTTCTTCATCACTAGATGACTTGCTACTTGATTTTATCTTCTTACCCTTTTTATTTTTTTTCACTTTGAATGCAACTTCTTTCGAATGAATTGGATCTTTTGTTCTTATATCAAAATTCATAATCATGCCAAGAAAATAATTTATTTTCAAAGAATCACTATCAATTAACGTTTCTATAGCAGATACCTTTTCACTATACCTTTTTAGAAGAGTTCTCAAGATATTATCACAAGCATCACAAGCATCATATTCATCAACCTTCATTACAAGACCTCTCACCTCATGTACAAGTTCATCGATATTATTGAGATAGTCACAGACACTTCCATCCTCTCATATTCTTAAGTTCTCAAATTCTCATTTGAGATTTTTTATCTTAGCTTTCTTGACACCTTTATCTCCTTCATATATGGTATTCAGTAATTACCACATATCTTTTATTGTTTTACAATCCATAACCTTCATATATTCTTATATACCTAATAATTTTATAATTACATTCATAGCTCTTGAATTTGCATGCATTGGAAGCTTACCTTCCTTATCTATAGGAGGATTTATTGTTGAATCATATCCAAATTCCATTGCATCCCAAATTTCATTTCCAAGTACCATCAGGTAAAATCTCATCATCATACACCAATACAAGAAGTCACTTCCATCAAATATTGGTACTGCATTATTTATGGACCCTTCACTTTGATCCTTTTGATTCATTATGTTCTTAGACTGATTTTCCTTCAAGCTGTCAAAATCTTCTGAAGGAACCCACTCTGATACCAATTGAAAAACACAAGCTTATACTAAGAGGAGGGGTGAAAAATATAAGACCATTTTTTAGTTTTGTTTTTAAAAAAATATTATGCAGTGTATAGATAATAGTATCAATAGCAGTAATCAAAGCAATGCACAAAATACCATACACAATAGAGACACATATTTTAACGTGGTTCACCCAATGTGGGCTACATCCATAGATAAAATATTTCTCAAATAATATCTTTGGAATCCTTCCCAATTCCAATGTTTATGTACCCCTGTAAAAAGGAGATGTTGATCCCCTAAATCTAGTTTTTAGATCTCTATCCATAGGAGAACTCCTCCTCTGCTCTCATTGGTGATCCTCTAGAAGACACTACCTCCACTACATTGATTGTGGATCTCTATCCACTTGAATACTCTTGTAATCACTCAAAAGACATGTTCTAAATGTCCTGGCTGATGGATATATATCCACTAGAGACTCTGTCCTCTCTACTATATCACCTCCAAAGCTCTGTCCCAATACTATACTAAACATAGTCCAATTTGTCTAGCACAACTCTATTCAATCTCTTGCACTAAACATAGTCCAATTTGTCTAGCACAACTCTATTCAATCTCTTGCACTAAACATAGTACATTTGGTCTAGCACAAATATTTTCAACTCTTGCACTAAACACAGTCTAGTCAGTCCAGCACAAGTCCACTCAAATCTGCACTAAACACAGTTCATTCTGTCTAGCACAAATCTGCTCAATAGGTCCACTCAGAACCTTCTCAAGTATGCTCAATAGGTTCACTCAGAACCTTCTCAACTCTGCTCAATAGGTCCACTCAGAACCTATATAAATTTTCTCAATATGTCAACATAGATCTTGCTCAACTTTGCTCAATATGTCCACAAAAAATCTACTCAAATATATTCAACAGGTCCACACAGAACCTGCTCAAATCTGCTCAACAAGCTCACATAGAACTTGTCCAAATTTGCTAAACAAGTTCACATAGAACCTGTCCAAATTTGCTAAACAAGTTCACATAAAACTTTTCCAAAATTGCTCAATAAGTCCTCTCTAGGACATGCTCAAATCTGCATTGCAAGCTTCCACAAAAGCTCACACAAAATTAGTCCACAAGCCTTCTCAAAGACTTACCCCAAATCATCTTAACAAGTCCACACAAAACTTGTACAATCTCATAGAATCATAAAGAGAATTGTTAGAGGCTCAATATTTTCTATACTCAATGCTCAATCACTTTATCAATTCAATCTCATAGAAGCATAAAGAGAATTTTTAGAGACTCAATATGTTCTATACTTAATGCTCAATCACTTTCTTAACTCAATATCATATAAGAATAAAGAGAATTGTTAGAGACTCAATATGTTCTATTCTCAAAGATCAATCTCAACTCAAATCAGAATATAGAATAGTTTATTTCATGGAACTTGAACAACCACTTAATACATCCACTTGAATAGGCTCAATCAACTTTACTCAACCAATCACCTCAAGGAACAACCCTTTCTCACAAACCCTAGTCCAAGCATATATCAACCAACTCAAAATGCTTCAAATAATGTTCAACAACAACTCTCACATAACAATGATACTCATGTTCTCTTCAAATCCTAACTCAGGTTTTTCACACAACCAATGGCTTCAACAACAATGCTAATAAAATAAGGTTTAATCACAACTCTCAATACAGAAAACCTTGAAGCATTAATTCAAACACTTTAAAAAAGAAAACCCTAATCAATTCCTTTTCACTCCAAACTTAATTTTCAATCAAGCCAATCACCTAACTCAACAAAGAAGAATTTTTCCCATACCTTTTCTTGAAGAGTAGTTGTCCTTACAAATTTTCCACACTCACAATTACCTCTTTGCCAAACTCAACAAGGGTTAGAGGATAATTTTCTTCAACAATATATATCACAAAAATAATATCAAAATTACACCTTATCACTCCAACTTAAATAATAATCAATATCCTTACAATAGTCAAAAAAATCTTTTATTCAAAATAACATACAACCCATAAAGTCTTAAAATTTCAATATTCCACAATAGCAAATTTTAAGACTTTAAAAATAAAACCAGAATTATCCTTATAACTCCTAAAGGTACTTCTCAAATACCAACCTTTATCACAACACAAACCTTTCAAAATTCAACCACCAAATACCTTATACTTTCAACTTAGGCATTCAATAAAATAGAACATAAAAATATTTCCTTTGCCTTTGGAGAGTTTCGAATTCTCAATGAATCCCACACAAACGTCTTTACCTATGGTGCAAACCACCACATGAGCTATACACTCATTGGGAAGGAAGAAGCACCATGTGCTTCAACACCTTATCCTTCCTTGCTTTGCAAAAAGGATGTGCCTAACAATTTGCGCCTTCAAAACGCCCACAAAAAATGCTTCCGCTAAGATTTGAATGTTGTCCACCTTGCACGTAAAACATAATCTTGCATCCCACTTGCCACTAGGCCAAGGTTCCTTGTTGGCTTCCAACTAATCAAAACTTTTTTTTTATTTCCTTTCATCGTCAACACTAACATGAAATTCGCACATTCGTCTCACGAGCTTTGCATTTAATTCGTATGGTATTCTTTTTCCAATCAAGCAAGGATAATGTTTATGTCCTTTGGCATAGGTTTAAATAATATTTTTTTCTCATTTTCTTGGAACATTTGTGCTTCAAAACCTAATTAGCCCTCATGACGTCGATGAGGATAATCAAGGCCTTTGGTCTTGAACCCAACCTTTGGGTTTATTAAATTAATTTTTGACTTTATAAAACCCACCTTTGCCTTTGAAAACATTATAATGAAAATTATAAATGTTTTATTTGGGTTTTCATCATGGCACATTTTAATATTACAATAACCACTATTATAATATTAACCTTCGATAATGTAACTTTAATATTTATTTATAAAATTGAAATTCATACTGAATTTAAATAATTTACAAAATAAATATTACAACTCATTTTTAACTTTTGTCTTTTGCACTGTTTTACTTGATCTTTGGCCTTCTTCATGGATGTCAAATAACCATATTTGTCCCATTTATTTCTTTCTGAAATTACTGATGACTTCATCGAGTGACATCAATGATAACTTTGGCTTAGGGACTCAAAATGTCCAACATTATTTTTAGCGAGTTGCACTCAAGAACCAAGAGTGGTGGAATAAGGGATTCATAGAGCATGTATAGGGGCTATATGGGGTAGAGAGAGATATTTTATGGCAAGTGTATACTAGTATAAATCCCACAAAATCACATGTATGATAATACGATGGGCTAAAAAATCTCAAGGTTTGATAATTTAGGAGACCAAAATTTACCCTATACCCCACACATTGTGCTCAAGTGTATATTCTTCTAAGGTGTATAGTCATTTTCCTACAAAGGATACATTATAAATCCTAGAGATGGAAGTTTAGCTCATAGGGGAAACAATGGAAAAAATCCTCAAGTTCATATACCTACACCATTTAAACTTGATAATCCAAAAAAATGGTTAACATATTAAAGGCAACAATATGGGAGTTGTAACAAGAGAAATCTCAAACTTAGAGCATTAATTTTAGAGATCTTCCATGTTCAATTTTTGGGATCTCTAGGAAGGGTAGTTGTTTGACAAAAATAATAGTATCTACTCATACAAATACCTAGAACCATTCAACATTAATGATTTTGAATCCTAATAAGTTGAAAGAATCAAAAACTTGAATGAAGACATACCTGAAGAAGTAGTGCTCAATTATTGAATCTCAAACCTAATTTTCTCTAACATTTACCATAGCCAAAATTCTCCCTATGAATTAAGTAGGTCCTACCATAAGGTGGATATCTTCCTTAAACCTACCTTAGTATTCCTAGCATGGTCCTCCATAACCTTTGTTTCTTATTTGTCTATGTCAACCTAGCCCCCAACAATACTATGCTTTTTTCAACCTTACCCTAACCCATACAATTTTGGAATAACTCCTCTATATTATACACTAGAGTGAATACATCTATACTTATTCTATGAAAATAATAAAATTATTTACTACAACCTAGCAATAACATGAGGAGAAATCAATATGATTATCCAAGAGAGGTTGTATGTGATTACACTCTATACATCTAAGATACCTATGTTGATATTTTATTTTAGTTGGCCATTTTATTTTATTTATCATGCATATTCTAACAAATATATAAATTCCAAAGTCAAAATTTCAAGAATAATTACATGGGTCATTAGAGATGTCACCAATGCACATGGGAGTTTGAGTACCATCCTTGACATTTCATCCTTCCTTTCCCTCTAATGGTTGCACTATAATGTTCACTAACCTCAACAAACTAATATCAACTTGAGATCCTTAATAAGAGGAGTCCCTCAACATAAATATCCCCTAGATGGGGGTATGACTTGCTTCTAGTATCATCCTTTATATAAGAAGCAACTCATATTTCTTTATGTCCTCTCCTCTATAAAGAGACATCACTCCAATTAGGGGTACTTCCTAAAATACAAACATGTATTTTTCTCCTCTTTATATTTACAAAGGGAATTGGATCGTTTTTTATTTTAGAATATAGTGTGTTAAATAAATTAGGCCACTTCCTTTTGAATGTTAATATATATGAAAGATCCAACATTAGTTAATTACTCCTTTATCCCATATTTTTTAGGCTATCAAATATATTGTATTTATTTGATACATCAACAAATCCATTACCATATAACTCCATGATGTCTTTATAATAGGCACCCCCAACATAGCCTGCATTTTCCCCAATTATAAGCCAATATCATATATCATCTCCCAAATACCAATTTAAATGTGTTTAATATTGGATCCTAATGATTCAACACTTTAATGATCATATCACTTTAGGGCCACACAAATTGTATTAATGTATCTATGATGAAATATAGCTAAAGTATATCCCAATAACCGTATATTAGTCTAGCCCAAAACTCTATAAGCCAAGAGGGATCCTTAACCCTCATCAATATTGTATCTAAATTCCTAATATACCACTAAAGATCCTTTTGACCTCTATCTATTATAGAATCATCTACATCAATATAAATAAACCAAGGAATTAGTCAAATGTACCAAAAATCAAGTGGAATAAACAAAATATTTGTTAGAACCCATCATATTTCTATAATCAAAATTGAGTGTCTTTCTATTCAAATCAAGAGTACTACCAAATTATAATTTCATTGATCTAGGGCACTAAAAATTGACTATAAAAAAAAGTACCTCTTATCAAAAATGGGTTCTTGATGAGGATTGATGTTTGATCACTCATATGACCCCTCTAGTAATTCCTAGCTAGGTTTGCATAGTTTATTTCTTGCAAATTAATATTGTAAGTGAGTCTCCTTCTCACATGCACTTGTGGGCACTAGTTATCTTCTAGTTATCATTTAGGAGTGTTAGTTAGGAAGTGTGAACTCAAAGTAGGAAGTGTGTACTTCAAGATAGCTAAAAGGATCTTCTAGTTAGCATTATTCCTTTCTTCTTAACTTAGAAGTTACGTGCATTCTCCTTTGCACTATTGTAGCTTATGGTTAAGCATATTAGATCAAATCCATGATTTAGTGGGTTTGGTTATGTATTTTGGGCCATTAGAGCCTATATAATGAGTTTGTAAATAATATGAAGTTAGTTGGATTTTCAATCCTTTTCATTGGTATCAGAGCCTAGTTTATGTTTGCACTAGGGCTTGTGAGGTGAGAGGGTAGGAGATAGATTATTTTTCATGAGAAATTCTTTCTCATTGAGGACTCGGTTCAAGCTCAAGGGGAGCTTGAAAACCATTCACAGAAGGAAGTTCCTTAGGCGTCAAACTCCTCGTTCCAACTTTTTACTTATGCTCAAGAGGTATAGGAAAATTTTACCCCGATTCCTCTCTTACAAAAATCCCTTGGCAGGTTTGGACTACTCCTACGGTGAAATACGCATTAGGGAGCCATTTGTTCCTGCCATTGAGGAGTCTTGAAGACTGAGGAGCATCTATACCAGGTCGTGTGTCGACTTGGATCTGGTGGCCTTTCAAACGCTGGTCGTGTGTCGACTAGATCTTGAAAGGAGTGCTACTGAAGTCTTGAATAGCAGGATTTTCAATCCTGCTACTGGTTTGAGGAAAAATTTACAAAATTTCTTGAAATTTCTTAGGTCAAATTACCTAGTTCTTTGAAATCATTGTAAAATTTAAATTTTAAATTTTTAAAATAACAATTAAGTTATTTAAAAAAAAATGATTTTTGGCCCCTCGACCCCATCTCAGTAGGAGCCGAGGGCCAACTTTTACTGGATGCTCGATTGACGCAGCATCGATGCCTGCTAACATTGGCCATCAAAAATTTGTCGACCGACAGGCATTGACTATCGGTAGCCCGACAGGCGCTGTCCCGCCTGCCAACACTAATAGGCGCCAGCACTCTCAGAGCCTATCGAGGCCTGTCCATCCGCCTACAAGAAACATAGGCATGGATGCCGACGTGCCACATAGCCGACGGGACATCGGCTATGCCGCATCACAGGCCAATAGCCGGTAGGTGTTGTCACACCTGTCGAATCTGACAGGCGTCAGTGCCCTACCTAGTAACTATTTGGCCAGGTAGGCTATAGCCTGCACGTAGGCTAATAGCCTCAGAATCTATGCCATAGAAGATTGCCAAGATTTTTCCCCTTGCAGAAAAAAAAAAAAATTGCAAATTTACCTTGCAGATCATGCATTTTAGTGCCTCAAAATCCGTGCAATAGCAGATTGCAAATTTTCATGCAGGCTAACAGGGAGTGCAGTGACAGGTTAACTTGGACTTGACAGGGTAAATCAGTTGTTTAATTTTTACTTTATCTAAGGTTTAGAATTGCATGTAATTGTTTTTATTTATTTATTAATTTATTTTTAAATATCTTAATTAAATTTAATTAATATTTTTGATTAATTAATTTCAATTTTTAATTAAGTTATTTTTAAATTAATAAATTATAAAAGACATTTTTAAACCTTAGGTTAAGTTAAATTTTTATTTAGCCTTAGGGGTAATTTTCAAGGCACTGCATTGTAACAGGGTATTTTCAGATTTTACCCTAATTTTTAAGTGTTTTTGTCCTTATTACTTCTGGCTTATACCCGGTTTCACATGGCTTCTGACTTGGCTGCCCAAGTGGCAGAACTTGCACATGTTGTGAATGCTTTAGCCGATAAATATAATGATACTACCATGGCAGAAGTCCTCGGTAACCTTGCAATGAAGGTAAATGACATTTCTGTCCACAATGCTTCAACTTCTGCTCATGATTCTCGCTTGAGAGTTCATTGTGAAGTGCCACTTTATGATGGATCCCGAAACCCTGAAGTCTTGAATAGTTGGATTCTTGACATGAGTTCTTGGTTTTCTTACACTCAGCTTTCAGATGAGGATATGGTTCCATATGCTAAGCTAAAACTTTCTGGTTTAGCTAAAGTACTTGTTGAAAGAAAAAAAGGTCATGATGAACTCATCTCTTGGGATGAGCTTGTAGACTATCTTAAGACCAATTTTTATCCTTCCAATTATTCTAAGGAATTGGTAATTAAGTGGTTTCGATTTTGACAAGGTCCTAATATGACTGTGCAAGAATATATCTTTCAATTCAACAGGTACAGGATACTTTTGAATGTGGAGGAAGATATTAAAGCTTTGATTCTCAAATTTCAAAGTGGCTTGTTAGAGCATTTGTACAGGGAAATTATGTTTGTTTCTATCGAAACATTGGATTCAATTTTCAACCAGGCGCAACTTGTGGAGGACAAGTTCAAGGCACATTCGCAGGCATTTCGCGCACCTGCTACTCAAGTGGTTGCAAACTCATCAAAAGGGAATAGTTCTTTCTCACAAAAGAAGAATGTTTCTTCTCCATCTCCTTCTTCTCCTTCTCCTTCTGCTCCTACTCCTTCTTCTTCTTCCAAACCTTCTTCTTCTAAAAATTTTTGTAACTATTGTAAGAAAAAGGGTCATGAAAAAGTTGATTGTTTTAAGCTTAAGAAGAAGAGTTTAGTCATCACTACTCAAGAGGAGGATGCTTCCAAAGGTCCCCTTGAGTCAGTAGGAGAAAGTAGGGTATACACAAAATTACGAGGTAAGCTCAATGAGGTTACCTTGGTAAATGTAAGTTCATCATGGGGCGCTCGTGATGCTTTGTTCATCACTTGAGCTCATTTGCTCCATAATTTTGCAATAGATTGTATAGTGGATAATGGCTCATAGAAAAATCTAATTGCGAGGTCCATTGTTGAGCGATTGAAGTTACCTATGGAGCCTCATCCTCAACCTTATTCTTTGGGTTGGAAGGATAGTGGAAGGGGCTCAGAAATCACTCACACTTGCACATTAAAATTTGCACTTGGCCCACATTTCATAGATCAAGTCACTTGTGATGTGACTCCTATGGATTGTTGTGGGATTTTTCTTGGACAACCTTTTCAGTATGATCGGAGAGTTGTTTATGATGCTTTCAAAAGAACCTACACACTTCAAAAATATGGTAAGGTATTTCTCATTAAAAGCACCAACACTCCTAACATCATTCTAAATTCCAAGCAAACAAAAAGGGCAATTAAAAAAGGTGGTGACGTTGCTCTAATTTTCATTCGCTCTCAAAACACTCCTACATCCACTTCCATTCCAAAGCAACACTCTTCAATGGATAAAATATTGCAAAATTACTCCCACATATTTTAGGAGCCAAAGTCTCTTCCTCCAATTCGCACAATTAATCACAACATTGAAATCATTCCTGGTTCTTCACTACCTAATGCACCCATGTATAGACAATAATTTTTGCAAAATGAAGAAATAAAAAGGCAAATAGAAGATTTGTTGTCTAAGGGTTTCATTAAGGAAAGTACTTCTACTTGTGCCTCACCTATTTTTTTGGTTCTTAAAAAATATGGCACTTGGAGATTGTGCATTGATTTTCGTGCTTTGAACAAAATTTATGTAAAGAATAGATATCCACTACCATGCATTGATGATTTATTAGATCAGCTCCAAGGAGCTAAGTTCTTTTCAAAAATAGATCTCAAAAGTGGATATCATCAAGTGCGTATCCAAGTTGAGGATACATGGAAGACATCTTTTAAGACGAAGATGGGCCTCTTTGAATGGTTGGTCATGCCTTTCGGTCTTACAAATGCTCCTGCAACCTTCATGAGGTTGATGAATGATGTGTTTCATGATGTACTTGAAAAATTTGTAATAATATATCTTGATGATATATTGATCTTCTCAAAAACTTGGGAGGAACACCTTGGGCATATCCATCATACACTTGATCTTCTTGCGAAGAATCAATTATATGCCAATTCTTCCAAGTGTTCTTTTGGCAATACTTTAGTTTCTTACCTTGGTTATGTGATTAGTGAAAGTGGAATTCAGGTAGATCCCACGAAAGTTGATGTTTTACTTAAGTGGTCCCCTCCTTCAACTCTCACTGAGTTAAGGAGTTTCCTAGGACTTGTGAATTTTTATCGCAAGTTCATTCCTCAATATTCCACTCTTGCAGCTCCATTGCATTATCTCACTAAGTCTAAAGTTCCATTTCATTGGGAGAAAAGCCAAGAGATTGCCTTTGAGAAACTGAAAAAGAAACTTTGTACAGCACCTATGTTAACTTTACCTGACCTCTCTCAACCTTTTGAGATTGAAATGGATGCCTCTAAATTTGCCTTAGGAGCTATGCTCAAATAGAATGGTCATCCAATTGCTTATCATTCAAAAACTTTTTCTGCTACTAAGTTGAACTATTCTACATATGACAAGGAGTTGTATGCATTAGTTCAAGCTATCAAGTACTGGAGACATTATATTTTGGAAAAATATACCATAGTACACACTGATCATATGCCTCTCAAGTTTTTACAATCTCAAAGTAAAATTGAAGAATCAAGACATATGAAGTGGGCCTCTTACCTCCAACAATTTCACTTGGTGATCAAGTACAAAAAGGGGAAGAGTAATACTATTGCTGATTGTTTGAGTAGGCCTCCTACCACTCTTGCCTTAATAGTTATGTCCACTTCACACTTGGGATTTAAGACTTGGCCTAATCAGTATTCACAGGATCCTGATTTTGGGAAAATATTTGAGCAAGTGAGTAAGCCTTCTTCTTCCAATTTGCATCCTTTCCAAGATTTCTACATCAAAGAAGGACTTCTTTACAAATTGGACAAGGTTTGTGTTCCTTGTGAGCCTAGAGTGTCACTTCTTAAGGAAGCTCATTCTACACTTTATGGTGGTCACTTTGGGAAGCACAAAACACTTCATCACTTGCAAATATTTTTCTACTGGCCTAAAATGTAGAGGGATGTGTTGAGATTTCTCAAACAATGTGCAGTTTGTTGTCGCTCAAAACCATCTAACAAGAAGTTTGGCTTAGGCATGCCCTTGCCCATTCCTTCCCATCCTTGGGAAAGCATTTCCATGGATTTGGTTAGTGGTTTTCCCATGACAGTGCGACAACATGATTGTGTGTTCATGGTGGTTGACAGATTCAGTAAGATGGCTAAGTTTATTCCATGCCGCAAGACAAGTTCTGCAGTAGACTTAGCCCAATTGTTCTTTGATAGCATTTGGTGTTCCTTTGGTCTACCTACAAACATTATCTCGGATCATGATTCACGCTTTGTGGGTCACTTTTGGTGTTCTTTGTGGAAAATTTTGGGAGTTTCCCTTAACTTTTCCATCGCCTATCATTCGCAGTGAGATGGGTAAACCGTACCCTTGTGCAAAGTTTACGAATCTATCATCACGCTTCACTAGCAAAGTGGGACTTGAGTCTCACTCATATTGAACATGCCTACAATAGGGCCCTACATTCTTCTATAGGTCACTCACCTTTTGAGGTTTGTATGGGATTTCAGCCCTTGGCACCTTATGAGTTACCTTTGTCTTTGCCTTCTCCTATCACTTCACATCTTCAGAAGGAGTAATACAAGGCACACTCATTTATTCAACACTTGCACAATCTGCAATCAAAAGTGATTGAGATTTTGCAAAAGACATAGCAACAATAAAAAAAGGCCATGGATCGACATCGAATTCCTCATCCATTTCAAGTTGGTGACAAATTTTGGTTGCATCTTGACAAACAGTGTTTTACTGATAAGACTCATAGTAAAATCAAACTGATTCTCTATGGGCCTTATACTATTCTTCAATAGGTGTCCGAGAATTCTTTTCACCTTGATCTTCCCACACACTTGGGAATTCATGACGTCGTCAATGTAGATCTTTTGAAGTTGTACTTTGACTCTACATTGGAGAACGCATCGGCTATCAGTCATCCTATGGAAGTGGTTCCCGATTCTCAGTTACCATTGGATTCCGATCAGATCTATGACACGAAGACTCGAAAGACTCGCCAGGGGTCTACCACCTCATATCTTGTGGCTCGATGAGGATAGCTATCACATCAAGCTCGTTGGATTTCTTTTCATCAGATGTCCCATGACTTTCCTACTCTTCTGAAAGCATTGGAGGCCAATGCTTCTATTGTGGGGAGGCATGATGAGGATTGATGTTTGATCACTCATATGACCCCTCTAGTAATTCCTAGCTAGGTTTGCATAGTTTATTTCTTGCAAATTAATATTGTAAGTGAGTCTCCTTCTCACATGCACTTGTGGGCACTAGTTATCTTCTAGTTATCATTTAGGAGTGTTAGTTAGGAAGTGTGAACTCAAAGTAGGAAGTGTGTACTTCAAGATAGCTAAAAGGATCTTCTAGTTAGCATTATTCCTTTCTTCTTAACTTAGAAGTTACGTGCATTCTCCTTTGCACTATTGTAGCTTATGGTTAAGCATATTAGATCAAATCCATGATTTAGTGGGTTTGGTTATGTATTTTGGGCCATTAGAGCCTATATAATGAGTTTGTAAATAATATGAAGTTAGTTGGATTTTCAATCCTTTTCAGTTCTCTCATTAAAAATGGTTAAAAATAAAAGTCCTACCTAACACAAATAGAAAATTTAATAAATGACCTCATAAAAATATACTAAATACCAAAATATATCAAGCCTTGCAAGCAAAACTTACATCAAGTAGGTAAATCAACATTCTAAGGCAAAGCATATGATCTTCTTGAATCAATGGAATTTATGTATAAGCACAATACTATGATCAAGAAAATTCTAATTCTATAAAATATATCAAAATAAAATTTAAATTGATCCACTAGAATATATTTAATAGTTAAGTTTTAGAAATATGACCTTTATAATATGTCCTCTTCTACCTAGTAAGGGAAGACTAGGTATCCAATTCAAATAAGCATACACTCATGTAAATTATTCACTATTAGAGTTCTCAAATTGAAAATTTAAATTTTTAATATAAGGGGTATGACTCCTATTTATAAAGTTTGACTTCAAAAATTCAATCATCGATACTAGTTGCCTGTGCAACATCATAATTTATTCACCAAATCCAATCTACAAACTAGAATTCTATAACAATACCTAATTCTTACATGGTCATTTATAAGCCCCATGATTATATCACTTTATTCTATTTTTTTTCATGATGTAAGTTTGAATACATATTTCTTCATGAGGTTCTTCATTACCACTTTACTTTATGGAAATAGGCATCTCATAGGGCTAAATTGTATATTAGAGATTTAGATTTTAAACCTAAACATCCATAATAATGGATATATGTGTATAATCATATGTGAATCAAGTAATATGACCTAAGGTGATAAATCATAGAAGACCCCTAGGTACCTGTTCTTTCAATAGTCCACTAATAATAGGACTATTTACAAGCCATGGCATATTTGTAGGATCATTCTGCTTTTTAGGAAAAGCACCCTTATCTTTTAAGCCTTTTAATTCTAATTTTTGTTCCAATATAAACAAGAGTAGTGGTTTATCAAACTACATTGTCGCTAATATTACTACATTGTAATTATAGAGCATCATCTTGTCATAGGCTAGTGATCTTATGAATCATTACCATCCATTGAAGGTGTTTGGAAAAATCATTAGAAACATAATATTTAGATTTATGAAAAATTAAGATATGATGAATTACCATTGATGATAATAATGTATAGATCTAAATATTAGGTAAAATACAAAATTAGTAATATATCATTTTTCATTGAGATCATCTACCCAATATGTTATCAAAATAGTCCTATAATCAAGGACAAATCTTAAAGAGACATAAATTTATATGTAATAGGTATATCTAAGGTACTTCCCTCTTGATCTTATTCATCTAATTGATGAATTTGTTCTATATTTTATGTTGGTTGGTCTATCTTCCTGGTACCTAAGTGTGGTTCATCCTCTTTTTTTATGATCTCATTATGGTGCATTTACGAATGAGTTCCTATACATAACTATCATTGACCCTTGTTACTTTTTCTAACATCGTGGGTCCTAGAGTGGATATAAATTATTTATAATTTTATTCAAATATTGGTTTATTTTATGGATCCAAAAGTTTTTTATATTTTGTAGATATTAGAGTTTATTTATCTTGTGTTTGGGAGGCTTGTATTTTCCTTCTCAGTTATTAACTTTGGTTAGGTCTTTGTGGCTCTTCTATCAGAAACTCTTACTTGGAAATGGGTGGATTTAGTGGTGTTTTAGTGCATTATCCATGTTGTTGGTTGTTATTTCAAATTTAAAGAATGTGATTTTTGGTAGTAATTTTTCTTGTGGCCTTGGGATGTATGCCTAGTGGTTTGTGGAGCTCTCTTGGTGAGCTAGAATTTTTCTAGGTTTTGTGCTACAATAAGTCCCTTGGCTCGGTTGGTCCCCATTTATTATAGGTAGGAATCATACCTTTGGAATTATTTAAATTTTCTTCAAGCATATTTACATTCCTAGCCTTGATAGGATTTGTATTTTTTTAATTATAAATTATCATTGGATGGAATCCCTTTTCTTGAGGTGAATTGGATACAAAAAACTTAGTTTTTGTTAGTTGTGGTAGTTTTATTATTAGGCTATTAGCCTACATGGCCTATATGGCCTATTCCTATTATATTCTCTATAGTTGTTGTCATCTAAAGTGTGGTTAGTGGTTCCTTCGAGGAAATTTGGCTTTGGAAAATTGGTTGCTAGACTGTGAGTTAGTTTTTTTGGGCTGTGAAACATGGTAGTTTTATGGGTAACCTTTGTATTCATCCTTGGCTTCCCAATGCTCCATATTTTGTAAATAATATTTTTGGGATTCCTTTCAAAAACCTCCTTTATTAATACCATATAAAAAAAGGTATACTATATAACCCACTTGGCTATCATACAATTACTCTCACAAGGTGTTTGCATGTATGTGTATTTAGAACAATAACTAACAATGAACATAATATTTAATTGAGTGTGTGAGGTAAAAATCCCCAAAAGATATTGATGTAAAGTGGTATCAACTAAAGGAGTATTATCTTTATCCTAAATTCTTAATCCTAAATCAAAGGTAGATCTAAGGTATAGTTGGATAGATCAATTTGAATCTCAAAAGGATAATGCGGAAGAGCCAAATCATCTCATGACTTTATTAAATTCATAGATTCATATCCTAAATCATTTATATTGGTTTCTAATGAGGATATCATAAAATTTGAAAATGATAATAAGAATATATCCATCATGATGCTTTATGTAAACATAATGCTTTACCTCACACTAATGAGATACCCAACTAAGAAAGAAAGAAATAGCATTCTCATATCAATAATTAGGTACTTGTTTTAGCCCATATAAATATCTATTATAATAATAAACCAAATACATAATAACATAAAGAAGAAATGTATATGGTTGTTATAAATGGATATTATCCTTATGTTACCCATTGAAAAAAATACCCTCAACATTCACCTCATAAACCTTTAATCCATATTAAGTAATAATGGAAAGAATAATCCAAATAGAGTACATGCTAGCCATGGGATAACTAACCTTTGAATAATTAAATTCCATATTTTAAATAATTCCATTAACAGTAAGGTATAATTTATAGTTCTTAATATCTCCATGTGCACCTACATGATTTTGTAGACATAATTATAGTCAATATTTTTCATGCATTTGGAAAGATGAACCAAATCCCAAGTTTAATTCTTCATGTGATAATTATAATCTACTTGCATAACATCATCCCACTTGAGGCATCCATTGTGTTCAAAATATTAAGAGGATCTACATATTTATGCATCCTAAAATCTAAATCCCAAAGGGATGGGATATTCTACATACATTCCTATTGTGAGATAGGATTTGCATCTTGAGAAAGAATTTAAACCCACTTGGTCATAGAGAAAAGTCTTAAAAGGAATATTCTTAAAAAGTAGAGAATTTTTAGAAGAGTATTTTAAAAACATAATAGATTCATAATGTATGATACATCAATGTATATAGTAGAAAAAAACAAAGAAGGATAATTTTCATCTAAAAAAGAATCCAATATTTGAGGATAAATCAATACCAATGGATGATCTACAATATTAGAAGAACAAGAACAAATTCCCACAAAAACAAGAGGGTAATTCTCATAAAAAGAATGAAATTCAATTTATTTTGTGTGGAATAACCTAGTGAATGTGTCAATAGTAATATTCATGAAAATATGGATGTCACTTAAAAGGACCCATGGAAATAATAATTTTAAACTCTATGCCATGCTTTAAAAAAATTCCTAGAGGGATTGGATCATAATAGTGACAAGCCTTAGAATTGTCATTAAAAAACATATGAATACATTAATGGCTCTTTAGTTAGAGTCTATTTTAATTCTACTTTGGAATGTAAGCCTATGAAACCCATCAAAATACACAAAATTTGTAAAACTAAAGTCTTCACCCCTATCAAATTTCGAAGATATTTCATATCTCTAACTACATGAGTTATGCTATTATTGATGATACACATTGCATATGTCATTACTTCACTCCATTATTTAATCATCATTTATTTAAAATACAAAAAAAAATATTTCATATCCAAAATAACTTCTTCTGGTCAAACATCCCATTCTACTAGGGAGTGTAATGAATAGCCCATTACAAGGTGATTGCATAATTTGTAAACAAATATTCCATCCCTACTACTCTTTAGGTATATAATATTATTTTCACACCTCCATAAAATACTTGAGCATATTTTATATATTTATGAACTCATCCTCGATCTTAATCATATATATCAACAAGTACCTAGAGAAAACCATGATAAAAAAGTTAAAAATAATTATTCTTAGAGAGAGAATAACCTATCTAATGGCTAGAATACATGTCAAGCTTTACATTTAAAAAAATTGTTTTTGATGATGCTTTCAAAAAATTCATCCCTTATAAATGCATTAGATGCATTTATGGATAGAATTATAACATCAATATGAGGATGACTTTGGAGGCTCTAGGATTCATAACTGTTGTGACCAAGATATTAGTGGCATTTTCCATTGTAACCATAAGAAAAAAATCTTACCTATTAGGAGATAAAATAATAATAAAAGGAGATATCACACTATGCTTATACATTTTATTTGACTCATCATAGTATCCTCAATTAACTATCTTTAAACTATCACCAATATCCTTAACCACCTACTTATCTAGCCAAATTTCAACCTTTTTAATATGACTAACATGATAAATAGATATAATATTATGACCAAGACATGGAACATGTAAACATCCTTGAAAGTAGAGGAAGTAATAGTCACATCACTACTACCTAAATCCAACAATGATGAATAATCATGAATGACAAGTGTTTCCTATATGTTGTTCATTATAAAGGGTAAGGAAATAAAAATGCATGATCATATACCTTTTAGCTCTAGAACTATCAATCAACTCTTGAGAAAATGAAAAAATAAAAATACTATGTACAACTATACCTACATTATGCAAGGTGTTATAATCCTATGAAGTTTTAAGAAGCACTTTATATCATCCAAAATTTTTAGTTATATAATCAAGTTGTCCAATCCAAAAAGAGAAACCATGGCCGCATATCCCTTCTTTTTACAAAACTCATAAACTATATTCAATTAGTCTTCCTTAACAATATTTTATACCAAAAATAATGGTTAAATATTGGCCTTCTTCATTAGATATTTGGTAGGAAACCTATCAGATACAGTTTCTTTGGGATTACCCTAAGCCGATAAAGTGCTATGAAGAATAAAAGTTGTCAATTATTCCTTTTCATTCCCACATAATTATATCCTCCATGTAACAAAACAATATTGTAACATTAGTATTGATTGAGGAGCTTGAAAAACTATGGCAATTAAAGTAAAGATATGCTCAAAATGATTCCCTACTATAAAAGTATATTATTGGTGTACAAAAAATTACCATGGATCGCCTATACAAGGTCTCATAAATGGACACATAACCTAGTATAAATATAGTGATAGCATAGAATATGTAGATTGTATATTTCGATGTATAAATATAGTCATAGAGTAAGAAGTAAATATTGTCCATGCTTTCTAATAACTCCACATAATTTGAAGTAAGGTTCAACGTAGAGAAGACATTAAGGATAATAGCATCCCTACCTTTAAAATAATCTCTATTGCACTTAGATGAGTTCAAATATTAAAAAAATCATAAAATAATTCTTTGTTGCATAATGAAACATCCTTCAACCTACAATATATCCTTCAACAAATTCTGATAATGCAAAGAACATGAAAAAATATATAATTTGAGAAAATGTATCAAGTTTATATATATATATATATATATATATATATATATATATATATATACCTAGCCTTTGAGAGTTTACCCTTAAAAACATCCTCAAAATAGCAATTTTGGAAAGCACTAATATGGAGGTATGATTAAAAAATATTTAAATAGGACTCCTCATATTTTAAATTAATCCAAAAAAAATTATGGCTTGTTGAACCTTTCTATTTTGGTTCTATAAAATTATTTTCTATAATAATTGGTCCTCTTTTAACAAAGCACTATAAAATCCACTAGAATGAATTGTTGACTATACTCTACTCTTGGTATCTAGATGCCTTTGCAATGCACTAATTTTTTATTATAAATCACTTGAAAACTTTGGATGATCTTAAAATATCTTCATCTTTATGGATGTTTTGAGTTTGAAGAACATTTCCCTCTTTTCTTTTTTGGTAGATAAGATACTATAGCATTAATACCGGGTTTTACAGGTTGACCCAAAACCTTTTACAAAAATCAGCCCACGGTTATTGATGAACATGTCCTTACTAAGGATCCTATATATGTAAAATCTACATGTTGCCAAAGCCATTACATCCGGTAAGGCACATATCTTGTTATCAAAAATAAACATCCCATACAACATTTTGGGTATACCCCGAGAAAACACACCTGCATCATAATTACAAAAAAAGAAACAAACACAAATCCCTTCCTTGAAATAGTGGAGAAACAAAAAGTTGCAGACACACATAGCAGAGTATTGAAAAAAACTCCCACAAGCTTTGTATTGAAAATTACTCTTAATAATTCTTTGGTAATTGATTTCTTTCATATATTACATACTTTGGGACCACATCCCGTCTTGGCCAAGAAGCCTTGGAGAAGTGAACCTGTTGGCTAGATTTATGGCGGTGGCTATCTGGTGGTCCATGTGGTTATGGTTTGAAGTCTTATATTGTCATTTCTTTCCTGCCCTATGATTATAAACCAACCTCAAATTACTAATATGGCTAGAAGCCATGTTATCTGACATGTGACTGTCCCCATTAATCTTTGTGGTATTTCCAAGTAGCATCCACCAAGACTAATAGCTCGGATAATTTTTATTGTGATTCCATTTCAAAAAAGAGATGGGAATACTCATAGCCTTAGAACTTACAGTGACTTACCTGTTGGTAAATTCAACTATCATTCTTGGCATTCTTTTTGAATAAGCTCCTCTACTTCACTCGGGACACCATTTTCCTATTTGAAAAGTCTATCACCATCGACACCCAAATTGGCCAGCTTATCGACAACTTTATTAGCTTCCCGAAAGACATGTTGGGATATTCATGTCTTGTCTTCCCTGGAAAAGGATCCTAGCCTCTTAAACAATTATTTTAATCCTCCAAGGAGGTGTTTTACAATTATTGACGAGATTTATAACATGCATAGAGTCTCCTTCTATGATCAAATTGTCTTCTAAGTCTTGATTCATTTGAAGGCCTCTCCATATATCCCTAGCTTCAACTTCATTGTTCGCCCTTGTTCCAAAATATTTGGAAAATGCAAGCATCATATTCCCATTATGATCTCGCACAATGTTGCCAGTGCCTACTCTGCTAGGATTTTCCTTAGCTGCTCCACCAAATTAAGCTTAAACCAACCCGTAGGAGATGGGGACCACTTAACATTGGCTTTGGGGTTGACTACCCTAGGCACAGACTCATCTAACAAGGTTAAGCATAAATATTGAGCAATAATTGTCTCCTGCAGATGAGGTTTACGACTATCAAAAGGGATAAGGTTCACATTCTCATTGGCAAAGGATAGGATCCTGGCAATGATAGTTTGATGATCATGGATAGACTCATTAAAGCATCTATGGTTCCTTTCTAACCACACCTACCAAATATAGTGATTGACACAAATTTTCCACATGTATCTAAGTATTTGGATTGAAAAGGGGTAAGGCCACTAGATGAAAAAATCAAGTACAGTGGCTGGTTTAGCCCAGGAAATATTGAAGACCTGAAAAACCGCACTTAGGACAGTCAAGGAAAATAGGCACTCAAGGAAAATGTGATAAATGGTCTCCCAATTAGCCTTGCATAGATAACAATTATTAGTGATACAAATACCTTGACGCATCATATTATCAATGGTTAAATTTTATTCCTTGGATAATCAGCCATGAAAAGAATGCAATTTTTGGAATTATATTTTTTATCCAAACTAAGTCCTTTTGGAGGACAAAATCCTCGTCATCGAGCAAAAGCTTGTAAGTTGATTTAATAGTGAACTACCCATTTTTCGTAGGATCCCAGGTTACTTGATCTTCCTTGGGTCTCATGGGGATAAACTCTTGCCCGAGAATGTTACAATGATCATTTGATTTCACTTGAAGTCCTTGAATCCTTATTTTTTTCCACTTCATTATGGCTCTGTCCTCAACCATATAATCAAAGACTTTTCTACTAATGAGTTCTTTTGTGATATCTATGATTCGGGATAAGTTAGGATATTCCGTCAGTGGTTCATCCTTAGCCCACCTATCACTCTAGGAATTTATCCTCTCACCATTGCCTAAAACCCATCTTAAACCTTTTTTGATGATTTCCTTACAATTGAGAATTGATTTCCAAAAAGCAGAATCTCTGATTGGAACTAAGTCACTTAGAAATTCCATATTTTAAAGATACTTTCATTTGATGATAGTTTTCCATTCATTTTATTCACCAAAAATGAGGTGCCACGCCTACTTAGCTAGTAAAGCTAAATTCATATGAGCAATTATCCTCAGACCTAAGCCCCCATTTTCCCTGGGTCTGCACACTTTGGTCCATCCTACAAGGTGTATCCTTTTTTTATCCTCTGATCTAGTCCATACAAATTATTTTTGGAGTTTCTCAATTTTCTAGAAAACCTTCACAAAGGCTTTGAAAACAGCGAGGAAATAGACTAGAATTCTCTGAAGAGAGGCATTAGTGAGGGTCAGCTTTCGTGCTTGAGATAGAAGATGACCTTTCCATCCAACAAGTTTTTTTGAATTCTTTCAATAACCTTGTCCCACATTGACTCTCTCAGAGAACCATTGAAAAGAGGGAGACCAAGATACAAATTGGGGAGGTTTGTTATATCACACCATAAAATTTATACAATCCTTCCTTGCCTCTAAATGGGGGTGTTCAAGAAATATAACTTGCTTATACTAAAATTAACTTTCTGACCAGTAGCGTCCTCGTAAAGTTGCTGGATGTATTTAATTATTTTGGCCTCAACCACCGACGCCTTATTCAATAGAAGGGTATCATAAAAATATATAGAAAAATCAAGAACATGTATTTTTATAAAAATTCTAAAAACCCTAGTAAGGTTTAAAAAAAAAATAGAATATCTAGAATTATTGTGTCACATAGCTAATCCTTTAAAAGACATAATTCCCCAAGAAATTGTTTTTACAAAATAATTAAAATGAATTGAAGGTCCAAGAATAAGAGGAGGAACAAATATCTTATCAATGGATATTCCTTTGATATGGAAATCCTCAACAATAAATGTTTATTGATTCAATGTATAAATTAATCACAATCTATGATCCAAATTTAGGGTTATTTAAAACCATAAAAAAGATTAATTTAATCAAACCAATTCACTTTACATGCACTCCTTTAAAAAATACTTTCTATAAACTTGTCATTTAGAGGATACAAGAATAAATTGATTCTTTATTTGAGTAATGGAGATTCACACCCGCTTTGATATCATGTTGAAAATTACAATATATTCAATTTTAAATAGAATCAACAAATGAATTAGTAAATCAAAGCAAAGGACAAGAATAATAAAATAACTATCAAATATATCCTTAGACATGAATAAGTTTTTTAACAAATAAATAATTAACTCCAACCAATAAAAATAGGGTGGATAAGTTGAGGTATAAGTACTACCATAATAAAAGATAACCAAGGTTAGGATTAAAGAATTGATCATTAACTAATATTAAATTGATACAAATAAGTCACCTTACATGATGCTTGTTAGTCCATACAATAATATAATAAGATAAAAATGCAAGTTTAGTCATAGCCTCAACTGAAGATAAATAATTATTTTAATAATTATTGGTTCACTTAAATGCATGGTTTAGGATAAGGTGAAAGTCCATTTGGGATTGGTATGACACTTTGATATTTAAAAAGGTGGATCTCTACACTAGTCTAGTTTTGAGCATGGTCCTCAAATAGAATAGATAAATTATTGACCTTGTAATTAGATTATAATAGATCAATATAGGATGAAAATTTAACGAATCCTATCAATGACTCTTTAACCTTTAGTATATATAAAATCCTACTCATTTTGGCATGAAACATTAATTTTGGGCATGAGTAGGAGCTTGATCATAAGTATGAACAAATCAATTAGTCACACATGGGTGGTTAGAGATATGATTTGATAAATAAATTGATGCACATTATTTGATGCAACAATGTGATTTAAATCTATGACCACTCGATTGAAAGTTTTGACATTTTGACCACTAAGGTAAATTTCCTGCTACATATGTAAACATAGCTTTGAACAACATTAGAGAAAATTTAGATGTAATTTTTGGAAAATATGTTCTTGAATTCTTGTAATTAATAGAGGATTCTACCATTTTCCAAAAGGATTCACATATAAATAATATTCCTTTAGTATATCAAACTACATAAATGCACACACATGGATAAAGTTAATAATGATTAAAAAACCTATAAAATAAGGAAGTAAGATCAAGAAAGAATGAAATCTAGTACACATCTCCCTCAGCAACTGTGATTTCTATGGGCAGGATTTCCCAGGCCCTCTCTGGGGATCTGGAGAAAGGTGAGATCCTCCCTCAGAGGATTCTACCATGAACCTCGACTCGGACCTGAGCGAGATGACCTACCTGGAGAAGGTAATGGGGAGGATAAAATCTAGCCCCTTTGGTAATGCTAAACACCCCCCCATGATCACTTATGGGTAAAACATGGTCCTTCAGTCTCTCTTATGTCATATAAACTCTCTATTGAATCCCTCTACCTGGTTGTCAAGTTTGTGGGAGGGAGATCTGACATGGAATCCATAAGAAGATGGGCCAGATTCAAATGTCGCACAACAAGGAGCCTCTAGATTGTGGCCCTTTCAAGGGGGTTCTTCTTGATGTGCTTAAATAACCAGAATGATTATACTCGAATCCTCACTAGGGGACCCTAGTTCTATGGGAGGAAAATTCTGTTTGTGACAAAATGGAAGCAATATTTCAATCCCCAAACTCAGGATATCAATATAATCCAATTTGGGTTTGCCTCCTTGATCTCTCCATCTAGTTTTTCCATGAATATATCCTAGGGTGGATTGGAACGTACATTGGGGACCTTGTCGCTCTTGACCCTGCAACTAAAGCCTAGTACCGCATGGTCTATGCTCGAATTTGTGTCAATGCAAACCTTGCTTCCCAAATTTCTACTCGTATAAACCTCATCTATGGGGATTTCCATTGGTGTCAAGCTATTGAGTATGAAAACAAACCAACATTCTACATTGAATACAAAACCTAGGGACACCTTCGAGTCCATTTGTTGAGCAAGAAGGATTGTCATTGTTGTCAACACAGGAAGTCAGATCCAAGGATGCAGTGGCTAACATAATTGAAATGGGTTTTTCTTAAAACCCAAGTTGGCTCTTCGTTTTGTTGAAAAAGATGCCCCGATGTTGAAGATATTTAATTTTAAATATTTAGTTTAAATTTTTATTTTATTAAAAATTTAAATTAGAATATTAAATTAAATTAAAAAGGGCCGACGTGTTACTATTTCGTGACAATAAGCTACGGGGAAGGTAACGAAGGTGGAGAAGATTTTGAGGCCGACAAAGTTAAATCGGGCCGACGGATTTTAGGGTTTGGCAATCGACAAATTCTAGGGTTTCTCAGTCAACGTTCTTCTAGGGTTTGCCTCTAAAATTTCTTCTATAAAAGTAAGGGTTCTTTGAGTTTAAAAGGTGCAGCGTGATGTGATATATGTGTATGAAGTTTGGGTGCAGCAGTGTGAGTGGTGCGAAGAGAATATAAGAACGCGGTATGCAGAAGTCGTGTTACGAGTGTGAAATGACAGTGTGCTGGCTGTAGAAGTGATATTTCTGTGAAGTTGCAGCAGAGAACACGGAGAGATATAGAGGAGTGGTTGAAAAAGTGCGAATCATTTTTCATAGCAGCAGTCGAATGCCGACAAGCAGCAGATCGTAGAAAAATAGCAAATCATGATAATTGAGGTGAAAGTTTACATTCTGCAATTTTTATTATTATCTTCAAGTTGTAGCTTGAAAAATGGGTTGGTGCCTCTTTCCAGTTGGTGCTGGAAAAATTGGAGTTGGTGCTCCATTTTGTTGTAGCAGATAAAACTTAAGGGTTGGTGCCTCTTACCAGTTGGTGCTGGTGAATGATTATGTAAATTTGGAGCTTTGCATTTGACTAGATTTGGATGGTAGTCCAAGCAGTCCTTTTTGAGGAGTAGCCACATCGGTGAACCTCGTTAAAATGTCATGTTATGTGTGATGCTCTTAGTACTTTTATTATTTCTATTTTAATCTGCTGCTATTTATTTAAAAGTCTAAATTGCTTTTAAGTTTTTAAAGAACACACTGATTCACCCCCCCTCTCAGTGTCATTGTGATTATAACAATTAGTATCAGAGCCAAGTACCTGAAGAGGCTTAAACAGCTAAGGTGATCTTGGAATTTACACAATGGCAAGTGGTGAAGGATTCTCTTCGAACAAAGCGCCAATGTTTGATGGGACAAACTATGCGTTCTAGAAAATTAGAATGCAGACTTATCTCAGTGCGTTGGGCTTTGACATCTGGGGTGCGGTAGTCAATGGTTACAAAGCTCCTACCACCGCTCCAATAGACACTGCAGGTAAAAAGGCATTTGAATATGATTCAAAAGCAAGAAATGCTATTATGTGTGGACTAATTGACAGTGAGCTAGTCAAAGTCATAAGTTGTGAATCAGCAAAAGAGATCTGGGATAAACTAGAGAAAATTCATGAAGGAGATGACAGGATCAAGGAGGCTAAACTTCAAGCACACCGAGCTCAATACAAATATTTAAATATGGACAATGATGAGAACATAGAGACTTTCATGCAAAGAGTCAATGGGATCACAAATTCAATCAGAGGTCTTGGCGAAGAATTAACCGATGCTGCTATTGTGAAAAAGGTATTGAGATCACTTCCTCCTAGATTTGATTCTAAAGTCTCTGCCATAGAAGAAGCCAAAGACTTAAATCATTTTAGTATGGATGAGATGCATTGGTCCTTGACTGCTTTTGAAATGAGAATAGGAAAGTCTAATCCCACAAATAGAGAAGCGACCTTCAAAGCTCAAAAAGGCAAAAGCACAAAACATGAATACGAATAAGAAAATGATTCGGATATAATGGAAGCAAATTTTGTAAGAAAGTCGAAGAAAGGAAAAGGAAAATACAAAGGAATGCTACCTCTTAAATGTTTCAGATGTGGAGGCATTGGACACTTTGCTACCAAATGTCCTTTCAATGACAAAAACAAAGGTGAAGAAACTCAGCATCAAGAAAGAGGAGAATGGAGGAAGAAATCAAATTTCAAAAAAGGTAAGTTTAATAAGAAAAGCTTTATCTCCCAAAATGTAGAATCTTCAGAGGACAGTTCCAGTGAAGACTCTGAAGAAGGAATAGGTGAGGCTCTTTTTATGGTGTTTGAAATAGACGAATCAGAGAACATAGAGGGGATGAACTCTGAAGTTGAAGAAGTTGAGGCTGAAGTTGATTTAGAGGGTGAGCTAGTGTCTGCTCTTACGGAATGGGAATTGGAGAAAAAGAAGAATGAAAAACTGACAAGGAAACTTAAGGATGCAAACGACATTATTGCCAGTTTAAAAACATAGACTGAAGAATACAAGAAAATGTCTGAAGATCTGGAAATACAGGTTTCTATGAAGATAGACCACTACTGCAAATTGGAAGAAGAAAATGTGAGTCTCCGAATACAAATACAAGAGCTGGATCGAAAAATCAACTGTCATCTAAAACGTGAAGAAATCTCAATGAAACTGGACAAAATTCTGAGCGATCAAAGATCCACAGGCATCAAATTTGGTCTCGGCTTTACTAAAGGAGAATCATCAACTGAACAAAAAACAAGCAATGTTGAAAGTGAAAAGAACAAAGACAAGAAACAGGTTGTGGAAAGTAAAACGAATCAGGCAAAAGAAAGATATAATGCCAGACCTGAAATGACAGCTGACAATGATGGCTTTACTAAGGTCACACATCAAAAGAATAGAAGATCCAAGGCTCCAGCAACAACCTGGACAAGACCATATTTCAGTTTTACTCATTATTTCTATGGTTTTTGTTTTAAATGTAATAATTATGGGCATAAAATTGCTGACTGCAAATACAATATAGGTCCAAGAAGTTTCACTAGTAGAAATGCGTTTGCTCCTTTAATGAATTATGCAGTATAGTGCTTTAAGTGTCACAAATTTGGGCATATTGCCATAAATTACCATAGTATGTCTATTTCATTTCAACCTCAGAAAAGAAGAACTCAACCATATAAGGCAAAACACAATAGTAGTTCTTCTGAAGGATATATGCAAAATTCTGAAAATGGAAAATCTCAGCTAGAACCCAACAACATAGTTAAGACAGAATGGAAACAAAAGAAACAGCTCAGGAAAGAACAAGAATCCTTAATAGTGCAGACTGCTTTTAGAGCTCAGAATAAATATGTATCGTGGATTCTTGATAGTGGCTGCTCAAGTCATATGACAGGTGATAGACAAAAATTTGAAAATCTTCAAAAATATGAGGGTGGTTCTATGAAGTTCGACAATAATGATGGAGCAAAAATAATAGGTAAAGGATCGGTCAAAATAAGTGAAGGGAAAATCAAGTCAGAAGAAGTTCTATATGTGGATGGTCTGAAACATAACCTGTTAAGTGTGAGTCAGATCTGTGACAAAGGACATGAAGTGGTGTTCAAGAAGCAGGGTTGTGAAGTCAGAAAAACAAAGAACGGGAAATTAATAGCAACCGGCTCAAGGACGTCTGGCAATCTATACACACTATCAGAATTTTTAGAAGGTATGTGTTTCATGGGACAAGAAGAAGAGAACTGGTTGTGGCATAAGAGGCTTGGACACATAAGTTTTGATAATCTGGTAAGAGTTAGCGCTAAACAAGCAGTGAGAGATATTCCAATCATTAAAAAACCTGCAAATAGTATGTGTGCTTCATGTCAGAAGGGTAAACAGACCAGAGTTTCATTTAAAACAAAAGAACATCACACTAGCAGGCCTTTGGAACTTATTCACACAGACTTATGCGGACCCATGAGGACTCAAAGCATAAACGACGACAAGTACTTTATGCTGTGCATTGATGATTTTTCCAGAATGACTTGGATATTCTTCTTAAAAGATAAATCAGAAGCCTTTGAAATGTTCGAACTTTCAGACAGCTGGTAGAGAATGAAACAGGGAAAAGGATTAAATGCTTGTGGTCAGACAGAGGAGGAGAATTTATTTCGAATGAATTTTTAGAATACTGTGAAAAATATGGCATCAGGAGACAATATTCAGCAGCCAGAACTCCTCAGCAGAATGGTGTAGCAGAGAGGAAAAATAGAACAATTCAGGAAATGGCACGCACCATGCTGGCAGAAAGCAAAATAGCAGATAGATTTTGGAAAGAAGCAGTTCACACAGCAGTATACATTCAGAATAGGTATATGTTAAGAACTCATGAATGCAAAACTCCGTATGAGCTATGGTTTGGTAGGAAAGCAATAGCAAAACATCTCAAAGTATTTGGCTACAAGTGCTACATCAGAAAAACAGATGACAATCTTGGAAAGTTTGAAGATAAAGCATATGAAGGTGTGTTTGTTGGTTATTCTCCACACAGCAAATCCTACAAATGCTACAAAAAGAGACTCAAGAAAATTGTGGATAGTGCAGACGTTAAATTTGATGAAGGGAGGAAACAAATAGTTAATTTTCAAGAAAACTATCCAATCTACGAAGAATTCATTGAAGGAGATGAAGTACATGACACAAAAAATACAGATACGGCTGATGCAGATAACTTATCGGATGGCTCAGAGGTACAAGAAAACAAAAAATTTAGAATGGCCAATTGGCAGAAAAATTATCCTAGAAACCAAATAATTGGAGATCCCACAGCTGGCATTCAGACAAGAAAGAAAGTAATAAGTAATTACTCTCTTTTATCCAGCATTGAGCCCAAAAAAATAGATGAAGCAAGCAAAGATGACAATTGGATGAAGGCAATAAATGAAGAGTTAGATCAGATTGAAAAGAACAGAACTTGGGAGTTAGTACCTAGACCTGCAAACAAGAATGTAATCGACACTAAATGGATATTTTGCAACAAGTTAAATGAAAACGGTCAGGTCATTAGAAATAAAGCAAGACTGGTTTGCAAAGGCTATGCACAGGTCGAAGGGATTGAATTTGAAGAGACTTTTGCACCAGTAGCTAGATTAGAAGCTATTAGGATGTTTTTGGCACTAGCAGTTTACAAGAACTTCAGAGTTTATCAGATGGATGTTAAATCTGCATTTTTAAATGGGAAACTTGAATAAGAAGTCTATATTGAACAACCAGATGGCTTTCAAATCAGTGAAGATCCTAACCTTGTCTGCAGATTAAAGAAGGCACTGTATGGATTAAAACAAGCACCACGGGCATGGTATGCTAGGCTAGATAATTATCTCTCTCAACAGGGATTCAAGAAAGGTTTAGTGGACAACAATCTATATGTGAAAATAGAAGATGGGCATCTCATTGTTCTTGTTGTCTATGTGGATGACATCATATTTGGTAGCAACAAAGATGAATCTTGTAAAGACCTAGCAAACAAGATGCATAATGAATTTGAAATGTCAATGATTGGTGAACTGTCTTTTTTTTGGGACTATAGGTTAATCAGAATGAGAAAGGTATATTCATTTCCCAAATCAAATATGTGAAAGAGATGTTAAAGAAGTTCACTATGGAGGATAGTAAGCCAGTCAAGACTCCCATGACAACAGGCTATAAGTTAAGTAAAGAATACAAATCTCCACCTGTAGATCAAACCATGTATAGATCAATGATAGGAAGCTTACTATATTTAACTGCAACCAGACCTGATATTTTGTAGGCAAGTGTGCATGGTAGCCAGATTTCAGTGCCGATCCCAAAGAGACTCATGTAACAGCAGTTAAAAGGATTTTTCGATATCTGAAAGGCACCATGGAGTATGGATTGTGGTATCCAAGAGACAAAGATTTCACTCTTATATCATATTCAGATGTAGATTGGGCTGGATGTGTTTATGATAGGAAGAGTACCAGTGGAGGAGCATTCTATTTGGGGGATAGATTGGTTGCATGGTACAGTAAGAAGCAAGAGTCAGTGTCTTTATCTACAGCCAAGGCAGAGTATATTGCAGCAGCAACATGTTGCACACAAGTTTTGTGGATGAAACAGACCTTGAAAGATCTTGGTATTAATTTTAGTGAACCAATATTAGTAGTGTGACAACACCAGTGCAATCAACATTTCTAAGAATCCGATGAATGCACTCACGGACAAAGCATATTGCTATAAGGTATCATTTCTTGAAAGACAAAGTTGCGAGAAGGAGAAGTCGGATTGGACTATGTCCCAACTACGGAACAGGTAGCAGACATTTTTACAAAACCTTTGCCCAAGGAAGTATTTGAGTATCTTCGAAGCAAATTAGGAGTAGTCACACTTCCTAAGAAGTGACTAGCTACAGGGATCACCTTCTCATGGGGAGCACTTGAGTGTTTGAGGATGGACTCAGGGGGAGTCAAATTGTGCTTGAGAAGTGTGAGGATGGACTCAGGGGGAGTCAAACTGTGCCTGAGAAGATTGAGGATGGACACAGGGAGAGTCTGCAGCAGCCCTTTGGTATTATTGACAAAGGGGGAGAAGAGTTACAAAAATGTATACAGGTGTTGCCAACAATTCCAAAGGGGGAGATTGTTGAGCAAGAAGGATTGTCATTGTTGTCAACACAGGCAGTCAGATCCAAGGATGCAGTGGATAACAGACTTGAAATGGGTTTTTCTTAAAACCCAAGTTGGCTCTTTGTTTTGTTGAAAAATATGCCCCGGTGTTGAAGATATTTAATTTTAAATATTTAGTTTAAATTTTTATTTTATTAAAAATTTAAATTAGAATATTAAATTAAATTAAAAAGGCCCGACATGTTACTATTTCGTGGCAATAAGCTACAAGAAGGTAACGAAGGTGGAGAAGAGTTTGAGGCCGACAAAGTTAAATCTGGGCCGACGGATTTTAGGGTTTGGCAGCTGACAAATTCTAGGGTTTCTCAGTCAACGTTCTTCTAGGGTTTGCCTCTAAAATTTCTTCTATAAAAGCAAGGGTTCTTCGAGTTTAAAAGGTGCAACGTGATGTGATATATGTGTATGAAGTTCGAGTGCAGCAATGTGAGTGGTGCATAGAGAAGATAAGAACGTGGTATGCAGAAGTCATGTTACGAGTGTGAAATGACAGTGTGCTGGCTGTAGAAGTGATATTTCTATGAAGTTGCAGTAGAGAACGCGGAGAGATATAGAGGAGTGGTTGAAAAAGTGCGAATCATTTTTCACAGCAGCAGTCGAATGCCGACAAGCAGCAGATCGCAGAAAAATAGCAGATCATGATAATTGAGGTGAAAGTTTACATTCTACAATTTTTATTATTATCTTCAAGTTGTAGCTTGAAAAAGGGGTTGGTGCCTCTTTCCAGTTGGTGCTGGAAAAATTGGAGTTGGTGCTCCATTCTGTTGTAGCAGATAAAACTTAGGGGTTGGTGCCTCTTACCAGTTGGTGCTGGTGAATGATTATGTAAAGTTGGAGCTTTGCATTTGACTGGATTTGGATGGTAGTCCAAACAGTATTTTTTGAGGAGTAGCCACATCGGTGAACCTCGTTAAAATGCCATGTTATGTGTGATGCTCTTAGTACTTTTATTATTTCTGTTTTAATCTGCTACTGTTTATTTAAAAGTCTAAATTGCTTTTAAGTTTTTAAAGAACACACTGATTCACCCCCCCTCTCAGTGTCATTGTGATTATAACAAATGTCTGTCCCTCAAGCCCCAACAGGAAGCACCTAGCACAAAGGCTCCCCCTTCCTTAGTAAAATTGGGTTGGAGAGCACAACGACTGATCTAGAGGACCCAAGAATGAAAGATCAAACAACATAAAATGAAAGTATTCCATTGTACATGACCCTTCGTCCACCAACCCTTCTTCAAAAATAGATCAAGTATGCTCCATGTTTGCTTTTCCCAACAAATTTGGACCTTTAAATAGTTTTTATGATGAAGTTCTTCTCCTTGTATTCATCCTCGTGCATCAACCCTCCACACTTCCCCACCCCCATCCCTTTCCCTCTAGATCTAGACCTTCCATCCGTGCCCCTGATGTCTCCTCCCCACCCCTCTTTCCCAGCTCGATCCCCTTATGGAAGTGAACCCCCCTCCCCAGTTTGATCCCATTTTGGAGGTGAACCCTCTTCCCCACTCCGGAGTTGCTTGCCTTTCGAAAGAACCTCTATCCCTAACTAAATCCAACCCCAAATCCTAGGAGGATGCTTTCAGTCCCACCTATTTTAGAACGAACATCAGATATATCATTACCAGAAGAAGGAGACACCTCATTGATACAGGGGATGAAATAAAAAAAGGTCAACCCACCAACTATGAACAAAGCAAGAAATACACCGATGACTAGGTTTCCAATGGAGTGTAACTAACCCTCAGTTTAGCCTTGTTCACTTAGGCAAAGGATGAGACAAAAAATCTCAAACCTTCCCCTATCTCAAGCAAGGGAGGCAAGAAATCTACAAAAATATCTAAATGAATATCCTCTCCCGGAACATCAGAGGGATTAATAACATGAGAAAACAAAGGTTAGCTCAAACCACTAGGAAAGAGTACAAACACTCTATACGCATGCTTCAAGAAACAAAAACTAACACTGATAGAACCCAAAACATAGTCCAAAAAATTTGGAAGATTGGACAATGGGCTTCATCCCCAGCGGAGGGATCTACAGGAGGTCTAATGTGTCTTTGGGACCTTGATAATGTGGAATGCAAGGTCATCTCTAGCTCTAGTAGAACCTTAAACATAATTTTCTATTGCAAAGAAAACAAATTCACGTGGGTGTTGTCTAACATCTACATCCCAAATAATCCTATGGAAAGATTCAATATGTGGAAATCCATGTCCCTCATGAAGGATGCCTTTTCCCACCTCTCGTGGATGATAGCAGGGGATTTCAATTCTCCTCTCTTCAATTTTGATAAGAAATGGGGAGTATCCTCCCCCTCCAAAAGCATTGTAGACTTCCAGGCCTTTGTCGTCAAAAATGAACTCATAGACATTCAAATTTACGGCCACTAAGTCACTTGGAGCAACAAGAGGGCGAGATTTGAGCATATTCAGGTTAAGCTAGACCGATTTTTCTCTCCTAATAGGCCATTTCCATGTTTGGAGACATATCTCTGATCCCCATTTCCATAATAGGCTCTAATCACTCCCCCCTCCTTCTAGAATCAAATAAGGCTTCATCCTTCTCAACCCCTTTTAGGTTTGAGAACATGTGGATCCATCATCTGGATTTGAAACAAAGGATTGAAGACTAGTGGAAGACTCGTGTCTCTAGTTCAGCTATTTTCAAAGTATCCTACAAACTCAAGATCATAAAAGAAAACCTGAAAACTTGGAACAGGGAAGTATTTGGGGATATTTTTGATCTCAAGGAAAAAACGTTAAGTACACTCAAAACTCTAGAGCAACAAAATCAGCATGATTAGTGGACCCACCAGCTTAGGGAAGGAGAAAGGCAACTACTCACCAAATATCATAACATCCTAGCCAAGGAAGAGATATTTTGGTGCCAAAAATTCTGAGCCCTTTGGCTCAAAGAGGGGGATGCCAATACTAGATTCTTCCATGCTTCTACTCTGTCAAATAGAAGAACAAACAAAAATAGAGAGCTCACCTTGAGGGATGGCTCTGTCACTCAGGACATCATCAAGATATGGGAAGAGGCCTCCACTTTTTTTAGCAACATTATGGGCACTGAAAATCCATCCAATCTTGAAGCCTAGAAAGTCTTGCAATAAAATATTCCCCCTTTGGTTACCCCTAATATGAACCAATCCCTAATCCAACCCCTCTCTGAGAAAGAAATCAAAAGTGCTTTGTTCTCCATGAAAGGTGATAAGGCTCCTGGACCTGATGGGTTTCCCCCTGGGTTTTTTCAGACCTTTTGGGACATATTTGGGAAAGAGGTGAGTGATGACATCATGGAGCTTCATAGAACCAAAACCATCCCTTGAGGAACTAACTCCACATTCATTGCCCCAGTTGCTAAAAGTGCCTAATGCAAATATATGAATGACTTAAGACCAATAAGCCTATGTAACATCCTTTACAAGATCCTAACCAAATCCCTAGCTCTCAGGCTTAAGAATATCCTCCCCTCCATCATTGATCCATGCTAGGGAAGCTTTGTAGAAGGTAGATCAATCACTGATAGCATCATATCTCTTCATGAAACCCTCCACTCTTCCCAGTGTAACATAAAAGTGGCCATGTTTCTAAAATTGGATATCAGCAAATATTTTTATATGTTGGATAGGTATTTTATCCTAAAATTTCTAGCTCGATTCAATTTCTACACAATGGGTTCATCTCATGAAATGCTGCATCACCTCTCTATGGTTCTTAGTTTTAGTCAATGGGTCTGCTATAGGTTATTTCCCTAGCCTTAGAGGGATCAGGTAGGGAGATCCCCTGTCCCATTTTTTATTCATCATCTTGACCTAGTCCTTGGGTAGAGCTTTCAAATAGGCCATGGATTTGGGATGTATGTAAGGTATCAAAGCTTCTTCTGACTCTCCCCCCTGTCCCACCAACAGTTTGTTGACAATACTATTGTTGCAACATTGACCTCTGTTGTTCAAGCTAAATCCATAAAAGGGATCCTTGATACCTATGCATATGTTGTAGGGTAAGAAATAAACTATGTTAAGAGTAAGTGTTATTTCTTAACACACCAGGTAACAAACAGTAAAAAATTGCTCGAATCCTCCAATTTTGCATTGTTGTCATCCCCACTTCCTACATGGGACTCCCACTGTTCACCATGAACCTAAAGGAATCTATGTGGGATAATTTTATTGATAGGATAAACTACAAGCTTGCACCTAGAAGGGCTCCCTCCTTTACCAAGTAGCTAAAGAAACCCTCACCTTGGCATTCCTCCAAAGAATCCAAGTCTATTCATGTCAGTATTCAAAGCTCCTACCTCTGTTCATTCCAAAATCAAGCAAATAAAAAACAAATTTATTTGGGCTAGCCCAGAAAACTCGATAAAATTCCACCTTGTCATTTGGGACAAAGTATGCCAGCCCAAGGACTAGGGGAGACTTGGTATGAGAAGATTAGCAAACATAAACATTGCCTTACTGGAAAAACAAGCCTGGAAATTATTTACCAACTATAAAGTAGATTGGGTCACTATCGCCCAAAGCCAATATCTCAAAAAATTACCCCTAATGGACAAAAAAATCCCTAAAAATGGATCAGCCTTTTTGCGGGATGTAATCCAAGTGAAACCTCTTATCATGAGAGGGACACAATGGCATCTAGGCACAGGCGCATATATTAAATTTTGGGAAGACACATGGTTGAAATACAAACCCCTAAAGGATCTTCCTGAGGTGTCCAAACTTAGACCAAGTCTTTAAAGGATATGGAGAAGCAAAGTGGAGAACTACATGGATAGAGGAAAATGGAATATTCTCCTAGAAGACAATGAGCACCTCTAGCGGGTTGGCAATATTCTATCCAAGATGCTTAGAACCACCATTATTCCTACCACAGTCTCCCCAGATTACCTATTCTGGGTGGGAAATGACAGTGGAGATTTCACAGTCAAGTCTACCCACTCCATGCTAGTCAAATATTGGGTTCCCACTATTCCATTCAAGTTAGCTTGGGTTAAGTGCCTTCTCCCAAAAATTGGGTTTCTTTCTTGTACAACCATTTAAAACAAGGTCCTCACCACTGATAATCTTATGAAAAGAGGGATCCCTATCCCCAATAAATGCCACCTCTGCCTATCCAATTGGGAATCCATTGACCACCTCATTTTAGAGTATGAGTTCACCAGGTATGGCTTAGATCACATGTTCACCACCTTTCAAATCCATTGGACCCACCCCAAATCCCTCCTGGACATGTTCATCCAATGGTTTGCTCTCTTCAAAAATCCCATGTTCATCCACCACTTCATTTGGTAGGTTTGGCTCAAATGCAATTGTAGGGTCTTCTCAACCACCTTTTACAACTCCACCTCCATAACCATTAAAGCCATTTCATACGCTTCTGAAAACTCCTATCTTCTCCCATGGCCTAGATCCCCCTTAAGCAAGAGTGAGGCTGACATCATTAATTACCTCAACATCCCCCTTCCCACCTAATCCCCCCCTCAATCCATCTCTGGGCCAAAGCATGTTGGATCCCCCCTCCTGAGGGATGGTTAAAGTTGAAATTCGATGGTGCATCGAAATGGAATCCCGGTTTGGTCAGAGCAAGGGGAGTGATCAAGGATCACAAAGGAAATATGGTAGCACTCTTTTACATGTTTGTAGAGTAGCATACAAATTCATCAATCATATATGATGAACTTGGTTCATAGGCAATGAATCTATGAAGGTTAGAAACTTGATTCTAAACTTGAAATATATCATTTATAAATCTTGGGTACATGTAAATCTATTTTTCTTTTAGCATTAGTTCAAGGATCATTGTCTATTATTTGTTTTAATTGGAATTATATATTCACGAAATAGGAATAAAATAATTTAGAATCTTTTGTATTTATCAATATCATTTATTTTTTGTTATAGGTATTATATCTCAAATTGCATGTAGTTTACATATTTAGGGTAAATTTGATTGATGCATTGACATATTGTGCCCTTGTCTATATAAACTAAAGTTATGGCTTTTACATAGAATCATCATCATCAAACCAACAATATGGCAAAGGCATGGGCCATGTGGCAAAGTATTCACCTCATTAAGGGATCATGTGTCAAGATCCACGTTTAAGAGGACTATCTTAATATCATTGGTTACTTGTTGGGCACTAAATTGCACCAAGTTTTCACTCGATACTATGGTTGTCTATCTTCCTATTTTTTGTTTAGGCTTACACCCGATAGCTGCAGCTCAACACTCAACATTGGATGGACCAAAATAGGGGTTTCTGATCCAACCTCCAGAGTAGGCTGGTTCCTTGTCAACTTAACAGGTTGTTGACACAATTATGCTCATTTAGGGTTTGGAGTTTAGGGTAAGAAAAGTTTAGGGTTAGAGAGATGTAGATAAAAGTGGACGGATAGGTTAACAACATTGCATCACCATAAAAAGCTCCCAAAAAACCATACTAAGGATATACATTTAGATCAACCTTTATCTCAAAATAGACCATTTCATATATTAAAGCATAACAAAGAAAAGTTATAGCAAGCAATTTCAATACCCAGGGAATGATAATCCAAATAATAGAATTCACCAAAACCCAGATTTCATAGAAATGTGCTTGCCAATAACATAGAACAAACTCAAAGTAGATTTCAATTACTTATAACAACTAGTAATCCAAAAGAGGCACAAACTAACCATCTAAGTATTCATAGAAATACAACAATGAAATCCGAACCTCTGACATCAAGCATGAGAATGCGGACTTGAGGTGAAGATCAATGTATTGCTCCTTTCATTCAGTTCTTCAAGAATATTTATAGTGGTACAGGAAAACACGCTAGAGCCGACCCTTAAAAATGAGGGTTCGACCTCTACTTATAGTTTTTCATATTACAATAATCAAGAAATAATACACAAAATATTGTTACAACAACTCAGCAAAGAGTTTAGCTGGCATTAGCTCATTGGTTCATCCTCTGGGAATTCCGCTGGAAGGGAGTCCACCATGACAGCATGGGGTCTCTACAACTTGTTGGTCACTCAGTAGAACTATAGTTCAGAACATTCCAGATCATACATTTTTGTCGATCCTTCTTGGGGATAGATTGCCATCGTCGATCTATAACTGCCTCTGGTCTGATCTTCTTGGAAACCTTTGATGCTTCATCTTCTAGTCGACTATTATAGTTATGATGTAGAAACATCTTTTAAATAGCCAAAACTTAGAAGACTAACCTCCATCGTTGATCTTCTTCATCACACGGTTCATATTCAATCCGGCACAAGCTAAATGCCATTCCGCTTATGACATCATCTTTCTTAGTAGCAGAATCTCCAATCCGGATCCGGAGTATCTAAACCTTGAATCCACTCCAGGATTTTTATCTTTCACCTCATCATTATTCAGCCATTTCTCTTTATCTTCATTCCAGAAAGAAAATACTTGTTCATTCCCCGGATCGCCATTCCGCACTTTTTCACCACTGACATCATCATTTCCTTGAGACTTTTATGGATTTGAAGATAGTGCCAATCCAGAGCGGGAAACAAAAAGACTTTTCCAAAATCGGATATATGCAAAGAGGCTATTCTACACTTTTTCACTACTGACATCACCATCTCTCAAGAACTTTTGTGGATTTGAGATTTGTCGTCATTCAGAACACGAAATGGAGTTACCCGGAATCGCTTCAAACATTGCAAAATTGAATAACTATCGAGCGGACTCATATTATCAACCTGGTTCCAGAGCGGAATGATAGCTTTATGACTTAGTCAAAATTATACAAAATTTTACTAAGTATGTGGCCATTTCGGGCCTACATTTTGGTGCCTCCCGGGTGGATTTTCTTGCAAAGCCAATCGAATCCAGAGTCTTATCCATTGGGCCTTAGGAGTCAAAATAATACTTATTCTTGAATATATGTTTTAAGGAATGATTTCCATACAAATCCTACCCTCTGAAAACTTAATTCTACCTAGAGGGTAGAGGTTCATATCGAAACTATGCCAAAAACATCATAGAACTCATTTGTTCAACTAGAGACTGTGTCTATAATATCAGTATTACTACTGCCTTCAAAAAATATACACAACTCACCTCCTTTATAAGGCTTCCTTTCAAAAATTCCTTCACACAAAAATGTTGCGTTGTAGGCCTCATGCCTTTATTGCTTATTTTTGACAACTGTCAGAGTAAAAACATAAATACAAAACTGATGTATAGGAATACAAAACTTATGCATATGTACAAATAGAAAAAGAATGGTTCAAGCATGAGCCCCTCCTGGGCCTATAATTGCTCAATATTACTCTTATTCTTCTACAACCTCTTCCTCTTCATCTTCTCCAGGAGTCTGTACTCCTTGATCATATTTACCAGAAGTGTCCCCAAACACTTGAACCATTGATTCCAAATATTGAAGAGCCTATTTCAATGCTTGTTCAGAGGGATTTGATGTCTCTTTAAGCTGCTTATAAATGTATTGTAGTTCTCCAACATCTTCATAATTAGTAGCATTCCCTCTAATCACCAGATCTTCCATGAGATCTCTCAGGTGGGTGTAACTCATAATTAGCTTAGCAGCTTGTTCTTGGGATAGTGGCTCTTCTAATGAATCAATTCCAAACTCATCTTGTAAGCTATCCTTGATGCTTTGCTGGACTTCCTCCATAGATAACAAGTTGTGATCCTCCTTCCAGAGTCCTTTGAAATAGACCTAAATCATTTCCTCATTCATTTCAATGATCTCTTTAATTCCCCTGTCCATCCTATCAAACAACAGCCAGGCTCTCTGAACTGCCTTGTGCTTTTTCATCACTATCTTGGAGGCTACCCAGGCTAGATTCCATTCTCTATTATAAATTGGTTTAGTGGCATCACTGAGTCTACTACCAACCAACCTATACATTTGTTCAACTGGAATCACCATAGGCTGTAACTCTCCAGTGATTTGATCTAAATCCCTCTGAATGGCGAAGAGCAATTGGCTGGCATCCTTCAGGTAGTCAATTATGAGTTGGAGACCTGAACATTTCTCTTGAACTTCAGAAAGCAACTCCTTCTTGATATTTTTCAAACTATATTTGGAAAAACCTGAGGACTTGGCTTTCTCAATCTAAAGCTGATGTTTCAAATTTTGAATTTCCTTTTCCTGATCCTCATTCAACTTCTTTTGTTCCTCTAACTGATCTTTCAACTCATTAGCCTTTTGAAATATTTCCTGCCAACTCTTAGCCTCTTTACTCAAAACTTTCTCTACTTACTTTTGATCATGGAGGCTCTTATTAAGCTTTTCAAATTGTTGTTTCAATTTTTCTACCTTATATTTATCTTTTGCTATATCAGTATTCACATAAAAGGTATCTAAGTGAGCCTTGGCCATCCCTAACTCATCTTCAATAGGAAGCTTGTCAATATCTTCTATGATTTCCTCCGCTCTATAATCTTGAGTAGTCATCTCATTTTCAGGTTTGCTCACCTATGAAATCAAAGTCCTTGAAACCCTTTGCCTAGTGATGGGATTAACATACATACTCTTCCTTGTCATAGCCATTTGGATGGAAGGCTTGGTAAGCTTCTCTACCCAATAATCATTTATGCTCTAACTGACTGCTTTTTCTTTTGATATAGCAACAGACCTCGAAACATCAGCAACCAAAAGAGATAAAGGTATCAAAAATATCAGGGTGGACTGAAATGTTGTTGATGGAGGTGAAGATACATTGATAGAAACTTCTGTTATGGTGGTAGATTCTATGACTACCACTATTGTAGACATAGGTAAATTTAGAGAAATAAGGATAGAACTAACAGTTGAAGGGATGGATGAACTTGGAATGTAGTGTCCCATGGATGGTGGAAATGAAAGAGATGAGGGTGCAATAATGGTGGTTATTGAAGTGGATATCTCAGAAGTGGAAGGTGGGTTTGAAGGAGGTTGTGATATAGCAGAACTGACTGGTGCCTCCATAGCTACTGATGGGATGAGGGAAGAACTATGAGATGGAGGAGGTAAATTTACCACATTCTCTTGACTAGAAATGGAGGGAAATCCTTTTGGGGATTCATGGAGATGAGAAGGAGAAGAGGGATTAGAAACCATACCTTCGCCTATAGATGTAGGGTGTTCTTGCTCAGCTTCTATTTCAAGTTGTTGTTCTTGTTCAACTAACCCTTCTGTAGCAGAAACAACTACCTCTTCAGCAATTCCTTCCATACTCACTTTCTGCTTCTTAGAAACCTCTCTCTCCTCTATTTCTTGGGCTCTCTTAGTCCTTCTATAAACTATTTGATAAGTAGCCATTTCTCTTTCAGAATTTTCCCCTTCTTCATCATCTTCTTCTACTCTTGAAAGTAGAGGCTGCTCAGCTATGGGTAGTAATTCAATTGAGACTATGGGGACGATGGAAAAAGGAGGGGATCTTATTTCAATTAGAGGGATATTGATAGCTATTTCTTTGGAATATTGTATTTTATTTGTCAATTTAGCACTTTCGGGAAACTTCTCTACTTGCTCAGAGATAGGTTTGGAGGTTTTAGGTACTTCAGTTGTGATCGAAGGAACTTCTTGCATCTCTATCTGAATCCTCTAATGTGTAAGAGGAAGTAGTGATTCAGAAACATTCTAGGATTTTTCACTTATTAATACTATAATTCTGACATCCTTTGGTCTCCATATTTCAACATTCTTATTATAAATTGCTGAAAATTCCTTATCAATTTTCATTCCGAACTTTGATTTTGGAAAAACATTTCCAATTTCAACCCTCATACGCCACCAATCAGCAATATTTGTCATTTTCCATGGTCCTTTCTCCTTCGGTTTTCCTCTCTCTGCTACATCTTCTTCAAAAGGATTGTCCTTCATATTGATAGATTTAACCCTTACCTTATTAATTGTATCTTTTGTAAGACGATGACTGAGCTCATGTTATGGATCGAAATCCACCACCTGTTCATATAAATCCAACCATGGAGGTAACTGATTCATCTTGGAGACGTTCCACTCCAAAAGAGTAGTTTCATCATTATTCCTTCCCTGTTCAAAATTAAACCTAGGCCTTCTTTCAAATTTATAGGCCTTGTCTCCATTTAGGGTTTTATTTCTCATAGTGAAAATATCATCAGGATCATAACTCCATATTTGGGGAATATAGAACAGACCTAATTTGTCAAGGTATTAATCAATTTTTTGGCTCTGCCACTCAGATACAATAATACTACTTTTAGTGTGGTAAGTAATTAAAGACTTCTTCTTTCTTCCCAAATCGTAGCTTGCGTCAACGTGCACCACCTGCCTCAGATACTCCAGGGTGAATAGCCTCTCTATGATAAAGTAAGGTAGGAGAAAAGGTTTACCTAAAAAACCATATAACCTGATTACTGTGCCCTCTGTTAGTAGATACCAAATTCCTTCCTCAACGTATTCCTTTCTTAGAATCTATTTAGCTAAGGAGGGCAACCTAGGGCATTCATTGTACATTATTTTTAGGGCGAGTTCCAAAAATTCTAAGTTAAACCTGTAATAGGATCTACTGCTCTTCAAACAATCTGTCCAATAATAGATTGGCAAGGGTTCTCCATTACTGGTTTTATCCCTAGCTGGAATCCATGGCATTATGCTTTTGATAGCTACGTAGAACATCCACACCAGACTCGAGAAATGCCTAAAACTAGGAGCACCAACACCCTTTTTCATGTTTACCAGTTGTTCATGGATCCTCTGAGCGAGAAAAGCCGACCAATCAAAGTAAATTACTCTGGTACCCTTCTCTCTCACATATTTCTTGTACATCCTCTCATTAGAAATACAATATGCCATGGAAATTTGCCAACCATGAACCATTCTGTCAGAGTCCAAACCCTCTATACAAGCCAACATAGAAAATAATTCTGGGTTTGCAAATTCATCAATGTGAATTGGGACTTCGGGCATTTCGTCTTCATTCCTTATCCTTATGAAATTAAGGTGAAGCCATTTTTCTAATGCCTCCTTTTTCTCTTCTGAGGCTATCATGTTAGTGTAAGCCCTATCTAGCTCTGCTATGCTAAATGGTCTGAGCTTTGAGAGTGGGCCTACCCCTACGATGAATAATTCATAGCAAGCTTCTTTTGTAATAGAAAATAAGGGAGTGCCCTCAGGGGTTCTGACTTTTCTATTTTTAGGATCATAGAATTGAATCATAGCCGAGACTAATTCAGGGCAATGATGCACAGAGTCACAGATATAAGAGAACAAAAAGGATTTTATGGCTATCATACCTTGCCATCGCATTGGATTTCCTTCAAAATATGGAAATTCAAAATTTATCCTAAGGTGAGTTCTTCCCACTCTTGTCATTACTGTATCTGCAACCCGACTGGTCCTATGTACATGAACCTGCAATCTTGTCACTATCTTTGATGATTTGGTGGATGACTTCTTGGGTGCCATTTTGATAGTAGCAAACTTTGTCCTCCCAATTTGTAGTAAATTCTCCAAGGTATGGATGTACTTTCTCTACCTTCCTGTAAATGCAAGGGGCCTCCAAATGGGTTTTGTATATGCTTTTCATTACTTATTTCCTCTGGAGCCCGTGTATCCTTCACCATTAATGTAGCTGCTATGCGATATCTTTGTTGGCACACTTTCCAATATTTTTCATTATTTACTTTGGTGGCTCAAAGGTGGCGTCCTATCTCCTTATTGGTCGAATTTTGAAATTGCGCTGCCAGCTCATCACATCCCTTCGGCTACTCTTCGTCCCATGCATGAGTTCATTAGAATTGAATGCACGAGCAATATTTAGCCTCCACATGTCAAATTGAAACTTGTTTGTTCGACTTTGGCCTGATTCTTCTCTAGCATCTTAAGAAATTTTTGAGTCTGCTAAGCTTACACGCATGTCACTTTACCCTGATTCCGCTTCGGCTATCTCTAGCTTTGAGAGGTTCTCGGATTGGCGCCATTCTTGTCCTTCCTTATGTGGGATAGAAAAATATAGACCACTCTATGGAATCACCAATCCGGATTTAACCATGCGGACTTGAGGGCGGAATGCCACTCCGAGGAGTTTTGCACAACACAATGTGCGAAATGGAACATTGCCATGAATTTGGCCAACACTTAGTCATTTTTTGCAACCTTTCTTATTTATTTTTTAGAATTTCTTTGAAAAGAACCAATTACAAAGTGCAAAAAACAAATCAAATATAAAGTGCAAAAAAGAAAGGGAAATATTTGTACAATATATACATATGTTACAATGATCTCAGCTTTTACGTGTAGTAAAGCTTGAGGTGGAAACCATTCATCGGAATTGGTTGAATGTTTCCCTCTGGATCCCTCAACTAAAATACATTAGACTCTTTAGCTTCCACTATTTTGAAAGGACCATCCCAAAAGGAATCAAAACTTTTCATGCTTGCCTGGATTTGCCTTGTCAACATTCCATCTGAGAACTGAATCTCCAACTTGAAGTTTCCTGAACCTGGCCTTTTTATCAAACCATGCTTTAATGTCTGATGAATGCTTTTGAAAATGATCATATGCTTGAGTTCTGCTCTCTTCCAATTGTAGCAAGTGTGTCAACCTGGTTTTTACTGGATCCTCTTCTAATTCTTCTTCTGTACTTACAAGCTTAAGTGCTGGAATTTCTAAGTGAATTGGCAATATTGCCTCTTTTCCATATACCAGTGCGTAAGGAGAATTTTTTATGGATTTTTTGATAGTAATCCTGTCTACCCATAGAGCATGGTCGAGCAATAGGTGCCAACTCCTTTTTTTACCTTCCAGAGACTTTCTCAAAATCCTTAATAGGTTCTTGTTGGTAGATTCTGCAAGTCCATTACCTTGTGGGTAATAGTTTGAAGTATTTTTAAGAGTGATGCCATACTTGCTAGAAAACTCAATGTACTTAGCTCCTATAAAAGCAGGGCCATTATCACTCACCAAAGCTTCTGGAACTCCAAATATGGAAATCAAACTCTCCATAAAGTTGATCACAACTTCCTGGTCCACCTTCTTTGTAGGAATAGCCTCTACCCATATGGTAAGATAATCTGTAGTTGTCAAGATAAAATTGTGCTCTACTAAAGAACTAGGATTTATGACTCCTATGAAAATCTAATCCCCATTGTTGAAAAGGCTCCTCAACTTGAATAGGCTTCAGGGGGGATGCAACATTTTTGGTCTTTCCAACATACCTTTGACACTTATCACAGGCCTGGGTAACTTTAAAAGCATCATTGAACACAGTAGGCCAATAATAGCCTGCTCTTATTATCTTCAAAGTTGTAGTCCTGCTGGAGCTATGACCTCCTATTGAGCCTCCATGAAATTCTTCTAGGACTCTTTTTTGTTGGTCCTCCTTCAAACATTTTAGGAGAATACCATCCAAGTTTCTTTTGAACAACCCTTCAAGTAGCAACACATATTTTAGAGCATGAAGTCTATACCTCCATCTTTGAGAAGGATTCAGATCGGGAGGGTAGATCCTAGTTTGGAAATACCTGGTCATTTTCTCGATCCAATCAGAATCCGGAGTGTGAACAATCTCTATTTGATCCTCTTCTATCATCTGACAAGCTGTTATTTCGGCCAATGCTGAAGCATCTATCAATCCTTGGCACAAGGCTCTTCCCCTCACCAGCTTGGTGGGGCGTATTTCCACATCATACTCCTGGATCTTAGTAATCCAACCAGCTCTTTTATCTCCCAAGTCACCTTGTAAGATAAAACTCCTTACATCCGGATGAACCACATACACCAGAGTTTTGCTCTGTACCAGATATTGTCTAAACTTTTTTAGTGACTTCATCATAGCAAACACTTATTTTTCAATAAAATTATATTTTACTTGATAATCATGCAAATTCTGACTCCAAAAGAACATAGGGTGTTCATCCCCTTGATTATCTCTTTGGGTGAGTACCGAAGCATAACTCTGTTCAGCTCCATAAGCATAGAGAATAAAATATTTGCTAAAATCAGGATTTATCAGGACTAGGGCTATGGAAATGGATTGCTTGATGACCTCAAAAGCTTGCTTCCTAACCTCAGTCCACTTGAACTCTACCTTTTTCTTGAGTAGTTCCGATATAGGCCTCACCTTTTGTGCAAAATCAGAAATGAATTTCCTGATGAAATTGATTTGACCTAGGAAAGACTACAACATCTTCTGATTAGTAGGCAAAGGAATAGCTAGAATTTATTTAATTCTTTTTGACTCTATAGCCATACCTTCCTTTGAGACCACATGTCCTAATAGTTTTCCCTCATGTACTGCAAAGAATGACTTCTTAGGATTTAGTGAAATACCAAATTCTCTGCATTTTTGAAAAACCTATTCCAAATGAGATAGATGATCATTTTTATCATGAGAAAACACAGTCATGTCATCTAGGTAAATCAGAATAAATTTATTTATAAGTGTACCAAAGGCATAATCCATGGCCCTCTAAAATGTAGCTCCTGCATTAGACAGACCAAAAGGCATCCTCTGATAGGCAAATGTACCCCATTTTGTAGTAAATGTTGTCTTGTATTGGTCTTGATATTTTACCCAAATTTGGTTATATCTAGAATAACCATCCAAGAGTGAGAATATTTCTGCTCCAGCTACCACCTATAAGATCTGGTCAATCTGAGGGAGGGGATAGTGATCCTTGAGAGATGCTTGATTCAGATTTCTAAAATCTACACATAGGCGTATATCCCCATTCTTCTTTCTTACGGGTACCAAATTGGCTACCCAAGTGGAATGTTTTATTGGATATATTATCCTAGCCTTTAGCAGTTTTAAGAGTTCCTCCCTCATAATGGCTTCTATCCTTGGATTGATAGGTCTCTATTTTTGTTGGAATGGTTTAGCATCAGGTTCTAACTCAATAGTATGCTGGATAATCCTTTTGTCATACACCTTAAGGTCCTCATATAACCAAGCCACAGTTTCTTGGTATTTTAAACATAAAGCTTTAATCTCTTCTGCCTCCTCAGGTGAACACTGGATCCCAATATTGAGCTTCTTTCCTATTCCAACCTCCACTTCCTTATAGATATTTTCACCAACCTTCATGGCTCCAACCTTCTTTCTATCTTCATTATCAAATAAACTTTCAAGGGTGACCAATCCCCTTGGAATATGATTGTTTCTTAGTTGGATGAAGTCTTGCTGATCTATTTCCTCCAAGTCTTCTTCTTGAATAGTTGTGAGGCATGCTTCTTTTATCATAAAATCCAAAATTTGTTCATCACTTTCAAAATATTGCCATAATATTTACTTGTTTGGCACTACAGGTCTGAAAACCATTTTAATTCCCTTGGTCTTCCTAGTTCCAAAATCTAAAGGAGGATTGAAATTAGCTCCCTTTGTTGCCAATGCATCTGCCAGGTGATTCTCTTCTCTAGGCACAAAACTTAGGTTCAAGGCATCAAATGAATCCATTAGGTCCCATACTCTATTCCTGTAAGCCTTTAAGTAATGGTGCTTACTGCTGCACTTGTTCCTTACCTAATGGACTATTAGCTCAGAATCACCATATATGTTCAAAATTTTGATGCCCATGCTTTCTGCTTGCATCAATCCAAGGCACAAAGCCTCATACTCTACAGCATTGTTGGTACATGACCATGTCAGTCTATAAGAAAAATTCTTTACCCCTTCCGACTGTGATTGTAGAACCACACCAGCACCTACACCATTTCTACATTTAGCACCATCAAAGTGCATAACCCATGTTTCATTGTTTCTTAGGGATTGATTAGAAATAGCAGGGAGTTTCTTTTCCAATTCAGCTATGATACTATATGTTCCCATACCAGTTCCAAATTGACTATAATCTTCTTTGAAAGGCAACTCATCTTCAATATCTAGCTCTTCAATGTTTTCTACTAGCTCGAATTCCTCCAAAGGATTAAGATTGCACATATCTTCTTCGATTTTTTCAATATGATAAGAAACTAGTTTCTTAGGTGTTATCCTTATCCTCTTTCCTTTGAAAGGTATTACCATGCTAGAATAATCCATATACATACATCCTCCTAGCTTTGCAGTAAATTCTCTCGAGAGACACAAACCAAAATAGGGTTCTAAATCCACCACCACTATTTCCTATACCACCGTTACCTCGGGAGCTCTGTGCAACGTCATCAGTACATCTTTGATGACCCCAACTATCTTGACAGGTGTCCCATCTAGTTGTAACACTCCAGGACAAGACCGGGTATATTCCATACCCATTTCTTCATAGACTACCTTAGGCATAACTGTGGTTGATGCTCCTGAATCAATCATACAATTCTGGACTACCCATCCCTCCATTATTAGGGATATATAGAAAGGGGGAGGTTTGTTCTTTAGAACAACAGGTGTCATTTCTTTCTTTTCTGATGGTATACTGAGGATGGTAGTGGTTGGTCTGTTATGGGGATTTTTGCTGAGGGAAGCTTTAACCAGGTCAATCTGGCCCAGAATAAAAAGAGTATCATATAGGCTAGCTTTTGATGGAATCCTTTTCATTTCTTCAACAATGCTATACTCAGACTTGGTCAGGGATAGTCTTTCTAGTCCTCTGTATGGCTCACCATATCTCCTTTTATATTGTTGGGTTGCCTCTAACCTTTGTCTTTTGGTAATAGAGGGGAACCTGAGCCTTTCTTGATCTTCACCCTTGGATCTCATTCTGTCTCCTTCCATTACTCTTTCTAGATTTTTAGGGAGATTATCAGTTTTCTCCTTCTCCCTAGCTCGGGGAATAGGAAAAGTGTCACTATTATGAGGGGGGAAGTCAGCTTTCTTTTGAGAAGGGACCTAGAATTGTCCCATATTCTGAGGGTCTACTTGTAAAGCTTTGTTTCCTGACCTTGTCATAACAACAATTGGGCTTTCTTCCTCTAACTCTTTTCCAACCATGATCTGATCAGGGTGCCATAACATATTAACTCTCCCCTTATGATTCCTTTCAGCTTGATCCATGGCTTGTTGAACATGGTGTTGATACATTACACAAGACTATGAGTCATGGGGGTCATTGCAAACTAAACACCAGATATTTGCAAGAGTGGTATCTGTGGAACACTCCGGATCCTCATATGCTGCATTCACCCTAACCCCAACACTATTACTAGGACCAGGTCTTTGATATTTGTTTACATATGGGAATATTCTCTGTTGTGATCTTTCCTGATCTCTCTTTTCCATCGAATTCATTCTGTTACTCAGAGTTTTCATGGTATTTTGTATGTCCAGAATAGCAGACAATTCTTGAGAAGGTTGAGAAAGAAGGGGAGGAAAAGAAGGTGTGGAGGGCACAGGATTAGAACAGGGGATTGGATTCATTTGTGGATATGGAGATGGTAAAGAAGTAGGGTCCATGTAGGAGGGCTTTGTAGATTTCTCCTGGCTACTACTGGTTTTTGAGTTATAGGGCAACACGGTCTTGGCGGGAATTCTTCCTACATTGATCAGGATATTTTCAGCATGGACAATTGCATTATAAACTTGGGGGAAGGTTTCAACTCTAGATTGTTGTGTTTGCAGACCTAGCTCTGATCCCAGGGCATGAATATAATACATATAAGCCAAACAAGTAGTTGGTCTAGCAGTGGGGGGAATTCTCTTCCATGTTCTGCTAAATCTCAAATTGAAATCTGAGACAGTTTCTTGCTGGTTTTTTTGCATAGTTGTAAACTGATTCAGAAGAGAAAAGGGATCAACAGATTCATTAAAATCTTCTATGAATGGCTCAGCCAATGATTTCCATGAAGTGATAGAATTATCTTCCAGAGTTCTGAACCAATGCAATATCTTTCCATGAAATGACAGGGCTAGAATTCTGACAATAATATTTTCTTCTTTTATGTTGTGGATTGCTGCCAGATTCAAGATATCTTGGCAGTGCTCATAGGTTGTCTTTCCAAATCCATCATATGTGGGGGTTGCCTTAGATACAGCCTGGGGAATGGCATCCATTTGGGCTAATCTAAGGGGCCCAGTTGAATCCCAGTTGGGGTATTTATGTAGTGGCTGATTGGGTGCCACATTGTGTGCCATATTTCTGGCTGCAGGTCTTCTTGGGGGAACTACTGGGTTTTCTTCCAGAAGCTCTTCTTCTTCAACAAAATCTTGATCCAAACTTCTGATAACAACAGCCCCTCTCAGAGGTAACTCACAATGAAAGAAAGAATCAGGGTTTTTCCTTCTGAAAGACCTGGTATACATGAAAGGGTACTGGTCTACAATACTTTTTTAGGGTCTTCTGACCAGGGAGTCACCAGGTGAACTTTATTTTCTCCGCTAATAAGGTCAAGACAATTCACCAAATCTTGATTCCTTCAGGTTGAGATAACAATAACTCTTTATATGGGTTTCGTGTTCCTTGTGAACTGGTCCCATCGGGCGTGCCAAAAACTATTGGGCACTAAATTGCACCAAGTTTTCACTCGATATTGTGGTTGTCTATCTTCCTATTTTCTGTTTAGGCTTGCACCCGATAGCTGCAGCTCAGCACTCAACATTGGATGGACCAAAATAGGGATTTTTGATCCAACCTCTAGAGTAGGTTGGTTCCTTGTCAACTTAATAGGTTGTTGACACAATTATGCTCATTTAGGGTTTGGAGTTTAGGGTAAGAAAAGGTTAGGGTTAGAGAGATGTAGATAATAGTGGACGGATAGGTTAACAACATTGCATCACCATAAAAAGCTCCCAAAAAACCATACTAAGGATATACATTTAGATCAACCTTTATCTCAAAATAGACCGTTTCATATATTAAAGCATAATAGAGAAAAGTTATAGCAAGCAATTTCAATACCCAGGGAATGATAATCCAAATAACATAATTCACCAGAACCCAGATTTCATAGAAATGTGCTTGCCAATAACATAGAACAAACTCAAAGCAGATTTCAATTACTTATAATAGCTAGTAATCCAAAAGAGGCACAAACTAACCATCTAAGTATTCACAGAAATACAACAATGAAATCTGAACCTCTGACATCAAGCATGAGAACGCGGACTTGAGGTGAAGATCAATGTATTGCTCCTTTCATTCAGTTCTTCAAGAATATTTATAGTGGTACAGGCAAACACGCTAGAGCCGACCCTTAAAAATGAGGGTTCGACCTCTACTTATAGTTTTTCATATTACAATAATCAAGAAACAATACACAAAATCTTGTTACAATAGCTCAGCAAAGAGTTTAGCTGGCATTAGCTCATTGGTTTGTCCTCCAAGAATTCTGCTGGAAGGGAGTCCGCCATGACAGCATGGGGTCTCTGCAACTTGTTGGTCGCTCAGTAGAACTGCAGTTTAGAACATTCTAGATCATACATTTTTGTCGATCCTTCTTGGGAATAGATTGCCACCATCGATCTGTAACTACCTCTGGTCTGATCTTCTTGGAAACCTTCGATGCTTCATATTCTGGTTGACTGTTATAGTTCTGATGTAGAAACATCTTTTAAACAACCAAAACTTAGAAGACTAACCTCCACCATCGATCTTCTTCATCACACGGTTCAGATTCAATCCGACACAAGCTAAATGCCATTCCACTTATGACATCATATTTCTTAGTAGCAGAATCTCCAATCTGGATCCGAAGTATCTGAACCTTGAATCCACTTCGAGATTTTTATCTTCCACCTCATCATTATTCAGCCATTCCACTTTATCTTCATTCTAGAAAGAAAATACTTGTTCATTCCCCGGATCGCCATTCCACACTTTTTTGCCACTGACGTCATCATTTCCTTGAGACTTTTGTGGATTTGAAGATAGCACCAATCCGGAGTGGGAAACAAAAAGACTTTTCTAGAATCGGATATATGCAAAGAGGCTATTCCACACTTTTTCACTGCTGACATCACCATCTCTCAAGAAATTTTGTGGATTTGAGATCTGTCATCATTTCGGACCCAGAATGCAGTTACTCGGAATCGCTTCAAACATTGCAAAATTGAATAACTGTCGAGCGGACTCATATTATCAACCCGGTTCCGGAGAGGAATGACAACTTTATGACTTAGTCAAAATTATACAAAATTTTACTAAGTATGTGGTCATTTTGGGCCTATAGTTACCTAATATCCAACAAAACCCCTCCATGGAACATCAGATCCCTTATCCAAGAAAGGAGGAAGCTGTTAAATCAGCATTTCCAGGTGGAAGATAGTCATATATATAGGGAAGCAAATCGGCTTGCAAAATATTGGCCAACATGGGCTTAGGGAAAACACCCATCATCATGTGGCATGACTCATTCTCACTAGATGTCCTCCAATTTGCAGCATCAAATAGTCACAGTAGGTACTCCAAATCCATCCACGCTAACCAATGATTTATTTTTTAAATATTATGCAGGATCTGCTTCGGGCATCCCATCATCTGAGAGCCTTGCGATGTGTGCTCCAACACCCTGTGGTGATTGGCTGCTCTGTCATAATCCATCAAAGTCATCATGCAAAGTCAAAATATTGGTTTCCATCCACTGTGTCCCAACGCTCTTTGCCAACTCCCATTCCCATGTTTTCATCCATACCTCATTTCATTTTGATACCCCTACCCACATCTGCATACCTTGCCCAAGTAATCAACTCCACCCATGTGGATATGGTCCCTAGTCTTCCCCTCAATCCATGCCCTCCTCGGCTTGGCATCCTTCCATCCACCTGTCACCCATCCATGAGGCTCGACATGAGCTGCTCACCTCCACTGATATATTTAATTCCCCACTTTAGCCTAGTTCACGACACTCCCCTTTACAATTCTATTCTATGGGCCTTCTCCATCACCTCTCTTCCTGTCCCCACCATCACCACCATGGCCTACCTTGAACCGATCTCCCTCCAGCTAGACACCTTGGCGTCTGCTTACCTACAAGGCACCCAACTCACCACCCTATTCTAGAAATTCCATGGAGCTAAGGAAGACATCACTGAGGACTTTGTTCGTATGTGGTTGAATGACCATGTCTACGTCAAGAACCTACATTTTAAGGTCACTCTGAAGCTAATTGATGAGATTGAAGAACTATCTATCGATGGATGTCTTTTTTGTCGTAACAAAAAATACTGGGAACCTAAATTGGAAGGATTCCCCAACTACCAAAACTTCTTGTGGGATGGCCATGCCTTGGACCGTCAGTCCCTTCCTCCTCCATTCCCCACTATTTCCATTTCCCTCATTCAGTACTTGGTCTACGATTATACCAACAAGCCTATGGCTAGCTTCCACCTTGCCCTTGTCAACCATGTCTGGGGATACAAACCCATGAACATTCTTGGGTTCCTTTATCAATCCATGCATCTCTGAGTAGCTACTGCTCGTAAGAAAAGTGCCCTCCTACCCACTTGGGGTTTTTCGCTATTATTTACTATCACATTTTGGCTAATCCCACCATTGTAGTTGCTCCCTTGAAATACTCCTCCCCTTATTCCAACCCCCCAAAGCCCTGCTCACTCTATGTCTAGTGAGCTTTTATCTAGAGATGGGGTTTGTTACATACCAAACATAATATAGCCGTCGACTATATTATGAAAGATTTCATTTGATTATATAAATCCAATTATTTTGTTTTAAATCATTTATCATATTTTATTCTCATATTTCATTTGCGTTCTTGCATATAAGCCTTTACGATGGGATCTGCCCTCCTAGTGGCGATATTCATTTCATTAATTCATCCTTCACTGATTTACCTGTATACTTCCGTTGTCGTCTATATTCACTGTTATATTTACGTTCAATAAGTTGTGTTTCCACGCATTTGAGCGAGGGAAGGTAAGGAAGACCTTACCAAGTGGTATCAAGTTGGTTCGATCATCAGTCAGGCCAAGATAGTTTTCATCGCACAACTTACCTCTCGTGATCAGTTTTGCCAGTCACAAAACAATCGACGATTTCAAGCTACCAGACATCCACCGAACGTGTCTCAAACAAACTTCCAAAACCATCGTTCGTGGTTCACTCTGATTCGATGAATTTCAAAATTGGTTTGACAAGTAGGAGCAGTGGCAGTAGCCTCTCTTCTCCAAACATACAAAGAAAAACAAAAAAATTGTGCTTAAACTGGTGCAGACCATCGCGTTTTCAAACCATCCACGACGACCAATCAAAAAATAGGAACAAAATTAAAAAAAAATCAAAATTGCACGTTAACCTAAGGTATGCCAGGTTTATATTTCATTTCATCTTTTTGGCTTTGAGGTTTTATCCCACATTGGGCAGGCATTGAGCCCCAAATGGTTTTTAAAGAAGAAAGGGAAGGTAATAGTTTGTGACTTTGGTCACACGGCCAACTCCTCTCTCTTGTGTGAAGCCATCCCCACGTGTCTAGTCTCCGTCATGTCTTCCATCTATGTCCCACGTGTTCATTTGGGTCACTTGCATTGTGTTAGTTTTGGTTCTTCATTATGCCACTTGTGTCATGTCAGTTTTGGTTCTTCATTGTGCTGCTTGCATCATGTCAGTTTTGGTTCCTCGCTATTTGTTTTGTCTTCTATCTTATCGTGTCCTTGCTGTCAGTCCATCGTCTTCGGTCTTGTCATGTCCTTGTTGTTCGTTTGTTGCTTGTGTCCTCGTTGTCCTCATTGTCCATTCCATTCCTCGTTGTCCATTGGTCGTCTGTGTCCTGGCTATCTATTGTCCATCATCTTCAGTCTGGTCGTGTCATTACGTTTTCGTCTTGCGGTTAGTGGTTAGTCCCAGTCCAGTTATTGTCAAAGTTGTACAGAAATTGTCAACAGTTGCTAAAAACTTGCTATCAAAGGTGCTAAAATTATCCAAATTGAAAAGTTGTTGAAAGTTGCTATGAAGGAGGCCACCCAAATTCAAATCCGCATCGCAGTTGGAGCGACAGTTGAAGCGACAGTTGAAGCGAAATCCAAATTTTTGCCAAATTCAACCAAATTTTGTAGAAATTGAAGCTCAAGGATTCCTAAGCAGGAAATTTTGAACAATGCATGAGTAGAAGTTGGATCAAAGGATCTGATGGTCGATTAAGAAGCTCGAAAGCTCCCAACAAAGAAAAGTCAAACATAAGAAGACCTCGTCAAGGCCAAGGTACAAATAATTCTCCTTCTCCTTTCAAATTGGCAGTTATAATTCGAGTCATCCACTGGTTGACCCCATGGCTACTAACCCTCCCCCAACTCATGAAAACGTCACACAAGGAGAATCAAGCAACTCTGCCATTACCACTGATGAAGCTCTTCGACTCTTACTAGATGGTATGGCCCAACTTAATATCAAAATATCTAAACTGTTGGACACACAAACTCGACCTAATCCCAACGCTAATTCCCAAAATCACTATCACGAACAAAGGAATGAGGAAAATAATGACCAAGATGAAAATTGGGAGCAACAAAGAGGCAATACGGATAATTATAGGAATCACCTTCATCGACAGAGATATAACCAAGATCAAGATAGGGATATGGGTTATCACCAACCGAGAGGCCCTAATAATTTTCCATGCATTGATATGCCCACTTTTGAAGGTCATGATCCTCGTGGTTGGATAGCAAATATGGAAGGCATTCTGGACTTATACCAAATTAGGGATTCTAATAAAGTCCCTTTCACGACATCAAAATTAGGCACTGAGGCTTACCAATGGTTTGTATGGCTTAAACATGAGAAAGGAGCTACTGTTTGCTGGAATAATTTCACTACCTATTTTTTAGGAAGATTTGATGAAGGAGCTACATCATCATACACAGTAAGACTGTTATATCTTAAAAAAGAAATATCAGTTAATGAGTTTGTCTCTGAATTCACCAGTTTACTACCGTATGCATTACACCTCAGTCCAGACACAGTGGTAGGAGCTTTTCGTAATGGATTGAAAAAAAATATTAAGGTGGAGGTGGACATTCAAAATCCAACCTCGTTGAACGATTGCATAAGAATAGCCAAGCTAGCTGAGAAGAGAATTCAGATGTATACACAACATGAAACTTATAGTCATCCTTCGTATGGCAACAACTCTTTTCACATAAATGATCAACCATCAAGATACTTTTGCTATAAATGTTGCAATCACCATCCCAGAGAACAAGCATGTGCACAAAAACAAAACTTTCATATTGAATGCGCTCAATATGAAGGAGAAGAGGAAGAAGCATACCACCAGGAAGAACCTATTCAAGAAGAACTATCGATTGTTCTAGAAGAGAAGGAAGAGGAAGAAGCATACCACCAAGAAGAACCTATTCAAGAAGAACTATCGATTGTTCTAGAAGAGAAGGAAGAGGATACAATGGCTATTTATGTGCATGCCCTCATGGGGTTAACAACCCACCATACAATCAAGGTACCAAGATTTCTCCGCCAGAAAAATGTGAATGTGCTAATTGATTCAGGCAGTACCCACAATTTTATCGACATCAAAATAGTAAAAGCTTTGAATTTATTCATTAACTCTTCCAACAAAGACAAATTCTAGGTTCTAGTAGCCAATGGGTTGAACGCTCAATGTATTGGGAGAACATCTCAAGTTTCCATTAAAATGGGAACTTATACATGGTATGGATCTCTCTTCATAATGAATTTAGGGAACTCTGATGTCATTTTGGGAGTCGAATGGTTGGAAACACTAGACACGGTTAGCTTTAATTTCAAAAAATTATTTGTGGAATGGAAGGAAAACGGACGAGTCATTCACTTACAATGTATTACTACTCCCCCATCACAGATGGTGAGCTCTCATAGTATGGATAAAATATTAAAAAAGGGTGGATACGGATTCATAGCTCAAATTAATTGTTTGGAAAAGCAATCTCGAGCAACTTTGGGTATTTTTGCTCCAGATTTATGGGACATCGTAGCACATTACGAAGAGGTCTTCCAAGAACCAAAGGGACTACCTCCCAAAAGATCCCATGACCATGCCAGACAGTGTCTCAAGAAGGTGATCAGCCAAAAAGTGAAATCTCAGTCAAAAGTACCAATACTAGATGCAGAAGGGCATATATATCTCCAGCCAGAAGCAGTTCTACAAAGCAGAACATGCATACGGAGCTCTCGTCACATCCAAGAAATTCTCATCAAATGGCAGGGCCTACCAGATGAAGAGGCTACATGGGAACCTGAAAGGATTTTCCAAAAATTTCCAGCTTTGAGGACAAAGCTTTCCGAGGAGGGGAGTCATGTTACATACCAAACATAATATAGCCATCGGCTATATTATGAAAGATTTCATTTGATTATATAAATCCAATTGTTTTGTTTTAAATCATTTATCATATTTTATTCTCATATTTCATTTGCGTTCTCACATATAAGCCTTTACGATAGGATCTGCACTCCTAGTGGTGATACTCATTTCATTAATTCATCCTTCACTGATTTACCTGTATACTTCCGTTGTCTATATTCACTGTTATATTTACGTTCAATACATTGTGTTTCCTAGCACCTCGACCTCTGAGAAAGGTGTTGTTGCAGCTTCCCCATCCAAACCATCCCCTTCCCCATCCAATACCATCCCTTCCCCTCCCATCCCCACCCCTTCCACATCCAAATCCACCCCTTCCCCATCCAAACCCATCCTGTCCCCATCCAAACCCAACCCTTTCACCAGTAAGAAGCCTTCTTTGGGAAAACGTAAAGCTAAAATTGAAGAGGTGGCCACCCCTATTCATAGGTCATCTAGGGCCAAGAAGCCTAGAACAAAATCCAATCATAATTCTCCTATGGAGATTGAAGACCTCAACGAGGACTCGACCCCCACATCTGGCATCTCTAATCGGCTCACCCGAATGTTTCTTTGGAGCTTCATCATTGCTTTCGAAAGTGCAAGCACCGCCCTGAAGCATGCCCTCCAATAGAGTGTTGACCAAGCTGAAGAGGATATCACGGAGGTCGACCCTTGATCTGCTCTAGGTCTGTCTATTTTTGTTCAAAGTTTTTATGGGGTTTATTGTTGTAATTTTTGGTGATGTCTGTTTTTGTTTCTAGCTATTTTCTTGGTTGGGTCTCCCTGTTTCGGCCCCTACGAGGGCCCTAGCGATTATCTATGGGTTATTTCTGTTTAGTTTTAGTAGCCCCTGTGTGGGCAAGCACCATATTTTTACTGACATTTATATCCCCTGCGAGGGAATTTTGGCAATAGTATCCCCTACGTAGGATTGGTTAAAATGGCGTAGACTGATCCCTCATGACAGAGGATTATGCAACATGAATGTACTTTAACTTGATGAATTTTTTGTATATATTGGGTTGGGACCCAGTTAAAACCCTCCGAAATATAACTCCAACTTACCAAAAAAAAAAAAGCTATAAAATAACATAACTTTTTAAATATTAAAACACAAAAAAGAATTTAAATTTATATGAAATTATCAAATTAGTTAGAAAGATAAAAATTCTATATTGATAATAAGGTCATTCATAGCATTTTAATGTCTTCACATTATAAGTTATTGTGGTGCATCTTGCCAAATTTGATGTTAATTATACAAAATAATAAATGCAATAGTATGATATTGTGGTAGTTACATGAACAAAAGCAAGATTTAAAGAAGTTATTAGTGATTTTCACAACTTTGAATGGATGTTTTTTTTATTGTTTAGTCTAGTTTAATGTTAATTTTAGTATTTTTTCATTTGATTATTTATTTACTATTTCAAGTACTCCATTTGAGTTAGTTTTTGTTTTCTATGGGATGAAAATTTGATGTTGATGAGAGAAGGGCACCAATTGAATGACTACCTTCTCAAGCAACAAAATAATTTAATTATCCTTAATCACCTAAACAGGAAATATTGTTCACTTGAACAAAACAATACTATTCAATTTTATGGCATGGCTTCTATTTGAACAATAATATCCTCCCTATTATGCAACCATCATCATTGTATGACCATGGTATTTTTACAATAATTTGGTTGTACAATAGGTCACATGAAATGAATGACAAATTTTATCAGTTGTATGATACAACTATTCCTAAGAAAACACTTTACTACAATGGCCTTACTTGGTATGGTAAGGTCTCAAGACAATGATCTCCCACAAGATAACAATATTTAATTCTATGGTACTTGAGATGCATAATAAGGTCTTGAGAGGATAGTTCCTTAAAATGGTCTCCTTCAAGATGGCTAATTCCTCCTTGTATTAAACAAACAAGCATTAATCTTTTAAACAACAAGGAAATCTTGTACAAACATATTTATCCAATTTGAATGACATTCCAATCCTTTTAGCTAACAATATTTAATTCTCTTTAAATATTTTATGGTTCTATCTATAAAGAATATTCTTTTAGAATTTACGAATAGTAATCACACATTTATTTCACTCAGTGAATGGTCACTTGTCTCATTCAAATGATGGATCCTTATATAGTAACTAGTTACTTCTAATAGTGTGAAAGGTGACGATCTCTAGTTGTGTCAACATTATTTCCCTTCCTCATATACAACTTGCACTCTAGTTTAAAATGAATAGTCATACAACATGCAACTTTTATTATCCATTCAAGTGCACACAAAGGATGGAAATAAATATATATATATATTTATCATCAAGGTCCTCACATGCTACAAATAATACTAATACCCATGCATTATGACATAAAATCCATATTTTATGTCATAAATGGATATACAAATTTCTCTATATCGATACCTTTTATACTTTTTCCCATTTTATCTAAAGTAGAAGGTATATTGTCATACACACACTACAATATCTCTCTATCTCTCTCTCTCCTTCTATACCAATTGTTGTTGCCTTAGACCTACATATGTCCTTGTTCCTAGATTGGCACTCCTTATTATTTATGTTTATCATCCTCTCTCTTTTCTTATCAGTTCCTTTTCTTTTTACTTTACTTCTCTTTTTCCCTTTTTGCATGCTCCTCCTCCTATCAATTCCTCCCCTCCCTCTCCTTGCATTACTACACGAAGAGTCTATATATGTGGCAATGGTAGTTACATACAGGTGGTATTTACTTTTCCTATAACCATTCAGATGCTTCCACATCATACTCACTAAGTAAGAGGAAATGTTCCATGAGCTCCAACTTATGAACATGAAATGTTCTTCCAAGATATTACCATTTTAGCTTGGTTATCTCCACAAGGTCAAATTTTCTATCTTGCTCTAGTATTTCTTTGATAACTAAACCTCCTCTAATAGAATACACTCAACATTAATTTCATTTTATCTTGTTCCATAACTTCCATCCAACCACAATCAACATGTATTTTATTGGCTTGTTCCAACACCTTCTATTGGAGTTATTATGTCCTCTGTAAATCTCACAAGGATGTAGATTCCAACACCTAGTTGCAACATATTCAAATATTCCACACTAACTGCAAAAATCCATCCTAGGACCTTCATCCCTTGTACTAATATCTCTTCTCACAAATCTAGTCTTGTTGCTTCTTGTTTGACTTTTATATCTGAGTCCTCCATTCTTTATTATTATTTCTTGCATTATGGTAATTTTAGAACCTTTCCCATACCTTTACATTCATTTATAATTGCACCTTAATATTCTTATTAAATTGGATCTAATTCCTTTGGTGTGTCTTTCAAAGCACCCAGTTTCTTCATCACCACTATGATCTTTATCATCATTATTTAGATATTTTATGCTACCACAATGTTCTTCACCATACTTAAAATTAACATTGTTATTATCAATTATGAAAATATGGATTCTATCATAGCTAACACAATAACAAATGGCATCATGAAATTCACCTTCTTATCTTATCTCTTTGTTCTTATTTCTCTCTTTATCTTTATCTACAATAGGATTTTTTTACATTTTTGTTTTCATTATCACTACTAATTGTGACCTCGACTATTTGCTCATTTCCTATATTTAATATCTTGCTTGTTTCTACCTTTTCCTCCTCATTCTTCAATGGTGTCATCCTATAAGTCATTTTATTATGCAAGCTTGTTATAAGACTAAAATCTATGTGATGACCAAATCTCCTCATGGGTGGCAACACATCCGAGGATCCTCGTCTCTTCTAATGGGTTGAATATTTTTGGGGATGCTTCTTTGTTGGCTCTTCCTAGGATTGGCTTAGATCATAACCCTATCTGGTTGGACGTCCCTGATAATATGCCATTATTTCTTGTCCATTTTGGTTTGAGGCCATGTGGTGTTCCCACCCTGATTTGGAAGCTTAGTTGTTGGAATGGTGGCAAGAGGATATTGAGGGGTACGATCTGTTAAAGTTAACTAATAAACTAAGGAGGCTTAGGGGCTATCTCAAACATTAGAACAAGTCCACATTTGGGGATATTTTTAGAGAGAAGGAGAGATTGAAAGATATTATTGGTCAATTGGAGGTTGTTATGGAGGTCGAGGATTGTTATGATGATTTGCTGAGAGAGGAACTTCGTGCGTTGGCAAAATATCATAACAAATATGTCAAGAGCAGCTATTTTGGAAACAAAAGTCTAGGGAGTTGTGGCTCAACGAAGGGGATCATAATTCTTGCTTTTTCCATTCCTCTAATCTAGGGAGGAGATGTCGAAATAGGATCATGGAGATAGTTAGATGCGATGTAAGTATAGCTTCAAGCAGTTGTGATTTAAGGGAGGCAATTGATTTCTTTAGTAATTTGTTGTGTTCGAAGCCTGGTCATGACTTATCCATTGAGGAGGCAAGGTTATATGTAATCCCAGGGTTGGTATCTGAGGAGTGGAATAGGTGGCTCTTGAGCCCTTTGTCGAATGAGGAGATTTTAGATGCAATAAATGGGATGGGCTCTCTTACTACATTGGGTCCTGATGGCTTCCCTCTGATATGTTTCTTGAAATTTTGGCACATCTGCGATGGGGATGTTTGTGAAGCCATGAGATAAATACATAGGAGTAAGCGTATCCCAAAGGTAGTGAATGCGACCTTACTTGTCCTCATTTCGAAGAAAGATACTACCACTACCTCTGAGGATTACAAACTGATAAATCTCTGCAATATGGTGTACAAGATGTTTTCAAAAACTATTGCCAATAGACTTAAGCTTATTCTTCTAGAAACTATTGATGATACCTAGAGTGCCTTTGTTCTAGGTAGGAAAATTTTTTATGGCGCTATTGTTATTCATGAGCTGGAGCATTCAGTGTATAAAAGCAAAAGATTTGGTTTTTTCCTAAATTTGGACATTAACAAAGTGTACGATCGGGTTGCTTGACCAATTTTAATGAGGGTGTTGAGAAAGTTTGGGTTTTGTGATGAATGGGTTAGTTTAATTCAGACTTGTTTTTTAACAGCCTAGTTTTCGATGCTCATGAATGGGTCTCCGATAAGATTTTTTTGTTCTTGTCGGGGGTTGATACAAGGGGACCCATTGTCTCCCTTTCTATTAATTATTGTTGTAGAGGCTTTGGATAGAGAAATTATCAGATGCCAGAATTTTTTGGGATTGAGGTCTGCGACAACATGCAACCCTATATCACATCAATAGTTCACGTATGACACTCTTGTTTCCTGTGTATCTACGATGGAGGCAATGGGAGAAGTTAAAGCTATTCTTGACTGTTATGAAAGGGCAGCTGGTCAGCAAATAAGTCTTTCCAAGAGTGGGTTGTTTTTTATTAATACTCCCACTGCAGTCCAGAGAGATATTGCAGAAGTTTTGAACTATCGCACAACTTCTTTCCCTTCTTCATATCTTGGTTTACCTTTGTTTGTGGGGAAAGAAAAATCTAAGTTGTGGTCTTCATTGTTTGAGAGAATTTAATGAAAACTTACTACGTGGAAGGGAGTGTTGTTGAGCCAAGAAGGTAAGGTAGTTTTGGTGCAGAGTACTTTACAGAGCATCCCTATTTACTTTATGTCAATGTTTCATGTGCCTCTTAAAATAGCATCAAAATTTGATAGTATTTGTAAAGCTTTCTTATGGGCGGGGCCGAAGTTGAAAGGAAGATTCCATCTTATTTCTTGGGAGGCGATTTGTAGAAAGAAATCCAATGGAGGGTTCAACTTAAAAAGTGTTTTTAGAATGAATAAAGCTTTGATTGCCAAAATTGGGTGGAATTTGGAATCTAACTCCTATAAATTGTGGGGATCCATATTAAAATCCAAGTACAAATTTAGCTCCTTTCTTTTTGAATATTTACTCTCAAGTGGTTAGGCTTTTTGGAATAGTTTGGTTAAGACTAGGGATCTGCTTAAAAATAATTGCAGGTGGGTAATTAGGAACGGTAGGAAGGCCCTCTTCTGAGAAGATTCTTGGCTTCGGGATCGTTCGTTGGTGGAAGAAGTGCGATTTCAAGGATTGGCTGCTAATTCTAGAGAAATGAGTTTGACCTATGTGGCTGATTTTATTGAAGACAAAGGGGATAGAATTGCTTGGGCTACGGTGTTAGTTTGTGTAAAGGATGGTGGTGATAGACAGATTTAGGAGAGCCTTGGGTAGGAATTGTGTCTTTGCGTTATTCGTCAAGAAAATGTTGAAGACCGGTTGATCTGGCATTTGGAGAGTTCAAGAAGATATACAGTCAAATCGGCCTATAATTGCTTAAATATGGAGGAGGGGTTGCATTTCCCATTCAAGTTGCTCTGGCTTAAGCATCTTCCCCTAGGGTAAATATATATTTTTAGTTGGCTGCTCAAAACTGAATTTTAACTGTAGAGAATCTTCTCAAAATGGGCTGGCATATGGTCAATTGATGTTATCTTTACGAATATGATTGGGAGTCGACCTCACATTTGTTGCTCAATTTTTGTATTTTTAAGGATATAATTCTTTCTATTCTTAGACGTTTGGGTGTGGAGTGGGTCTTCTTGAAAATAGTTTATGATTGTATCCTTCAGTGGTCTTCGCCCTTTCATTCCCCTCGCCTTAGGTGTTTTTGGTGGTACTTACTCCCCCACGCCATGTGGGAAGTTTGGAAAGCAAGAAATGCAAAGATATTTAGGGAGAAGACAATGGATACGATATTATTGAGTAATCAGATTATTGGTAATACGATGGAGAACATGGAAAGTGTCGTGGTGTCTATGGACTTGCCGGAGGCATCGAACCAGTATGAAATTAGGTTGGAACAATTTTTAGGCTTTAGAAATACATATCGACCACCGCTGACACCTAACATAAGAAATTATATTAAATGGTGTGCCCCCATATCGGGTGGGTGAAATGAAATTTTGATGGGGAAATAAACGAAAGAACGAAGAAGGCAGGCTCGGGTGGCGTTATCTAGGACCATTATAGAAATATTTTGCTAGCATATACAGATTCTTTGGGTGTGAATTCTTTGTAGGTGACGGAGGTGAGAGCGGCTTATCTTGGGATTGCCTTGCTTAACAAATTCAATTTTAAGAAAGTTGTTATTGAGGGTGATTCCTCCAACATTATTAATATTATTATTGGAGTGTTCCATGTTATTTGGAAGGTCGCCAATCTAATTGATGAAGGAGTAAATTTGTATCGAGAGTTGAAAGATGTTCAAATTTATCACACGCGCAAGGAGGGAAATGTTGCTGCTGACGTGATGGCGAATATTGGAGTGAATCTTCATTGATATAGGGTATGGCAAGGGGACATTCCACAGGACCTCATCAATTATGCTCATTTTGATATGGGTTAATTGATCTCGGGTGGTGGTAGTTCACTTGGTTAGAATATTTGGTGCAGTTTTTAAAGAGGTGGGGCAACTGTATCTCTTTGCCAGTTATGTAGCTTGTATTTTCCTTACTTGTATTCCTAGACGGGAATGATACTTTAAATACCAAATGTATTCATTTATAAAGGTATTTTTAAATACCCAATCGATTTATTAATCAATGGTCATTAATGAAGGTATTTTTAAATACCCCATTTAATTCATTAATGAAGGTATTTTTAAATACCCCATTTAATTCATTAATGAAGGTATTTTTAAATACCCAATCAATTTATTAATTATGGGTCATTAATGAAGGTATTTTAAATACCCCATTTAATTCATTAATGAATGTATTTTTAAATACCCCATTTAATTCAGTAATGAAGGTATTTTTAATACCCAATCAATTTATTAATTATTGGGTCTTAATAAAGGTATTTTTAATACCCCATTTAATTCATTAATGAAGGTCATTAATGAAGGTATTTTTAAATACCCAATTAATTTCAAAAAAAGAAGCTAGAATTATTTCAAAAATGGGGAGCGAGAATCAAGAATATGTTTCTGCCTTGGTTCGTCTGCCTACCTTGGGAAGTGGTTATCTACTGGGGACCGTTGGGATGCGTCTTAAATGTCCGATGGAATTATATCGGAGTTAGGTGTTGTGTTGTAGAACTACTTTAGCTCTCTCACGGGTCTTCTCGAATCTCTCGACCCTTTGCATCATGTGGTTTGTGGTGTCGGTTTATGCAATTACCATTTTGTTTTGGTTAGTGTTGTAGTACAGTTTCTATACTCTTTTGTTTAAGTGTTGAAGCATTATTTTGATTTGTTGTCTTCTTTTGGTTGTAAAAGGTTTTGGAACCCTTTCAAAACCCTCTTCCCTTAATAAAAAAAAAAAATTATATCATACCTTTAAAAACAAATTTATTTATTTACCAAAAAGAGGCATTGTCCATAGAGAAACTGAAATGAAAAACTGTAATTACTTTAACCTTTCAATTTACGGAAAATCAATCTCATATTAAAAGGTTAAAGCTATGAGCTATTAATCAATTAAATAATTTATCGAAGACTATTGATATTATAATTTAAAAGAAAAAAATATTTAAATTTTTAGTATTAATGTTTTATAAGATTAATGGATTGATAATTATTTATTTGGATAAATATTTATCAAGAAGATTCCATCTAAAATATGCATTGTAAAAGTTTTGATATAAATCTTCTAAATACATTTTAGATTCACAACAATAAAAAAAATCTCACAACAAATCAACAAAACCACCCCTAAAAATAACGTTGATATAACCCATTCCCTTATATATAGAGAGATTGTAGGGTGGGTGTGATCGCCGGTATTAAACCTCTCCACTTCGACGTTCTCCACGTCACTTCATTCGTATAAAAGTTATTCGACCTCGTACAATCAATTTTAATGAAGGTAAAGAATAGAATATAATAAATTTTATTTCATTTTATCGGAAGCTTATTCCATGGCCCCATTCCGTACTAACGCTTTTCCAATAAAAATCTTGCGCTACTATGATTGCCAATACGAAACCTCTCCATTTCTACTTTCTCAGCGTCACTTCATCTTCATCTGTATAAAAGAAATTCGACCTCGTACAACATATGGAATAGAATACTATCAATTTTAACGAAGGTACAGAATAGAATATAGAATAAATTTTATTTCTTTATCAGAAGCTTATTCCATGGCCCTCACTCTGCCTTACTTCCACGCAATGGCTCCAATTTAAACACCTCAGCGCTACTGAAATTGTGACAAGAGGCAGCTGCGGTTACACCAAGTTTGAGGAGTTGGTGAAATCAGGGAGTGATTCAAAGGTATATTATATTGCCACTTAATTTCTTTCTTTGGATTCATTAATGCTTTTAGTATAGGTAGGGCTAAGGAAATTGAGGTGGGGTTTGTTGGCAGCTCTAGTTAAGCATGGAAGCAAACGGGATGGCATTCAATATAGTTTTAATGGGACGCACTGGATAAGGGAAGAGCGCGACAGGGAATTCCATACTTGGACGGAAAGCGTTTGATTCAAAAGCCAGTTCTTCCTCTCAGACAAAGGAGTGCAAGCTAGAAAGTTGTGTGACTAAGGACGGGCGGACATTGAATGTGATCGACACGCCTGGTGAGTAGTGCAGTACCTTATGTTTTATTCGATTTCCCATTTTGCAACAGTTTTGCCAAATGTTGCAGGCGTTTTTTCCGGGCGCCTTTGCATGGGTACTTCTTTTTGTAGAAAAACTGTATCAATTATATTATATGTGTTGTTAATTTGTCAAATTGCTTTCTAATTTTTAAAGAACATATATATGAACAATATATAAACTAAATTTATTTCATTTTAATACTAAACAAATGATTTTTAAAATTATAAATTTTTATTTATATAAATAATAAATATAAAAAATGATAATGTTTAATTTTATATTTTTAAATTGTTTTTAAATTTTTAAGAAATATAAATATTTAAAAAAATTAAATATATTTTTTAAAAGAATTTGAAAATCTTATATTAAAATAAAGACAATTTACAAGTTGGGTTGAGATTCATCCTAGCCTTAGGTGACCAGAAAATTTGTTTACAACAGTAAAATAAGATATCCATTGAAGCCAAATATCCTAAACCATATTTTTATAATGGTTGTCCACTTGTTTACGATAGTAAAAAAAAATTGCATTAGCTAAACACTAGATTTTCTTCCCAACCTACCTAATCCTCTCATCTTCAATAGCCATGCCATTATGTCACTGAACGTCTACCTCCTTTGTACCCATCTTAGCCAAGAAGTATGTCACTTTATTTAGATTTTTACACGCACAAACTAAAATCATATCATCTAAGTCCCTTGGCAATTCCTTAATTTGGGTGACAAGAATCCTCAACTTTCATGTCTTCAAAGCAAAGTTCCTTATGCAATCCAAAGCTCCTATCAATATTTGATAATTTCATTCTAGGGTTATCCTCATGTAACCTTGTCGTAACATCTAGATAGAAGTATATTTGATAGCTAAGGTTTTTGCTTCATTGTTTGTGGCCCTTCCCCCTTGCAATTTTTAATAGAACACTATCCAACATGATTCTACATACCACTCAAATTTCAGTTATACTTTGATTGCGTTGTGCACTCCACCATTATTAATTTTAAGATTTAAAATTTTTAAATATTTTTTTTTTTTTGAGAAAAAATGAAAAACTTGTATTAATACAAAGAACAGTTACAAACGGGAGAAAACACATCCCAACCACGAGCAGACAACAAGCGCAGAGCAAAAAGTCAGCACTTGCCAACAAAGAGCACAAAAGTCAACAGGGCGCGAAAACGCGACATGTCGCGAAATCGTGACATGTCGCGAAATCGCGACAGTCAGCCCCGTCTCGACCGCGACAGCACCACCAGTCGCGAAAACGCGACATGTTGCGAAATCGCGACATGTCGCGACATCGCAACAACCATGGCCCTCGGAACCCGAACGCGAAAAAAGTCACGAAATCACGACGGCAACTCCCTCCGGTGCCCAGTCCGCAAAAGAGTCGCGATATCGCGACGGTTTTTCCCCAAGCCTCTTATGTGCCAAAAGTGTCACGAAATCGCGACGAGTTTTCCTTTCGGCACCCAACCATAGAAAGTGTCGCGATATCGCGACGAGTTTTCCACTTTGCACCCAATCGTCAAAAGAGTCGCGATATCGCGACGAGTTTTCCTTAAGACGCCAATTTGCCAAAAGTGTCGCGATATCGCGACGAGTTTACCTTTCAGCTCCCAATCCTCCAAACTGTCGCGATATCGCGACGAGTTATCCACATTGCACCCAGTCTTCAAAAGTGTCGCGATATCGCGACAAGTATTCCAGATGGCGCCAGTTCGCCAAAACTGTCGCGATATCGCGATGATTTTTCCATGCGGCTTTCGAACAGCAGAAATGTCACGAAATCACGACGGATTTTGCACTTTGCTCCAATTCACAAAAATTGTCGCGATATCACGACGGTTATCCTCCTTGTCGACCCTGCACCAAAAATGTCGTGAAATCGCTGCGCACTTCCAGCCCAAGGCCGCGATGGCTCAACAGGTCGCGAAATCGTGACAACTTCCCACTGAAGGCCTTGACAACAAAACAGGTCACGAAATCACGACATCATCTCACCTTGGGCCGCGACAGCGCAACATGTCACAAAATCGTGACATGTCGCGAAATCGCGATAGGATCCCGTCGAAGGCCACGATAGCGCAACCTGTCATGAAATCATGACAGCTTCCAACTCTAGGCCGCGACGGCGCTACAGGTCACGATATCGCGACAAAAACCTCCCTTAGCATCAAAAACTTTGCACATTATTGCAGGGATCGATCAAGACCTTGCCTAATCACTGCATCCTCCACAGGCATATCACTGTGCAGCTGCATCCCAACCTCCCTTTCGGCACCCATCTTTGCAAGGAAATCGGCCGCCTTATTGAATTCTCTACTCACATAGATGGGGATCACATCATCTAATTCCCTCCAAAGTTCCTTGATTTGAGAGACCAGAATCCGCAATCGCCAAGCTTTCGAGGCAAAGTTCCTCATGCAGTCAAGAGCACCCACCAGAATTTGGGAGTCAGACTCAAGAATTATCTTCCTGTGTCCCTGCTTAACAGCCCAGATGGAAGCAGATTTAATAGCAAAGGCCTCTGCTTCATTGTTTGTGGCACGTCCCAGACCTTGCAATTCCCAATAGAGCACAGACCCAGCATGATCACGACACACTACTCCAATTCCAGCACTGCCCGGATTGCCTTTTGCAGCTCCATCAGTATTGATCTTGATCCAGCCCTCTGGGGGAGGTTTCCAACTACCTCTAACCTGTCTCTCATGCTCAACAGCTCCCTCTTCCAGTGGCACAGAAACTAACTGATTTTCCTCCTCAGCATAAATGGCAACCGTTTCCACGACTTTACTCTAGATGACCTGCCAAATTCCATCTAGCGAGGAGAAGGTTTCACGGAAGATACGGGCATTTCTCTCCAACCACACCTGCCACCAGATGAAAAGAACACCAAGCTCCCAACCAATTCGAAGAGCTTTAGATTTAAATCTGCCTCTCTTCCATCTTTCCCAAATATTGGTCCGAGTCAAATCACCGTTAGCCTGGATTTTATAATGAGAGAACCAATGCTTCCAAATCTGCCGTGTGAATGGGCATTCAAACATTAGATGATCAGCAGTTTCTTCACTCTTGTGGCATAACACACACTGAGAAGGACCGATGATGCCTCTATTTCTGAGATTGTCAAAGGTGAGAATTCCATTGTGCATAAACTGCCAGGCAAAGAAGTTCACTTTCGGCCAGCCCTTGGAATGCCATATCTTCCTCCAATCTTGAACCGAAAATAAATGAGGGGGGGGTTCTGGGAGGATCATATCGTATCCCTCCTTCACAGTATAAACCCCAAGGTTCCCATAACCCCAAGCTAGTTCATCCTCCTCATCTCCTCCAGAAAGAAACCTTTCTGTCAAAATTTTGGACAAGATGGGTGCCAGCTCCGGAGGGATTGGAATTGGCCATTCTTCCAACCGCTTGAAATTTTTGAACTTGTACTCCCCCAATTGGTTGGTGTTGAAATAACTCTCAATTTGAACCCAGCCCTTGTCTTCTATGGCAGATTTAATCGGTTGCAATTCAGGAAACACAACAATGATGGGTGGATGCTGGTCCCAGGAATCGGTCCAGAAACGGGCCTTCTCCCCTCTCCCCACTTTCCAAAACAATTGATCTTTGATAACTTGAGATCCAAGCTTGAGAGCCTGCCACACTAAGGATCCATTACCCTCCAGAGGGAAACGGCCCACATCATTGGGGTGAACATGACCCAAGTATTTACTAGAAAGGATTCTGCTGAAGAGGGATGTTGGCTGGGAAATCCACCTCCAGTACAGTTTGCCAGCCAAAGCTTTATTGTTAATCTTGGAGCTTCTCAATCCCAGCCCTCCTTTTTCCTTGGGCTGGGTAACCTTATCCCAGCCAACCAAAGCCCATTTCTTCTCCCCTTTTGCACCTTCCCATAAAAAACTTCTAGCCATTTTATCCAGCTCTTTCCAAATAGAATGTGGGGCAGCCAGGATGGAGAATTTATATATTGGCATGGCCTGAATAACTGACTGTAAGAAAGTTAGTCGGCCCCCATAGCTTAACCATTTATGAGACCAATGATTCATTCTATCTTTGATGCCAGCCAAAAGATCCTTCCAGATATCAATTTTTAGTTTTTTGAAATGCAAAGGAACCCCCAAGTAAACTACTGGGAGAGAGGTCCTAGTGAATCCCAAGATCTCAGTAACTCTGTCCTGTAACCTTTGGTCAAGATTGAAGAAGACCACTTTGGATTTTTTATCATTGGTGACTTGGTTTGAGGCCCGGAGGTAGACATTTAGAGTATCTCTGATTCCTCTTGCTTCCCTGAGACTGGCCACTCCAACCAATCTTGTATCATCCACAAACTGTAAATGAGTCAAAACTTCCGCCCCCACCTTAATACCTGTTATCAGACCTTGATGTCTTCTTCTCAGGAAGAGTCTACCTAATCCTTCAGCCAAGATGAGGAAGAGATAGGGAGAGCATGGGTCCCCTTGACGAAGACCCCGTGAGGCTCCAAAAGGTGGCGAGGGAAGCCCCTTGATTAGAACAGAATATGAAGGCGTAGAAATACAGCTCATGACCCAGTCTGTCCAGTCCTGAGAGAAACCAAAGGCTGCCATCATCTTTGCCAGGAAGCCCCACTCCACCCTATCATAAGCCTTGGACATATCCAATTTAATGAACATTCCTTTGTTACCTGATTTTTGCATTGTATGGATTGCCTCCTGGGCAAGGACCACTCCATCCAAGATCTGTCTACCTTCAACAAAACCCCCTTGCTTTGAGGAAATTATATTATGAAGGAGAGGTTTTAGCCGTTCAGCCATAATCTTTGTGATTATTTTATAAATCACATTGCATAAGGCAATAGGTCTGAAATCAGAGATATGTACCCCCCCTCCCATTTTGGAATTAAAGTGATGAAGGTGTGATTTAGAGCCTTGAGCATTCTTTTATTAGTTCTGGACTCCTCTGTGATAGCCAAAACATCCTCCTCCAAGGTATCCCAAAAGGCCTAAAAAAAATCAATAGGAAAGCCATCTGGACCTGGCGATTTGCCAGTGCCCATCCCAAAGACCACATTCTTTAGTTCCTCTCTATCAATGGGTCTAAGAAGGGCCTGATTCTCTTCGTGAGAGATAATAGAGGGAATGACATCAAGAACTTCATTTTGAGCTGCCACATCTTGTTCCATACTTTCCTTAAAGAGTTTTGAGAAATAATCCATTGAGTGGGAATGCATACCAGGAAGAGTATCAAAAGAGTGTCCATTCTCATCTTGAAGGACCTCCATGTTGTTCATGTGTCTCCTAGCACAGGCAGATCGATGAAAATTTTTTGTATTTCTATCTCCTTCTAATAACCAAGTGCTTCTTGCTCTCTGTTTCCAGTAAATCTCTTCTTGATTATCAATGTCCTCGACCGCTTTGCGCAGAGCATCATCCTCGGTTTTAAGGTGCTCAGAAATTGTTCCTTCCCTGAAGTGTTTTTGCACCTCATCCCATCTGGCCATCAAGGGAGCCCGTTGGAGCTGGAAGTCTGACTTGTTAGTTTGCCTCCACTGTTTCAATTTACACTTGACAAAATGAAGCTGTTTGTGGAATTTAAACATTGCTGTCCCAAAAGGTAGGCGGCCTTCTTCCCACCACTGAGGAATTTTCCTTCGGAGATCTTTTTGCAACAAAAAATTTTCAAATTTAAATGGTTTGTGGTGCTGCCCTGTCATAGTCCCTCCCTCCATCAAAATGGGAAAGTGATCTGAAACTGGGCCTTCCAAAATCTGAAATTTAATATTCCATTTAACAAATGCCTCCTCGGAGACCAGAAACCGGTCTAGCTTTACCTTCCTGCTGTGTGGCTCTCTCCTCTTGTTAGTCCAAGTAAAGTAAGTTCCAGGGCCTTTGATATCAACTAGGTGAAAGGCCTGGACTTGGGCAATCAGAAGCCGGTCCCCTGGATCCAAAACTGGGATACCACCTTCCTGATCCCTGGCAGATAATTTGGCATTAAAATCCCCAGCAATAATCCAATATAAATTCTCTCGGGAGGACCTCATGTTGTGTACAGCTTTCCATTGGAGCCGCTGGCCATCAATGCTTTGAGCCCCATAGAAGTTTGTAATTAGAACATGTTCAGCTGTGACATTGTTCCTAAAAAGAGATGTGAGAACACCCCTCCAAGCTATATGTTCTATTGCTGTCCATTCCAGAGGGTTCCAAAGAGTAACAATCCCCCCGAGGCACCTTGAGCAGCCACATCCATATAACCAGTGCCCCTCCATATTCTACTAATAGTTTTGCACATAAGGTCTAAAGACATTTTTGTCTCCTGGATGAGCAAGAAGTCTGTTTTACATTTTCCTAAAAGTCTTTGAACAACATATTGATGGGTTCTACTGTTTAAACCCCTAACATTCCAGGATTGAATAATCATTGAAAACCTTGGGAGCAATAAGAATCAATTGTCCTCACCGATCCTCCATTGATCAACTTGTCTCCTTGCACTGCTAGTAGATCCTTATTGGATTTTCTGCCCGCTCCTTGAGAATTACTATTTTTAGACCTCTTCTCCACCTGAGTAATCCCTAGAGCTGGTCTTTCTCTGTTCTTTTCTGCACTTCCCATGTTGACATCCTTAATAACTGGCTGTGCTGGGGAGTGGACTACCAATGCCCCTGGGTTCTTAGTCTGCAAAATCTCAGAGGGTTCAATCACCTGTTCTAAGACAGGAGTAAATGAAGGAGAAGCATGAGAGTGGATGTTATTTTCCTCAACATTCCCATCCACTCCTTCCATGACTTGGTCCTCTTGATCCACTAGGGACTTAAAGATTTCATACCGGTTGGTTGGCTTGAGTTGAGCCTGCTCCTTGCCATTTTTCTTTTTGTTTCTCCTTCGCTTCGGCTGTTCAAAGCCATCTTTCTGGACATCAGAACCCTGAGGAATATTGGATGGTTCTTTGACAGGAGTAAACTTACCCTCTCTGGGGCGATTTGGCATTCCAAGCGGAGCCTCCACTTTTGTGCTCAAAATATTTGGATAGAACCTTGCCAAATGGCCATGCTTGTGGTAGACTCTGCATCTAAAAGGTAGGGCCTCATAATCTAACTGCTGGATCCAGGAAAGTCCTGCCAACTCAAGTTCCACCTCGGCTGGTAGAGGCTGGCTAATATCCATTTCTACACAGATTCTAGCAAAGACAGCTGTGTTTCCCTCTATGGTATCTTTGGAGACTCCTAGATATCTACCTAGTGAATTACCAATCATCTCTAGAACCTGCTCACCCCAAAACTCCATCGGGAGAGCGTACAACCGGATCCAAACCGGGACAACCGTGGGTTCAATACGGGGATCGAAACCCACTCTCCACGGTTGAACAAATAACCCTGCCGGGCCATGGTTCCTCTTCTCTGATTCAAATGCTCTATTTCTATCTGCTAAAGAAGAGAAACTAATAATGAAATACCCATTGCTTATAGGCCATAAGGAGTACTCACCGAGTGGCTCCCAGTTCTGTCTGACCCAGGTATGCAGAAAATTCAAAGTAGGTCGGATACCCATGAATTTGCAAATCAGATCATGGTTAGCACGGTAGACGATTGTGTCTTCGACCAGCTTTGGTTCGATAACAATCTTAGGTCTGGAAGCGGATTGCGGGAGGCATCCATTAACTCGGTGTGCAGTTGAACCCTTGCCAGCATTCTTGAATAGCATTTGATAGGTGTTCCACTGAGCTTCATCAGAGGAAGACGAAGGATTTTCTTTTAATATCTCAGCATATGAGCTCTTTCTCCCAGCGAGAGGAACTGGAGGAGACCCCATTGGGCCCTCCCGGGGCAGCGGACGAACCTTCAGAGTAGCACAAAGACAACCCACCAAAGTCCCTGGTAAATCCTTCACACTAGAAACCCTAGAGCATCGCCCGATGCTTATAAACTTTGCTAATACATTTTAAAGAGCATCAAACTCTTACAATTTCTTCCTCCAACTTATTATTTTCTACCTGCAATTTGCTCTCCTCATGTATACACTACTGTGTATACTATCTATTCTCCATACACTACTGTCCATGCTATACTATGTTGTCAAAATTTTTAAATATTAAAATCAATTTAATTTATATTAAAAATGTATTAATAAATAATTATAATTTATATATAAATATGATATAATATTATTATACTTGTACTTTTTATTAATTTAAACTAATTTAAAAAAATGAAAACTAGTTATGCTTCTAGATTGATTGGAAACTCTTAAAAATAATAGTAATATAAAAAAATTAACAATTTAACATAAGTAAACTATTCTTCAAACAATTCTCATAAGGAATACAACTAATAAATAATAAATATTGAAGTCAAGATAATTATAATAATTAAATAAATACTTTCCTTCCTTATCTCAATAGTCATAGTTGGTAGAATGGTTTAAATAGTTAAAAGCTTTTTGGATAGATATTATAATAGTGAAATGATAAAGTAGAATTTTGGTTTTTAAGTTCAATTTGTAAATTTTTTTGAATATTATATATAAAATATTTTCAAAAATCTGTTTATGTGGGAGTTGGAGAGGAGTGGGTAGTTGAAACTTTCGTGTTAGAGAGGTCCTAGGATCAAATCTCTCCATCTCACATGTTTACGGATATGCTATGTAATAGTTTACTAAGGACCCTACTGGTGGTGTGTTTATCCACCAACTTGATGTAATAATGAACTTAATGAAAGATCAACCAACATTTAAAAAATATATATTTTGAAAAAATGTCTTGAGAATTTATATAGCTATGCATGCATCCAAAAAACACCGACTGTTAAAAGAGTGATACACTGAGTGCATAAAACACCGACTGTTAAAAGAGTGATACACTGAGTGCTTTATGCTTAGTAGAGTAGATTTTGATCTTTTTATTTCCTTCATTTTGGCCATACAGGTCTATTTGACACAGGTACAAAAAATCGTTATATTGCAAACGAAATTGTCAGATGTATCCAACTTGCAAAGGATGGATTGCACGCAGTTTTGTATGTGACTTCTATTAACCGATTTACTGCTGAAGAAGCCAAGGTTATAGATATATTGCAAGCCTTATTTGGACCTAAAATTTTGGACTACATGGTTGTTGTCTTTACTGGTGGTGATTCATTAGAAGCAGATGACATAACATTAGAAGAGTACTTGCAAGATTGTCCGAAAGAGCTCAAGGTAAGATTCTATCCTACTGCACTTTGATATAATTCATGTTTATTTCAATCCTTAATGTTTGTAGTACATAGTGTATCAGCAAAAGTGTATTACAATAGGTTTGATGAATATTTTATTTTTTTATTATATTTAGATTTCTTGTTCTTTAAATAATTATTGAATTTTGATAATAAAAGAGGATGTTTGCAACTAAAGTTTTATAGAATAAGATTGAAAATGCAAGTTGGCATGTGATTCTACCAAGATAAATCTTTCATTGACTATTTTTAAAAGATATTGAAAAATAATACCAATTGGATGATTCAACATTCTTAAATGAAGAGGAAATGTAGATAATATGTATGGACGTTGTAAACCAGATAGATAGCTTGAAAGTTGGTGGACATTTTTTTTTTTTTTTAATACAATATACTTTCACAGGAATTATGCCATTGTAGAAGATCTAAATAGTTTTTAAATATTCATATGCATTATTTAGATTTTTTAATGTCCATTATAAAATATACAGTAGATATAGATACATAATTGTTTATTTATTTTTTATTGTTCTATTGATTAATTATAGCATATAATATTATATCTAGTATAACATACAAGGAGATATAAACTAATTACAAAGCCAAGCGCTTAGCAGGGCCTGTCTTGGTTACTAAACTGATCATTGACCGCGTTTGACCACCTTTATAAACTAATTACAACTTAAATTAGGGTTTGTTATAGCACAGTTTGATGTACATACATTTTTGGTTCTACTAAAAAAATAATTGAATTGAAGAATGTTGCTCTATATCAAAACTATGTGAAGTTTCTCTCAAACTTGCAAAAAGTATTTGAAGTGCATGGATTGTTTTTTCGAAATTAAAATAATTTTTAGATTTTATAATTTCAAATAAATAAATAAATATATATATATATATATATATATATATATATATATATATATATATATATATATATATATATATATATATATATATATATGGTTAGCAATATATATAATTAGTAAGGTTTATTTGTTTTTCATTTTATATATTTTTTAAAATATAAGGACATCTATATTAAGAGGATGAAAAACACATAACTTTTTTTCATGAGGCTCTCTTTGTTTAATTGTTTTGCATAAGTTAGCTTAATTTTGTAACTTGTATTTAACATATTATTAAAATATTCTATGATTTATATATTTTTATAATTTTAAAATATATATTAAATCTTATTTTATTAACTTCTAGAGATATACATATTCTTGATAACCTTTTATTCTTTAAATAAGTGCAAAAAGAATAGTTGTACTTATTCTATCTTATGATCCTTCATTTAGTCATCTATGTAAAAATAGGAGATTAGGGAGAAAATCTATTATTATAGAGTAGTACCAATGTGAGTGTCTAGTTATAAGATATCTAGTGGTGTATCAGTGACTATCATTGATAATGTTGATATTTAACATGAGTAATTTGAAGCTTAAATTTTGATGTTTGAATTTTGGTAACAATTTGATTGCTTAAATAGGTCAAACATAATGGTATTGGTCTTGTATTAAGTCAATCTCATAAATTCTAATATGACAGTGCCATGCACAATTACCTAGCCATATAAGTTATATCATATAGTTGTATAGAAAAATATAAAAAATACACATTTCTTCATACAATACATAATCATATAGTAAATAAAAATAATAAAGGAGTTTTAGTTATAAAATTACAAGAAAATAATAAAATATAAAAATAAATGGAAACCTTTATTTATTAACAATATAAATTTAATAAACAACAGAATACTAATCAATAGTATGGGCAATTTAGGAATGGTACTAAGTTAGTCAAGGATAATGATGGTGAATTATATATACTTGTTGCTTATCTCTTGTAATCATGATTATTATAGAATTATATATGATATAGAATTCAAGGTTATATTGAGAATACCAATAATCATTATGGCTAATAGAATCATCTATCTAAATAACTAGATTATATATAGAATGTGTAATATACTTACAAGAGTCATGCATAACTATATATGATTTAATTTTAAATAGTTATAAAATGAAATTATTATAATATATATAGCATTTATTTTTATGAATTACAAAGCCTCTATGTGGGGTATAATTGACAATATGCTTGCCCAATTCACATGGTATTCTAGAGTTGGATACATGCTAATGTTGATGCTAGTCATTAGTATTCAATATTTGAACTAGGAGCCATTGTACTTGACTATGTGTTATATTGTTGATACCAAAGAAATTGTGCTTGGTACTAGTTTAGTGTTAAATCCAACATCTCACATGGCGTCTTGGGTGTTTTTCTATAATGCTATTAGTATTTATTACTTTAATTTTAGTGAAGGACCAATACATTTTAATACTTTCTTTTGAGGGATAAAACTAAAGATTGACACCTAGGTATAGAGACTATATTTATGCTAGCAACTTGTGAGAGTTGGTTCTAGCATTGATAATTGGGTCATTCATCTTATTAAGGAGAGATGATTTGCATTTGATCTTAATTACAACTAAAAAATTGATTCCTACATTATATAAGAAAATATCATATTGCCTATGTGGTAAAATGACCAAATTTTATAACTATAAATATAATGCCAACTTCTTTATGTATGCAATTGGAGGTGAAATCCATTAGTTGATATATGATTAGTAATTATAATAATCATGAATCCAATTTTTATTATTGTTGCATAGTTGGTGGTTAAAGTAGAGATGGCATACAAGGCCTAATAAGCTACATGTTGAATATTAAATACATTTATAAGAAAGTAAGACAAAAAAAATATCTCCTCTTGTTTTAAAATGGTGTAAGAACTATAAAATAATGGTCTAATATTTTTATTTTCTAATTTAAATGCTATGGGGGACATGATATCTATTATGCTTCATAATATATTTCTAATATCATTTCTCAAGAACAAACTCAAATTAGCAAGAAACATAATGAATAGATACATAAAAAATATTTAATCCATCCATTTTTGGCTTAAGCAAGTATAGTGATACTAGTAGGAACTTAAAATTCTAAATCCATCCAAATTCTAGACTAAACATTGAGATATACTTCGAAGTGTTTACAACCTATAGATATGTACATGGATTTATTCTAAAACTATTGGATCTATGACATAATTTCATCCTACTTGATGTGGTGATCATGATTATACATCAAAATAAGTCTACAATTTTAGATAAGAATTTTAGATTTTCCATCCATTTATAAGTGGAAATAAAGATAGTAATGTAGGCAGATATCCATCAAATATATAATGTAGGCATATAGTAATGTAGGCAAATAGTATATAAATGATATTGAGTATTTTATTTAATGGTATTGCAATGTCCATCTTGTAATATTTTTCAATAATGATAAAGATAAAATCAATATATAACCATAAAAAAATCCACAATAGTACATTCCCAAGTAATTGATGGAACTAATAATGGTGACTAGAGTCATGGTTTATATTTGTCAAACTAATAGTGTTACATGGTACATAGTATATAATGTGAATCTATAAATATTGGATGATGCAAGGCTAGTAGAAATGTCATTGTATGATATTCCAATATGTTTAGCTATTTTGGGTTAGAGTACCTACCAAATAAGAAATTATTGAGGCATTTAATATATGATGAAAAATACTATACCTAATAGATAAGTTCATTAATTGATTAATGAACAGTAATAGCATTCCTATCTATTTCTTGTCAATATTCAAAGCCCCTATTGCAGTTTGTCAAAAAATTGAGCAGATCCAAAAAATATTTTTGTGGTTAAGGTCTAAGAATAGAAGAAGGCTTCCTCTTGTAGCTTGGGATAAGATCTAGACTCAAAAATCTCAAGGAGTGTTAGAATTTAGAAAGGTCACCAAAATAAATATGGTCCTTAAAGCCAAAAAAGGCTAGATAATATTCATAAATGTCAAATTTTCCTATGTTCAAATCATTAAAAGAAAATATTTATGGTACACCAGATTTATGGATAATGGGCCACTATCTATATTCTAGAATTTAGTTATCAAATCCAAATCCATAATCTAAAATGGCCTCATATGGAAACATGGTAATGAGTACCACATTGATTTCTAGAAGGACCTGTGGCTATTTGATCAACTGCTACTTGATGATCCCAACCTAACCATTTTGAAACCCATCACAGATAGTCTCTTTGGGGATAGAGTTTATAATTTCCTAAATCACACCCCTCAAAGATGAGTTTATAATATCATCCCTCTTAGAAATCCTAGAGAATATTAGGTTTCTTCTATTAAGGTTTTGATCACCCTTCTAAGAACCTATGTCATTCTTAATGAAAATTCTCTTAATACCCTAATTTGTACAGTTAACAAAAGCCATTATTTCATGGTCAAAACAACTAATTTTCTTTAATTTGAGGCCCTCATCTATTGTATCCTCATAAATATTATTTGTATTAAATACTTGATCCTAAAAATTGCTTTCTTACCTTGGTGAGTTACTCAAAAAAAAATCTTGACCATTGATAATATCCTTTCCAAAGGCATGATCATCCCCAATTGCTGCTACCTATGCTAGTATGGTTGAGATTATTTTTATCACCTATTTCTATAGTGTTCCTTCTCTCTTAGGGTCTTAAGTTTTCTTTTATCATTATTCTACATTGGGTGGGTCCAACCCAATTCTATCCTTGAGTTATTCCTCCAATGACCTAATTCCTTCTTCAACCTTAACCTCAAAAATATTTAGTCTTATTTCCTTCAGTATTACTTATGGTAAGTCTGGTTGGATTTCAATTCTAGAGCCTTATGAGGTGTCTCTCAAGATCCTTTATCATTTGGGAGTAGGGTGATTTTTATTGCTATCAAAAATGCCTAGCTGGCCCCCTATCTAGAGGCCCCAAGCTCTAACATCGAGTCTAGACTAACTACTTCATTCAATATTTCTATGATTCCTTCTCATCCTTACATTCCTATAGTTGATAAATATAATTTCAAGCGGACTCCCCTAGATGATTAACTTAAACTCAAATTTGATGAGATAGCAAAAGGTAACCCAAGCAAGGCTGGAGGTGAAGACATCATCAAAGACCATAATGGAAGATTCATCCTCATGTTTTCTAAAAATACTAAAATTCAAATAACATATGGTCAAATCCAGGGCCCTGTACCAAGGGCTATCTATTTTGGGTGAGCTTTCTCATAGTAAAATTATTTAAAAATATTCGTTGAATATCATAAATTATCTCAAAGACAATAAGACTTCTACTTGGAGAGTTTTCAATCTCATCAAATAATCCAAGAGGCTCCTATGTAATCACAATAATTTCATCATCCAACATGTTTAGAGAGAATGCAACAAAGAAAATTTTCTTGACTAATATGACTCTAGATGAAGAAGCTCTATGTGTGTGGCAAAAAATATTTCCTCAAACCCTCAATTATTATCATTAGAAAAGGTGCCACTTCACTTTAATATTATCCCCTGACATAGTTGGATCTCTTGCATGAATGGAAATCCTAGTAGAATCCATGTCACTAGTCCCATTTCTTAGCTTGAGACTATTTTCTCAAAGTGTTGCCTATCGATCCCTTACATGCTTAGGACCCACCTTTGGAATATAATATTTATCTCCATCGTGGTAGTGATTTCCTACCTCATATTGGGTAGGCCCTTACCATTTAATGATGGTATTTCTATTGGTACCCATGTTAGCTATCCCATTTCTTGGATTGAGATCCCCTTTTCATAGATTATCTTATTTGGCCCACACACACTTAGATCCCATATTTGGATTTTTACATCCATATCCATCGTGGTGCCATATTATCTTGTACTATATGTATCTCTCATTGCTCTTCCATGTTGGTATATTTATTTGTGCCACCAAGATTACCATCAACAACATTTAGAGTACCTTTAGGAGCTTTCATTCCCAATACTTCCTTTAGGGCAACTCCACCATTATCATGCGTGACTCTAGTCATTTCCATAGATTCATTTATAAGGTCATTATCCTCCCTATTGGTCATGATCATTTCATGCTAGGTTGGGCACATGATTCAAATCTCTCTAGATATGATGCCTATCAAAAATTTTAGAGTATGATTATCTCCATAACCATAGACATGCATACCTCATAAGCTTTCAACCATAATGTTCTCCTAGAATATTTTAAATTCATCATTGGGAGTGGTAATGCCCATCATGGTAAATTTTATCTTATTTGCTCCCTAATTTGGGAGCGCATAGAAATATTTGAAGCAAGTTCTCACTACTCAAATGTGGCCCTTATGGAAACTAAACCTCTATAGTTAGATGCCATAGTAGAGAAAATATTTTCTAATCATGTTTGATTTTTCCTTCTTAAGGAAATTTAGTGGGAGTGAATCCGAGATTTCTAATAAATTCACTCAATCGTAGGAGTATGGCCATATTGAGGTTAATTTTCATATGTTGTTAGAGGTGATAAAGCTTCCTAATTATGCTTTTGTTGTTCATTGAGATAAACATTCACTTGTTGAGGAGATAAATTTCTTCATTGACAAGGAAAATAATTTAGGAAAGGAGAAAGAAGGAATTATAAATAAATCACTCGTAGTCCCTTGGAACAAAGTTATGATTCTTATCATGCAATATTTTACAATTGAAAAATTTGATTTCCCCCTTTGTAGCTTCCACCTAGCCTCCTTGAACCACCTTAGGGATATCAAAGCCATTAATATCCCTAACTATTTGTTTAGGTTGATGGATATTTCCATTGATAGTGTTAAGAAGGAGAACTCCATGCATCTAATTCACTATGACCCACACCTAATTATTTATAGGTATACCCTCTAGAAGCAAACTCAAAAATTGATTCTATCATGTTTTAATAGCCCCACTGATTCTACCCCTATTCAGGATCTCTCAGAAGGATTTTTTAAGTAAAGAAAGAGCATAAAATATTTCCTCTACTGTTATTACAAAATCTAGAAGGAAGCTAATTCTTGGATCAAATTCTAGAGACGCTCCATAGTCAGTTAAATTTAAGCCTCCTCATCATTCTTCAAGAGGTAAAACTCCTAGAGAAAAACATAAGATTCCTACCATTGAGCACAAATAGGGAGCCATGGAGGATTCACCCTTAAAGTCAAAGAAGGTGATGGTCGAAGGAATACCTATTTAATTGAAGGAAACAAAGTTCATAAGTGGACCCCCAATGTAAATTTAGTAAAGGTCCATCTCTAAAGATCAATTTGGTTTGGAAATGATGCTATTTTCTATGTATAGTGCTTCCAATACATCCTAGACCCTTCTACAGAAAGTGACAAAGTTGGTGGATGATCTCAAGCGACAATAGAAAGGATGCACCCCAGTTGTTAATGAAGTGCATGATACTAGTAACAAAGACCATGATTTTGAGTAAACCACCTTTGTCATGGTAGTTTCCTTTTAGCTAAGTTTCATGGATTTTCATTTCTCTATTTTTTCTTTTTTCAATGGTTTCTCCTATTCCTCTAGTTGGTGTCTCTCAAATACACCCTTCCTTAGACTGCTACCTATTTTACTTCTTTGGGATGATCTCTTGGGTCCCTCTATTCTATTTTGTTTTAGGAATTGATTGGTATTATGGAGACCATCCCAATTTTCATCCACCTATGCAAGAAGTTTTTGGATCCCTTTCAAAACTCCCCCCTCAAATATATAAAAAAAAGAACAAGAATAACTTTTCTACACAAGCTTATCATGCATCTAAGAGGATAATAGCCTATTTTCATAAAATAGTCTTAGAAATTTTATACCTATAAGTGTTTATTATTATGGGAAGTATTGGTAATGGAAGATGAGTAGGACAATCAACTACCTAATTTTCCTCACCCTTGTGATTTCACATTACAATATTAAATTAATAGAAATATATAATCCATTTTATGTGCCATGAATTATTTGGTTTGTTTTAGGTCTATAAAATTAGAAATTATCATTATTACAATGGATTATGGTATCTTTACCTAGTATATAATAGTTTCATTAATGAATTGTATGTGTTGTATATTACATTGTCATAGATTAATTATTGTTATTACATATGATTTAATGCATTTGAGTAATAAGTAATGGTATTTACATGCCAAGTGAGAATAAATGTGAATAATAAAAACTATTAATATCAAATATCCAAAAGATAATTAAATTCTAGAATGGAAAACACTAGAACTATATGGAGGCTCTTCTTGAGATTTTTTAATATCTATTTTTGTACATATATCACTTTGAACAATACTATGTTACAAAAGATCTACTTGAACGAGAAGGATACACATGTGAATTTGAGAATAAATCAATAACAAAATTTTATCAATAGTTAATCATATTGATTATAAGATATCATTGTCAAAGTACTCCACTATTCTTTAGATCTATATGAATGTTTTGGTGTTTATGGCTTATGCAATATACTAGACCTACGAGATGTCAAATATTCATGTGATAATGTTGGCTAGAAATTGTACTAGATTTAAGTATCAAGAACTTAATTCGAATAATCATGATGCCTCTCACATGTATTTTTCAATGAGTTTACACTTTTTTTTATGAGGGTTATTGGTCCCTTCATACTAAGTGGGATTTGAACCTTATACCTCTCAAGAAAGGCCAAAGCCATTACCAATATATTAAGCTTGTATTTACCCCTCATATGTGTTAATATAAATTATGATAATATTTAATTAGATAGTGGATAAATAACAAATAAATATTATTATAGTATAGTTTATTCAACAGATGAATGTAAAATAGTGCACTAGTCTGACCGAAAACCATACTAAACCACTCAAATAATTTTTTTTGTCCTTGAAAAATTTATTTAAAACTTATTTATAGTTTATTTGTACACAAAAGTAACTAAAAATTGAAATTAAAGGTAATCTTATAATTGATAAAAATCCAATCTATATGAGTTATAAAATAACTATTATTCAGAATGATTTTGTTGAGAGTGCAATACTTAATAATAGGCATCAAATACTATCCATACTTATACTTACATGATGATATTCTAGATGACATTGAAATTATCATCCATAAACTAGGAGACCCTTGTATTTGATGTTAGATCTTGTTATTATTCTAAATCAAGTGGTGGAAGATATTATCATTTAATACATGTGAAACAATAACTAAGTCGGTCTAATATTTGATACAGTATTAATGAGAAACTTTTTAGCATTCCTATCAAATATCAATGAAATTCTAAAGTATTGTGCCTTTATTATGATACATAGAAAAAATGACTAGATTATACACTACAAGGGAAGTATTTTTTGAATGATAGATTTCTATATCTATAGCATAAATAGAATTTCATACAAATTTAAACTTTATAAATTATACTATTATATTTAATAGGTAAAATATGCATTATTCTTTGTGGAGGCCACCCCCTAGAGGAGTTTTAAAAATTAATACTGATGGATCGTCTAGGGGTAATCCTGGACATGCTGGTATTGGTGGTGTTGGAAGGGATTCTACTGGTGGTGTCAATTTTAGGTGTTCAATCCAACAATTTTATGGAAGCTCTTGCAATTCTTGAGGCCTTGTAGAGGGGGTTTTATCTTTGCTGGCATAGGATAATCTACGAGTCTAACTCTCAAATTGTGGTTAATATTTTAAACAGTAAAAGGGTGGAGGAAGTTAGTTGGTAGTTGGCCTCTATAGTTGTTCAAATTCTCAGAATGAGTGAAGAGTTTGAATTTATGTCCTTTGTGCACATTCCAAGGTAATGGAATGTGGTTGTTTATTACCTAGCCAAAATGGCTTCTAGGCTATTGGATCCTTGGAGTATCGATAACTGGGAGAGTCTACCATCTGGGGACTCTCAACACCCGTTGGAGTTGATACATAAGGATGTACAGACTTAATGTGGTTTGTTATTGTTGTATTTTTTGGGTGTCATTCTGGTCTAGTGGTTTTCGCCTATTTGGTTGTTTATTTGAGTCCTGGTTGGAAGCTCATTTGTACTCTGTAATCCAAACTTTTTATAAATAAATTTTTACCCCTTTATTTTAAAAAATGTGCGTTATTCTTAATATTTGGATGAAAAAAATATGACAGGTCATTTTATTGATATGTATTGACCATTGTGATGTGTACGCCTCACATATCACTTTGTGGTCAAAGGAATAAATCCTCTCATACAAAATTACAAGAATCTACAAATTCATGGTATAACAAGTGATACCATCATGCATGAAATTTTTCTCGAAGTTAAAAGTGGGCTATTGTTTAACCTATACAACCTTTTGGATAGTTACACCTACATGAAAGAATATAATTAAGGATGCACTTTGGTATGGAGATAGAATTGTTAGATAATGTATTGCTATTTTAAATTTAAAAATAAATGATGATATAAATTTTTTTTGATTTTAAACCAATAATATGTGTGAAACAAGTGATCACATTCCTTAGATGTATCTGATATGGAGGTATTAGTAATTATGTAATTTTTTCTACTCAAGTAGGTAGAATTTATTTTTTCATCTCTATTTGGATTATATTTTTAATCAAGACTTGTGGGATATACAATTATTGTATTTTTCATATTTTATGGGATCATTATGGAAATGGGTTTATGGTAATTACACAATTATTTCGTATCTTTTGTTGGTTAGGAGCTTGATATTTTCTTTCATAGATTGAATCTTTGGTTGTGAAGTTTGTTACCTTATATATAAATCATTGTGAATTATATGATTACTGTGTCTTATGTAATGATAGCATAGGAACCTTTTTCTTTTCTCATAACTTCTAATCTAGATTGGACATAAACTACTAGAATTACATCATGTTGTTTATTGAAATAATATCTATTTCTAGTGTAAATGATAGTGATGGTATGACATCCATACTTGGATGTTAAAACCATTACTTGTTTTTTTAAATTTTTCCTAGGGTTGTAGTAGCTAAATTGATTTTACATGGATTGACACATAGTAGGTGATTATTTCTAAGCATATCATCTAGTGATGTGTACCATATTACTCTCTCTTTACTCATAAGGCATACCTCATGATCCCAAAATATTTATGATATATTATCTATGAAAGACATCTACAATACAAAATAACCAAGAAGATAAGGTCTATGACTCTATTCATAAAAGCCACCATTACCTTATATAAATATTCAAATAGTATCAACTCTAATTTTCTTAACATAGGCACCAATGGAATTCCACATGAGCTGCCTACATGAGCTAACAATCTATAATTTTTATCACCAAACTAGATTTTATTTTCAAGGATTGGTACCGCCAAATATTAGGAAGATTCATCCCTCATGAAACCCACTATGTTCTTAGTGCCAATCCATTTGGTATTAATTTTTTATTATTTATCCCACTAGTCTATCCTATATTGACTTCAACCACTTCAATGCTAGGGAATTATTGGTCTATGACAATAATAGTTACTTGAATATATAATCATATTGACAATGATGCCCTCCAAATTTTGGAACTAGTATCCTAGAATTAGGATGGCTCACTTTTACCATAGGATAAATAATTATATTTTTGGATATTTTTATTAGGATATAATCTAGGTTTTGGAAAGAGTCTGAACCTTTTTATAATCCTAGGCTGGTTTGTCTAGTCTTACCAACTAAAATGTCTCATATTTGAAGGCTATAGTATTGGATTTTTAGCTAGATTATATTAGGTTCCAATATTTAGAATTTTGATTAGAATCAAATGTAAGAGCAATAAATATATTAAATGAACAAAATCAATTAATATAACATTCATGAAAATAACAATAATATGAATAAAATGGCCAATATCAATGATAATATGCATAATATAAACTTACAATATAATCACTCAAAATATTGTATACAAGCTTCAATATTCTTTGATGAGTTTTCTATTACAATGGAATGTATTGTTCGATACTTGAATACAATACATTGGGATTTATCTCCATTATATAACCTTATAAAGGTGACTTTTTATTACTTGATTGTTGCACACATATTTGGGAGATGTAGTATTTTATCTTCTATGAATAAGACAAATATCACATGTCCCTTGGCTTTACATATTGCCACTTGTATACATGATTCTTCACTCTGTATTTACTTGCACACTTTACTCTATTATACTTGCACACTCCTACATGCACACTTTCTTACTCTACACATTTGAACACATTATTTCATGATATTTGTGCACACCTTGCAAATAAATATATACATAAAGAGGAAATATAAATCACACTCCTAAACTATAGACTTAGACCCTATTCTAATATTTATAATTGTACCATAGGTACAATGGGGTATATTAGCATATACCAAATAATGCAATATTCTCCAATAAACCCCTATATCACATTATTTGGTTGTTTAAGAAACTCTTTATGTGCATAGATGATTTTGAAATATTTGATACTTTCTTTTACCGAGTTTTTGTAAAAATATCCAAAATTTGTTCTTCAATAGAAACATGTTTTATCTGAATATGATGATGATAAATATGATCTCTAATAAAGTGACATTATGCTTCAATATATTTTTTTATTTCATGAGTAACAATATTTTTTTATTAATTTAACAACTCCTTGACTATCACAATTTACTACTATTGGATTCCTTCAATTTTCCATATTTGATAATATATATTGTAACCAAAGTGTGCTACATATTTTATATCTTATTGCTTAATATTATATTTCCATTGATGAAAGTGCCATTGCATGTTGTTTCTTACTATACCAAGAAATGGATCTTGATCTAAGATAGAAAACATATCGTGATATTGATTTTCTATCATCTATAGATCCAACATAGTTAGGATTTGAATATCTCTATAAGTAAATATTATCATCATCATTTTTTTCATATTTTAGTCCATACTCAGTAGTCTTGATAATATATTCTAGTATCCTTTTTGTGGCATTTCATTAAATTTATTTGGGCTCTTATATGAATCTATAGAGATAATTTACAACAAAAACATATCAAGCCTAGTATTTGTTAGATATAGAAGGTTTCTAGTTAATTGTTGATATATAGTAGTAGAAACTAGAGATGTTTAATCATATCTATGCAATTTCAACCATTGTTCCATACGTTTGTTCTTTGATTTACACTTTTGAATTTTGAAATTTTCTAGTAATAATTTTGCATTCATTGTCTGTGTTATTGTGATGCAATTTTCATTTTAACAAATTTCTAATCCAAGAAAATAATGTTATAATCTTGGATTTGTCATTTCAATATCCTTTTCCAAATCCTTTTTAACTTCATTTATTAGAATATTTGAGCTTCCTATGATCATTACATAATCAACATACACTATAAGAATTATTCTTTCTGATCCAACCCTTTTAGTATAGGAATTTGAATATGATATACTTCTTGAAATATGTCATAGAATATGAATATTAATCTTTATGTACCATGCTTTTGGTGCTTGCTTTAATCGATATAAATATATTTTTATCTATAAATATTTTGTTCCTATCCCTCAATAACAAAATATTGTGTCTAATACATATATACCTCTTATTTAAGATCACCATTGAGGAATGCACTATTTACATCCATTTGATGAAGTTTACATCCAAGTTGTGCTACTAATGCACATATTGTTTGAATAGTATTTTTTCTTGTTGTAGGTGCAATATTTTTGTCATAATCAATTCCTTTTATTTGAGTATATTATTTTACAACTAAGTGTACCTTATATTTTTCAAGATATCCATCTACTTTATATTTTATCTTGTAGATACATTTACACCCTACCACTTTATTTCCTTGTGGTATATCAACTAGATCTCATGTTTTATTCTTCATTAATGTAGCATATTATGAATTCGTAGTTGTCTTCTATTCTAGTGGTCTTATAGCAACTTTAATAGTTGTTGGTTCTACTACTAAGCTCATTAATCCCATATTTATTCTTATTATGCTACAAGTTTGAGGTCTTGTAATGGTAAGATCTAGCATTTGTTCTAGTTTTGAATTCTTAAGTATTTTTTTTTACCATTTTGTCTCTTTTCTTTGAGGTGTCATTATGAATTTTGATTTTTCGATTGAATCATTATAATTTTTTTTTATTTTGATTCTTCATTTGATGAGTTCTCTTCATCTAAAATATTTATAATTGGTCTTCTATTGACATTTTTATCTTCAAAATATTTTTTGTTTCTTTCATCAAAAATCACATCTCTATTGACATGATTTTTTTTTATAATTGGATAAATTATTCTATATCTTGTTGAATCACCATCATAACCAAGAAATATTCCACAAATAGTTTTGTCATCTAATTTTGTTCTCCTTTACTTTAGAACATGTACATATTCCTTACATACAAAATTTCTTAGATGTTCTATTGAAGGTTTTTGTCCTGACCATACTTCTTCAAGAATAATATTTTTTAGTATTTTCATGGATGATCTATTTTTATGACTTTGCTTCAAATGACCTACTAGACGCCATCCAAGGATTAAAATGTTTCGCTAAATTTTTTGCTATTTTCAATATGAAGAGCTTCAAATTAAAATATAACCCTATTCCATCATTCCCAAATATTAATCTGGTTTAAATCACCATTGAATCAAATTTTATAAGCTAAAAACCATCACTTCCAAATTTGACATGTGAACATGCACTCAAACATCAAGTTATGTTTCCTCATTTTTGTGGCATAAAACACATTATGATGGACCAAAAATTCCCTTATCTCCTATATTATTAAAATAAAGAATTCCATTATGCATGAATTTCCAAGCAAAGAAGTTCAGTTTTAGCCGATCCTTGGACTTATAAATCTTTCTCCAATCCTCAAATTTATATACATGAGGAGGTTCTAGGAGGATAATATCATATCCATCACTCATTGTAAGATTGTAAGTCTCCCACAACCCCAAGATAATTCATCCTCCTCATCTCTACCTATAAGAAATATGTTTTCTAAGATTTTAGCCATGATAGGTAAAATCTATAGGGATTGGAATTGGCCACTCATCCAACTTCTTAAATTGATTAAACCAATAATCCCCTAGCTGACTGGTGTTGAAATAAATTTCAATATAGATCCAACCTTTGATTTCCATATTTATTTCTACTAGTTTTAGTTACAGTATATTAACAATCATAGGTTGGTATCGATCCCATGAATCTATCCAAAATCATACCTTCTTCCCTCTTTGCACTTTTGAAAATAATCCATATTTCACTACCTAAGATCCTAACTTTATATCTTGCCACAATATATACCCATTATGATCCAAATGGAAATGACCCACTTCATATGGGTTTACCTATCCCAAATATTTACTATTTAGAACTCTAATGAATAAAGAATTTGGTTGGTAAATCCACCACTAGTAAATATTTCTAGCCAAATATTTATTATTTAACTTTTATTTACTTAGTCCCAAACCCCACTCTATCTTAGGTTGGCTTACTTTCTCCCAACATACTAATGACTATTTCCTATCTTCTTTTACTCCTCCCCATTAAAAATTTTCTAGCCATATTGTATAACTCTTTCATAGGGTATGTATGGAAACAAGGATAGAAAATTTATAAATTATCATGGCCTAAATGACTGATTGCAAAAACGTTATTCTACCCCCAAATATTATCACTTTGTGAGATCCATGGTTAATTTTTTTTTATATGATCCAAAATATTCCTCTAGATAAATATATTTAGTTTTTTAAAATGTAAAGAGACCCCCAAATATACCACTAGGAGAGAAGTCCTCATGAATTCAAAGATCTCTAAAACTATATATTGAAGACTTCAATAAAAATTGAAGAATACCACTTTGAATTTATTATCATTGATGACTTGGTTTGTGGACCTCAGGTAAACATTAGGAGTATATCTGGTCATTCTTATTTTCCTTAGGTTGTCCACTCCCATCAATCCTATGCCATCCATAAATTGTAGATGAATCAAAACCTTCTCACCACCTTGATACCTATTAGTAAACCTTGGTGTCTTATCCTCAAGATTAATCTGCCCAATCCTTTATCCCATATGAGAAAAATATAAGGGGAATAAGGATATATTTGGTGAATGCCTCAAGTGGATCTAAATGGTTGTGAGGGAAGACCTTTTATTAACATTGAGTATGTAAGAGTAGAGATATAAATCATGACCCATTATATCCAATATTGAGAGAAACTGAAGGTTATCATCATCCTTGACAAGAAGCTCCACTCCACCCTATCATAATCCTTTCACATATCCAATTTTATGAACATTCCTCTATTGCTAGATTATTTTTTTGAGTAGGTTGCATCTTGAGCTAGAACCACACCATCTAAGATCTAATTTTTCTCTATAAAATCTACTTTCTTCAAGGATATGATGCTATCTAGGAGATATTTAGCTAGTTAGCCATCACCTTCATAATAATTTTACATATGACATTGCATAAGGTAATAGGTCTATAATATTAAATATAAACCTCCTCATCCACTTTTTAAATTAAGGTAATAAATGTATGATTTAATACTTTAAGGATTATTTTACTACATCTAGACTCCTCTACAATAGCCATTACATTTTCCTCCAAGTTATAACAAAATATTTTAAAAAAATTGATTGGGAAACCATCTAGAGCAGGTATTTTTCCTGTACATGTTCCAAAGACTACCTTCTTTAGATTCTTTCTATAAATGGGTTTAAGTAGGGCCTAATTTTCTTCTTAAAATATAATAGAGGGTATGATAGGAAGAACTTCTTTCTAAGCCTCTTCATCTTTCACCATACCTTCCTTAAATAATTTAGAAAAATAATCCATTGAATGGAAATGCATGCTTGGGATTGTATCAAAGGAGTGCCCATTCTCGTCCTAAAGAGCTTCCATCTTATTTGTCTATATCCTAGCATAAGAAATCCAATGAAAAAATGGTATTTCTATCCCCTTAAAATAACTAAGTGGCTCTTGCTCTCTATTTCCAATAGATCTCCTCTTTGTTATCAATGTCTTCAACCATTTTATGCAATGCATCATTATCTTCTTTGAGATTCTCTATAATTGTTCCTTCTCTAATTTTTTTTTTTACCTCATCTCATCTATCCACCAATGGATCTCTTTGGTCTTGAAAGTTTATCTTGTTAGCTACCTCCATTATTTTAGTTGATCTTTGATACAATGAAGTTGCTTATATAATCTAAACATTGTTTTTTTTTTGAAAAAAATGAAAAACTTGTATTAATACAAAGAACAATTACAAACGGGAGAGAACACATCCCGACCCAGAGCAAAGAGCAACACAACAAGTGCAAAGCACAAAGGCAGCACTAACAACCACAGGGCAAAGAAAACAACAGGGCGCGAAAAGGCGACATGTCGCGAAATCGCGGCAGTCACCCCCGTCTCGACCGCGTCGGCGCCAACAGTCGCGATAACGCGACATGTCGCGAAATCGCGACATGTCGCGATATCGCGACAGGAAGGGCCCTCGGCAGCCGCACGCAAAAGGAGTCGCGAAATCGCAACGACAGCACCTTCCAGCAGCCAAACAGCAAAGGCGTCGCGAAATCGCGACTACAACTCCAAAGAGCACCAAAGCGCCAAAAAGGTCGCGGAATCGCGACGGACTGTCTCCGCATCATCCAACCAACAAAGGCGTCGCGAAATCGCGACGAAGTTTCTAAACGACTCTCATGCCACAAAAGGGTCGCGATATCGCGACAATTATCCTCCCAACCGCTTAAGTGCCAAACGTGTCGCGATATCGCGACAAAAATACCTTGCAACTTCCAGTTTACCAAACTGTCGCGATATCGCGACGAATTATCAACTTTGCTCTTCATCTTCAAAAGAGGCACGAAATCGTGACATAATCTCAACAAGAGCCGCGATAGCGCGACATGTCGCGATATCGCGACAAAAACCCGCCAAAGGCCGCAAAGGCTCAACCTGTCGCGAAATCGCGACAACTTCCAGCTCGAGGCCGCGACGGCGCTACAGGTCGCGATATCGCGACAATTTTCCTCCCAGCCGCTTAAGTGCCAAACGTGTCGCGATATCGCGACAAGATTACCTTGCGACTTCCCACTCTCCAACTTTGTCTCGATATCGCGACGAAATTTCAACTTTGCTCTTCAACTTCAAAAGAGGTGCGAAATCGCGACAGGATCTCAACAAGGACCGCGATAGCGCGACATGTCGCGATATCGCGACAGAAACCCACCAAAGGCCGCGGAGGCTCAACCTGTCGCGATATCGCGACGACTTTCGGCTTGAGGCCGCGACAGCACTACAGGTCGCGATATCGCGACAAAAAATTTCCTTAGCATAAAAAACACTGCACATTATTTCAAAATTTGTTCAAGGCCTTGTCTAATCTCTGCATCCTCCACAGGCATATCACTATGCAGATGCATCCCAACCTCCCTCTCAGCACCCATCTTAGCAAGGAAATCAGCCGCCTTATTAAGAGTTATGCTCGCATAAACAGGTATCACATCCTCTAATTCCTTCCAAAGCTCTTTAATTTGGGAGACCGGAATCCATGACCTCCAAGCTTTTAAGGCAAAGTTCCTCATGCAATCAAGAGCGCCAACCGAGGATTTGGGAATCGGACTCAATGATTATCTTTCTATGACCACGCTTGACGGCCCGGATGGAAGCAGATTTAATAGCAAAGGCCTCGGCTTCATTGTTTGTGGCATATCCCGGACCTTGCAATTCCCAATAGAGCACGACCCAGGCATGATCACGGCAGATTACTCCACTTCCGGCATTGCCCGGATTGCCTTTTGCGGCTCCATCAGTGTTGATTTTGATCCAGCATTCTGGGGAGGTTTCCAACAACTTCTTACCTGTCTCTCAAGATCAGCGACTCTCTCTTCCAGAGGCTTAGAAGCGAGGCTGATTTTCCTCCTCAGCATAGATGGCAACGGTTTCCACTACTTTGCTCCAGATGACCTGCCATATCCCATCCACCGAAGAGAAGGTTTCACGGAAAATACGAGCATTTCTTTCCAACCACACCTGCCACCAAATAAAAAGGAAACCAAGCTCCCAACCAATTCGAAGAGCTTTAGATGTAAATCTACCTCTCTTCCAACTTTCCCATAAATTGGTCTGAGACAAGTCTCCAATAGCCTGAAGTTTAAAATGGGAGAACCAACGATGCCAAATCAGTTGTGTGAAAGGACAATCAAACAGAAGATGATCAGCAGTTTCCTCATTCCTATAGCATAAAACACACTGGGAAGGACCAATGATGCCTCTGATTCTGAGATTGTCAAAGGTCAGGATTCCATTGTGCATAAGCTGCCGAGCAAAGAAGTTCACTTTCGGCCAGCCCTTGGGATGCCAAATCTTCCTCCATTCTTGAACTGGAAAAGAGTGTGGGGGGGACTCAGGAAGGATCGAATCATAGCCCTCCTTCACGGTATAAACCCCAAGGTTCCCAAAGCCCCGAGCAAGCTCATCCTCCTCATCTCTCCCAGTAAGAAACCGTTACGACAAGATTTTTTCCAGAGTTGGAGCCTGCTCTGGGGGGATTGGAATAGGCCATTCACCCAGCCGCTTGAACTTTTGAATCTTATACTCCCCCAATTGGTTGGTATTGAAGTAGCTCTCAATATGGATCCATCCCTTATCTTCTAGAGCTGATTTTAACGGATGCAATTCAGGAAACACAGCAAGAATGGGAGGATTCTGATCCCAAGAATCAGTCCAGAACCGGGCCTTCTCCCCTCTCCCAACTTTCCAGAACAATTGATCTTTGATAATGCGAGATCCAAGCTTGAGAGCCTGCCACACTAATGATCCATTACCCTCCAAAGGAAAGCGGCCCAAGTCATTGGGGTGAACAAGACCCAAGTATTTACTAGAGAGGATTCTGCTGAAGAGGGACGTTGGCTGGGAAATCCACCTCCAATACAGTTTACCAGCCAAAGCCTGATTGTTAAACTTGGAGCTTCTTAATCCCAACCCACCTTTTTCCTTGGGTTGGGTGACCTTATACCATCCAACCAAGGCCCATTTCCTCTCTCCTTTGGCACCTTCCCAAAGAAAAATTCTAGCCGCTTTGTCCATCTCTTTCCAAATTGAAGGAGGGGCAGCCAGGATAGAGAATTTATAAATTGGCATGGCCTGAATAACAGACTGCAGGAAAGTCAGTCGGCCCCCATAGCTTAACCATCTATGAGACCAGTGATTCATTCTCTCTTTGATGCCATCCAAAAGGTCCTTCCAGAAATCAGCTTTCGGTTTTTGAAATGCGGGAGGAACCCCCGGAGTAAACTACGGGAAGAGAGGTCCTAGTGAATCCCAAGATCTCAATAACTCTGTCTTGTGACCTTTGATCAAGATTAAAGAAGACCACTTTGGATTTTGTTTCATTGATGACTTGATTAGAGGCCCGGAGGTAGACGTTTAGAGAATCTCTGATTCCTCTTGCTTCCATGAGGCTGGCCACTCCCACCAATCCGAGTATCATCCACAAGCGTAAATGAGTCAAAACTTCAGCCCCGATTTTAATTCCTGTTATCTGTCCTTGAAGTCTTCTTCTCGGGGAGGAGTCTGCCTAATCCTTCGGCCAAGATGAGAAAGAGATAAGGAGAGCAAGGGTCTCCTTGGCGAAGACCCGAGAGGCTCCAAAAGGTGGCGAGGGAAGCCCCTTAATTAAAAGCGAGTATGAAGGCGTAGAGATACGGCTCATGACCCGGGCAATCCGAGTCTGAGAAAAACCAAAGGCTGCCAACATCTTGACCAAGAAGCCCCACTCTACCCTGTCATAAGCCTTAGACATATCCGAGTTTGATGAACATTCCTTTGTTACCTGAATTGTGCATAGTATGGATAGCCTCCTGAGCCAAGATCACTCCATCCAAGATCTGTCTCCCTTCAACAAAACCCCCTTGCTATGAGGAGATTATATTCTGAAGAAGAGGTTTTAGTCTTTCAGCCATAATTTTAGTGATTATTTTGTAAATCACATTGCATAAGGCAATAGGTCTGAAATCCAGAAATGTGAACCCCCCCCTCTCCTTTTGGAATTAAGGTAATAAAGGTGTGATTTAGAGCCTTGAGCATTCTTTTATTAGTTCGGGACTCCTCAATGACAGCCAGCACATCCTCCTCCAGGGTATCCCAGAAGGCCTGAAAAAACTCAATAGGGAAGCCATCAGGACCAGGCCATTTTCCAGTGCACATCCCAAAGACCACCTTCTTGAGTTCATCACGATCAATGGGCTTAAGAAGGGCCTGATTCTCTTCATGAGAGATAATAGAGGGAATGCCATCAATGACTTCATTTTGGGCTTCCACATCATGCTCCATACTTTCCTTAAAGAGGTTTGAGAAATACTCCATTGAGTGGGAGTGCATACCGGGGAGAGTGTCAAAAGAGTTTCCATTCTCATCTTGAAGGAGTTCCATGTTATTCAGTTGTCTTCTAGCACAGGCAAAGCGATGGAAAAATTTTGTATTTCTATCTCCTTCTAATAACCATGTGTTTCTTGCTCTCTGTTTCCAGTAGATCTCTTCTTGATTATCAATGTCCTCAACCGCTTTGCGTAAAGCATCATCCTCGGATTTAAGATGCTCAGAAATGATTCCTTCCCTGAATTGTTTTTGCACCTCGTTCCATCTGGTCAACAAGGGAGCCCGTTGGAGTTGGAAATCAGATTTGTTAGTTTGCCTCCACTGTTTTAGTTTACTCTTAACAAAAAGAAGCTGTTTATGAAATTTGAACATAGCTGTCCCAAAAGGGAGACGACCTTCTTCCCACCACTGTGGAATTTTCCTTCGGAGGTCCTCTTTTTGCAACCAAAAATTTTCAAATTTAAATGGTTTGTAATACTGCCCTGACATAGTCCCTCCCTCCAGCAAAATGGGAGAGTGATCTGAGACTGGGCCATCCAAAATCTGAAATTTGATATTCCATCTAACAAAAGCTTCCTCCGAGACCAGAAACCGGTCAAGCTTAACCCTCCTGTTGTATGGCTCTCTTCTCTTATTAGTCCAGGTAAAGTTTGTGCCAGGGCCTTTGATATCAACAAGGTTAAAGGCCTGGACTTGGGCAATTAAAAGCCGGTCCCCTGTATCCAAAACTGGGATGCCACCTTCCTGATCCCTGGAAGATAATTTGGCATTGAAGTCCCCAACAATAATCCAATCAAAATCTTCTCGGGAGGACCTCATGTTTTGAACAACTTTCCATTGAAACCGCTGACCATCGATGTTATGAGCCCCATAGAAGTTTGTAATTAAGACTTGTTCAGTTGTAACAATGTTCCTAAAAAGAGATGTGAGGACACCCCTCCAAGCTATATGTTCTATTGCTATCCACGCCAAAGGGTTCCAAAGAGTAGCAATCCCTCCCGAGGCACCTAGAGCAGCCACAGCCATATGGCCAGCACCCCTCCAGTTCGGTCGACGGTTTTACTCATAAGGTCTAAAGACATTTTTGTCTCTGAATGAGCGAAAAGTCTGTTTTACTTCTCTCTAAAAGTCTTTGAACAGCAGATTGATGGGTTCTACTTGTTTAAACCCCTCACATTCCAAGATTGAATAATCATTGGAAACCTTGGGAGCAATAAGAATCAATTGTTCTCGCCAATCCTCCATTGATTAGCTTATCTCCTTGCACTGCAATTAGATCCTTATTGGATTTCCTCCCGCCCCTTGGGAATTACTATTTTTCGACCTCTTCTCCACCTGGGTAATCCCTAGAGCTGGTCTTTCTCTGATCTTTTCTGCATTTCCCATGGTGACATCCTTAATAGCTGGCTGTCTTTGGGGAGTGGATTACCAATGCCCATGGGTTTTCTAGCTGCAAAATCTCAGAGGAGTCAATCACCTGTTCTAGGACAGGGGTTGGTGAGGGAGGAGCATGAGAATGGATGATATTATCCTCAAGGTTCCCATCTGCTCCTTCCATAATTTGGTCTTCTTGATCCACAAGAGATTTGAAGATTTCATACCGGTTGGTTGGCTTGGGTTGAGCTTGCTCCTTGCCATTTCTCTTTTTGTTTCTTCTTCTCTTCTGCTGTTCAAAGCCATCTTTCTGGGCATCAGAACCAAGGGGAATGATGGGTGGTTCCTTGATCGGAGTGGGCTTACCCTCTCGGGGGCGATTTGGCATTCCCTGTGGAACATCCGCTTTGGTGCTCAAGATATTTGGGCAGAACCTAGCCAAATGGCCATGCTTATGGCAAACTCTACATCGGAAAGGTAGGGCTTCATAGTCTAACTGCTGTATCCAGGATTGTCCTGCTAACTCCAGTTCCATCTCAGCTGGTAGCGGCTGGCTAATATCCAGTTCTACACAAATTCTAGCATAAACAGCAGTGTTTCCTTCTATGGTATCTTTGGAAACTCCCAAATATCTACCTAGAGAGTTACCTATCAATTCAAGAATCTGCTCACCCCAAAACTCCATCGGGAGAGCATACAGCGGATCCAAACCGGGACAGCCGTGGGCTCAATGCGAGGGTCGAAGCCCGCTCTCCACGGTTGGACAAATAACCCTGCCGGGCCATGGCTCCTCTTTTCTGATTCAAATGCTCTGTTTCTATCCGCTAAGGAGGAAAAACTAATAATAAAATACCCATTGCTTATGGGCCATAAGGAGTACTCACCGATAGGCTCCCAGTTTTGTCTCACCCAGGTGTGCAGAAAGTGCAGGGTGGGTCGGATACCCATGAATTTGCAAATCAGGTCATGAGTAGCACGGTAGTTGATCGTGTCCTCGACCGGCTCTGGTTCTATGACAATCTTCGGTCTAGAAGCGGATTGCGGGAGACACCCATTGACTCTGTGCACAGGAGAATCCTTGCCCGCATTCCTGGATAGCGAATGGTAAGCACTCCGCTGAGCTTCATCGGAGGAAGACGCAGGGTTTTCTCTTAATATCTCGGCATAAGAGGTCTTCTTCCCATCGAGAAATCCTGGAGGAGACCCCATTGGGCCCTCCCGGGGCAACGAAAGAGCCGTCAGCGAAAAACAACAACAAACCACCTGAGTCCCTGGTAGAATCTTCCCACCAGAAACCCTAGAGCCTCGGCCGACGACAGTTCAGAAAGTTTCCCGCCAAATCGCCAGAGCTCAAAAACCAGTTTAGTATAATCCACCAATTGTGATCCTATATTTACTAGCAAATTTTAAAGGAATTTTTTCACCTTAGTAGTACCAAGTTAAATGTCTTATGGATATCATCCCCCATCGAAAGATCAAACAGAGATTGTCAACAAGTGTGTAGGAACTTACCTTCGTTGTTTTGCTCAAGATAAGAAATATCACTGGATTCAATGGCTTTTCCTAGTAGAATGGTGGTATAATACTTCTTACGATTTTTCCCTTAAGATGTCACCATTTGAAGCCTTGTATGGTCATAAATCACCTACAATCAAAGACTATGTTCCAGGTGCTTCCAAGGTAGTCCAATTCAATGATTTGTTACAATGTCAAATTATGCTTAAACTTCTTAAAGATAATTGGGCCTAGGTACAAAATCATATGAAGTAACAACATGATCTACCATAATCTAAACATTGTTGTCCCATATGTCTACCATCCATTTTTCCATAATTGTAGGATTTAATTTTGAAGTTACTCCTTTTGTAATAAAAATATTTCAAATATAAAAGGTTTGCAATGTTACCTTGTCTTGATCCCCCTTCCAATAGAATGGGAAAGTGATATAAAACTAGACCCTTCAAAATTAAAAAAATTAGATTCTATTTCATAAATTCCACTTCTAAAACCAAAAATGGTCTAAATTCACCTTCTTACTATGTGGTTCCCTCCTCTTATTAGTCCAAGTATAGTTTATTCTAGGACATTTAATATCCAAGTGTAATGCATGAACCTAGGCAATCATAAGTCAATCCCCTATGTCCAAAATTGGGGTTCCCTATTCTTGATATTTGGATGATAATTTAGCATTAAAATCCTTAACAACAATCTAGTCTATATTTTCCTTAAGAATAACATGTTATGTACCACTTTCCATTGACAAAAATGACCATCTAGGTTTCAAGCACCACAAAAATGTATGATTAAAATCCATTTAGTTGTCATATTGTTCCTAAAATGTGATGTAAGGATACACCTCCAGGATATATGTTATATTATTTTACATTAAAGAGAGTTCCAAATGGTAACTATCCCCCCTAAGACCCCTTGGGTATTCACTTCCATATGACTATCACCCCTCAAATATTTATTTACTATTTTATACATAAGATCCACTAATAATTTTATTTCCTGGATAAGCAATTTTTTTTTTCTAAGAGTCTTCAAACAAAAAATTGATGGTTTTTATTGTTTAAACCCATAATATTACATGATTATATAATCATTGGTTACCTTGATACCAATAAGAGTCTATTGGTCTCGTTGATCTCCCAATGACCAATTTTTCTCCTTTAGATGTTATCAATCCCTTATTTGATTTTCTATTCACTCCTTGAGAGTTGATATTATTTGACCTCTTCTCCACCTAGCTTATCCCTAGAGTTGGATTTTCTCTATTATTTTCTACCACACCCATGATGATATCATTTATTTTTGACTACTCCTAGTTATGCAGTATCAATACCCTTACAGTATTTGAATGTGGTAAATGACTGCACTCAATTACCTATTATAAGATAGGAGGACCCAAAATATGGGCTTTAACATGGTTGTTATTATTTTCAATATTTTTATCATTACTTCCATGAGTTGTTCTTCTTCCTACTCCACTAGTATCTTGAATATATAATACCTATTTGAGGTCTTAAGCTAGGTTTTATATTTACCATATTTTTCTTTTACCTTCTATTTATTTTGGATTGTTCAAAACCATCTCCTTATTATTTTTCATCCTAAGAAACATTGGTTGCCTCTTTATTGACTATTGGATTACCCTCCCTTGAAATATTCAAAATTTGTGGAGGAAGATCTATTTTGATGTTTATATTGTTTGGGAAAGACTAGTCCAAATGTGCATATTTGTGGAAAACTCTACACCTAAAGGGCAATACCTCATAATACAAATTTTGAATCTAAGATAGTCTTGCAATTTCTATTTTTACCTTTGCTAACAAATTCTAACTAAGATCTATTTCCATGCATAATCTAGCATAAATATGTGTGTTTCCTTCCATTGTATCTCTAGAAAAATTCAAATATATTCCAATGGAGTAATCAATTATTTCCAATACCTGCTCACTCTAAAACTCCATTGGGAATGCATACAAATGGACTATAACTAGGATAGAAATGGGTTAAACAAATAATATTGCCAAACAATGTTTCCTCTTTTTTTATTAAAAGTCTTTTTTTTTGGGAACTGAGAAAAAACTAACAACGAAAAATCCATTACTAATAAACCATAGAGAATACTCACCAAGAGGCTCCCAATTGTATTGAAACCATGAATGCAAAAATATAGGGTAGAGAAAATATTTAGGATTGTACATATCAGGTCATTATTGGTTCTATATAAGACTATTTTATTTGACCTTAATTCTGAGTATGGCAAGCATCCATTGAATCTTTAATATGTTCATATTTTTCTAGCAACCACAAAGTGTAGTTTTTTGTGTAGTTTTTGTGTTGCTTCATTTTTTGTTGGAGATTTTTTCTTCAAAAAATATACAAATGAACTTTGTATATCCAAGAGAGGATCTGGAGGAATACCCATTGGAACCTCCTAGAGTAGCAATATTGTATTCAATTCCATATAAACTAGAAAATACTTCATCTACATTGTTAATGCCCTAGCCTTTCCTTCTGTAACTCTCAATAGTAAATGATATTTTGCTTTTCAAAATTTCAAAAAAATTTGAGGTCAAATTCCTTTTCAATCCAATTATTATTTTATACCAAATATATTTAATTTTAGTATAAATCAAATTCTCAAATTACTAAAGAAAATAATAATGTGAATACACTCATAAACTTAAAATTTGAGTAAAAAAAAGTATGGGAGCGATAGGAATATAGTTACATGGGACCCTAGTTTTCACCTATGTGGAGAATATTGTCATTATTTTCAACAACCTAGTAGAGGGTTATGACATCCTTAAAGGGCTCTAGGAGAAATTTAAAGTAGTCTAAAATAAGGTCCATATAGAATCTGACTCACAAATCCTGATAAACTATATAAATAATCCAAGGGAAGGAAGCTTGATTTAAGGCTAACTAAAATCATAGAGAAGATTCAAATGGTATAGAAAAGGTTTTTTCTATAGAATACAATCACATCCCTAAAAAAAAAACAAGGATGTAGATGCAATGGCTAATTGGGCTCTAGATAAAGGAAACCTCACTTGTTATTGCTATCCCTCTAGATGGTGGGCAACACAAACTAAGGAAGGTGTTTTTCTATCCTATCTCTTGATGGTAGCAATATTAGATGTATTTAGTTATATAGTTCATTGTATTAGGTTGTTCCTATTACACATCGGTTACTATAGTATATTATTTGATAGATAATGTAGCACTACATCTTCTACTAAATCCTAGATCAAAATTTTATGTACATGGAAGTATATACGATTTATCTCTTGTGTTTAAATTCTATAATATAAATTATTTTTACAAAAATAAAATGAATAACAAATAATTTGTGTACCATGGTGCATGCAAAAATATATGTGTAACTCATGGCAGTGGATGTTGGAAATGAATGTTATCCCATTTTTATCATTACTTCCTAAGACAAGTATAGGCTCTAGCAAGTGTTACACTTAGGATCTATTCTCCCATGACAATTGAGACCTAACATCCTCAATAAATTTTCTTATTAGTTTGTATCAACCTCTAACTTATGGTTTGCAAATAATTTTTGCTTTTCACTTAGGACCGATTGTGACACCTTGTATCAACCTCTACTCTCTAGTTTACAAGGATTTTCAATGGTCTACTATTCTCATACAAGTGTTGGACGTGTACACCAAGTAGACTTTTGATCTTCTTACCTTCTAATCACTCAAGGTTTTTGATTTTTACACTAAGTTATAGCTACTTATACCTTTACTATTCACCATAATGTATTGGTGTTTGATATACATCAATTTGCACATTCCCACTCAGAGTTGTTATACTTTATCCTCACCAGGTTACTATATCTTTGTCTGGTTGTCGTATTAAAGGATCTTCTCTGAAAATTTTGATTTATTATTTGCTACAAAATGAAAATATTATCTTTTACATTCCTTAGAAAGTATATTTTCCTTCTTAATAGTTTCTCCCATTGATTTTAGTTTTCCTCTCACTCAAACTTGATGTTCTTTCTTAAGCCACTTAATCCTTGGCTTATCAATTTTGGACTTGGTACTATATAGCCCCCCCATAAAAAATTAATAAAATATGTTAGACAACAAGTATCTAATAAATATTACCTATTAAAATTTTAATTCATGTGATATTCTTTTCCTAATCCTAGCTTTAGTCCATAATTTTTCTTTAAGAAATTCCTCAAAAGTAATCACACCAAAAAATGTGAGTGCTAGCTTGAGAGACTACTCAAAGTAGCTTTGATACCATATTTGGTGTTTTAGCTAGATTAGTTGGAAACTAAAATGTAAAAACAATCAATATATTAAATGACCAAAATAAATGAATATAAAATTCATGAAATAACAATAATATGAATAAAATGGCCAATATCAATAACAATATGCACAAGATAAACTTACAATATAATTTCTCAGAATATTGCATACAAGCTTTAATATTATTTTATGAGTCTTGTATTTTTTATTTTTAATATGTTAAGAAGAGGATTGAAAGGGCCTTGTGCATTTTACATAAACTTCCTTACAAGAAAATCATAAAAGGTGAATAAAACATGGTGTCAAGTCCATGTGAACTATTAAAAATCATAAAGAACCAACCTAAAGCACCTGATAATAAATATACATAATATACATCCAATAATAAGAATAACCAAACAAATAGTTGACTTTAAATACATAAAAATCTACCACATATACCAATAACAGTTTACCCTAAGAGCTAAACCCCAAAAATTAGCTTCTTCCAACTAGAAAGTGAACATCATTGGGATGATTTAGCTTCTTCTTAGCCACAAATTCAATAAGTTGAAGTTGGAAATTATCTTCCCATATAATAATCTCCTAATCCTCCATCCCCATATTTACCAATAAATATGTATCTCCATTCCCCTCTCGATAAGCATGCTTCAACTGAAGGTTGTGACAAGACTATAGGATATCTTTCATCCCCACAACCATATCTATTATGCTCCAACCAACTTCTTGTATTACTTTTAGAATATTTATAATGTTTTGGAATTCCCCTTCCACAATAATGTTTTTATAATGGTCTTATTTGATTAACTTAGCCCCTATAAAGAAAGGTTCGAGCCTTAGAAAAATGATTATATTTGATGGATGGAGTTTCAACAAAGGATTGTACATTCATCTCCCTAGAATCCCTAAAAAATCCACCTACACCTACATTCCTTGGGTTCCATTTCATAACTTCATCCATATTTATTTTGGTCCACCCATTTGGAGGGGGCTCCCACTTAACTTACAACCTTAAAGACCTTAAAAAATTCACACATAATAAAGGCTTCAAATTACAATGAACAACAATGGCTTCCTTGAATATACTTTTAACTACATCAACATTAATAATATGAAAAAAAACCATAGAAGCCTCTATTTTCCTACTTTCAAAAGCCTGTTATTCCTCTCCTTCCAAATTCCCCCCAAAAAATAGGGGATACAAAACCTCCTAAGAAAATTTAATCTACCATTATTGAAAGGAAGATCCCACTAAACACATAAATATCCTATAGTGGTTTGGAAAACCCAAAGAACATCAAAGTATTCCAAAACTTTCTCTAAAATATGTCTAGCAAAGGAACATTTAAGAAAAAGATAATGAACCGACTCCAAAATTTGTTCACATAAATAACATATATTTACAATAGGGATGCCTCTTTTGTGTAAGTTATTAATATTTAATATTCTATTTTGAACCACCAGCCATATGAAGAAATCTTAGGGATGGGCCCTTTAATCTATATTTTTCTCACTGGAAACCAGCTTCTACCTTCTATCTTAAGCAAATGGTATCCAAACTTAACAAAGTATTTTCTATTATTTTTCTCCTTCCAAATGATCATATCACTAAAAATGGGAGGACAATAGAGGATAAAAATCAAGCCATATTTTTATATTATTAATACAACCATCCAAGTTTGGGTATAAATCTAGAGCAGATAAATCTTTCCAAAAAAATTTACTATTTTTGGTTGCTATATAAACAACTTTGATACAAAAATGGACGGATAGATAAGGTTCTAATGCACTTACCTCTAGGTCCTTTGATAGGGGAATTTTATTCAGTTAATGATATTTCCAAAAGTTCACTTGATTTCCATCTCCAACATGATAGGGAAGCCCTTTACATAACAAATGTCTAATGTCGACAAGACTATTCCAAAAGGAAATTCTAACTGGCAAGTCATTAGAGTATAATATTTTTTCCATTTTATAAATAATTGGCTTTGAGGATCTTAACCCACTCAAGCTGATAATTTTTCAATAATTTCCATCCTATATTTCCCATCAAGACTTAATTCATCTATTTTACCCTTCTAAATCCGAACTCTCCTACATCTTTAGTAGAACATATTTGATCCTAAGCAACCAAGGCAAAGCATATTATCTCTTTTGATATAGAATAATAAAAGGATCTTTGGATTTGCTTTATTTTAATCCTTACTTTAGTTGGAATATTAAAAATAGATAAAATAAATAGGAATAATCTATAAATGAGACTTCATAAGATGAACTTTACCTGTCTAGCTAAGAAGACATCCTCCCCAACATATTAAAATTTTTGCTAGTCTATATAGAATCGGATTCCAAATATATGACTTCATACTACCTTTTAACATAGGCATACCCAAATACATGGATGGTATTTCTCCAATTTCGTACTAAAAGATCCTCATGATCTTTATTTTCCTTCTAGCTAGGTTGTTGATAAAATAAAATTTACTTTTTAAGATCACTTTTTTATTAGCAACTTCTTCATAACACACTAAAATATTTTTTAACTCATTAGACTAAGGTAAAAATGAGTAGAATATAAATAAATTATCATCAATAAATTTTTGATGAGAAATAGGTTCTGATGTTAAGGCTGGTTTGAAATCATCTACTAAACCACTTTCTACATCCTATGAAATATATTTTCCTAGTGTTTCAACAAGAATGATAAAAATATATGGTGATAATAGATCTCCTTGATGAAGACCAATGCCACTTTTGAAGTAGCTAGCAGGGAATCCATTCACCATGACTAAAAATATAGCATATGAAAAACACTTTTTAACCAACCCCACCTATTTACTTTGAAAGACAAATTTCAATAAGACTTTGGTCAAGAACTCCCAAGAAACTTGATCATAAGATTTGTTCATATCTAACTTTAGAATTATACTATCCCTCTTACTATTTTACATAGAATAAATAACCTCATGAATGGTAATTATGCTATATAAATTTTTTTGATATTTAACAAAACAACCTTGCTGATCTTCCACAGTAAAAGGTAGAACCCTATTTAACCTATTGGCAATAGTTTTAGACAAAACTTTACAGATTATGTTACACAAACTGATAGGCATAAAATTTTTAAGATGTCTTGCTCTCTTCAATTTTGGTATTAAAACAAAGTAGTGGAATTGGCATCCTTAGGAAGGTATTGGGTTTTCTAGATGTCCTTGATAACCTCAATAATATTTGATTCTACAATATTCTAAAACTTTTGAAAAAAAGTAGCTAGAAAACTATCTTTCCTCGGGGTCTTTTACCTACCCAAACTAAATGTGGTCATTATAATTTCCCCATATATAAAAAGGGCCATAAAATATGAATTCATATAATCAGTAACCAATTTAAGAATATTAGGAAGGGGTTTTCTTTCAGCTTCACCATTTACTACCATAGGTTCTCCCAAGAGTTCTAAAAAATAAATAATAATTGTTGCCTTGACATCCTCTGATTCCCCTACCACTGAACTATCATCCCTAACTAATTGCTTTATCTTATTGCTTCCTCTATATATTTGGGTGGACACATCAAATAATCTAGTGTTTCTATCACCTTATTTAAGATAAACTAGCCTATATTTTTATTTCCAAAATACTTCCTCACAAGCCGAAAGATTATGATAATTGGCTAGAATTTAGCATTCAATCCTTCTAGTATGATCATCTAGAGCAACTTGGTTCACTTATTTTACAATATTTCCAAGATTCATCTTTAGATCATTTTTTTGGGTAAATGAATGCCTAGAGACTTTTCTATTCAATTTTTTAATATTGAATTTAATTCACCTCAATTTACAAGCAATTAATTATTTTAGGCCCCTAAAAACCTTTTGCCACCAATTTTATATACTAGGTTTTAAATTTCATGATTCATCCATATCAACTCAAATCGAAAAGGGCTCTTATGTAATTTTATTTCACTCTATATTTCCAAAATAATAGGACTATGGTTCGATCCAATCTTGGGAAGCACCATAATATTAGTGTCTCCAAAGACTGTTAGACCTACTTGAGAAATTAATAAATTTCAATTGACTTCATAAGGTCCTTATCAAGCATAACAATAATATAGAATCTAGCATACAAAAACCTAGATCTAGCAATGGTAACATGATCTATCACCATCAGCTATCCTATTTCACTTGTAACTTTGACTAGGATCTCCTCATGCCAAAGATATAAGAGAAGGCCAAGAAGGTCAACCCACACAATCTTGTGTTACAATGGATTGTATTCTTCAATACTTAAATACAATACATGGAGATTTATCTCCATTATATAACCTTAGAAAGGTTACTCTTTAGTACTTTAATAGTGCACTTATCATATATTTAATATATGTAACCTTTCCTATTTCATACATAAGATAAATATCACATATCCCTTGGCTTCACATCTTGCCACTTGTATACATGACTCTTGAATCTCTATTTACTTGCACACTCCTACATGCACACTTGTACACATTTCTACATGATACATGTGTGTATCCTACACATAGATACATATATAAGGGAAATATAAATCATAGTTTGAAACCCTTTAATGGGAAAATCCTTAAAAAACCCAAAATAACATATTTTCCACTTGAAACCTCATAATGCTTCCCAAATGGCACAAATCCACATATCTTTAGAAAATGGAATCCCTTAATAGATAGATCCATAGATCTCCAAAAAATAAAACCCTTAGTATACAAGTCCATAGATCTCTAAAATATGAAAAAACTCAATAAAAACATCCATACATATCTAAAAAAAAAAAACCCTTAGTAGAAAAGTCCATAGATCTCTAGAAAATGACTCCCTCAACAAAATAATCCATAGATCTTCAAAAAAAATAACCCTTAACAAAAAATCCCTCAAAAATATAAACCGATATTTCTTAACTTCTTATAGCTAAAATCCGCAAATCCTATAGATATCCAAAAAAAAGACCCCTTATCATACAATTCTACAAATCTCCAAAAAACAATTTATTATGAACATTATGAAAATTGGAACTTTTACGTAATGAGTTGACTTTCAAAGTTTCCTCCCTCATTTTACACCAATTAGAGTACATATGGATGTATCCCATATAGTGGTATCTATATTTTATATTCCTCTTTGAGGTATCCCTAATTGGCTAGCCAATCAACCACCCCCTTTGCTTCTTTATACACATCTAGTTAATTTAGTCATCTTAGTGTATGTGTTACTATGTTTGCTACTCTCCAGCTCACCACTGATATTTTATTGAGACAATTAACAAAATTTAATGATCTCTCTCAATTATTAATATCTTACCCTCTAATTTAACCACCATATTTACTCTTGCTAGGACCAGTATATCTTTAGCATGATGATTAGTCATAATTCCCATGTATTCACTCATCACTCTAATCACCATTTTCTAGTTATCCCTTAGCATGGATCTTCTTCTAGACTTCCCTATATTTCCTTTAAATGTCCCATCAAAATTTAGTTTCATCTATCCTTGTTTGGGTAGCTACCACTTGGTCATGTTATTCAAGCTTTCTCAAGGATTGTAATTCACCCCAACTAGACTTAGGTTCTAATGTTGACATAATTTAGCCTCCTACAATAACTTTAGATTCACATGCAGTTTTGATCCTTTAAAATTCTCCATTATGTATTCTATGATATTTCTCTATTCCTAGATATAGATCTCTTATCCCTTATAAAAATCCTTATATTTCTTTCCAACCAAACTTCCTATGCATAATGAAATGGAATATGATTCTAAATTTTATTTGGTATTAGTATAATAAATAGCTTTTCCCTCTATTATATCCATCCTTCAATATCATTAGGCATCATCGGCACCATACCCATATTATTTATTATATCATACAATATTTTTAGGGAGTAATTACATTCTAGTAATATGTGACTCATCAATTCCTCATGAGATTCACAAAGGTAACATCTATTAGGGAATTGAAAAACCCTCTTATGTAGGTTATATACTATTAAAACCTTGTTATGGACTACCAACAAAATAAAAATTGTTAATTTTGGAATTTTTTGCTTCCCCATAATTTATCCCATTGAAATTCCCCCTCAAAATCTAAAAGTGAAAGACCATAGGTAAATTTGATAGTGAATGTCCTTTCTTGAGTAGCTCCCCATTTTATTGTATCTTAAGCTAAAATGGGGCTTGCATAATATACTTTCAATTTACATATTATATTTTGTAGCTTTTCCTCAAACTAATTATGGATTCTCAACTCCTTCCATCTCACCTCTCCTCCTTCAATAGCTAAATAATCACTCACCATATTCCCATAATTTTATTCCATCTCTACTTTGATACTTGTTAACTCATATTTCACTAATGGGTACTTCCATAGAAATGCATCTTCTTATAAGTGCATATAGCTACCATTCCCTACCTTCCATTGGGTGACTTTCCATAGCATATCTATATCCTTTATTGTTCCACAATGTAGAATCTTGGCAGGGCTCTAGTGTGGTAAAAATCCTACTATCCTCTAGGTTGTGGTAAAAAATGTACTATCCTCTTGGTTTCCAAGGTATTTGTCTCTCAAAATAAAGAAAATTTAAAGCACCTTATTTTAGATTACCCCTTTTATTATTAAGTCTTTTGGATCATTTTATAGCTAATAGGAATATCTTAGGTATTCCCACAATATTTGATAGATTTTTTAAGCAATGGACGAAACCATTCTATCGTAAAATATGTAGGGATTTTTGGACCTTTCTTCTCCCCCATTTTCTATGGGGTTTTTGGAAAGATATATAGTTTAGCCTTTAAAAATTCCTCTAATGACACTATTTGAGTTAGTAATATAATTCTTTTTGCTCTCAAATAAAACATCTCTTGTATTTTCAAAAGAGAAAGAACCTTCTCAGGAATATAGTCTTGTAGAGAAACAAGGTATTCCAAGAGGTATTACTTCTTCTATAGATCATCAATCTAGAGACCAAATTTTTTGGGATCCATTTCTAGTTGATTAGCTAAAATTTAACTTCGATGGAACATCTAAAGGAAACCTAAGACTAGTGGGGGATGGTGGCATTTTAAGGATGAGAAAGGTGATATTATTTTTGTGTTTGTTGAGAATCTGGAATGCCAATCAAGTTAATTTGCTAAGGTAATAATTTTTCCTCAAGGATCTCTCCTCCTCATTTCATTTTAGGAAAATAATATTTTTTAAGGAGATTATTTAAATATAATCAATATTATTTTGGATAAACAAGTTGTAAATTGGTCCATTAATAATATTATGGATGACACAATAAGATGTTCGATAGGCCATGAGTCCCTAAAATTTTAGCGTACTCTCAAAGAAGGAAATAAGGTAGTAGATTTTTTGTAAACTTAGGATTTTTGCAAAATGGCTTAAGGGTTTGGAGGTAAGATTTTACCGAGAATCTTGTTCAACTTGTTCAAAATGGTCCATCTTAGTGTTTTGATATTTAGTGATTGTCAGTCTCTTGGTATGGATATTGGTAGACATCCAAAGAGAAAATGCTATTTTATGTTTAGCTTTGATTCCTTATTTTCAAATATTTTTGGTAGCCTCATGTTTAAATCAGATATCCTTTGTTTTTTACAAGAAAATTATGTTTCTTCATGTTCTAGTCATAGAAGGATAGGAATTGGAGCTCAAATTTGGAAAGTAAGTGTGTCTTTCCATTATTTTAAGATTTGTTTTTATCATAGCTAATTATTAGTAAATGGTGCCTCCTTTTGTGGTGGATTGGTTTGAATTCGTAGTACATTCATAATGTTGTTTGGAGTCAGCCTTATCACATTAATATTACTATTAGAATTTCTTGGATTTTTTAATACAATTTATTTTATGGCCAAGTTGGCACTCCTTGATATTTACATGTGTATTTTTCTCTTGTGACATATTCAATATGGTGTGGTAGATCATCATAATTGTTATTCCTAGTATCATGAATCATTTCTTGATGCATCCCAACCAACCTAGTTACTTTTGTTGTTATTCCTTTCTACACAGGATATTTGGCTATTCTAGGTAGCTATTTATTGATCTATGTACTGGCCTTTAGATTCAAGGTGAGGTCTTCAATGGTTTCAATCAAAATTATCTCTTCTACCCAAAATCCATTTTTAAAGGAGTGTTTTTTAAGTAGACTCAACCTATCTTGTTTTGGAGTCCTTTTCATTGTCATTCCAACTCTAGTTGGTTTACGTTTGAGGTTAAGTGGATGGTCATGATGGAGTAATAATTCAAAGGGGTCAAAATTTCTTTGATGGAGGTGAATAAGGAGGTTTCAAATATTATATAAAAAGGTGGTTTGCTAAAATTTCTAAGGAAATTTAATGGGTATGATATGGATTTTGCCAGGGATATGGCCCACTCTTAGAACAAGGGAAAGGTGTTAATGAAAGGGACTAGATTTACTATCTCCATTCATTTTTTGGCTAAAATAATTGGTGTTTTACCTCAATGGGATTGTGTTGATTGGAAGAAACACTCACTAGCTAAAGATCTAGACCTGTTTGGATGTAAAGCTGGTTGTATAGAGAAATAACACAATGGTTACAAAACAAGCTCTTTAAAATCGCCATGGGATAGGGTCTTATCTATGGTTATGGACTTTTTTCACCCCTAAATTCAATAAAGAGATTATTTTCGTCTGGTGCTAGAAAATCACCTTAGGTGGAAGAAACTTATGAACATTTTGGGCTTCCTATTCAAAGAGTTGAAGAATATGACCATGGACATCCAATATGGTAATATATCTATCTCCAATAATTATGGTATTTTCCCAAAATAATGGGTCTCCTTCTTTGGATAAAAGTGGGGTGGTGTCATATGTTTCCTTCAATCCTTATGCATTTGTAAAAGATGTTTTTTTTCGTGTCCAACTTCTGAGCTTGGTTAAATTCCTTAGAAGGATTTTAATGTTGGTCTTGAATGTATCTTTAAGATCAGCCTAAAGCAACCTCTAAAATATGTTGGTTTGGATAACCTTGTTGAGATTGTTTTTGGAGATGTGATTTTAGACCCAATAATGTATGAGTAAGACATTTAGCTTAACAAGGGTGGTATGCAAGATTCAAAATTTCCTTCTCCTACTCAATTCTCAGAGTAGTTGGAGGACAATGTTTTGTCATCCTTGAAAGAGGAGAATCCAATTAAGAAAAGGAATACTGACTCTCTGAAGAAGCCCAAGATCAAATCAAAAGGGATTAGGAGATCAATGCACATAAAAACCAAAGTTGCAAAGAGACTAAATATGCATGATTCAATTTAAAGGATTCAAAGGGGTATCCTATTTATAAGGAGAAGAAAATGAAGACATCTGACCTACCTTCTAAGAGTAATCGTAAGGATGATTTGGTTGCAATGCTAAGATCCTATAACCTGATTAAAAATTTTCTAAGATCTACTAAGAGATAATTTAATCAGACTACTTATTTTGTGAATGAGCTATCTAGAAAATTGAAACACAATCCAGACACTAGTAATGGACCTCATCATCTCAAATGACTCATTGTAATATTAAGCCCTAGCTTTGGTTTTCCTATGCTAATATCTTTTGGTGGAGCTTATATTTTATGTCTAATTTTAGTTTTTTAGTCTAGGTTGATCTCTCCTTATAGTTGGATCTACTTTTTTGTTTAAGGTAGTCTCTTATTTGTGGATATTTTTGGGTCCCTCTTGTAAAATGTTAGGGAGATCCTTTCAAAACCCCCAATTTTTCTATCTAATAAAAAAAAGAAGGTATTTTCTCTCATGTTTCTTGTCCTTAAGGCATGAAACTTCTTCATTAACCTCCATACTACCTTTATTTACAATTAATTTTTAATACCTCTTATTATTTTAAGACCAAGTCCTCCATTTGATTTATTTTTACATACTTTTTTCCAAGCTACAAGCAAAAATTTTCTCTTCTCCACTAGTCCTAACCATAGGAAATTTCTTTATATTTTTTCTACTATATTAACTAGTTTAAGTGGGATCATAAACATTTGGAAGTTGTAAATTATCTACCTAACTTAGTGATTTCCCCTTCCAGCCAAACAATTTACTCTAGACCTTGTCAATCAACACATTTTATCCTTGCATGCCCTTGTGAACATTGAAACTCCAAAGTAAATAGAAGGGAGATTCGAAACACTACACCCAAGATTTACTACTATTCTTATGTGTTGATTATTTGTAGTTTTTATAAAAATACCTTTCTCTTGTCCATATTTATAATTTATTGAGATGCTATTTCATAAAAAATTAGTATCTTCCTAAATTCCTTTACCTCAACTATATACAGTATTCACAACAAAATCATTTCATCCATAAATTGTTGGTGAATAATAGCTTCTATAGATATATATGGTTTCAAACCACTTAATTCCCTTTCTTATTTTGTTGATCCAATGCATTTTCCCAATACTTCTACCATTATTATGAAGATATGTAGAAACAAAAGATCCTCTTTCCTTAAGCCCTTATACCTTGCAAAGAATTTAACTGAATAATTCTTCATTGTAATTAAGAATTTAAGTCCTCCATAAAAACTATTCACCCACCTTCTCCATTTTTTATTGAATCCAAACATATCTATATATCTATCTAGGAAATGCCATGAGACCCAATCATAGGATTTTTTTATGATAATTTTTAACACCATTACCTCCCATTTACCAATTTTAACTGGATGCATGGTCTCATGGAGTGTTATTACTCCATACAAAATATGTATACCCTTCACAAAGCCCCCTTGTTGCTATATAATTATCTCTATGAGAACATACTTTAGTCATAATGCAATCACTTTTGATATTATCTTATAAATGATATTACATAAACTACTTTACCTAAATTGTTTAAATCCCTTCAACCCAAGCTTTTTTAGAATGAGCACTAGGAAAGTATTATTGTATTCCTTTAGCACTTTACCTGAATGACATGACTCTCTTACTATTGCTACTATATCCTTAGTCATTATGTTATAGAAGGCTTGGAATAAATGCGCTTGAATGCCATCAGATCATGGAGCTTTAAATTTTTCCAATGATAAGACCACTTCCCTAATCTCCTCTGCACTCACCTATTTGAAAAGTTATACAATAATGTCTCTAGATAGAATCCTTGGGATATGTTGAATTAATTATTGCATAGCTTCCCAATCATACTCCTCATCCTTTTTTAGCAATAATCTAAAGGATTCCATAACCCCTTGTCTAATTTGAGTTTCCTCTCTTATTACTTCTCCATCCCCTTTTTGGATTCCAAATTTTCTTGCTACACTTTTATGTCATATGGTAGAGATATATTTTTATATTCTATTGCATTATAGCATCTCTTTTATTTAATATATGACACCTCTAACATGGTGTAATATTTTTCATCCTTGTAAACCACCTTAATAAGTCAAAATAACTCTCACATTATTGATGTTAAGTATTTCTTGTCAAGATATCACTACTATCTGTAGTGTATACATAAATCAATTACTACATCCAGATTATACTTCTAGCATCAACCTTTCATCTCATAATTAATCTAAAACTAACTAAATTGAATAGAACTCCTAGTATTTTATGCTTTATTTTATATGCTCATTGCTAACCTCTATGCCCTGCTTTCACCATATAGATGCTATTCCTATTATAGTACTAACAATGAGTTCCTTTTCAATGCAATTATTCATTATAATACAATTGAAACCAAACATTTGATTCCCCTATAATTTACACCTAACCTCAATCATATTAGAAGTAATCTAATATATAACATATGATATATTTCATCTATGGTACCCCTTACCATTCAAAGTGTTAGTAAAGTTAGTACTAGAAAGGATAAGAATTATCATTAGTAATATTTTCTTAGATTAATTTACTTCACTATATGGATATGAATGACAAGAAATTTATTGATTAAATTTTTAATGGTTAACAGTTCAAATGGTATTCAATTTTACACTAAAAACCATCCATATAACATAAATGATATTACAAACACCCTCTTTAGTGCATGTAATAAAAATTACTAGGTTAAACTCCTTCTAATCCTTAGGTTTTTGATGAATATTCTAAAATATTTGGTGCTAATATACACAATGGAAACTCATCAATACAAACTCTTAAGTATGAGCATAAAGGAATATAGTGGACACCTAAGAAATTATGGCTGGTATCACTTGCTAATATTACTACCTTGATGAAATCCAAATCCTAGCTCCTTTCTAAGAGAATTTCTCAATTAAAACAAATCAATATAACCCACACATGTATAGCATAAAATAGAATTTATTTTCATCCTTTTATAAATGCAATGTACAAGTACATAGAGAGTAAATTAACTTTTGATATAATTAACCATTTCATATGTGTTATGTTAAATAAATGATGATATTATATATTGCTAAGTATATATAATAATTTTATTATAAAAATACACGTGTATTTAGATAATCCATTTAAAATATAGACCAACATGGACTAACAATCCATATATCAAAGTATGCATAACTCTCACATAATCAAAATAAAACACATAAATGACACCTTTATAAAATAAATATTATAGTTATAGCATCAACATCAAAACCAATATATTCATTACACTTTCATCATTTCCTTCATAAGGCATAACCATATTTATTAATACTCAATATCATTACTTTGTCCCTATTTATGCTTGTATAGCAAATATTTGATATCATTATACCTTCAATAAAATAATTGGAAATATATACATCTATACTAGAGTGGTCAATTAATGCATCTTACATCCATATCCATCCATGATATACCATTATTGAGTAAATACTTTACCACCCTACCTCATTTAATCCACACAATGAAAAAAAATATGAAGAAAAATATAGAACTTATAACTACCACTACATTAGACTAGAACATATTTACCATGAATACATGATACCTCCATATGAGTACATAATAACAAATACATGTGTCAACAAATAAGGAGATTGATATTTAACCACCTAAAAAATAATGTCAGTACCTATGGATAGTTTTCCACTAGGCCAATACACATCTCAACATAGACCATGGTACAATATTAATACCTAAAAAATAAAACCATAATGCATCAATCCAACAACTTGATTCTCTTAGTGTATTTATAATATGGATACATTAGAACACAAAGTACACATCCAAGATAACTATTTTAACATATTTATTTACATATATAGATTACCTCCATCTTCAAAGTAATTAAACATTGGTTATTTTTAGTTCTTGGGACCACAACACTCTTTGATGAAGTCACATATCATCTTGTTGCTTCTAATTCCAATGGACTGCATCCCTCTTCAAACAATTCAGGTTTTCTAAATATCAAAATATATAAATGCATGAATAAAAAAGTGCTTACAACCTAGTTGAATTGACATTTAACATTTTCATGATATCATAGGGTAGGTCAACCAAAATGGATTATATTCATACCTAGGTAAGGTATGATAACTTTATAATTGTGTGTATATATCTTGTTCATTCTTGGAGAATTCATGCATGCTCTAGAATAAATTTGTAAGAGCTACTTTCCATCACTTCTACACATTTAATTACCCACATGGAGACACTACCACTTGTCACTCTACATTGACATCTTATTATCCCATACTATAATTTAATCAGTGTCATTGTTTAAACCGAAATGATTTACTTCCACATCTATGAATTACATAAAAAAATCTATAAGTTGATAATAATTAGAACAAAAATTATCAATCATGCGTTCAATTATTTTCTAGTCTAAAATTAATGTACAATATTTACAAGTTGACAAGCAACAAGCCTAAAAAGGTTCATATATGTAAGAAATTACTGGTTCAGTACAATACACAAAAATAATAGGATTGAAAGCAATAGAGTCATAAATGTCAGCCGCACAATCAACAATATTATAGTTTATAAAAAACACCCCTTATTATGCTAATAATTTAAGAGTACATACAAATAATAGCATCAAAGCATAATATTAGACCTCCAAAATGAACACGTTATTAATAAAACAATCATTCTAGTTTATAATAACAAGCATAAAATTCAACATATTCACACATAATAGAGATTTATTCAAGAAAATGAACTTAAAGTTTTACCATTATATTTATTTACTATCTTCATTATTATAAGGTAGATATTAATTCATTTAGTAGGATTTATCCTTGGCATTCTTGTTATTTTATATGTACAAGTTCTTATTACCAAAAGATGGTTCATCATAGTGTCTCCAATTATTCATGTTGGTCCACATCTTTGTTGCATTCCTTTTATAATTACTCTCTTTTTTTCCAAATTGTTACTCTATATATTTTTTGCATCATTTTTCCATCATTTTTCTCTCATGTCTCCTATTCCATGCTAATAATCCACCTCCTACATGTTCTTTCTAATAATAAACATGCTACCCATTCCCAAGACATTCTATGTAAGATCAATTTATTTTCAAGTATTGAACCAAGGATGAAATAACTATTTTTCATATTGTATAGAAGTGAATGAAAGTGAGTTTTTATTTACATTAATCCCAAGATGTTAACTTGAAATTTTAAAATTATTTTATAAAATTTCTAAAATAGATTAATCATTCATTAGTTAAATGATAATTTAACTATCTATTTTAATTATCTTAGAATTATCCTCCTCTATATACTCAAGATTGACCTATTTCACAGGAAAATTTTATATAAAACACCTTTTATAACTATAAGAATGCATGAGAACCTTAGTAAATTTACAAGGGCTAAAATCCTTGCATTGGTTCTCAAATGAAATATTTGGTGGGTGTATGTGTTGTATGTTGTAAAGTTCGCCAACAGTTTTTTTAAGGAATCACATTAAATCCTATGTTTGATGTCTATTTTGTAAAAACATCTAATTTGGAGGTCTCTAAAATATAAGCTAATGAACATAAAAATAAAAATACATCAAACAAAGTATGCAAGAAAAACAAGAGCTAGCTTAAGTATGATTTTTTCTTTAATGATGACTATTCCTAAGTTGCAAGAAAGTAAATTTTTTTATTTAAGTCAAGGGTTCAATATAAGTGCACATACAAAAATAGCCTAATGTAAACTATATATGATTTTATATTTTCTTGCCTATGTTGAAAGAAGATATACATAAATTAAAAGGAAAAATAAATGTAAAGGTTCCTTGGTTCTTCCATTATTGTATCATAAAACATAATCAAAAATATGAAAAACAACAAAAAACAAGTAATGGAAAGAGAGAATAAAATAAAAGCAAATAATATTACCTAATCCAATATTTGAACCAATATCATGCTCTTTGTTTGTTGTATGTGATTCTATGATATCGTGCCCTATGGGATCGAACCACATTTTCGTGATACGTGCAAAATAGAAAAGAAAATTCAAAAAATGATTAGTTTTTTTGTAGTATACTATACCAAGGGGAATAGTAGATCATTTTAGTTTATAAATATACCCTTGATGTCCCTAAGATAACCAAAAATAAATATAAAAATATGATTAAAATAAATGAAAAATGAAATCATGATCAGTAATGATAGGGTGCAATATCGTACTATGGACTAGAAAATAAAATCATGGCCTGTAATTTACAAGGTGCAATACCATAATATGGGTGGAAATACATGAATATAAATGAAAAATTAAAGGTTTATGGCATGATATAGGTCTGGGGCACCTTTCAGAGAGATCATATGTTCAAAATATGCTATAAAAATACATCAAAGTGGGATATAGATGTGAATAAATTTTATAAAATTGGATATGATATATACTTGTGCAATATAAAATGTTTAGAATAATGGAAATATGAAATTAAATGTAAAATATTAGAAATTAATTGAAGATATTAAGTTAAAATAGATATGAAATAGAAACACTTAGTAAAACTAGCAAAGATGTAGCAAATGAATGAACAAAAGGATGATTAAAAAGGGAGGGTGAAAGAGCACAACCTTTGAAGAAGATTTACCTCCTTCTTGGTTAAAGCTTCATGGTGGCATCCTCTCTATGTTGGTATTCTTGAAGTTTGATTATAGTGGTACCTTGAGACCTTTACTTGAGTATGTTGATCACTTTCTAAATGCTTGAGAGAAGCATGCTTGAGAAAAGAAGAGAGCTCAGAGAAAATCCTCTAGAGTTTTGGTGCTTGAGAATGCTTGATGGAAAGGCGATCTTAAAATTCCTATATGTAGATTTTTCATGGTCTTAGGAGATGGAAACAAGTAAATTTTAAAAATATGGAGCAACACATAGATCTTGGTGATATTGCTTGGGGATTTGCAAGATTGCATACAGATACAAATTGGGATTTTGAATCCTTGGTCTTGGTTAAGTAGAAAATGTAAGGGATTGTAGACCTGATGTGCCATTAATGACATAAGGCTTAAAAAAAGGTAGAGAAATTTGAGAAATTAATATTATAACTTAACAAGATTATATCATGATCCATCTCTACACACCATGGTACCATTGATTTTATCTTTGGAAGTTAGCTATGTGGGAATAATGAAGAAAAAATTATGAAATTGTGCCTCACCTAACCAATGTGTGATATCATGGTAGTTTGACACATGCTTATATTTTTTGCATTTTAAAGCATCAAATTATGTTATAACATAGGCATATCTATACTAATAGGAAAGCTCTTTTTGAGCCCAATATAATGGTAGTTGTTTTATGAAATTTTGAGAAGATTTGATGGGAAAAATGTGACTCAAAGATGACCTCACTTTTTAAAGTGATAAATGCTTGAATTTAGGTCTAAGAAAGGACATTTTGGCTTGGTTGGTTAGAGGGTTGATGTATGAGGTTGATTGGTAGAAATTAATGAAATATGGGTCAATTTTAGGTGTTTATATTTTCTCATTTTTGATGTGTTCATTATCAAATGAACAAAAAAAAATTAATACAAGGGAATTTTTTGTTATTTGAAATGGAAATGTAGAGTGTATTGCATGGGAAATGATTGCTTATGCATAAATTATGTGCATGTATCCATCTAGCCTAGGGTACCCCCTTGAATTTTGGAGGAGAAACCTAGTTAAACTGATAAAATTCAATTAGGTTGGGATTGATGAGAAAGAGAAAGTAAGGTGACTTGATTAATATTGAGAAAGGTTTAGATTAGATTAGATTAAGGATTCATGTGTAAGGATATGGTGAATTTAGAGAAGAGATGAGTTAACAAGAGATAAAGAAAGAAGAGGGGAAATTTTGCCACTTAAGGCCCAAAATAGTGAACAATGGCTAGTTAAGGTCTATATAAATGTTGGCCAATTAAGGCCTATATATGTATATATAATATACTACCTATATACTATGGTCAATAACTAGTGAAGGGCCAAGATGGACAATGACCAGTTAAGGCCTAAAATAACATTTATAATGTATTATAAAATTTATGTGTAATGACCAATTGAAGGTCTATATGGACAAGATGACTGGTGGCTAGTTAAGGCTATTTGAGCAAGATGGTCAATGGCCAGTCAAGGCCTACATGAATAGTGTCTAGTTAAGGTAGTGATCGCTCTAGTGACATGACGTATTTTGTAGATATGTTTGATTAATGTGATATTATTGTATATTCTTAATATTTGACAATAAATTGATGTTTTAAAAATATTGACTTTAGGAAGTGATGCACATGTGTTTTGTGGTATAGTGTTATATGTGAATTAGAAATTGGTTTTTAAGATTAATGTAAAATTGTTGCTAAATTAATTTTGGGTACAAATGGTTTTATGTGACTTTGAAAAAGTTTTCATAATTATTATTTTGCAAAGGGGAAATATGAAAAATAGATGGAATTGGCTCAATATAGTATAATGAAGAGGTTTGTAGTTATTTGAAGAAGTTGGATAATGTTTCTCATGATCTTGGGTTATGATGATTCTTGATAGGTAGGTTAAGGATGATTTTTTTTGGTTTTGGGATAGTTTAATTAGATATAGTTTTATTTTATGTTTTTAGACATGGATCCTAATTGTGGATATGTTTGCATGTCTTAGGGATGGTTTTTCTAAGGTTAGGAAGAGAAGATATACAAGGTATTTTCCATAAGGTTTTGAGAGGTATGATGATGGATGACATTGGTGAATAAGTAGTGTTTTTAGGATAAATATGAAAGAGGAAAAATTTAGGAGGGGATGATGACATAAGAATTGGAGGGAAACCTAATTAGATTTTTGGAAATCAAGGGATAGTAATAAAATAACTAGTGGCCTATCAAACAAAACATTTTTTAGGTATCTAGCCTATCATATGCCTCATCCCTTGAAAGTCAAAAAGGTTAGAAAGGAAGATCAGGGTAAGAGATAAAGATGGTAAAGTGAATCTAAAAAGGTAAGAAAAAATGTAGGAATGAGAAGGCAAGTATATATCCCTTGACCTATCAAGGTAATAAATCTAAAATTTGCATAGTCAAGGGATATGCATGCCTAGAATATGAGAAGTGAATGGAAGAATAAAAGAGGATAAGATGAGATGTGCTGAGATGATATAATTCTAAGATTCATGCTTAGCATGCACCAAGTTCTCTTTAGTGATATTGGCTTCCTAAGCAAGGTTATTAAAAGGTTGAATCTAGGCTCATTGGAGAGCATAAAATTATGATATGCTTAGCGTGTGCAAAAAACTTAAAGGTGGAACACCCCTTTAGTGAGAGTGCATGAAAAAAGCCTTGATATCTTGTGATTCAAAATTTTGGGTACATTTAATATTACCAAATAGATTGATGATGAAAATTATAGGTCCATCAAAGAGTTCTAGATGAGAAGAGAAGATGAGAAAAATTATGGGCTCATTTAAGAGCTCTAGATAAAAAGGGTGAGAAAAATTATGGGCTCATCTATGAGTTCTAGATAAGGAGAGAAAAAATGTAGCTACTTTTAAGAACACCAAAAAATTGATAATAAAAATTGATAGTTTCTTAGAGCCCTATATATGTGTGTTTTGATGATAGAGAGTGTATAGTTGTAGTTAAGGATTTTAAAATAGATGAATGTATTAAAATACTTCTTGAACTTTGTAGTGGTACCTTTAAGCAAGAGGTTTAAAGGACAACATGTCCTAGTAAATTGGAATTGGAGTTAGACCACCAATAATGAGTATTGATGATGTTTTAGAGATAGAAGAAAAGTTTGTGATGCATTGAACAAGGTTGTTTCTTAGAAATATTTAGATTTTACTATCAACAAGGACAAGTTGGCCCTTCTAAATGAGTTCATGGATATGATTACAAAGTATCTTACATTTATTGATTGAATTACCATGTCCTTAATGAAATGCATAGTATTTGCATGAATATTATTTTTGAGATGCTGCAAGTTTGGGGGATGAGAGATGAATCATTTTAACTTCTAGTAACTTGGTTAGAATTATAGCAATGGGTAGGCCTAGTTGTCTAGGTAAGGGTGGATTATTATTTTATTTAAGGTAAGAGTAATTTATGTCTTCTCCTATGCTTTATCTTTATCTCTTTGTAAGGGAGGCCTCCACATGTATGGCTAAGTCAATTGCACCTTGAAGGGTAGATTTTTCTAAATGGTAGGTTATTTGGTAATTTAAGATTTAAATGAAGATGTTGCATAGTTTAAATTGAGGAGGAATATGATTAAATTTTACTACAATAGTGTTAAATATAATAAGAAACTATTTAAAGAATTCATGTTCAGTTTTTTAGTTTTAAAATGTCAATAAGGTTAAATTTTCTTTAAATGAAAATGGAAAAATGTTGTATAAATGCGATACCGATATCACTAAAAATTTTAAGGGAATATTTTTGTACTTAATAGTACCATTCTAGTGAACTATCCCTAAGGATTTAGGGACTATTTTTAGTAATAAGATCTCATCATGTTCATTGTCATAACAAGCCAAAATAAAAGCTTTAACGTGTTCAATAGGGTCTTAATAACCTTCATATGTTTGAAAGTTAGGTGTTTTATACTCGAAAGAAAATGGGTAAATGAGTACATAGGTATTAAGAGGTTTGATTGAATAGATGTTTATTATATTGATTATTATGAAAAGAAGTATCATAGATAGAGTTTATTATATGTTCTAGTTGTTTTACTTGAGAAATGAGATTTTGAATTTGAGAAAGTTCTTGATTGGATGATTCAAGAAGTGTATGTGAAAGAGGAGAAATATTTATATGCTAATTATAATTTACAAGAGAATTAGAGGGATAAATTAATGAAGTAGGAATTGGATTATCAATAGGAATATCCAAATTATGGTTAGTTTGTTAAGGTAAAGAATAACTCATATTATTCTTAACTAATCTATTATGAGATATGTATTGATCCTTAATGTTGTTAAGAATATTAAAGGTAGGAGGAAAGTTAGGATTAATGTTCCCTTGTGATTTGTTAAGTATTGTGGGTAAAGAAGTATTTTATTCTTTATTTTTTGAATTAGGTGTGGTAGGATTATCTTTTATGGAGTCTTCTTGTGGAGGGTAATTATGTCCATTACTAATATTATTAAGGAATTCTTGAATATTATATTCATGTAAAATGGATAATTTGAAAGCATTATTATCAATATTTTTAAAGAATTTTTGAATAATTTATTATTTTTCTTTATTAAAATCATGGTTTAGAAGATTTTTTTACTTGTTTCTATATTATCATCATGGTTTTTTTTAATGCAATATTCTCCATAATTTTTCATTAATGGTTTTGTATAAGTTGATTTGTGATTTTTAGAATGTTTTATAGATACTAGAAGGATTTAAATATGGAAAATAATGAATTTTAATATGGAAAAAAAGTTTACAAATATCAATTTGTATTTTTAATTGATATTTGTAAACATTTTTTCCATATTAATATGAAAAAAAGGTTTATAAATATCTTCTTCTTGGTTATCTATTTTAATAAATGGTTCACCAGCTGGCTATTTCCCTAGCAGTAGAGGTTTAAGGCAAGGAGATCCTATTTCCCCTCTCCTCTTCATATTTGTTGTAGAAGCGCTAGGGATATCCATTCGTGCAAAAAGACAATTAAGTTTAATTTTTGGTATTAAGGTGGCTTCCCAAACCACTCTTGTTACCCATAAATAATTTTTTGATGATACTCTATTATCCACCTTTGATTATGTGGTTGAAGCTAAAGTTATAAAACATATTCTCCTCCTTTATGAAGAAGCAGTAGGCCAAAAGGTAAATTTTTAGAAAAGCAAACTATTTTTTCTTAATACTCATTTAAGAAGACAACTCAAAATTACCAACATCTTAGGATGTGCCATTTCCTCCTTGCCTGCTACTTATCTAGGGCTACCTCTATTTGTGGGTAATGCTTCTAAACATCTATGGAACAATGTCATTGAAATATTCCAAAAAAAACTATCAGGATGGAAGGGCAATCTTTTATCTCAAGCAAGGAAATCTATTTTGACAATGGCCTACTTACAAAACATACCTATCTACTTCCTTTTAATTTTTAAAACGCCAATCAAAATTTATCAAAAAATTGAACAAATTCAAAAGAATTTCCTATGGACAGGAGTTGAAAACAAAAATAGATTCCATATTTTTTCTTGGGAAAAAGTGTGCAAGCTTAAGTATCAAGGGAGAATTGGGCTCAGAAGAATCAAGTTATTAAACTTAGATCTCCTAGAAAATCAAGCTTGGCAGTTGATTTCAGGGGACCATGAAAAATGGATAAAAATTGTAAAAAGAAAATACCTTTAGAATTTTGATTTTTTACATGATGAGGTTCCTCCTGTTGGCTCCACCTTCTATAAATACATCAGGTCCACAAAATAAATTTTAAAAAAGGATTAATATGATAGGTTGGAAATGGGAACTCAGTGAATTTTTGGAAATACAAGTGGTTAGACAATCAACCCCTCTTGCAATTGTTAGAATTTCCCAAGAGTAGAACTACAAAGCATCACAATATTTGAGAAGACAAATAGAACTGATTGATTATTCCATGGATCAACTTTGTATAAATAACAAAGTTGATCATTGAGAGTCGTTGGATTACAACAACTCATCAAATCTGATCTAGACTATAACTGAGAGTTCACCTGACTCATGAAGGAGTGGAAACTCAAGTAAGTCTATCCTAGTAGAGCTTAAGAGAATAATTACTTATTCTAACACCCCCCTTAAGTGATACTAGGGGTGTTTCATGCAAATGAGTCCCAAAAATGACAACAGAGCCTGATGAGGTACTCATGTACAATAGTTTCATTTTGAGGAGATGGTAAAAACCCCATGGGAAAAACCATCTATCAAAAGAAAAAAGGAAGAGGCATGTCTTCGGTTTGCAAAGATTGTCCTCTTAATACAAAAAAAGGTGAGTCCCGACAACATGGCCTGATGAGGTACTCATTTACAATATTTATGAGAGATGGTGAAAAAACCACATGGGAAAAACCATCTGCTATGAAATAAAGAGGCATGTCTTTGGATGGCGAAGATTGTCCTTAATAACAAAAAAATAATGAGTCTCTGGCAACATGGCCTGATGAGGTACTCATGTACAATATGTAAGGGAGAGATGATAAAAAAACCACATGGAAAAAACCATCCTCCAAAGAATACAATAATAAAAGGAGAGGTGAAAGACCTCTATTTCAATGTAGTTGTAATACTCCAAGTTTCTCTCGCAACTGTATGTAACACGGAGAAGGAAATGACTTGGTGAAGATGTCTGCAACTTGATTTTCAGTTGGAATATAGTCCAAGTATATGTCCCCATTCTGAATATGTTGTCGAATGAAGTGCATGTGTATCTCAATGTGCTTGGTGCACTGATGCTCAATTGGATTGCGTGCAATATGAATTGTGCTCTGATTGTCACACCAAAGAGTAATAGGTTTGTCATGGGAAAAACCAAATTCTCTTAGAATATGACGAAGCCAAAGAGCTTCCTAACTTGCTAAAATTGTTGCCCTGTATTCTGCCTTTGTAGATGATAAGGCCACTACTTGTTGTTTTTTGCATAACCAAGCAATTGGCGAAGAACCAAGACAAAATACATAGCCAGAAGTTGAACATCTATCTTCTACTGAACCTACCCAATATGAATCCGTGTAGCCAATGATATCCATGGATTTTCCCTCATATAAGAGCCCAAAGTGAGTAGTTCCTTGCAAGTAGCGGAGGATTCTTTTTGCTGCTTGCCAATGACTAAAGTGAGGTTGATGAGAGAATCTAGATATTAGGCCAACAACATATGAGATATCTGGATGAGTATGAGTAAGGTATAACAGACTCCCTACAAGTTGATGGTATAGAGTTGCATCACATAGAGGGGATGTGCAGGAAGTACTTAGATTGACTCCAGATTGAAAAGGTGTAGGAGAAGGTTTGCAATCTATCATTTTAAACCTTTGAAGAATATCTAGAGTGTATTTTTGTTGACACAATGAAATTCTTGCATCTGTTTGATTTATTTGGATCCCAAGGAAGTAATGAGCTAGACCTAGATCAACCATATCAATTTTTTTAGAGAGGGAGTCTTTTATAGTCTGAATGTGAGTGAAGTCACTACCAGTGAGTAGTAGATCATCAACATATAGAACAAGTATGGTGATTTTTCCTTCATCTCTCCAAATGTAGACTGTGTTATCAAACTCACAATGAGAAAAACCTGAGGAAAGAAGGAAGGAGTCCATTTTTTCATACCAAGCTCTAGGAGCTTGTTTGAGGCCATAGAGAGACTTCTTTAGCCTACAAACAAGAGAGGAGTCTTGAGTGAAACCAACAAGTTGTTCCATGAATATCTCTTCCTTTAAGTCCCCATGTAAGAAAGCACTTTTTACATCCATTTGAAAGACATGCCACTTTTGGAAAGTAGCCAGAGCAAGAACCAGTCTAACAGAATCCATTTTGGCAACTAGTGCAAAGGTTTTAGCATAATCAATTCCTTCAATTTGAGAGAAACCTTTGGCTACTAGGCAAGCTTTGTGTTTGTCAATTTCTCCATTAGGCCCATATTTTGTTCTGTAAATCCATTTACAACGAACTAATTTCCTTCCTTTAGGTAGGGGAACTAAATCCCAAGTTTTGTTTTTGATTAAGGAAGAGAATTCATTTTCCATGGCATCATCCCATTCTTTAATACCAATTGCTTCTTTGAAGGATTGAGGATCAGAGGAAATAGACTGACAGACAAGACCAATGCCTATGGAGTTGGTTAATCTGGATGATGGAAGATTTTGGATGTAAGGAGTAGCTTCTTTAACAATGGTGTGGGCCCATTTTGGCATAGTGGAAGGAGTAGAAGGAGTGGAAAGACTTTGAGTTGGAGTTATAGGTTCTTCATCTTGATCATCAATCTCTAGATTAATCTCTAAAGTTGGTTCTTCATAATATTGAGGTTCTACTATAGGAGAAGGCTCAATAGAGGAAGAGGAGGGTTGAGGATATTTTTGAGGGAATGTTTCATCAAATTGGACATTCCTATGAAAAAATACCTCATGAGTTGTGGGATCAAGGAGCCTGTATGCTTTCATTTCCTCACAATAACCAATAAATATGAGCTTTTTGCTTTTCTTATCTAGAGCCTTCCTTTTCTTCTTTGGGATGTGCGCCCAAGCAGTACACCCAAAGATCTTGAAGAAGGAGACATCCGGTTTTGAGCCAGTCCATGCTTCTTGAGGAGTTAAATGGTCAAGAGCTTTATGAGGTGTGCGATTTTGAATATAATTGGCACAATTAATAGCTTCTACCCAAAAAACCTTTGGAAGATCTCTTGAATGGAGCATACAATTTGCCATTTCCTTTAATGTTCGATTTTTCCTCTCTGCAATGCCATTTTGCTATGGATTATGGGAGATAAAATGTTGATGAATGATGCCATGACTTGATAGAAATATGGAGAACTCATTACTGTAGTATTCCCCCCCATTATCTATGCAAATTTGCTTGATGTTGCAAGAGGCCTGATTTTCAACTAAGGCTTTGAAGACTTTGAAGTGGGATAGAACATCACTTTTATATTTTAGGAAGTAGACCCAAGTTCTTCTAGAAAATTCATCAATGAAGGTTAGAGCATATTTTACTCCTTTGAAAGAAGGCTTTGGAAAAAACATCAAGTCACTATGGATTAACTCTAGAGGGGATGAGGCTTTTAGAGAACCACTTGGATGGGAAAGGATCTTGATGTTGCTTTCCAAGAGCACATCCAGGACATACTCCATCAATAGAAGTGACTTGAGGTAAACCTGTTACCATTTCATGGGTGCTCAATTCCTTTAGGTAGTTATAACTGAGATGACCAAACCTTTCATGCCAAATTTTACTTTCAAGATCTCCATGAGCCACAAAACAGGAGGCCCCTTCTAGATTTTTGAATCCTTTGAAGTGAAATAGGTGAGAGTTGTGATCAATATCTCCCTTGGCTATAAGAGAGTGGGGGTCTTGAAGGTCTCTTATCTCAACTCCTGTTGGAGAGAAGAGAATTGTTTTCCCCTCTCCAAAAGTACAAATATGATAGACGAAGAGGAGATTGGTTGCAATGTTTGGGACATAGAGAACATTATTGATAGAGCCACCATCAATGGATATGTCACCCTTTCCTTTGACTGGGATAAAGGAAGAGTCACCAACTTCTATGCTACATGTTGAACTTGAGGAGATAGAAGAGAATGACTCATCTGAAGCAGTCATGTGATGAGTTGCTCCAGAATCTAGGACCCAGTAATTAGAAGAAGTATTGGTGGTATTTCCTTGAACATTTAGGGCTTTCCCTATATTTTTATTGTCTATATTTTGATCCTTCATAGCTGCCTCTAGTTGTTGTAATATTTTCCAGCATTTGTTTGCAGAATGACCATTCTTTTTGCAGTGAGTACAAGTTATGGGATTCCTTTCTTTCTTTTTTAATTTTTCCTTAGAAGAGGTGGATGCTACTAAGGCTCTTGAGGAAGAGGAAGATATTTCATACTTTGCAACTTTGGTTTCTTCTCTAGTTAGCCTATCACAAAATTCTTCTAAGGAGGGCATTTTGAAACTAGCACCAAGAGCATCTTTTGTAGATAGAAAGGTAGTTGCGAATATTTGAAAAACACCATTTAATTTAGAAAGGATTAGATAGATGCATTCCTCATCTATTTTACTCTTGCCACTACCTTTAAATTGAGTAAGGACTTCTTTAAACTTGGTGAGAAAGTCAACAATATTGCTAAAGTCATCAGGAGATAAAGTTGTTAATTCTGCATCTAATTGCATTGACCTAATTTGATCTACTTTCCCAAATAAGTTCTTTAGTTTTTCCTAGATTTCATAAGGAGTTTTACATTCAGAAATGTGAAACCATAAGCTTTCATTTACATTAGTGCTTATTATACCCATTGTTTCATGCATTTTCCCTTTGTGAACAAATATTTCATATTCTTTTTCAAATTCAGGTTGTTTCTCTTCTAGCAAGTGTGTGAGCCCTTTTTGGGAAATGAGATTTAAAATTTTGGGTTTCCATGAGTGATAGTTATGAGGGGTGAGAGGCTCAATTGTATTCATTTTACTAAATATAATTGAAGTGAACCAGATATATTCCCCCCTTTAACTTCAAGAGCTTTAGAATAGAGATTTAAAGAAGTATACAAAAGGCTTTTTAAATACCAATATTTTCAAATACCCGCCCTAACGAGAGGGAAACTATAAGTAAATGAGCAGAAATGATATGTAAAATAGACCAATTTCAAAAAAATCCAGGCCTCAATACCTAATCTTCTCAAATACCCACCCTTACGAGAGGGAAACTATAAGTATTGAGTTGAATTGGTACGTGGAACATAGGGTTTTGATGAGATTTCTATCAGCTAGATCTTGATAATAGAGTTTCTTAACAACCCGCCCTTACTAGAGGGAAACTGTAAGTTGTTGAGAAGTCTAGTATTTTGATATAGGTGATAGAAATTTTAAGTACCTTCTTTTTAAAATTTAGACTTTTTAACAACCCGTCTTTACTTGAGGGAAACTGTAAGTTGTTTTGAGAAGTCTAATTGATTTTAAGAAATAAAATTACCCCATTTTTTATTAATGAATATGAATTTGAAAGGATATAAACCCTTAAACTTGAATTTTCATATAAAAGGTGGATTATAAAAGCATTAAAATAAAAGCTTTTAAATGTAGAGATTTATATGAAATTGAATTAATGTCGAGTTTAAAAGCATATAAATAAAAGTTTTATATGACTTATATTCTTAACTTGATTAATTCTCAAAAAATAACATAATATGAATTTTGGAAGGTTATAAAGCTTAAACTTGAATTTTCATATAAAAATGTGGAATATAAAAGCATTAAAATAAAAGCTTTTAAATGTAGAGATTTATATGAAATTGTATAAATGCTGAGAATAAAAGCATTAAAATAAAAGCTTTATATGACTTATGTTCTAAATTTGATTAATACACAATAACATGCATTAAATAAAAGCTTAAAAAAGACTTAGGTTCTTTAAAAAAGAAGAATGAGGCAATAACCCAAAGCAAAACAAACCCCCCCTTGTAGGTTTTTAAAAAATGCTTTAAATAAAAGCACCTTAAAACCCCCCAAAAGAATTATATTTATGATTTTACAAATAACCCTATTTTCTTATTGGCCAAATAAGGCACTATTAAGAAAATAAAGGAGAAAACTTTTAAGGATTAGAGAGCAGATCTATTCGGACTGATTTTAATAAAAACCAGTGAATAGAAGATTACAAAAATCTAATTTAAAAGCTTGTAAAACCTGAAATGGGAGAGGTAAACTTCGAGAAAATAGATGACGTTCTCCGAATAGGGAAGCGCTGCTGCACTTTGAAGGAGCACGACTTCTCTGCACATATGAATTAATTATTAAAAAAATTAAAGTTATACCTGAAGGGACCTCGTAACCAACAAGTGGAAGAAATAGATCGAAGACTTTGATAGAGAATGCCGTGGAGGAGAGGCGTCGATGAGAGAGGCTTTGATGAGTGAGACGGAGTAGGAGGCTTCGGGTTTGGGATACCTCGAAGGAGCACCAACGGTGGACGTCAGAGAAGAAGCAATGGAAACACTTCTTATATCCTCCAAAGGACGCAGAGAACAGAGGTCAATGAATAGCTGCAAAATAAAAATTAATATGCAATATCTAAAGAAGATAATACAAAAGCTTCCCATGAAAGGCGTAACTTCTCTAAAAAAATATATATTAGTTTATTTGAATGTAGAGTACAATAGTGATATGAAATAATGCGTAGAAGACATAGTCTCCAAGATGGAATGTGCCAAAGGCTCTGCAAAAATAAATAACAATCAAATGCAGAGAGAAGATTGAGAAAAAAATAATCTCTTAGTGAATATAAATAGGTTTTGGTAAAAGAGAGGGATCATATAATCGGAGAAGCATATACGAAGAACTGAAGTTGATTCGAGTTCAAAGACGCTTCGCCAAAAATGATTCCAACAAAATATTTTTTAAAAAACACCTTTGTCGGGTGACGAAAAAGAAAACGTCGAGCGCCAACGTAAACGTTGGAAAGGTGAAGTAAAAAATTTTGCCATGCGTAAGAGAAGACCAAACACTTTTGATGTGAATGGTGTTATCATATACATGAAGATCCACTAAGATATACAAATAAATCACAACGACAAAAACATAAGAAGGAGATTTTATTAGTAATAGATAATAAAATCAAAATATTTAATGCGCTAAGGAGGGAGCTGTGAATCTATTGCATCCATGAAAAATAAAAAAGGTGCCCATGACACACTTCGTTTACGTAGCGATGACAGAAACAACCAGGGCAAAAGTGCAACCGAATGGGAGGGAAGTAGGTAATGGAGTTTTCTTTTCCGAGGAGAACAATAAGGAGGCAGCAAAAAAAATGCCTATATTGTTGAAGCAAGGAGGCCCAATTTTTTTTTTGATTCTCTATATCTTTTTATAAAATAAAGGAGATACTATAAATGAAAATACACAACATTAAACTATATTGGATAGTGCCATAAACAGTGAATTTTCTCAAAAAAAATTGTAGAAAAAAATTACAATTGAAATGAGAAAATCTCCTTGATAAAAGAAAAGATAAGAGAGAGTGAACCAGTTCGTGAAACTTCCTTCAAGAGAGAATGCTAGCAGAATCTATCCTGCTCTGGTACCATGTTAGAATTTCCCAAGAGTAGAACTACAAAGCATCACAAGATTTGAGAAGACAAATAGAACTGATTGATTATTCCATGGATCAACTTTGTATAAATAACAAAGTTGATCATTGAGAGTCGTTGGATTACAACAACTCATCAAATCTGATCTAGACTATAACTGAGAGTTTACCTGACTCATGAAGGAGTGGAAACTCAAGTAAGTCTATCCTAGTAGAGCTTAAGAGAATAATTACTTATTCTAATAGCAATTCCTAGGACTCAAGAAGATAAAATATTTTACTGATCCTCTCCTTGGTCCTAAAGTTGCAAACTTTCTAACTACTTCCAATGGCATCATATCTTGGAAAAGGATTCAAAACCTAAATTTAGTAGTTGAAATCTCATCCCTCAAAGTCATATTATATTCCTTTTCTATCCCTTCGGAGGACACCTATGATCATCCTATCTGGGAATCCATAGATTCAAGGGAATTCACTATTAAGTCTGCTTATCAAATTTTCTTAACCCCTGAAGATGTTCTTATTCCTTTCAAGCTTGTGTGGCTTAAATATCTAACTCCAAAGGTTTCCTTTTTCTTGTGGTTGGCCATTCAAGACAAAACTATGTTTGTTAAATTTTTTATCAAATGTGGCATTCCCCTCCCCAACAAATGTTTCCTATGCCTTGCTGATTGGGAATCCACTAACCATCTCTTTCTATTATGTTCCTTCACCAGTTCTATCCTAAAAAAAATTCTCCTCAATTTTCAAATTATTTGGGTTTCTCCCCCATATCTAGTTGAAATTTTCTCCCAATTGCCCAATCCTTTTAGAAATCCTTGTCTTAAAGGTTTTTTGGAGTTTTTGCCTTCATCACTATCTTTGGCAGATCTGGCTTGAGCACAACAGGTGAGTTTTCTATAAGGAAGCTAGGTATATTGAATTTATAACCAATCGAATTATCTTTTTTGCTAAATAAAATGTGATGAATGCACTATTTTATCCTTCACCTATTCCTCACTTTGAAGCCTCATTACTTCAATCCTTTCTCATTTCCTTGGAAAATCCTAATCCTAGCACTTCCCAAATTTCTAGGAAAAGCATTAAATGGAATCCTCCTCCTCTGGGGTGGGTTAAGATCAATTCTTATGGAGTTTCCAAATAAAATCTAGGTAGATATGGTACTGGAGGGATTCTAAGTGATCATATCAAAAATTCTATCTTTGCCTTTGTATAACCCTTAGGTGAACAATCTAACCATATGGCAGAAGCTAAATCTCTATGGAGAGGATTGCAATTTATAAAACAATTCCCTAGAAATGTTATCATTGAAGGGGACTCGTTAAATATTATCAACTACCTCAAAATTTCTAGAACTCCAGCATGGAAGATTAAAAAATCTAATTGAGGAAGCCAAAAGTCTATTGCTGCTCCAACAGGAAGTTATAGTCCAACACATTTTCAGGGAAGCCAACGTTGTTACTGACAAGTTGGCCAACATTGGTACATATGCCCCTGGGATGATGACCTAGAAAAATACTCTTCCACGTGATTTTAATGAACTTGCTAGGGTGGACATAATTCAAACTCAACAAAATGCATAATTTTCATCATTTAATGCATGATAGTCATCATTGTTTGCCTTCAAATTTGAAAATAAGGTGTATCATAGGTCTTAGCACATCATGTGATGTGGCTACTATCACAATAATCTCAATCATCAAAATATTTTTCATTATGACCTATATTTTCCCTAGGTATTCCTCTTTTCGGAGTAACATCTCAAAAATGATTCTTTGGCACATTTCCCTTATGTTGTGCTTAATCCTCATGCCAAACAATCATGTCATCACCTTAGTCCCTTTGGTTTTTGCCTGGGATCTACTTCATACCGAGCTATGGGTTTTTTATTCCACATTTCTCCATAATAACGGGTTTTTTGTCCATGTGTGGCCGTGTTTGCAATTATTTTTTAAACCTTATTCAAGTTGCCTATTTTCAAGGTCTTTTTCCATCTTTTCCTTTTCTCACATTCCTTTGCTTTGGGTTTTTGATTTGATATTTGTTATTTCTATGATCAATCACCCAAGCTTCCTAATTGGTCAACCATTCCAATTTAGGGCACACCTTTCCATATTCATGATTTCTCTCTTCCTTTGGAAACTCACACTGCGTAAAGTTTGTTTGGCCCGCATTTTCTGGCATGTGAGTTTCCCAAGACAAGGAATTCTTGCAAGATGGTATGTGAAGAGTTTCTAGAATCATCTAGACTCATTTTTTATTTACTTAAGTCTTGCTCTAAAAGTTCTTGATTTGTCCCCTATTAATCCTTTTCTCCCCCACACCACCTTGGAGAGAATTTACCCTTGTCCTTTGAGTGCTTACAGGATGACTTTCATTGAGCCTATTGTAGAAGCAATCCTCAAGGATAGGGGATTCATGCCCTTTGTCAAGATGTTTTCAGGTGTATACTGAAACATTAACATGGTATTTGCTTCTTCCTGTAAGAAGGGGATGGTTATAATACACAGTGTTGATTTCTTGGTGGACATTAGCATTTTGGAAGAAATTACTGGTCAATCTGCTATTGGACACACCATTAGAAGAGACAAGTACAATTGGGAGGTTGAGATAAACTAGTTTGAACCAACTTCACCATTTAGGAAGCTCATCAAGAAAGGAATGTATCGTAGTGACCTTCCCACTCCTTGGAAGGAGGTCATGAAACCTGTTATGGAATACATAACAGTTGATGACCCTGATTCCCAGCTTCGTAGCTTTCATATATCCTTTGTAAACCATTTTAGGGAATCCAAATTGCTTAATATTCCTAAATTCTTATTTTTGTCAATGGATTATACCATTACCTCAACCCAAGCCAAGAAATAAGAAGCTTGGCCCTCCCACAAAGGCCTCTTCAAAGTACTATATGATTTCCTTGGAGAATTTTCTAAATGGTAACATCATCACTTAGGACACACCTATGAATACTACTAAAGATGACACTTCCTCCACCCAGTTCCAAGGATGTGAGGATCTAAAGGAAAGAGGAAGAAAAAGAAGAATCAAGGTATTGATAATACAAATAAGGTAAAAGTGGAGGTTACTCCCATGAGGAGTTCTCAGCATCTCAAAAACAAGGAGCTTTATAGTTATTAAAAGATGAATAAAGTTGATGAGGATGACTCCAAATATCCTGTTGAAAAGCTTCTACATAAATATACAATCAAAACTATGTCTACCACTATTGCCCACTTGGAAAGCACATGGGCTACCATAGGAGGAGCTATCTCACAATTGAAAGACCATAGGAATCCGATCAATCTTCTATTCTATGACAACTTTTATGAAGAAGTCCCTACAAATTCCACTATTGTTGCTAAAGCTGAAGCGAAAGAGGATGAAGTTGTCGAGATTTCTATGGAAGTCTTCAAGGAATTCCCTAAGAACCTTCCTAACGAAGAGTTCAAGGATGAGGTCAATGAAGGAAAAAAGTAGGATGTTGTTGCACTAGCCATATGAAAGGCTTTCTTGTTTATGCTTTTGTTCCTTTGGGGATTCTCCATAGTTTATTTTTGCAATCTGTTTTATTTTTCCAAATTAGTCTGCTCCTCTAGGATGCACCTTTTGTAATCCTAGCATCCTTTTTATTTTCCTATGTACTAAAATTTTAGGGCACCTTTCAAATATCATTTTTAATGAAATCTCTTAACTTACCAAGAAAAAAAGGTTTACAAGTATTGCCATTGAATAAGGTTGGAAAGATAAAATTATTTAATTAATATGATATTGATTAATAAATGTAGAAAATTATATAAATATCAATCAACTAGCAAATATACATTATGAGGATCTCCCAATATACCTTAATCTACCTGATATATCTACCCTTTTGATATACCTATAAATGCTAGAAGTCACTAAATTCCCTCGATATACATGGTTGGTACAAGGGAAAACCTTAAGGTACTAGACTAGGAATGATATGAGGATCAATCACACCTAGATACATGACTTTGTATTGATATTTACTTGATGACATGAGGAAGAAATTAACAACTCTTGATTAGGATCTAATCTACACAAACAAAAATTAAGTGATTTTTTTATGTTTAAATAAGTTTTATCATTTAATTATGTGAATATTTTAAAAATTTAAGGAGGTGTTCATGTCTAGCTCACCAAAATGTGAGAATGCATGGTAAAAATAGAATATCTACAAGGGCTAATATCCTTGCATTATTTATCACTCAAAGTTTTAGTGGGTGTATGTGTTGTACATTTAGGGGTTCACCAAGAGTTTTTTTTTTAAATCATCCTAAATCCCATGTTTGATGTACCTTTTATTCAAACACCTAAGTTTGAGATCTATAAAATATAAGATAGTGACTATCAAAATAAAAACACATCAAAAAAAGTATGTAAATAAAACAAGAGCTAGCCTATGTATAATTTTTGCTTTAATGATGACTATTCCTAAGTTGCAAGAAAGTAAATATTGTTTCTTAAAGGAAAGGGTTCAAGAGAAGTGCATAGACAACACTAGTCTAATGCAAATTATATGTACTTTTATCTTTTCATACCCAAGTTGAAAGAGGAGACAAAGAAATTAAAATGAAAACTAATACTAAAGATTCTTTTAATTTCCTTTTTCTTAAATGTTCTTTTAAATGAAATATAAAGGAAAACTAAACTTAGAGATTCCTTGTTTTTTCTTTTGAAGTGTCTTAAAACATAATATAAAATATGCAAAATAGCAAAAAACAAGTAATGGAAAGAGGGAGAATAAATTAAAAGTAAAATAATATTACCTAATTTGATGCCTAAAGCAATATCACACTCTATATCCACAACCCATGATTCCATGATATTGTAACCCATGGGATCCAAATGTGATTTCAAGATACTTGCAAAATAGAAAAGAAACTTGGCAAAATGATTAGTTTTTTAGGGTTTTTCTATACCAAGTGGAATAACAAATATTTTTGGTTAATAAAACCTCTGATGTCCCTTAGATTATCGAAAATAAATATGAAAAAGTGATCAAATTGCATGAAAAATGAAATTTCGACTTGTAATTATAGGGTGCAATATCATACTATAGACTAGAAAATAAAATTGTGGCCCTTAATTTATAGGGTGTGATATCATATCGTGGTCATAAAAAAGTGAATCCAAATGTAAAATTTGAAGTATTATGGCATGTTATAGGTCTGGGGAACCTTCAAGAGGGATAATATGGTCAAAATATGCTATAAAAATGCACCAAAAGAGGGATAGAAATATGAACAAATTTTATAAAATTAAGTGAAGATGATATGTGCTTGTGCAATATAAAAATATTTAAATAATAGAAATATGAATTTAAATGGACAATATTAGCAATGAAATGAAGAGATTAAAATAAAATAGCTATGAAATAGAAACACTTAGTAAAACTTGCAAAGATGTAGAAAGTGAATGAATAAAAGGATAATAAGACGGTGAGAGTGAAAGAGCACAATCCTTGAAGAATATTTTCCTCCTTCTTGGTTGAATATTGATGGTTGATGATGATACCCCCTTGATACCTTTTCTTGAAGATGTTTATCACATGCTAAATGCTTGAGAGAAGCTTGCTTGAGAAACAAAGAGATCTCAGAGAAAATTCTATGGAGTTCTAGTGCTTAAAAATTCTTGATGCAAAGGCTATCCCATAGATTTTTCATGGTCTTGAGATAGAGGGAAACAATTTTGAATTTTAAAATGAGGGGGAAATGCATAGATCTTAGTGATATTGTTTGGAGATTTGAAATATTGCATAATAATTTGATTTAGAATTTTGATTCTTTGGTCTTGGTGAAGTAGTAATTGTAAGGGATTGAAGACCTAATGTTTCATTAATGACACAAGACTCAAGAAATTTGGATTATTTTAAGAAATTAAGATTCTAACTTGACAGAAAAATATCATGGTTCATCTCTAGAAACTTCAATATTATTGATTTGACCATTCTAGGTCAACTAGGTGGGAGGAATGAAATTTAAAATTTTATGAAATCATGCCCTACTTGACCAAGGCATGATATCATGGTAATTGCACCAATGTTTAGTTTTTCTAAACTAAGAGGCATCAAATGATATCAGGACCTAGGCATATCTATACTTGTCAAAAATATATTTTTGAGTATAATCGAATCATGGTGTTTTTTTAATTTTTTAGAAGATTTGATAGAACAAAATTTGCATTAAAAATATCCTTACTTTTTGAAGTGATAAATGCTCAAATTCAGGTCTAAGAAAGGAAATTTTGTCTTGGTTGATTGGAGGATTTATGTATGAGGGTGATTGGTAGAAATTCATGAAAAGTGGTTTAATGTTAGGTGTATACACTAACTAATAGGACAAGATGATGGTAATATAAAGGCCATATATATTTTTAAATTTCTTATGAATTTTATATGATATAGAATAAGGGGTTTTGAAAGGGTCCTAAAAAATTTTACAACCAAAACATTAAGACAACAAAATGGACAGTCAAAATAAAATGAACAAAGAATAACCCCCATATAGGGTCCAAAAGATAAAACATTACAATGCTAAGATGAAGACTAAGATATCCCAATGAGATAGAAGATCACCACTCATCTTGTTATTCCTCTTCCTCCTTTGAAATATTGAACTCCTCTAAATATTTATGACTCCTTTGAATGCTACCCACCATCAAAGTAACGTCCTCTACATATGTATTAGCATTTTTGAGAATCTAAGGAGCTTAGTAGATACTTGACTATCTTCATAGCACTTTTGGGGTTTCCGAGTGGATCCTATGTTTCCTTCCACTATTCTTTTTTCTTTTGTTGTAGATATTCTCCCATGTGATATGGACTTACTTTTATTTGAATAAGGATTAGATCCTATGAATATTTTGAGTTAGGGATGATATGTGTGAACTTATCAAGTTTCATCGATCTTGAATTTAGGTATTTAGAGCACCTAATCATTTTATCTTTGTATTTGTAGGCTCTTAGTTACTCTTTTTCTCCCATATATCCTTTTTTTATTTTTTCCTCTTTATTTTGCCACCATAAATAAAGAGGAGAAAACAAGCAACCATAAATCCATGAAAAACACATATTAATAGAGAAGACTGAGTAGTCCATAAATCCATGAAAAACAGATATTTATTTGGCACTTATCAATGAGGTAATATCCAAAAAATATGGGTATATTTGGAAAATAGCCAATGATACCACCACTCATTTAGGCATCCGAGTCTCTGTCCCCTAAATATGCAATTAAAAATAATTAAGAGGAAAATGATGCAAAGGAGAATGCTATAGAGGATGCAATGTTGGAACCTGAGGTGGAAAAAACACCAAAATTCTGAGTACATGATAGGATCCATTAAACACCATGGATAAGCCTACATTTAAAATGGTAGTCTAGCTTCCCCTAAACCATCAATACTAAAAGCAAGTTGAGCATGAATTTCAGAAGGATGCCACTACATTTATAGGATTCTAGAGAGAAAATGTAGTAGGCAAAAAGTGATGGAGCAAAAAAAAGTCAAATCTAGGAGCAATGCTGAGTAAAACCCTATGAAACAGTCCATGAAAGAAGCCATCTAAAGAAAAATAGGTCCCAATTAGATAAAACAAAGTGGCAAATAGAAATGTAATAAGTAATAATATAGAGCCACAACTAGGGAATAAAAATATAGAAACAAAGCATACTGGGAAGTTGTTGATAGAATAGGGGATTACTAGCAAAAAGTATCATGAGGGTATGGCAAAAATTAGGCATGGAGGATTATGAACACAAAAAATGGTCATATTTTTGTATGGATTCATAACATGTTGTGTGATATTATTTTGATAGAATGTACATTTTATGAATTTTTTATATGTATTTAATAGAAAATTGTGTATATTCTCTAATATGTGTTTTAAGTGTGTTTTGTGTATTTATTTGATGATTTTTTTACTTTTATGTATATTTACGTCAAGGTCCCATTTAGACATAGCACTTCATGTTTTATGATGTAGAACTAAGGACAAAGGTCACTGCAATACAAAGTTATGTATGCTGAGTTAAGGTGCCTAACTTTTGACTAAAAATACGGAAGGCACCTAACTCCTATCTTTCGAAAGAGTGATGCCTAACTCTCGAATTCAATATCAAAGGCACCTGACTCCTAGCATTGGGGTCAATAGTGTTTGACTCCTGACTTCGAAGTCAACAATGCCTAATTTCTAGTGATAGCCTAGATGGTACCTGAATACCATTGAAGCAGAGTACAACAAGAACCTTATTTTTAGAAGAAACAAAATCATGATTTCTAGAGATATATGCAGATGAAGGACAAAAAAATGAATTGGAAAAAATATCCATTTCTCATCAATGATTAAAAACATGCAAATCAATTGTATGAAATAGTTGATATTGATTTGTGATGTAATTTTAGACATGTTCTATTCAATAAATATAGTACATCTAATTTATCATATGAATGATAAATTTAGCATGTGTTCCCTTGTTTGTCATTGATCTAGCATCGTGCATAGGGTAAGGTAGATAGATCAGTGCCAAGCAGCATAGAATGACTGTTGTGTCAGAAGGGTGGAGTGGATGATCTCCAGAGAAGGTCGATTCCTTAGGGTGATTCTAGCTACTCTAAACCCAAAAATGAAAGGAAAAATATAAAGAGCAAAGAAATAAATAAAAGGTCATAGATAGAATCACAAGGATGGGTATAACTGCATTAAGACCTATGCATGCATGATACCCCATAAAAAATACAAGCCCTACACTAGATCACCTAATGAAATCATTGTCCTAGCTCTCTATCAACAATGGGTAGGAGGTGAATTCCAGTATCGGTGAGCGGGTGCATGAGATCCAATATGTAGAATCAAATCACTCCCGCTTAGTTGGCATTAGCAAAAATAAACCCCCAACCCATATAATGAACACACTCTCCATCAATTGCTCAAGCACACCCCACAAAATCCAAATACTAGAATAACATAGGATGACTTAAGCAAATAAATAATTGAATATTCATACATTCAATGAAGAACAAGCAGACACATTTAGAGGGCATATATTGCAAAATTAGTATTTACAGAGGGGAAATCTTACATAAGAATTGTAATGGCTAAAGAACCATCATTCCACTATTTAGAGTTACATTTACATAAGTTCCAAAATCTAGACATTAATGGCGGTAGGTAGGAATAGGAATTTTGCAACTGATGAGCACCATCCTAGTACACTATTCCTCTAGGGAGTGTCGATATTCTAGAAGGTGGTGGGTACATCTAGACCTATTTGGAATCTTTGATCTTCTACTGAACTCATTATTTCTTAGCTACCTTATTCTTTTCCTTGATTTGTGATCTCCTAATAAGTTAGTGTATGACAAATAATGCAATCCAATGCTAGAAATTAGTCACTTCTACGTACAACATTAGCTACTTGGACTTCTACAATAGCAAGCAATTCTTTCTTTGTATTTTGGTAGATGGTGAGAACCTCATGTATTCGATGAGCTCTTCCTTATATTAGCAGGGCTCTGAAGAGGATGAGCAGGTATTTCTCATAAGTTTTTGCCATCTGGTTCTTCCATTTCCACATTCAAGATGGGCAGGAGCTTTTCTTGTCCTCTAGGATGGCGTCGGCCAATTCTTCCACCCTTGTTGGTAATTTTAGAACACGTGCCTTGGGATTTGGGTGGGTCTTCTCTATTAATATCTATTTTTCACATGGTAATAATGTAGAGGATACTTTACCAATTGTAAAATAATTATCCATATCTACATACCATGGTATTTTTTCATAAAAATCAAAGAGATGATCATTTGTAAATTGATCTTCCATGGTTGTATGATCTAGAGGTGTTAATATGGAAAGAAAATCTACAACCACATTGTATTTACTTGGTTTGTCAAAAATTGTAATATCAAATTCTTGTAAAAGTAAAATCCACCTAATAATTTTACCACTAATTGTAGGTTTTTTCATTAGGTATCTGATGGCTACATGATCAGTATGCACAAAAATCTTGTAACCTATAATATAATGGTGAAATTTGTTAATATCATGAAAAACTACAAGAAATTATTTTTCAGTGATAGTGTAATTAAATTCAACAATTATATGATGTTTACTAACATAATAAACGACATAAAATTCTTCATCATCTTTATGTCCTAGTACTACCCTTATCACATTATTGGATTCATATGCACATATGTGAAAGGGAATGGTCCAATTTGTACCTCTCAGTACTGGAGTAGTGGTTATTCTCTCTTTCAAAGTTTGAAATGTCTATTCATGTTCATCTATCTAGACAAACTCTACATATTTTGACAACAACGTATTCAAAGGTTTGGTAATTTTGCTAAAATCTGATATAAACTGCCTATAGTATCCAATACAACCAAGGAAACTACGTACATCTTTCTAATTTTTAGGAGACGGCAGATTTTTTATTACCTCTATTTTATTTTTATCTACTTTTATACCATATGTAGACATAAGATGTCCTAATACTATCCCTTATTGTATTAACATAAAATATTTTTGATTACTCAAGAACATGTTAGTTTTCTCACACCACTGAAGTACTCTTTCCAAATTTTTTATGGCTTCTTAAATAGTCTCACTATAAATGGTGAATTCATCCATATATACTTCTATATTTTCTCTAATCATATCGGAAAATATACTCAATAATACCCTTTGAAAAGTGGCAGATGCATTGCACAAACTAAAGGGTAAGACTTGGTAAGCAAAGGTTCCCCATGGACAAGTGAACATTTTTATCCTGATCCCCTTCTCCAATATGTATCTTATTGTATCCACTAAACCCATCCAAGAATTAAAAAAACTTTTTTCCTACTAAGGTGTCAAGGACCTAATATATAAAAGTTAAGGGGAAGTGGTATTTCTTTGTTGTCACATTGAGCATTCTATAATCAACACAGATATGCCACTTTTCATTTTTATTGGGCACCACCACCAAAGGTGATACCCACTCACTATCAGATATAGGATAGATAAATCCAACTATTAGGAGTTTCTATAATTTAGTTTTTACAATCTCTTTCATGGCTAGATTCATTTTACGATGTGATTGTTTTACCGGTCTTACTTTTTCTTCCATATATATGCAATGAGTACAAAATTTAGGAGCAAATTTCCCTCATGTCAAAATAGTCCCAAGAAAAAGCTTTTTTGTGTTTGACTAATATCTCTTTCAGGGTGTCTTGTTGCATGAGTGCCAACTCATTATATACATTCAATATCCTCTTAGGTTAAACCTCTTTTTTTTATGTGGTGATCTTTACTTCCAACAAGAGGTAAATTTGGAGGAAGGTGGCAGGATTCTCCTTGGAAAGTTTTTTTATAACTCTCTCTTCATTATTTTCATCCTCAAGCTCATACAATGCCATGATGGGTTGAATCATTGATAAATCACTAGTATTATGATTTTCATAGTCAAGTTCTTCCAAAAAATCAATAGATTATGTAGGTGGATAAATAATCATATTTTTAACATTCTAGCCATTAGAAATGATCATTTTTCCATTTCTATAGCTTATAACCTAGAAATATGTTGGATAGTCCTATGCATCTATTATAACTAGAATGTCCTTCAAAATTCATTTAGGGAGTAGTATAGACATATCAACCAATTAAAGAACAATTTTTGTTAGCTTCAGATTTGTGAGTTTAAGTTTCAGCATAGCATCCTTGGGCATGACATTAATGGTTGCCCCCAGATTTGCTAGTATTTTGGGTAATGGATAGCCTTCAATTTCAATAGTTAAAACATGTCTTCCTGGGTCTGAATATTTCTAATGGTAGGTGTTTTCTAGCATGAAATCATCTAACTAAACCATCACACTAATTTATTTTGTTGGATTTTATCCTAGTTTTCTTAGACATAATTCTCATATGGCTTTTGTGTAAATTGAAATGTCTCTTATATCCTAGAAAAGAGGAATTGTGACTATTAAATTTTTTAAACTGGATAAAATGTCAAACTTCAGTTGTACTGTCTTCCTTGGTTCCCATAACCTTTTAGAAAACTATGACAGTTCTTTATCATTTTTAGTAATTGGTTCTTTTTCTAACTCTTCTACAACAAATTATTTCTCACTTTCTACTTCAACATTTTTCTCCTTTTCTACCAAAGGAGCTATTTCTACTCTTACTTTTCTACCTGATATTAATTGTACAGGATTACAACCTACTCTAATATTATACATTGGAAACATATTATTTTTTTCTTGGTATGCTAGTTTATTTGATTTTTTATTATTGAGATTTGATGTTAGTTGTGCAAGAAGTTGAGTAGGTATCAAATCAAGGGAATTTAATAAACTCTATTGCAATAGAGCTTTTATTGCATTATGTAGAGTTGAAATTCATGCATTATAATTTATCCACTGAGGTGCAGGATAATAATATGGCATCCATTGGTATGGATTATAAGAAGTGTTTCCTTGGGGAGTGTTTTTCCAAGGTGGTTGTCCCCACCAACCCATATTGGGTGGCTAAAATTGACCTTGATTCATGTAGTTGCTTTGATTCCCCATAGGGTGTCATTCTAGCTAGCATGTTTTTTCGCATAGGATACTATTTTTAGTTTTTCATATTTCCCATGAAATATGCTTCCATTACTTGAGGATATTCTCTATATTTTGGAAATTATGGGAACAAATTTATCTTATGATATTTATGACAGAAAACACATACTCTGATCTTGTTTTTTGGACATGCATTTTGGGTTGCTTCCATCTACATTTGGTACAAAAATAGGATAATGATGTCTCATTCTCCTGATTATTTTTATAAAGAAGGGTATCCATATGAAGTGTAAGAGATGACAACATCTCACTTTTTAGATCTTCTAGCATGTTACATATTTCATTTTTGGTGATTGTGGTTGTTGGTTTGATATTTTGGGAGGTTGGTTTACCTTTCCTTCTTGAATAATTTTGACATAACTATCAGATATATAATATTTTGTGTTGGTAAATTTCTCCTCCAAATATCATGTTTAGTGCTTTAATATACTCATTGGTGAGTCCTTTTAAGAAGATACCTCTTAAGGACTTATAACTCAGTCTTGCATGGGGAGATCTTTGCAGGATAAAGCGAAATCTATCCCAATATTCTTCCAATGATTCATCTTCCTTCTAATTCATATCAAATATTTCCTCTCTAGAACCTCATGCCCTACCAAATTCTTGGTATTGTTCTTGGAAGAGTCTTTTCATATCTTTCTAGGTAGTAATCTATTTATTTCTTAAACTAATGAACTAGCATAGGATTGAATCATCGAATATTGAGGGAAATAATTTTAGCTTTTGGGCATTAATTTTTTAATATACTAACCTGCATAAGAAATCAAACTTAAAAAGAAATAAGTTAGGATCTTTAGTCTGAAATCCTCTAAAAATAGGAATATGGGCAAGGGTGATGTGTTTCATTCTTGTGTCTCCTATTGCCTCTCCTATTAGAAAGTTAAAATTGGTGGATCTTTCTTCATTTTCAGCCATATTTTTAGGAAATGGGGTCTCTACACATGCTTTCATTTAATTCATTTCTAATGTTTTTTTGTCGTTTAGAGTATTCTACACAAGAATATATAATTCAACTACTGATGTAGTTTCGTCCTCTACTCATTTCCAACATTGGTTGTATAAAAAATCCTCCTCATATTGGGTTATTATAAATATTCTATTATCTACCACCAATTTTTCATCAAGATTTGTCTATTTTGGTAAAGAAGAACTCTATGAAAAAATTGGATGTTGAATCCAATGCATTGGTGGAGGTGATGGGGGTGATGAAATTTCACTTTCAAAATTTGGTACAACTGATTTAGGGGTTTCTTGTGAAGCAAAGTTTTTACTCTTGAGAAAATGATCATCCGGTCCTTTGATTCTTGGTGGACTCGTATAAGATTAGGTGGAAATTTTTTGCAGATAAGTTAACCCAAAATGTTTAGATTTACTTTCTATAAAATAGGGTATTACAGTTGGTACTTCCCTAGAAATGGTGCCAAAATATTTGGCAAAATATTAGTTAAAAATACAGCTAATTTATTGACTCCATTTAAATTGTCAAACCTGGAAAAGCTTGTAAAATTTATGAAGTATCATGCATAGTTTATGTTTGTAACAATAGTGAGATGAGTCCACTAAGTCCTAAGGTTTGGGGGGTGGTTTGTGGTTTCATTTTTTTCATTGTACAAACCATTAATTTAGCCTACATTATCAAACACATGACTAAGAATAAACTATGGAAAGTGAAATACAAACTTGTTGGAAAATACAAAGAAAACATGGAAATAACAAAATTTAAATTAACTATAGAAAAGCTAGAAAATAAATAGTAAATAAACTTACAAAAAAATAAGAAAAAATGAAGGAATACTATTGAGAGTGGGCCTAGGCTTCTAGCATATTTTACTTATATTAATTCATGCACATCAGATGTTTGGATATAACAATAGGAACACTCAAATGAATTTTATTTGTAGCTTTAGAAATGATTTATATAAAATGTTCAAGATCTTTTTTTAGGGGTGGCCTATGCATTCATGTAGTGTACAAGCATCCTCTATTACAAACTCATGCAATTCTATTTCATACTTGTCATTATAACAAACACATGAAAAACAATCATAAACAATGAACATGCACTAAATTTATCCCTCGTAAGATAAATTAGGTGTATTCTATTTATTTAATAGAACATGTCTAAAATTACATCGCAAATTGATATCAACAGTTTCATACAATCAATATGCATGCTTACTTAATCATTGATGAGAAACAAATAATTTTTCTTGTTCATTTTGTTGTCCTTCATCTGTATATATCGTTGGAAACTGTTATTCTATTTCTTTTGAATATATGGTTCTTGTTATACTCTATTTAAATGGGATTTAGGCATAATCCAACCTATCATTGAAAATTAGGCACTCTTGATTCCTAAGTTAGGAGTCAAGCACCATTGATCCCAAAGTTGGGAGTCAAGTGCCTTTGACCCTGAATTCAGGAGTTAGGCACCTTTGACCCTGAAGTTGGGTGTGAGGAACTACTCTTTTGGAAGATAGGATTTAGGCACCTTCCAAATTTTAGCTCAAAATTAGGTGCCTTAACTCAGTATACGTAACTATTTGTTGTGGTCACATTTGTCCTTAGTTATCCACCATAAAACATGAAGTGCTATGTCCAAATGGGACCTTGATGTAAATATACAAAAGAGTAGAAAAATCATCAAATCCACACACAAATCACACTTAGACCATATATTAGAGAATATACATAGTTTCCTATCAAATATATATACAACCTTCATAAAAATTACATTCTATCAAACTATTGTCGCACAACATGTTATGAATCCATACAAAAATATGAGTATTTTTTATGTTTTTCACTTCCTTATGGTAATTATGTCCTATGTGTTTCTTTAGATAATTTTGAATTTAATCACTAGTGAAGTTGCTCATGATCATTCTGGTTCTTTCATCAATGGATTTGCCAGGTGAACATACATTATTTTTTTATGAGGTCAAGACTATTCATAAAATCATGAATCCTCTAAGTAAGTGAGATAAATAGACACAATTTGTCCCACTAGGCATGCTAAAAAAAAATTGATATAAAATTTACCTAGTTTATGAATTGCACTCTAGACTTTAGCTATTTTTTTTGGATGAATGAAATTTCTCTTATTAAACCTCCAAAAATTAGGGTTTTAAGCTTGGGTAAGTAAACTAAAGGGTTAATATAATGTAAGGGTTTAATAAAATAAGTAAATGGTGAATGGGATATAGCATAATAACATTGGGCAGGCTTGTAAGAGTCTATTAGAATCAAATAATAATTATGCTTAAGATATCAACCATTATAAACTATAAAATAAGGTTAGCCAATTAAAAATTATATAGTTTAATCATTCCAAGGACATTAATGAAGAGTAATCCAACAATAATAAAAATATAAAAATTCACTTTTATAGAATAAACTAATCACAAAATATAACAAAAATGAATTAAAATATTAATTCATTCATAAGATCATATAAAATTACTAGTAGTGGAGGCTAAACAACTATCTCTTATATTTTATTAGTAGTATAATTAAAACAAAATACATCTAGGCAAGTTCTATAGAGTTGATCCTCATTTATATTTTTATCCCTCTATTTATAAGTTGCTTTTGAATATGTTAGGAGGGAAAACTGAAGGGGATAATTTTATTGATAGAAATGGTTACAATATATAGGCATAAGCCTATATGATGAACATGACACTTGTCAAGTGAAACTGACAAGTGTCAAGGAAGGCATAGTGCACTTTAACTCTAACATTCCCCCTTAAAGTGCACTATCCTAACTAAAGAAGAAACAAAACAAGTCAACATTAGGTAACATTCCCCCTTAATGTTGACTTCTCTAAAAGTAACCTATCATCCTCTTTTTGGTCTAGGCTCGTGCTCTTTGCGCTTGGCTCTCCAACTGTGAATAATGCTAGATTCACTATGTATACATCTTGGTCTATTGCCTCAGGGTCAGCCACTTCCACGGGTCTGTTGCCACTGGGTCAGCCGTCTAAGTGCCTTAGGGTCATCATGGGTGCCTCAGGGTCAGCCACTTCTGGGTCTATTGCCTTTGTAGGTCATCCTCAAAGGATGTTGCCTCTCGTAGGTCACTGACTAGATTCACCATGAGTATGAAATCCCTCCTCATGGTGAACTCAATCTAGAAGGTGTCGGTCTCTGCCGAAAATGCACCTAATGAAAGGAAAAATGAGCCATATAAGAGTGTCGGTCTCTGTCGAAAATGCACTCAATACAATAAAATGAGCCATAGATCCAAATAGGAGGAGAGAAGAAGAAAAGAAGAGAATCTTCTGAAGTGTCTTCGTCTGTAGTCTTCAGAAGTAGATCCGGAAAAAACCTCGGATAGAGTCTAGGGTGTCTTTGTCTGTAGTCCCTAGTATAAGTGTCCTTATGGTGACCATGTCATCCCACCGAAATGCATGGGTAACCAGTCGCTGCATTTGCCAAGTGTATAGAAAAGGTCACTAGTTACAAGGATCACATATGAAAGTACCTTGGGAGTGTCGGGTACAACCGAAAGTGCACTCCAAGGTAGGAAAAACTTTGAGGCTAAAAAACTTAATTGAAATAGCCTCAAAATTACAATATGACACCACCATTGTGTCCGTCGCGAAAAACCGTTTCCAACGACTATAAATACCCCTATATTCCACCATCAAAGGGGCCTTCATCATGTGGAAAAACAATACCATGCCTATCTAGGCATCAAAATAAACCTCAAGAATAGAATATTCTTGGCATCGCACTCAGGCGGAATAAGAACAAGTTACATAAAGTGGTCAACCATTTTCACTTCCACTTTTCATGTGGAAATACATTAAAAATTGTGAATGCTCCTGTGCTTTGATGCTGCTAAGCCCAAAACATTTAAACATTTTTTAAAAAATCCTAGATGCTGCTAAGCCCAAAAACATTTAAACTTTTTTTTAAAAAAAATCTTAGATGCTGCTAAGCCCAAAAAACAATCCATGGGCCCACCATAGGCATCCCAAACATGCCGAAGTTTAGGATGGTGCAGATGAAGTAGCGGAGGTCCTCCCACGTGGCAAAAATGTCGCACAATCGTCGTACATGTCACGAGCTCTTTGAACAGATCGCTCCACCTGTCCTACGTGTTTCTTCGGTGTTCAATTGCACTGAAACTAACAGCATGATTCCTTCGACCTCTGACGTCTCTCCTCTGAGGAAAATCAGCCATAACCTGCTACGGGGCATCAAAATAATGGAAAGGAACAGCGAGTCAGAGGCATAGCAATGGCCACGGATGCCACCGTCAAAGCCAAATTTCTCCCACTCGAGCCACACTCTCGTCGGGGACTTGGATTTCTTCCTTACGGCTGTTAAATTCATCGCTGTCGAGGGCGTCAAATCCTCGTCACCAAAAAAGAGCGACAGAGTCCATACCCGACGGTATAATTATGGCTCCTCATCTGCGGAGGACTGGAACAAGATCTTCCATAGACTCTGCTTCCTGAATTGCCGGCATCAAAAATCAACACATTACGGAGAAAGTGGCAGATGGAGGGAGTTGAAAGCAAATTCTTTGTCATATACTAATTCTCTCTTATCGTTTCCATTACTTTGCTGTAAGCAGATAGAATTTGCTTAAACTCTTCTTCAAGCTTTAGCATTGCTTTAGCCAGCAAACTTTTTGCACTAGTAAGCACTCCATCACTACTCTTAAAACTTTTGTTACATTTGAAAAATTCAACATTATCACGAAGTTGATCAACTGCAGCTAAATAACTTGAAATATCCTCATGAGGACCTCTCATAATCTTAGCTTCCACCTATGTGGGGTGCATGGCGGTCTCCAGCGTGGAGAGGCGGTGATCGAAGGATCCCAAGATCGAAACCATGTTGTCCGTGATCGTTTGGATTTTTTGTAGGCTATCCCGCATGAACTATGCATGTTCCGTCAGGGTCTCCATTGCCAGGAGTGTGACTGGCATGGCGGAGGAGATCCGGTAACAGTAGAAACCATGGAAATCACTCTAAGAGAAAGAAATCGCATTCCCAATCGAAACATATTTGTAAGGGTCTCTGGTTCTTTTTGCTTTTTGAGAAAATGAACAATCTGCATATACATTCCACCTACCTGTTCGTCTAACGTGGGTCACGCACCATCGACTCTGCCTCATAGACAGTGCACGACGTGGTGTAATACAGGATCGAGGAGCTCCCCTTTGCACGATCGGTGCTATGCTTCTTTGTCTCAAAGAAAAAAAATGGTGTGAGACGATCCCAAGCTTCATCTACATGGGGGAGGCGATTACGCTCACATCTCGCCATGGATTGCGACGTTCCCTGACCCACACACGGATGTCCACATGCCTGTGTGGAACGAGTGCAAGATGGACCCGTGGATCGACAAGATCGAGCAGGCGAGGCAGCGACGCAAGGCCGAGCGCTCGCTTCTCAACCTCCAGCAGCGCCTCGTCTCCGTCGGCAGAACACAAAACCCTAATGCAAACCCTAGTAACCCTTGTTGAAGGCCACACATAAAAAAATAAAACTTTTTCCAGAACAAAAGAAAAAACTTCATGGATTTTTTTTTTTTTTCAACTTCTAGTTTCTGATCCATCCAGCAAAGGATGGAGAGCATACTCCCTCAGTATCCAAAAAAAAAATGAATGAAAAATGAGAGGGAGGGAGGATTTCCATGAGGTAAATCCCCCCTCAAGGGTTTCACAGGGCAGGGAAAGCCTGCTCTGATACCAAATGTTAGGAGGGAAAACTGAAGGGGATAATTTTATTGATAGAAATGGTTACAATATATAGGCATAAGCCTATATGATGAACATGACACTTTTCAAGTGAAACTGACAAGTGTCAAGGAAGGCATAGTGCACTTTAACCTTTGCATTGTGTCCAAAAGAATGGATGCTATTATGCTTTTCAACACCATTTTCCAGTGAAAGATGTTGAAAAAACCAAATCTGTGCTCTGATACCAAATGTTAGGAAGGAAAACTGAAGGGGATAATTTTATTGATAGAAATGGTTACAATATATAGGCATAAGCCTATATGATGAACATGACACTTGTGAAGTGAAACTGACAAGTGTCAAGGAAGGCATAGTGCACTTTAACTCTAACAGAATATTATACCGTAATATTCATAATATAGTTACAAGCCTATTATATAAAATAGATTGGTAGAAACACTCTACAGAGTTTATTATCTTCATATCCTGCTAGTTTGTTATAGACATGGCTTGATCTGCCTTCATATTATGCTTGAAATTTGAACTTGTTTGTAAGGTGCTTCATTGATCTCCAACTTTCCTCTGCAAATAGCCAAAGTGCTTCAACTAGTCTATCAAAGATATAATTTTTATGCATTAATGTCATTAGTTTAGATATTTGAAGGAACTTAGATAGTTATGCCTCTAAAAGTGATATTCTAGGGATCTATGTATCAAAGCTAGGATTATTTTTCATTTGGATAGTCTTTTGGAATGAATATAGAGCTTAGATATGCTTTAATGATTTCACTTCCAGGAGAACTCCAACTTTTTTCTTTCTTGGTTTTGTGCATTTTTTGGTTGGTACTCTCAATAGCAATAACTCTCATTTTTTTCAATTATTATTTCTCTTGCACAATCCCACACTTGGTCACAAGAGCATCGATATCATTGTCCAAAATATTCTAACTATATTCCATATTGGGTTTATGCAGTTGCTTGACGTTGAAGATGCATTTTTCTATTTTTAGAGTGTTTGATTTTATTCCTTTTGGATTTGTTATTACGCATATGTTTGAAATTTTATGATGTTGCACTAACGTTATTACTTAAAATTTATAGGATCATTCATGTTTGGCCTTATGCATTGGTATGTCTTTGTGCTTTTGGTGCTTATTTCTTGCAAAATTTTAGATTTAAGCATTTTTTAATTTCTTCATTTTTGAAGCTTTAGATCACATTTCATGCTAGTGACCTTAGTCTATTTGTAACAACCCACCAAAACCAACCTAAAAGAGAGATACATTTCTTTTTTCAAGTAGAGTTCACAAAAGAGATTCCAATAGACTTATTTTAGCATTCTCAAGGCTTCATCACATTTGAGTTCTATATTGTTGCAAATAACACTCAATGGATAGGAGTGGCCAACATCCTATATTTTCTAGGGTTCATCTTACTAAACCTTATCATTTTGAAGCATGTCAAAGTAGTATCTTCACCTTTATTATACCCTCATTGATATAGGACAATATGACTATAGCATAGGGATTATCGTTTAAGTCCTATAATAGTTAAAGAAAAATGCCTATTCCATATCCTTACCCTAAGTCCATCTAGATAGGTTAATCAAGAGTAAAACCTTGGTGCTCAGTTACCATACCTATATGGGTTAACTAAGGTCATTTAAAATCATTGGGTAATGAAATGATCACCTAAACATACATGTTGAAGGGACCACTATTGTTGTCTTGGGAATGATTCCAATGACTTCCTAGATAAGAAACACTTGATCCTCAATTTTCAAGGTGTGTCATTTCACAAGAATCTAGCTATTGCATCAATGCAAATCCATCTATATTCATGAGGTCCTAGCTATTTCATCCTCATAACTACTTGGTTATTATATCAATGCAACTCCTTCCAATATTTGGATGTTTCCTTTGACTCAAGTCTTAAAATAATATTCTAGATCAATCCCATGAACTCTTCCCTCACCTAGGATAGTATTAAAGCAATATAAAATAACTCTCATTAGAGATAAATGATTCAATTGAAAATAATATGCCTAAACTATAGCACAATATTGAATCTTAACTAGAAACTTACATCTCGAATTTAGCATGAGCTTCAACATAGTGCTACCACTAAAAGAATCTTAACAATTTTACCACCATAGTTAAATTGATTAAATAGGTAAAAAAACTATGTAAAATAAGTATTCTTCTAGAAACAAAATCGATTATTCACAATTTTATAATAATAATTGAATTATTACATAAATATTTTCATAATTAAATATATTGCAAGATGCCATTTATTTTTTCAAAAGGAAAATTTTTTCAAGAAAAATATTACAATAAAAATCATCCATTGTCTATGCTTCAAAAATCAATCATATTACAATAACTATGATGTTTTTAAATAAATTTTGAAGTTTCATCTAAGTAACACAAAGCCACTCCAATTTGCATAATAAATTTTCAAACATAAGAATATTAGATCCATTTCACGTAAGTGGTCTCTACATCCTCTTATTTTTATGATCATCTTCATGAATGGAATATCATGTAACTTGAGGAACACTTATGGATCAAGAAAACTCGTTATGCATTACAAATTAACATACTTTAAGTATGATGCAATAATCCATGCATACAAACATTTATAAGACAACATGAAGAGAGTCCCTTAATTCTCTCTATATTGGCCCTCTTACCTACTCAAGTCTCAAGAGTCCATTATAATTTCAAACCAACATTTAACATACTTTCAAAAACAAATGCAAGCATAAACTATAGCAAAGAGGAGAGAACCCCATACTTCTCTCTATAATGGGTCCCTCAGCTACTCAATTCTAAGGAGTCCATTATAATTTTAAACCAAAATTATAACATGCCTCCAAAATAATATGCAAGCTAAAAAACTATAACAACAAGGAGATAATCCCATACTTCTCTCTATAATGGCCCCCTTACCTACTCAAGTCTTAGGAGTCCATTATAATTTCAAACCAAAATTATAACATGCTTCCAAAATAAGATGCAAGCAAACAAACTATAGCAACAAAGAGAGAATCCCATACTTCTCTCTATAATGAATTTATTATCTACCCAAGCCTTGAAAATTCATTATTAAGAAAACTCTTCAAATCATCGAGTAACTTTCTAGAAACTATTTTCTAAGAAACACAAAAATAAAGAAAGCTTGCTTCATTTAAAACATTATAAAAATATCTTACCTTTCTATTTACATATTTATACATTCCTTGAATAAATTAAAACTCATTTAGAACTAATAATTTCCTTCATATCTTGAAAAATAGTAAAGAGCTTAATCTTAAATTTTGATTTCCATTCAATAGATTAAACAATTTACCAATGCTATCTAAAATAAGTTCTAATTTAAAACATTAAATATATTAATTTAATCAAGCCTCACAAAATCAAACTACACTTCAAAGGTTAAAAAACAAAATAATGAAAGCCTACTAGCGAGATCGACTAATACCACCTTCTAAAGTAGGACCATCCACATGCACAAAGTGTTAGGGTATATGAGGAAACCAAGACCAGATTGAGAGTAATGTGGGATTTGGAGAGGATTTACCAATATTAATAAGGCAAATACAAACCACCACAAACTATACAAACCACACTATAGAAGTAACATAGACATTTAAGAAGTCAACAAAAGAAAGTGCACATGGAAAATACATAGACATCCCAAAAATTAGCCAATCAAGGTGCACACATGAAATGCATAGATGTCCCAAAATACAAAAATACAAGGTAGACATTGCAAACACATAGATTTCCTAAAATACAACACAAAGTGAACACAAGTAGCACATAGACATCCCAAAAGCTAGCAACACAAAGTACATACAGGAAACACATAGATGTTTCCAAATCTAGCAACATAAAGAGCACACAAGTGACACATAAATGTCCTAAAATTTAGAAATATAAATCACACACAAGAAGCACATAAATAGGGTACTAACTTAAAATATATGAAAACTTACCCATGTAACAAGGATTAAACTAAATTCAATCTAGTAGAGAATTAGAAACCAAAAATCCGATAATAAAATGCATTCATTATGCAAATAAAAAAGTATCTATATATATTTCAATTTAATAGCAAGGCAACAACACAAAGCTTTAAAGAGTAATCTTTACACTACGTTCTAACAAGAGTTATCTTGATCCAATCTACTTTGTCCTATCTTGCTTGGCTTCCTATTTCACCCTCCTTTTCTAGTGCTTTTATCCAATCCCTAATTTTCTTGAGATATGAAGTTCAAATAGTATTTCTCCTACCCAAGCCAAAAATTTGAGCCTTTATGCATGATGTTACTCCAGAAGAGAATGGCTTCACTCAAGAAACATTGGTACAAGATTTGTCATTTGTCCAATATTTTAAGCATAATATTTTCTATTTAAGTCATGCACTCATGTTTAATTTAATTAATCACTTATTAATAATTACCAAAGCAAATATTAATCATTAATATTATAATATTATTTGGATAAATAGCTAAATAAATCCCTTCTTATTAATCCCTTTTTTTGCAAAGTTACTAACATTTAAAAAAGAATAAATTATCCACAAATTGAATATTATCAAGTGCTAATATCAACTATTAGCATCAAAACCAAATAGAAAACAAAGGGTCTTTACCAAGCTAGATGAAACCATACAGAATGACATCAAGAATTTTGATACTACATCCATTTATTTCGTAGATTAGGTGGTTCTTTAGAGATAACCAATGTTATTGCCTGCCTACTAAGGAGGACTCCCTTGTCATAGTAACTTATTTACCCAATAGGTTGTTCAAACAACATATATGCAAATGCATCTATATCAAGGTCATTATATTACCCTTGAGTTATCAATGAACAAGTCATCACCATAATTTCCCATATTTTTCTCTCAACTTCAATGGTTGTCCCATATCAATCCATCGGTGATAGTACCTAATCCTATATCCAAATATTTCATCAATAATAACATATTCTCTCTATATATATGTTTATTTATTTCTAATCAAAGCATAAAATGCAATACCAACTTATTTTGATAATTTCAAAATAAGAACATGCATTAGATATCCACACATCTATAGATAATTTTGTATCAAATTTGAGTTCTACTAAGGAGGTATGTTACACTAGTTGCATCATATTTTGGCCTATTATGAAACATGTTTTAACTTTTTTTATTGCATAACTAGAGCAAAATAAATCAACTAGTGAATTTAAGCAAGACTTTATCGAAAAACAATGTGGGTAACATTTTGACATATAATTATATGCCTTACATCTATAGCATATACTATTCATTAATAAGAGTAAAAATAATATTAGTATCTTATATACATAACTATATGCAACGTGGATCATATAGCATGTAAATAATAAATAATTAACTATTTGAGAAATAATCGATGAACCATTTTAGTAACTACCAAAATTCCTTTAAAAATATAAGGAAAGAGAAAACAAAACAATGTTAAGGAGGGCATAAAATAAGAGAAGAATAATGGTGTAAAAAATAACTATAATGGATGAGGTATTAAGAGGAATAAAGGATAATATCTAGAGGATAAGAATAGAAACAAATGTATGAGAATGTTATAGAATAGAGAAAATGGAATGAGAGATATAGGGAGAAGGAAGGTGAGGCCATTGTTGTTGATTTATCTAAATTTACGATTACAAATTTGAAACAAATTCCAAGATTCATATTGATAATATGTATTAATTGCTTTATTTTATGACCTATAGGTACCTTCACAATAATATATAATATTGCCTTCCTAATCCATTTTGTGTGTTAGGGTGAGAATTATTTTACATTATTGAATAGTATAGTATAGACCTATATACATTTTTGGGTATGTGCAGGTTGAAGGAGAAGGTAATATTGAGTTAATATTAAGACAAAGGTATTAAGGTGTTGATTATCCATTATTTAATAAAATAAAGAGCATGTGATTATTGTTCTTACAAGACAAGAATGCCATTAAATGGAAAGAAGAATCACTCTTCAGTTTGAATCTCATGGAAGATATGTCTAGTGGAACTATCATCTTGAGATATTACCATCTCAAAAATTTGTTGACTTGGGCATCACAATATTATGCTAAAATTATATCTTGAGATGTTTCTATCTTGTAATAAGTTCCATTAGAATATATGGTCACTATATTATGCTAAATTTATATCTTAAGCCATTGTCATCTCAATTTGTTGTCATCATGTATATCATCATCTCGTGCAATAAGATATTATTATTTCATGGAAAAACCACCATAATATGTTTCTATCCTAAATTAATTAGAAATTTTAATATTATAATACTATGGTCATGATACATTTTTATAGGATTGTACATTTCTATTTTAAATCTTTTTTATTGCATGTGTGAGTATCATTCATATGGTGGTAATTTGAGTTGATAACTTGTTGTTTGAGAAGGCCATTTCTAGGTGGATTTCCTTATTTTTTATACATAATTTGGTATTAGAGTGGGTTTACAATATGTATTGGATTAATATGTCATAATTAGTAGCAAGAGACCACATGGCATGAGAATCCAAATAGCAAATATAGTTAAAATGCTAAGAGGGATAACCATTAGTCTAGATGCAATTGAGACTACCTAGAGGAGAGGCATCCATCTTGAGGATATTAGTGAACATGAAATGGAGGATACTAGTCACACCCTAAGATGAATATCAAGGAGAAGAACTAGAGTGATATGGGAAGTAAGCAAAATATGGATACTCCCAATTTTAATGGAATTTTAAACCTAGAAGAGTTTATTACTTAGGTAATAGACATGGAGATATTCTTTTATTATGAATATATGGAGGATCCAAATAAGGTCAAATTTATGTGTACATGGCTAAAGGAACATGCTTCAGTTTGGTGGGTTCATGTACAAAATAAGATATAGTGAAAAGGGAAGGATAAAATATAAACTTGGGAAAAATTTGTATCCAAGTTAAAATCTAATTTGTTACCTATAGATTATCAAATAGGATTGATTAGGATAATTCAAAACCTTAATAAAAAAGAGTTAAGAGTAATATAATATCCAAATAAGTTCTATAAATTGACCATACGAGTAGGTCATATTGAAGATGATGAAGAGAAGATAGACACATATATAAATGGATTAATATTACTCATATAATATGAGATTGGTATGCTTTGAATCAAAACTACTGAGGAGGCATACCAATATGCACTCAAGGTAGAGTAAAAGTCATTTCAAAGGAAATAAAATAATTCTAGATAATATTCTTCTTTAGGAAGAGGACAAAGCAACATTAAAAGAGGATAGTAAAGGTAGGAGGGAGAATATAGTACTTCTCAAAATAATAGAGAAAACAAATATTTCTCAAGATGAATAGGAGTTTATGATAGAGGAAGGGGTAGAGGATTCCTAAAAAAATATTATAGTTGTGGAGAAATTATCCAATAGGAATTTTAATGTCTAATAGTACAATAAAATATTTAAAAAGGAAAGGAAGTTGGAAATCATATTATCTAAGAAGATGAAGAACGTATTGCTTCGCCAAATAAAGGAGAATCTATTGTGATAAAAATAGTATTGTTAAAACTAGAAAATGAGGTACACAAACCTAAGAAAATAAGGAGCTCATTTAGGATAATTTGCAAATTAGGATGTAAGTGTTGTGATTGTGAATAGTATAAGCATAGAAAATTTAGTATCAACATACATGGTAGAGAAATTGTGATTGAAAATAATTGATTATATAAATACACACAAAGTGTCATGGTTATTTCTCGATTAATCAATAAAATTATAATAAAATATAGGATTCCATTACCTCATATAGATTATTTGATGCATCGTTTGAGTGGAGAAAACTACACAAATATTGATTTGAAGAGTGGTTATCATAAAATTAGAATCAAATAAGGAGATTGGTGGAAGACCGTTTTTAAAACTAAACAATACTTGTATGAATGGTTGGTCATACCATTTGGGTTGATGAATGCACCTATAAATTTTATACAATTGATGATTTAGGTCTTAAATACTTTTCTTCATAAGTTATTTATGGTTTACTTGGATCATATTTTGGTGTTTAGTAAGAATACTGAAGAACACTTAATGCATATGAGTTTAGTTTTGCAAAGGTTGAAGGATGAACAATTATTGGTTAATTTCAAGAAATGTATTTTTATGAAGAATTAATTGGTATATTTAGGTTTTATGATTTATAAGGATGGTTTGTGGATGCATCCAATAAATAAAAGGCTATTGTGGAAAGGTTTTTGCCAATGAGTATGTTTGAAGCAAAAAATTTACATGATTTGGCAAGTTTTTAAGAAAGTTAACCAAAAATATTAGTGGAACATGTGCTCTAATAATAGAAATTATGAAGGTAGGTAGACACAAATTCAATTGGACATATGTAAAAAAAAAAATAATTAAATATTGAAGGAAAATTTCACGAAGTAGTTAGTCCTAATATTGCTAGATTTTAACAAAGTTTTCCAAGTAGGCTATGATGCAAGTGGAACAACCATTAAAGGAGTATTGAACCATAAATGTAAATCCATTATTTATTTCATCAAGAAGTTGAATGAAATAAAAAATTTATATTTATTTTATGATTAGTATTTTTATGCCATTATGCAAGCCCTCAAAAAGTGGAGGCATTATCTATTATTGAAAGAATTTGTGCTATTTATAGATCATAATGCTTTATAGTTTATTAATAACTAGGGAAAATTGAACTAAAGACACATGAAATGGGTGAAGTAACTTCAATGTTACTATTTTTTTAAAGAATAGAAGTGGAAGTTCAAATAGTGTAGTCGATGACCCAAGTAGAAGAAACTTGCTAAGAAGTACAATGAAGATTGAAGTCATAGGTTTTGATTCTATAAAGGAGATTTATGTTTATGATTTGGACTTGAAGGAAGATTGGGAATATTACAATGAACCTACTATATGATATAGAATTCCATGGATAAATAGTTTTATCTAATAAGGATTATTATTCAAGGAACAATAACTATGCACACCACAAAACTCAATGAGGGAGAATATGATAAGAGAAAATCATAGTGGAGGACTAGCTAGAAATTTTGAAATAGAAAAAAAATTGAAACAATTTTGTGAAAGTTATTTTTGGCTAGGGGTAAGTGCATATGTACAAATATTTATGTAAATTTGGCAAGTTTATATATGTGCAAAAGAAAAAAAGACAAAATGTTTGGTTGTATTAGCCATTACCAATACCAAAAAATCCACAGGAAGACATAAGTATGGAATTAATATTAGATTACCATAAATACAAAAGGAGAATAATTTAATACTTATTTTTTTTATAGATGTTTGAAGATAACAAATTTCATACCATGTACGAAAATGAATGATGTTACACCTATTGTTAACTTATTCTTTCAAGAAGTTGTAATACTGCATGGTTTGAAAAAATGCCTTGTCTCAGATAGGGATGTGAATTTGATAGGTCACTTTTGGAATACATAATAGAAGTATTTTGGTATAAAACTGAGTTTTAGTTTAGCTTATCACCCACAAATAGATCAAAAAGCTAAAGCGGTGAACAAAAGACTTGGAAATTTGTTGATGTGCTTAGTTGGAAAAATACCTAAATTGTGGGATATCATTTTGGTATAGGAAAAATTTACATATAAAAATTACAAAAATAGAATTAAATCCACAAATAAATTTCAAATTATATATGGAATCTCTCGAATAAGAGAGTATGAGTTACAAATTATAATAGTTTTATAGAGACCAAGTGCAGTAGCAAAGGACTTTGCTAACTACATACATGATTTATAGTAAGAGGTAAAATTTGAGTTGGAAAATAGTAGTATAAGATACAACTAATGTGTTTATATCAAATACTGAACACAATAATTTCATGTGGGAGACCTAGTTTTAGCATGTTTGCAAAAGGAAAGGTTCCCAAAAGGCACTTATAACAAGCTTAATTGGAAGAAAATTGAACCTCGTAAGGTATTAAAAAACTTTCTAGCAAATGCCTATGAAATTTAAATCCTATAATGGAAAGACATCTCACCAATATTTAATTTGATATATTATATCCATACGATGTTATGTCTATGGATAATACCAAATATGTCACATCTGATTTTTGATTGAATAAAGGATAACACAATTTCTAGAAAAGCAATATGATGAAATTTAGGTCACTCTAGAAATCTATCATTGCCTAAATATGGAATAATCAAGTAATATTGATTTACATGGTAATATTGATTAAAAGGAATATAGAATGATTATTCCACTTGATGATAGGTTCTAGAATAATCAATCAATTTACATAGTAACGTGGATGAATGCTTTCAATATTACTAAATATGACATAAATTATCAATTTCAAAAAATCTTCTTGAGATTTTCTCTTCAAATATTTTCTCTTACCCAATGAGTATAGTGTGGAGCGTCCAACATGTAAAAAATAAATAATTAACTACTTAATAAGTGATTTATGAACCATTTTACTAACCACAAAAATTCCATAAACAAAGGAAGGAAAGTGAAAGGGAAATGGCATGGTGCGAAGAAAATAATAGAAGACATAAAGTGCAAAGGGCACTAAGGATGGTAGAGAATAACAGAGAAGATATATAGGATAGGTAAAAATAAGACATATGAGAATGAAAAATAAGGTAGAAAAAATAATGAGAGATATAGGAAAAAAAATTGAATCCATTACTGTTAATTTGTCCAAATTTAGTATTACAAATATGAAAAAAAATATCAATAGTAATCTTGGCTTGATGCATTAATGTCTTGCTTTTTATAGCCTATGGTAACCTTTGTAATAATATATAATACTTCCTTCCTCATCCATTATATGTCTCAAAGAGAGAATTATTTGTCTTTATTGAATAGTACATTATAGACTTGTATAAATTTTGGGTATGTATAGCTTGAAGGAGAAGGTAAGACTAGGTTGATGTTAAGGTAGAGATGTTGGGATGTTGACTATCCATGATTTGATATAACAAAGAACTTGTGATTATTTTTCTTACAATACCAAAACATCATTTAAATGAAGGTAGAATTATCATTTAGTTTGAGTCTTATGGAAGAGGCATCTAGTGGAATTGTCATGTTGAGACATTATCATCTCAAAGAGTCATTCACTTGATCATCATAATATTATGTTGATTTTTTTATTTAAGAAGTTATAGTCTCATAAGGAGTGAAGAAATGGTCATCATATTATTCCAATTTTCTATATTAAGTCATTGTTGTCTCAACCAATTATCATTACGTGTATCACCATCTTGTGTAATAAGATCTTGTTGTCTCATAAAATTTCCACCATATACATTATCATTTTAATGGAATAAGACATTTTTATCTTATAGTACTATGGTCATAATATGTTATGTCATAATATTATGCATTTCCATATTGAATCTTAGTTATTACATGTTTGAGTATTGTTTATTGGTGGTCATAGGTTGAGTTCATAACTTTTAACTTGAGAAGGTTGTCCATACGTGGATTCCCTTCTCTTTATTGCATTAATATGTATTTTAATATTTAAATTTATCTATATTCATTCTGAGTGATAAATGTACCATCTCATTTGTATATTGATGTGCTAATTACTAAAAAAATTAAATCCTACCCTTGCATGACTAGATTTTATGTCATTTTCCTTCCACTAAGAACATGCTACATTCTTGGTTATTAATGAAATATAAATATTAAATGTGTTACGGGTCCCTAAAAAGGATGTCAATCATTATTTATCTATATAAATAAATATGTTACCTATGGTATTGAAATAATTGAACCTCAAACTTAACTTATGATATCAACCTTAGGAAACTATACTATTGAGGTATCATAAAAGCTTTGTAAAGAGCATAAGTGGAGGATCCTTCATATGAAGTATATATATCCTCATTTACCCTACAAAAGGGGGTTCATAGGAGTCCCTCATTCATAAAAAAATATGGTTAAAGTAATAGAGGGAACCTACTTCCATAAAACATATTATTCATTTCAAAATTTTATCCTATTTTATCTAAACAAAATTTAAAATTTTGATATATACATATAAATACAAAAATAAAATTATTCATAAGTTGTTAAATACATTGATCAGTAATGTGAAATGAATAAATTACTATAAATTACAAAATTAAGAACCCCATAATTTTTATAGATTTCAAAAGTACTAATTGGTTACCCCATAAATCTATAAAGTTTATTCTATGCATATTTTTTACTAAATATAAAGGTGAGAATTACTATTGGATCTAGAAACTATAAAATTCAAAGTTACCTCAATTGAGTATTTTATAGATATGGACATCAATTTAATACCTAACAAAAACATTGAATGTTTAGGGATATTCCACCTATGTTCAACAATATTTTCAAATGCATGAATGCCAAATCCTTTGATAAAGGGATAAAATATTTAGGCTTTCATCTTAAATATGATGACCATGGACACTACGATTAGATCTAGTTGTAAAAAAAAATTGGATCACATGGTGCAGTAGGTGGCTATAATTTGGGGGTTTCCTTGCATTGGTGAAATTAGTTTTAGAAGTCACCTTAGTCTACTAGAACTTCCTATCTTACATATCCAGCAACGTAGTAGATAATATAAGGAAGGAGTGTTTCCAATTTCTTTGGTCGGGGAACAAACACAAGTATACAATCACACTAGTTAAATGGAATAAAATAGCTAAACCAAAATTAGATAGAGGATGGAACCTCAATAATATACATAATTTTTAAAATAATTTAGCAAAAAAAAGTTTGGGAATTGATAACCAACAAAGGATTATGGCAAGAAATAATACAAGAGAAATATTTAGGTATCTTAACCTTTTTAGATTGGATTTGACTAAAAGAAAGAATCAGTTTCAAAATCCATAATAATTTGAAAAAAACTAGTGGGATATTTTCCATTAGTTTGGAATTTCTTGACTTGGAAAATAGAGAATAGAAAGGAAGTAAGGATAGGCAAATACCATTGTATTAAAAGCAAAAGAGACTATAAACTTACACAAAACATAATAGATCATATCCATAGACAAGGAAATATGGCATTGGTGCAAGTGATATCAAAAAATAGGACTAATTTATGAAAACAAGGATGGATCATAGCAGAATATCTAGCATTGGGAGGAAATGATGCACACATTTGACATGATTAAACAAAGAAACCAGTAAGAGAAAATATAATACCAAATAAATAAAGATACTTTCTAATATGGTTCAATAATTAAGCAAGTGGATAGTACATAGTTAAATAAGGGTATAAGGTAATATTTGATAGCAGTAATGAGGAAAATATTTGGTGGTGGAGTAGAAAATGGAAGGTAAAAGCTCCCAAAAAAACCAGAATCTTTTCTTGGTTAGCTCTAGCAAGAAAAGCACTAACATGGTATGTTTTTCAAAGAAGGTCTTTCCAAGGACCAATTTAGTGTGCTATATATAGAAATAAATAAGAAACAATGGACCATATTCTTTATCATTTCCATTTTGCAAGAGAACTATCGAATTTAATTTTTCCTTTGACTCAAGGGAAAGGACAATGGCCTACTAGGAATATTCTAGATAACATACAAAAGTGGTTCAAAGAAAGAGTATTAAAGAAGTATAGATGTATAAATTTGATAGTGGGATGGTAATTATGGCTAGCTATAAATTCTAGGCTATTTTAAGGTAAGGAAATTATAGTGATTCAAGTACAAATACAAATTAAATTTATTTTTGAAAGTCTAAAATCTTCCCAAAACTAAAATTGAGTATGCATATAGTAACACTCATAATGGATCTTATGAAGTCATGGGCCTTATTTTATGGAGCTTACTAGGGTATCCCAAGTTAGTATGGGGTAGGGGAACTTTAATTAAATAAAAAACATAAGATCACTTTCAATGTAGGTCTAGGGGAAGGAAAAAATAATATGGTAGAATGTAAATTGTTGATCCTCTTGATGATAATAGTAATGGAGCAAGGTATTATAACTTTATAGATTTACAAAGATTCAAAATTAGTGATAAGTTGGGTTGTATATCATATCGATATAAAAAAATTGCTCCTCAATCCTTTCTATGAACAAGTGAAATTGTTAGAATCTTCTATAACAAAATTTCATACAAGCACATCTATAGGGAAATAAATGTAGAAGTAGATGGTCTTTTAAAATATGATTTGAACCTTCTAGTAGGCACTTGGTAGAGGGAAGAAGTGGTTAGAGGACTTGGAATTTTCTCATAGTCCTCTTATTAAGGATCATATCAAATAACTATCAATAGGAATAAAAAAAAAAGAGTTTTGAAATGGACCCTTGCCTTTATTTTAAAAAAATACAGGCTTTAGATGAATGTTTGTATTTATAATTGAAACCTAAGTCCTCCTTAGTTTTACTACTTAGGTAAATTTCATTCAAGAATTGTGATTGATCAAAAAATTATTCTTGCTTTCCATCTATTAGTATTTTTATTAGGATTCTATTTCTTAATTGTAATCTAACCATAACATATTATACTAGGGATTCCAATACTCTTCTTAGTTCAGTTTAGACCAACTCCTAGATTTGATGTAACTGAAATTCATGAAGGTACTTCATATTTGTAGCATTGTAATTTTTTTTCAAATTCATAAATAAAAATTACAATTTTTTTTCAAGAAAAAAAAAAATCCAAATCATTTATTCTTTAAAATAGTTTTACCTTACAGTAAAAAGTCAAAGGAGAAAAATAAAAATGCATTTGTTATGGAAAAAAATGAGCTAGGGTTTTTAGAAAACCTTAAATATATTATACCATATAAATTCATCATATCATAATCACTCTAAAAAAATTCTTTAGAAGCACTTTCATAATATAATTATAAACTGAACCAATAATACAATAATGATATTTATACTAGTATAGTTGATGTAAATCATTGTAGGAGACCGAAAATGGACTCCAAGGGTAAAAATTGCAAGACAAGACACCATACAAAATACACCAATAAAATAAACATGCAAATTCTTCATTTCATTATCTGGACTCACATCCTTCTTACAATAGTCTCCCACTCCTTATACTTCCCAAAAATAAAAACCCTAACCTATGCTACCCCCTTACCATTTTTAGTCACTTTATATTTTTAGCAACTCACTTACTTTTTTTAGTAACCCTAAAAAATAGCTTGGATGGCATCGAAAATGGAATCATGCACCTGTTATTCGATAATAACCACTATCCGAATATAGCAACCCCATTCTAGTTCTACACTAATAGTTATGATAACTTTTTCAGTTGTAAAAACTAAAAATTAAATTAAAATCTAATTTTGGGCCTCCTAGAGGTATCTTTTGCTTATAAACACCAAGGGAAATTATTTTTAAGTTCTCCATGCAATTTTGCATATTTTGAAAATAGAACAGTGTAAAATGGATACTCAAAGCAAAAGTTATGGCCTTGACAAGGTGCATTATTCTCCTCTAGTTGAAAATGAACTCATCTCCTACAAGTTCTACTAATGAAATGCCTTGGGATTTTCAATTTCAAGCCTTTTTAGTTCCTCCTCAAAATCCAAGTGTCATAGGCCTGGGACAAACCTTCCCACTAGACCAAATATTTGCTATAGTTGTCATTGCATGTGGTGATCACTTTACTATAAAGGACCTACACATTGCATTCCTTTTTCTTCTTAGGGATCTTCTTCTCCCAATATATGGTATTTGACTCTTCAAAAACTATAATATCACCATGAAATTCATGCATATTAGAGACATTTAAAACTGGTGAAATATCGAGGTCAATTGGCGATTCCACCTTATAAGCATTGTCATTCATTTTCTATAGAATCCTACAAGGGAAAATTTTCTTCATTTTCAATTTATTATATGTCCCCTTGGTAAATTGCTCCTTTCAAATGTGAACCATCACTCTGTCCTCAAATTGGAATACTTGGATATGCCTATGCACATCAGTGGTTTTTTTGTACTTAGTATTACTATTCTACAACTTGTCTCTGACCTCTTCCTGCAATTGTTGTATATGTTCAATAAATACTTATGCATCATCACTAACATGCTCATTTATTGGTAATTCAACCAAATCTAGAACATGCTTGGGGTTCTAGCCATAAATAATTTTAAATGGTAATTTTCCTATCGAGCGGTTCACTAAGTTATAAGCAAATTCTACTTGTGATAGGGCTAAATCCTATTATCGTGGCTTCTCCCCAACTATGCACCTCAAAAGGCTTCCCAAGCTCTAATTCACAACCTCAATTTGTATGTCATTCTATGGATGATAAGAATTACTAAACTATAACTTTATTTTTAGTTTCTTCCATAATCTCTACCAAAAATGGCTCAAGAACTTAACATCCTGATATGAAGTGATGGTCTTTTGAACTCCATACGATCTCACAACTTCATCAAAAAATGTACTGCAAACTTGGTTGCATTATTGGTTTTCTAGCAAGCAATAAAATGATACATCTTATAAAACCTATCTACTACAACAAAAATGAAATATTTACCTCACTGAATATGGGGTAGCCCTATCACAAAATCCATGCTTAGGTCATTCCATGATTCGAGGGGAACTAGTAAGGGCATATATAGCCCTCTATTTTATACATAGCCTGTAGCCACCTTTCATACTCTACATCTGGACACAAATAAAATTGCATCTCTCTTCAACTGTGGCCAGTAGTACTTTTCCTCCATAAGAGATACTATTTTATCTATGCTAAAGTGTCTTGCCAAACTGCCACTATGCAGCTCATAGATGATATTATCTCGCATGGAACCAACATGTATGCACAATTGTTTCCCCTTAAACAGATAGCACTCTTGCATAACATACTCAACAAATATTCTACCAACCTCACCCACAACTAGATTTTTGTACTATTGTACAATGCTTCCAAAATCTACATCAGATTCATACAAACACTCAATCCCCTCAAATCCTACCACTGCATTGTCCATGGTGGTTACCAATAGTACTATCTTACTTAATGCATCAACAACCTTATTCTGCTTACCAGAATTGTGCTTCAACACAAATAAGTATTCTTGCAAAAATGAGACCCACTTGGCATATCTACTATTTAATTTCTTTTGAGAATTGACATACCTTAAGGCTTCATGGTAAGTGTACATCACAAATTCCTTGGATAAAAAATAATGTCACTAATACCTCAATGTATACACAATTGCATAAAATTATACATCATAATTGGAGTAATTCTTTCTTACCTCATTCAAATTTTCATTGAAAACCACTACTGGTCATCCCTCTTGGCTCAACATAGTACCAATCCCCACATGATAAGCATCATAGTCAACTTCAAATATTTTTCTAAAATTATATAATACTAGCACGAGTGCTTCTAAAACCTTCTTCTTCAATATTTCATAACTCTAAGTTATTGATTTTATCCATAAAAAGTTTTTTTACTTCATACACTTTGTTATGGATGCAATAATACTACTAAAGATTCTAATGAAATTCCTATAAAAAATTGTCAAACCATGGAAACTTCTCACCTCTATTATATTCCTTGGAATAGGCCATTCAAGAATTTCCCTCACCATTTCATCATCCATATTCAATCCATCCTTGGAAATTACAATGCCTAAAAACACTAAACTTTCTTGAAGAAATATACACTTTTTCAATTTAGTATACAACTTCTCTTTTCATAATAAATCTACCACCAACCTCACATGGTGTAAGTTCTCTTCTTCATTTTTACTAAAAATCTAGATATCATCAAAATAGACAACCACAAACTTACCAATGTATTTCCACAAAACTCGGTTCATCAACTACATAAAGGTATTGGGTGTATTTGATAACTTGAATTGCATCACCATCCACTTGTACAATCCATATCTGGTTTTTAAATTTATCTTTCACTCATACTCCTCTTTAATATTGATATGATAATAACCACTCTGTAGATCAATCTTGTTGAAGTAGTTATCCCCTTCTAAGACATCGATGGTATCATCCACTCTAGGTATTGGGAATCTATACCTGATAGTAATTTTATTTATGGACATGCTATCTACACACGTCCACTATGAGCCATCCTTATTCAGATTTATAAGGGTGGGATTTGCACAAGGACTCATGCTCTCCCTTACTAATCATTTTCATATCAATTTTATCACTTGTTTATTTAACTTTACATTCTTGATTGGGCTCAATCGATAGGCTACCTAGTTTGAAAGAACTAACCTAGGAATTAAATCAATGTGATGCTAAATATCCCTCTTCAATGGTAACCCATAAGGTAACTCATTTGATATAACATTAGAATACTCCTTCAGCAACCTGGATGCTTTCGATGGTATAGGAACCTCCTCTACCTCTATCTTCTTCATCATCAATGCATAGCACCAACCAAATTATTGTGCCTCTATGATACACTCCTTTGCATTTAGAAAACTCTCACTTTGCCCTTCTTCCTGAATATGTAACAATACTACCTTGGCACCATCCTTCCAAAAGGTATATGCCCCCATCATGGATGGTCTTTCTATCATACTGACAAGGCCTCCCCAAAAATATGTGATAGGAATCCATAGGAATCACATTACACCAAAATTCATCTTTATAAGTATTCTTTATTGAGAATTTTACTAAATAGATCTTATCTATATTCACTTTATTTACTTTATTGATCCATGAAATGTGATAGGGGGGTGGGTGCTTCTCATATTTTAGATTCATTTTATCTACTATTACATTAGATAACATATTCTCACAACTACCACCATCAATGATTACTTCACATACCTTTCCTTCTTATGTGCATCTTGCACAAAATATATTTTTTCATAGCTAGGACTCACCACCCTCATCCTCTTGCACTTTCACCTTCTTTGGAGCAACCAATGTTCTATTTATCATGAGAATATTACATGCATCTACGCAACTTCTATCTCAGTTTTATCCTCTTCCTTAACCGAGTTGAATATAGCTTGTCATCCCTAATTCCTCTATTCAACATCATAGTGGATGCACTCAAATGCTCTGTGACCTTCCTCACCACATCTAAAATAGGTATATGACTTCCATGATCCATTCTCATTTTGACCTCCCCCATTACCTTGACCTCCCCTATTTCTACTTCCTCTTTGGTAGGTACCATGACCTTGTTCTGTCTCTTCCTATTTCTTCGTATTTGAGGGTTCTTCCTTTAATTAGCTAGATCCACCATACCATCAATTTGTATAAGATGTAAATCCCTTCTTCTCTCTTCTGTAATTACTCCTCTTATGCTTTTCTTCAGCCCTCAAGACCATTTGATATGCATATTCCATAGTAAGGGTACAATGCATACTCAACTCATCTTGAATAGCATAACTTAGGCCATTTACATACATCATAACCCTTTTCTCTTCAGTATTGTTATGCTCCACATGAATAGATAGCTTGTAGAACTCTTTGGTGTAGTCCTCGATTCTTTGGTCCTTCTGTTAAAGATTTTGAAATCTACAAAATATAATTTGGGAATAGTCTACAGGCACAAACTTTTCTTACTTCTTCATCTTATCCCAAGCCTTGATATTTTTTTTTCCTTTCCTATATCATTCCATCTGTAGATGATCCCACAAAATTAAAGTATACCCTTTCAACTTCATGCATGCGAGTTTCACCTTCTTTTCCTTAGCCATATTACTCCATTCAAAATACTTCTCCATACTATTTACCCAATCGATTAGCTCCTCTGGTTTTAACCCATCAACATACTTAGAAATATTGATCTTGATTCCATATTAAATTCCTTTAAGTCCTTCCAAGGATTGGATTAGATTACTTTCAAAATGTTCTAGTTCTTATTTTACATGATCCTTAGATCCACCTTCCTCAGCCATAGTCTCATTATCAGATCTTAGATCTGGGTCCACATTGGTGCGAGCCTCCGACATGAGATTAATCACACCAGTCAATTATGCTATTTTTACATGCATATCCTCAATATTCTTATTCATTTGGGCATAGATCCCTCACCCTCTCTCTCTTTTATTCATCTTATTTCCACTAGTGATATCTCACCCACTATGATACCAATTGATGTAAATTCACTATAGGAGACCAAAAATAAACTCCCAAGCTAAAATTGCAAGACAAGACATCATATAAAATACACCAGTAAAAGAAACCTACAAATACGTCCTTTCATTATCTGAATTTAGACCCCATTACAATAGAGCCTCCCACTCCTTGTACTCCCCAAAAAGAAAAACCCTAGCCTACGCTACCCCCTTACTATTTTTAGTCACTGTCTATTTTTAGAAACTCACATTCTATTTTTAGTAACCCTAAAAAAGATCTTGAATGACATCGAAAATAGAATCATGCACCCATTATTCAATAATAACCACTATCCCAAGATAGCAACCCCACTCTAGTTCTACACTAATAGTTATGATAACTTTTCCATTTGAAATTTTGAAAATTACATTAAAAGCTAATTTTGGGCCTCGTAGAGGCATATTTTGCTTGCAAACATAAAGGGAAATTATTTTTAAGTTCTCCATGCAATTATACACATTATAAAAAAATAACGAGGTAAAACAGATACTCAAAGAAAAAGTTATGGCCCTAGCAAGGTGCATTACTAGTACCATAAAGAAATTTATAATTTAAATAAAATAAAATTGCATACATGCATTTTCAATAAGTTAAAATTGTTATGAATTTAAAAGAGGAGCATACACCACCAATATAAAAATTATTTACTTGGTTTCTTGTTTGAAGCAACCCCGACAAGGTAGTCATCTGATTACCTTGGAAACAACATACATATATTAGCGACATCCATCTAGATATCCTCAAAGAATCCTCATTGAGCTCCATGCATAGAAATATAAGCTTAACTATCAAGCATAAACACACATGACAAACATAAGCTCAATAGGGTTCTAGAAATTTTGACCTATACTGGTTTTTTTTGCCTTGAGGCTCCTTTAGTTTCTAGCCTACTTTTCATGCAAAAGGGTGGGGACCATTTTAAAACTCTTTTTTTTAATAATCCAAAAAAAGAGAGGAGCATACACATTTGTCTTTATATACCAATACTACCTTAGTAGAAATAAAAGGACTATGAAGCTAATGTAGAAAATAATGGATGATCATGTTTGCAAGTGCCAATAATAACAAAATATCCCAATATCCATTAAACTTAATTTTTAGTGAATCTTTATGTGAGATACAAAAATCATTTTTAAAGTAAAATTAGTCCGATGGGATAGGATAAAAATTTATCATAGTCACAATGTTAATTATAAGTAATAATGAATGATTAAATTTTAAAATTTGATTGATTTACACTTAAATATAACTTATTTTATTAGGTTTGACATAATTTTGTACAAGATATAATTTACATCCTATCTATACTTACTTTTAATAGAATCATGTTTATCTGTTATGATCCCATACAAGTTCTAGATTTTATATTTTTTGTTTTATTTTGATACTTATATGGTGCACTTTTCCATGTATTATTATCTCAAATAGATTGAACATTCATCCATTTTACATTATGTGTATTTAATAATTATTTATTTATGACACTTGCAAATAAAAAGTATTAACAAGAAAAGAATGTAAAACACTATTAAAACCATGTGATTCAACTATATGAAAGAACTAAATATTAATTGTTAATTATTTTAGAAAATAAAAAAATTACTAAATGATATACATTGCTTTTATTTTTCTATGCTTATAAATTGAATATTTATTCAGGATCTTTTGCATCGATGTTCTTCAAGGAAGGTTCTTTTCAACAATAGAACTACTCAAAATGAAAAGAAGGAAGAACAAAGAATTATATTACTAAATGAAATGGACAATATGATTACCAAAAATGGACTTCAACCTTACTCAAATGAGACATTTGATAAATTTAAGGTTTGTTTTAATTTTTGGTATGACAAAAGAAATTTCAATTGAATACATTGTAGCTTTTTTTATTTCACTAATTTGTTTTAAAACTTTTTCAGAAATTAGCAGCAACACTGAGTGGTCAAAAGGTAAGCTCATTTACACAAAAATTGAGCATAACTTTTTATTAAGTTGTTCAATGGGTCATTCAATTTTTGTCAAAGAATACAATTTTTTATTGGATAGTAAAATATCATATGTTATTACCAAAAAATACTACTAATATTATTTTATTCAAGGAATGTTATATTTGCAAAGATGATTCTATATGCATTTATAATAAATTTTTGTTAAGTTTTTTTGCCTTCAAATTTTTTTTCCTAAAGACTACCTTAAATTCATTGCCTCCTATATGAATTACATACAATTACATTTATATTTTTTTTTTGGTAGATAAGATACTATAGCATTAATACTAATTACATTTATATTTAGGCTTTTCTTGCATAACATAATTACATATAGTACTTGTATTTATATTTATTTGACAACTAAGGTTTATAATTCCATATAGTCATTTACCTTGTATGATATATTAAAATATAGACAATATTTTTATTGATATATTATTCTTTTAATTGTATAACATGCTAATATGTATGCTCTTATCTCAAGGTGTGGGATAAAAAATTATAAATGATATAAGAGGGAAGCACTTCAAAATTTGATATTCAACGCTTTAAATTAGGAAAATAACAAAACTATTGACTTGTTTTAATGTATTTCTTAATTCTTAACTCTTTCTAGAATGAAGATAAATCAAAAGCCTTTGTAATTACATAAACATAAGAAATTGAGAAAACATACTTAAACCTAGCAAATTGCATGGTTAATCTAGTTTAAAGTGGAAACAAAATTCTATATCATATGAAAACATAAAAATAAAAATATGAGGATCAAACAATACAATTAATTTTAGATGAATGATTATTTTATATAGGGGAAGCCTTCATATATTTATCTTTGGGAAGCACAATTAGGCACTTGTATTTTTACTAATGAAATATATAACCTTTTTTATTGAAATAATCCATCATAGGTTTGTTAAGTAAATCACTTAAGACGGTTTTAAGCATCATGTTGATATTATTTTCAATATAAAAAAAATCCTTTGGATTAGGATGAGCAAATAAGAAATACAACAAGGTTTATGACTATAACAAGATTGGGGGGAGTTAATATTTAACTAGCAATATTTGTAATCCAGAAAAGGATAAAATTTTAATTAGTGGTTATGACTTAAATTCTATACAAGTTTATCCTTTGCACTAGTACTCAACCCATATTGTTAGTTCAAATAAATAGAAGACTCCATATGAATCAATATTAAATGCATTAAGAGTAGGCATGCCTCAAATAGGAAGTACCTTCCAAAAAATATATAAATTAAGGATGACGAAAGAGAATATAATAAATTGAAAAAATATTTTTCCATATTATATAAATTTTACTTCTAGCCAAATATTTAATCCCTTTTAGAAGATTTTAAGGATTTGGAAAATAGACCATAGTTTAAAGGGTTGCATTGAAGAGCTCTATAAGCTAGCTATTTGAATTAGACATTATAAAAATCATGAGAAGAATACGTTTATGAGTACAAAAGATATATACAATGATAAGTTTTACTGTAATATTCAATTTGGAGTGCTATGTACTATCCTTGAGAGTGGATGGAAGTTGTCAAATAATTTCTAAGGTTGAGATTGCATAATTGTTAATGCTCATTAGTGTTAATAGAATACGTGCCAATATGATGAAAATATAAAAATAAATAATACAATAAGTAGAATAAATTACTTATCTTATGAAATTCTTAAATTTGACCATATCATAACAAAGAACATTTAGGAAAATAGGTCATTGATATGGAATAATGTATGATGTAAGAAATTCTTTTTTAGTGTACATGGTCTTGAATATTGTTAATAGAAATAAAAAAATAAAGGTATAATAATGATATCAATTAAACTCTTTGATCTAAATAAGAACATTGAGATATGCCTAATGAATTACTGAACAAAAATAATACATTAGAGACAAAAATAATACTCATTAATGCTACAAGAACTTGTACGGTAAAATATAGAACTAGAAACTGATCTATGAATATTTGGAACTTGTTTTGACTTAGTGATTTTGTGAATATATTTTCCATTTTTTATTCTATAGGAACTGATGTTTTGGTTTTGAAAATGATATCTGATGAAATGACATTGGGCCTCAATATTCTTTATTTGTTCATGTATAATTGGATTTTTGATCAAATTGAGTACTCCTTGATTGTCACAATGAATTAGAGTTGTAGTTATTTTTATTCCCATATCAGATAATATATATTATAACCATAAAGCTTCACAAGTTGTATCTCTGGGATGCAAAATATTCTACTTTTGTGTATGACTATGCTATTGTATATTATTTCTTACTATGCCATGAAATTGGTCTTGATCCAAGATAAAAAGTATACCCAGAATTAGATTTTCTATCATCAATAGATCCAACATAATCAGAATTTGAGTACCCCTATGGAAAAAAATATTTATCATGCTTCATATAAACTAGTCCATAATATGTAATTTTCTTGACATATTGTAGTATTTTTTCTAGATTTTCAATGACTCTGTCTAGGCTCTTGCATGAACCTTGAAAGATAATTTACAACAAAAACTAAATCAAGTCGAGTATTTGTTAAATATAAAATACTTCTAATAAACTAATGATAATTTGTGGTTGAAACTAAATATGTACCATAAATTTTGGATAATTGAATTCCTTGTTCCATGGGTGTATCTTTAGGTTTACAATTATCCATTTTATATTTCTCTAGTAGAGTTTTTACATACTTTGTCTACGTAGTTGTAATAATGTCTTCATTCTAATGAATTTCTAGACCAAGGTAGTAATTCATAAGTCCTAAATAATTCATTTCAAATATCTTCTCAAGATCCCTCTTTATCTCCCTTATTAGCTTTTTAGAGCTTCATATAATTACTATATCATCAATATATACTATGAGAATAAATATATCATTCCAAACCTTTTTTGCATAAAAACATGGATATGATATACTTTGCTTGAATCTATGTATAGCAAATGATTATTAATATTTATGTTCCATGCTCTAAGAGATTTCTTTAGACCATATAAGGATTTTTTTTAATTTGAAAACCTTATATTTTTGACCTTTGATAACAAATCCTTCTAGTTGAGACATGAAAACTTCATCTTCTAAATCATGATTAAGAAATACACTTTTGACGTCCATTTGATGAAGTTGCCAACCATGATGAATTTCTAAGGCATATACTATTTTGATAGTAGTTATTCTTGTCATTGATACAAATATCTCTTCATAGTCAATTCCCTTTGTTTGTGTATATCCTTTTGCCACTAATCGAGCTATGTATTTATCAAGAGTTCTATTTACTTTATAATCAATATTATAAACCTAGTGCAACCTACTACTTTATTTCCTATAGGTAACTCTACTAGATTCTATATTTTGTTCTTTTGTATTGATGAGTACTCTTATTCCATAGTTTCTTTCCATTGTGAGTGATTTAGATCCTCAAGTGTTGTTGTTGGTTCTTCTGTAACACTTAGTAATCCTCTATTCATTCTAATTTGTTGTAGTAAGATTCAATATTTATTCTAAATTTAATTGTTTGAGTGTATTCCTAAGCCATATTGCTTCTCTTATTGGAGGAATTATAGAAATTTTTGTATATTCTAATTCTAACTCTATTTATTCTTGATATTTTGACTTTGTTTATTTTGTGAAATATAGAAATTTTTAATCACTATTTTCTTCTTTAGTATCAACTTTTATTTTTTCATAAAAAACTACATCTCTATTTATATACACTTTCTTTGTACTTGGATTAATTATTCTTTACCCTATTTATTCATCACCATAAGCAAAAAATATACCATCCATACTTTTTCATATAATTTTTTTCATTTCTATTTTTGAATATGTATATAAGCTTTGCATCCAAAAATCCTTAGCTTTGCAACACTTGGTTTATGTCCTGACCATGCTTCTTCTGAAGTAATATTCTTGAGTTTTCTTGTAGGTAATCTATTCTGTAAATATACTATTTTTTTATTTATGGTAAAGGTTTTTGAAAGGGACCTTGAAACTTCTACAAAGAAAAATTTGAATGAAGAACACAAGCTTATACTGAGAGGGGGGGTGAACAGTATAAGACCACTTTTAACTTTTTCTTTCAAAACAACTTTCAATTCAATATTATGCAGTATAAAGATAGCAATAACAACAGCAGTAATCAAAGCAATGCACAAAACACCATCCACAAAGTGACACAACAATTTACATGGTTCACCCAATGTGGGCTACTCCACAGATAAAACTTTTCTCTAAAATTTATATCACAGTTATTTGGGAAACCTTCCCAATTACAAAGTTTATGAGCCTCTGCTCAAAGGAGATACCTTCCCCTAACTCTGCTGTGGTTGGTGATCTTCTAGAAGACCTCTGCCTCTTCTACCCTTAGCAAGTGGAACTCTATCCACAGAAGACACCTGTCTTCCCTGCTCTGGATGGAGACCTCTTTCCTCACTCTATCACCTTAAAGCTGGTCCTCGAATTTGCACCAAAACATAGTCCTTTGGTCTGGCACAAATGTCCTCTTCTTCTTTCTCTGGTCTGCACCAAACACAGTCCTTCGGTCTAGCATAATTCTATCCTCTTCCTTTGTTCTACAAAAAATATAGTCCTTCACTATTATTGCGCAATCACAACTGCACTCGATCAAACATCGACCTTTGCACCTCTGCGCAATCACAGCAGTAGCGTCTTCGCGCACTCTGCTTCCTTGCAATCTCTCTCACTTAGAAGATTTGGCAAAATGCACTCTAACACTGCTATCGATCTTTGCACTCTACTTTTCGGTGATCGAACTTCACCCATGCACTCTATCTACGAAAATTGCACTTCGAACGCACACTTTGATCAACATAAAATTCTCCAAGTAGCCCTCCTTTTATACTAACAATCTCAAGATTAAAACCTTGATCTTAGTCGGCTGTAACCCTAGAATCCATCGACTGCAAAACCCTAAGCATCATCGGCTCAAAGTTAACTCTGTCGGCTTAAAACGCCTCTGGTTCTGTAGCTTTCCCACGAAACTACATGTCACGATATCTCGACACCTTTGCCTGTCATACACCTTCTTTTGCCTACTGTCGTGATATCACGACACTATAGCCTTTGTCGACTTCCTTTATGCTTATGTCATGAAATCATGACATTTCTGACTCCGTACATTCTCTCTCCCCTTTGAGTTACGAAACTGTGACATGTCATGAAATCGTGACACTTTCTACTTCTGCTGACGTCATCTCCACTTTTGTCATGAAATCATGACACTTTCTGCTTTTGCTGACATCATCTCCACTTCTGTCATGAAATCATGACATCTTCCTTTGCTAGAGTCTGCACTTGCCTTCTGGTCATGAAATCGTGACATCTTCCTCCACTGGCGTCTGCACTTGCCTTCTGGTCGCGAAACTGTGACATGTCATGAAATCACAACATCTTCATCCTACTGGCTTCTTCACTTTTGTCTGTCGTGAAATCATGACACTTCCTGTATTCGTACGCTATCTTTTTTGTCTTTTGCAAAATCATGACATTTTTAGCTTTCGAAAGCTTTTTCTACTGCCTGTCGTGAAATCACGACACTTTCTATGTTCGTACGCTTTTTCTTCAGCCTGTCACAAAATCGTGACGCTTCTCATTTCAAACTCTTCCCTTTGTTGCATGTCACGAAATCGCAACAGTTCTCACTTCGAGCTTTTTAGCATGTCACGAAATCGTGATAGTCCTCACCTCGACCTCTGCTGCATGTCGCAAAATTGTGACACTTTTCCTTCATTGCCTTCCTACACTTTTTGAGTCATGAAAATAAGACATGTCGTGAAATCATGACACTTTCCATCTTGCTCTCCTTCTCTGCCAACATGTCGTGAAATCACGACAATTTTTCAACTTGTCTTTTTCTCTGCATGTCGCAAAATCATGATAGTTTTGCCAGCTTCTTCTCTTTCTTCCAACATGTCGCGAAATCATGACAGTTTTGCCAGCACTTACTCTCTCCTCAAACATGTCACAAAATCGTGACAGTTTTGCCAGCCGCCTGCATACTTTTTCTTACTTGTATTTTTCTTGATCTTTTGCAACTGGGCTACTCTGATCTTCTTTGAAACTTACTGTCCATGTTGAAACCTTCATCAAAACAAATTCTTTGACATCAAATCAAAATTGCTTCAAGAACTTATTGACATCAATGACATCTATACTTGAGCAAAGGCAATGTACCCAAGGTACCCAAAATTGCCAACAATCTCCCCCTTTGTCATTGATGGCAAAAATTTACTGAAACACATCTTAAGAGCCAAAACTAAAACCTGCTGATCCAACAATTGAGAATCTACCTTTGAAGTTTTGCTCCCCCTAACTTGAAGCTCTTATCTTCACTTGAAGCTCTCCCCCTTACTAATATCTCTCCCACTTACTCATATCTCTCCCCCTTTGTCATCAATGGCAAAGGGTCACCTTTGGGGCTTGGGACTAAGAATGAGCCTCTTAGCTTAGTCCCTCCCCCACCTCCTAATGAGGTGATTAAAACAAGGGTGGGAGTAAAACTCCCATTAGGCACTCATCATCATTAGTGTCTACAATTTCCTTGTTGGGCCTTCTCTTGAATTCTTTGTCCGTATTTCTGTTCTTGTCACTATTTTTGTTCTTGTTCTCATCACTGTTCTTGTCCACACCTTGATCCTTGGACCTGTTCATACCACTTTTCTTTTTCATGTACCTTGGAAGTTTAGCTCTGCACTGTCTAGTTGTGTGACCTGCATTGTTGCATTTATAACAAGTAACACTGTAATTTCTTTTAGGCATACCTGTTCTTTGAATCCACCTGTTCTGACCAACCGTGAACTTTTTGTTAGCCTTGCAGAAAATTGCCTTATGCCCAAACTATTGAAAAGAGTAAAAATACCCTTCAAAGAAATTAGCACATCTGAAATTGTTGTTAAACTTCTTCATTTGAGACATGCAATGTGCAGCCGTGTGACCAAACTTGTGACACGCAAAACATCTGTCGTTAAATATTATTTTAATCGACCTCTTGGGTCCCGAAAACTTCTTCGCATTCAAAATTCTATTTTCTATTTCTGCGCATTTATCATCCACGGACTCATGATCTGAGATACTCTCTTCATCAGTACTCTCTTCTTTTTGAAATTTCTTACTAGATTCCCCAACCTATTCCTTGTGTGGTTTAACAAAACCAAGACCTGTTTTATCTGTTGTCTTTCTTTGTCCTTTGATGAGTGATTTAACATTTTTGGAGCTTTCTTGAAACTTGTACAACTTATCCTTGTACTCTTTAGTTTCCTCTTTCAAAGAAGCCATTTTCTGTTCTAATTCACTATACTCAAGCACCTTAGATTCTAACTCATTCCTGAGTTCTTGTGTCTTAGCCATAGAGACGTCAAGACTTTCTATAAGTTCATCTCTCTCCATACAGCATTCATCTAACTTATCCTTAAGTATTGCATTCTTCTTTCTTTCCTTTTTCAAAACACTAAGAGCATTCGTAAGTTCACTTTCAAGATCCTCTATTTGATTGCATTTTGAATCCTCAAGGCCTTTTTCAGATTTCTTATCACTAGAGGTGCTACCCTTTTCAAAAACCATACATGCATCTTCATTGTAGTTTTCTGAAGCATCCTCATACATACTAGCAACAAAATCATTATTTGTGCAATTATCCTCAAGGTGCCCAAAATTTCCACATCTAAAACATTTCATGACAATAAATTTATGCTTCGGTTCTTCCTCTTTTTCTGAAATAAACATCTCATTTTCATCATCACTAGAAGAACTTTCACTATCACTACTAGAACACTTACTTGCTTTGTCTAGGTAGAAGCTCTTCTTGTGCTTGTGAGAATGCCTCTTTTCGTGATTGTTGTACTCATCTTTGTTCTTCTTGTGATGCTTGTGCTTTTCAGAATCCTTGCTCTTAGAATCCTGTATATCTTCATCACTTTCATTCTTGGAAATAGTATAGTCAGTAGCATAATGACCAAACTTCCCACAGTTGAAACATCTTATGTTTTTCATGCTCTTGTGCTTTTTGGAAAACTTGCCTTTCTTGCTGTAATATGCCTCTTCATCACTAGAGGACTCATCACTCTCTTGAATTAGTTTGCCCTTTAATTTCTTGGTAGCTTTGAAGGCTGCCTCTTTCTTGATATCAACTTTCACTTGAGTTCTCAGCTCAAATGCTGCAAGTATACTATAGAGCTCATCCTTTTTCAATTTATCTAAATCTTTAGCTTCCTCAATGGTAGAAATATTTTCACTAAATCTATTAGGAAGAGATCTTAAAATATTATCACACACATCATTTTCAACAAGTTCAAGACCTAAGTCTTTCATGGAGTTAACAACCTCATCCATACGAAGCATGTAGTCACTAATATTTTCATCATAATTCATTTTGAGTTGTTCAAATATACCTTTAAAATGTCTCAATTTGGCCTTTCAAACATTTGCATCACCTATATGAACAACCTGCAACTGTTTCCACATTTCACTAGCTGTCTTGCAGTGAATAACTTTGGTTAGATCTGCTTTTTGTAAGCCTTTCAGGATTGCATTCATGGATTTTGAATTGCTGTGAAGCATGAGCCTATCTTCTTTAGTATAAGGACCATGTTTAGGAATAGTGTACTCATCTTCAATCACTTCCCATACCTCATTACCAAGTGCCATTAGATAGAATTTCATTCTTGCACTCCACAGACCAAAATCTGATCCATAAAAAATAGGTGTTGCATTGCCACTTGAATAGTCCATTGTGTTCTTTGGAAGCTTTTCCTTCAAGCTATTAAACTTTCCAAAGGAACCCGCTCTGATACCAATTGAAGAACACAAGCTTATACTGAGAGGGGGGGTGAACAGTATAAGACCGCTTTTAACTTTTTCTTTCAAAATAGCTTTCAATTCAATATTATGCAGTATAAAGATAGCAGTAACAACAACAGTAATCAAAGCAATGCACAAAACACCATCCATAAAGTGACACAACAATTTACGTGGTTCACCCAATGTGGGCTACTCCACGGATAAAACTTTTCTCTAAAAGTTATATCATAGTTCTTTGGGAAACCTTCCCAATTACAAATTTTATGAGCCTCTGCTCAAATGAGATACCTTCCCCTAACTCTGCTCTGGCTGGTGATCCTCTAGAATACCTCTACCTCTTCTACCCTTAGCAAGTGGAACTCTATCCATAGAAGACACCTGTCTTCCCTGCTTTGGCTGGAGACTTCTGTCCTCACTCTATCACATTAAAGCTGGTCCTTGAATTTACACCAAAACACAGTCCTTCGGTCTGGCATAAATGTCCTCTTCTTCTTTCTCTGGTCTGCACCAAACATAGTCCTTCGGTCTGGCACAAGTTTGTCTTCTTCCTCTGTTTTGCAAAAAATACAGTCCTTCGCTATTATTGCGCAATCACAGTTGCACTCGATCAAACATCGACCTTTGCACCTCTACATAATCACAGTAGCAACATCTTCATGCACTATGCTTCCTTGCAATCTCTCTCACTTAGAATATTCAATGAAATGCACTCTAACACTGCTATCGATCTTCACACTCTGCTTTTCAGTGATCGAACTTCACCCACACACTCTATCTGCAAAAATCACACTTCAAACGCACACTTCGATCAACGCAAAATTCTCCAAGCAACCCTCCTTTTATACTAACAATCTCAAGATTAAAACCTTGATATTAGTCAGTTGTAACCCTAGAATTCATCGATTGCAAAACCCTGAGCATCGTCTACTCAAAGTTAACTCTGTCGGCTTCAACTGCCTCTGGTTCTGTAGCTTTCCCATGAAACTACAACATGTCATGATATCACGACACCTTTTCCTGCCGTACACCTTCTTTTGCTTGCTATCGCGATATCGCGACACTACAACCTTTGTCGACTTCCTTTCTACTTATGTCATGAAATCGTGACATTTTTGACTCCGTACATTCTCTCTCCCCTTTGAGTTGTGAAACTGCAACATGTCATGAAATCATGACACTTTTTGCTTTTGTTGACGTCATCTCCACTTCTATCATGAAAATCATGACACTTTCTGCTTTTGCTGATGTCATCTCCACTTCTATCATGAAATCGTGACATCTTCCTCTACTGGAGTCTACACTTGCCTTCTGGTCACGAAACTGCGACATGTCATGAAATCATGACATCTTCCTCTGTTGGCATCTGCACTTGCCTTCTGGTCATGAAATTGTGACATGTCATGAAATCATGACATCTTCATCCTACTGGCTTCTTCACTTCTACCTGTCATGAAATCATGACACTTCTTGTATCCGTACGCTATCTTTTCTACCTGTCACGAAATCGTGACATTTTTAGCTTTCGAAAGCTTTTTCTATTGCCTGTCGCAAAATTGCGACACTCTCTACGTTCGTACGCTTTTTCTTTAGCCTGTCGCAAAATCATGACGCTTCTCATTTCAAACTCTTCCCTTTGCTACATGTCATGAAATCATGATAGTTCTCACTTCGAGCTTTTTAGCATGTCGTAAAATCATGATAGTCCTCACCTCGACCTCTGCTGCATGTCGCGAAATTGTGACACTTTTCCTTCATTGCCTTCCTACACTTTTAGAGTCACGAAAATGTGACATGTCATGAAATCGTGACACTTTCCATCTTGCTCTCCTTCTCTACTAACATGTCACGAAATCGTGACAGTTTTTCAACTTGTCTTTTTCTCTGCCAACATGTCACGAAATCATGACAGTTTTTCCATCTTCTTCTCTTTCTTCCAGCATGCCACAAAATCGTGACAGTTTTTCTAGCACTTACTCTCTCCTCAAACATGTCATGAAATCGTGACAGTTTTTCCAGCCATCTACATACTTTTTCTTACTTGTCTTTTTCTTGATCTTTTGCAACTGGGCTACTCTGATCTTCTTGTAAACTTACTGTCCATGTTGAAACCTTCATCAAAACAAATTCTTTGACATCAAATCAAAATTGCTTCAAGAACTTCTTGACATCAATGACAACATCTATACTTGAGAAAAGGCAATGTACCCAAGGTACCCAAAATTGCCAACATTGAAACAAGGTAAATCAACAAGATAAACCCAAGAACAAAAACAAAAAAGAGAGAAAGTACAACAAAATCTCAAACCAAATGGAGAGAGGAAATAAACTCAAATAAACCCAAGAACTAAACATAGATCAACACCAATTAGCCATAAAATGAGTCTCAACCACACAAAGCAACATCAAGGAACTTCATGTGAGTGATAGATCGATGAACCAAATGGAAAGGAAAATTATAATAAACAAATATCATCATCCTAATTGGTAGACCTAAGGTTCTAATGGAAATCAACATGACAAACCCGAAGGATATCTTCCTCGACTCCTCTATTAGAAATTGAGTCAAAAACTTTATTTCCTTCTCTTAAAACATGTTGGATAATAACATTAGAGTACCTACTAGCTTAGATATAAAGGATATATATATATAAATGCTAAGAGTTATCAATCTCGAGGCACATATCTCATTTCATGGGGGTGTGATCTCCAAGATAGGCATTTCCTAATTAATAACTCTCGGATTTTTTAGATATATATCCTTTATATCTAAGCTAGTACATACATTTATTGCATACATATATTAAGTTTCAATAAAATTTTGTGATATAGCTTGAGAGGTCCTAATGTTGAAGGCTTGGGTGCTATAAATAGGAAATCCAAGACACATAACACATGTAGTAAACTAATATAAACTTATCTTTATTAATATATTTTTAAAGCTTAACCGTAAGTAATCGTTTCTTCGTGTCTATATCCATTCACCGCAGGATTATGGTCTATAGCTGGGACATAGTTCGTGTTAACAACGTTTTTGGTGTGGCTTAACACCAAGACAACGAGGAATTCAACGGAGGCATTACAAATCAAATAGTATTTTCATAATAAATGAATTAAAAATATAAAAATAAAAATTTGCAGACTTACCGCTTGGACTTTACGCTACGATGAGCTCTCCCACTATGAGCGCAAAGCGACGATCCAAGCACAATTAACTTTGTTTCATCACTCTCACAAAGTGCTAAGTTTTCCACCTTGAGCAGAAAGCGCCACGCATGGTTTACTTTGTTTCATCACTCTCGCGAAGTGCGAAGTCTCCCACCATGAGCAAAAAGCCATGCACTATGAGCACATAGCGCCGCACATAGTTTCATCACTTTGGCAAAGTGCAAAGCCTCCCACTATGAGTGGAAAGCAACGATCTGCTCATAGCTAACTCTGTTTACTATGAAGTCTCCCACTATGAGTGGAAAGCCACATTCCACGCATAGCTAACTCTATTTTATCACTTGCGAAGTGCGATGTCTCCCACTATGACTAGACAACTACGCACGGTTTACTATTTTTCATGCTTGCATGAAGTGCCATGTCTCTCTCTATGACTAGTAAGCAAAATGAAGTGCACACTATTCTTTTGTTTGTTGTTTATAAAACCCTATAAACCCTAAGTTAAACCCTAATTTGGACATACAAACCCTAACTTGAACATATAAACCCTAATTTAAACATAACCATTCTTTTGTTGTATAAGAATTTTGTTCGTTGCTTATAAAACATTTTTAGACCTAATTTGGAGGCACATTTCACTTTGTTTTAATGAGAAATATTTATAAATTTTAAATTGGTATAAATTTTAATTGTAAGACACTTTTTTTAGATTAAATATTTTAATTTTTTTTTTGTTAATGTTGACTTTTAAAAAAAATTAAAAATGTTTACGACGTGACATGTATGATCTCTTTGCCTCCCACCCCCCTATATGCCATTATAGGAACGCCTCTCGACGTAACAAGGGTAACCTACGTATTAAGGTTGGACTTGAAAACACACCATGCTCTTGGCCGACCAAAGATAACGAGATTTCTTAATATTTTGAAAGTGCCAAACAAGTTTCATGTCTGTGGATTAATGTAAAGGAAATAATTGTGGTACCTAAAAGTAAATAAATATCATTTTTTTAACTTTTCCTTCTCTGCGAATATGACCTTTCTTATTTCCATTTTCCCACCACAAATGCACCGTGCATAGTTTCATCACTTTGGCGAAGTGCGAAGCCTCCCACTATGAGTGGAAAGTAGCGATCCGCTCACAACTAACTCTGTTTACTATGAAGTCTCCCACTATGAGCGGAAAGCCATAGTCCATGCACAACTAACTCTGTTTTATCACTTGCGAAGTGCGATGTCTCCCACTATGACCAGACAACTACGCACGGTTTACTCTTTTTCATTGCTCGCGTGAAGTGCCAAGTCTCTCTATGATTGGTAAGCAAAATGAAGTGCACACTATTCTTTTGTTTGTTGTTTATAAAACCCTATAAACCCTAATTTGGACATACAAACCCTAACTTGAACATATAAACCCTAATTTAAACATAACCATTCTTTTGTTATATAAGAATTTGTTCGTTGCTTATAAAACATTTTTAGACCTAATTTGGAGGCACATTTCACTTTGTTTTAATGAGAAATATTTATAAATTTTAACTTGGTATAAATTTTAATTGGAAGACACATTTTTTAGTTTAAATATTTTAAATGTTTTTGTTAATGTCGGATTTTTTTAATAAAAAACAAATGTTTATGGCATGACATGTATGACCTCATTTCCTTCCATCCCCCTGTATGTCATTGTAGGAATGCCTCTCGACGTAACTAACAAGCCTCCTAAATTTTTAAATGATATTGAAAAGGCTCCATGAAGGGGATTGAGAAGCTTTGAGATAGTTGATGACCAACAAGGAATCTCCTTCAACAATTAATTTACTAAAGCCAAAGCCTTCTAGGAAAATTAGGCCTTGATAAAGAGCTCTCACCTTAACCAAGTTGTTGGTTTGAACTCCAATATTCTCCATATAGGTTGTAGTGATTTTACCTTTATCATTCTTGATTATACTATCACTCCCAACCCTTCCCAAAATTTTCCTTAGACGATCTATCAAAGTTAATATTTATCCACCCTAAAGGAGGAGGGGTACAAATAATGCCTGATCTATCAAAAATAGGATGAGGAGATATTGCAACACAATTTTTTAGTTTGAAACTTGCAAACGTATTCAAGACCAGGTTTGGGGGTCCCATGAGATGAAACAAGGCATGCATTTTCAAAGGAAAATGTGGTTATGTGAAGCAAAGCAGTTAAAACAATAGTATATTCTACAAATATACTATTGTTTTAACTACTTTTAACCAAAATTTATTATCAATATGATCCTATTTTATCATCATCTTACCATTTCCATTATAGATCTATCTCTTCTTTCTGTGATATCATTTTTTTGTGGTGAATATTTTTGTGATGCCATTTTGTTGCGGTGAATATATTGTAGTAAGTTGTCTCTTTATTCCATTTTATTTTTGAAATAGATTAAATTCTTGTGAGTAAACTATCCTCCTCTATATTATCTAAGATTTTTGATAGTCTTTCCTAATTATTTTTCTAATTGAAATTTGAACTATTTTTTTGGAATTTACATGGTGGAATTAGTAACCACCACAAATCTAGGTATGTTTTCTTGTTTTTATGGCCACCATAGTATTCTACATTGTCCATCCCATAAGCTAACATACATTTCTTCGTGCAACCTACCCCTATAACCACCATGCCACAATCATTTTAAACCTTTTACATCATTGAAAGCACTAGGAAAGGGACAAGTGTTCAGTTTGGTGAGGCTCGATATTTGAACCTTGGACCTCCACACCCCTTATGGGGTTTTTTTAACCAATTGGTTTACACTTCGGACCTAAATTTGAACTATTTGAAACAACTAAAGGCTTCTAATTTGTATTTCATGAAGTATACTCACATTTTTATAGTATGATCATCAACAAATAGTTCAAAATACTTTTGTACTCCAATACTTGTAGCATTCATTGGACCACATATATATATATATATATCAATTCTAGTGGTTTTTGAGATCTATATTGATGGATTTCAAAAGGTATTCTATGTTGTTTTCTTGTTAAACATTCTGGACAAACTATAGATTTCCAAGAAATATTTGGTACTCCTTCAACCATTTGATACTTGACCATTTTATTTATGGACGATGCACTAGTATGTCTCAAATGTTTATGCCTTAATTATTTTTCTTCTGATGTTTTAACTAAGATATACATATTTTTAGTAGTATCCAAGATAAATAGATTTCCCTTGTAAGACCTTGTAGCTATCATATTTTGATCCATTGATGACCTTAAATTCTACTATCATATTTTTATCCATGAGTTGTGAAACTGAAAGAATATTGGTAGTCAATCCAAGAACATATAAAACATTATTAATTATTCCTTTTCCAGTTATTATATTGACTAGAACATATCCTATTACATTTAATTTTTAAGTCTTATTGTCTTCTATTACAATTGGTTTCTTATATTTTGCTCGTAGAGACTCAAATATGTTTTTGTTTCTAGTCATATGTCTACTTTATCTTGATTCTATATACCAATAATCCATCTTGCTTTAAATAAACCTTTTAATTATTTAGACATTTGAGGTTGACTACCTTATGTCTCCCTAGTTTCAATACAATTCTTTAATTCTAAATTTCATAAAACTATGTTGATATTGAATTCATTATAACCCCAAATATAGAAATTTAGAAATTCTATATAAAACAATATTTGCAAATTTTGTAATTCTAATTTTATGTTGGATACTTTATTTATCCAAAATTATCAAATTGCAAATATTTTAAATTTTTTTGTAAATTCAAAAATAATTACTTCAATATTCCAATCTTTATAAAAGATTTCAAATTGCAATAATTGGATTTCTAAGGTTTTAAATAATATTTCTAGATCTTATCTCTCACAAAATAATTTCAATATTAATCTTAGACAATAATAATATATTTTAACCTTATAACTTCCATTTTGGTATAAAATAAATTTCAAATGTAATATATTACCTCCAAAATCTAAGGTACTCCTTATTTGATGCTATATTTAGACTTGTTTTAGAAAATGAGTGCTCTTATTCCTTTTTGATTGGTCAAATGTGCTTCAACCTATTCAAGGTTCTTCAAAATTTAATGTATGCCCTCATTACTGTAGTAAATGAGCCTATGCTAGTTTATTTTTATCCAATCCAATAAATATGCTCTCCAAGATGTTTTATCTCACTTAGTAAGGATTGCCTTCTTGAATGACAAGTGAAAAATAGTATCAAAACTCTTCCTTGATCTTTTCTAACGTAACCTAAAACTATTCTCCTTATTCCAATGACTTATAGTGCTCCTCATTCCTTGTGACAAGTGTAATAAGGAATTTTATTATTTTATTCAACCTTTCAAATTATTACCTCATGCTTCAAGTAACATTTTGTTCTCCTTGGCTATGTTCTTTATATACTTATAACACTTTGTTGTGTGTGTAAAATTCTCAACAAACCAATGCAACATTGCATGGAACATTATAAATACCTATTCTTCACTTTCCTTCTTTGAAATTGCAAAACCCTAGCCTTTTCAATATAAAAAATGTGTCTTCTTTTTCTCTTTATATTTGTGTTCTTGCAAACAATTCTTCCTCTTCTCCAATGGTGGCTCTTCTCCACTTAGGTGTTCCTCTACAAGTGGTTCTTTAGGTTGAATCTTTTCCTATAGATGGTGGCTCCTCCCTTCTATCTGATGGTGCTTTATTTTTTGGATATACCATCCTTTTTGTTGGCTATTCTTCACTTACTTTTTTTGCAATTTTAGTGCTCCTCTTGGTGTCTTTAGACACATTAAATCTACCTCAAATTTGAGGACTATTAAAACTTTATTTTAATCAATAGATCTTAGAAAAAATCTAACTTATTTATTATAAAAATAGAATTTAATACTTTTTATTATCACTTGCTTTTAGTAATTTTAACTCTAATTCTTGTTGTTATATTTTGCATATTTTACAATGATAATGATGTCTTCTTCCTTGGCTTGGAGACACTTAACTCAGGCTTCCTTTTGCTAGATTTTAACAACTCTAAAATGATGCTTCCAAAAACTTGAAATAACTATTTTTAATACTTGTATAAGAAAATTTTTATAACATCAATATTACACACCTTGTATGGCCTCCTTTCTATCTAGTCTTCATGGTAATTTTCTACTCAAAACTTTTTGCCAAAAAAACTTATTTTTGGAACTTCAATTCTCCTCCAAAATATTTCTCTCAAACTTTGAAATTTGAAGCTATTAATGTTGCCCAAATATTGCCTTTTTGCTTTCCAAATTTGCAACAATTATCCTCCTTTAAATTCTACTAAATCCTCATGTGCTTTGTTGCCCAAATATCTTCCAAACCTATCCTTAAACTTCTTCAAAATGCAACTCACTTCTCTCCTTCTAATGCTGCACAAAATCGTATCTGAAGCCTCTTAAATTGCTCCCTATAAAATCTAATTCTTTGATGTCCAAGAATCTTTAAATTTTTTGCCTTCTTTTACTGCTAAGCCTTCCTTCAATTGGATTTCCAAGAATACTTTAAAATATTCCCAAATATTATCCAAATTGTAGCTCTATGCTTTATTAAATTTGCTATACTATGACCTAACTTCCTCCTCAAAAAATAGCAACCTCCTCCTTTACAAATTATACTTTTCAAATCTTCGTAGTTACCTTCAAACTTATCAAAATTGGGGCCTCTTAAATTATTATTATTTATTCAATCTTCTTGTCCAAATCTAACTTTAAATATGATAATTTCACTGTCCTCTTCCTCAAGAATCTGAATGTCTTCAGGTCTTCAAAAACCTTCTCAAAATTTGGTAAACTTCTTTCCAACTCCTTCCTTTTGGTCTTGTTGTAAAATGGTGACAATTGCCCCAAATTCTTCCTTTCAAGAGATTCTCCTACTTGTAATATTCTATCATGAACTTTCTTGAAATCTCCTCTGATAGACACTTCTTAAAATTCACTAGTTTCTCCTTAACCAGTGGAAATATCCTTTGCAACTTATAAACCTATGAAATATAAAACCTTATTGTGACTCTAATATCACTGATATCAATTAAACTCTTTGATCTAACTACAAATACTAAGATATGACTAATCAATTAATGAATACAAATAATACATGAGAGACAAAAAATTATACTCCTTAATGTTTTAATAACTTGTACAATAAAATATGGAAATAGGAGTCCATAATATAGATTTAAAAATTACCCTTGGTCTCCATCAAATAACTCTTGGTCTTCCTCAACTTACCCTTGAACTTTTACATATCAAATAATGTAATATATTCTAACAAATATAAGACCTAGTAGAATTTTTTTCTAAATCACTTGCATATATTAAATCAAAAGGAAAAATATGAGTTTAACTAGATCATTAAGAATATATAATTTTGAAAATAAATATCTAAAATATATAAACATGACAATATCAATAGTGAAATAACATGTTAAAATAAGATATTGGTTCCCTCAAAGTTAAGATATCTAGTTGGTGTAATGTAGTCTAGAAAAGAGATGTAATGAAAGACAACCTTTTCAATCATCCAAATATCAAACTCAACATCTTACAACAACTATATATTGATCACATATAAAACCAATCACAAGAACATCAAAACCAGATGACAATGTATTAAGATGGCATTACTCCAAGACAAAATTATCATAAGACTACAACATCTCAAGATAAAAATGGTATATTATGACACTACCTCAAGATGACAACACCCCAATATGAGAATACCGTAATATCACAAATGACAATGGCATAAGAAAGCACTACCATAATATGATAGTATCGCAAGGCAACGAGGAAAAAATATGACATATTGATGTTATATAATGACAATACTTTCAAGACAATGCAACTTCCACTTGAAGGGCACAATGCAATGATACTTCCACTTGCATTCAAATAACAATATTTTCTCACTTGAACAACATTTATTTGAATGACAATCCATTTTCTTTACTTGGTCGATGATTCCAAATGAAGTATGGACATATATAGCCTTTTTTAACTATGATATCTAGCTCTATGGGTTGAACAACCATTTCTACTTGGTGTTCTCTTCTAACTATACTTGGAACCCACAAAATGTATGCATATACAACATAAAATTCCAATAGCACAATGTATTCAACATATGATAAACATGCAAAAAATATAATGGAATGGAATATAATTTTTTTAATTGTTTATGACCATAAAATACACATTATTCCAATCCAAATTAATGCAATCATCCCCACTATCCAACACTTTCATGCATACCCTTTATATGTTTCTCTCCCTTCTTGCCATCCCTTTCCTCCTATTCTTCTTTGTGCAATTTGTTTCTTCGACATTATACTTGTTAGGTAAGAGGAAATATTTTTATGTAGAAGCATCACACTATAACCCTTTTGCTCTTAAATTCCTAACATTCATATTTTATTTTGGTTAGATTTTTATGATTGTTCTTTGCAACAATCTTCTCTCTAATATTGTAATGGTCAAATTTCTCTTAAATTCCTAACAATCATATTTTATTTCACTTAGTTTTTTGTAACCATTCTCTTTGTAATAGTCTTTTCTCTATAATGGTATTATTATAATGGTTTAATTTCTCTATGCAACGATCATATTGTAATTATTGGTCATATTATAACGATCAAATTTCTTAGAGCCTATAAATGATCGATTCAATTAGTAGTTAGGGGGTGTGCTGTGAGCTCCATACCACCACTTGGCAGAGTGAAGTATGCTATTTTATCTCTATATGATATTTTTAGTCTTGTGGTGTTCAAACATAGAGAGACATTGACATTTCTACCCCTTGAATCTATAATTGCATTTTTGGATGCTTATAATTTCAAGGCTATTATTTTAATAAAAGTATTTGTTTTTATCTACATCATGTTTGTGTGTTGTTCAAATTTTGCTATGAAAGTGCTAACATCAAGTGGTATCAGAGTTAATAATATTTCCTGCAGGGTTATGTGTGCATTTTTATATTGATTAAGTGTACTACACATGTGAAATAGAACATAAATATGTATTATATCAAGTGTGAAAAAACATGCCTAAAAATCTGTATGAGTGGTGAAACAAACACTTGGCATTTCATGGATTACCACAAGTGTATTGCATGTGTGAAATAGAACATGTACATGGATTACAACAAGTGTGAAACAAAATTTACCTAAGGATATATACAAGTGGTTAAATAAACACTTAGTTTTTCTTGGATTACTACAAGTTTGATGCACATGTGAAAAAAATGGTGTATGTATATTACATCAAGTGTGAAAAAAAATGTGCCTAAGGATATGTGCAAGTGGTGAAATAGACACTCAGGGTTATGTGGATTACCTCAAGTGTGTTGCGTGTGTGAAATAGAAATTGCCTAGGGATCTATATGAGTGGTGAAAAAAACACCTAATATTTCATGGATCACTATAAGTGTGAAATAGAACTTGCTTAAGGATCTGCTTGAATGGTGAAAATATGCTCAATTTTTTTTGCATGATGGCAATGGCATAGACACACCTTTTTGATCAAGGTGGAGGTGACATATACACAAATCAATATTTAAAACAATTAAATATATCATGAGTAGGAGCTCATGAAATTTTAAAGCATGGGAGTCTGATGTAGGAGCATCACATTCTAACCCTCTTCCTCTTAAATTCCTAATGGTCATATTTTCTTTTAGTTAGATTTTTATAACTATTCTCACTGCAATGGTCTTCTCTCTAACATTGTAATCGTCAAATTTCTCTTAAATTCCTAATGGTCATATTATCTTTTAGTTAATTTTTTGTAACCATTCTCTCTACAACAATATTCTATCTATAATATTCATATTATAACCGTCAAATTTCTCTATGCAATAGTCATATTGTAATGACAGTTCATATTATAATGGTCAAATTTATTAGATCCCATAAATGCTCGATTCGATCAATAGTTAGGGAGGGGTGGGATATGAGCTCCATACTACCACTTGGTGGACTCGAGTTTGTTATTTTATCTCTTTCTATTATTTTGAGTCTTGTGGTGTTCAAATATAGAGCAACATTAATATATATATCCCTTGAATCTATAACTATATATTTGAATTCTTGTAATTTCAAGGTTATTATTTTAGTTTTTTTTATTTGCATTGTGTTTGTATGTTGGTTGGCTTCTACTATGGTGCTACTGACATCATGTTTCATGAGTGAAAGCTCAAGAATGTTTATTAGAATCTATAACTAATATTCTAAACATAGTAATATTAGAAGCATGCATCCATGTCACTAATTCAATTGTCTAATTATTCTACATGACTAGATACTTACAATATACTCTACCTATTGTTCTTTTGGCTACTCTAGAATCTATTACTACCTCTATTTCCTTTTTTTCGGTAACTAAGTTATCCATTCTTACATCAAAATGTTAATGTTGATAATACCTATGTATTTGTCATAATATGGGTACAAAAATGCCACATTGAGAATTTATGAGATGTCTACTCCTTATGAGAGTTCAATTTCATATGAATTAGACCTTACAAGGTTCAATATTCTTCAAATTTAATTTGTAATAAGTGGTTTTTAGGAATTTTTATTTCCACAAATATGTTGAAACCAAGTCTCCAACCTAGAATTATTATGTCCATTACTTGAGATCAGCATGTTGCCTATATTTTATGGAACACTTTTCTAAATTAGCATTCACTTCCTAATGTAAATCCTATATATAATCAACAAAGTCATTTGCTACAACACTAGATTTCTATACATCAAATGTACTCTATAACTTATCTTCTCATATTAGATGAATTCTATACACAATATGTAATGGAATTTTAGATGTGATTTTGTTTATTGAATTCGTATATGCAAAATTTGCTTTTTTTACAATGGTTACCCATAACTTCAAGTTATTTATGAATAAGGACATTAATAAATTCCCTTAGGCTTCTCTTCACCTCTTTGGTTCTTTTATCCATTTTTGGATGATAAACTAAACTAAAACTCAATCTAGTTTTAAAATTATTCCAAAAAGTGCTAAAAAAGTGGCTTACAAGCTTAGTATTTCTATTTGATATAATACTTTTTATCAAATCATACAGTATTACAACTTCTCCTAATAAAAAATTAGCAATGTGAGTTGCATCATTCGATTTCCTACAAGGTATGAAATATGCCATCTTTAAAAATATATAAAAAATAATCAAAGGTGAGCCCCTTTTCAAGACAAAGACTTATATACATGTGGAAAATTTGTCTCAATCACTATCTTTGGCAGGTGTGGTTATAAAGGAACCATAGATTCTTTAATGAGTCTATCCATGATCATCAAACTATCATTTCTAGGATCCTATCCTTTTCCAATGAGAATGTGAACCTTATCTCTTTTGATAGATGTAAACCTCATCTACAGGAGATCACGATTGCTCAATATTTAAGCTTAACCTTGTTATATGAGTTTGTTCCTAGGGTAATCAACCCCAGAGCCAATGTTAAGTGGTCTCCACCTCCTACGGGTTGGTTTAAGCTTAATTTTGATAGAGCAACTAAGTACAATCCTAGAAGAGTAGGAACTGGTGGCATTGTGTGATATCATAATGGGAATATGATGCTTGTGTTTTCCAAATATTTGGGAACAAGGATGAACAACAAAGCTGAAGCTAGAGCTATGTGGAGAGGACTTCAAATGACTCAAGACTTAGAAGGCAATTTGATCATAGAAGGAGACTCTATGCATGTTATAAATCTCCTCAATAATTTGAAAACACCTCCTTGGAGGATTAAACCAATTTTTGAAGAGGCTAGGATCCTTTTCCAGGGAATACATGATAGAAAATCCCAACATGTATTTTGGGAAGCTAACAAAATTGCTGATAAGCTGGCCAATTTGGGTGTCAATGGTGATAAACATTTCAAATGGGAACATGGTGTGCCGAGTGAAGTAGAGGAGCTTATTCAACAAGAATCCCAAGAATGATAGTCAAATTTACCAATAGGTAAGGCACTATAAGTTCGAAGGCTAGGAGTATTCTCGTCTCTTTTTTGAATTGGACTCACAATAAAAATTATCTGAGCTATCATTCTTCGTGAATGTTGCTTGGAAATACCACAAAGACTAATGGGGATAGTCACATGTCAGATAACATGGCTCCTATATGTCTTAGTAATGTGAGGTTGGTTGATAATCACAAGGAAGGAAAGAAATGACAATATAAGACTTCGAACCAAAGACACGTGGATCACCAGATAGCCACTGCCATAAATCTAGCCAGCATGTTCACTTCTCCAAGGTTGATTGGCCAATATAGTATGTGGTACCAAAGCATGTCATATACGAAAGAAAGTAATTACCAAAGAATTATTAAGAGCAACTATCAATACAGAGCTTGTGGGAGTTTTTTTTAGTACTCTGCTATGTGTGTCTACAACTTTTTGTTTCCCCATTGTCTTAAGGAATGGATCCATGTCTGTTTCTTTTTTGTAATTATGATGCATGTGTGTTTTCTCGGGGTATACACAAAATGTTGTAAGGGAAGTTTATTTTTGATAACAGGCTATGTGCCTTACCGGATGTAATGGCTTTGGCGGCATGTAGATTTTACATATATAGGATCCTTAGTAAGGATATGTTCATCAACAGCCCTATGCTGATTTTTTTAAAAGGTTTTGGGTCAACCTATAAAACCCGATATTAATGCTATAGTATCTTATCTACCAAAAAAATCATTCCCCTTTTTTTTTCAAGTAAATCCAAGTATAAAGGCCATATTTATCTCTTCCTATGCCCTTTTTGCTTTTAGTAATGGTTGATACAACCTAGTGTTTTGACTTTTTTCTTTGCATGTTGACAAACTCAACAACACTATATAAATATTATTATATTTATATTCATTCCTATAAAATAATAGATTTCACAAATTTATTTCAAATTTTCATCTATTCCAACATATCTAGCTATTCCTCCAATATATTTATCTCTTATCATGTTATCCCTCATTAAATTGTATGGTATGCATAATTGCTTCCCTTTGAATAATAATACATCTTGGAAAAAATAATCAATTCATGGGGTTCTATCTTCCATATTAGGGTTATTTCAAGCTTCCCAAACTTCATTTAAGTTTATATCATCAACATAAAGCTATTTCATAGCATCAAAATATATTACTTTAATCCTCGTTTCACTCATTAACAAGTTTCTTCTAATTTAGGCATAAACTACCCTATTTAAACTACCACTTCTATGATTCCAAATAAATGAGTAAATCAAAATATAATCTACCAATTTTATGTGTATTTGGTTTAATTTCCCTTTATTTTTAATCAATTTTAAAGCATGATGATTCATACTTAACATAAATTCCTTCGATAATAGGTAATATCTCCACTTATTTATTGATTGCATAATGAAATAAAAATCCTAATAATACAATTGGATTCATTTAATTTCTCACTAAAATAGGTAATAAGTCTCCCTTATTGAATTAAAACTCCTCCAATGGCTATTCCACTTGCATCACAATCTACTTGAAAAACCTTGATAAAATTTGACAATGCTAAAACTAATTACTTCGTGGTTTTATCCTTCAATTTTTAAAACCTACATTCCATTGCACTCATCCATTTGAACTCATTTCTACCTAGATTCATTATTTTCATTATTGTATCATAAATTTGACTAAATTTTTTGATGAAATTTTGTAAAAAACTTGTCAAATCATAAAAATTTCTAGCTTCAAACATACTCCTTGGAAATGACCACTCCATAATATCCTTTACCTTTGTTGGATTCATATTAAAACCATACTTGGATATGAAAAAACCTAGCTATACCAATTCATTATTCATAAAACTATGTTTTCTTAAAATAATGAACAATTGTTCTTCCAATATTTGTAGAACTAACCTCAAATATATTAGGTGTTTTGTTGTAATCACAGTGACACTGAGAGGGGGGTGAATCAGTGTGATCTTTAAAATTTCTAATATATATAGTTTTAAATCCAGCAGCTATTTAAAACTGATAAAAGAAATATCAAATGCAGCAAGAAAGCATGACACACAACACAGTAATTTAACGAGGTTCACCAATGTGGCTACTCCTCAAAACGACTGCTTGGACTACCATCCAAATCCAGCCAATGCAAAGCTACAACTTTACAATATCTTTTACCAAGCACCAACTGGAAGGAGCACCAACCCCTTAGCTTTATCTCTTTCAAACAGAATGGAGCACCAACTCCTAATTTACCAGCACCTACTAGAAAGAGGCACCAACCCCTTATGCCAAGCTGCAACTTGGAAGTCAATAGAGATAATAAAAATGATAGAATAAAACTTTCACGTTGTTCCTTACAATCTGCTATTTTTTTGCATTCTGCTGCTTCTGTGCAAAATGCTTCGCACTGTCCGACCGCTTCTGTGTACTTCTTCGCACTCTCTACTGCAATCGGATGATCGATCACTTCTTGTCTGCGCTCTATCACTTTGCACTTAGAACTCCACCTCTACACATTGCGCTCTTCATTCATGCAATCACGATATGCAGACTCAAACTACGACTTCACAGTCAGCTCGACACGAACTTCACTTGCGTAATCACTCTACTCGCATTCGCACATTATCTTTCACACGCTGTCACACTCAAACTCGAAGTAGGCCCTCCTTTTATAGAAGAAATTTTAGGAACAAATCCTTAAACAACAGTTGGCTGTAACCCTAAGAATGTTGGCTGCAAAACCCTAGAATTTGTCGACCCAGATTCAACTTTGTCGGCCTCAACTATTCCTAAACAACAGTCGGCTGTAACCCTAAGAATGTTGGCTGCAAAACCCTAGAATTTGTCTGTTGCAAACCCTAGAAATTATCAGCTACGAACCCTAAAATCTGTCACCTGCAAAACCCTAAAATCTGTCGGCCCAAATCCAACTTGGGCCTACTGCCACCTCTGTCACCTTCCTATGACTATTGCCGTGAAATAGAAACATGTCGCGATATCGTGACACTTTTTGTAGCCGTACGCCTTCTTGTCCTTGCTGTCATGAAATCGTGACCCTTTTGGCCTTTGATAGCTTTGCCACCGTTCTTGTCGCAAAATCGTGACACTTCGAACTTTTGCTGACGTCATCCTCATTCTTGTCACGAAATCGTGACGCTTTCGGCTTCTAGCGACTTTTCTTGCAACCTGTCATGAAATCGTGACACTTTCAGCTTTCGCTGACGTCATCCTCATCTTTGTCGCAAAATCGTGACGCTTTCGGCTTCCGTACATTTCTTGCTTCATGCAGTAGCGAAATCGCTACAACTTTGTGCCTTGTGCTTCCAACTTTGCTTCTACCCGTGAAATTTTGACTTGTAGCGAAATCGCTACACCTTTTGCACTTTTGACTTGTAGCATAATCGCTACACCTTTGAGTTCTACACTTTTGACTTGTAGCGAAATCGCTACACCTTCGTGTTGTGCACTTTTGACTCGTAGCGAAATCGCTACACCTTCGTGTTGTGCTTTTTCAACTCGTAGCGAAATCGCTACACCTTTGTGTTGTGCACTTTTGACACGTAGCGAAATCGCTACACTCCTACTTTCTTTGTGCAATTTTAACATGTAGCGAAATCGCTACAACTTTTCCACTTAACGCTTTCTCCTTGCTTCGGCCAACGAAATTTCAACATGTAGCGAAATCGCTACAACTTTTCAACTTAACGCTTTCTCCTTGCTTCGCCAGCAAAAATCCAACATGTAGCGAAATCGCTACGTTTCTCGACTTAGCTTCTTGGCCTCCAACATGTCACGAAATCGTGACGTTTGCCTTGCACCTTCTCTCTCCTCATTTTTGTCGTGAAATCATGACATTTTCGGCTGCGCCTTCTCTCTCCTCATTTTTGTCATGAAATCATGACATTTTCGACTGTGCCTTCTCTCTCCTCATTTTTGTCACGAAATCGTGACATTTTCGACTGCGCCTTCTCTCTCCTCCGACTTGTCATGAAATCATGACAGAAAACATGTCGCGATATCGCGACAGTTTTCTAACTTGTCTTTTTCTTCAAATTTTGAAACTGGGTCACTTCGTTTTCTAGGAATTGCACTTTACATAATCGGCTATCCTTTGAACTTCGTCTTCTGCATCCGAATGACTCCTGAACTTTCTATCCACTGCATCATTAGATCTAACTCGCCTGTGTTGACAACAATGACAAACTTCTTGCAACACCTTGCTCAACAATCTCCCCCTTTGGAATTGTTGGCAACACCTGTGTACATTCCTCGTAACTCTTCTCCCCCTTTGTCAATAATACCAAAGGGTTGTTGCAGACTCCCCCTGAGTCCATCCTCACAATTCTCAGGCACAATTTGTTGCATCTAGCACAAATTATGATCATGAGCAAAAGAATAGTCAAATACTCAAATGCTCCCCCTGAGAAAGTGATCCCTGTAGCTAGTCACTTCTTAGGAAGTGTGACTACTCCTAATTTGCTTCGAAGGTACTCAAACACTTCCTTGGGCAAAGGTTTTGTAAAAATATCTGCTACTTGTTCTGTAGTTGGGACAAAATCCAATTTGACTTCTCCTTCTGCAACTTTCTCCTTCAAGAAATGATACCTTATAGCAATGTGTTTAGTCCATGAGTGCATAACTGGATTCTTGGAGATGTTAATTGCACTGGTGTTATCACACTTAACAGATATTGGTTCACTGAAATTAATTCCAAGATCTTTCAAAGTTTGTTTCATCCACAAGACTTGTGTACAACATGTTGTTGCTGCAATATATTCTGCCTCACTGTAGATAAAGAAACCGACTCTTGCTTCTTACTTGTGCCATGCAACCAATCCTGTCCCCCAAATAGAATGCACCTCCACTGGTACTTTTTTTGTCATCAACACATCCAGCCCAATCTGCATCCGAATATGATATAAGAGTGAAGTCTTTGCCTTTTGGATACCACAACCCATACTCCATGGTGCCCTTGAGATACCGAAAAATCCTTTTAACTCGCTGTCACATGAGTCTCTTTGGGACTCGGCCCGAAATCTAGCTACCATGCAAACCGCTCGTAGAATATCGAGTCCAGTAGTTGTTAAATATAGTAAACTTCCAATCATAGATCTGTACATGGTTTGGTCTACAGGTGGAGATTTGTCTTCTTTACTCAATTTGCAGCCTGTTGTCATGGGAGTGCTAACTGGCTTACAGACCTCCATAGTGAACCTCTTTAGCATTTCTTTCACATATTTGATTTGGGAAATGAATATGCCTTTCTCATTTTGATTAACTTGTAGCCCAAGAAAGTAAGACAATTCACCAATCATAGACATTTCAAATTCATTCCGCATCTTATTTGCTAAGTCTTTACAAGATTCATCTTTGTTGTCGCCAAATATGATATCATCTACATAGACAACTAGAACAATGAGATGCCCACCTTCTTTTTTTACATACAGATTCATCGTCCACTAAACCTTTCTTGAATCCCTGTTGAGAGAGATAGTTATCTAGCCTTGCATACCATGCCCGTGGTGCTTGTTTTAATCCATACAATGCTTTCTTTAATTTGCAGACAAGGTTAGGATCCTCACTAATTTGAAAGCCATCTGGTTGTTCAATATAGACCTCTTCTTCAAGTTTCCCATTTAAAAAGGCAGATTTTACATCCATTTGATAAACTCTGAAGTTCTTGTGAACTGCTAAGGCCAAAAACATTCTAATTGCTTCTAATCTGGCCACTGGAGCAAAAGTCTCTTCAAAATCAATGCCTTCGACCTGTGCATATCCTTTACAAACCAGTCTTGCTTTGTTCCTAATGACCTGTCCGTCTTCATTTAATTTGTTTCGAAATATCCATTTGGTGCCGATTACATTCTTATTTGCAGGTCTAGGTACTAATTCCCAAGTTTTGTTCTTTTCAATCTGATCTAACTCTTCATTTATTGCCTTCATCCAGCTATCATCTTTGCTTGCTTCATCTATGTTTTTGGGCTCAATGCTAGATAAAAGAGAGTAATTACTTATTACTTTCCTTCTTGTCTGAATGCCAGTTGTGGGATCTCCAATTATTTGGTCTCTTGGATGATTTTTCTGCCGACTGCCTATTTTGAATTTCTTGTTTTCTTGCACCTCTCGAGTCATCGACTAATTCATCTGAATCAAACGTAGATTTATTTTCTGTTTCATTCACCTCATCTCCTTCAATGACTTCTTCATAGATTGGGTAGTTTTCCTCAAAGTCAACTAATCGTTTCCCACCTTCATCGAATTTAACATCTGCACTATCCACAATTTTCTTGAGTCTCTTGTTGTAGCATTTGTAAGCTTTGCTTTTTGATGAATACCCAACAAAAACACCTTCATCTGCTCTATCTTCAAACTTCCCAAGGTTGTCATCTATTTTTTCTGATGTAGCACCTACAGCCAAATACTTTGAGATGTTTTGTTGTTGCTTTTCTACCAAACCACAACTCATAAGGTGTTTTGCATTCATGAGTTCTTAACATATATCTATTTTGGATGTATACTGTAGTGTGAACTGCTTCTTTCCAGAATCTATCTGCTATTTTATTTTTTTCCAGCATGGTGCGTGCCATTTCCTGTATAGTTTTGTTCTTTCTTTCTACTACACCATTCTGCTGTGGAGTTCTAGCTGCTGAATATTGTCTCCTGATACCATGTTTTTCATAGTATTCTATAAATTCATTCGAAATGAATTCTCCTCCTCTGTCTGATCGTAAGCATTTGACCCTTTTTCTCGTTTCATTCTCAACTAGCCTGTTTGAAGGTTCCGAACATTTCAAAAGCTTCTGTTTTATCTTTTAAGAAAAATATCCATGTCATTCTGGAATAATCATCGATACACAACATAAAGTATTTGTCACCGTTTATGCTTTGAGTTCTCATGGGTCCACATAAGTCTATATGAATAAGTTCCAAGGGCCTCCTAGTGTGGTATTCTTTTGTTTTGAATGAGACTCTGGTTTGCTTTCCCTTCCGACATGAAGCACAAACATTGTTTGAAGGTTTTTTAATGGTTGGAATATCTCTCACTCCTTGTTTAGAGCTGATTTTCACCAAATTATCAAAACTTATGTGTCCAAGCCTCTTGTGCCACAACCAGCTTCTCTTCTTCTTGTCCAATGAAACACGTACCTTCCGAAGTTTTTGAGAGTGTGTACAGATTTCCGGACGTCCTTGAACCAGATTGCTATCAATTTCCCACTTGTTTATTTTTTTGACTTCACAACCCTGCTTTTTGAAGACTACTTCATGTCCTTTATCACAGATTTGACTGACACTTAACATGTTGTGTTTCAAACCATCCACAAATAAAACTTCTTCTGACTTGATTTTCCCTTCACTAATTTTGATAGATCCTTTTCCTATTATTTTGGCTCCATCATTATTTCCAAACTTCACAGAGCCACCCTCATATTTTTGTAGTTTTTCAAATTTTTGTTTATCACCTGTCATATGACTTGAGCAACCACTATCAAGAATCCATGGTACACATTTATTCTGAGCCCTGAAAGCTGTCTGCACTATTAAAGATTCCTTTTCTTCCCTGAGCTGTTCTTTCTGTTTCCATTCTGTTTTGACTATGGTATTGGGCTCTAGCTTGGATTTCCCCTTTTCAAAATCTTGCACATATCTTTCAGAAATAATTCTATTTTGTTTTGCCCTATATGGTTGAATTCTTCTTTTCTGAGATTGATTTGAAACAGAAGTACTATGACAGTTTCTAGCAATATGCCCAAAGTTGTGACAATTAAAGCATTCTACTGCATAACTCATTAGAGGAGCAAAAGTATTTCTACTAGTGAAACTTCTTGGACCTACATTATACTTGCAGTTAGCAATTTTATGCCCATAACCATTACATTTGAAATAGAAACCATAAAAGTAATGATTGAACCTGAAAGATGGTTTTTGCCAAGTTGTTGTAGGAGCCTTAGATCTTCTTTTCTTTTGATGTGTGACCTTGGTAAAACCATCATTGTCAGTTCCTATTTCAGGACTAGCATTACTGCTTTCTTTTGCCTGATTTGTTTTTCTTTCAATAGCCTATTTCTTGTCTTTACTCTTTTCACATTCAACATTGCTTGCCTTTGGTCCATTTGATGATTCTCCTTCAATAAAGCCCAGACCGAATTTGATACCTGTGGGTCTTTGATCGCTTAGGATTTTGTCCAGCTTCATCGAACTTTCTTCACGTCTTAAATGGCAACTAATTTTTTGATCCAGCTCTTGTATCTGTATTCGAAGACCAACATTTTCTTCTTCCAATTTGCAACAGTAATCTATCTTCATGGTTACCCGAACTTCAAGATCTTCGGACATTTTCTTGTACTCTTCTGTCTCGTGTTTTTAGACTGGTTATAATGTCATTTGCATCCTCAAGCTTCCTTGACAGTTTTTTATTCTTTCTTTTCTCAGATTTCCATTCCATAAGAGCAGAAACCAGCTCACCTTCTAAATCAACTTCAGCCTCACCTTTTTCAATAGACACTTTAGAGTTCATTCCTTCTCTCTTTTCTGTGTTTTCTTGCCTCTTCCGATTTTTCTACTTCAAATGCCATAAAGAGAGCCTCACCTGTTCCTTCTTCGGAGTCTTCACTAGAGCTGTCCTCTGAAGAATCTGCATTTCGGGAGATAAAACTTTTCTTTTTGAAATTGCCTTTCCTGAAGTTTGATTTCTTCGAAGTTTCCTCACCTTGGTTCTTTTCATTGAGAGGACATTTTGTCGCAAAGTGCCCAATGCCTCCACAGTTGAAGCATTTAAATGGTAGCTTTCCTCTGTACTTTCCTTTTCCCTTTCTCAATTTTTCGACAAAATTTGCTTCCATTTCATCTCGATACATCCTCTTCTTCAGACTCTAGTTTTGTGACTTTGCCTTTTAGGGCTTTGAAAGCGGCTTCTCTATCTGTGGGATTAGACCTTCCTATTCTCATTTCACAAGCAGTCAAAGAACCATGCATCTCATCCATACTAAAATGATTTAGATCTTTGGCTTCTTCTATGGCAGAGACTTTAGAATCAAATCTAGGAGGGAGCGATCTTAATACCTTTTTCACGATAGTAGCATCATTTATATTTTCATCAAGACCTCTGATTGAATTGGTGATCCCATTGACTCTTTGCATGAAAGTCTCTATGTTCTCATCATTGTCCATATTTAAAGATTCGAATTGAGCTCGATGTGTTTGAAGCTTGGCCTCCTTGATCCTATCATCTCCTTCATGAATGTTCTCTAGTTTATCCCATACATCTTTTGTTGATTCACAATTTATGATCTTGACTAGCTCACTGTCCACTAGTCCACACATGATGGCATTTTTTGCTTTTGAATCATTTTCAAATGCCTTTTTACCAGCAGTGTCTGTTGGAGCAGTGGCGGGAGCTTTGTAACCATTAACTACTGCACCCCAGATGTCAAAACCCAAAGCACTGAGATATGTCTGCATTCTAATTTTCTAGAACGCATAATTAGTTCCATCAAACAATGGTGCTTTGTTCGAGGAGAACCCTTCACCACTTGCCATTGCGTCACTTCCAAGATCACCCTAGTCGTTTGAGCCTATTCAGGAACTTGGCTCTGATACCAATTGTTGTAATCACAGTGACACTGAGAGGGGGTGAATCAGTGTGATCTTTAAAATTTCTAATACATATAGTTTTAAATCCAAAGACTAGTTTAAAACTGATAAAAGATATATCAAATGCAGCAAGAAAGCATGCACACACAACACAGCTAATTTAACGAGGTTCACCAATGTGGCTACTCCTCAAAAATGACTCGCTTGGACTACCATCCAAATCCAACCAATGCAAAGCTACAACTTTACAATATCTTTTACCAAGCACCAACTGGAAGGAGCACCAACCCCTTAGCTTTATCTATTTCACCAACAGAATGGAGCACCAACTCCTAATTTACCAAGCACCTACCGGAAAGAGGCACCAACCCCTTATGCCAAGCTACAACTTGGAAGTCAATAAGATAATAAAAATGATAGAATAAAACTTTCACGTTGTTCGTTACAGTCTATTTTTTTTTGCATTCTGCTGCTTCTGTGCAAAATGCTTCACATTGTCTGACCGCTTCTATGTACTTCTTCGCACTCTCTAATGCAATCGGATGATCGATCACTTATGTTGTCTATGCACTATCACTTTGCACTTAGAACTCCACCTCTACACATTGCACTCTTCATTCACGTAATCACAATATGCAGACTCGAACTACGACTTTGCACTCTGCTCGACATGAACTTTACTTGCGCAATTACTCTGCTCACATTCGCACATTATATTTCATCGCTGTCTCTCAAAGTTGAAGTACCCATACTTTTATAGAAGAAATTTCAAGAACAAATCCTTAAACAACAGTCGACTATAACCCTAAGAATGTCGACTACAAAACCCTAGAATTTATCAAACCCATTCAACTTGTCGACCTCAACCCTAAACAACGATAAACCCTAAGAATGTCTCAAAACCCTAGAAATTGTTGGCTACAAACCCTAGAAATTTTTGACTGTAAAACCCTAAAATCTATCGAAAAACCTAAAATTTGTCGGCCCATCCAACTTCTACGCCACCTCTGTCACCTTCCTGTAACTATTGCCACGAAATAAAAACATGTCACGATATCGTGACACTTTTTGAAACCGTACGCCTTCTTGTCCTTGCTGTCACGAAATCGTGACCCTTTTGGCCTTTGATAGCTTTTCCACCGTTCTTGTCACGAAATCATGACACTTCAAACTTTTGCTGACGTCATCCTCATTCTTGTCGTGAAATCGTGACGCTTTCGGCTTCTAGCGGCTTTTCTTGCAACCTGTCATAAAATCGTGACACTTTCAGATTTCTTTGACGTCATCCTCATCTTTGTCATGAAATCATGACACTTTCGGCTTCTGTACATTTCTTGCTTCATGTAGCAGCGAAATCGCTACAACTTTGTGCCTTGTGCTTCCAACTTTGCTTCTACCCGTAAATTTTGACTTGTAGCAAAATCGCTACACTTTTGTGCCTTGCACTTTTGACTTGTAGCATAATCGCTACACCTTTGAGTTCTGCACTTTTGACTTGTAGCAAAATCGCTACACCTTCGTGTTGTGCACTTTTGACTCGTAGCGAAATCGCTACACCTTTGTGTTGTGCTTTTTCAACTCGTAGCGAAATCGCTACACCTTTGTTTTGTGCACTTTTGACTCGTAGTGAAATCGCTACAACTTTTCACTTAAACTTTCTCCTGCTTTGAAATTTCAACATGTAGCGAAATCGCTACAACTTTTCAACTTAACGCTTTCTCCTTGCTTCGGCCAAGGAAAATTCAACATGTAGCGAAATCGCTACAACTTTTCAACTTAACGCTTTCTCCTTGCTTCCACCAGCGAAAATCCAACATGTAGCGAAATCGCTACGTTTCTCGACTTAGCTTCTTGGCCTCCAACATGTCGCAAAATCGTGACAGTTTGCCTTGCGCCTTCTCTCTCCTCATTTTTGTCGTGAAATCGTGACATTTTCAGCTACGCCTTCTCTCTCCTCATTTTTGTCATGAAATCATGACATTTTCACTGTGCCTTCTCTCTCCTCATTTTTGTCATGAAATCATGACATTTTCGACTGTGCCTTCTCTCTCCTCCGACTTGTCATGAAATCATGACAGAAAACATGTCGCGATATCGCGACAGTTTTCTAACTTGTCTTTTTCTTCGAATTTTAGAAACTGGGTCACTTTTGTTTTCCAGGAATTGCACTTTACATAATCTGACTATCCTTTGAACTTCTGTCTTCTGCATCTAAATGACTCCTGAACTATCTATCCACTGCATCATTAGATCTAACTGCCTGTGTTGACAACAATGACAAACTTCTTGCAACACCTTGCTCAACAATCTCCCCCTTTGGAATTGTTGGCAACACCTGTGTACATTCCTCGTAACTCTTCTCCCCCTTTGTCAATAATACCAAAGGGCTGCTGCAGACTCCCCCTGAGTCCATCCTCACAATTCTCAGGCACAATTTGTTGCATCTAGCACAAATTATGATCATGAGCAAAAGAATAGTCAAATACTCAAATGCTCCCCCTGAGAAAGTGATCCCTGTAGCTAGTCACTTCTTAGGAAGTGTGACTACTCCTAATTTGCTTCGAAGGTACTCAAACACTTCCTTGGGCAAAGGTTTTGTAAAAATATCTAGCTACTTGTTCCGTAGTTGGGACAAAATCCAATTTGACTTCTCCTTCTGCAACTTTCTCCTTCAAGAAATGATACCTTATAGCAATGTGTTTTGTCCGTGAGTGCATAACTCGGATTCTTGGAGATGTTAATTGCACTCGGTGTTATCACACTTAACCGATATTGGTTCACCGAAATTAATTCCAAGATCTTTCAGAGTTTGTTTCATCCACAAGACTTGTGTACAACATGTTGTTGCTACAATATATTCTGCCTCAGCTGTAGATAAAGAAACCGACTCTTGCTTCTTACTTGTGCCATGCAACCAATCTGTCCCCCAAATAGAATGCACCTCCATTGGTACTTTTTCTGTCATCAACACATCCAGCCCAATCTGCATCCGAATATGATATAAGAGTGAAGTCTTTGCCTTTTGGATACCACAACCCATACTCCATGGTGCCCTTGAGATACCAAAAAATCCTTTTAACTGCTGTCACATGAGTCTCTTTGGGATCGGCTCGAAATCTAGCTACCATGCAAACTGCCTGTAGAATATCGAGTCCAGTAGTCGTTAAATATAGTAAACTTCCAATCATAGATCTGTACATGGTTTGGTCTATAGGTGGAGATTTGTCTTCTTTACTCAATTTGTAGCCTGTTGTCATGGGAGTGCTAACTGGCTTACAGTCCTCCATAGTGAACCTCTTTAGCATTTCTTTCACATATTTGATTTGGGAAATGAATATGCCTTTCTCATTTTGATTAACTTGTAGCCCAAGAAAGTAAGACAATTCACCAATCATAGACATTTCAAATTCATTCTGCATCTTATTTGCTAAGTCTTTACAAGATTCATCTTTGTTGCCGCAAAATATGATATCATCTACATAGACAACTAGAACAATGAGATGCCCACCTTCTATTTTCACATACAGATTATTGTCCACTAAACCTTTCTTGAATCCCTGTTGAGAGAGATAGTTATCTAGCCTTGCATACCATGCCCGTGGTGCTTGTTTTAATCCATACAATGCTTTCTTTAATTTGCAGACAAGGTTAGGATCCTCACTAATTTGAAAGCCATCTGGTTGTTCAATATAGACCTCTTCTTCGAGTTTCCCATTTAAAAAGGCAGATTTTACATCCATCTGATAAACTCTAAAGTTCTTGTGAACTGCTAAGGCCAGAAACATTCTAATTGCTTCTAATCTAGCCACTGGTGCAAAAGTCTCTTCAAAATCAATGCCTTCGACCTGTGCATATCCTTTACAAACCAGTCTTGCTTTGTTCCTAATGACCTGTCCGTCTTCATTTAATTTGTTTCGAAATATCCATTTGGTGCCGATTACATTCTTATTTGCAGGTCTAGGTACTAATTCCCAAGTTTTGTTCTTTTCAATCTGATCTAACTCTTCATTTATTGCCTTCATCCAGCCTATCATCTTTGCTTGCTTCATCTATGTTTTTGGGCTCAATGCTAGATAAAAGAGAGTAATTACTTATTACTTTCCTTCTTGTCTGAATACCAACTGTGGGATCTCCAATTATTTGGTCTCTTGGATGATTTTTCTGCCGACTGCCTATTTTGAATTTCTTGTTTTCTTGCACCTCTGAGTCATCGACTAATTCATCTAAATCAAACGTAGATTTATTTTCTGTTTCATTCACCTCATCTCCTTCAATGACTTCTTCATAGATTGGGTAGTTTTCCTCAAAGTCAGCTAATCGTTTCCCACCTTCATCGAATTTAACATCTGCACTGTCCACAATTTTCTTGAGTCTCTTGTTGTAGCATTTGTAAGCTTTTCTTTTTGATGAATACCCAACAAAAACACCTTCATCTGCTCTATCTTCAAACTTCCCAAGGTTGTCATCAATTTTTTTGATGTAGCACCTACAACCAAATACTTTGAGATGTTTTGTTGTTGCTTTTCTACCAAACCACAACTCATAAGGTGTTTTGCATTCATGAGTTCTTAACATATATCTATTTTGGATGTATACTGTAGTGTGAACTGCTTCTTTCCAGAATCTATCTACTATTTTATTTTTTTCCAGCATGGTGCGTGCCATTTCCTGTATAGTTTTGTTCTTTCTTTCTACTACACCATTCTACTTTGGAGTTCTAGCTGCTGAATATTGTCTCCTGATACCATGTTTTTCATAGTATTCTATAAATTCATTCGAAATGAATTCTCCTCCTCTGTCTGATCGTAAGCATTTGACCCTTTTTCTTGTTTCATTCTCAACTAGCTGTTTGAAGGTTCCGAACATTTCAAAAGCTTCTATTTTATCTTTTAGGAAAAATATCCATGTCATTCGGAATAATCATCGATACACAACATAAAGTATTTGTCGCCGTTTATGCTTTGAGTTCTCATGGGTCCACATAAGTCCGTATGAATAAGTTCCAAGGGCCTCCTAGTGTGGTATTCTTTTGTTTTGAATGAGACTCGGGTTTGCTTTCCCTTCTGACATGAAGCACAAACATTGTTTGAAGGTTTTTTAATGGTTGGAATATCTCTCACTGCTTGTTTCGAGCTGATTTTCACCAAATTATCAAAACTTATGTGTCCAAGCCTCTTGTGCCACAACCAATTCTCTTCTTCTTGTCCAATGAAACACGTACCTTCTGAAGTTTCTAAGAGTGTGTACAGATTTCCAGATGTCCTTGAACCAGCTTGCTATCAATTTCCCACTTGTTTATTTTTTTGACTTCACAACCCTGCTTTTTGAAGACTACTTCATGTCCTTTATCACAGATTTGACTGACACTTAACAGGTTGTGTTTCAAACCATCCACAAATAAAACTTCTTCCGACTTGATTTTCCCTTCACTAATTTTGATAGATCCTTTTCCTATTATTTTGGCTCCATCATTATTTCCAAACTTCACAGAGCCACCCTCATATTTCTGTAGTTTTTCAAATTTTTGTTTATCACCTGTCATATGACTTGAGCAACCACTGTCAAGAATCCATGGTACACATTTATTCTGAGCCCTAAAAGCTGTCTGCACTATTAAAGATTCCTTTTCTTCCCTGAGCTGTTCTTTCTGTTTCCATTCTGTTTTGACTATGGTATTGGGTTCTAGCTTGGATTTCCCCTTTTCAGAATCTTGCACATATCTTTCAGAAATATTTCTATTTTGTTTTTCCCTATATGGTTGAATTCTTCTTTTCTGAGATTGATTTGAAACAGAAGTACTATGACAGTTTCTAGCAATATGCCCAAAGTTGTGACAATTAAAGCATTCTACTGCATAACTCATTAGAGGAGCAAAAGTATTTCTACTAGTGAAACTTCTTGGACCTACATTATACTTGCAGTTAGCAATTTTATGCCCATAACCATTACATTTGAAATAGAAACCATAAAAGTAATGATTGAACCTGAAAGATGGTTTTTGCCAAGTTGTTGCAGGAGCCTTAGATCTTCTTTTCTTTTGATGTGTGACCTTGGTAAAACCATCATTGTCAGTTCCTATTTCGAGATCGGCATTATTGCTTTCTTTTGCCTGATTTGTTTTTCTTTCAATAGTCTGTTTCTTGTCTTTACTCTTTTCACATTCAACATTGCTTGCCTTTGGTCCATTTGATGATTCTCCTTCAGTAAAGCCCGGACCGAATTTGATACTCGTGGGTCTTTGATCGCTTAGGATTTTGTCCAGACTTCATCGAACTTTCTTCACGTTTTAAATGGCAACTAATTTTTTGATCCAGACTCTTGTATCTCGTATTCGAAGACCAACATTTTCTTCTTCCAATTTGCAACAATGAATCTATCTTCATGGTTACCCGTACTTCAAGATCTTCGGACATTTTCTTGTACTCTTCTGTCTGTGTTTTTAGACTGGTTATAATGTCATTTGCATCCTCAAGCTTCCTTGACAGTTTTTTATTCTTTCTTTTCTCGATTTCCATTCCATAAGAGCAGAAACTAGCTCACCTTCTAAATCAACTTCAGCCTCACCTTTTTCAATAGATACTTTAGAGTTCATTCCTTCTCTCTTTTTTGTGTTTTCTGCCTCTTCTGATTTTTCTACTTCAAATGCCATAAAGAGAGCCTCACCTGTTCCTTCTTCGGAGTCTTCACTAGAGCTGTCCTCTGAAGAATCTGCATTTCGGGAGATAAAACTTTTCTTTTTGAAATTGCCTTTCCTGAAGTTTGATTTCTTCTTCCATTCACTTCTTTCTTGGTGCGAAGTTTCCTCACCCTTGTTATTTTCATTGAGAGGACATTTTGTCGCAAAGTGTCCAATGCCTCCACAGTTGAAGCATTTAAATGGTAGCTTTCCTCTTGTACTTTCCTTTTCCCTTTCTCAATTTTTTGACAAAATTTGCTTCCATTTCATCTGATACATCCTCTTCTTCAGACTCTTGTTTTGTGACTTTGCCTTTTAGGGCTTTGAAAGCTGCTTCTCTATCTGTGGGATTAGACCTTCCTATTCTCATTTCAAAAGCAGTCAAAGAACCATGCATCTCATCCATACTAAAATGATTTAGATCTTTGGCTTCTTCTATGGCAGAGACTTTAGAATCAAATCTAGGAGGGAGCGATCTTAATACCTTTTTCACGATAGTAGCATCGTTTATATCCTTCGTCGAGACCTCTGATTGAATTGGTGATCCCATTGACTCTTTGCATGAAAGTCTCTATGTTCTCATCATTGTCCATCTTTAAAGATTCGAATTGAGCTCGATGTGTTTGAAGCTTGGCCTCCTTGATCCTATCATCTCCTTCATGAATGTTCTCTAGTTTATCCCATACATCTTTTGCTGATTCACAATTTATGATCTTGACTAGCTCACTGTCCACTAGTCCACACATGATGGCATTTTTTGCTTTTGAATCATTTTCAAATGCCTTTTTACCAGTAGTGTCTGTTGGAGCAATGGCGGGAGCTTTGTAACCATTAACTACTCGCACCCCAGATGTCAAAACCCAAAGCACTGAGATATGTCTGCATTCTAATTTTCTAGAACGCATAATTAGTCCCATCAAACAATGGTGCTTTGTTCGAGGAGAACCCTTCACCACTTGCCATTGCGTCACTTCCAAGATCACCCTAGTTGTTTGAGCCTGTTTAGGAACCTGGCTCTGATACCAATTGTTGTAATCACAGTGACACTGAGAGGGGGGTGAATCAGTGTGATCTTTAAAATTTCTAATACATATAGTTTTAAATCCAGCAGCTAGTTTAAAACTGATAAAAGATATATCAAATGCAGCAAGAAAGCATTACACACAACACAAGCATTTTAACGAGGTTCACCAATGTGGCTACTCCTCAAAAATGACTGCTTGGACTACCATCCAAATCCAGCCAATGCAAAGCTACAACTTTACAATATCTTTTACCAGCACCAACTGGAAGGAGCACCAACCCCTTTGCTTTATCTATTTCAGCAACGAGAATGGAGCACCAACTCCTAATTCACCAAGCACCTACTGGAAAGAGGCACCAACCCCTTATGCCAAGCTGCAACTTGGAAGTCAATAGAGATAATAAAAATGATAGCAATAAAACTTTCACCTTGTTACCTTACAGTCCTACTTTTTTTGCATTCTACGCTTACGTGCAAAATGCTTCGAACTGTCCGACCGCTTCTATGTACTTCTTCGCACTCTCTACTGCAATCGGATGATCGATCACTTCTGTTGTCTATGCACTATCACTTTGCACTTAGAACTCCACCTCTACACATTGCACTCTTCATTCACGAATCACGATATGCAACTCGAACTATCGACTTCTGCACTCTGCTCGACATGACACTTCACTTGCGCAATCACTCTGCTCACCTTCGCACATTATCTTTCACGCACTCAAACTCGAAGTAGGCCCTCCTTTTATAGAAGAAATTTCAAGAACAAATCTAAACAAAATTATAACCCTAAGAATGTCGATCGCAAAACCCTATGAATATCAAAACCAAAAAATTAAACCCTAAGAATGTCTTAAAACCCTAGAATGTCTGCAAACCCTAGAAATTCGCTACAAACCCTAAAATCTATCTCAAACCCTAAAATTTGTCGGCCATTCCAACTTCTACCGCCACCTCTGTCACCTTCCCGTAACTATTGCCGGAAATAGAAACATGTCGCGATATCGCGACACTTTTTGTAGCCGTACGCCTTCTTGTCCTTGCTGTCATGAAATCGTGACCCTTTTGGCCTTTGATAGCTTTGCCACCGTTCTTGTCACGAAATCATGACACTTCAAACTTTTGCTGACGTCATCCTCATTCTTGTCGTGAAATCGTGACGCTTTCGGCTTCCAGCGGCTTTTCTTGCAACTTGTCACAAAATCGTGACACTTTCCATTTGCTGACGTCATCCTCATCTTTGTCACGAAATCATGACGCTTTCGCTTCCTACATTTCTTGCTTCATGTAGAGAAATCGCTACAACTTTGTGCCTTGTGCTTCCAACTTTGCTTCTACCCATGAAACTTTGACTTGTAGTGAAATCGCTACACCTTTGTGCCTTGCACTTTTGACTTGTAGCATAATCGCTACACCTTTGAGTTCTACACTTTTGACTTGTAGCGAAATCGCTACACCTTTGTGTTGTGCACTTTTGACTCGTAGCAAAATCGCTACACCTTCGTGTTGTGCTTTTTCAACTCGTAGCGAAATCGCTACACCTTTGTGTTGTGCACTTTTGACTCGTAGTGAAATCGCTACACTTTTCACTTAACACTTTCTGCCTGCTTGAAATTTCAACATGTAGCGAAATCGCTACAACTTTTCCACTTAACGCTTTCTCCTTGCTTCGGCCAAAAATTTCAACATGTAGCGAAATCGCTACAACTTTTCAACTTAACGCTTTCTCCTTGCTTCGCAATGAAAATCCAACATGTAGCGAAATCGCTACAGTTTCTCGACTTAGCTTCTTGGCCTCCAACATGTCGCGAAATCGCGACAGTTTGCCTTGCGCCTTCTCTCTCCTCATTTTTGTCGTGAAATCGTGACATTTTCTGTGCCTTCTCTCTCCTCATTTTTGTCATGAAATCATGACATTTTCGGCTGTGCCTTCTCTCTCCTCATTTTTGTCATGAAATCATGACATTTTCGACTGTGCCTTCTCTCTCCTCCGACTTGTCACGAAATCGTGACAGAAAACATGTCGCGATATCGCGACAGTTTTCTAACTTGTCTTTTTCTTCAAATTTTGAAACTGGGTCACTTCTGTTTTCCAAGAATTGCACTTTACATAATCCGACTATCCTTTGAACTTCTGTCTTCTGCATCTGAATGACTCCTGAACTGTCTATCCACTGCATCATTAGATCTAACTGCCTGTGTTGACAACAATGACAAACTTCTTGCAACACCTTGCTCAACAATCTCCCCCTTTGGAATTGTTGGCAACACCTGTGTACATTCCTCGTAACTCTTCTCCCCCTTTGTCAATAATACCAAAGGGCTGCTGCAGACTCCCCCTGAGTCCATCCTCACAATTCTCAGGCACAATTTGTTGCATCTAGCACAAATTATGATCATGAGCAAAAGAATAGTCAAATACTCAAATGCTCCCCCTGAGAAAGTGATCCCTGTAGCTAGTCACTTCTTAGGAAGTGTGACTACTCCTAATTTGCTTCGAAGGTACTCAAACACTTCCTTGGGCAAAGGTTTTGTAAAAATATCTGCTACTTGTTCTGTAGTTGGGACAAAATCCAATTTGACTTCTCCTTCTGCAACTTTCTCCTTCAAGAAATGATACCTTATAGCAATGTGTTTTGTCCGTGAGTGCATAACTGGATTCTTGGAGATGTTAATTGCACTGGTGTTATCACACTTAATTGATATTGGTTCACTGAAATTAATTCCAAGATCTTTCAAAGTTTGTTTCATCCACAAGACTTGTGTACAACATGTTGTTGCTGCAATATATTCTGCCTCAGCTGTAGATAAAGAAACTGACTCTTGCTTCTTACTGTGCCATGCAACCAATCTGTCCCCCAAATAGAATGCACCTCCATTGGTACTTTTTTTGTCATCAACACATCCAGCCCAATCTGCATCTGAATATGATATAAGAGTGAAGTCTTTGCCTTTTGGATACCACAACCCATACTCCATGGTGCCCTTGAGATACCGAAAAATCCTTTTAACTGCTGTCACATGAGTCTCTTTGGGATCGGCTCGAAATCTAGCTACTATGCAACCGCCTGTAGAATATCAGGTCTAGTAGCTGTTAAATATAGTAGACTTCCAATCATAGATCTGTACATGGTTTGGTCTACAGGTGGAGATTTGTCTTCTTTACTCAATTTGTAGCCTGTTGTCATGGGAGTGCTAACTGGCTTACAGTCCTCCATAGTGAACCTCTTTAGCATTTCTTTCACATATTTGATTTGGGAAATGAATATGCCTTTCTCATTTTGATTAACTTGTAGCCCAAGAAAGTAAGACAATTCACCAATCATAGACATTTCAAATTCATTCTGCATCTTATTTGCTAAGTCTTTACAAGATTCATCTTTGTTGTTGCCAAATATGATATCATCTACATAGACAACTAGAACAATGAGATGCCCACCTTCTATTTTCACATACAGATTACTGTCCACTAAACCTTTCTTGAATCCCTGTTGAGAGAGATAGTTATCTAGCCTTGCATACCATGCCCGTGGTGCTTGTTTTAATCCATACAATGCTTTCTTTAATTTGCAGACAAGGTTAGGATCCTCACTAATTTGAAAGCCATCCGGTTGTTCAATATAGACCTCTTCTTCAAGTTTCCCATTTAAAAAGGCAGATTTTACATCCATCTGATAAACTCTAAAGTTCTTGTGAACTGCTAAGGCCAGAAACATTCTAATTGCTTCTAATCTAGCCACTGGAGCAAAAGTCTCTTCAAAATCAATGCCTTCGACCTGTGCATATCCTTTACAAACCAGTCTTGCTTTGTTCCTAATGACTTGTCCGTCTTCATTTAATTTGTTTTGAAATATCCATTTGGTGCCGATTACATTCTTATTTGCAGGTCTAGGTACTAATTCCCAAGTTTTGTTCTTTTCAATCTGATCTAACTCTTCATTTATTGCCTTCATCCAGCTATCATCTTTGCTTGCTTCATCTATGTTTTTGGGCTCAATGCTAGATAAAAGAGAGTAATTACTTATTACTTTCCTTCTTGTCTGAATACCAGCTGTGGGATCTCCAATTATTTGGTCTCTTGGATGATTTTTCTGCCAGCTTCCTATTTTGAATTTCTTGTTTTCTTGCACCTCTGAGTCATCGACTAATTCATCTGAATCAAACGTAGATTTATTTTTTGTTTCATTCACCTCATCTCCTTCAATGACTTCTTCATAGATTGGGTAGTTTTCCTCAAAGTCAGTTAATCGTTTCCCAACTTCATCGAATTTAACATCTGCACTGTCCACAATTTTCTTGAGTCTCTTGTTGTAGCATTTGTAAGCTTTGCTTTTTGATGAATACCCAACAAAAACACCTTCATCTGCTCTATCTTCAAACTTCCCAAGGTTGTCATCTATTTTTCTGATGTAGCACCTACAACCAAATATTTTGAGATGTTTTGCTGTTGCTTTTCTACCAAACCACAACTCATAAGGTGTTTTGCATTCATGAGTTCTTAACATATATCTGTTTTGGATGTATACTGCAGTGTGAACTGCTTCTTTCCAGAATCTATCTGCTATTTTATTTTTTTCCAGCATGGTGCGTGCCATTTCCTGTATAGTTTTGTTCTTTCTTTCTACTACGCCATTCTACTGTGGAGTTCTAGCTGCTGAATATTGTCTCCTGATACCATGTTTTTCATAGTATTCTATAAATTCATTCGAAATGAATTCTCCTCCTCTGTCTGATCGTAAGCATTTGACCCTTTTTCCTGTTTCATTCTCAACTAGTTGTTTGAAGGTTCTGAACATTTCAAAAGCTTCTGTTTTATCTTTTAGGAAAAATATCCATGTCATTCTGGAATAATCATCGATACACAACATAAAGTATTTGTCGCCGTTTATGCTTTGAGTTCTCATGGGTCCACATAAGTCTGTATGAATAAGTTCCAAGGGCCTGCTAGTGTGGTATTCTTTTGTTTTAAATGAGACTCTGGTTTGCTTTCCCTTCTGACATGAAGCACAAACATTGTTTGAAGGTTTTTTAATGGTTGGAATATCTCTCACTACTTGTTTTGAGCTGATTTTCACCAAATTATCAAAACTTATGTGTCCAAGCCTCTTGTGCCACAACCAGTTCTCTTCTTCTTGTCCAATGAAACACGTACCTTCTGAAGTTTTTGAGAGTGTGTACAGATTTCCAGACGTCCTTGAACCGGTTGCTATCAATTTCCCACTGTTTATTTTTTTGACTTCACAACCCCGCTTTTTGAAGACTACTTCATGTCCTTTATCACAGATTTGACTCGACACTTAACAAGGTTGTGTTTCAAACCATCCACAAATAAAACTTCTTCCGACTTGATTTTCCCTTCACTAATTTTGATAGATCCTTTTCCTATTATTTTGGCTCCATCATTATTTCCAAACTTCACAGAGCCACCCTCATATTTCTGTAGTTTTTCAAATTTTTGTTTATCACCTGTCATATGACTTGAGCAACCACTATCAAGAATCCATGGTACACATTTATTCTGAGCCCTAAAAGTTGTCTGCACTATTAAAGATTCCTTTTCTTCCCTGAGCTGTTCTTTCTGTTTCCATTATGTTTTGACTATGGTATTGGGTTCTAGCTTGGATTTCCCCTTTTCAGAATCTTGCACATATCTTTCGAAATATTTCTATTTTGTTTTGCCCTATATGGTTGAATTCTTCTTTTCTGAGATTGATTTGAAACATAAGTACTATGACATTTTCTAGCAATGTGCCCAAAGTTGTGACAATTAAAGCATTCTACTGCATAACTCATTAGAGGAGCAAAGGTATTTCTACTAGTGAAACTTCTTGGACCTACATTATACTTGTAGTTAGCAATTTTATGCCCATAACCATTACATTTGAAATAGAAACCATAAAAGTAATGATTGAACCTGAAAGATGGTTTTTGCCAAGTTGTTGCAAGAGCCTTAGATCTTCTTTTCTTTTGATGTGTGACCTTGGTAAACCCATCATTGTCAGTTCCTATTTCAAGACTGGCATTACTGCTTTCTTTTGCCTGATTTGTTTTTCTTTCAACAGCCTTTTTCTTGTCTTTACTCTTTTCACATTCAACATTGCTTGCCTTTGGTCCATTTGATGATTCTCCTTCAGTAAAGCCCAGACCGAATTTGATACCTGTGGGTCTTTGATCGCTTAGGATTTTGTCCAGCTTCATCGAACTTTCTTCACGTTTTAAATGGCAACTAATTTTTTGATCCAGCTCTTGTATCTGTATTCGAAGACCAACATTTTCTTCTTCCAATTTGCAACAGTAATCTATCTTCATGGTTACCCGAACTTCAAGATCTTCGGACATTTTCTTGTACTCTTCCGTCTGTGTTTTTAGACTGGTTATAATGTCATTTGCATCCTCAAGCTTCCTTGACAGTTTTTTATTCTTTCTTTTCTCAGATTTCCATTCCATAAGAGCAGAAACTAGCTCACCTTCTAAATCAACTTCAGCCTCACCTTTTTCAATAGACACTTTAGAGTTCATTCCTTCTCTCTTTTCTGTGTTTTCTGCCTCTTCTGATTTTTCTACTTCAAACGCCATAAAGAGAGCCTCACTGTTCCTTCTTCGGAGTCTTCACTAGAGCTGTCCTCTGAAGAATCTGCATTTCGGGAGATAAAACTTTTCTTTTTGAAATTGCCTTTCCCGAAGTTTGATTTCTTCCTCCATTCACTTCTTTCTTGGTGCGAAGTTTCCTCACCCTTGTTATTTTCATTGAGAGGACATTTTGTCGCAAAGTGCCCAATGCCTCCACAGTTGAAGCATTTAAATGGTAGCTTTCCTCTGTACTTTCCTTTTCCCTTTCTCAATTTTTTGACAAAATTTGCTTCCATTTCATCTGATGCATCCTCTTCTTCAGACTCTGGTTTTGTGACTTTGCCTTTTAGGGCTTTGAAAGCAGCTTCTCTATCTTGTGGGATTAGACCTTCCTATTCTCATTTCAAAAGCAGTCAAAGAACCATGCATCTCATCCATACTAAAACGATTTAGATCTTTGGCTTCTTCTATGGCAGAGACTTTAGAATCAAATCTAGGAGGGAGCGATCTTAATACCTTTTTCATGATAGTAGCATCGTTTATATTCTCGTCGAGACCTCTGATTGAATTGGTGATCCCATTGACTCTTTGCATGAAAGTCTCTATGTTCTCATCATTGTCCATCTTTAAAGATTCGAATTGAGCTCGATGTGTTTGAAGCTTGGCCTCCTTGATCCTATCATCTCCTTCATGAATGTTCTCTAGTTTATCCCATACATCTTTTGCTGATTCACAATTTATGATCTTGACTAGCTCACTGTCCACTAGTCCACACATGATGGCATTTTTTGCTTTTGAATCATTTTCAAATGCCTTTTTACCAGTAGTGTCTGTTGGAGCGGTGGCGGGAGCTATGTAACCATTAACTACTGCACCCCAGATGTCAAAACCCAAAGCACCGAGATATGTCTGCATTCTAATTTTCTAGAACGCATAATTAGTTCCATCAAACAATGGTGCTTTGTTCGAGGAGAACCCTTCACCACTTGCCATTACGTCACTTCCAAGATCACCCTAGCTGTTTGAGCCTGTTTAGGAACTTGGCTTTGATACCAATTGTTGTAATCACAGTGACACTGAGAGGGGGGTGAATCAGTGTGATCTTTAAAATTTCTAATACATATAGTTTTAAATCCAGCAGCTATTTAAAACTGATAAAAGAAATATCAAATGCAGCAAGAAAGCATGCACACACAACACAGTAATTTAACGAGGTTCACCAATGTGGCTACTCCTCAAAATGACTGCTTGGACTACCATCCAAATCCAGCCAATGCAAAGCTACAACTTTACAATATCTTTTACCGACACCAACTGGAAGGAGCACCAACCCCTTAGCTTTATCTATTTCAAACAGGAATGGAGCACCAACTCCTAATTTACCAAGCACCTACTGGAAAGAGGCACCAACCCCTTATGCCAAGCTGCAACTTGGAAGTCAATAGAGATAATAAAAATGATAGAATAAAACTTTCACGTTGTTCGTTACAGTCTATTTTTTTGCATTCTGTTGCTTCTGTGCAAAATGCTTCGCACTGTCCGACCGCTTCTGTGTACTTCTTCGCACTCTCTACTGCAATCGGATGATCGATCACTTCTACTGTCTATGCGCTATCACTTTGAACTTAGAACTCCACCTCTACACATTGCGCTCTTCATTCACGCAATCACGATATGCAGACTCGAACTACGACTTTGCACTCTGCTCGACATGAACTTCACTTGCGCAATCACTCTGCTCGCATTCGCACATTATCTTCACGCTCTCTCTCAAACTCGAAGTACCCCTCCTTTTATAGAAGAAATTTCAAGAACAAATCCTTAAACAACAATCGACTATAACCCTAAGAATGTCGATTGCAAAACCCTAGAATTTATCGCGATTCAACTTTTACCTCAACTTTTCCTAAACAATAGTCGGCTATAACCCTAAGAATGTCGGATGTAAAACCCTAGAATTTGTCTGCTGCAAACCCTAGAAATTTTTGACTACAAACCCTAAAATCTATCGACTGCAAAACCCTAAAATTTGTCGGCCCAGATCCAACTTCTACTGCCACCTCTGTCACCTTCCTGTAGCTATTGCCGCGAAATAGAAACATGTCGTGATATCGTGACACTTTTTGAAACCGTATGCCTTCTTGTCCTTGCTGTCATGAAATCGTGACCCTTTTGGCCTTTGATAGCTTTTCCATCGTTCTTGTCGTGAAATCATGACACTTCAAACTTTTGCTAACGTCATCCTCATTCTTGTCGTGAAATCATGACGCTTTCGGCTTCCAGAGGCTTTTCTTGCAACCTGTCACAAAATCGTGACACTTTCAATTTCGTTGACGTCATCCTCATCTTTGTCATGAAATCATGACGCTTTCGGCTTTCGTACATTTCTTGCTTCATGTAGCAGTGAAATCGCTACAACTTTGTGCCTTGTGCTTCCAACTTTGCTTCTACCCGTGAAACTTTGACTTGTAGCGAAATCGCTACACTTTCGTGCCTTGCACTTTCGACTTGTAGCATAATCGCTACACCTTTGAGTTCTACACTTTTGACTTGTAGCAAAATCGCTACACCTTCGTGTTGTGCACTTTTGACTCGTAGCGAAATCGCTACACCTTCGTGTTGTGCTTTTTCAACTCGTAGCGAAATCGCTACACCTTTGTGTTGTGCATTTTTAACTCGTAGCGAAATCGCTACACCTTTTCACTTAACACTTTCTTCCTACTTCAGCCAGCGAAATTTCAACATGTAGCGAAATCGCTACAACTTTTCCACTTAACGCTTTCTCCTTGCTTCGGCTAGCGAAATTTCAACATGTAGCGAAATCGCTACAACTTTTCAACTTAACGCTTTCTCCTTGCTTCGGCCAATGAAAATTCAACATGTAGCGAAATCGCTATAGTTTCTCGACTTAGCTTCTTGGCCTCCAACATGTCGTGAAATCGTGACAGTTTGCCTTGCGCCTTCTCTCTCCTCATTTTTGTCGTGAAATCGTGACATTTTCGTTGTGCCTTCTCTCTCCTCATTTTTGTCATGAAATCGTGACATTTTTGGTTGTGCCTTCTCTCTCCTCATTTTTGTCATGAAATCGTGACATTTTTGATTGTGCCTTCTCTCTCCTCCGACTTGTCACGAAATCATGACATAAAACATGTCGCGATATCGCGACAGTTTTCTAACTTGTCTTTTTCTTCGAATTTTAGAAACTGGGTCACTTTTGTTTTTCAAGAATTGCACTTTACATAATCTGACTATCCTTTGAACTTCGTCTTCTCGCATCTGAATGACTCCTGAACTGTCTGTCCACTGCATCATTAGATCTAACTGCCTGTGTTGACAACAATGACAAACTTCTTGCAACACCTTGCTCAACATGTTCTTCTTTTGTCTTGCTAAAAACCAAAATATCATCCAAGTAAACCACTATAAACTTACCAAGAAAATGCTTTAAGACTTCATTGATTATTTTCATAAAATTTCTAGGTTTATTTGTCATCTTAGATTGCATAACCCACTATTCATACCATTGGATTTTATAAGCCTTAATTATACAATAAAATATGATAGATTATCTAAAAATATATCTCACAGGTCCCTAAATATAAAATATCCATAATAAAGGCCAATGTAATAATATAATTAATATAATAAAAAGAGAAAATTAGTATGTATATCATATTATAATAAATCAAATAACATTCATTTATATACTAATATATGAATGTAAATAGCCAAAATCATTCATGTACTATGCATGAAGAACAACTTACAATATTAATTGCTCAAAATGTATACATTTTCTATTGCTCCTCTACTTCTTACAATTGGATAATAAGATATATAAATATGACTTGGTATCTCCTATAGATCTTTATATCCATAATATAGCCATAGTGATATGACTCTTCAAGTACTAGACTATTGCTATCCATATGCCAAGTCTCATGACTCTTGGCTTATCAACTTACCACTTGCATACTTGATGAACACTTGACACTATAACATTTGCACACCTCTACATGACTCTTGGAATCCTACATGCACTCTTAATATAATACACTTGTGCACATATTTACATTACATATTTGCAATCTTACATACAAGACACTTGTGCACATATTTACATTACATATTTGCAATCTTACATACAAGACACTTGTGCACATTTACTTAATCTATAGTTTCACTCTAACTTGCATGACACTTGTGCATTTTATACATATTCACACTTACATAAAAGAGGAAATATAACTCACAGTATAAACTATAGACTCATCCCTTATATATCATTTATAAATGTACCATGAAAGTACCATGGGGCATATTAGCATGTACCAGATAATATAATATACTTCAACACCCCTTGCATTAAATTATTTGGTTATTGAATACTTTAGGCTTCAATCTATATATTTTTCTTTGTCTTAATTATTCAAGTGAATTGATATTGTTCATGAACCTTGGCTTCTCTTGAATATACTACATCATCTTCTTTAATTTTAGCTTTGTGTTCTTCTCCATCTTCATTATTTATATTTTCTAGTTCTTGAGTCTTTGTATCTTCAAGTTTTAATTCTTCATGATCTGGATCACAAATTTCTTGAACTCCTTCCTCAATATTTGATATATATGTTTTATTCTTATTCCTATATAAAATAAGTTTGGACCATAATTGATCCATTTTTTTCCCTATTTTTTAAACATTTTATTATAAAATGTTTTCTCTTCCTATATTTTAGAATTTTAACACTTTCATCTATTGTTAGAATATGCTTCAAAAATAAGTTTTTGAAAAATATTGCCTAATCTAAACAATAGTATTCTTTCAAATCTTTGATAACTTTTCTTTTTACCAACAAAATCCTGGAGAATGAGATTTTCTTCCACAATATTTACATGGATAAAGATTCTAGCAATTAGATTTTTCATGACCAATTCTACTGTAATAGATGCACCTCAACAATATTTGTCGTTCTATCCTTCCTTGTTAGTGCTTCAATTTACTTTTTCTTATTTATAAAGCAACATAACCATTTATACACAACTAAGAATACTCTTTCTTTATTTTCCTTATAAATAAATTGTAGAATTTGATAATCAATTACATTCTTAGTAGTTGTAGATTCTGTGATAAGATCTATTTTTGATGAACTACTAGAGTGAGATTTAGTAGTAACAAGATCTAATTTTGAGTTCTCAAGAGTATTTAGTGATCTTGTTATAATATTTTTTTATCAAGATCATCTATTAGTTTTTGAAAATAAAGCTTTAAATTTTTCATTATTTCTTCACTATCTTAATTGAAAGCTTTTCTAATAATTTATTCCATGATAAGAACTAATTTAATGATCCATTTCCTTTGAATTAGAAATCCTTATAACTTATAGATTCAAATAATTCAAATATAAATTTTGCTAATTTGATTCCTATGGAGCAATAAATCTTATAACTCCCCAATTTAAAAACTAATAATTCAAATACAAAATTTGTAAATTTTTAACTTTCCTAAAAATTTCATGTTGAAAATATTTTAACTCCAAAATTATAAATTTTCTAAATTTCAAAAACTTCTAACTTATATTTATTTTTCAATTTTTTTACTAAACACAAATCTTCTACATTTTTTAATACTTCAAATATAAAATACTTGAATAATAAAAAATGTAACAAAGTAGACATCCTTATTACTCCATATATTTATAATAAAAAACTTAAATTCTAAAACAAACCTTATAGCTCCTAAATTATAATTAAAATCTACTTATCACTCCTTAATTAAATTATATTCTATCACACTATATAAATATACCTTATAACTCCTCAAAAACCTTAATAAAAATTAAATTGAAATCTAACCTTACATAATTTAATCTCCAAATTATGCTCCACTTGTACACTAAAGTTTCAAATCATGTTCTCACTGATGTTTGCTACAATTACCACTTCATATGTGCTTCAAGATACATTCCTACTACACTTTATTAAAGGTGAATTCAGATTGTGTTTGGTGATGACATTCATCCACTTGGAGCTCTACATGCATTTGGAAAATTCTTCAACTCTAAATTTCAATAATTTACTATAGATATTAATGTGTTTGACTACTTAGCAATGATGCACTAATCTCATGCTTATTATTTTCTAATGCTTCAACTTCTCATAATTCTAAACATTTTACTTTACTCCAATGCTTAGATATTATATCTTTATTGAATGTCTCAGTATCCTAAAAATCTTGGATGGTTTGTCTTCCTCTAGTGCTTGAATGTTTTCTTCTTTGGATGTATTGTTATCCTAAAATTCTTGGATGGTCCACTAGATGTCTTTTAATCCTACAATACTTGGATTATTCATTAGATGTCTCATTATCCTCCAATGCTTGGATGGTTCCCTAGACTTCTCATTATCCTCTAACACATGGATGGTTTGTTTTTCTCTAACGTTTGATGATTTTTTTTTAATCTAATACTTGGATATCTCACTTGATGTTGAATGTGTAGCTTCTTTTTGTTTTTCAATATTATAATATTTGCTTATTTATTTTAAGGTTGAAAAACTAGCTTTCTTCTTTCAAATCCTTGCTTTCGTTGGTTCATTCTATAACACTTTTTTATTTTGTTGTATTAATAATATTTGTGCTAGTTATAATATTTATATTGACCTCCTTATGCATCTTTGTAGACTAGTAGATATATATAGCTTGGTGCTACCATATAACAAAAACCTTTCTTTTACTTTCCTTTTGAATACAACCTTTTTTTTGCTATTGTTGTAGTGATGGATTGACCAAATTCTTTGTTGTTATAGCTAAATAGAAATTTTCTTAGTATATGGTCAAACGGAACTTTATTATTTTATTGTTCTTGTAGTTGTGAAAAATATCCTCTCTTATTATTTATTTTTTGTAGTTGGCCAAATGGACCTCTATGCTCTTCTTTTTGGAGTTTCTTGAATGGCTTCACTTTCTTCTATAATATAGACCTCTTTATTTTAAGTATATGAGACTATTCTCTTTATTTGATCTCTTAGACCTTTATTTTTCATAAATACCTCTATATTGAACATTTTCTTATTATATGGGTCTTTTTCCTCTATTATGATCCTCACTTATTATATTATGGCTTCTCAAACCGTTCACTAAGATACTAATCCTTAATATTAGAAACTTTTTAATAATTTCTTCCTCTTCAATAAATGCTTCTTGTCCTTCTTATACTTAATGTAGGCTTCTCTAGACCTATTATATCCAATGTGGGCTTCTCTATCCCTCTTATATCCAATATGGGTTTCTCTAACCCTCTTATATTCAAAGTAGGATTGCTTCTTAATTCTATGTTGTTGATACTACTACAAATATGTCTTGGTCAAAAACATCTATGACCTAATTCATTTTTTTTATCAAGATCAAATAACTCTATGACCTAATTCTTATTATTTTTCAAGTTCAAATAACTATATGACCCAATTATTCTTATTTTTCAATTTTATTTAGAAGCTAAAATTCTTCTCTATATATTGTAGGAAGCTTCTAACACTTTTCTAGATGAATCTCTATTGTACGTTCTAAAATTTAAAATCTAAAATCTTCAATGTCTTAGGTTGCACCTAAGAACCTAAAATTATTCTCCTCCTTAATAGAGAACCTAATATCAATGTAAAGGTGTTATTAAATGTCCTTAAATGATCAACTATATTATGAGTTGATTATACCTCAATATTCAATTTGCAATCCTTCACATCTTCAACGTTAGGGTGCCACTTCCCTTGAATGATAAATATTACTTATGGTTTTGTTTTACCTATATTAATCAATGTATAACTTGTATTCTAAGTTGACACTTATCTTCAATAAATTTGAGTCCTAGTATTCACTAGTATTCCTTTAACTTAGTGGAAATACCCTAGCCTACTCTACTCAATATGACCTTTAAAAATAGAGTTCAACTCTCACTACCTTCAAAGTAAATAAACTCTAAATTAACTTTATCAAATGTGGAAAAATATAATTAATAATGGTGGATTCAGTAAAATATATCAAAGTGGATAGAATCTAGTGGTATATTTTATACCAATGTTGTATTTTATAAACCTTAATACTACCATAAAATATAATAAATTATCTAAAAATATATCTCGTAGGTACCCAAATATAAAATAGCCACAATAAAGATCAATATAATAATATAATGAGTAGAATAATATGAGAAAATTAATATGTATATCAAGGCTTATAATAAATAAAATAAAATTCATTAATATACTAAAGTATGAATGTAAATAACCTGAATCATTCATGTACTATGCATGAAGAACAACTTACAATATTAATTGCTCAAAATGTATACATTCTCCATTGCTCTTCTATTTCTTACAATCATACAATATGATATATGGATATAATTTTATCTCTCATATGTATTTTGGTATCCATAATATAGCCATAGTGATATGACTCTTCAAGTACTAGACTTTTGCTCTCCATATGCCAAGTCTTGTGACTCTTGGCTTATCAACTTGCCACTTGCATACTTGATGAACACTTAACACTAACATTTTCACACCTCTATATTAATGTTAGACTCATACATGCACTCTTAATCTGATACACTCATGCACATACTTACATTACATATTTTAACTCCTACATAAAATACACTTGTGTATATTTACTCAACCTACACTTGCACTCTAACTTACACTTGTGCATTTCCTACACATTCATAGTTACATAATAGGGGAAATATAATTCACACTCTAAACTATATACTCAATCCTAATATACTATTTACAATTGTACCATGGGGATACATTAACATGTACAAAATAATATAATATACTCCAACGTATACAAGCCTTATTTGGTATCAAATGTAGTCTTCCATTGATCTCCTTCTCTAATTTGAATTTGATGATAACTACTCTTAAAGTCAATATTTGTGAAGTAATTTGCTCCACTCAGACAATCCATCAAGTAATCTATATGAGGTAATGAAAACCTATATTTGATCATGATCTTATTCCATACACATACACCATTATCCACCTTTATTTAATGCTAATACAACTAGTATTGTTCATGGGCTTAAGCTCTCCCTTATTAGCCCCTTGTCTAATAGTTATTGAATTTATCTCTTCATCTCTTCATTTTTCATGGGTGTCATTCTATAATATGGATTTTTTGGTAAACTTGATTCAAGTATGAAGTCTATTTTATAAATAATTATTTCATAGGTGGTAAGCTATTGGATGATTCTTCTAAAATAATCTTAGCATATTCTTCCAACAAATATTTTTCTTAATGTGGAATTTAAACCATATTATTCATTGTGCTATCTCCCATTGGTTTAGAAATGAAAGCAAAACATTCTCTATATTTCTTTATCTCCTTTGAGAATCATGTTATGGAGATTAGATAAGCTTTAGAACTATTTCTCACTTCTTCTTTAATGGACTCAATGCATAAATTTGACCATATTTGACAATTGAATAGGTTTTTATCATTCCATAATGTACTACTATCCTATGAAATTGCCATGGTCTTCCTAAAAAAATATGACATGCATCCATTGACATAATGTGACATAGATTCATATTCTTATAAGAACCAATTCAAAAATCTACCATGCTTTGTTTGGTTACCAAATTTTGATGTCTAGTTTGTAACCATGACACTTTGTATGGATTTGGATACTCAATTATTTTTAAGCATAATTTCTCTACCATATCTATTGGCAATAAATAGTTTGTATTTCTACTATCCACAACCACCTTACAATATTTACCTCCATATTTATAAATTACACTAAATATGCTCCTTATTTTTTCAAGTTCATGCACCTCCTTTGATGGTTTTAATAATACCATTTTCATCATAAGGTATTATCCTAGTTAAGGTTTCTCCATGTGCTTCATTGAAGTAATACTTTATTTTTTTGCTTGTGTAATATGGTTTCTATCTTCCTTTGCTTTACTATTTCTATGTTATACTATTGGATATTTAAATAGTCGATAGACAACTTCTCCACATATATAACACTTATTGGATAATCCTCTACCACTTCCTCTCCATAACCTCCTCTTCCTCTCATGAAATATTTTTTTGTCTCTTATTTTGAGAAGTAATAGCTTTTTCCTCTACCTTTGTTATCATATTTTGTTGTTGCTTTATCATATTCCTTGAGAGAACCATCCTCTTTCTCTAGAATTATTTCATTTCCTTTGCAAAATTTTTTAATTTTCCTTGAGTGCATAATAATATTCTTATTTAATGGTTCTAATTCAAATCATACCAACTTAATCATACATGGACAGTACTAGTCTATTTATATATCTTGCAACTTTTCCTTCATCATCTTGAATATAACCTTCTCTTATAGTCAACTTATATAATTATTTTGTATATTATTTCACACCTAACTTATAACAACCCAATCCAACCAATCCTATAGAGAGAGTAATTATTATTTTTTAAGTAATTATCACAAGCAAGGTTCACAAAGATATTCCTATATTATTTTTACATTAATAAAGCATCATCACATTTTGAGATCTTCTCGCTACAAATGAATTTCAAGTGGATAGGAGTGGCAAACTTCCCATAGCTATGGTGTTCACCTTACTATACCTCCATAGTATAAAGGATACTTTCCATGGTCCCCCAAAATTTCTTACATTCTCCTAAAATTTAAGATAATTTGACCATAGCGTATGGATGATCCCTTCTCAATATTTAGATAAATGGGATACCAATTCCTTCACCATACATAAGTTAGTTTATTTAGGTGATTTATACCATAATTTATTAAATTCTAATTATCAATAATACACCTCTATAATGGGATTAACTAGTAGTTCAATTCTTAATTACCACACCTCTTTGATGGGATAATTAAAGCTATTATCACTTTATATGATAAATTACATGGCCACCCGATCCTTCTCATTCAATATGCCATCACATTAATTTATTTTTTCAATTGATTCCTAGCCTTTATTGTATGAATTATGGTCTAATCCTCACTTCTTTAGAATCTACCCAAAACCTCACTATTTTGGGATACACATTAGCAACACTGCTCTAGATATACCATTGCAATATACCTAGTTGGTACCTCCCCATAAAATTTCATTGGTCTTGGGAATAACTTGACTATAGGGTTCTAATATAGCTTTAAGTTCCACCAAGGAAACCCCCCTTCATAAACCCAAGAACCAAATACAATAAACCTTGATATATCTCTTATAATTAGTGATAGAATATGCTTAATATGCTTAATTAGAAGTTATGAGTAAAATTGACTAGAACCTTTATATTTAAAAAAAAAAAAATAGCATAAGAAAGAACAAATTTTATCCCAAGTTATTAAAATAGTAAGCATAATAAAACTCATAAGATTTCACAAGTTTTCCAATTATTTACATAAGCAAATACAAATTCTCTTACATCTTTTCCTTAACCATATTCCTTCTCAATGTCACATATTCATTTGCATAAATATTTACATGAGAATTATTTCCTTCAATAACATTCATAAAAACACATTTATAATTAAAAATCACCACAACTTTATTTCAGAAGTAATACTTCTACATTAATATAACTTTATCAAATATTCATAATTCAACAATATACTTTTACATAACCCACAAAATTAATTTTGAGATAAATATTCTATACAAGAGAGTTTATAATAATTCCAAAATATACATTTAAAGATCCATAATTACCTTAGCCTCAAAACTTGACCTCCTTTTTGTAAAGACCCAAAAATTAGCTACAATAAAACACATGCAAAGAAAATATTTTTTATTTTATAGAGAGGTATTCATAAAGCCCTATCTCATATTTGGTTTATCTATTTTTTACATTTACTAAGTTTCCCAACTTCTATAAGAGTTACATCACATTCAATACCCTACACAAGTCTATCTATGTAGGTATACCATGTGTACCACAAATAAGCTTTTCACTCTCATCCTTCTTGATGAGCTAAACCTATCACCTTCAGTATAGTCTAAGGTATACATCCATCACCATACCATACACAAGTTTGTTTATGTAGGTATGCTACATGTATTACGAGTTAATTTATCACTCATATTTACGATGATCTATCGTAACTCTTATTCAAGCAATTAGTTTACTTTAGTTATCATTACCCTAAGGGGTATCAATCCCTTAGGTCCTTTCTATGTTCACCACAATAGGTTTCAATATCTTAGGTATTTCCTATGTTCACCCTAAGTTCTCAATTTCTTAGGTTAATTTTATGTTTAGCAAGAAGACAAAATATTTCTATCTACTTAATCAAACAAAGAATGAAACCCAAAAAGCATACAAGAAGTACCTAAAAAGAAGCAACATTTAAATGAAGATAAACATTAGATGAAAGATAAATATAGTTAACAAAACCTATATACTTCATAAAAATAATTTAAATATTCCATTCTCATTCAATCATTAAACTATTACATATATCCAAGTATGGTAAAACCTCCATACTTTAAAAGAATAAAGTAATACATCCATTCCATCTAGGGATTTCTCCCTACAAATCTAGTCTATTTGAGCTTAAATAAATTACTGTAAATATAAATCAAACTAGTGCATTAGTTCCAATTATATTTTTGGTCATATTTACCTTTCCATTGTTTATTTGAGGATAGTAGGGGATCAGGACAAATCATGGTTTTAGTTCCAATTATATTTTTGGTCATATTTACCTTTCCATTGTTTATTTGAGGATAGTAGGGGATCAGGACAAATCATGGTTCTATGAAAGACATGCATTTAAATGCATCTACTAGTAACATGAAATCAATGCATTTATTGATTACTTTACCAAATTGTAACTATAAAAAATTATTTAAAGCATTCAACCATCTATTGTGTAGTTGATATCATAATAATTTCTTCATTTTTATTATTATCTCTCATTTTCTCAAGGAGAGTCATTTCAATAGATACAAGTAGATTACAAGTCTTACTTTAATCAAATCATCTCAAACCATTATTGCAAACAACTGAGGCCTTATTCCTTAATTAATAAAATGATCCAAGTTTCTTCTATTTGAATTAATCAAAGTCACATACCTTTAATCAATTAAATAAAACCATAAATTCCTTTATTTACATTAATCAAAGTCCCATACCTTTAATTAATAAAATAAACCATATTTCCTCTATTTTCATTAATCAAAGTCCCATACCTTTAATTAATAAAATAAACCATATTTCCTCTATTTTCATTAATCAAAGTCCCATACCTTTAATTAATAAAATAAACCATAATTTTCATAATACATTTATCAAATTGATTAAAATCCCTATCCTTTAACCAACTTAATAATTCCATAATTGAGTTTCCTCCTAAAGTTTTTTATTTCATTTGTAGCAATCCTATATTAATTTCTTATTTCAAATTATCCTTAATACAAATATAAACACATTTAACAACTTAATAAGATTAAGAATTCCTACAACCAAATAATACATGTTATAGGAAAATAAACCTTATTTCAGCTAACTAGTGAAAAGCATAGTTGACCCCTTAATGAACATGTGGTATGCATGGTCATACATAGAAACGGGTTTTCCCATGGACACACAAACAACTACCACACCTACAATATGGGATGTATATCAAAAGGATGGTGGTAGTAAGGGGTAACCTCACCATGAAATATGTCTTCTATAGTGAAAAACATTTAGGGTATCATTCACCCTTATAATGCATACAACAATATGGAGAGGGATACCAACAGCACAACACTTAAGAAGAGGTGACCTAGCCAAACATGGCTTTCTATCGAGAAGTAACACGATGATTGCATAGATGGAACATAATACAACAATGCACACAATGAGCATCAACCAACACAAATTGTAGCTAATATAAGGCACAACACAAGGAACACTACGATGGCTACAAAAGATGCTAAAGGATTTATCTAAAATACTCTAGTGTTATCAAAGCATTGAACCACTACAATAGCATTAGAGACACTACCTTGAAGATAGCAACAATGCTAAGAGACATCCAATTTTAGGTTGTTCTAGAAGGGATTTTTAACCTTTAAATAAGGTATCCAGACATAGTTACAAACTCAAGTCAAAGAGACAGAATAAAAACCCATTAATCTTACATATAGAGCATGTCTAGTGATATTAACACATCCAAAATGCATTCTTTTGTTTTACAAAGGAAAATAAAGGAAATTGATTTGTTAAACCAGCCTAAAATCCTTAGGTGTGGTTTCATTTAATCAAACTCTCCTCTTTACAAATATTTTTATCCTTGCTTCTATTTTTCAATTGCCTCTTCTACACCCAATAGGAGTCCTCTTCCACCACCCTTCTCTTTCTTTCAACCACTCCACCACCCACCATTACTTCTTCATCTACCTAATTGCAGAAACATGATATTTTGCATTATTAAATCCTTTTTTCCCTTACTCCTAAATTTACCATAAAGAGGCTCTCCTCTCTCTGATGGCAATAGGAAGCCTCCATTGTATGATCTCACAAAGTCTTTACCCTAAATAAATAATTTCTTTAATTATTTAAGTGGAGGTTATTTCCATAGTTTAAAAATTTAATAAACAATGAAACCCCTATTTCCATTAAAAGGAAATATTCTTACTAAATGAAACTCTCATATCATTTAGATTAAATTCTTATTATTAAATTATGAATTTATCATTTATTCTAAATAATGAAAATCTATTATTAATTAAAATTAAATACTTGTATAAAGTTATTTTATTTGAATAGGGTATTCTTATCTATTTAAATAAAACTCCATTACTATTTAATATGTATTTCACCATCTATTTAAATAAAGCTCTATTATTTTTTTATGTAGATTTCATTATCTATTCAAATAAAGCTCCATTATTATTTAATACTGATTCTTTTTTTATCAACTTACAAGTTATTTTATCACAATTAGAAAAATGCTACACTAACAACAATATAGGGAATTCAAATACAACCACATTAATGCACACATTCCAAAACCAATATGTTGTTAAATTATGAATTAAAATATAACCAATCAGATGCATCAAAGAAAGAGAGAGTCAGGGAGTATTTCCATCAATCTAGTCACCTGTATTAGACATAGGATTTATGATATCTAATAGGATATCAACCAAGGATCTAGGTGGTTGGCTATTGATGATTATACCTTAAAAAAATAATGCATTCCTATATTAGTGTAGTCATCAATGTTACCCTCAGTTGCCTTAAGTCATCACTTTCCCAACCTCAAGTACCCTATTCTTGGTGGACGATTCTGATTCTTCCACCCATTAGTGTACTTGATCCTGCATATTAACAATATGTCAGTAGTACCATTCTCTTCCAAAAATAAAACTAAATGTCACACAGTTTTTTATTTGCATAAAACTAAGCATCAAAACATCATTAATTAATACATATTTTTCATTCTATAAAGCCTACTAGGGAGGGTCATGACACTTTTTATCTAGCGCATATTAATGATGGTGTAAGGGATAAGTACAACTCATATATAATATATATGCATGCACTTATATATGCTCTTTTCTTTATACAATGCATCAAACAAATAACAAAAAAATTACATATTTGATATAAGTCTCATACTCCACTCTATTTTACTTTCCTATCCATACAAATCTTAGGAATAGTAATAAACAAGTAATTTTTTCCTTCCATAATTGTAACACTTTTCTTCATAGGAAAGAACCCCAAAATTGTATTTATATTAATCTACCTTATCTAAATAATCCTTGGTATAAACTAATATACATATTTACAACCTCTATGCCAATAGAAACAAGTCCTTATTCATTCCAATAAAAACTATTCTTTTTTTCTTAAAATAAAAGCTTTCAACTTGCTTATATAACATAAACTTATTGAAAGAAAAATAACATTCTTTTCTCCATTTACTCATCAAAATGACTCCTATTAATAATCCAACCTAGAGCATGCTAGGGTTTCAATGACACTAATCGTGTGGTTGAGATAAACGCATATCGAATGGTGGATATTAAATCTAGGGTGTGGCATGGACTGATATGAATTAAGTGAAATCGGATGGCTGGAATCAATTCACTTATATAAATATATATTTATTAAACATATATAATATAATATATAAAATATTAATATTTAAATATATGTAAGATAAATATATATGACTAGTGGGTGGAAATGGCGAGAAAACCTGGATGGACGACAAGTGGCTAGATTTTGGTGTCTACAAATTATAATATATGCAAACATATTTTCAAATGCATGTAAATAAATCACATAAATATACAATATTTTTCTCTTAACAATCCCTGACATAAAGATAACATAAAAAAATTAATGAAATATGATACACAATATGAATCTTATCATTTTGGAGTAATGTTTCACTTTTCAATGAAATATAGAGCTTTGCAAATGAAATATGCAAAATTAAAATACTACATGAAATTCTAGACTTCCTTTCTACATGCATAAATTTGTACATACAACACATTAAGGATCTAGATATTATATATTAATTCTAATTATTTAAAATCTATAAAAAAACATTCTTGATTTACAATATATCTCATCCTTCCTTTGCTTGTATATTTTTTTCTTTTTGAAATGGCTAATAATGATCCTCCATTAGTTTCATTTCAACATATATTGTTGTATTACAAATAAAAAAGAGTCCTCCAGTATGTACCCAACATACATCCCTTTGTATATCTATTTAAAATGAGGAAGGATGAACTTATTTTATCCTCATTAATTCATACAAAATAAATCTAAAATTTTTATTTTAATAAAGTTCTTTATATTATAATTTTATCATAATGTAGATAATGATGATAAGATTTGAATAGGATACATTTAACCTATATATTCATATTTTTTTTTTTTTTGGAAAGTAAGAGAATATTATAATTAACACCGGGTTTTAACTGGTTGACCCAAAACCATTTTACAAAATAGGGTCCACTGACCAACTGGACAAAGGCCAAGCCCTAAAAGTTTAAACTGACAACAAAAAGGGCCAAGACCTACTCTTACATCAGAATACAACCAAACTAAACTATGGAAGCCTAATATTATGGCCATCAGAAAAGAAAGACGCAAAATAGAACTAACAAAGACAAAAACTAATCATGCAAGCACCATGCAGAGTAGCTTGTGCCCATATAAGATAATAGAATATGGTCAACAAAAAAAACATCCCATAGAATGGACAGCCAAGAGGCCAAGCAGTATTCCTTGTAGTCCTCATCTAACTTCTTATCATCCTCCTTGCCATCATCTTTAGATTTTGTCTTCGAATCCTTGTTCCCTTGGAAATGCTGGCTATAAAACAAAAGATTTAGAGAATCACACAAATCAATAGCTGCACTGATGAGGCCAGACAGACTCTTCAACTGGTTGATACTGTTGGAGGCTGATGAAATTGTCATCTTCTCCAAGACTATTATGGTGGGGTCTGGTACCTCATTTTCAGGGATCTCCAACACTTTGTTATTTCTTTCTAGGGCCTTTTTGTGACATCGAATCCAAACACACCTTGGGAAATACTTGAGGCCAAAGTAGATGTTTCCCATGCATGAATTTGTAGATAAAAATCTATATCAGTGCCCCACCAGCTACAAAAAACACTAGTCACATGAACAAAAAAAACAAATATGACAAAAGCCATTATAAGGTTCAAAAAAATATTTTTAAAAATGCCCCCATTTTCTGTCATTGATCCACTTTGAGCCTTCCAATCTAAAATTTTTCATTATCTATCACCATTGAGACTGCATTAGGAATATTTTTAGTCCACGTGATAAAATTTGCTACTACAATGCCTTCATTTGCCAGCCTATCAGCTGCCATGTTTGCTTCCCGAAAGGTATGCAAAATTATGGCCTCAGGTCGATCATGAATTAGAGCCCTTGCTTCGTGGATGTAGTCATCAAATCTCCAAGGATATCTCTTAGTGTTCTTTAGAATATTTATAATAATAAGAGAATCACCTTCCACCAATAGTTTCCCTGGATAATTCTCAGCCACCTTGAGGCTCCTCCAAACTGCCCTCGCTTCAGCCACATTGTTAGTTTGAGCTCCAAGATGTTCAGCAAAAACTACAAGCACCTCACCCTTGTGGTCTCTAAGTAAGCCACCAGCCCCAGCATCACCTGGGTTGCCCCTAGATGCCCCATCAAAATTTAACTTAATCCATCCTAGGGGGGTGGGGTCCATGTGATCATGGTTCTAGGATAGACTTGAGGATGATTTAGGCCATCAGTGAGAGGTAAGTTTAATGACTGGCCTAATGAAGCTTCAAAAGGATTTGGAGGTCTCGATGCTGCGGGCACTAAACAAGCATTCTCATTAGCGTATATTAAAATTTTTGATAGGATAGAGGATGACTGAGAAACCTTATCCAAGAAGGCCCGACGATTCCTTTCCAACCATATCTGCCACAAGTAGTGATGAAGGCAGATCTTCCACATATACCTAAGATGCCTATTCAAAAAGGGAGAAGGCCACTGGACAAATAAGTCAAAAATGGATTGAGGATGGACCCAATAAATATGAAACACTTGTAACAGACCTAACAAGATTGAGACAGAAAAATTACAATACAGAAACAAATGATCAATAGACTCCCACTCAGACATACAGAGATAACACCTATTAACAACAATCACACCTCTTTTTATTAAGTTATCCATGGTGAGGATCTTATTTTGGATGGCCAGCCATGCAAAAAACCCAACCTTCGAAACAATGCTTTTGGGCCAAACTTCCAAGTGAGGGAAAGTAGGTTCATCATTATCAATAAGCATCAGATAAGCAGTCTTGACAGAAAATTCCCCATTGTCTGAAGCTTCCCAGATAAGCTGGTCCTCAAGAATGCCAGAAGGGAGTAAAGACTGTCTTAATTCATTCTCTAGTATTATTGATGCCCCTGGTAGATCATTGTTCATTATTGGCTTCCATACCCTTCTATTGTTTGACAAAGTAATAAAATCTGCAACTTTGGTACCAAAAACTTCAATTTTCCAAGCTCTAAGGGTTGAAGGGATGGGGTCTGTAGAGAGGGGATAGTCCTTTAACCATTTGTGGTCCTAGAAATCAATGTTTCTTCCATTTCCCAGTTTCCAACGTAGCCCTTTGCTTAGCAGGTTTTTAGTTTGAAGGATTGATTTCCAAAAAATTGATCCCCTGGGAGGAAAGGAATAGCTTAAGAATTCAGTTTCTTGCAAGTACTTTCTTCTGATTATAGTAATCCATTCTGCATTTGCATTTGTCAAAAGACGCCATGCTTAAATATATCTTAACATATTTCGATTAACAAGTTACCATTAAAATATCTAAACACATTAACAAGTTACCATTTTAATAATTTACCTTACAATCAAAACATAATTTGGATAATACATTTATCATTATAATATGCACTATTTTAAAGCTTTGATATAATTCCAATTTTAAACTATATTAAAACAATGTAATATATCAATTAAATTTGGCCAATATACAATACAAGTTCATGTGATGAAATATAAATGAGTATGCATAAATATACTATAGGTATAAAAGCAATTCAATAATCATGATTCTAGATCCATTGGCCCAAAATGGAAATAAATAAAACATGATAATCTTCTCCCCTTAGATAACCTCCACATGGAATTTAACCTAAGTATTTATAGTTATCTCCCTCTAATTAGGATTATGTTCTCTCAAATAGAATAGTCCTAATCATAGAAATATATGAGGACTATAAATTGGTCCATTATAAGACCCTTAAAATGCTTAGTGTGAATGGTCAACTATTCATATATGCTCTATGTTAAAAATTTATTTTGGTTTTGTCTACAATATATTCCAAACCAAAATATAAGAATGGTTTGAGATATATTTGTATAATATGAAAATATGAAACACCTTAAGGACTTATGGTATAATAAATGATAAGGCTACTTTCTAGATCAACAATATAATCCTTGAAATATCTTGTAAAATATAGGCTTAACTTTAATTCTTGATCAGAGTAAATAGGAATCTTATTAGTCTCACTATATCAAAGACTCTATATCATACATATTTTTTATTGATATACTTGGCATCTTATAAGATCTTTTTTGATCTCAATTCTCTTAAATGTGATGCTTTATCAATGTTACTTACTCTTCCATCACTTGTTTGTCTTAATTACCACTCTATCCTCCAATTGATCCCAACTCAAAGAAGCATCATAAGGAGTGATATAAATAGAACATTGAAGTTGATATAATCAAACTCCATCAAGTTTATGTAATCCTACTAGTTACTTTGGATATTTATCACATACATCTTTAGCATGCCAAAAAATACCTAATTAAAATAGTGATTATTTATTATAAAATAGATTTCGATACCAAAACCCTACTTAACATTGATTTAAAACTAGGAGGTAAAAATGGGATACTTATTTAAAATTATTATTATGGAAAACTATGTAATCTAACAAATTCATTGATAAAACTTAATTTAATGGTGAATACATAACTTTTAAAATACCACTTGAGCAAAAGTGAGTGAATTTAGTAAAACTTATCCACAACTATGATGATGGAATCATGAAAATAAACAAATGTAGGTATACTAATCATAAAATCAATTAATTATGTCCCATTTACACATAGGATTTTCATGTGAGTATATAATATTATTAAATTTTTATGTTTGACATTTATTGTATGACATCCCAAGAAACTAGATACATACTCAATGATACCACATTTCATGTCAAGCCAAAATTATTGTTGTATTTTGTATTCATGCATATTTTTCACTTTATGATAGAATTAATAGATGTCTTATTCCCTTATTCCATAACTAATATAATTAAAATATGTGCATATATATTTATTTTATTAATATAAAATTGTTTTAACGTTACCATGTTACCATTATCTCTTCTAGAATATAATATTTAGACAAACTATTGATACCATTTGTCACTAGACAACTAGTAAAGTATTCAATTTCTTAGGTATGCATGAATCTCCATAGATGAATTAACATGTTCCCTCCATATAAGTGTATCAATCAATCTATTATCCTTACCTTGCTTATATTTTATTTCAAAGTCATATTCATATAGAAATTTACATCACCTTCTTTGAATCATTAAAATTTGGTTGAGTAAAAAGATAACATAAAATTTGGTGTTATGTACTTAAGTTAAACCATAATATAAATAGGACATAGAAAAATATATTAAAAGGAGGTATTATTTTATTTAAATTTTGTATAAATAAAATAACAAATATACTTTGGTCTAATAAGTTTACTAAAATTAAAAAAGTACTAGATTCCAATCTAGTGATAAATTAGCAATAGTAGAATATGAGCAAATTATTGGATACTACTGATTCAGGATTGTGATTTTTTGGAGGTGGAGGATAGTAGGATTTTGGAAGGTGATCCAATGGTGGAAATTTTTGAAGCTAATGAGGGAGTCCATTTTGAGCTTAAATACCCATTGGTTCCTATGGAGTATTAGGATTGGTATCCTAAAAAGTTTAAAGGCAGGACCCATGCCTCACCAAGATGGTTTAGCAAGAATATCAAGATTCAGGTCTTAGCTCATGATTGGGTTAGTAAGGATGGTGGGATACACATGAATATGGCTTCTTAGTTTTCTAAATTGGTGGTAAAATTAAGTTATGTTGGTAGGAAACAAGTTTATTTTGATATTTTTGAGTTTTACATAAGATATAGATTCTGAGTTATATTCTCAACATGACAAGAGAGGAAAGTGCTTGGGACTTGATTGGAAAATTTTAGGGTAGCAAGCTAGATTTGGAATCAATTTGGAAATGTTCCATGGCTAATTGGAGGCCTATAGGTTCCTTTGATATCATTTCCATACCTAAATATTTATTTCTTATCAATATCAATTGTGAGGAATATTCCAAGCATATTTTAGAAGGGGTGCCCTAGTTTTATGGACAAAGGGGATTTATTCTCCATAAAATGGGGAAAAAATTCAATCCCTATAATCAAATTTTAATCTTATTTTTTCTTAAGTAATGAATCCTAGCTTACCTTTGTATTTGTAGTATCATGATGTTCTTATAGGCATAGCTAAAGATATCAAATATTTGGTATCCATTGATATGGCAACAATTGCTAAAACTTGAATGGTCTTCACTAGGATATGTATCATGACTAAACTAGAGGTAGATCTTCCAAAATCAATTGAACACATATTTTATTTGAATACTTGGGTTCAATAGGTATAATATGAGAAAAAGTCACAATTTTGTCAAGGTTGTGGCAAGTGTTGTCATGCTTTAGGTCATTACCTTACCTAGCACTCTAAGGTGGCAATAAAGTTGAAAAAGAAAAATAATTGGGTCTCCAAGAAATCTATAACCATAGAAGTGGTTAATAATCTTGAAAAGGGGGATTCAGCTCCAAGCTCGAAGAATATTCCTTCTCTTCCTTTAGTAGTTATGAAAATGTGAGTAGGGTTCCTTTGAAAGAGAGGGAGAACCTTGCTCATCATCTATATTCAATTGTAGATGATTGAATTGTAGGTGTTGATATTGACCAGACAAATATGGAGCTAAAGATTACTAAATATGATATCGTAATGACTCTAGTATCATAATCTAGAGGTCCTTTGAGTCCTTTTTTGGCATAGGTAAGCCTAAAAAATCTAATCCTTTATAATTCCTTTAATGGACTTGAATTAGAGGACCTTGTGGATAAATAATGTTTACACTCCAAAGCTAATAAAACCTCCCCTACTAGACCTACTATGGAAAAATATCTCTAGGTCAAAAAAATAGAAGCTACTGAAAGGTACATATTGATATAGGAATAGAGAAAAAAGTGGGTAAACCCACAAAAAAATCCCTGTAGAAAAAAGAAACAGAGTTTGATATTGTGAATGGATATTAGGCCCTACTAAAAGTGGAAAAAACCAAGGAATTTGGTAGCAAAAAATTAAAACTTAAAGCCTTTAGATCCTCTATCTAGCCCATGGCTAGTGATAAGACATTTTATTCCAAATATTGCAAATGAAATTCCTTTCTTAGAATATTTGAGAGTTAAATGGATCCTCTAAGCGACATATAATTTCCTCCTTTAGGATAGAATTAGCTACATATTTTATTTTTATTCAAGAATCCAAAATTGAAGCAGATAATTTTAACTCAATTAAGAATTCGATTTGAAAGCAAGCAAGTTTTGTAGCCAATCCTACTAATGATGCCTTAGGGAAGTTGCTCTATTTTTAGGATCTTTCAAAGGTGTACGGGCACATTATATCATATTATGATAGTCATTAATATTTTACTTTTTTGAGGTCCAATGTGTAGACCAATTGGTTCATCCAAACCCCATAAGGGGGCGGAGGTCCAAGGTTCAAATCTCGGGCCTCGCCGGACTGAACGCTTGTCCCTTTCCTGGTGCTTTCAGTGGCATAAAAGGTTTAAAATGATTGTGGCATGGTGGTTATAGGGGCGGACTACGCGAAGATCTATGTGGTAGCTTCTAGGGTGGACAACGTAGAATACTGTGGCGGCCATAAAATATGGACAACCTACCCGGATTCATGGCGGCTACCTATTCCACCATGTAAATTAAAAAAAAAAAATGAAAAAAAAAATATTTTACTTTTTTGCAAATTCTCTAATTGAATATGGGTAATGTCTAATATTTACGCTCTAAATTTAGAACCTAGTAGAAAATTATTTTGGTCCTCATTGATTGAAATGAGGAATATTTCAAGAATATTTTGTTTTGGATAGGGATTTTAACTACCCATTGTATCCTTCAAATAAAAAATGTGGTAATTACTCTCATGCAAAAAGTATGGAAGACTTTGCTGACTTTTTCATTCATTGTGAGCTTATGGACCTAAATTTGAAAGGTTTGAGGTTCACCTAGAACAACATATGAATAGGTGATCAACTTATTCTCATCAGGATTTTTAGGGTGTTGGTATATAAATAAGGACCACCTTTTTTTTGTGACACATATCTGGTTCCCTTGCCTAAAATTATGTTAAACCATAAATCACTTTTGTTTGAAACTCCTTAGAAGTCAAAATTCTTTCATAGGTAATTTTGGTTTGAGGCTATGTGGTGTTCCCATTATGATTTAGAAGCGAAGATTAAGGAATGGTGTTCTATGTTGTGCCAAGTGTTGGAATGGATAAAATTACAAATAAACTATAAATGGTGAAAGGTAGATTGAAGTATTGGAATAAGGAAGTCTTTGGTGATATTTTTAAAATGCAATAATCTCTCAAAAGTCAACTGAAATATTTGGATTTAGTGATGTAAACTAAAGGTCTATTAGTTGATATTAGATGCAAATAAAAGGTTTTTTTGGAAGATTTTCATAATACCTTGGCTACGGAGGAACTCCTTTGGAGATAGAAGTCCAAGGTCCTTTGGATCAAAGAAGGTGACTAAAATACTAAATTTTTCCACACCTCAACTTTAAGGTATAGAAGCTTCAATATAATCCATGAAATCGTTAGATAATATGGTTCTAGATCAGATGATATTCATGACATTAGAGCTGAGGTAGTGGTCTTTTTTAGTTCTTTTTTTGGTTTCAGAAGTTGCAAAAACAATGAGGCTAAAAACTTCCTTCTAAGATCCATTCCTAGCCTAGTCTTGAGAGATATGAATTTGATCGTTGAATATTCATTCATATATGATGATATCAAAATAGCAACTTTTAGAATGGAAGCCTTGAATTTTCCTGAATTGGATGGTTTCCCCCCTATTCTTCCAAACATTTTCGCACATAGTTAGGAAGGATGTTTGTGATTGAATGAGAAATACCCAAATATTTAATATGATTCCTTATTGGGTGAACTCAAACTTTATGGAACTTGTTTAAAAATATACAAGAGCCAACAAATTCAATGAGTATCGACCAATCAACCTTTGCAATACTATTTTAATATCCTTTCCAAATTGTTGGCCAACAGGTTGAAATTGTTGATGCCCATCCTTATTAGAAAATATTAGAGTAGTTTCGTGTGGAAGACAAATATTGGATGGAGTATTGGTGGTTCATGAAATCATTCATAGATTCTAGAAAATTGGTAGTCCTAGTCTCTTCCTCAAGTTAGATATTAACAAGGTGTATAATAGTGTGTTATAGGAATTTCTAGTGGAGGTTTTTTTTTTTAATTTGGTTATATTCATAGTTGGACTAATCTCATTAGGGCCTATTTCTCCTCTATAAAGTTTTTAATGCTATTAAATGGATCACCTTCTGGCTTCTTCCAAAGCTATAGATGGATACATCAAGGAGATCTTATATCACCCTATCTCTTCATTCTAATGGGTAAAGCCCTAGGTAGGTTCATTCTCAAGGATTCCCCTATTGAAGGCCTCACACTAGATCTCACTATCAACCCAATCATGCATCAGTAATTTGTATATGATACACTACTCTCATTTTTTATCTTGGTGGTTCAAGCTAGAAAGGTTAAGTAAATTATAATTTTATTTGAAAAATAAACTAGTCAAAAGATTAATTACTTGAAGACTATGATGTATTTTTTAAACACTCCTTTAGCTAGGTAGAGGAAGATTACAAAAATTTCTAGTTGTGGCATAGAAAAAATCTTGGCTACTTACTTGGGATTACCTCTATTTACAAGAAGAATGTAGAAAAAGTATTTTGGACTTGGTGGTCAAAATATTACAGAGGAGACTTCCTAGTTGGAAAGGTGCATTGTTGAGCCAAGTAAAGAATATTCTAATGGACAAGTTTATCCTCTAGGGTATACCCATTTATTTTATGTCTATCTTTAAGATTATCATAAAATAATTTATCCAAACTAGAATGCATTTATAAGTCCTTTCCCTAGGTTGGGGTTGAAGATCATACGAAATTCCATATGGTTTCTTGGAACCAAGCTTGTTCTAGAAGGGAATGCAAATTCTTGGGTATCATAAATATTTAAATTATGAATGAAGTTCTAGTAATGAATTAGGCCTAGAATATTTTGAAGAAAGAGGAGACATATATGAACAAAGCATTTGACAGGCTAAATTAGGACTTTCTTATTTTTTTCCTCCTTAAGTTTGGTTTTCACCACCAATGGGTTAATTTGATCAAAGAATGCATTTATAAAGAATGGTTCTTGATTCTAGTTAATGGAACAACTGCTGGTTACTTTCAAAGTCATAGAGTAATTTAGCAGGGGGACCCTATCAGCCCCATGGTATTCATCATTATGGCCGAAGCTTTAGGCATAACCATAAAAAATACTTGCAGATCAAGGATAATATCAGGAATCAAGGTAACATCTCTCACTAGGGTTTTTTCTCACCAACATTTCATCGATGATACCCTTCTATTGACTAAGGCATCGGTGGTTGAGGCAAAAATTATTAAATACATCCTACAACTCTATGAGGACGTTGTTGGTCAGAAAGTTAATTTCAATAAAAGCAAGTTATATTTCTTGAATCCCCCCATTTAAAGGCAAGGAAGGATTGCAAAAATTTTAGGGTGTGATATATCAAACATCCCCACTTCGTATCTTGATCTCCCTCTTTTCATTGGTTCTCCAAGAGAGTCAATGTGGGACAGGGTTATTTAAAGAGTTCAAAAAAACTTGCTGGATAGAAAGGTCATCTTCTATCTCAGGCAAGAAAGCTGACCCTCACTAAGGCCTCTCTTCAGAGCATTCTATTCTATTTCCTCTTCGTTTTCAAAGCCCCTATGAAGGTTTTCCAAAAAATTGAGAAACTCCAAAAATAATTTTTATGGACTGGATCAGAGGATAAAAAAAGGATGCACCTTGTAGGATGGACCAAAGTGTGCAGACCCAGGGAAAATTGGGGCTTAGGTCTGAGGAGAATTGCTCATATGAATTTAGCTTTACTAGCTAAGCAAGCGTGGTGCCTCATTTCTAGTGAAGAAAATGAATGGAAAGCTATCATCAAATGAAAGTATCTTCAAAATATGGAATTTCTAAGTGACTTAGTTCCAATCATAGGTTCTACTTTTTGGAAAGCAATTCTCAATTGTAAAGAAATCATCAAAAAAGGTTTAAGATGGGTTTTATGCAATGGTGAGAGGATAAATTTTTGGAATGACAGGTGGGCTAAGGATGAACCACTGACACAATATCCTAAATTAGCCTGAATCAAAGATATCATGGAAGAACTCATTGGCAGAAAAGTCTCTGATTATATGGTTGAGGACAGAGGCAGAATGAAGTGGAAACAAATAAGGATTTAGGTATTTCATGTGGAATCAAATGATCTTTGTAACATTCTTGGGCAACATTTTATCCCCATGAGACCCAAGGAATATCAAGTGACCTGGGCTCCTACATAAAACAGGTAGTTCACTATTAAATTAGATTACAAGCTTATGCTTGATGACGAGGATTTTGTCCTCCAAAAGGACTTAGTTTGGATAAAAAAATTAATTCCAAAAATTGTAGTCTTTTTATGGCTCATTATCCAAGGAAGAATTCTAACCATTGATAATATGATGTGTAAAGGTATTTGTATCACTAATCGCTATTATATGTGCAGGGCTAATTGGGAGACCATTTATCATATTTTCCTTGAGTGCCCTTTTTCCTTGACTGTCCTAAGTGGGGTTTTTTAGGCCTTCAATATTTCTTGGGTTAAACTAGCCACCGTACTTGATTTGTTCATCCAGTGGCCTTGCCCATTTTCAATCCAAAGACTTAGATACATGTGGAAAATTTGTCTCAATCACTATCTTTGGCAGGTGTGGTTATAAAGGAACCATAAAGTCTTTAATGAGTCTATCCATTATCATCAAACTATCATTGCCAAGATCTTATACTTTTCCAAAGATAATGTGAACCTTATCTCTTTTGATAGCCATAAACCTCATCTACAGGAGACCACAATTGTTCAATATTTAAGCTTAACCTTTTTGGATGAGTCTGTACCTAGGGTAGTCAACCCTAGAGCCAATGTTAAGTGGTCCCCACCTCCTACGGGTTGGTTTAAACTTAATTTTTATGGAGTGGCTAAGGAAAATTTTGGAAAAGCATGCATTGGTGGCATTGTACGAGATCATAATAGGAATATGATGCTTGCATTTTCCGAATATTTAAGAACAAGTACAAACAATGAAACTGAAGCTAGAGCTATGTGGAGAGGCCTTCAAATGACTCAAGACTTAAAAGGTAATTTGATCGTAGAAGGAGACTCTATGCATGTTATAAATCTCCTAAATAATTGGAAAACACCTCCTTGGAGGATTAAAACAATTGTTGAAGAGGCTAGGATCCTTTTCCAGGGAAGATAGGACAAAAAATCCCAGCATGTATTTCGGGAAGCTAAAAAAATTGTTGATAAGCTGGCCAATTTCGGTGTCGATGGTGACGAACTTTTCAAATGGGAACACGGTGTCCTGAGTGAAGTAGAGGAGCTTATTCAACAAGAATGCCAAGAATCATAGTCAAATTTAGCAATATGGAAGGCACTATAAGTTCAAATGCTAGGAGTATTCCCACATATTTTTTGAAATGGACTCAATAAAAATTATCCAAGCTATCAGTATTCGTGGATGCTGCTTGGAAATACCACAAAAACTAATGAGGATAGTCACATGTCATATAACATGGCTCCTAGTCATATTAATAACTTGAGGTTGGTTGATAATCATAGGGAAGGAAATAAATAATAATATAAGACTTCGAACTAGAGCCACATGGACCACCAGATACCCACTGCCATAAATCTAGCCAGCAGGTTCACTTCTCCAAGGCTGATTGGCCAAGATGGGATGTGGCCCCAAAGCATGTCTTATATGAAAGAAAGTAATTACCACATAATTATTAAGAGTAATTGTCAATACAGAGCTTGTGGGAGTTTTTTCAGTACTCTGCTATGTGTGTCTACAACTTTTTGTTTCTCCACTATTTCAAGGAAGGGATCTATGTCTGTATGTTTTTTTTTTTTTGTAATTATGATGCAGGTGTGTTTTCTTGGGGTATACAGGTGTGTTTTCTTGGGGTATACCCAAAATTTTGTATGGGAAGTTTCTTTTTGAAAATAGGCTATGTGCCTTACCAGATGTAATGGCTTTGGTAGCATATAAATTTTACATATATAGGATCCTTAGTAAGGACATGTTCATCAACAACCCTGGGCTAATTTTTGTAAAATGTTTTGGGTCAACCTATAAAACCTAGTATTAATGCTATAATATCTTATCTACCAAAAAATAATAATGGACCAAAATTATTGCTACCAAATATTTGAACCAATCTAAAAGCATCTTGGACCTCCATCCAAGGGAGGGCTCTATATTCTAGCAAAATTTATGCAAATCTATAAATTATTTAGTTAAAGGATCCTCATGGATCCTAGGTAATGGGAGGTAAATATATTTTTAGAATAATCCCTCACTTCTAGATGATCCCCTATTGTAAGACCCCAACCTTGTGGTGGCTAAAAGCCATACCACAAGATTTGGTTGGAATTAGGTGGCATATTTTATTGATTGTGTTGAGGATAGGAGAGTCTGCAAGTAGGTACCTTCTACCAACCATATTATAGAAGAAAATATTGCTTGGATCTCTATACATAATTTACTAAAATTGTAGGTTTTGAAGCCCTACAAGATTATTTAATTTGGAAAAAGGAGAATGATGGCTCATTGTCAATAAAATTGATGTATACTCTCCTTGATTCTCACTCTCCCCTTTGGCTCCCTCCCTAAAAGGTTTGGTTAAAACAAATAACTTTGAAGGTTAATATATTTTATTGGTTGGCCATCTAGAATAAATACCTCATAGTTTAGAATTTGTGTAAAAGAAGGATGATCCTCCCTAATAGATGTTAACTTTGTGAGTCCATTGAGGAATCATATTACCATATTTTTGCTCAATTCCAACTCTCTTATTCTATTTTGAAGCACATTATCCAATGTCTAGGGTTTTAGTGGGTTTTCCCTTTCTCTATTCTAGATGTTTTCTCACAATGGTTTTTCCTTCTAAGTTCTAGAGTCTTATTTGTTTTTGGAATTGTTTGCTTCCACATACCTTTTGGGGGATCTGGTGGGAATGAAATCAAAGGGAATTCAAGAACTCCAAAAGGGATACTAAATTGGTTTGCATGAATATTATTTGGAGAATAGTGAAAATTATTGTTTTCTATCTACCAGACTTGGATGTTGGTAGGTTTGATGTAGAGAATATGGACCAACTTCTTGGATTTATTTAAAAATATGGTCCTATTAGAATCCCTCATTAAAAGTAAAGAAATTATGTGAAATTGTCCCCATACCTAAGTGGATGGATCAATATTAATTTTGATGGTTCCTCAAATTGGAACCTTGGTCTTTCTAGGGCTAGCAAAGTAGTTAAAAATGATAGAGGGGAACTAATTGGAGATTTTGTAAAAAAATTATCCATCCAAACTTCTCACTTTGTGGAGGCTATATCCTTGCACCAAGGAATTCTATTAATTTTTTATTTATGATTCTAAAACATCTTAGTGGAGAGTGATTTGTTAAATATAATCAATTTTAATTAAATCCTCCAATCCACCAAACTAGTTGACCTCTAATCTGATATTAGAGGCCAACATAATTATTCATTATAGAGAGGAAGTATAGATCCAACATATTTATAGAGAAGGAAACAAAGTGACAGACTTAATTGTAAACTTTGACCTCTTACAATAGGGGCTAATCATTTGTAATTCTAATTTCCCTAAAAACCCTAGAGATCAATAGATTATGTTAATCATTGAGGTCATATCCTTGTATAACTAGGTAACTAAAAGGAATTGCAACTATTTTTTATCCCCTTCTATTGCTCGGTTTTATTTTTTGAAAGGTTTAGAATTTTTTGTTTTGGGTCAAGTGGAGGTTTAAAAGCATGCTATTTTGGTTGGTCTTAGGGTCTTTTTAAAATTGATTTTTTTCCTCCAATGTCCCATTTTGGCACCATCGTATATGGGCAAATCCTGTAGTAATAGTTAGATGTTACAAGGTGGTTGTATTCTCTAATGGGCTTAGGAGATGTTACAACCTAGGACCTTGCACGAGGATTATCTTTCTAGTCATAATTTCTCAATGAGGTGATTGGACTATTGGTAGCCATAGGGGACCTAGGGTTCAATTTCTCTACCTTATGGGATTGTGAAACCTCATTATGAATGTGGAATAGTTTGAAATGTACTATAGGTATATGTGGTTATCACCTAGCATGTTCACTTGGTAGAATTTTTACCACCTCAATAATTGTATTTATGGCATGCTTGTAGTCTACTTTGTGTTCTTACATAAGTATTACTCATGGTCTTGGTAGATCCCTTGTCAATTTTCAAGGGTGTTTTTTCCTAGACAATTTAGTGAAAATGTTACACATCTTGATTGGATTGGAAACTATCATTTCATCCTATGGCACTCATGGGAGAAAGGTATCCCTATTCATTCTTGGTTAAGGGATAATGATGGCAATTTTGAGATCTTCAATTTGGTTAGTGAGTCCTATAAGGGCCCAATTTATATTGTAATCACATAAGAGTGTATCTTTTCTGTGGTACCACATCCATTTTTAAAATCTTCAAAATATCATTGAAGTTGGATTCTAGAGACTACTTAGAGATTTATGTTTGCTCTTTTATTTTGAAGAGGTAATATTTAGTGTGAGGTGTGGTTGGAGTGTGAGATTAGATTTTAGTTTACTAGATAGTTGATGCAGTGGAATGGGCCAATTATTAGCACATAAATATTTTAAGGTCCCATTGGAGTCAAATGTGCTAGAGATTAATGATGAAGTAAGGAAAATTTTACATAAAAGAGGACTATTGAATTTCCTTCAGTCCTATAATGGACACAAAATAGACCTTTTGAGAACACTAGTGCACTCTTGGAGAAAGGGTTGGGTTTAGGCTAGTAGGCTTGAATTCTAGTTTTTGGTGGCGTTAATGGTAGAGTTGAAGGGATTACTAGTTGATGGTGCTTATCACAATAAATAAACACTCTCTCAAGAGGGAATTGAATTTCTTTCAGGAAGACAAGGAATATCTATTGAAGCTATAAAATGTATATGATGCAAAATCACTCAAAGCACCTTAAAATTATGTCATTATGGTTATAATGGACTACTTAACTTTGTATGTGAACAAAGAGGTGTTACATGGTTTTCACATGATGTTTTTGAATCATATTAGGAGGAAACAACTCATGAATGTCCCCTTATTTTATTACCACTCATTGGGAAAATATTTAACATATGTAAGGGTAGGGAAAGGGTTGGATCCTATCCATCAAGGTATGATTCTATTGACCTTTGAACATGTGAAAAAGTATAAAGGTGTAGATGTGGAAGAGGTGCTAGCAAAAATTAAATTTCAAAAAACTCCTCTAACCCTCAACCTACCTCTAACATAATTTAGGGCTTTAATTGAATCCTTAGAGTCTATATTAGATTATTCGATGACTCCCTTTTCCTCTATGAAAAGTAAGGCTAAGTCTAGGAGTGATGTAGCAGTAACTCAAAATGGCTTTAATGTGGGTTGTGCGCGATGATCTAAATGCATTTCTTCAAAGGTAATGAAGGTAAAAAAATACCCTATCTTGGTTGAGGTGTCCAACTTGGAAGATAGCCTTCTAGAAAAGAAAAAATAAAAAATTTCAAAGGAAATGGAATATTCCAAAGATATGTCCCTCTCTTTGAGATCTGATCCCCCTATCCTGTTACCTTTCGTCAATAATCTCGATGAGAAACACTAGGCTTTTCTAGATTTGTTGTTCTTGTTTGAGTTTAGGGGAATGTTCCTAATCTCTCCTAGTTCCTTTATGTAATAATGTTTGGTACCCCTTTTAAAATAACTTATTTTATCTAGTCAAAAGAAAATTATTATCGGATACTACTATAAAAATGAAAATTAAGAAAAAAATGATAATATCTATAATAGTAAAATAAAATAAAATTTTATGTTTATATTTTAATAAATGGCTTTATAATGAACGAAAAAATTATTTCTTATAATAATATTTTTAAATAACTACGTTATGTTTCCCACATAATACCTATATTCTTTATTTATATCTAGAATATTGAAGGAATCTACGTAGGATGTGAACATAGAGAGGTAGTAATAATAATAATAAAACAAAAGTGAATGTGTTGGTTGATGGTCATCATGTATGGTTTGATGGAGCACACTAACATCATTGAATGGATACCATTTGATGCATGGTCATAGTGTGTTAACACCTCAAAGTAATGAATAAACCCTACATGTGAAATGTGAGCAAGGGAATTAGAAAAATATATATAGAAAATATGGTAGGGAGGTAACACTAGAGTGCAAATAGATCTTGAGATTTTATATGATAATGAGATATAACATTGAAAGTGATGAATTGTAATATAAATAAGGATGATTGGGTTACAATAAATGCTTCACTTTTAGCATTACAAATAAGTTATTTTTGTGTTCCAAAATAATGATTGTTGGTTAAAGGTACACTCCAAATTAACCCAATACATATAACATCTGAGGGATTGTTGATGAATCATAAAAACTCTAAGTAATTTTAATAGCACAAAATTACCACTTAAAAGCATCTATGTTTTTATCTATCAACTTGTGGTTAGTGCACTTCATGACATATGTCACCATGTATCCATGTCAGTTACCTAAGAAATAATTTTTATTTTACAATTTTAGGAAAAACATTGGTCTTGAAGCATGTAGAACGACATGAATTTGACATACACAACATAAAAATGGTGAGAGGTATAAAATTAGTTATGAACAATTCAAACTATCTATCATAATGACATCCTACCAAAGGATGAATAATAATAGCCCAATCCTATCCAATGCAAGGAGGTTAGGGATATCCAACTATTATAATATAAACTTTTTTTTTTTAATGCATTTGAATTATCATTATACAACCCACCAAGTCTTAAGAATGGTATATTATTATACCACCATGTAAATCCAATGCCAATAATTATGTTTTAAAGTATTATGATTATTAATTTAACAAATGCAAGGTCCATGTCCCTATGGAAGTTCTCCATCACATTGAATTCCCTTTATTTTTTCCACTTGGATTTTGATCTAATTGACCCTATCTCTCATATATCATATCATGACAATAGATACATGATTGTTTTAACTAGATACTTTAGAAAGTAATTTGAGGCCATCATCTTAACTAGACAAATATCCTAAAATATTTTGAAGTTATCATCAAGCAAATTGTATATCATTTGGTGTCATGTCCACCATCATCTCTGATAATGAAAGACTTTTCAATAATATGGGACTAAAAAAACTCACATCTAAACTAAAACTATAGCATCACTTTTTTAGACATTATTATTTAAATGATAATGAATGAGTAAAATATTTAGCTCAACGTTTGATTAGCATGTTAGAGAGGATAGTAAAATAAAAGGTGTATATATTGACGCTTAAATTTGTATATGACATTGTGGGTATATCATACTTGTATCATTATTTTCAAAGAAACACATATTTTGGTCTTACAAATGGTACTAAAGTTGTTTTACCTTTATGTTTTTTTTTTTTAAGATATTTTTGGATCACATAAAATGTCATTAAGAGCTTATTGAGGCTCATATTTACAAAATCACTCCCCTATATGATAATTTCCTTCATGCACTCTAATATACCTAGGTCTACAAGTAATATGTATAAATAATAACAAAAGAGTCAAACAACATGACATTCATGTTGGAGGTCTAGCCCTAAAGTTTGCAAACATTCATAAAAAATATAAAGGTAAATTCATTCACAAAAGGTTTATCTTATATTTGGTAAAATTAATCTATAGCCCAAGTGGATTTAAATTGAAACCATAAATGGAATAGATTTATATGAACCAACTAAATCTATACATGTTAAATTCTTATATTACCAATGTCTTTTGATTTTTTTAGTTTTATTTTTATCTGTGTATTTCTATTTTCATACTTGATTTTATCACATTTGTCACATTTTTAAATTTACTTTATTATCTATTTTTGCCAAAAGAGTTTGTCTATTTGGATGACATTTTAATATTTAGTAGGACCCTGGAAGAGCACCTGATGCATATCAAAAAGGTTTTTGAGAAGCTGAGGGAGGAGCAGTTGTTGATTAATTTGAAGAAGTGCAGTTTTGTGAAGGAGTTAGTGTATCTGGGATTTTTCATCTCAGCCAAAGGTCTAAAAATGGACCTAGAAAAGGTGAGGGCTATCATTGAATGGCTTACTCCAAGAAGCATAACTGAGGTAAGATCATTTCATGGTCTAGCAAGTTTTTACAAAAAATTCATTAGAAATTACCAGCAGTATTTGTGCACACCTTACAGAAACAATGAGAGGGGATAAGAAAGAATTTAAGTGGACCTTAGGAGCAGATAATAGCTTTGATATGTTGAAGAAGAAGGTCACAGAGCAACCTATTTTGGCACTTCCAGATTTTAATAAGGTATTTCAGGTAGATTGTGATGCTAGTGGTAGTGCCATAGGAGCTATATTGAGTCAAGAAGGTAAACCTATTGCTTATTTTAGTGAGAAACTCAATGATGCTAGGAAAAAGTATTCAATTTATGATCAAGAGTTTTATGCTATAGTTCAGGATCTAAAGAAGTGGAGGCATTATTTGTTGCCAAAATATTTTGTTCTATATATTGATCATCAGGCCTTATAGTATATTAATAGCCAAGGGAAGCTAAATCAAAGGCACTTGAAGTGGGTTGAGTTTCTACAGAGTTATACCTTTGTGTTGAAGCACAGGAGTGGAAATTCAAATAGAGTTGCAGATGCCTTAAGTAGAAGGCAATGTTTGTTGATAGAAATGAAGGTAGTAGTTGTAGGGTTTGACAAACTTAAGGGTTTATGCTATTGTCAAATATGGTGTTATTGTTAAAAATTTACTTTATTATCTATTCACTCTTTATTCTTTGTTCCTTTTTATTTGATAACACTTATAATGTCTATTTTATTATCTCTTAATTTTTGCTTCAACTTTATCTATTTTCTAATATATATATATTTCTTTATTTGGATTCTTATTTTATGTGGTGGTAAATATCTTATCATATTTTTCTTCATGTCATGTTATTTTTTTGACCAATGATCATCTTACCTTCATTTATATCTATACTTTTTGTTACTACTATTTTTCCAATGATGTGCCTAGTCTTCTAGCAAATGGTGCTCTATTTTTTGTGTTCATTTTTTTGTCTACTTATACCTTTTTATTTACATATAATAATAATAATTGCATGCTAAGATACTATCAACATGGGTATTCATGCTTTGTCTTTCCTTTTAATTTATTATATTCCAATCTATATTTTATATCAATACCATTTTAAGTTTCATGAAGTAAAGTGCTTATATCCAAACATGTACAATCTAGTGTATGGTATGCCAATGATGAAACTTAGGTTATACCTCAATAATATGAAATAAAATTAAAAGTATAATTATAAACAAATAAAAACTCTCAAATAGTTTTTTTTTGCTTGATAAAAAGGGGTTGTACGCAGGTCTCCCACCCTTAACAAATTACATTTCTATTTTAGAGCTTGAAAGTTTACAAATAGATACACTTCTCATATCAATTGAGACTCTATAGTTAGAAACCTACATCATTTTACAAAAAAAGTCTAAATTCTTGATTTTCATTTTTTGGATATTATCAAATCTCTGTATGAATACAATTACTTAAGAATTTTGCATATTTCTTAACATTTTCCTAAAGTAGCCTTCACAATGCCAAAACATAACCTCTACTATCTATGCCTTGCATCTTAGTAGAGTAATATTTCTAAAACATCGCACTAACATAGTCTGATTTACCAATATGGATTGCTAAATGAACACACATGTTTGTTTTGCTTGAACACACTTTTTTATTACAAAATAAAATATTACCAATAGAAAAAATTAAAGTAAATCTTAATAATTAATTTATTTAGGAAATTAATATTTTTTGTCAACTTCAACTAAACTTTCTACTTCCTATAACCATGGAAATGATATGTTATCTTCATGATCCTCAATCAAAATCATTCTATTGGCTAGCATATGTGAACATTTATTTCCTTTCCTTAATATATGTGTAAACCAAATTATTTTAAACTCTTTAGCAAGATCTTGAATTTACATAATTATATCTTGTATGTTCCATGGAGCCTTTCCTTTCCTAAAAATTATATTTATTATTATGATAGAATCACCTTCCATCCATACTCTATTATATTTCATTTGTTTACATATTTTTAACACTTCTAAAGCTTCCCAAGCTTCAGCTTCATTATTTGTATTAAATCCACAATTGAAAGCATAATGAGAAAAAATTCTCCTTTATTATTTCTGATTATTCCTCCACCTCCTCTTGATCATGTATTTCCTTTAGATGCTCCATCAAAATTAAATTTAACCCACTCCACATCTGGTGGTTTCCACTTAACATTCTTTACCTTATTTTTTCTTCTCTTATACCCAACATCATAATTCCATTTAATGACTTGACTCCTTATATAAACATTCTATACTTCCAAATTAGGACTTGTGTGAGTTGATAAGGTTGGTTTATACTCCTATATGGCTAAACATATCATCTTTTTCATTACCTCTAAATTTCTTTTCTTTCCTCTAAATATTCTTATATTATTTTCTAGCCATATAGTCCAAAGTATTGTATCTTTTGATATATCCCATATTGTCTATAAAACCATAATTTTGTATGTGCTCTACCATTTCTTTAACCAATCTTTGATTATGCTATTCATCACCATGCATTTACCAAACATATTAAGAATCCATTTCCATAGATTCCAAACTATTGAGCAATGTCCCATGAGATGGTCAATACTCTCCTCCTCATTATTATAGGAAACACATTTAGAGGGTCTATGAAAACACCTTTTCATAAGGTTATCCCAGGATAAAATTCTTCTATGACCTACTAGCCAAATAAACATTTTGACTTTAGGAATGCTTTGGCTATCCCAAATATCTCTCCAAATTTTAGTGACATTATTATTATGTTCGTGTTGAACATTATATCCACTTCTTGTTGTGTATTATCTTGAGCTATTCAACTCCCAAATCAATTTAACTTTGGCACCCCTCATAATAATTACAATTTTTATCTTTCTACTCAATTGCCTCCTAGCATCAATGTTGTATATGCTTGTAAAAAAATATTCTTTCCAATTGTATCTTCTTTCTCGATCCTTGTACAAAATATTTGAAACCCTACATCAAATTTATCTTGAAGTAATCTCATCCAAGGTTTCAAAAACTAGATCTAAATTAAGCGATTTTTTATCACACCAAGTATCCATCCAAATACAAAAGTTTTCTCTAGTTTCGACCACCCATATTAAACCTTTAATAATAATATCAATAGATTTTTTTAAACCATTCCAAAGAGTAGAACCATTTGGAAGAGAGAATGAAGTAAATATTAAACTTGGGTCATTGGGATCAACATACTTAGAAGAATTCTTGTCCATTGTATTTGAATCTCTTTGTACAATCTCCAGATAACTTTTCCCCTAAAAGCTAAGTTTGCATTTGTAAGAGCTCTTAAACGAGGACCTCCCCAAGTTTTGTCATCAAATAACTTACTCCATTTCACCAAAGAAAAATTTATTTTATCATGTAAACCTGACCATAAAAAGGATCATGTAATAAATATTAAGATTTTTCACTTAACTTTTTGTTAGGATCCTAATCCTGACTATAATTAATATTAACTCACTTATTTTAATTATGGACCATTGTGTCCTTTCATCTCACAAATCTAGGTTTAGGTATTTATATGCTTTCATATGGGTGTAGATTGACATCCAAGAACATAATATTTTATATCTCATTGAGAGCAATTGGTAGGGAAACCTCCATTTGAAACAATGATCTTTAACAAAAGTGATTGATTTTATTATTTGTTTGCATTCAATTTCGTCTATTTTCCATTGTTCTCCATTGCTAGGAACTAGGTTCCTAACAACTGGTATCAAAGCCTCTCACTTTCACACTCCATAAAATATTTCACTCATTGTTATCTATTGTCCTCATTCGTTACCATTCACATAAACATCACTAATTTCATCTCTCAAGTCATCCAGACCGTGGGAAAAAAATAAAAAAAAGACATACAATCATTTCAACAACCAATCCAATTGTGTGGATGCCATAAGCAATTCCCAAATCAAAATAAAATTCAAAAATGGTAAAAATATAGGAAACTGCTAACAACGTTCATGTCTTGACAAAGTTCAAAAAAAAAATTGACGATTTGGAAGGATTACAAGTTAAAGTATTATAAAAAAATAATAATTTTTTCATGCTCATATCATCATAAAAGCAAAAAGGTTAAAAAAAAAAACACAAATCATGAAAATATCTAATTAAATTTTTTTTAGATGTTTTTTAGTGACAACATATAAAAATTGGTGGAAATTTATAGAATTTAAAAATTTAAAATAAGGTTTTAAATTTTTTTCTAACCTTGGTGACGAACTTCAATGTTAGAAATAGCATGCAAGAGATTATTTCAAGGAATTTTTATTCCCACATATAATATATGAAAACACTTTAACTGTTTAAATAACACGTGACGCAGATAAGGCTTCCGTGACTTTCAGTCATGCTTCCTTAGACCCATGCGTACATGAAATCCTAGTCGCCACCCCATTTTCTTAGATACTGGTTGTTCGATCACCACTTGTCCCTAGCTATGTGGCTCCTTGTGCTCTCCAATTCATTCTCCTTTCATTATTCTCTAATTCACTCTACCTGCAGTCTCTCAATACACTGCCCTTCACTCTAGAATTGGGGTTCAAAACCCAAAAAAATTGTAATAATGTTTTTTCAATTTGATAATTTTGTCAAATATTTGATAAGTTTCTATCAATTTTTAACAAAACCATAGCAATTTTTTCAAATTTTGTCAAACAATTGATAATTTTTTTTTAAATCAATTGCTAGTGCTAAAAAAGAACTTGATATTAAAAATACTTGCAAATCATAAATCACAACATAATGACCTATGGTATGAGATTGCAAGACTCTATAAAAGACTACCTGTAATAAATGAATCATTGGAAATATGATCTTGAAAAGAAAATCATGACAAAGGAGGATTTTTGCCTATGGAGGGATGATAATAAAAAAATAGCGAACCTACACTTAAAAATTAATTCCACTAACCATTCCATGGGTATGGTACAAAAAAATATTGTAGTAATCCAAGCCGACCAACCTATCATAGCACCAACACAACAAGCATTGCTCGGGGGACCACAAACATCCATCCTACCTAGAACTACTAAATTGGATTTTCCAAAATTTGAAGGAGGTGATCCCACCAATTGGATCTTTTGGGTTGACCAATACTTCTCCCTCTAGCAGGTCCCTGAGGCATAGAAGGATTGCATCACATCCTTCCACCTGTAAAATATCATCACCCAATGGTATCAATTGTACAAAAATATAAATGACCCCCCTACATGGCTAGAATTTATAAAAAATCTAATGGTATTATTTGGCCCTACTAAATTTGAATATTTCATAGGAGCCCTTACCAAACTCTGCCAAACCACTACAGTGCAAGAATACCAAGATCAATTTGAAAATTTTAAAAATCTTACATCAGGGATAAATACCTAATTCTTCCAAAGTTGTCTCATTAGTATCTTAAAGGAATATATTCTATTAGAAGTACAAATGCTCAACCCCACTAATATGATGCATAATATCGTGCTATCCCAAATGGTAGAAGACATTCAATAACCAACATCAACTAGAAAACCCATCTAAAACAAAATCACAAAATACTTACCCCTCCAAAAAAAAACTTAACTAGATCCTACCAATTAAATGCATCAGCCTTGAGGAAATGAAATAAATAAGAGAAAAAGGCCTTTTTTATTGTGATGAGAAATTTGTACCCAATCATAAATGTATTACACCCAAATTATATATTTTGGATGCAACTATTCCTTGTCAATCAACCAATGATGAAGAGGAGATCAAGGTAGAAGTCATGATGGATACACCCGATGATAGCACTCAAGGTCCACTAGAAATTTCCTTCAATGCCCTTACCGATAATTCTTCTCCCCAAACTATGAAAGTACCCAGGCCCTCAAAAATCAATACCTTATTGTGCTTATTGACTTTGGTAGTACCCATAATTTTATCGATCTACGTGTAGTAAAATAAACAAACTACTTTATCCATCCTTGCAATAATTTTGAATTCATGATTGGTAATTGGGGAAGGATCACTTGTAAAGGGAAATACCATAATATTAAGCTCGCCTTGGGTGATTACACCATGAAACATGACATGTATGTAATTCCCTTAGGAGGATGTGGTATTGTATTAAGAGTACAATGGTTACAAACACTCGGGACAATTCAATGTGATTTTATGAAATTATAGATGAAATTCATAATAAAGAATCAAACGTATACTCTTAAAGTATTAAAATCAATCCCTTCTCCAATAGAAAAATCTCATCACATAGCAAAAATTATTCGTAATAGAGGCAAATAAATGATTGCCCACTTATTTTCTATCCAAGCCACTAAAAAGGCACAAAAATGGTTATTCCATGTTGTAATTTTGATCCTACTATTCTTCCTACCTATCCCCCACCAAAACTTCAACCAAAATATCTCTGCTTATGGGAAGATGATATCAAAATAGTGCAATAACATGAGAAAATACTACTTGGAAAATACATAATGAAGCTTCTCACTTTGAGCTTTGAGGACAAAGCTCTTTTTAAGGAGGGTGGCTTGTTAGGATCCTAATCCTAACTATCATTAATATTAACTCACTTATTTTAATTGTGGACCATTGCATCCTTTCATCTCACAACTCTAGGTTTAGGTATTTATATGCTTTCATATGGGTGTAGATTGACATCCAAGAACATAATATTTTATATCTCATTGAGAGCAATTGGCAAGGAAACCTCCATTTGAAACAATGATATTTAACAAAAGTGATTGATTTTATTATTTTTTTGCATTCAATTTCGTCTTTTTTCCATTGTTCTCCATTTCTAGAAACTAGGTTCTTAACATATTGGCATAGAATACAATGACATATAATATGTTGGAATGGTTTGTAATACTAACTTAATTAACTACACTCTTCCTAATAATGATAACCATCTACCTTTCCAATATAGAAGTTTATTTTCAACTTCACTAATAACTGGATTCCATAAATCTATCCTCATTCTCCCCTCAAATAAAGGCATCCCTAGATAAGTTTTTGGTAAATTGCCTCCTCCATTTGAAGCAACCTATAAATTCATGCTTTGATATTAGTAGGAGAGTTAAGAAATTAAATTTTGGATTTGGTCCCATTAATATTTTTCCTTAAAGCTCTTTCGTACTCTTTAAAATGTTTTTCAAATATCCAACCTCATTTATCCTTGCCCTTCCAAAAAGGGTTGTATCATCTACAAATTGTTGATTGGTGATGTTATTGATGTTATTACTAATCTTAAGTCCACATATAAGCCCATATTTGTAATTGTTATTTAATTTCCTACTCTACCAAATACTCTCAAATAGTTCTATACATATAAGTAACCATTATTAATAACCAAAGCCCTTATTATATCAAATAAATACTATATTTGCTTGCTTGCATCTGTTAGAGTTAGAACATATTACATCATTTGGATGATGTAAATGAACCACCTTCGGTACATAGAGTAGGATATCAATTTATGAGGAAGTTAGATATTTATTTCAAGCAATGTAATAAATGCATAAGTGTCGATGTGCAAGTTGTAATGTACAAGGTGTCCCCTTGTACAACTAGGTAGAGTGTTGGTCAAGGAATCTATCTTCCTATATAAAGGACCTCATAGAGTCATATCACATATTAAGTGACTTATAGTATAAAATAGTAGAACTCTTGTATGGAGTACAATGTAGTTATTTAGATTATATTAATGGAGTGATCATTACCTCCATATTGCATTGTACTTTCATCACTTTCTATTTATTGTATATTTTAGTCATATTGCAGAAATACTTTCATTCATATTTTGGTATCTTATTAGGACTTGTGATATATCTCTCCCATTGCATATATCCTCAAAATATAATAGTGGTATCAGAGCCATAGTGAATCGATATTGAAATAGAAAGAGTCACAAGGGAGGACTAAAATAATTCTCAATTATAAAAAATTTGAGATTACATCTGGCTAGAGTATTTCTATAAAGTTGTAGAAAAACTCATGAATACTATGACTCAAAATTCATTCCACTAGTTTGATGGATCAACTAGTGAAGACTATTGATCTCAAGAGATCTATATATTTTCATGCTAACTATTATCTAAAGTTCTTTATTGCAGGAAAACAAACATTGTGGAAGAGACTCCAAGAGTAGAGTCTTGGTGAATTTTGGAGATTCAAGATCTCCATTGGTAGATTGAAAAATTTACATTGTAAAAATGCCATAGAATCCCTGATCCAAAAGAAATGCCATAGAATTCTTGATCTAGAAGAAATACCATAGAAGCCTTGAACCAAAATAAATGCCATAAAAGCCTTGATCCTAAAAAATGACATAGAAGCCTTGGTTTAGAATTAAAAATTCTTTCATTCTAGTTTCTAACAACTTGTTGTAGGAAAAGGAGATTTAGGAAAATTTTGGAAAGCTTCCCAAAAGATATCTAGAAATAATATATTCTTATAATAATTCCATAACTTGCAACAACAAGGAGAAGACTAGAAATTTCAAAGACCTTGAAAAAAGAGATCCCATTACAAGAGCTGCAAATCCTGTAGATTACAAAAGTAAAGAAAAGATAACAATAGCCTTATAGCAGACTTAAGGAAGAAAAAACTCTAGAAGATGAGTCAATAAGGATATAGGATATTGGTTATCTTCATTTAAGCTCAATACTTGTAGTGCAGAAGCAAAAAAGTTGACAAAAGCCTTAATTGTGAAGAAGACTTCAGAGAAGAATTCTTGATTCCTAATTTAGAAGAAGAAGAGAAAAAATCCAAATTCAAAAGAAGAATTCCTAATTCAGAAGAATATGTGAAAAATTATTGATTTAGAAGAAGGCTCTAGAGAAGAGTTCCTAAATATAACTCTAGAGAAGAGTTTGCAAAATAGGAGATTGGTGATCTTCATTAAAGCTTGTAAATTACAAAAGAAAAGAAGGACCAACAAGGTTCCATTCCAAAATCTAAAAGTAGTATATTTTAGATATCCAAGAAGAAGATCTTATCACCAACACTTTAAAAAGTAGAATGTTGAAGAAAAAATCTCATTTGGAAGACTAGAGAATCTGCAAGATAGAATGCCTTTGCGTTTGTGCATAAGAAAATGCCTCTAGGAGGCCCAAAATTATCTTTTACTATAATTGTCATTTTTTGCAACTGAAAAGTTATCATAACTGTTAGTGTAGAACTAGAGTGGGGTTGCTATCTTGGATTAGTGGTTATTATTGAATAATGGGTGCATGATTCTATTTTGGATGCCATCCGAGCTCTATGTTTAGGGTTACCAAAAATAGCAAGTGAGTTGCTAAAAATAGAAAGTGACCAAAAATAGTAAAGGGATAGCGTAGGATAGGGTTTTTCTTTTTGGGGAGTATAATGAGTGGGAGAATATATTTTAAGGGGGTGTGAATTCAAATAATTAAAAGAAGAATTTCGGGGTTTCATTTATTGGTGTATTTTGTATGATATCTTGTCTTACAATTTTACCCTTGGTGTTCATTATCGGTTTCTTACAGTGAATTTACATCAGTGTGTATGTTAATATGTATGCTTCTTTCCAAATATCCACTGACCTTTTATTGAGAAAATTAACAATATTCAAGAATTTTTCCTCAATTATTGAGGAAATTAACAATATTGAGCAACCATATTTACTCCTACCAACACTACTCCAGTTTTAGTCTAATGACTGGTCATTATACCTAAGTATTCACTCATAGATCCAATCACCATTACTTGGATATCCCTTCACACCACTCCTCCTCTAGATTTCTATTTATTTAATTTAGAATCCTCATCAAAATATAGTTTCATCCATCCTTGTATTGGTTGTTTCCACTTGGTCAAGCTCCTCAAGCTTCCTTGGGTATTCACATTCCCCTCAACTAGACTTAGGTTCCAATTTGTGCTTACTTTAGCTTCCTCAAATGAATGCATACTCTCTTAAAATTTTACTACTTTAAGGTTCTTCATTATGACTACTATTATATGCTCTCTACTACTAGTTTTAGATATCTTCCCCCCTTTTAAAACCCTTCTATTTCTCTTAAATCAAACTCCGCATGCATAATGAAAGGGAATAAATTACAAATCTAATCAAACTTAGGATTTTATAATGCTTCTCCCACTACTCAATCCATACTTCTATGTTATTGGATATCACCCACCTACCCCCATATTATCTACTATAGCATAAAATATTTTTAGGGAGTAATTACAGTCTAAGAATATATAATTCATTGGATCCTCATGATCTTCACAAAGGTAATATGTGTTAGGGAATTGGAAACCCATTATATGAAGATTATTTATTATTAATATATTGTTTTGGGATGTTAGCCAATGAAAATTTCTAACTTTTCAATGTATTTCCTTTTTCATAATTTTTTCCACTGAAATCCTCCGTAAAGATCTACATGTGATAGATCATATGTTAATTTAACAGTGAACAACACTTCTTGAGTAGCTTCCCATACTATTGTACCCTCATCCAAATTGGTGATTACATAATATGCTCTTAATTCAGTTATTTATTTTTTGGATCTTGTCCTCATATTTATTATGGAACTTAATCTCCTCCCATCTTACCTCTCCTCCTTTTATTGCCATATAATCACTCACCTTTCTCCCATAAAGTTATTCTAGCTCTACTTTGATACTTTCTAACACTCCATCCTTCACTAATGGGTATTTATCTAACCATGCATCTTCCCAGAAGTGGATAGACCTACCATTATCTACCTTCCATTTGGTACCTTTCCATAGAATATATCTACCCCTTACTATGTGGTTCCATAGTAAAAATCCTTAGCAAGGATCTAGTGTGATAAAAAATATAATCTCCTCTTGATTGTCAAGGTATTTATCTCTTAGAATTATTGCCCATAAAAAATGTCCCTCCTTCACTAACCTCCATCCCATATTTGCTAACAAGAAATTTTTCGTATCACTTATTCTTCTAAGCTTAATTTCTCCACTTGATTTATCCTTGCATACTTTCTCCCAAGCTACAAGTGGAATTATACTCCTCTCCTTTGTTCTTAACCACAAGAAGTTTTTTTGAATACTTTCTACTATATTTGTAATTTTTTATGGGATATGACACACTAATAAAAAATTTGTACCCTTGAAAATTTGTATCTTACATGTCTGACTCAAAAAAAATTCCTTCCATCTAGCTAATTTACATGTAATATCACCAATAAGCACATTTCACATTTTATCCTTGTACGCATTAGTGAAAATTGGTATTCCAAAGTAAATAAAATGAAGATGTGAAACACGACATCCTCTAGTGCTATTCATATCTAAATATTCTCATATGTATTTATAAAAAAAAATCTTACACTTTTTCATGTTTATCATTTTTTGGGATGTTTTTTCATAGAATTTTTCTCAGTTTATTTTCCTCAACTACAGAGGGTCTCCCTCAACTATATAAATTTTCTTGGATACATATTATTTTAAGTCCCTCAAGGATCCCACCTCTGTTTTTTCTCTTATGCATCTTCCCAATTATTCAAACATGATTGTGAAGAGATGTGTTAACAAAGGATCTCCATAGTAGTTATTCACCCATATTTTCTAGCATATATTAAATCCAAAATTCTATAGTAATCTATGTAGGAAGCACCATGAGACACAATAATAGGATTTATTCATGTCAATATTTAACACAATTCTCTCACTTTTACTAATATTTAATAATTCATGGTCTCATGAAGTGTGATTACTCCATCCAAAATTTTCCTGCCTTTCACAAAGTCCCTTGTTTCTCTGTAATGATCTCTAGGAGAATATAATTTAGTCTTAGTGCAATTAATTTTGATATTATATTATAAATAATATTAAAATAACTAATTGGACTAAATTATTTAAATTCCTTCAACCCAAGATTATTTGGAATGAGCACTAGGAAAGGATTATTGTATTATATCAACACTTTGCCTAAATGGTGTGATTCTCTTACTGCTACTACTACATCCTCTCTCACTATGTTCCATAAGGTTTGAAATAAACCCACCTAAAATACATTGGGCCTTATAGCTTTATCTTTTCCTAATGAGAAGACTAATTTCTTGACATCCTTCTTACTCATTTCTTTCACAAGGTTTTCATATATGTCTCTAGTTAGAATCTTGGAGAAATTTTGAATTAATTACTCTATAGCTTCATGATCATCCTCCTTGTCCTTTGTTAGCAATATTATAAAGAAACCCACCATCCCTTTTCTAACTTGGTCTTCCTATTTTATTACTTCTCCATACTCTTTTTGTAGTTTAGATATTCTTTCTATGCTTTTAAATCTTATGGTAGAGATATAAAAGAATTTTGTGTTTTCGTATCCCTCCATTAACCATGTGTGCAATTATATCTAGATAAATTTCTCTCTATTAAAATATCCTCTTACATCCCATTTGTACTTATTTCATATTTAATTTGACTCAATTATTTTCTTAATCGTTTCTTTTGCTTAAAGATATTGTCAAATACCTCATTGTTCTACTTTATTACTTCCCTCTTCACATGTTTCAATTTTTTAGCAACCACGTATATTTTGGATTCTTGGATGAGATGCATCCACCATATTTCCATTACCTCATAAATTCTTTGAATTTTTAGCCACATGAATTAAAATTTAAAAGCACTATTTTTTTTCTCTCCTCCAAACTACACTAAAATACAAGAGGGCTATGGTCTAAACCTATTCTTGGCAATGGTATCAAAGTATGCTCACCTTTTTTTCTCAAAAAACTCCAAGGATAGAAAAAAACTATCCAATATCACCTAGATCAAGTCTTCGCCTAGCCTCCTATTATTCCATATGAATTCATTTCCACTCAACTCAACATCATAGATACTTAATGATTATATGAACTTGCTAAGATCTTCCATACTCTCAATGAATCCCTGAGACTCCCATTTATTTTCACCTAGTATTAATGGAGTTTTGAAGTCTTCTTTCACTATCCATATTAACCCCCTAATCTATTGTCCCATATATTCTAACTCTTTTCAAATTTATTTCTCAATTTGCTTACATTTGGAGCATATATATTTGTAACAAGAAAGTTAACTTTGAAGACTTTATCAAGAATAGAACTCACAATTGATTTACACTTTGAGATATGATCTATATATTATAGATTTTAAAATCCAACATAGTTAACAAGCCTCATAAATCTCCTCTAGCCTTCTCCTAAAAACACTTACCCTTTTTCCATATTCTACTCTAGATGATCTCCCACCTTGTACAAGATAATTTTATTTCTTAAAATAATGCTATATTTGGTTGGTGGTCCTTCAACATGGATATCACCAATAATTGTTTGTTATGGTCATTAATTCCCATAATATTAAATTATATGATTTCTATATTTTATGTCTTGCAGTAGACTTCTACCCACTCAAGACTATGGTCACTTACTTCCCATATGTAAAATTCATATTTATTTTCATTAAGAATTTCTCCTTCAATGATGGCTTTTCCACATTCTTTCCCTCATCTAATCCTACATTCAAATCCTTCTTAACACTCCTTAACATCCTTAGTTTTGGTGCCTTTCATGAATATCCTACATCCACTTCTTTATTGGTTGTACATGACATAATTTCAAATATGAATATCCATGATTCTCCATCTCTCTTAGAATTTATTTCTCTATTTATTTCCTTTTATCCATGATTTATTCCTCATTTTTAGTCTCCTCATATCATGGTATCAAATAGGTTGACCTTTGTGGATAATCATGGCTTTCTATTGTGTAATGTTCCTTTATTAAAAACTCTATTTTACCTCCTTCCATGTACATTTCCTCTTCTATGTTTTCCTTAGCTTCACTAATACCATATTTCATTAGTTCTTTTTTATTTTTTTCTATCTTCCTCCTCTCCTCAAATTCGTACTTATGAAACTCTTTACCCTTATCCTTAAATATTTGCTCCTTTTTCTTCCATATTAAACCTTTTTGTCTATATTCATGCTTGCTAGGGATTTCTCTTATATTTTTTCTCTATTAGTTTGGGAAGTTCCTTGCTATATAACTTATTTTGACATTGATTACACAAATAAAGGAGTCATTTTCATAAATTATTCTTTGGTTCCAGACTTAACATGATATTGATATCCTTTGGTAGTTTTTTTTTATTCAACCATAACATAAATTCTAGCAAAAAATACCCTTTTTCTTTGTTTGCTTACATAATATACTATGAGTAAGCATCCAAAGTACTTTTCTATCTCGTCAAATGCTTTCTCCTATATAATTCTAGATATAGACTAGGTAGCCTTACCCAGACTAGGACCACTTCTATCCTTTCTGTATCATGGTTGAAGCCAAAAGCCCACTTGTTGAGATAAAGGCTATATCTTCACATGAACCATGGGCCTCCTAGAAGAGCTATTTTAGAATCTTCTTCATTTTTAAAATAAGAAAGAAAAAAAAAATTAGTAAAAAGAATAATTCTACATGGCCTTTAAATTTATAGTTATGATATTCCTACTTCTTAGTATGATCTCCTATTGGTATTAATCCTATGAAATTTTCTATAAGATTTTAATTAAATTGAACTTGTGCTGTTTCAAAGGTTTTATTAGGATTATTTAAAAATATACCTCCCTCATTTATTTTAGAGGTGATTAGTAACCTTTGTTCCTTGTTTTATTCCCCACTTTTCTTCCCCTTTAATAACTTTGCCTATATTTGATTGTCCTTCTCTATGTTACTACTCTCATTTTTTAGCTTTAGGTCTTTCTTCAATGTTGCAAAAGCTTCAATTATACCTTGATCCAATTCTATAACTCTAACTATGTTATTCTACACCTCACATTTATTGTTGCCTCACGATCCCATCTTGAAACTCCTTCCTTGTCTCCAATAATTCCATTATTGTCTCCATACTCATCATGAAGTTTTTATTGGTTGACTAACATTTTTTTGGAAATATTGACAAAGAACTAGACCTTAAACTATGGTTTCCTAATAGCTTAAAGTGAATATCACTAACCACAAAGGGTGTCTAAGTGAGTACCACTCTTTGAGTACCAACAATATACTCCTAGGGAATAATTTATAGGAAACCAACCACCAAACAATAGCTCTTTGTATACACTCTTTAGGTGACCTCTATGAATAAGGTGTGGGGTTATTAATCATTTTCACTGGTAACACACTTGAACCCACTACTTTAGGATTCCTTGGGTTCTCCTAAAAATGAGTTTTATGTCCCCTAGTTAAGTGATCAAGACTTGCACCTAATACTATAAGAGGTTATTAGCCTAATGTAGGCACTTACTAAGCATTGTGAATATGAAATCACAATATTAAATTATAATCTTCTATTGCTGCTACTTTTCTCTAATTCACCTAACAATTTTTTAGAACCCCCTATTCCTTTGAATTCACTTGATGGCTGCAACTCATAACAAATTTTTTGAACCCTATATTCCTTTGAATCAATAGGATGATTGATGATTACTCCTATATTCTGATAGGCTTGTGAATAAAATTTCACAAAAAGTAAAAAAAAAAAAACTTGTTGCCAAAAAATGAGGCATCGCTAAAACATATAAAGACCCTTTGCTTAAATCATGTTCACAATATTTTATCTCTTGAAAGGTTCATTCTCTTTTTGTATCTTTAACGAGTTTTTGCCAACAACTATAATAGTAAGATCAAAAGTAAAGAAAATATATATTTAGATAAATAATTCTACTATGATATGGCTATTCATATTTTAAAAGAACTAGTTGGTTTGGCGCAAGAGATATAGAATAGAGGCATTTATGGTACTAGATGCAAAGTTACAAATTTTCCACTAGTGACAAATTTTAATGTGCCTATGGATAGGTTTCTTAAGGAGTTGAATATGTCATTTTACAAATTAATAGGTGTAATTTTAGTATTTCCAATTATTTACATAGATGCACTTTTCAAAGAATGCAACCCCAAAATTTTAGAAATAAATATTGAATATTCCATTAATGGCCAATTTTAATATACCTAAAAATAGATTTCTTGAGGGGGTTAATAGGCCATTTAGTAGATTAATAGGCTTCCATGGGCTAGTTGATAGGACTAGCAACTGATGCACCTTGCCAGGGCCATAACATTTTGCTTAAAGTGTCTGTTTTACCCTATTATTTTTTTAGAACATGCAGAATCACATGGAGAAATTAGGATATCTTGTCCTTTGCATTTTCATGGAATAAAATACCTCTAGGAGGCCCAAAAGTAGATTTTAATTTAATTGTCAGTTTTTGCAACTCAAAAGTTATCATAACTACTAGTGTAGAACTAGAGTGGGATTGCTATCTCGGGATAGTGGTTATTATTCAATAACATGTGCATGATTCCATTTTGGATGTCATCCAAGTTTTTTTATTTCTTATTTTTTTGAGGGTTACTAAAAACAACAAGTGAGTTTCCAAAAATAGAAAGTGACTAAAAGTAGTAAGGGGGTAGCATAGGCTAGGGTTTTTATTTTGGGGAGTATAAGAAGTGAGAGACTCTATTGTAAGGGGGATGTGAATTCATATAATGAAAGGAAGCATTTGCAATTTTATTTTACTAGTGTATTTTTTATGATGTTTTGTCTTATAATTTTACCCTTGGAGTCCATTGTCGGTCTCTAGTAGTGAATTTACAACAATTGGTATCAGAGCGGGTGAGATCTTACTAGTGGAAATAATATGAATAGAAGAGGAAGAGGGTGAGAGATATATGCTAAAATTAATAAGCATATGGAGGATATGCATGCAGAAATAACATGGCTAACTAGTGTGATTAACTACATGGTGAAGGCCCACACCAATATAGACCCAGATCTAGGATCTGATAATGAGACTGTGGCTGAGGAAGGTAGATCTGAGGATCACACAGAAGAATAATAAATTTTTGAAAGTAGGGTGATCTAAACATTGGAATTACTTAAAGGAAGCTAGGATGGAATCAATATTGAGGTTTCCCAGTATGCTAGTGGGTTAAAACTAGAGGAGCTAATCGATTGGGTAAATAGTATGGAGAAGTATTTTGAATGGAGTAATTTGGATGAGGAAAAGAAGGTGAAAATCATGTGAATGAATTTGAAATATCATTATCTAATTCGGTGGGATCATCTACAGATAGAATGATAGAGGAAAGGAAAAGAAAATATCAGGGCTTGGAATAAGATGAAGAAGAAGTTGCAAGAAAAGTTTGTGCCTATAGACTATTCCTAAATTTTATTTTGTAGATTTTAGAACCTCTAACAAAAGGACCAAAGAATCGAGGACTACACAAATGAGTTATACAAGATATCTATTCATGTGGAGCATAAAAATATTGAAGAACAAAGGGTTTTAAGGTATGTAAATGGCCTAAGTTATGCTATTCAAAAATGAGTTGAGTATGCATCATACCATTACTGTAGAAGGTGCATATCATATGACATTGAGGGCTAAATAAAAGCATAAGAGGAGTAATTACAGAATATGTAATAAGGTATTTTTATCTTCTAAAAATTGAGGGTGTGGAGGATCTAGCTCATAAAAGAGAGAATCCTAAAATATAAAGAAACAAGAAGAGACAGAGCAAGGTCATGGTATCTACCAAATAAGAAGAGGGAATAGAGGAGGTCGAGGTAATGGGGGAGGTCAAAATAGGAATGGATAATGGAAGCTATATAGCTATTTTAGATGTGGTGAGGAGGGTAATAGAGCATTTGAGTGTACCTAATATGATGTTGAATAGAGGAATCAACGAGGACATGCTAGAGTCAACCTGGTTGACGATGAGGATGAAACTAAGAAAATTTTTATTGTAGATGTGAGCGAGAATCTCATGATAAAGAGAATGTTGACAGCTCCAAAGAAGACAAAAATGTGATAAAATGAGGGTGGTGAGTCCTAACTACGAACAAATATATTTTGCACAAGATTCACATTAGGAGGAAAGGTATGCAAAGTAATCATTGATGGTGTTAGTTGTGAGAATATGATCTCTAATGTAATGGTAGATAAAATGAATCTAAAATGTGAGAAGTACCCACATCCCTATGAAATTTCATGGATAAATAAAGGAAATGAGATGACTATTGATAAGAGATGTTTAGTAAAATTCTCAATCGAGAATACTTAAAAATATGAAGTTTGGTGTGATGTGATTCCTATGGATGCTTCTCACATATTTTTGGGGAGGCCTTGGCAGTATGATAGGAAGACCGTCCATGATGAGGGTCAATATACATACCCATTTTGGAAGGATGGTGCCAACATAGTATTATTACCTCTTTAGGAAGAAGGATAGAGTGAGAGTTTTTTATTGTGAAGGAGTTTATCATAGAGGCACAAGAATCTGGTTGGTGTTATGCATTGACAAAAAATAATATAGAGGTAGAGGAGGCTCCTATACCACCAAAAACATCTAGGTTGTTGAAGGAGTATGTTGATGTCATACTAGATGAGTTACTTTATGGGTTGTCATTGAAGAGGGATATTCAACATCAGATTGATCTAATTCCTGGGTCAGTTCTTTTGGACCATGCAACTTATGGGTTGACCCCAACCTAGAATGCAGAGTTGAATAAGCAAGTGATAAAATTGATATAGAAAGGATTAGTAAGGGAGAGCATGAGTTCTTGTGCAAATCTAACCCTATTAAATCTGAATGAGGATGGCTCATGGTAGATGTGTGTAGATAGTAGGTCCATAAATAAAATTACTATCAAGTACAAGTTCCCAATACCTAGAGTGGATGATATGATGGATGTCTTAGCAAGGGATAACTACTTTAGCAATATTAATTTACAGAGTGGTTATTATCAGATCAAGATTAAAGAGAAGTGGAAGACTGATTTTAAAACTTGATATGGGTTATACGAGTGGATGGTGATGACATTCAAGTTATAAAATGCACCTAAGTTTGTGGTTGTCTATTTTGATGATATCTTGATTTTTAGTAAAAGTGAAGAAGAGCACTTGCACCATGTGAGGTTGGTGTTAGAGCTATTACGAAAAGAGAAACTATATGCTAATTTGAATAAGTGTATATTATTTCAATAAAATTTAGTGTTTTTGGGCTTTGTAATTTCCAAGGATGGCCTAAATATGGATGAGGAAAAGGTGAAGGTAATTCTTGAATGGCCTATTCCAAGGAGTGTAACAGAGGTGAGAAGTTTCCATGGTTTGGGAACTTTTTATAGGAAGTTCATTAGAAACTTTAGCAGCATTCTTGCACCCATAATAGAGTGTACAAAGGGGAAAAACTTTGTATGGACAAAAGTAGCAACTCAGAGTTTTGAACTCTTGAATAAGAAGGTTTTAGAAGAAATCGTGCTAGTATTACCTAATTTTAGAAAAATATTTGAAGTTGAATGTGATGCTTCACATGTGGGGATTGGCGCTATGCTGAGCCAAGAGGGTCAGATAGTAGCATTTTTAGTGAAAATTTGAATGAGGTAAGAAAGAATTACTCCACTTATGATGTACAATTTTATGCAATTTTGCAAGCACTGATGTATTGGCAACATTATTTTTTATCCAAGGAGTTTGCATTGTACACTGATCATGAAGCCTTAAGGTATATCAATTCTAAAATAAAATTAAACAGTAGACATGCCAAGTGGGTCTTATTTTTTCAATAATACTCATTTGTGTTGAAGCATTAGTCTGGTAAGCAGAATAAGGTTGTTGATGCATTAAGGAGGAGAGTATTGTTGGTAAACACCATCGAGAATGCAGTGGTAGGCTTTGAGAGAATTAAGGATTTGTATATCTTTGATGCAAAATTTAGAAGCATTGTACAATAGTACAAAACTCTAGTTGTGGGTGAGGCTGGTCAAATATTTGTTGAGTATGTTATGCAAGATGGTTATCTATTTAAGGGAAAACAAGTATGAATACCTGTTGGTTCTATGGGGGAGAATATCATTTGTGATATGCATAGTGGTGGTTTGGCAGGATACTTTGGCGTAGACAAAATAGTTTCTCTTATGGAGGAAAAGCACTATTAGTCATGGTTGAAGAGAGATGTAATTCAATTTGTATACAAACATAGAGTGCGCTAGGTGGCTAAAGGCCATGTACAAAATATAGGGTTGTATATGCCCTTACCAGTTCCCCTAGGATCATGGACCCTAGGATCATGGACTGACTTGAGCATGGATTTTGTGCTAGGGCTACCTCGTACTCAGTGAGGTAAATAGTCCATTTTTTTGTAGTAGATAGGTTTTCTAAGATGGTTCATTTTCTTGCTTGCAATAAAACCAATGATGCAACCAAGATTGCAGTATTTTTTTATGAAATGGTGAGATTGCATGGAGTTATAAAGACCATCACTTCATATTGGGATGTTAAGTTCTTGAATCATTTTTGGTGGACATTGTTGAAGAAACTAAATAGAAAGCTATAGTTCAGTAGTGCTTATCATCCACATACTAATAGATAAACTAAGTTCATGATCTGGAACTTGGATAACCTTTTGAGGTGCATAGTTGGTGAGAAGCCACAACAATGGTCCTTGTCACAAGTAGAATTTGTATATAATAGCTCAATGAAATGCTCATCAATAAAAACACCATTTCAAATTATCTATGGCCAAAACCCCAAGGGTGTTCTAGATTTGGTTGAATTACCAATCCATGAGCATTTTAATGATAATGCAGAAGCATTTGCTAAACATATACAAAAATTGTAGGAAGAGGTTAAAGACAAGTTGCAGAATAGTAATACTAAGTATAAAAATGCCACTGATGTGCACATGCACATCCAAGTATTCTAGATTGGGACATGGTGATGGTTCACCTTTGAAAGGAGTGATTTCCCAAGGGGATATATAATAATTTTCAAATGAAGAAAATTGACCCTTGTAGGATTCTAAAAAAAATGAATGACAATGCTTATAAGGTGGAATTGCTAGTTGATCTCGATATTTCACTAGTTTTCAATGTCTTTGATTTGCATGAATTTCATAGTGATATTGCAGTTGTTGAAGAGGAAACATCATAGCTTGGGAGAAGAAAATCCCTAAGAAAAATAAGGAACTTGATAGGAAAGTGATCACCACACACAATGGCAAATATAGAAAATACTTGGTATAGTGGGAAGGATTGTCCTAAGCTAATAACACTTGGATTTATGATGAGGAACTCAAAATGCTCGACATTGATAAGCTCAAGGTTTTTCGACAGTAGAACTTGTTGGATCTGAGTTCATTTTTACCTAGAGGAGAATGATGCACCTTGCCAGGGCCATAACTTTTTCTTAGAGTGTCTATTTTACCCTATTCTTTTTTTAGAACATGCATAATTGCATGGAGAACTTAATAAAAATTACCCTTTGCATTTGCACGCAAGAAAATACCTCTAGGAGGCCCAAAAGTAGCTTTTAATGTAATTATTAGTTTTTGCAACTGAAAAGTTATCTTAACTACTAGTGTGGAACTAGAGTGGGGTTGCTATATTGGGATAGTGGTTATTATTGAATAATGGGTGCATGATTCCAATTTGGATGCCATCCAAGTTTTTTTCATTTTTTTTAGGGTTACTAAAATAGCAAGTGAGTTGGTAAAATAGAAAGTGACTAAAAGTAGTAAGGGGGTAGCATAGGCTAGGGTTTTTATTTTTGGGACTATAAGAAGTGGGAGACTCTATTGTAAGGGGGATGTGAATTTAGATAATGAAAGGAAGCATTTGTAGGTTTATTTTGCTAGTGTATTTTGTATGATGTCTTGTCTTACAATATTGCCCTTGGAGTCCATTTACATCAGCAACTCCTTTAAATATTTTAGATATGGTTTATCATATTCCTCAAAGATCTCATACACTACCAGATCAATATACACGGGTGTAAATTTTTCTTGATTCTCATTGCATTCAACACTATCAATCACATCATGTATCACTCCAATAAATCATAGAAAATGCTTCTTTGGGCTTCCCAAATATTTACAAAGATACCCTTTTAAAAGAATGCAACCCCAATATTTTAGAAATTAAGATTGGATATTTCACTAGTGACCAATTTAATATGCCTATAGACAAATTTTTTAAGGAGATGAATAGAACCTTTTTCATATTAATAAGCTTCCACGGGCTAGCTAATAGTACTAGCAGCTCCTTTAAAGCTTTCAAATATGTTTTATCATCTTTCCCAAAGGTCTCAAACGCTACCAGATCAATCTACATAGGTGTAAATATTTCTTGGCTCTCATCACATTTAAAAATGTAAATCACAACATGTATCACTCCAAGAAATCATTAAACATACAAAATTATTGAATATTTATAATAAGTAAAATGGTTTGAGTTATCTATATCACATGGACACAACTATCAACATTTTACCATGTCATGATAGAGTTATATATAGCATATATCATTTATATGTGAAGTGTTTATACAAAACATAAGCCTAGTAACCTTTTGTGTATCATAATAGAACCTTTATAAGATATATCTTAATGAGTCAGTCTCTTTTACATTTATATTTGCATATGAATAATTTTATTAGATAAATAAGCTTGTAAATTTAAGAAATTATTGAATAATATATATGATGTACTACATCATGCAATCATCATATGTAATGTACTATATTATTATTAACATGCACTATTTTACATACCATGATTTTACTATCATAGGATATCATGCTTATTTATTCTTATTTGAATCAAAATAATTCACATACCATGCTCCCCTATCATAGGGTATCATGCTTCTCAAAACTCAGATGCCAAATTTATTTTTCATGTCATGTCCCCTATAATTGGGCATCATGCTTCTCTAAATTTGTACATTTCAAAATCAATTTTCATTTCATGCTTCCCTACTAAGTACCATCATTCTTATTATATTTCCTACAATTCAAAACTTGTATGTATGGCATTCTTGCCTATCATGGTGCATCATGCATATTGAATTCCTATAATGTCAAAGTTTTTCCCATTTTATATTTTTATTTTAGTGGCCATCATGCTTACTAAATATTTGCTCTTATATTATTACATTTCATTTCTATGCCTTATAGTGCATAAATATTTGTTTAATATCATATAGCTATTTATTTGCAAAAAAAGCATATTTTGTTATACAATACAAGTTATTCAACCAAATCAAGAAATTATCACACAAACGTACACATAATGAATTTTATTTTTTGGTATCAATATTTTATTAGAAAAAACTACTAAATAATATATTTTTTTCTTGGTTGGTTCAAGATGTTACCAAATGCTATCCATGATGCGTCAATGTGCACAAGAAACTCTTGATTCCAATTAGATAATATTAGAGTTGGTGCCTCAAAAAACTTGTTCCTCAATTTATCTAGTACAATGTCATCTTTTTTAGGCCAAGCATACTTGGTGATATTATACAATATTTATTTGATGGGTGTCATTATGTCATTGCAATTCTTGAAAAAAAATATTTAATAGCTAGTCATTCTAAGTAGAAATCCTACTCCTTTCATGATTGTTGGTGGATGTATGTTTAGTATCATTTCTATCTTAGTAGTATCTTGTTAAAATTCATAATATTTTTCATAAATAAATAGAAGTAATCCATTGATTAAAATATTATATAGAGATTATATTAGGATGAAACAAATTAAAATAGACACATAGATTCTAAGGCAAGATAAATAATTACTACATTATCCATTAATAATATTCACAACATTTCAATGATCAAATATGTGGTATGGAATATTTATATTGATACTAGAACCATAATTACATAAATGATTTTACTGTAAGTCAACATAACAAGATTTATTAAGGTTAATTACAAGTTATAATATGGGTTTAATCATAGAAAGGTTAACTATGTCCCATAGGGATTACATAATAAAATTTTACAATAAAATTAGTACATCATACAATGAATGACCTTAGGCCTATCTAATATTACATCATACAATGGTGGCCTTGACCATAAAATAGATTACACATTTAACATACCCCCATAATATAAACTATGGAACTAATTAGAGAATACATTAGTAACAATTATATTTCCCCTCATAATGGATGCACAAGTGGGCCTCTGCATTTTGTGGTAGACTCAAGTAGATCATGTAAAATTTATTGTTGTAAAAATATTTTCTACACAAGATTCACTATAGGATGGACCATAGTAATAATTACAACTATTAGACACTCTTTAACATATCCAAATAACACATCTATTAGGTCTTAATGTGAATAAAATTCAAGATCAACACGTACTTTAAAGATAATTTTTTTCAATCTTTCGTATTCACATAAGGTATGACTTGAAAGCATAATTTGTTCTCCTAGGTAATACACAACCATGAATACTTCCACTTTCCCATGAGACACCTAATATTATTTTTATTATAATAAAGTACTTTGCACAAATTTCTCTAAATAAAAGCTATTACAAATTTCAAGAGTGCCCTAGACAAACGATAGAAGGAAGAGATTAAGAATGACTGGGTCTTCATGAATAATATAAATCAATATCCCAAAAAATAGGTGGGATTGACTAAAGCATATCCCAAATACTTTTCTTGCAAGCCTCTAAAATTTGTAAAATATGTTATAATTATCACAAATTAAACTGTATCTCCTAAGAAATGAGTCTAGGGATTCTGATTGTATAACAAATTGTAAATTATCCTTCTAAAATAGTCCGATAGTCTTTGAAGATAATCACATAATGAGATATTCCTCCACTTGTAGTACATCCTTTATAAAATGGAACCAATTCTAAGATCTCAAATAATTATATGATTTGAAGAAAAGAGATCAAAATGCTTATGTATGCAATAGTTATGGCCTCTAGAAGTTTTCCCTTCAAAATAGCCAAAGTGGTATTTTCAAAAATATCAATCTAAAGATATATTTCTAATATTTTGCAAGGAAATAATAACCTAGAATAGATATAAATTTTGCAATAAAAATTGAAATATTGGTGAAATAAAAAATCAGGTCTTTCCTTTTCCTCTTTTGTCCAATATACAATTGAATCTCTAAGAAGTAATTCATACTAGAAATCAAAATAAATATCAAGGGCTCTAAATAACTTTCTTGTATGATGAAATGATAAATTTTTCAAAATTGGTCTAATACCATGTTGTAATTCACACTATTTTTCAAAAATGAATAGAAATAATCCATCAACTCGAGTCTTATATAGAAGGTATACAAGTATGAAAGAAAGAAAAATAGACATGGAGGTTTAAGAAACACATAGGTAGAATATATAATCACTATATTATCCATAGATAATATTAACAATACTCCAATAATCAAATGAGGATTGTTTGGGGCTATTGATACTAATACCAAAACCCTAATTACATAAATGAGTTTAACCTAAGTTGACATAACAAGAGGTTTTAAGGTTAATTACAAGTTATAAAGTGGGTTTATCCATAACAAGGTTAATCATGGTCCATAGGGATTACAAAATAAAATATTACAATAAATTTAATACAATGTACAATGAATCCTCTTAGGCCTATTCAATATTAATATCAGTCCCATATTAATATATTTGGTGGTTCTTCATCATGTTATGCATTTTCCCTTTTGGTTTTCTCTCAACTTTTATTGGGAAGTATATTCTCCCCAAATGCATCCAATATTTTGCTTTAAATATACTATTTTATTCCTTTGTTTTGTTCTTGATTTTGTGAAAGCTGTCTCACTTATGGAATCATTTTAGATGATAAATATGTATTTGATTACTTCTAACACCATATTTTCCATAGGTCTTAGTTGTAGAAAACAAAGTTATAAATAAATCCTAATTTTATTTTTCTCTTTATAATTATAATTATATATCATTATATATATATATATATAACCTTATTTATTTAACCTAAGTCCCACTAAAAACCTTTGCATTAATAATTATATTTATTAGAAGAGGTTGTACATCTATTGATGCCATGGATATTTCAATTATTAGTAGTTCAATTTATTCTAGTCTATTGACTTTTGGTTTGACTGATACCCATCATAAGGAAGGAATATTTTCAAATATATAATATTATACTTATAATATTCTAGATGGATTGTGTATGATCTTCTTTATTTATATTTGAATATATAGTAATGATTCAAGTCCATCAAACCTTAGGAGTGAAATGGTTGGTATTTTCCTCCATATATTTTATACTCTCTTTGGTTTCATCACTTTGAAATTTGGTATATCTCTTTGATAATAACTTATGATATACTTGCACATAGAAGTTAATGTTAACTTGAAATGGTAAAATATATGAATCTAGATATCCACTCTCAACTTTGTTTTCCATCATTTTTGATGTGGATATAGTCATCTTGGGTGTCATATGTCCTCCTATAAATTTGTAAAGGTTTGATATATTTTATTCACCCACTATTATTTTTTTGTTAATGTCCCCAATATAGGCATCATTCATCTTTGTATTTAGTAGGATCTCTACCAATCTATCACTATCATCTAGGGTGATATATTCATCTTTACTATGAAATATCCCATTTTTTCTATAAATCACTCTAAATTTAGGAGGGCAATGTAAGGAATATAATATTCCTCCATCATATTTGTTACATGAATGTCCATGTTGGAAGTGATCCCTAAAATATTAAATTCAACACCCTCCATGATGTCATTTGGATTTATATTCTAGTTGTATCTTAAGAATGTCTTGTTCCTTTGAGATTCCAATGGGTATACTTGTATTTAGATCCATTTTTCTCTAGGAATGATGTTAAACTCTACGTAGAGGTGTATTATTTAGATTATTCAATATATAATTTATTATATGAGCATCAAATAATATGTAATTTTTTCTCTAGAATCCTATGTATTCTAAGCTACCTCAATTTACAAACACTTTTCCATGTAGTATTGGATTATTTAGATATATGTCACCGTCGTATTATAAGATGTTTTAGAAATTATTACATCATAGTTAATGTCTATGTAATTTCACTAATTACCAAACACATGGTGTGTATGGTCTACTATAGAAAAAGGAGTATGTTAGGAGTTATTACATCATAGCCCATGTGAAAAGGCAAGTGGTATAACCACCCATCACAAGGTCTATGCATGTAGTATAGGATAAATATAGTTGAAAGTTTGAATAGAAGATTGTTATGCCTAAAATAAGCATTATATGTATTTAAAAACCTATTATTTCATAATATAAAGTTTCAAATCATTGAGTTATAACATATGATATCAAATCAAGTAGAAGGAATAAGAACACTCCTTATGATCCTCCTCTAGTTTTGACATAGAGAAGCTACAAAGATCACTCTGTTTGAGAATCCTATATAAGATTATTTAAGAGAAACATCAAAATAGAGGCAATCATATCTATGAATAAAAAATCCATAGAATATTTTTTATAAATCCAACTCTTGAAATGTCTCAAAGAGAAAAATACCTACCAAATACTAGTAAATGAAAATCCTTCTAATATTAAAGAAGGTCTAAATTCATTCCAAGACCAAAAAGGTCATATATTGCAAAATAACATTAAGTAGGAAAATGAATTAAACAATAGAATAATTTACCTTCAAAAAGTGCATAAGAATTCTCCAAAAGAAAAGATGATTCAATCAAAAAAGGAACAATAATAAAATTGAATGAAATTTGTTAAGGAGCATTCATATTCAACAAAGTATTTTAATCTTATAAAAATAATACAAGCTTAGAATTAAAGAGCTATAAGATCTTATAATGGACAAGTATAATCAATAACATTGATATAACAAAGGAGCATCCAAAAGAACATGAAAATTACACAATAATATGATTTCTCATAGAAATATAAGTAATAGAAGACAAAAAAGACATGCACAAGGGTCCAACCAATACAATATTAATATTCTTGCACTAATATTGACATTGAACATCATAGTCAATGACAAAATGTGCAAGCAAATACCTTCCTCACTCTAAATTTAGAACCAACTTTTGTTCACAAAGTTTCCATGAGCACTCAAAATAGGATGAAGTAATTAAGGAAAGGAAGAATACCAAAATAACTATGAAGACCTATTTAAACAACAAAGAAGACTAAGTTCACTCATAATTGATATTCTCTATCTATGTCTTAAATGATGCTATAAAAGTACTCAGTTTTAAACATCAAATTTGATCTTGAATAGAACTCAAATCATGTGAGAAGAAACACATAGAAGGATCTTTAAAGGATAATTTGAGGCCCTCCATAGAAATATTCTAATGAAAAGTTTGGAATACATAAAAAGGAGAGATCAAAGCATGCATACTAAACACAAAGAACAAAAAAAATGAAGAACATCTCAATAGTCCCACTCAAGGATCAAATTCATACCATTCTCGATAATATTTATCAAGGAGCCTCAAGAACGAGATAACCCATGAAGGATAAACAAAAATCTAAATATTCTCTACAAACCCAAGCACAAACAAAGATCCTAAACATGAAAAATCAAACTTCTATGAGTATAATCTGTGTCCTAATTTCCATTTTTAAAGATATGTATTAAGGTGTTTTTTCCATCATCAAGGTGACCAAAGACAAGATGCTCATTTTAAAAAAAATCAATATAATAGTGAAGTGATAATCCAAAGGATTAGATGTTCATGAGACATGAAATTAAAAATTTCAATGTTCCCTAGAAAAAATAAAAAGGAATATGTTATTCAAAATTTTGATTTAATGATAACTGAGTAGGAATTGGAATTGGAATTTATGCTCACTAGATAAGGATACACCAAAAATTAAAGGCAAACCCTCTTTTGATAAACAAATTGAACATTCAGAGTATTTCTCATGTAACTTGGTGCAACAAAAATCAAAGTGTGTGTTCAAAATAATTGATACATGGACATATGAAGTCTAGATGTGCACAAGATATATTCCACATTGGTGGTGAAAGGAGCATTGAAATAAAATAAAACTATATTATTTCCTTCACTAAAATTTCAAATTAAAGGGAATGATTAAATTTTAGATAGAAAATAAAATATTAAAATATTCAATAGAATATTCCTTGAGGAATATTATTCCCTCTATCTCTTTTTTTCGACAAGACACTATTATTCTCTCAATTCAATCCGTCAATTGAATCAAGAGTATATACTTATATATACTCATTGAAAAATATTTTTGAGGTTGATTTAGTGAAAGAAAAGTCTTCAAATTTTATGAAAGTTTACCATGGTTAGTGGAGCATTGAATTTATTGCTACCTAATTTCTAACTACTAAGATGGAATAATTATGTTTCCTAGAAAAATATACTCATAATGCAATTTGAGTTTGAGGAAGTATGATAAGTAGTTAGATGCCTCCTTTTTGTTTTTGATTATTGGGAGAACTGTTCCTAACTAGAACATTTTTGTAAAAGATTACAGGAATCTTTCAACAACCCTCTTACTAGTCAAATACAACTAGTGTTTCATAATATAATATTGAATTTGGGGAGGTATGACATTAATTGTATAATACAACTAGAGTACCACATTGTTCTAAGGTTATAAGTTTACAATTGAAACCATAGCTTGAGATTGTGAATAGTTGGGATTTGCTATGAATATTTATCTATTTCTTCACACCTCATCATCTAACTTTTTTGATGATCCCTCACTCTTGAATTTATTATGAGGGTGATTATGGTTTCCATGCATATTGTAATAGATCTATATTTATTCCCACTCATTATTATCTAAATAGAGCAATGAGTAAATATGCAATGTTTATTCCTCTTATATATATATATATATATATATATATATATATATATATATATATATATATATATATATATATATATATATATATATATATATATATGTATGTATGTATGTATGAAAATATATAATAACTATTGGACTTGGTGACATTCTACAAGGGAATCATATAAAAAATATGTAAAGAAATAGTTTTCTCCTTTGTTAGCATGATTTAATATAAAATATTTTTTATTAGTAGCTTATTTTAACTCTTTTGTTTATTTGATTAGCTTCTCCATATGTTCAATCCATGCCATATCTATCTAGCACTATATATATGACTCCAATATCATTATGAAATCAAGAACCTTTAAATAATTATCAACTATTTTACCATCTATTCCCTTGCTTAGGAATGTTTGAACCCTAATACAAAATTTATGATCTTTTGTTTCTTAATTAAAATATCTTATAACTTTATATAATTAATTAATTAATAGAGATTGAACAGAGGAGAAAATGGATGGCTATTGCAACTGTGGTAGTGGATCCTCTGGTTTTCAAATTTCTAAAGGCGAGAAGGATTTTGTTCAAAATTCTAGAAGGCGAGAGGAAGTTTTGCTTGACTCTGTAACTTTTGAGGATGCTGGTAAATCCTTTTCCTCAATTTTTAAAATTTCCAAAGGTAGGTGTTCAAATGTTTGAAAGGTAGGAGGAAGGTTTCATGACCAGATCTCTTCCACTTGGTTCTACCACTTCTGAGGTTGTTGTCAAATTCCTTTCCTATGGGCGAGAGGGCATTATCAACACCACTTCAATTTAGCTTAATCCTTTTAGTTCCAAGGATAATTTTAAATCCCTGAGTGCTTGTACCTATTATGCTACAACCCTTTTCTATCATTCTTTAGCTGGTGGTGGTTGTGGTGGTTGTGCAAATGGGAATTCTCACTCAGTTGGCTTTGTAGTTCCTAATTCTGCCCCTTCCTTTCCTTCTTCTAATGTGAGAATTGATAATACTTTGTTTGATAAGGTAAATTTCTTTTTGGGGACAACATTTCCCCTGCCCCTAAACCTTTCTTTGCTAATGTTTTGGGTTTTTATTCTTCCTCCATTGACCCTTCACTCTAGCCTTTTGAAGTTTTTGGGAATAGAGTTAATATTACTATTAGTGTGGAAAAAAAAATAATTTAGCTAAGGAATCCTTTTCTCTATTTGGTAAAGTGGTTGGAGGAAACCCCAACCTTTACACTATAAGGCATTGGGCCTTCACCAGATAGAAAGTTTGAGGGTCCTTGGAAATTGTTGGTCTCACTAATACTTTTTTTGGCATTCGCCGTAATACCAAGGAAGATGCTAATCATATTTTTTTTGGTGTACCTTGGTTCCTTGGGTATAGAAGTGTCTTTCTGATGAAGTGGACTTCTGCTTTTGACCCAGACACTCAAAGCATCAATTTTTCTCCTATCTGGGTTAGACTTCCAAATATTCCTTGACATATTTGGAGGAAATCTATTATTAAATCCATTGCCTCAACTATTGGAGATATGCTCCTTTTTTATAGGGTCACTATGTCCAGATCAAAAATACATGCTGCTCATTTTTGTGTCAATGCTAATCTAGAATATGCTCTTCCTACCTTTGTTGAGTTGGAACATGGGACATTTTTACACAAGCAAGCTATTGAATATGAGAACAAACCTCCATTATGTATTGAATGTCAAACTCAAGTTCATATTCGTGCTTAGTGCCCATATCTCAAAAAACAAACAACTATTGTTGAGCCTAATCAGGATACTCAAGTCATTGGAAAAGGAAAGGAATTTCAGACACCTTTCAAAAAGGACAAAAGAAGATTTCCTCCCTCTAAAGGTGTCATCTTCAGGCTCATCAAGGATCCAAAAATTTGGGATGAAATAGGTAAATATTCTTTTAGCAAGTATCCAAATTATAAAGGAAAAAATATTTCTTCAATTTCTCTAAATGAGGTTAGTCTCTTTGCTCTTCCTAATCAATTTCAAGTCCTTCGAGATTTAGATCCTGAGATTGCTATTGATGAGAATATTAATCCTAATACTAAGTTAAACCCTTCTGTGAACCCAATGGAAGTCCAGCAAGAACCATCCTCTACATCCCTGAATGATAATCCCTCATCCTCGGTTGCTTTCAATGAAGACCAACCTCTAACTAATGAGGTTTCCATCCCTTCCTCATTTTTTGAACCATCTAGTCCTGTGGTTCAAAAAATATCTGCCAATAATTTCAGCCCAAAATTGACCATAAGCCAAAAAAAATCTCCCATTGATTGTGGGGCTGAGAAAAAGCGTGGAAGATATTCTAATTCTGATCAATGGAAGTAGGGTGTAAATGAAGATATTGATAATGGAGTACAAAAACTTTGTTCTTTTCTGGCATCAAAATTTTCAAGGAAGAATCAAAGTGCACCAAACCTCCCCAACTGCATGGAAAGGAAGGCAAATGAATCTCTAAATCTTCAAAATGAATATCCTTTCATGGAATGTGAGAGGCCTCAATGGTCTAGCTAAACAGAGGATAGCTAAATTATTAATAAAGGAAATTAGACCCACCATTTTTGTGATTCAAAAAACCAAGGCTTGTGAGCCTCATGTTAAAAATATTTGCAATCATATTTGGAAGAATTGTGAATTTATTGGTTTTAATGCAAAATATGCTTCAGGAGGCCTACTGTGTTTATGGAATCCAAACATTGTAGAAGGTAAAATTATCCATTCCAGTGATGAGATGATGAGAATCCTATTTTTTGGTAAAGATAATAACTCACCTTGGGTTCTCACAAATATCTATGCACCCAATTCCATATTTGGGAGGCATCGCATGTGGGATATCTTGTCTTCTACCAAAAGTGCTTTTCCTAATATTCCATGGATCCTCACAAGAGATTTCAATACTCCTTTGTTTCCTTCTGACAAGAAGTGAGGGGTTGGCTCTTTTTCCAAAAGTATAGAGGATTTTTTGGATTTTATTAATGATCAAAATATGATGGATGTAAATTTGAAAGGCAATCAATTTACCTGGTCAAATTGAAGGGGTGGGTCTTAGCTAATTCAAGTTAAAATTGATAGGGTTTTATTTTCTCATGAAGCTTTTGCTATTTGGGGTGATGCAAATATGTAATCTCTTCTCAAAATTGGGTCTGACCACAGTCCTATCCTTTTGGATACCAACAACCCCAAAATATTTAAAACTCCTTTCAAGTTTGAAATTATGTGGATGCTACATCCTAATTTTAGAGAGAGGATGAATCAGTGATGGAAATATGATGTTCAAGGAACTCCTTATTTTGTTTTAGCTCAAAAAATCAAGACTATAAAAGAAAACTTAAAAATATAGAATAAACAAATATTTGGAAATCTCTTCGAAAATAAAGAGGATATCAAGAACAAATTAGCCATAATTGAAAAAAAAAAGTCAGGAAAGAGGATATTATTATACTGAGTTGAGAAGTGAAGAGAGCAACATATTAGCCCAATATCATAATATCCTTCAATGTAAGGAAATATTTTGGAGACAAAAGTCTCATGACATCTGGCTCAAACAAGGAGATTCCAACACAAAGTTCTTTCGTATTTCTACCATGAGACACCGAAGCAACAACAAGATTAAAGAAAGTTTCTTCTAGGATGGAAGGATCATTAATGATATCAAGAAAATCAGATCTGAAGGGATAGCTCACTTCATGCACTTGCTCTAGGAAGATTGGAGACCTAACTCTCAAATTGCTATGAATTTCTTCCTTCAATTTATTCCTCATATTATTTCTAATGACACTAATAGGAGACTTATTATTGTTCTTTTTGATGAGGAAATCAGAGATGCTCTTTTCTCAATGAAACTTGACAAAGCTCCTAGACCTGATGGCTTCCCTACAATATTTGTTCAAGCCTCTTGGGATTTAGTTGGTCAGGATGTGTGTAATTCCATAAATCCAAATTTCTAAAGTTATTCCCAGAGGATTCAACTCCACATTTATTGTGCTTATATCAAAAAATCTGAATGCCAAAAATTTTAATGAATTTAGGTCGATCAACCTCTGTAATGTTATTTAAAAAATATTAACAAAAGCCATTATTATCCACCTAATATAAGTGATACATTTAATCATAAATTAGTGTTAAGGAAGCTCTATTATAGGAAGATCCATCTTGGATGGCATAATTTCAGTTCATGAAGCAATTAATTCCATATTTTCCAATAAAAAAATTGCTTTCCTTCTTAAACTTGACATGAACAAAGCCTATGACAAACTAAATTGGGCTTTTATTTTAGCCATCTTAAACAAGTTTGGCTTTCATTTTGATTGGATTTCCCTAATCAAAGTAAGCATTTCCTTAGCTTGGTTTTCTGTCCTCATTAATGGCTCTCCTACAGGATACTTTCAGATGAGCAGGGGTTTAAGGTAGGGGGATCCTTTATCTCCCCTTCTTTTAATTATTGCTATTGAGGCTTTAGGCCAATCAATCCTTGTAGCAAACAATGCAGGTCTAATTTCTATACTTCAGGTTACCTCTCAATGTAATCCCATCACTCACAAATTTTTTTTTTATGACACCCTATTGTCCACCTTTACCTCCGTCAATGAAGCCAAAATCATAAAGCGTATTCTCCTCTTATACAAAGAAGCTACTGGCCAAAGAATAAATTTTCATAAAATTAAATTATATTTTCTTAATACTCCTATAAGGAGACAAAACACCATTTCCAATATCCTTGGATGTTCATTAGCCCATCTTCCTTTATCCTATCTGGGCTTACCTCTTTTTATTAGAAATGCCAAAGAAAGCATATGGGATAATGTTATTGAAAGGCTACAAAAAAATCTTTCTACATGGAGAGGTAATATTTTGTCCAAAGCGGGTAAAATTACTCTCACTATGGTCTATCTCCAAAGTATCCTAGTTTATTTCCTCTCTTTGTTTAAAGCTCCTATAAATGTTTACCAAAAAATATAAAAAATTCAAAAACAGTTTCTTTGGTCAGGGATGGAAAATAGACACAAATTTCATTTAGTTTCTTGGTACAAAGTTTGCAAACACAAATATCAAGGAGGATTAGGGCTTAGAAGAATCCATCCTCTCAATCTCTCTCTCCTTGCTAAGAAAGCCTGGTGACTCATTTCCAATGAAAATGTTGCTTGGGTCAATATTATGATGAGGAAATACCTTCAAAATTTTGAATTTCTTGGGGAGGTTCCTTCTATAGGGTCAAATTTTTGGAAATCCATTTGTGAGGCTCGCTCAATTTTAAAAAAGGGATTAAGATGGCAATTTGGGAATGGCATGTCCATTTTATTTTGGGAGGACAAGTGGATCTATGATCAACCTCTCATCCAAATTCCTGTGCTTCAAAGGCTAATCAGCGTTACCAAACATTTGGTTGGACCATTGATGGCTAATTTAATTTCTTCTACTAACGAAACCATGAGGTAGAAAAGACTCGATTTCCTTAATTATGAGGCTGAAACTTCATATTTGCAAGCTCAGTTATCCTTAATCATAATTCCAACAAGAGATTATATAGATCATCCAATTTGGGAACCTACTGATTCTAGATAATTCTCATTCAAATCAGCTTATTTTCTTTCTCTCAATAATCTTGAAACTCCCATTCCATTTAATTTGGTTTGGACCAAGTACTTGACTCCCAAAATTGCCTCCTTTTGTTGGTTTTGCATTCATGATCAAGTTCTTACAATGAAAAATCTCATAAAAAGGGTATTAGTCTTCCTAATAGATGTTACCTTTCTCTTTCTGAATGAGAATCTACACCTCACCTATTTTTGTTTTGTTCCTTTTCAAGAATGATGATTAATAACATTTTCCTTAAATTTTAGCTATTTTGGGCCTGTACTCCCTCCATTGTTGAGTTGTTCCTCCAGTGGCCAAATCCTTTTAAGAATCCTGTGCTCAAAGGATTATGGAAATTTTGTTTACAACATTACCTTTGGAAAATTTGGCTTGAATGTAATAGAAGAGTATTCAAGAAAAAATTCATGGATGTTGACCTCATTGCAAATAAGATTATCCTTTATGCTAAGGAGAACATCCTAATAGCCCCTTTTGATCATTTTACTTGCTTGCCTTTTGAATAAGCTATCATAAAATCCTATCATATATACTTAAATACTTCAAGACTGGTCAATCCTTCATCTTTTAGAACCAAAATCAAGTGGCATCCTCCTCTTATTGGATGGGTTAAGCTTAAATTTGATGGAGCCATGAAATAAAATATTGGTAATGTTGGAGCTGGAGGAATTCTCTGTGACCACCGTGGCAATTCTATGGGTGTTATTTACAATCATTCTACTGAAGCCAATGCTTTATGGAGATGCCTCCAATTCCTAAAAAATATTCCAAGGAATATCATTGTCGAAGGATACTCTCTAAAAAGAATCAATTATTTAAAAATTTCAAAACCCGACAGTTGGAGGATTATAAAAATAATGGAAGAAAGTAAGCAAATCCTACTTTAATAGAATGACACCATTATTCAACATATTTTTAGGGAAGCCAATTCTATTGCTGATAGATTGGCTAACTTCAAAGTGAATGCCCACAATTTGCTGACATGGACAAACAACCTTCCTTTTGAAGTTATTGAGCTCATCAAGCGTAATCAAAACATTGGTAATCATGATGAGTCTTGAGTTCCTTTTTCAATTTATTTTTCGATGCTTCATTTTTCATATGGATCTTTGGGTTCATTTCCTACACATACACCACTTTTGTTGTCTTACCTTGGAACATGATCACATGAGGCTATTTGATTTTATTTTAGGTTATCCACCACATTTTATTCTAGCTTGTGCTTATTTTTCATTAACCTTCTCTTTTTGGAATCCCAATGCAGAGCCCAACATAATTTTTAATCATATCTATCCCATGTTTTTTGATATTTTCCATTTGGCTTCCTCGAGAATCATCTACTAACGTTTATTCTTCCGCATTGTTTCGAGATTTATTTTGGTGAACTTTCTAATTATTTATGTTTCTTGTACCAACTTCCCCTATTGGATCTATTTTTTGGGCATCCCCGCGAGTCAACATTTTTAGTGGATTACGAAATTCCAAATTATCTGTTGTAATTTTCGAAGCTAGAAAATCCTCCTTTCTACTAGTTCTATCCAATCCCCTTCCTCCAAGTAGGTTTTTCTATTTTTGAGGCATCCTTATGGGTTCTCCTTCTGGCTTTGGAGGTGCACTACTACTTTCCATTTATATTTCCGTTTGCATGCTCTGTTTACTCATCACCCATTTTCCAAGCAGATTTTTCTATTCGTTTTGTGCCCTTCCAATTTTTCTCCTCTCTGTTGTTCTTTGTTATTAATCATGAAGGAGGTAAAACCTATGTTTATCAAGCCTAAAGTTCTTGAATTGGAAGCCATTGCTAAAGAAATTGTGAAATACAAATGTGGGCTCATTAACTTTTTTGAGATGTTCTTTCGTGTTGACAGTGTGGTGACAAAGGCCTTTCCTACCACTTAGGACAATGGCATTATCACCATTCATGGCATGGATTTTCAGATCACTATGGAGCTATTAGGAAAAATGACAGGACAAAATCTTGATGATAAGGTGATTAGGAGAAACAAACACAACTGGGATGTGGAGGTAACTCACTTTGAGAAGAATTTGGTAATCCACAAGCTACATAAGAAAGGTTTGTATCACCACCATCTCTCTACTCCCTAGAAGGAAATACTCAAACCCATTATGCAATATTTAACTGCTGATAATCTTGAATATTATCTTTGTTGCTTTCATTTAGCCTTTGTTAACCATTATCATGAAGCTTAAATGATGAATATCCCAGCTACACTTTATTGGTCCATGGATTACACAATAACCTCCACCCATACCAAAAAGGAAGAAGGATTGCCCTGTCACCAAGGACTATTTAAACTCCTATATAATTTCCTTCTCCTAAATTTTCCCAAAGTAAATATCCCTGCCCTAGACTCTGACTTCTTCGACGCCTAGCCCTAAAGCCTCTAGACCAAAGATAAAGGATAAGGGTGACAAACCCCATTCTGGTTCCAATATCAAGAAAAAGGTTAAGGTGGAAAAATGTCGATTCGTTGTTCCTAGAGACTAAAATATAATAAAGTTGTTGAAACCCCTCCTTCCACTTCTATCAAGCCATTGAAGGATATATCCAATTCCCATGATATTGTTGAAAAATACCTCCATAAGCTTTTTGTCCATACTACCTCTGTAACAATTGACCATATGGAAACTACCCACATGGCTATTGGGAAGGTAATTTAGAAGCTCAAGAACAACATCAAATGATCAACCTTCTATTTTCCTACGAAGCATTTGAGTATATTCCATCCATGTCTATTGTAGAGGTACCTTATGATGTCAAGGTTGATTCTAAGGATGAGGACATGGTGGAGATCACGAAGGATGCCTGGCTTGAAGCCCCAAAGTAAAACCCAAAGGAAACCCCAAGGATGATGTGAAGGAAGCCATGTTGGAGGTTGCTGCTGCATCACTAATGCAGACTGAGGAAGTCATGATGGAGGTGTACCTATTGGTCTTCTAGTGGATGGTTCTTTGCTTCCTTCCTATTCTTCTATTCCTTTTTCTTGGAGGATTTTGTACTTTTTGGTTCTGCTGGCTGAATGTCTATCTCTTTGTGTTTCTCCCTCTTTGAAGTTTTACGTTTTTTCCTTTTTGGTGTTTTTGGCTAAGTGCCTCTCTGTTCCTATTCGTAATTTTGGTTCCTCTGAAGTCTTTCCTTTTTGTTTTGCTATTGCACAAGGCATTGGGGTGCCTTTCAAATGTCCCTTTTCATAAAATATTAACTTACAAAAAATAAATAATTTTTTTATGTTCTTTACAAACCTATCTATAGTCTACCCAGGTGTTGTAGGTGAATTGGAGAGGAGAGGGCAATCCTCCAAGGGAGGTCCCAGGTTCAAATCTCCACCCTTACAAAAATTTGAATTGGGAATCCAAAAGCCAATTGATAATGTTGGTGCGGGCAGGGTCGAGTGCGACTCCGGGTGACTTTGACGATGTAGAACCCCCTGTTCGTGGTCTCTCAGACCAAGGCGGCTCCGCAAGGGGTTTTTCGCTTTAAAAAAAAAAAAAAAACCTATCTATAGTCTAATTCAATATTTGGATATATATCTTCATTTATTATGCTTTCAGTTCCAACATCTAGCAAATATAACACAACATTAAGTTCCTTTTGATTTCTTTCCATCCAGCAAGAAATTTGGATATCCATTTTAATGCAATATTTTCAATGTATGTATGAATTTTATATCAATACATATTCATGAACTATTACTTTCATTTTAAAATTTTATAACAAATAAATAGGTGTTCATATTCATCTTGCTTGTCTTTTCCAAACATTAAAATGATGTTTACTTATATCCTAGATATCCTAGTCAACATTACTAAGCATTTTTAGTATTGGGATCGTAATGTCATATCTAATACCCCTCCTAACACCTTACTATTTTTGGATTTGTATTAGTAGTTTGCTTGATCTCTCTTCATTTATTTCCAACTCTATGTCACTTCAATATTAGTCCTAATATTTCATCCAAAACTCTTACATCATTCTAGTAACTCTATTTTTTCCAACTACTTCATCAAAATTTTATATTTTAAAGAGTAGATTACATTATACTCTATCAATGGATATCTAATGGGTTAATATTTTTACAAGTTTATGTGGCATAAGGATTAATTATTTAAGTGGGTATCATTTATGTTGGATATTTTTTCATTTTCATAGTTGAGGATATCATCATACCATAAATTTTTATTGTCCTATTTTTTTGTACTACAGTATCTAAATTGGGTATCATTATCTCCTTCCTCTTATATTGCCATCTCAAGATGCTATATCTTCGGTGATTCTTCTAGAGCTGATATTATAGTCTCTTCTATGCTAGAATATATAGACCTATCAAATGCCTCACTTATGGCCTCACCTAATTTCATAATGTTAGAATTTATTTTGGGACTTTCGTTTAGCTTCTAAGGGGCCTTTGTATTTGTTTTATATTTTCTCCCTTGCATTGTTCTATTATATGATTACAATCTCTTATCTCTAGTATTTTTATTTTTTTATTTTCTCATATTTTATCATTTAATTTTAGTGATATGCATTTCTATTTTTCCATATATTTATGTGTCCTCCTACATAGGATAACTTTATTTATTCCTTGCCTAACTCAATTTTATAAGTGGGCATCTAGTACATTTCTTTTTGGACTAGTTGACACTTAATTTATAGAAAGATTTTTTTAAGAAATTTTCTTTCTATACCTTTAATAAATATTTATGTACATGATGTAAAATTAAAACCACTCCTATAGTGTCCAATTTATGAGGCATCTCTATGGTGTGATTTCAACAATTATTGATGACTATAGTCAAACTAATATCATTATTTTCCAATTTCTATGACTTCCTTAGGGTCCACCTTACATTAAAAATATATATTTCTTAAAATATGATTGAATTAGAATATATTTTAATAGTATATCTAGAAATTTCACCCAAAAGGTTGAATATTCGTCAATTTTATGAAAACACCAAGATTTATCCTTTGTGTATATCTAGTTACAAAATTTGAAGAACACAAGCTTATACTGAGAGGGGGGGGTGAACAGTATAAGACCTCTTTTTACTTTTTCCTTTATACTTCAACACAATAAAGCAATATATCCAAAGCAATATCAAAACAATGCACAAGATCATCCACAAAGTGACACCAATTTTAACGTGGTTCACCCAGAAAGCCTGGGCTACGTCCACAAAACTTTTCTCTAAAAGTTATCTCAAAGTTCTTTGGGAAACCTTCCCAATTACAATGTTTATGAGCCTCGGCCCAAAGGAGATACCTTCCCCCAATCTAAATTTATGAGCCTCTGCTCAAAGGAGATACCTTCCCCTAGCTCTGCTCTTGTTGGTGATCCTCTAGAAGACCTCTCGCCTCCTCTGCCCTTAGCAAGTGGAACTCTATCCACAGAAGACACCTGTCTTCCCTGCTCTGGCTGGAGACCTCTGTCCTCAACTCTATCACCTCCAAAGCTGGTCCTCGAATTTGCACTAAACACAGTCCTTCGGTCTAGCACAAATATGTCCTCAGGTTCTTCTCATAGAACCAATGCACCTCTATCCTCAAGTTCTCTGATAGAACTATCAAACTCAGCTTCACAAGTCCTCTGCTAGGACCTGTCCAAATCTGCTCACAAGTCCCCAACGAAACCTGTCCAAATCTGCTTACAAGTCCCCAACGGAACCTGTCCAAAACCTGCTCACAAGTTCATCAAGAAAACTTGCTTGGCATGAACCCACAAAGAGAATTGTTAGAGACCCAATGTGATTCATCAACCTCATAGAAGCATAAAGAGAATTGTTAGAGACTCAATATGTTCTATACTTAACTCCCAATCTCAATCTCAAATCTCATAGAATAAGATAGATGTAGTATGCTTTTCTCAAGAACATGAAACACAACCCAACAATTGCCAAACATGCAATATCTCATATAACAATGCTACTCATGTTCTTTCCACAACCAATATATTTTCTCAACCAATTAGGGCTTCAACAACAATGCTCATAGACAAGGTTTAACCAACATCATTCAACTCAACATTAACCTTGAAGCATTCATCCAATCATCACAAGAAAAGGAAACAAGTAGAAATCCTTTTCCCTCCAAAGATATTTGAACAAAACAGCCACCAACACAATATCACTAAATGCAAAGAAAACTTGCTCAAATCAACTCAATGGAGTAAGCCCAAATCATGTATCAAGTAAAGCACTAACTTGATCAAAACAACCTCTATGGAAGCAACTCATCCATTAATATCAAAACAGCCAACTAAGGGTTTCACCATCTCAATGCAAGTAGCAAGACTTACAAACATAAACCCTAGTGCACAATGCTTCCACTACCTCAAACCAGAATTATGCATTCACCAAAACTCTCATCAAGGATAACAATGCATAAGTAGTCTTCAACAAACCAGAAAATAGGATTTACACCCAACCAAAGGAAACCTAGTTGAATACCTTTTCACTCCAATCTTATTTCAGGAAAACATACACCAATCATACTCATAAGAAGAATGTGCCCATACCTTATTGAAGATGAATAAGCCCTTGAAAATCTACTACCATTAATAATTTTGATCTTCCATAAAAATTATTAACCCAACATTGTCATGTCAAAATAATTCAACCACCATGGCAATTATTTCCCTTTTAAATTTCAATCCAACTATAGCAAAAATATTAAGCTTGCATTCCTTATACCTCCCAAAGCTAACCTTAGCAATCAAAATATTAAAATTTAATTGCTATTCTTTCCGCAAAAATCTGAGCGCATGAGCATACCTCTTACACCCCTAAAAAGGGGATTCGGCACGATTTGACCCGCCGTCTCCTCTAGCCAAGTCGCTTGGCTAAACCGCATGGGCCATCCACACCCACGTGAGGAAGGGAGAGGGGCCTCCCTCTTATCTCCGAACAAGTCTCTTCCTTGGCACGAAAACCGAACCCTTCGTCCCCTCTTTGACCACAACGTAATCCACGCTCCCACCCACAAACCCCACACCATTCAATAAAAATACCTTCATCCTTACAGAACCACCCCTTCCCTCCTCATGATCAACCAACATCCTTTGACCACGCAATGTTTGTCCACCACATGTGCCTCCTCCTTGGCGCCATGACCAATCCCGTCACACCTTTGACCACGCCATGCTTGACTTCCTCCTTCGCTGGCGCAGGGGCTTCGATGTCGAGAATGAAAATGCACAGGGATTAATATCGAACTCTTTTCCAAACCTTAATGAATTTATTTGCCTCATTTTATATGCACTTTGATGCATTTCCAAACACGTCGGCCCTTTTTAACATGATTTTCGTCGGTGGAAAATATTTTAATTTAAATTTTAAATAATTAAAATTTAAACTAAATATTTAAAATTAAATATCTTCATCACCGGGGCACCTTTTTCAATGAAACGAAAAGCCAACTTGGGTTTTAAGAAAAACCCATTTCAAATCTGTTGTCCATGGTTTTAAATAAAACCTTTTATTTTGTCTACCTTGGTTTTCACAAAAACCCTTCCTTGAACTTAGATTCTTTTGACATCAAATCAAATTCCTTCAAAAGCTTCTTGACATCAATGACAACTTATACACTTGAGCAAAGGCAATGTACCCAAAGTACCCAAAATTGCCAACAATCTCCCCCTTTGTCATTGATGGCAAACCTTTACTGAAAAACACTTCTCAAGAGCCAAAACTGAAACCAACTGTGCCCACAACTGAGAATCTTCCTTTGAAGTTTTGCTCCCCCTGACTTGAAGCTTTCCTCTTCACTTGAAGCTCTCCCCCTTACTCATATCTCTCCCCCTTTGTCATCAATGGCAAAGGGCCACCTTTGGGGCTCGGGACTAAGAATGAGCCTCTTAGCTTAGTCCCTCCCCCACCTCCTGATGAGGTGATTAATTCTGGGGTGGGAGTAAAACTCCCATTAGGCACTGATCATCATCAGCGTCTATAACTTCCTTGTCGGGCCTTCTCTTGAACTCTTTGTCCATGTTCCTGTCACTGTTCTTGTTCTTGTTCTCATCCCTGTTCTTGTCCATGCCTTGATCCTTGGACCTGATCATGCCACTGTTCCTGTTCCTGTATTCTGGAATTTCAGCTCTACACTGTCTAGCTATGTGACCTTCATTGTTGCACTTATAACAAGTAACAATGTTATTTCTCTTAGGCATACCTGATCTTTGAATCCACCAGTTCTGACCAAACCTGTGAAATTTGACCAAACCTTTCGGACCAAACCTATTCGATCAAACATGTTCCGGTTATTTGCCTTGCAATAAACCGCCTTGTGCCCAAACTGTTGACAATAGTAGCAATACCCTTGAAAGTAACTAGCACTTCTAAAGCTATCATTTACCTTCTTCACTTGAGCCATGCAATGTGAAGCCATGTGACCAAACTTGTGACACGCAAAACATCTGCCTTGAAATTTTCCTTTATTTGACCTCTTGGGTCCCGAAAACTTCTTCTTCTCATTCTGAATTTTGTTTTCTGTTTTGTGCATCTATCATTCAAGGACTCATGATCTGAAATACTTTCCTCATCAGAACTCTCTTCCTTTTGGAGTCTCTTACTAGACTCTCCAGCTTGTTCCTTGAGAGACTTAACAAAACCAAGGCCTGTTTTATCTGTTGTCTTTCTTTGACCTTTGATGAGTGACTTAACCTTTTTGGAGCTATCTTGAAACCTGTAAAGCTTATCCTTGTACTCTTTAGTTTCCTCTTTCAAAGAAGCCATTTTCTGTTCTAACTCACTATACTCAAGAACCTTAGACTCTAACTCATCCTTGAGTTCTTGTGTCTTAGCCATAGAGAAGTCAAGACTTTCTATAAGATCATCTCTCTCCATACAACATTCATCTAACTTATCCTTGAGTCTAGCATTCTTCTTTCTTTCCTTTTTCAAAGCACTAAGAGCACTAATAAGTTCACTTTCAAGATCCTTCATTTGATTGCTTTTTGAATCATCAAAGCCTTTTTCAGATTTCTTATCACTAGAGGTGCTACCCTTTTCAAAAACCATACATGCATCTTCCTTATAGTTTTCTGAAGCATCCTCATACATACTAGAAACCAAATCATTATTTGTGCAATCATCCTCAAGGTGACCAAAATTTCCACATCTAAGACATTTCATGATAATGAATCTATGTTTCGGTTCTTCCTCTTTTTCGATATGAACAACATCTCATTTTCATTATCACTTGAAGAACTTTCACTATCACTACTAGAACACTTACTTGCTTTGTCTAGGTAGAAACTCTTCTTGTGCTTGTGAGAATACCTCTTTCCTTGATTGTTGTGCTCATCTTTGTTTTTCCTGTGATGCTTGTACCTTTCAGAATCCTTGCTCTTAGAATCCTGTTTATCTTCATCACTTTCATTCTTGGAAACAAGATCAAATTAGTAGCATAATGACCAAACTTTCCACAATTGAAACATCTTATATTTTTCATACTTTTGTGCTTTCTAGAGAACTTGCCTTTCTTGCTGTAATATGCCTCTTCATCACTAGAAGACTCATCACTATCTTGAAGTTGTTTACCCTTGGAATAATCCATTGTGTTCTTTACTAGCTTTTCCTTCAAGCTGTTAAACTTTTCGAAGGAACCCGCTCTGATACCAATTGAAGAACACAAGCTTATACTGAGAGGGGGGGTGAATAGTATAAGACCTCTTTTTACTTTTTCCTTTATACTTCAAAACAGTAAAGCAATATATCCAAAGCAATATCAAAACAATGCACAAGATCATCCACAAAGTGACACCAATTTTAACGTGGTTCACCTAGAAATCCTGGGCTACGTCCACAAAACTTTTCTCTAAAAGTTATCTCAAAGTTCTTTGGGAAACCTTCCCAATTACAATGTTTATGAGCCTCGGCCCAAAGGAGATACCTTCCCCCAATCTCAATTTATGAGCCTCTGCTCAAAGGAGATACCTTCCCCTAGCTCTGCTCTGGCTGGTGATCCTCTAGAAGACCTCTGCCTCCTCTGCCCTTAGCAAGTGGAACTCTATCCACAGAAGACACCTATCTTCCCTGCTCTGGTTGGAGACCTCTGTCCTCAACTCTATCACCTCCAAAGCTGGTCCTCGAATTTGCACTAAACACAGTCCTTCGGTCTAGCACAAATGTCCTCGGGTTCTTCTCATAGAACCAATGCACCTCTATCCTCAAGTTCTCTGATAGAACTATCAAACTCAGCTTCACAAGTCCTCTCGCTAGGACCTGTCCAAATCTGCTCACAAGTCCCCATCGAAACCTGTCCAAATCTGCTTACAAGTCCCCAACGGAACCTGTCCAAAACCTGCTCACAAGTTCATCAAGAAAACTTGCTTGGCATGAACCCACAAAGAGAATTGTTAGAGACCCAATGTGATTCATCAACCTCATAGAAGCATAAAGAGAATTGTTAGAGACTCAATATGTTCTATACTTAACTCCCAATCTCAATCTCAAATCTCATAGAATAAGATAGATGTAGTATGCTTTTCTCAAGAACATGAAACACAACCCAACAATTGCCAAACATGCAATATCTCATATAACAATGCTACTCATGTTCTTTCCACAACCAATATCTTTTCTCAACCAATTAGGGCTTCAACAACAATGCTCATAGACAAGGTTTAACCAACATCATTCAACTCAACATTAACCTTGAAGCATTCATCCAATCATCACAAGAAAAGGAAACAAGTAGAAATCCTTTTCCCTCCAAAGATATTTGAACAAAACAGCCACCAACACAATATCACTAAATGCAAAGAAAACTTGCTCAAATCAACTCAATGGAGTAAGCCCAAATCATGTATCAAGTAAAGCACTAACTTGATCAAAACAACCTCTATGGAAGCAACTCATCCATTAATATCAAAACAGCCAACTAAGGGTTTCACCATCTCAATGCAAGTAGCAAGACTTACAAACATAAACCCTAGTGCACAATGCTTCCACTACCTCAAACCAGAATTATGCATTCACCAAAACTCTCATCAAGGATAACAATGCATAAGTAGTCTTCAACAAACCAGAAAATAGGATTTACACCCAACCAAAGGAAACCTAGTTGAATACCTTTTCACTCCAATCTTATTTCAGGAAAACATACACCAATCATACTCATAAGAAGAATGTGCCCATACCTTATTGAAGATGAATAAGCCCTTGAAAATCTACTACCATTAATAATTTTGATCTTCCATAAAAATTATTAACCCAACATTGTCATGTCAAAATAATTCAACCACCATGGCAATTATTTCCCTTTTAAATTTCAATCCAACTATAGCAAAAATATTAAGCTTGCATTCCTTATACCTCCCAAAGCTAACCTTAGCAATCAAAATATTAAAATTTAATTGCTATTCTTTTCGCAAAAATCTGAGCGCATGAGCATACCTCTTACACCCCTAAAAAGGGATTCGACGCGATTTGACCCGCCGTCTCCTCTAGCCAAGTCGCTTGGCTAAACCGCGTGGGCCATCCACACCCACGTGAGGAAGGGAGAGGGGCCTCCCTCTTATCTCCGAACAAGTCTCTTCCTTGGCATGAAAACCGAACCCTTCTCCCTCTTTGACCACAACGAAATCCATGCTCCTTTTACCTCCCGGCAGAATTATCCACAAACCTGCCTCCAACCACCACCCTCCCCCTTATCGCGCCTCCATCCTTGGACCACACCAACATCCTTTGACCACGCAATGTTTGTCCACCACGTGCGCCTCCTCCTTGGCGCCACGACCAACCCGTCACTCCTTTGACCACGCCATGCTTGACTTCCTCCTTCGCTGGCGCAGGGGCTTCGATGTCGAAAACGAAAATGCACAGGGATTAATATCGAATTTTTTGCTCAAACATTAATGAATTTATTTGCCTCATTTTATATGCACTTTGATGCATTTCCAAACACGTCGGCCCTTTTTAACATGATTTTCGTTGGTGGAAAATATTTTAATTTAAATTTTAAATAATTAAAATTTAAACTAAATATTTAAAATTAAATATCTTCATCATCGGGGCACCTTTTTCAACGAAACGAAAAGCCAACTTGGGTTTTAAGAAAAACCCATTTCAAATCTGTTGTCCATGGTTTTAAATAAAACCTTTTATTTTGTCTGCCTTGGTTTTCACAAAAACCCTTCCTTGAACTTAGATTCTTTTGACATCAAATCAAATTCCTTCAAAAGCTTCTTGACATCAATGACAACTTATACACTTGAGCAAAGGCAATGTACCCAAAGTACCCAAAATTGCCAACAATATTTGTTCTTTATCATTTGCATATTTTTAGCCTATCATTTGTTGTAACCAAAACTAGAATTTGAATGGTTATAACCACATTATATTTTTACCTATATTAATAGAATATTATACGGGGTATTGTAGTTGTTATCATATTTGATTGTTCCCACCCAGGACAATCGTTTCTTGTGTCACAACCGAGAGCATGAGGTTTGGCTCGATCAAGGACCTCCAAGAGTTTTTATAATGTTGGATCCTTATTAACATGTGATCTTCAAGACACTTGTTACTCTACCAAAGGAAACGAGATGCAAAAAATAAAAATAAAAACTCAACAAATAAGATGAAAAGGGGGTGATGTGATAAGATATTCACTATGATATCCCTCCAAAATAGGTTTTAATGCTATGTTCTAGTGGTGAGCACTTCCTCTCCTTGACACAGTTAAGAGCAATCGAGGTCTACAAATTATATGCATATTTGAGTGGGCAGGTCCCATAGGAGATCCAAGCACATAAGTGATAGTCCAAAAATAGACGTATGCCCCTCACATACACATACACTTAGCACACTTGATATTCAAATTAAAAAATACAAACACACATACATACACTTCCATAGTTCTACAGTTAAAGGTTAAAAGCTCGAGACAAGCTTCCATGTATATATAGATGTATGCAGGTAAACTTTACATAGATTGTGCTAGAAGTGAGGGCAAAATTGCCCATAAGCCACTCAAGGATGCTACCATTTTTACGAAGATAAATGAAATTAAATCCTATAGATACATGAAATGCAAACTTGTCTATAAACTTTACTAAGCTAATACTATTGTTATTTATAGATTACAAGGGGATAATTTTCTCTACAAAATTTGTAGGATGACTTGAGCTTCTATCTACCCATTTCCTGGAAATTCTAAATTATAATGGTGTAGCCCTTGGTTGCCATTCTTTTCATTCTATAGCTTCTATGGTCATAGGTCCCTTCTCCTTCATCATTAATATTTTACCTCCCCTCATTTTATTTATGTAACTAAAGTATTATTGGTAGATATACATATTTTCTTAGTAATGGTGTACTTATTTTTCCTAGGTAACCACACACTCACCTATCTCTTCATTGGTCTTGGTCCCCTTGTATGCCTTTGAAGTTATGCATTTATTCAAGGTTTTTCTTTTTTCACATGGTCAAGAATTTTTTCTTGACTTGACTTTTAGAATTTAAAAGTTCTAACTAGTCTCTTTATCAAGCATTCATTCTTTGTTGGTTCAAAAAACTCTTGATTGCTTTCACAACTTTCCCATTTATTCTTTTATTTTATTTTATTATTTACACTTTTATTTTTTCATGGTAAATTTTTCTCTATGATGCATCTATGTCTACTCACTTAGCTGGTGACTTCAACTAATCCTTTTATTTATCTAAAGAATATTTCACCATAGCAGCCTTTCTTTTGAATGTGGAAAAGTATACATTTTTAGACTTATATTCTTGGAGTGATTAGGAAGATCCCTCTTCTTGTCCCACTTGTTCATATCTTTTTGACATCACTCATCACCAAGCATATTCTTGCATGTCTAGTGGTAGGATGACACATGAGTTGCCAAAGGCCACTTACCCAAACTAATATAGAAAATAATAAAATTTTATAATTTTTCTATGATTATTGTTTGGGTTGATCCTCCTCCTATCATGGATTCTTTTTAGTTATCATTGAAAATAATATTAAAATTTTGTCAAGAGCAAGGCTTGACTTAGATATCATAAAAAAGGCTTTAGACTGCTCATCGTGGGCTATATTCTTACGAGATGATTTGCTTGCCTAGATAGAAGGAGATTCTTCACTCCTATATTTTTCCTTTAGAGATATCTATTTGGTGAATTTTGACATGGCATACTTTTAGGATGACATGGATTGTGTTCCCTTGGTTCATGTTCCAATCTCTTCATATTCTTCTAGGGTGTAATCTATTTGATTTATTGTGATTTATCACTATATCTTTTGTGGCTCTTAGGGGACCTTCTACTTGTGAAAGAAAACAAAATCTAAATCTAAAATATCTATATCCATTGGGCACAATTTTTTTAGAGGTATAGTTTTTTGAGGATGTTGGTATTTTTTTATAACTTGACTCGAGGTTGGTGATGCTCATTCTTTTCAAAACACTTGGGTCAATACATTTCCTTGCTTCCTCTATATTTTAATTTGGATGAGACTTTTTATTTGTGCCCAAGATGACATGGTCAATAATTTGAATTTCTTATTACCCTATATATATATATATTATATACATAACCCAAGATTTGGGTCTCATTTCAAGTTCATGCTACTCCATGCCAATTTGTTTATATTTCTTTAGGGGATCAAAATCCCAAATATTTGTTGCCTCATGTCCAATTGACCTTGATTCATAATTTTTCCCATAGAGGTTTGTCCATTCCTCTTTCACACTAAAATTTATTCATTGCTCCACTCGGATGGTGGAAATGTCTCTATGTGATGAGGATGCAATGACTCACTTGAAATTTTAATTCGAGTACGGTATACTATCCTTAAAACCATTAAATAATAGTCTAGATATATATCCTCCCAACTTGGTAGTGAAATATCTAGATATACAAATATATTTTTTACTAGATTGAAAAAGGGATTTTGAGAGGAATATCAAACCTTTTACAAAAAGGGGTTAAGGGAACTCCTAACTGACAAAATAAATGCAAAACAAAAGGAGAAGCTAAACGGATAAACCATAAAAGTAAAGGATCTCAAAAAAAAAGGTAAATTCCAAGGAAATCTAAGAGATCCAGATATCCAAGCATCAAATTAACAAAACTTAGTCCCATACATGAATCTCAGAAAAAATGAAAACATCAAAGAAATATTTAGATAGGTAAATGTTGAAAGAAGGTGAAAGGTTAATTATTGATACATCTTGTAAGACCACTTTATTTGGATAAGCATAAGGGAAAATTGAAAGAATTTTTGTAATCCAAAATATTTGTATTGTGTTGTCATATAAATGTACTACTTTTTTATTTGTTGTTTTATATCTTAGTTCCAGTGCATCCCCTATTTCTTTTGGCATAAAGGATGTTTTGACCCTGAAATCTATAATACAGTTATGGATCAACTTTTTTTTGTAGATTTTATTTCCACCCTATAATAGTTAACATCTCCCATACTGGTATTGGTACGATGGATTTATTAAAATGATCTACTATGCTAAAATATTCCAATGATATCACTTTTTGAGAAAAGAAGCAATTTTCTCTAGGATTGGTTGGATTTCTTGGGTTGATTCTTGTGGGATTGACTACTACTTTGAGACTATTACGAAATTTTATTAGATAGATTATGAATTTATTAATAAAAATTTGTTGATGGTCCCTAGTCATATTTGGCTACTATTTTTTAGATTTCTTGGAGCCCTTAGATCATTTGGTTGAATAATGGAAAGAGACACACAAGTCATTGACCATTGCAGTGCCACATTCAATTGTTGTTTTGATTGAATTGGCTTATGCTGACCACTAGGGATTGATGGGTTTCTTGCATCATTTTATTTTACTACCCACTTCTTGGACCTCATCACATAATTTGACTAGACATGATATATTTCACCCATTAGATTTTCCATTTGGTTGGATATCACATATATCTCTTCCTCATCCCATGTCACCAATATTCTCTATTGAGAAACATGATCGGGCTTTATGAAGGTGGTATAAGAATTAAATTTTGGCATCTATATTTTACCTTTTGAATATGCACTAGATGACATCATATCTTGCACTAAAGTGGTCAAACACCATGGTGTTTATCCTAAGCTAAATTGGTTGAGGGAGTTTTCTAGTGGTAGGTAGTACCATATAGGGATTTCCTCTATATAATTATTTTGTATGGGGGCCAAATCCTTATTGTGACTAGACATTATTGTTTGAAGAGAGGTTTCTACTGGGACTATTTGGAATTGACCAATTCCATGATTATTTGGAATTAGGGTCTAGGATTTCCCATGGGTGGGTTCATGTATCCCTAGTTATCTTATGAGAAGAAATATTAGTAGTTATTTTGATAGGGATACATTGGGGCATTTTTCTATTTTCTCATGGATAAAATTTGGTTACCTATAAATGCAATAAATTTATGGGATGTCTTTCTAAATATCCCTAGGGTTTAATGGGACTAGAATTTATGAGGATGTGGTGTTTGATGGAGAATAGGATGATGATTGGGAGATTACTAACTGAGTTATAGGGGCTACAGCTCATACATTAGGGTATAGAGGCATGGGAACCCTAGGACTTAGCCTTCCAATTTAAATTAGCTCATGTTCAACATGGATAGCTAACTCACATGCTTCTAGCAGAGAATTTTCTTCTTTAGCTTTAATCATCATTAAAATCTCATAAACCAAGGCTTTTAGATAGTATATAAGTGCCATCCTTGATGGGGATGCATTTCCTCTACTACCTTATTCCATGATTTATGGAATTTGAGGTTTAAATATTCTATTGCCTCCATAGAATTCCTTTTGATTGTTTCTAGTTATTGTAGAAGAGATACCCCATCTACCTTTTCTTTAAATGTTTCAATGAAGACATTACTGAGATGGTCCCAACTATTGATCAAACTGGGCTAAAATTTCATGTACCATTCTTAGGTCTTTCCTTTGGAATATGTTTCTAGCAACCTTAGACCCATATTTTTATCTTATATGTTATGAATAATTTACAACCTTACCACCTTATTAAGTTGTTTGATCGGGGTAATGAGGTCTTCACCCATGAAATAGGTGAGGGAATTTAGGGTTGACTAGGGTATCTCATCCCATATCTCATTTGGAACTAGTGATACCATAAAAATTCTATCATTCAATACCAATAATATTCTAGGGGGTGGAAGTGATGGTGAAGCAACCATATTATATCCTAGGTCTCATCTCCTTTATGAAATGGTTGCAACTAGGGATAGTAATATTTATCACATTTGTCAGGCACAAGATCTTGATCACTAGATTTTGTCTGGTCATATATAGGATATTTATTCAAGATGGAGTCACTATATGAATTTTATTTCTTGCTTATTCAAAAGTAGATAGACTAAGGTCTTCCCTCGAATATCAGTTTGGTGTCATTAGTAGCAGCTACTTCTGGTATTCATTTTAGAGTGGAGTTGCCATGTGAGAAAGGGGTGCTTCAATAAGTAATAAATAAATCAAGACCCTTACTAGGTATCAGCCCTATTTTTTGTGTTTCTAGGACCAATGATGTGTAACTAAGATCCCATAAGACATGCCATTAAAATATTATCATATTTGATTGTTCCTACCTAGGAAAATCACACCTCATGTCAATGTGACATAATAGGCCACATTTGGGAGAATGGGATTTGGCTCAATTGAAGACCTTAGATATTTTTTATGAATATAAATACTTGGTAATATGTGATATTTAAGGTTCTTGCTAATATACCAAGGGAAAATGGATGTGAGAAAACAAAATAAAAACTCAACAAATAAAATGAAAAGAGGGTGATGTAATCTCCTTCAAAAATAGACCCGAATGATATATGCCAATGGTGAACACTTCCTCTCCTTGACATATTAAAGATAAATCAAGGTCTACTTGTTATACACATATGTTTGCAAGTGGGTATTATAGGAGAGCCAATATCATAAGTTATTTAGTCCAAAAATAGACATTGGCCCCTCACACATACACACTTAGCACACCTTATATTCATGTAAAACAATGTAAACACATATATATACACTTCAATGGTTTTGTAGGCAAAGGTATAAAATAGACATAGGATTCCATGTATATATAGATGCAAGTAAACTTTTAAATAGATTGTGCTAGAAATGGGGATTTGAAATTTCCCACAATCCACCCAAGGCTGCTATCATTTTATAGAGAGAAATGAAAGGAAAACTCACAAATACATAAAATGAAAACTTGTCAATAAAATTTACCAAGCTAATAGCACTGCTATTTATAGATTACAATGAGAGGAATTTCCCTCCAAAATGTGTAGGATGAATTGAATTTTTATGTATTTATTTCTTGGGAATTTTGAATATTTAATTGAGTAGCCCTTCATTACCATTCCTATCAGTTTGTAGCTACCATGGTTATAGGTCCCATCTCATTTATATTTAATAGTTTACCTACCATAATTTGATTCATAGAACTAAAGTATTGTTGGTAGATAGCCATATTTTATTAGTAATGATATTTTCTTTTTCTTTTTCCCTGGGAACCATGCACTCACCTAAATCTTCCTTGGTCTTGGTGCCCTCATCCACATTTAAATATTTCTGTTGATTTAGGAATTTTCTTTGCTCTCATGGTAAGGACCTTATTAGTTGGGAGTTTTTACTTGACTTTTATATTTGGGACTTTAAAAGTTTTGATTAGTCACTTTATTGCGTCTTCTTTCCTTGTTGTTAAAAAAAAACTCCTAATTGCTTTCATAACTTTCCTACTACTTTTGTTCTATTTTATGCTTTCCTCATTTTATTTTTTCATGACAACTTTTGCTCTATGATGCATGCATGTCTTCTCACTCTACTGGTGACTTCAACTGATATTTTTATTGTTATAGAGAAAATTTCACCCTAGCAACTTTTCTTTTAAATGTGGAAAAGTATACCCTTTTAGACTTCTATTCTTGGAGTGACCATAAGGATCCCTTTTCTTCTTCCACTTGCTAGTGTTATTTTGACATCTCTCATCACCAAGGATATTATTTTGTGTCTTATGGTGGGATTATGCTTGAGTTTCTAGAGGCTGCTTACCCAAACTAATGTAGATAAATGATAAACTTTGTTGATTCTACTATGACTATTTTTTGGGTTGATCCTCTACCTATAATGGAGTCTTCAATTATCATTGAAAAGGCTCTTCAAAATTTTTTGAGAGTGATGTTAGACTCAAATATCACTAAAAAGGATATAGATTACTCATTGTGGGTCATATTATTATCAAGTGATCCAATTACCCACATAAAAGGAGAGTCTTCACTCTTATTTTCATCCTTTAAAGATATCTATGATTAAAGTTTGACATGGCATCCTTTTAAGCTAGCATGGATTGTGCTTCTTTGGTTCATGGTCCAAGCCCTTAATATTATTATATGGTGTAATATATCTAGGCTATTGTGATTTATCACTACAAAATAAATATTAGATCATTTTAAAACTAACAAGGGGCATACCCATGAAACTTTACATGAATAAGATCTTTGATATAGTTTCTTGGAATTTCTCTTTGTTATCCTAGCTAGGTTCAAGTTTTAATCCAAGTGGATTAACCTTATCAAATCATGTATTTCATTTGCTTGGTTTTTGCTCTTGTTAATGGGTCTACTGCTAGTTATTTTAGAAGTAAGCATGGTATTATGAAGAGTGACCCATTGTCCCCTCTCCTTTTCATCAGTCTTGCTGACTCTTTAGGGAGGACATTTTGGGATGCCTATTATTATAGAGACATTTTCGATATCAAATCCTCTTAAAACCTTCAACTGATGTCATACCAAAAATTTATGGATGACATCATTCTTGCCAATATATCATTTTTCCTTGAATCTAGAGTAATAAAATCTATTTTAGATTCTTATGAGCAAGCGGTTGGCAAAAATATTAACTATATCAAAAAAATTATTTTATTTATCAATACCCCTATCCAAAGGTAGATTAAAATCGTGAGGATTATGGAGTGCAATATTTATACCTGTCCTTCCACTTACCTTGACCTTCCTTTATTTCAAGGTAAACCTATCAAGAATATGTGGAATAGTGTCATCAAAATAATTATGAAAAAACTAGCCAGATGGAATGGAAGTCTTCTTAGTTAGGTAGGTAAAGCTACTCTTGTTTAATTATACCTTTATATTATTCCAATATACTTACTATCCCTCTTCAAGTATCCTCTATCGATGTACTACAAAATTGAGCAAATCCAAAAAAGCTTTATGTGATCAGGATCAGAGAATAAATTCAGGTTTCCTTTGTTGGATTGGGATAAAGTTTACTTTAAGAAATATCATGGAGGTATGGGTTTCAAGATAATCCATAGAATGAATTTACCAATGATATATAATAAAGGATGGAAAATCATCAAGAATCCCATAACCCTATGGGTTGATATCATAAAACTCAAATACATAAGAAGAAGATCCTTGCTTGAACTAAATTCCTTTCCCAAAGGTTTTGAATTTTGGAATGTGATCACTCATGTAATCCACATTATCATAAAGGGCATAATGTGACACCTCGATGATGGATATTTAATTATATTCTAGGAATATATGTGGCTAATAGACCGTCTGATGATCATCAATATTTCCTTAAATATTCTCAAGGTAAACTTTGACCACAAGTTTGAAAGCAAGTTTAGTAATTTCATATCCTCCGATCCCTCTTCCTATCTTGTGTGGAAATATTTTCCTAGGATAATATTTATCCTAAGCATTGTGAAGTTAGCAAAACCCTATCAAACATGATTAGAACTTTTATCATCTTGAGTATACTTTCTCAAGACTCTTCCTTTTGGCAACCCTTTTAGTCGTGTCTATTCATAGTTAAGTTAGTGTATTTCCTCCATTATGAGCCTTCAAATGATTGGTTCCATGCTAGATTCATTTGGTTGAAGAACCTTATTCCTAAAAGCGATCAATTTATATGGTTAGTCATCCAATATAGTATTTTAACTATTGACAACCTCATTTCCTATGGTATAATCATTCAAAATCAATGTCACCATTGCCATGTTGCATAGTAGTTAGTTAATCATATCTTTATGAAGTACCTACTTCTACCAAAATATTGTCTTCCTTATTCTCTTTTGTTGATATATCTTAGGCTATTCCTAACGTTATTGTTGACCTTTGTGTTCAATGACGTAATCCTTTAAACTTTACCCATATCAAATTGTGGTGGTCCTTTGTTCTTTCTCACTTTCTATGGTAGGTGTGGTTGGAATTAAATAATAGGACTATTCAATATCTACTTAGAAACCCTGAGTCTATTATTACTAGAATTCTTTCTGGATCTATGGAGAATGCTAATAGGGTCTATTTGAATGAGAAAATTTGCACCCACTATGAGTTGAAATTGTCATTCCTCAAGCTTTCCATTAATCCCAACCCTCAATCTTGCCCCAGTGTGGATAGGTCCTTGGTGTCCTAGACCCCTCCCTCACTAGGATGGTTTAATATTAACTTTTATGGGAAACCAAAGGAAATATCGAAAGGGTCAACTATAGAAGAATAATTAGATATTACAAAGCAAGGATTATCATGGCCTATGCAGAGAATTTGGGTTTTTAATATAATAATTTTTTCGAAGATAGAGGTGTGTTCCAAGGCCTTTCCACTGCTAAAGAACTCCACATCCATAACCTCATTTTTGAAGGTGATTCACTCAACACCATAAATTTTATAAAAGGAGCCCATGCCCCTCCTTGGAGTGTTGGCACCCTGATTGAGGAATCCAAGGTCTATCTTCATAGCTTTTATAATACCTTAATCCAACATGTGTATCATGAAGGTAACAGAGGGGCTAACATGATGGATAACCATGGTATATTTTTCAATTTCTGAATAAGTGATCGGGTTTTTTACCCCAATTCTTGTTGGAAATGTGTGTTTCTCATAACTTTGAGTCTTATGTCTAAGTCCTCTAAGTCATATTCTAACTTTAATAGTATTTTGGCATGATACCCATACGATATATTCACTTCGAAGCCCATTAGATGATCAATTCTCCTATTGGTCCAAATGAAATCAATCTGAAGTTTTCTTCTTATATTCATAATCCATTTATATTCCCAAGTGCCTAAAAAGAACCCGTGTTATCATCAATGGGACTCTCCTAGTTTTCAACACCTAAATTGGAAACCTAATTTCCTTGCAACAAATAGTGATTGGAAAGAAATTACAAAATATTTGTGCTCAATCAAAAATCACCTTTGGAATAAGATGCGTTGGAAGAAGGATTGGCTCGATATGAGGGTTTTTCATTTCTCTAGTTTCCTTGGGAAATTTAACCCTTTCAAAGGTCATGGTTTAAACATGTTACCTCATTAGCTTAAGTCATTGGTCCATGTTTGCTATTTCAATTGCTCAAATCATCTAGTTTGTTCACTTTAAATCATGGATGGCATAGATCCTCATTTTAATACAATATTTATCAGTCCTTTCCACTTTCGTTACCCAAGAATGAAATTATTCTCAATCACACTAAGGCATATGTGGTAAGGAATCTATGGATTATGGTGAGACATCAACGATCAAGATCATTTGGATATCCTAAAACTCATGGTATGTTCTTCATTTGCTTCTTCATGTCCTTAAATGATTGTCCTATGAAGGTCATTATTCACATGCTTAATCTACTATATTTTTACTAAGTGAGAGATATCCTTGGGTGAATTGCTATTTTATTTGAGTTCATTCTTTCAAAGGTGATTTTATATGGTCCTCTTGGAACATGAGACTCTTCATGTTGACTCTATTGTTGAGGATATACTGGGATATCATGGCCTTCTACAGTTTTGAAATAAGTTATCTGGAAATGATCTAGATATGTTAATGAAATTCATATGATCTTGGGATAATGGTATCATTTCCTTACATGGGTTCACATTTTTTATAACGATTTATTTTCTTGTTGATATTTCTATTTTACCCAATTATGGAGACAACATCCACTGGGATAAGCACTCAATGGTGGCCAAACTTGTACACTTTTCAAAAAAAGGAAAACTCTTGTCCAAAAAGGATAATAAATTTTTCATGAGGACCTTCCATCCCTATGAAACAAAGTTCTAGCTTCCATAATGTAATACCTTACCATTGATGAGTTGTTAGCTCCACTTCAAAGTTTCCACATGACCTTCCTAGACTTTTTGAGGGATGTTAAGGTGATAAGTATCCCTAAATACTTATTCCAATTTATGGAAATATTTGTTGATAGTGTGAGGAAGGGAAATTCAATCCATCCAAAACACCAAGGATTTTATCTGATAATCTTTAACTATATGGTCTAGAATGGGGTGTAAAAGGAGACTCTACCTATTGAGATCAATCTCAAAATTCAAGCATCTAATCCAAATTTAATCAGAGATGAAGGCCAAAGTGTTGATGCTAAAATGGTGGTTGCATTATCAATAAGAGTGAGCAAGTTGTTGTTAGGGCCACAATTGGTATATCCTTCACCTAATCGGTTCTCATCCATAGTCAAATCTAGTGTTGATAAGGGTAAAAATATTGTTGTGGTTACCTCGATGAAGCATTCCAAGCTCGAGTTCTCTTCTTCGACTCGTAAGATCTAGAAGATGGTGATAAGACCTTCCCTTGGAGTGATGTCAATCTAATCTATTGATGAAATTGACCCTATGGTTGATTTATATGACATAGTATATCTTGCTACATCCATACTTCTCTAAGAAGAGATGCTTATTAACTAGATCAAAAATAAAAAGATGTTGGGACAACTCGAAGATTCAGCTAATGTGAAAGACGAGGGCTAGGAGCAGATCCACATCTCTGAGTAACTAGGATATTATTTTTCTAGTTTTATGTGGGATGGTTTTTTTCTTCTATTTATGTTATGGGATGGTTTTTTTCTTCTGTTTATGTTATCTATTTGGAATTATCCCCTTGTTACATATTGTCTTCTTTTATCGATGGACTTATGTTCTTTGAAAGGTTTTGTTTTTCATATGTGATTGTCCGAGGTTTTCTAGTTTTGTGATCCTCCCCATTTCTATTGTATTTTTCTTTGTTGTTATTTTTTGAGTGCATCCTAGTGTTGGGATCCTCATTTTAATATTTTTTAATAGTTTGGGGATCCTTTTAGAACCCTATTTTCAAGAAAAAAGCAAGGGTCATACCCATTGGATTTAGATTATCTCTATCTATTTATATTTATCACTAAACACTTAAAGTTATAAAATAAATAATAGACCATTCAAAATGAATATAGTAGACCAATAATTCATATATATTATACTTTTGGAGTGGATTTTTATTGCCTTACAGTGTGAATTCATATAGCTTCATCGTTATTACTTGGAGACAACACACTTGTTTAGTAGACATAATTAGCTTAGTTCCAATATAGTATTTGGAAATAGCTAATATATATGATAATATAAAATAGTGGAGGTCTAATATATGACTATAATGCAAGGAATATGCCAAATTATTTGATCGCATTCCTAATATTTTCAACATCCTAGAGGATATTGCACCAATTTTTTTCTCTTTTTAAATCTAACTCTAAGCTATTGACGTATTTTGTTAAATAGTTTATGTTGATTCTCCAAAATTTATTTATAAGATTCTTATAGTAATTTTAACATACTTATTAATGGCTAAGAAACATAAATTAAAAATTCCTTTATAAGCATAATTTCCTCATAAAATTATGTTAAATTCTAATATAGAAAGAAATTTATATGATTATTTATAATTTATAAGAGCATTTTACTAATTTTAACATAGTTATTAATGGTTAAGAAACATAAGTTCAAAATTCCTCTATAAGCATTATTTCCTCATAGACTTAGTGTCTACGAGATTCTAACAAGAAATGTAAATTAGAATAGAGCCAATGCTTCCAAATTGTTCAAGTAGACCAAAGCAAAAATAAAATTTGATTAATCATCATGCATTTAGGACTAGTCACAAGAATTTAAGCCAAATACATAAGGTTATAAACAATTCCATTATATATTTTTAATTAGGAAAAGCCACTAGAACACATGCTACCTACTAATACACATTCCTTAATAAAAAGCAAGTTTTATTTGATATTCAAACTTCTGCATAAAATATGATTAATTTATATTTCACGCATCAAGACCATTATTTTCATTTATATCTATTATGATTTTATGATGTAGTACTTTGCTAAATGTCAATCATAAAATTCTTTCCATTAAGCCTAAAATGTTTTTGTTTTATTTCCCAAACCATCCATCCACTATAGAAATATTCCATGATTAGGAGGTTGTTTATATCCTAAAAAAAATACCTTGAGACTATTATTTGTGGATACTCATCTAATAGAGAATAAATCATGTAAAAATAGACCAAAATTGTATTTTATTTTTTCTCTTCTAGGGTTTTTAAAGTGTGTTTATCAATTAATTTATTTGTTAATAGTAGCATAAATGGTCTAGTTAGAATAATATATTCCTTTCATAGAGTCTCACTAACAACGCCATTAAACTAATTTTTTATTCAATGGATAAGGATCAAGCATAAATATCACCTTTTAATTTTGTGAAACTTAGTATAACCCAAAAGGATTCATAATAGGTCATTTGTAATCATGATAATCAGTGTTAAGGTTGAACAACTAAATTATGATGACCTAATAAGCTACTAAACTAGGGTAGTGGTATCTTTTGGCCATAAGTCTTTCAAATGGATTTTAATTTCAATAAAATTTAAAGGAAGGTTTTCAAATTTATTTATTTATTAATAAGTTGTGCGGCATCTATTATGGGCCACTCCCATTACAAATACAAAATATTACATTGCTCTCATTACATTTGTAACAAGTTAATTAAAGCATATCCAACTTTAACTTTCTATCAAAGATATTCTCCATATTCCTCAAACTGCTAAGTTTCCACAATCAACTCCTTTTATATTAGATGCCTTCCAAAATTTAAATTATGTTAAGATAAAATTCAACACTATGAATGACTAGAATATTTATTGCCCCTATAACAACCTCACTATTTATTAATACCTTTTTTTAGGGTTCTTATTTATTTCCCTAATATTCCAAGATATTATTTCATTATTATTGCTTCTTATTATTTGTAGGCATAGCCCTAATTGTTTTTTGGTATATAATATGCTATAGCATTAATACTAGGTTTTACAGGTTGACCCAAAACCTTTTATAGAAATCAGCCCAGGGTTGTTGATGAACATGTCCTTACTAAGGTTCCTATATATGTAAAATCTACATGCCACCAAAGCCATTACATCCGATAAGGCACATAACCTGTTATCAAAAAGAAACTTCCCATACAATATTTTGGGTATACCCAAAGAAAACACACCTGCATCATAATTACAAAAAAATAAATAGACATGGATCCCTTCCTTGAAACAATGGAGAAACAAAAACTACAGACAGACATAGTAGAGTATTGAAAAAAACTCCCACAAGTTTTGTATTGACAGTTACTCTTAATAATTCTTTGGTAATTGTTTTCTTCCATATATGACATGCTTTGGAACCACATCTTGTATTGGCCAATCAGCCTTGGAGAAGTGAACATGCTGGCTAGATTTATGGTGATAGCTATCTGGTGGTCCACGTGGCTCTAGTTCGAAGTCTTATATTATCGTATCTTTCCTGCCTTGTGATTATCCACCAACCTCAAATTACTAAGACAACTAGGAGCCATGTTATCTAACATGTGACTATCCCCATTAGTATTTGCAGTATTTCCAAGCAGCATCCATGAAGAATAATAACTCAGATAATTTTTATTGTGAGTCCATTTAAAAAAAAAATATGAGAATACTCCTAGCCTTTGAACTTACAGTGTCTTGCCTATTGGTAAATTCGACTATAATTCTTGGAATTCTTGTTGAATAAGCTCCTATACTTCACTCGGGACACTATGTTCCCATTTGAAAAGTCCATCACCATCGACACCCAAATTGGCCAGCTTATCAACAATTTTTTTAGCTTCCTAAAAGACATGTTGAGCTTTTATGTCTTGTCTTCCTTGGAAAAGTATCCTAGCCTCTTCAACAATTGTTTTAATCCTCCAAGGAGGTGTTTTCCAATTATTGAGGAGATTTATAACATGCATAGAGTCTTCTTCTATGATCAAATTGACTTCTAATTCTTGAGTCATTTGAAGGCTTCTCCACATAGCTCTAGCTTCAGCTTCGTTGTTCATCCTTGTACCCAAATATTTGGAAAACATAAAGCTTTTTTGTTCTTCCTTGTTCCCAAATATTTGAAAAATGTAAGCATCATATTTCCATTATGATCTCGCACAATTCTGCTAGCACTTACTCTGCCAGGATTTTCCTTAGTCGATCCATCAAAATTAAGCTTAAACTAACTTGTAGGAGGTGGGGACCACTTAACATTGACTCTGGGGTTGACTACCCTAGGTACAGACTCATCTAAGAAGGTTAAGATTAAATATTGAGAAATCATGGTCTCCTGCAGATGAGGTTTACGAATATCAAAAGGGATAAGGTTCACATTCTCATTGGCAAAGGATAGGATCCTGACAATGATAGTTTGATGATCATGGATAGACTCATTAAAGACTCTATGGTTCCTTTCTAACCACACCTGCCAAAGATAGCGATTGAGATAAATTTTCCACATGTATTAAGTATTTGGATTGAAAAGGGGCAAGTCCACTGGACGAACAAATCAAGTACGATGGCTAGTTTAACCCAAGAAATATTGAAGGCCTAAAAAACCCCACTTAGGATAGTCAAGGAAAAGGGCACTTAAGGAAAATGTGATAAATAGTCTCCCAATTAGCCCTACATAGATAACAATAAATAGTGATACAAATACCTTTACACATCATATTATCAATGGTTAGAATTCTTCCTTGGATTACCAGCCATGAAAATACTAAAATTTTTGGAATTAAATTTTTTATCCAAACTAAGTCCTTTTGGACAATAAAATCCTCATCATAAAGCATAAGCTTGTAAGCTGATTTAACAGTGAACTTCCTGTTTTACGTAGGATCCCAGGTCACTTGATCTTCCTTGGGTCTCATGGGGATAAATGGTTACCCAAGAATGTTACAAAGATCATTTGATTTCGCTTGAAATCCCTAAATCCTTATTTGTTTCCTCTTCATTCTGCCTTTGTCCTTAACCATATAATCGGATAATTTTTTACCAATTAGTTCTTTCATGATATCTTTGATTCGGGCTAAGTTAGGATATTGCATCAGTGGTTCATACTTAGCCCACCTGTCATTCTAGAAATTTATCCTCTCACCATTTCCTAAAACCCATATTAAACCTTTTTTTATGATTTCCTTACAATTGAGAATTAATTTCCAAAAAGCAGAACCTCTGATTGGAACTGAGTCACTTAGAAATTCCATATTTTGAAGATACTTTCGTTTGATGATAGATTTCCATTAATTTTATTCACCAAAAATGTGGCGCCACGCCTGCTTAGCTAGTAAAGCTAAATTCATATGAGCAATTCTCCTCAGGCCTAAGCCCCTATTTTTCTTGGGTTTGCACACTTTGGTCCACCCTACAAGGTGTATCATTTTTTTCTCCTATGATCTAGTCCATAAAAATTCTTTTTGGAGTTTCTTAATTTTCTGGAAAACCTTCACAAGGGCTTTGAAAATGAAGAGGAAATAGACTAGAATGCTCTAAAGAGAGGCCTTAGTGAGGTTCAAATTTCCTGCTTGAGATAGAAGATGACCTTTCCATCCAACAAGTTTTTTTTGAATTCTTTCAATAACCCTATCCCACATTGACTCTCTTGGAGAACTAATGAAAATATGGAGACCAAGATATGAAGTGGGAAGGTTTGATATATCACACCCTAAAATTTTTGTAATCCTTCCTTACCTTTGAGTGGGGGTGTTCAAGAAATATAAATTTCTTTTACTAAAATTAACTTTCTGACCAACAACATCCTCATAGACTTGTAGGATGTATTTAATTATTTTGGTCTCAACCACCGATGCCTTAGTAAATAGAAGGGTATCATCGATGAATTTTTGGTGAGAAACAACCCTAGTGAGAGATGTTGCCTTGATTACCAATATTAGCCTTGAAATGCAAGCATTTTTGATGGTTTGGCCTAAATATTCTGCCATAATGATGAATAATATGGGGCTGATAGGGTCCCCCTACCAAATTCCTCTGTGACTTTGAAAGTAACCAGTAGTTGTTCCATTAACCAGAATCAATCATGCTTTAGAAATGCATTCTTTGATCAAATTAACCCATTAGTGGTGAAAACCAAACTTAATGAGGACAACAAGCAGAAAGTCCTAATTTAGCCTATCAAATTCTTTGTTCATATCATGCTTGAGGGAAAAAACAGACCTGTTAGTCTTATGAGCAGAGTGTAGAGCTTCATGAACTATGATAACTCCATCCAAGATTGACCTACCCTGGACAAAGCTTCCTTGGCATGGATCTATGATGCAGGGCATAAAATCTCTCATTCTATTTGCAATGGATTTAGTTAGGATATTGTAAGAAACATTGCACAAATTGAGTGGCCTAAAGTCAGCAATAGATTCAAGGGTTTGCTTCTTAGGAATTAGAGAAATAAAAGTATATTTGAGACCTTTTGGGATATGATTGATTGCTTGTAATTATCTGACAACAAAAATTACATCTTCATTTACGATGTCCCAAAAATCTTCATAGAAACAAGGGGGAAATCCATCGGTCCCGGGGCTTTATCTAGCTCCATGCTAAACAAGGCTTCCTTAATTTCCTCATAAGAAAATGGAGCTAGAAGCTTATGGTTTATATCCTCATTTATTATTCTAGGAATGGATTTCAAGAGAATATATTTGTCCTCCTCATGGCACTATGATTCCTGACCAAGGATAGAATTGAAATAAGTTACTGCCTCCTTTCTGATTTCTGTTAAATCTTGAGTAATAGAACCGTCTATTTTTTTTAATTTTTTTATCTTGTTATTGATTTTGTTTCTAAGCGTGGTGACATGAAAAAACTTAGAATTTGAATCTCCATATTTCAACCAAAGAGCCCTTGATTTTTACCTCTATTAGATTTCCTCACAGACCAAAATTTTATGAAACTTTGCTAGTTTTGTCTGTTCCTCGTTCCTAGTAGTTTCATTAAAATCACCATGTTAAATCCTTTGATCAATTATATTCAAAATTTCAAAAACCTATTTTTTATTTTCAAAGAGGTTCCCAAAGACATCTTTGTTCCAGTTCGAAGATTTTCCTTAACAAACTTTAATTTGCCAATAAGTTTAAAAGTTTCACTACCCCTGATAGGCTGTTGTCACCATTGAATTAAGTTATCTCTAAAACTTGAATGTTTGAAAGACATATATTGAAATATGAATTTTTTCTTGAAGGACAGAGAGTTAGGGATCTCCAACAAAATGGGATTATGATCAGAGGTAATTTTAGGAAGGGCTTGCAGGGTAGAATCACCGAACAGAGTTGTAGGCTCCTTTGGTAGAAAAAACCTGTCAAGCATTTCTTGAATGAGATGACACCCTATCTACCGATTGCTTCAGGTATAATTCGCTCCTCTAAGTTTTACATCCATCAACATGTTGGAGTTCACAAAGTCATTGAAAATCCATGATCCTGATAGGTGGTCCATTTCCACCCATTTTGTCTTAAGGGTAAAGAGGAGTGTTAAAATACCCAGCCAGAATCCAGGGGACATTATGGAATATTTCACTTAGATTGCCTAAGTACTCCCACAGTAGAGCTCTCCCTTGAATTGAAGTTAGGGCATAAATATTTGAAAGGATCCACGACCTTTTGTTGTTTATTTCCTTAAATAAAATACTAATAACCTTGTCATATTTATGAATAATGGTGTCTTCTACTATCTAGGGATCCCACAAAGTCATAAGGCCTCCAGAAACTCCTCTGGATGATTTAAAAACCATCTCAACTTGATTCCAGATTTTTTTTGCTACTTTTTTTGACTGAATCTCATGAGTTTTTGTTTCTTGCAACATGATAATAGTTGGATTCACTTGATTGCTTATTGCACTAACTTCCCTGTGTTTGGGTAGGCCATTGATGCCTCTCATGTTCCATGAGAGGAACTTAATTTAGATTGTTTGGTATTTCTTCCTCTCCCCCTCCCTTGAGGGGGTTTTTCTAATTTGTTGTCTTCAGAACCCAGAATAACCTATTGAAACAAGGTTCTCTATTTTCCATTGGCAATGTCATTATCAGTTTTAATTTTTTGATGCTCAACATTTGATATTCTCCCTCTTCTTTTTTCACTATCAATATCTATAGGAGACTTCACATTGCTCCTGGTTTGTTTAGGACTAAACTGGGGGGAGGCAATTTGTTGCAGAACCAAACTACCATATTCGTCAGTCTGAATAGTTTCACATATTTCCACCCCTACATCCAAATATTCTCCTTTTTTCCTATATTCCCCTGGTCTATGGGACATCCCCTCAGTAGGATTCACCTGGCTCCTAGTGATGATGTTAGGGGTGTAGCACTACTTCATGTTAGCACTTGCGATATTTGATTTTATTTTCACATATCAATATAACTTTGGGTTTCATTTTCTCTTTGTTTTTGCTTCTTGGATCTTCCTCTCTTTTTTCATTCCCAACAATACTTTCATCTTCATCAATATCTTCAATCTTCTCACATTACTCATAGTAAGACTTGTCATATTTAGGTTTACCTTGTTCTAAAGGATCTAAAGTGCAAGGAATAAGATCAAAAGAATAATATTATTTATGTTTCTCTAGAAACCCTAAAGTACAAGTATGCTCTTATTTAGAAATACCCTCTTATTCTTAACTTAAAAACCTAAATTGTTATGGGTTTCATCTATCCTCAATTATTTTATATGTTGTTATTGAAACCCTAAAGTGCAAGGTATAACATATTTGATTCTTCTACTTTTATTACATGGAGAGGATTCTATACTACTTGAGGAAAATGAAGATGATTTACCTAGAATAAATTTAACCTTTTTTCCATATTCGTTTAAGTATTTCTCTCCACATATTATTTAGCATATTTAATTCCTTTTTAACTTTTGAAACGATACTATAGGTAGGATTTATTTACCTCTTATTTTAGAATGGAATATCCTTGATCTAATACAACTTCTATTATTGTATTATTTTCTTGCTTTATATTGAATTTTAGCTCATGGGTAGAATTTTTTGTCTCTTTATTCATATTTTTCCCTTTGTAAAATATTTCCATGTGTCCAATATCATAAAAAATGTGGCAACAAAATGTGATATTTTCATAATCTATGTGTTGATCCCATTCTCTTGATTTAGATTTAATATTAATGCATTATGGTAAAGGTTTTTATAATATCCATAGCAACACATATTCAAGTATATATAGCATGCATTCACTCCTTAGTAGGTAGTCATTGATTAATTTCCCTAGGGTATTTCAAATATTCTTCAAAAAACCCTTATTTATAAGCTAATATGGAAGTCCAAAAACCCTAACTTATATTGGAAACTTCTTAGTAGTTTCTATCTCAATAGAATTTTTTTATATTCTATGGTCTCAAATAAAGTACATATCTTACCCTAAACCATGGACCATCAACCATTATTTTATCCCTAATTTATAAAATAGAAGATATGATGAGTAAACAACCCTTAGAAATAAAAGTCACAAAGTAATTTGAATATAATCCCCACTTCCACTTGATCTAATTTTGAATCTCCAAAAACCTTGGCCATGACGTATGGAACTTACATAGTAACCTTTTACTTTTAAAAACCATTATATCATGCTTAATAATCTTATCATTTATACTCACTTTTGGTGTAACATCTACTACTTGGGTCAAACTATCATGTTTTCACTCTTTTACTTGTAGCTAACTTGGACCTCCATACTTCCAACTAGGGAATTGTAACTTCCTATTAGGAATTTAAAATATGGTACTCCCTCTTAGCTTGCACTCAATATCAGATTGCACTTTGTTATGTCTTAGACTCTCTCTCAACTTGCATTCCCTCTTGGCTTCCAATAGCCCCTATCTCTTATTTTTCTCACTGTTATTTCGCTTCAATAATTTTTGGAAACAATGTTCCATGCATTCATGGCAAGGATTTGAAGCATTGATGCACTCCAAATGAACCTACCATTATTTTTCATGATTGAATCTTAGATCACACTTCCTCTTAGCTCGCACTTCCTCCTAGATCACACTCCCTCTTCTTCTTTCATAATTGGTAGGATTTAGGTTCTCAAATTTATTAATAATACTTAAAATTAGTTTTTCTTTAAATTACACATCTATCCATAGAATATGGAAAATAGCAATCAAGACCAATGAGTAATATTTTGAATATAAGTCAATCAAATCAAATATAAATTGAGTTATTATTTTTGAGGTTATAAATATCTAAAAGGAATATATATATATGATATATATTTGTTACTAAAAGATATTTATTTATATAGTCAAAATGGTAAAATCAAGTTTATTGTATGGTCATATATTATCTCCCCCTAATATTTCAAATACGAAAAAGATAGTATTGAAGGATGTTTTCACAATTTTCCTTGTTACCATCAAAATTCACCACAAATTATATTTAGTTATACCTTTAATAATCCAATAAAGAGTGTATCCAATATGTTGGTTGAGAATAAGTTGAAATGCCATCTTCGCATATACAATATAGAAAAAAGGAAAATTGGAAAATTGTTAAGGAAAATAAATATAAGAGAGAGGCATGCTACATAAAAACCATGTATATTCTATGGTGGAGACTTCAAACTTTGAAAAGAAGTTCAACATTTGAATACTACAAGGGTGGGTTTGTACACCATGCTTTTATAACTAGAGTATGGTTCGGGATAATCATATATTGGGTAAACAACATATCTATATCATATGGCCTATGGCTTTATGAACATTAAAAACTAATTTATCCTTTTACCCTTTACTTACAAGAACCTTAGATATCAATGAACATCAGTTGCACTTTTACATTTTCATCTAGAAGTGACTAGAGTAGACTTATTTGTATGAGGAAAGGGAAGGAAAAAAATGTTTTGAAGATATCCTAGATAGGGAAAGTATATTCTAAGAAAAAGGGAGTCCCAAGGCACAAAAACCACTATGTGAGATTGTAAAAAATATTACAATAGATCCACATACCATGCAAGGCCACATTAATGACCAATATTTCTCATTTAGTCTCTATTTTTACAAATAATATGAAACTTAACTTATTGAACTACAATTTTTTTTAAACTATAGGATATTCCATAGAATAAATAACTAGTTCATTATTATTGTGATTGGTATGGCTAATAAATACATGATTTTAGTTATACTTCATACTTTTATTTAGTATTATCTTTGTTTTCATGTGGCTTTTCATGCTTAAAATCTAGCAAGTTGAGCTAGAATTAAACACCATTTTAAAAGGACAAGAGAAATTTATCTTTATAGTATATTTAAATATTTTATAACGTTACATTAAACTCAAAATAAACTATTTGTATCCTATTATTAACATGTTTATGTATTTTTGGGTATAGAAGAGTAATTTTTATGCTAAAATAGAGGGTTTTATAAGTATCTAGTAGCTAGTTTTTTCATAGTCCAAGGAAACAAGGCAAGCATCACATCAAGTGTTCCAATAGGTCCATTTGAGGTTTTATTATTGGAAATTATAAATCAAAATTTTACCATATCATATTTATCTTTGTTTATGATTAAAAAACCATAGTTTCCAAATGAGAAAATAAAGCAAAAATGGCCAATTCAAACTCCAAGAGGAGAAGATCAAGGTCCAAGTTTTGTTGCAAAGAAATAAAAGAAAATAAAAATTATTTTCATGTTAAAAAAATAATAAAGGGTTGTAAATTAATTTCCAAGATCATAAATATTTCTTATCTAAGGTGGAAAAGCAAATTAACAAGGTATAGAAAAAATTTGATTGGTTAAGGACCTTGTCTACTCTTACAAACCAGATTTATTGCTTCTCCAAGAAAATTGAATCTAACAAATTGGCTAAAAATTTAAAAAAGTAATTGGAAAAATGGAGACAACTTTAAAGAGGAAGCTAAAGGGGCATCAGAAGGGATTATATCTCTTTGGAATTATAATATTTGCAAGGGAAACGTACTAGCTAAAAGTGAATATAGGTCACAATACTTCTCACAGCTAGATCTTCTAAATTTGTCTTTGCGATTATCAATATCTATGTCCCCAACTCAAGTAAAGCCCATAGATAATTGTGGATATCTTTAGGGGAAATGGGTAAGTAGTTTAGAGGTTTTAAATGGATTGTGGTAGGATATTTTAACACACACTTATCTATAGGTGAGAAAAAAGGGGGTGTTTGAGTTCTCAGAAAGTGTGAAAGATCTAGAGAAGCTTTTAGTCGATGGTGTTTTGGTTTATGTGGATTTATATGGTAATAGGTTTACTTGGATGAACATATGATTTGGTAGAAACTTGATTTATATATTATTGGATAAAGTTATTATTTCAAAGGATTGGATCTAAAAAAAATTCATATTTGATATGAAATATCTTCCTAAATTTGGATCTAATCACAATCCATTGCTCTTTTGGTGTAGTGTGGAAGATCAAAAGTATAATGAGTCTTTCAAGTTTGAATTTTTGTGGTTGCACCACCCATTTTTTTTATAAAAAAATTGAAACTAGTGGAGTATTCCTTCCTAGGGTACTAAGATGTAAATTCTCACAAAAAAGTTTAAAACTATCAAGAAAGAAGTCAAGAAGTGGAATAGGAATATATTTGGAAATTGTTTTAAAAAGAAGAAAACTATTTGGTTAGATTTGGTTATGTTATAAGAAGATACTAGTAGTTTGGTTATGAACCAAACCCAATTTCAAATATAAAAGGAGATTAATGCTAAATTGCACACTATAATAGCCAAGGAAGAAACCTATTGAAGCCAAAACTCTAGGATCTAGTGGTTGCAAGAAGGTGATAGGAAATTTAAGTTTTTCTATTTCTCCACTATCAAATATAAAAGTTCTACTCACATTTAAAAAATTCTAAAGGATGATGGTCAATATATTAGAAAGAGAGAAGAAATTGAGCATGAGGCTATGGACTTCTATCAAAATATTCTATCTAAAGATATGGAAGAGAATAAAATTGTGATTAAGAAGATGACTAATCACATTCATAGGTTGATTTGAAAGGATATAAATGCTCAACTTCTAAAGGATATTAAGGAATAAGAGGTAAGGATAGCCACTTTATCCCTTGGTAGAGACAAAGCTCTAGTCTCAAATGGGTTCCAAGCAACTGTTTTCAAAACTTCTGGGATATTGTTAAATTTGATGTTATTGAAGTAGTGATGAAATATTTAAAGTTGGGTTAGATCCTAAAGAATCTTAAAATAACTTCCTTGCTCTAGTTCCTAAGAAAAAGGTTAAAAACCTTCAAATTTTTTAGACCTATAAGTATTTGCAATACTATTTACAAGATTATCTCTAAAGTTATAGCCCTTAGAATGAAGATATTCCTCTCCTCCATTATCTTCGATGAGTAAAGAGGCTTTGTTAAGGGTAATTTTTTTTGTATGGGATTATATCCCTTCATGAATCCATTTATTCTATCAATACTAGTGAAAGAAAAGGCATTTTATTGATGTTAGACAAAATCAAGGCTTATTATAGAGTTTTATGGTCTTTTTTGGATAAAATTTTGGTTGCCTTTGGTTTTTTGTAGATAATGGAGAATATGTGTTGGAAGATGCTATAATACTAGAAGGTACTCTATTCTGATCCATAGTAAAATAGCAATTTTTTTTAGTAGTAGTAGAGGTATTAGACAAGGTGACCCCATCTCTCCTTAATTTTTCATTATTATGGCTAAAATATTGTCAACGCTTATATCTAGATATGCGGCCTTAAACCAACTCATAATATTGAGTGTATTACTCATTTATAGTTTGTGGATGATACCATTTTAATTTGTAATACTACTATGGTAGAGGTAATTGATTTTTAAAAGAATCTTAGACCTCTATGAGCATTCCTCTCACCAAACAATCAATTTGGACAAGAGTAAGATATTCATTAACACTAAAGTTACTCTTTGGAGAAGGGTGGTTAGAGTGATAGGGTATTATTTGTCAACCTTACCAGATTCTTACCTTGGAATACCTATATTCATGGGAACTTGCAAGGAACCTCTTTGAAATTGTTTGGTTCATAGGTTTCAATCCAAACTTATAGGATGGAAAGGTAATATCTTATCACAAGTAGGTAAAGTATTGTTGGTTAAGAGTGTTTTGAAAGCTATCCCCATGTATCTTCTCTCTCTTTTCAAGATCCGTTCTAAAATTTCCAAAATCATAGAAGAAATTCAAAATTAGTTCTTATGGTTAGGATTTGAAGAGAGGAGGAGAATTAATCTTGTAGCTTGGAAAACAATATGATATTAAAAGAAGCATAGTGGTCTTTGTCTGAGGAGACTTAGCCTAATTAATAGTGCTATGGTATCAAATGTGGGATAAAGAGTTATAAGAGATGGTCAAAATATTTGGGAAAGGATTATTAAAGAAAAATATCTTGATAGCTGGGAGGATACCATAATTTTCATAACTTAGGATCCTTGTTATGGCTATTATTTATGGAACCACTTTGTGGAGGCTAGGGAGAGCTTGTGGAAGGGTGTGAAATTGTATTTTGGATATGGGACATCTATAAGTTTTTAGGAATATGCATGGTTATATGACAACCCTTTAACAAAAAATGATATTTTTTCTAATATAAAAGAGGATCTAGATTATGGATATGGTAAAAAAAATTGTGACTAAATGAATTTACTAGATAACCAATTGAGATGAAAATATTTAAAGGACTTAAGAATTTGGAGGATTTAAACCTCCTTAAAGCTAAACTAAGGGCTTATTACTTAGGTGTTGTCAGGCAAAGAGACTCTCTAGTTTGGAGCAGAATTGAGTTAGGTGAATTCAATGTGAAGATGGACTATGATATTTTGGATCCTATAATAGATAATGGTTTCCCTTGGATTAGAATTTGAATTAAGAGAGTTATTCCTAAACTAGATATTTTTCTTTGGAAATCAGTCCAGAATAAAATACTAATAGTGGATAATATTAATAAGAGAGGTTTTTAGTTACCAAATAGATGCAGTTTATGTGAAAATATAGAATAATCAATGGAACACATCTTCTTGGAATATTTTTAAGCTCTACATATTTTCTAGCTCCTCATCAATAGGATGGGTATCTCTTGGGTGATGCCTTCTAATATTGTTTTATGGTTACAACAGTGGAAAAACCCATTTTTTAGTCTTCATATTAATGTAATTTGGAACCTAATTCTATTTTATTTTGTGTGGGGAGTATGGTTAGAGAGTACCAACAGAAATTTTAGAGGGAAAAAAATGTTAGCAATAGGAAGTTTTAGAAGTATCGCCCATTTTTAGAGGAAAATGTTAAATCTATAAAGTACCATATCAATCCAAAGAATACTAAAGATACTATGATAGCTAAGGCATGGAATTTGGAACCCATAAATGGTGAAGAGGCAAATGCTCAGGTTAGAACTTATGTAAAATGGCACCCACCCCAAGATGAATGGTTATAGTTAAGTTTTGATGAATCATCCAAAGGTAACCCAGGTAAAGCTGGACCAAGAGAAATTTTGAGGAATAGTCAAGGTAGATTAGTGGTGATGGCCTACAAGCTTTTGGAAATTACTACTAGTAATAAAAATAAAGCTAATGATTTACATCTAGGTGTAGAGTTATCTAAGTATGTAAGTGCTAAAATTTTTATCTTTTCAAGAGACTCCTTGAATGTTATCATTATTTTGAAAAAGGAGGGATAATTTAATTATCAAATTAATTACATCACACAATATATTATAGAGATTGTAAATCATTTAGAAGACATTGAATTTATTCATGTCTTTAGAGAAGGCGATAAACCAACAGACTGGATAGTGAAATTTGGTGCCATTAAATAAGAGTATAGGAGATGGATACCCCTAGGGGTGGTCCATGAGGACTTAGATAAGTTCATTATGGAGGACTACAATTGTGGTGTAGGATGAATATTGTTTGTCTTGTACCTAGGAAATATTTGGCTACTCACCCTTGGCAGTTGTGTAGTTGATGGTCTGACTTTACATTGTAAAAGTGTTTAGGCCTTTTCAAAATAATATTTTTACCCTAATAAAAAATAGGATATAGAAAAAAATGTACCTTTCCTTTCCTCTTATTTTAATTTAAAGCAATATGAATACCTACCATTTGGGTAACCTTTCATATGAAGGCATAGGACATGGAGATGATAAATATTTACATGAATTAAAATAGATATATTATATTATCTATGGAGATTTTTCTACGTCAACTCCAACAATAATATGAACAAACACAAAAAAGAGAATCAATTTCCATCATGAATGCATGCACCATGACCAAGGATACCTTGATAATAAATTAAAATTATTATTTTATAAATTTTAAGTAACATAAGAATGATATTGGATCCAACTTGATGAGAGGAATAATAAGGATTTATGGGTAGATAAGGATGTCCATAGAATCAAGCATCCCATGAATGTGATACAAACCCCTATGAAATACAAGCTATATATCAATAGCATTCCATCATTAAAATGAATCCCTTTATCCTTGTTATCCTTTATTTGTTCAATGGATACAAGATGTTTACAAATTATAACTAGATGTAATAAACCTAGGAACATAATTTCCCTCTTATGCTTGTACCACTATTTTACCATATTTTAACTTTGAATACTCAGTAAACAATGCATTTAAATAACAAAATATGCAAAATGTATACTTGATTATTATCTTCAAACTAGTTAAAAATAGATCTATTTTTTTTTATCATTCAAAATATTATTAAGGATAGGATTTCTTCAATAATATTATCTTTACAAATAATAAATAAACTAGAGTGCAAATAGGGTTAGTTAAGGCTAGTCTAAAACTATAATACTATTTAGATAAATTATTTTTATGATATTAACACCATTCAATTCTCCAATTTTTTTTGTTTTTCTTTCCATAATTGTGATACAAGAGGTAATGGTAGTTCATTACTTTTGATTATTATTATTTTAATAAGTTATATGTGACTTCTATTGGGGGCCACTCTCATCAAAATGCCAAAATAGTAAATTTGTTTTAGCATACCTTTTTATCACAAATTTTTCATTTCTTTTTTATCTTAAATATATTATTCAACTTACTCAAAGTGTTTCATTTTCACAATTAACTCCTAGACATCATTTTTATTAAGACATAAAATATCACTTGGCTAGTTACCTTCTAAGATTTAAAATTTTGAGATGAATATCAACACCATAATTCACTAATTTATCTACTACTCGATTTACTTCTCCATAAATATACTCACATTTTCAAGATATTATCTCTAGTAATAGATTATTAACATTAGCAATAATATTATTTTTTATCTAGTTTCTACATCTATTTTTGTTAATAGTGTTGATGATAATGTGTGAGTCCCCCTCAATTGAAATATATTTCCATCCTGTTTCTATTGCAATTTTAATCCTTGTAAGAAATACCCTAGCCACTACATAGTTGTTAGGTGAAGTTCTATATGATTATGAATATGTGAGGATATTTTTGCCTTTAGTATTTCTAAAAACACCACCTTTATTAACTTTTCTTGGATTTCCTTTAGAAGCACCATCCAAATTAATTTTGATAAACACATTTTTTGGACTTGTTTATTTTACCATAGATTGAAGTAGATCCTTTGTTTTAATTTCATTATCGTAGATGACTCTTTTATGTATGTTCAAATATTGTAGTCAAGTTATTAGCACCTATTTTTCTACAAGTGAGACTTATTAGGATGAGCACCATATTTTTAGAAATTCTATAAGAGAGGCAATAATATGGTTCTAAAATTGGGCATGATTTTGAGATTTATTTTTAAAACCTTTATTATACCTTTAAAGCCATAAATTCCAACAAATAACAGTCCGACCAATCCTTCAGAGAATACGTAATACTTTAGCTTTGAAATAATTTATCCAAAATTTTATCAATTCTTTCAATGTTGAGTGAGCTATCCAATATAATTTCATATTTTTAAAAAATTAACCCCAAAAGGTGTGAGCAAACAAACAATGAAAAAGTAAATGATTAGATGTTTCTAAATCCTTCTCACACAAGACACATCTGAATGGTCAATAATATCATCTTCTTTATAGTCTCTCATATAATAATCCTACTTTGAACTACTAACCAAATAGATTTTAAGGCCTTAGGGAGGGCCTCTAATGACAAAACATTCTTCCAAGGAAAATATTTGTGAGTAGGAAATTTTAATTGTTTTAAATCCTCATATATCAACTTGATAGATTATCCACCATACTTTAATAAATTCCAAACCAAATAGTCCTTTTGTGTAAAAATTGGTAAATAAAATCTCTAAGAATATTTTGAAGTTCATCTACAATTTTTTTGAGTTCCTATTTTTAGGTTACTAAAAAATTCCATGATTTGGAGTTTTTGATCATAATAATATAATATTTGATATTTGGGCCTTTGCATGCTATACATGCTTGAGCCAATGGTTTCCATTTTGAGTCAAATATAAGAGGATAAGGCTTCAACTAAGCATCAAACCAAAAAATTGTGTAACTCCCCTCATTGATTGACCATTTATATATTTATTTATCAATGAATTTCCATGTTGATGATCCATTGGGTAGAGTTATTTTCTTAAATAATTTCATTGCATCAAGAGAACCTATATATTTTTGAAGTAATATTTCATCCAAAATATTTCCTTGAGTTTTGAGTAATCTCCACCCAATCTTTGATCCTAATATTACAATTCCATAAGTCAACTCCTCCAATATTCTTTCCTTTGCAAACCCTATTCCACTTACAAAGAGGAAACCTAAATTTCTCCTCACAACCTTTCCATAGAAAGTATCTTTAAAATTTATCAATCTCTAATGTGGTACCTATTGGAATTCTTGAAAGTGATATCATATAAATAGGAATGGATTGCAATTTAGCCTTTATGAGATGTAGCATTCCTACCATGGTTACGAACTTATCTTTCCAACCTGCCAAGTAAGATTTCATTCTATCCAAAAAAGAGATATAAAGCTTCTTTTACTTTCTTTATTAGACGAAGGAAAACTCAAGTAGATTGATTAAAAAACCCTAAAATATTCACAATAAGTTATTATAAATATAGGGTAGTATTAATAAAAAATATTAAATTTTTTAGTATTTACCAACCATCCAATAGAATTCTCATAGCATGATAATATTTATTAAAAATCCATGACGTCACCAACTAAGGTATGGCCCAAAAGAAAAGTATCATCAGAAAATTGGAGATGAAGATCCAATGGACCATTTTTTGTAACTTGAATATGCTTAATTTTTCCTTCTATATTTACCTTTTAAAAATTTCCCCCTAGTGCTTTCACCATAATAATGAACATATAAGGGTAAAGTGAATCACATTGATGAAGTCCACAACATGACTTGAAGTACCCAATAGGAGAACCATTGACCAAAATAAAAAATATTGTAAAGCTATAACAACATTTAATCCAATCATAACAACTATAATCAAATCTAAAATTTCTAAGAACAACATGCAAAAAATTCAAGGAAACCCTATTATATGCTTTGTTCATATCTAATTCTAAAACATACTATTTTCATAGAATGAAGAGAATGTATGGCCTCTTGTGCAATAAATATATTTTCAAGAATTTTTTTACCATAAAAAAGCCACCTTGTTCCTCTGAGATAAGACACCCTAGAATGCCATTCAACCTATTTGCCATAATTTTTTAAATTATCTTATTAATTATATTAGAAAGGTTTATTGGACAAAAATGATCAAAATATTTTGTATCCCCTTTCTTTTGAACCAAGGTAAGAAAATTATAATTGATAACACTTCTTATAGCCTTCCTTTTTTGGGCCTCTTCAACTACAACTAACATATCACTATTAAATAAATCCTAAATTTTTTGATAGAAAAGTATAGGAAATCCATTAGACCAGGTGCCTTGTTAGGATGGAAAGAGAAAACTACTTCATGAAACTCCTCCATAGATATCTTCCTTATCAAGGTTTCCTTTTTTTCCAAAGTGATAATTGATGGAATATTTTGCAAAAGTTCTTCTTGTGCCTCCTTATATTGCCTAGAATCTAACAAAATATTTTTTAAATAATTAATTGCTTCCTTCCTTATATCTTCTTCATCCTCAACATTTCTTCCATATTGAGTTATAATATTTTTAATATGATGACCAAAAAAATATTTTTTTGTAGCATGAATTTTTTTCATATTTCTATCTCCTTCTTTGATCCGTTTCTCTCTATATTTTTGGAACCAATGACTCCTCCATGTTTAATGCATTATGATAATAAAAAATTAAATGCATTATGATAATAAAAAAGTAATTATTTTTCTTTCACCTAATAAACCTGATCCATTCCATTAATTTCTACTGTCTTAGGATCCCACATCCTAACATTTAATTATTAATAATATAATTAATTATATTATTAATAGTATAATTATTCATTATATTAAGGTTAGGATAGATATAATAATTAATTATTATATATATAATAATTAATTATATATTAATTATTATGTAAACCATCATATCAAATGGATAGGGTTAGGGTAGATATAAATATATGTATGAGTCATATTGTAAATCATCCAAGAAGAATAAAATATTTATTTAATTAAATTCTAGAGGAAGCTCCCTTATAAGTGGCCAAAGTCTTTCAATATTAAAAAGTGATTCTGAACTAAAGTCCAATAAAAGCACAAGTTCCACAATGCAGAATTTTGGTTATTGAAACCCTAAAAATGCAAATTTTCCCATAAAAGAAGTGTACAAGGAAGAGGAGGATGACAAGGATGAGGGCTTGCAAGGACTATGTTTTACATATCTACATCTGGGTGATGCACACAACCATCAAGGTGGAAATCAACTTAGCATGACAATTTCAACAACAAATACAACAATCACCACTTTGAAATGGGCATTGGTGTGCCTCCTAAACCAGGCAAATACATGCAGGAAGGCACAATAATAACTGGATGGCATTGTGGGAATGTATCGTGTGGTGAAAGAGATGACTATCTCAACACTATTCTTTACATCAACCGGAGTTTGCAATTTTAGGGCTCATTTTTTCAATTATTTTGATAATGGTCTGACAAGGGATATGGCTAATGTGCACAATGAAAAAGATATGAAAAATCTACAAGTAGCACACCACCTATGTACATCTATCTTCTATGAGGCCACCTCCATGGCCACGTCCTCATTTTTCCCAATAAATTTAGTGTGTATACGTTGGAATTGAATTTTTTTTATTAATAAATACATCATTATCGATAGAAATCTAACTTTATAGATTTAGGGCTTGACCATAACGTTTTTGCATAACTAGTGGATTCAAAATGTGGTTATGAGTTCGAGGATTTGTAGACATAATTTTCCATCTATCTTCGTTAAATTTTGGAAAACATGTATGTGCACCCATGTGAGTCAGCATTCATGCTTTATAAGTTAAGAGACTGAATGTCATTTCAAGAAATTGACCCACAAACTCAATCACATATAAATAGACAGACAGGTATGGCATAGCGTATTGACGATATCTCTTCATCAATTTTATCTTCTTTAGTCAAAGACATTTCATCAAGGATCAAGGATGGATCTGAAAATCTAATGCTTTCACCAATTTAGTTGCTTTCAGAGAACATAGCAGTACCCATTTCCAAAGACGATACAATGTTTCTACATTTTAAAATTTAAAATGGAGGATATGCATTTACAAAAGGTAGGTTTTGCATTGTCATTGCTAGTAGAAATAGTTTGTTTAATCAGGAGACTTGAGAAGGGTAGCAGCAACAGTGATAGGCAAATGCTAAAGCCTAAATCTTATCTTCTAAAGTGGCACTGCCTACAAATGCAGGGCCAATGATACGTGCAGAGATAATATCATTACAATCATTCAATTTGAAGAAGTAACTACATAAATTAACGAATCACCTAGTAGTCAAAATTATTTGTTATTTTTTCTTGGTCTTCATTTTATTGTTGTAACCTAGATCAAGTTTTCCTCATGTCGTGCTATAAATTGTGTTTCAAACTTAGAATCTAACCTCAAATTTGAGATAGGCTTCTTCTTTGGATTGAATAAGAGAAGAGAACATATTGCCATCACATGCCTAACAAGTTGTTCAAGAACTCAAGCCGAGCAAGCACCAAGCGCAAGTGTATCGCCCATTTATTTTGATCGCTCTATGAGCCCTAACTGGCATTTGATAGTATGATGTTTCCATGATGGTGAATATATTTTGTGTAGCTCTAACATTAATTTATGAATAGGAAGAAAGTATAAGGAGGGGTCCATGGACTGTAGAAGAGGACATGACCCTAATTCGCTACATATTTGCTCATGGATCACAACTTTGAAGGAGACAAGCCTAAAGAAAATGGAACAGACTGTGTAAGAAATTCTAGTTCATACATGAAGAAGCTTAGGTTGAACAAAGAGATAAAAGAGGTGGATAGAAAATTAATGGAAGCCATGTTGACGTCACATCTCTAGGAATTGATTTTGTTTTATCAAATGATGGCTCAAATTGGGTCCAGAACCAAGCTCTGGAGGAAAGGCTTTTATCATGAGCCATGAAAACTCTTTTGATTTCTCGTGTATCTGCTTGACCTTAGCCTTCATATCAACTTGATGCTCCATGAACCATAAAATTGTTAGGTAATGAAGGTGCCAGTACATAGACATATTTTAAAAAAAGCTTCGATGTTGAACAAGATTCTCAAATATTCTAAAATTCCAAAGGCCTACATGTTAGTGGTGAATTTTTTGATCCACTTTAAAAAGATGTTTCACCTATAACCAAGACCGCATCTTCTGTTGCTTGTGAAATTTTGTTATAAATTATGAGTAGATTAATGCAATGCAATACGTTGAGTTGGATGATCCTTCATTTTTTATTTGATACATTGGGTAGTATTTGTTACCACCATCCAAATATGACCACCATCTACACCCAAATTCTACCTGTGTATAGATGTCGTTATAACTAGCAAATATAGGATAGATGTCTATCTTCATCTGCCTTGTGGCTCTGCTGGAAGTTGTTTATGCTCATGATGGGAATATATTCATCATCAAGGGGAAGGTCTACTGCAATAATGTTAGCATAGCTATGTTAGTTATTCCATTATAGGTTAATGTTGTTAATTTGTTACAACCTATTCTATTTGATGCCTAGGTGGTTCCGTAACCTACGGGCTAATCTAAGGCCACCTATGTATTATTTATGCAGTTTAATACAATGGCTCTGATGTTCGCATTCCTACATGGTATCAGAGCTGGACCTTCTTGGGCATGCTTTTCAAGATATAATAGGATACCGGAGTAGACGTGGGCATGTTTCCCGAGGAAGGGTTGGACCTGCTTGGGTATGCATCCCGAGGCATTGGAACTAGAACTACTCGAGCATGCATTTCGAGGCGTCAGAACTAGACCTATACTCGAAATGAGGGTGACTGGATTGGCTTGATCGAGAATGAATCCTGAGGTCGATCTAGACTGCTAGGCAATCGAGGAACTCAAGAACATTTATCAAGGTCAATCTGAACTATATGACCAACGTGGACTGGACACTGGATGTAGACCTAACCGACACGTGGATTCGATGGACTGGACGCTGGATTGACAAACCTGGTTGACATGACCGACTGACATGGCTACCACGTGGACTGACATGGTCACCACATGACCCGACGTAGACCTGACCCCTGTTGTGTGGTGTAGAAAAAAGGGTGACGTGATTGCCCAAAGGCAATCACATATATAAGGGGGAATCTTTCCTTTTATTCCCCCCTCATGCACCCCGTGGGAGCAATGTGGGACTAAAGTCCAACGGTTTTTTTCTCCCTGCGAGGGTCGCAAGGGAAGAAAAGGGGCAATTGTCCCTTTCCTTCACATCAGGCATGCTAGGCCAGCTGGTAGGAGCGCCAGGCTAGGGCCCGTGAGGTTGGGGGTTCAAACCCCTTCGACAGACCCCTTGAAGGTAATTATTTTTTAATTTTTTTGTTATTTTTCTTTATTTTTTTAGTATTTTTAATTAATATATTAATATTTTTTGTTTTAAAAAAAAATCATTTTTTTTAATTAATCATATTTTTAAATTGTGATTTTTTTTTTTAAACAAAAGTATTTTTATTATTAATTAAATTATTACTAAAATTATTTAGAAATTTACATTAAAATTAGAATATTTGCCATAGTAAATGGGGGGTGTTTTTTTTTTTCTTCAAAACCTAAAGAAAAAGGGGGGGATGATGAGTAAATTTTTAAGGCAAATTGGCTTATTGTAAAGGTGCATTTTTGGCAGCGCCCGAAACCTAGTGGTTTATTTCTGTGGGCACTTTTATGTTGTATGTTGCATTTTTTCTTACTTTGCACTACATCATTAAAATTTAAAATCAAATTCACTCCCTAAGTCCCCAGAATAATTAAAACCCATCTGTGCAATTTATTGCATTGCAGTGTTCGGTATTTGTGATACCTTTGGCCAACACTTATAGGTAAAGCTGTCGTGATTGCGCTACTGTATCTTCCACCTAATATAGTTTCCAAAACGATGTCTGAGCTTGTTCTCTATAAATCGTCGGGGAAAGATAAGTTTGTCATTTTGCTATTTTTTAACTCCATCCACTACCCTAATCATTCTTGTGTTTAGGCGTAAATCCTGACGAGAGTTCTGACATCCACAGTTTTTAGGAGAAGTTACGCCCCACGCATGAGGATTTATGACTTTCTATGGTAGGTGCCATCAACAAGTCGATTCCCTTTCAGTACCGCCTAAGTACCACGTATCATATAATATTTAAAAATTACCTATAGTCTCCCTCACGTAAGGGCGGGTAATTTTTTCTAATTTTTCAAAATACCTATAGTCTCCCTCATGTAAGGGTAGGTATTTTGTATGGTATAATGGCCTGGAAGGGTGACCAATTTGTGATATAAGGAACCTTCACTATGGCTTTTGCTGCAAAGTTAATGACTAATGCTCATCAGTTATTGAAAGGTCCTAATTATACACCATGGAAAAACAAAATGAAGGCAGTCCTCATCATGGAAGATTTATGGGATGTTGTTCCTGGAGCAACAACCATACCTTCATCGACAGCTAGATCCACAACTGTCATTGTTGATCAGATCACCTTTGATAAGAAAGATAGTCGATCAAAAGTGCTTATTTTGTTTGTTGTTTTAGATGAAGTTCAACCTCATATAGCTGACAAAGCAAGTGGTAAAGAGGCATGGGATGCCCTTCAAACCATTTATGAGGGAAATAATGACTCCACCATTCTTCATCTTCAAAAACAACTTCACAATCTAAGTTTGAGATAGGGTGAGACCATTGAACTCTTTCTTTGTAGAGTGTTTGAATTGGAAGGCAAATTGAATTCTTTGGGAGATACAGTGGATGACAAACTTCTCACTTCAATAGTGATGAGAGCTTTGCCTAATTTCTTTGATACATTGATCACCTTCATTCAGGTGTCACAACGACAAATTACCTTTATTGAGTTGGTCAATTTACTTCAACAACAAGAAGCACACCAACTTCACAGGGATGATTCTTCTAATACAACCCTATACTCCAACCGACAAGGTTCTAAGAATAAAAGTAACTTTTATAAAGGAGGCAATTCTCAACAAGATTCAAAAGGAAAAGGGAAAAAACCTCAATAGAAGAATAAGCCATTGCAAAATTTGTGATAAAGACAACCATGACACCAACAGGTGTTGCCATAAGAATAAGCCAAAAGGCCAGAACAAACCACAAAACAAGAACAAGTAGGGTGAATGTTGTTTTTGAAGAATCTGACTCAGATTTTGAATGGGCACACAAGGTGCTCATGACTACCACAACCTCCAAGGAGAAGGATCATGTATGGTATGTCAATTCTGGTGCTAGTAAGCATATGACTGGTGATAGATCATGGTTTGAATCATTTGTGGCCAAAGAGGATAGACCTGTCACTATTGATGATGACAAAACCTACAAGGCTTAGGGAGATGGTACAATTTCAGTCACTCTTCCTGATGGCAAGTGTCAGATTGACAAAGTCCTCTATGTTCCAGGACTGGCTAACAATTTGTTGTTAGTCACACAAATCCTGGATAAATATATGGTTTTCAACTTTCATGTTGAGAATGGCAAGAAGTGTTGTTCTATTACCATGAAGGGTGAGAAGATTGCAACAAATCCATATAAGCATGACTTATTTGCCCTAGATGCTATATCTACTCTCCATGTTGCCATGACAGTCTCTACCAAGGAGGCCACTTCCCTCTGGCACAAGAGATATGGGCATATTAGTTCTGGCTACTTTCTTGAGCTTAGTAAGTATGAGATGGTAAATGGTCTTCCTTCCCTTTCTTCCACATTGCCAGTGTGCTCTGACTGCTTGGCAGGAAAGCAGCATAGAGTACCTTTTGAGAAGAGCTCAACACAAGCACATAAACCTCTAGAGTTAATTCACACTGATCTGTGTGGTCCTTTCACACCCAACAATTATGGAGGGAAGAGGTATTTTTAGTTATTTGTAGATGACTACTCCCGCAAGATGTGGGTTTTCTTTCTTCGACTGAAATCTGAGGCTTTCGCTTTCTTCCAGCAATTCAAGAAATCTATTGAGGAGTCAAGGGCTTCTATTAAAATCCTCTGCTCAGATCAAGGGGGGGAGTTTACCTCTAAAGAATTTTCAGCATTATTAACTGAACATGGAATCATGAGACAGTTAGCAACTACCTATAATCCTCAGCAAAATGGAGTTGCTGAGAGAAGGAACCATTATATTATGGAAATGGTTCATTGTATGCTCACAAGAGCTACTCTTGGACAACAATATTGGGCAGAAGCTATCACCACTTTAGTATATCTATTGAATAGGGCACCCACAAAGGCCCTAAAATTAATGACTCCATAGAAAGCATGGAGTGGTCGAAAACCCTCCATATCTCATCTTCATATTTTTGGATGTCAAGCTTTCATGCACATACCAAAAGAGAAAAGGAAGAAGCTATATGAGAAGACATTGAGATACATTTTTCTTGGCTATGATGAGCACTCTAAAGGTTATCGTTTGATAGATCCTTTGACCAAGAAAATTCATATCAGTAGAGATGTTGTTTTTGATGAAGCTTTCACATCACAAAACACATCTAAGGTATACCTAGATCTTGTGGAATCTAAGGAAGAGAAGTTCCCTTTTTCAACATGGACAGGAGGTCCTTCCACATCTTATTCAACACCAAAAATGAAGAATCCAAAATGGTATACAAGCACAATCAGGGATGCAAAGATATCCACTCCACCAGATTTGACTTTGGATAGACCTCGTACTCACAGTATGGCTCAAATGGAAAAAGCAGTCGTAGAGACCAGTGAGGTTTATGATCTTTGTCAATATTTTGAGGAACTTTCTATAAATCCACATAAGGAAACAGAGGACATGGATATAGATGATGATAGGGTGTTTTTGTCTTCAATGAATGAAGATGAACCTGCCTCTATACAAGATGCTCTTAGCAAGCCACAATGGAAGGATGCTATGGATGCTGAGTACAAGTCTTTGAAAAAGAACAAAACTTGGGAGCTTGTGGATCTGCCACAAGGAAAGAATCCCATTGGCTGCAAATGGGTGTACAAAGTCAAGTACAAGGTATATGGGACAATTTATAAGCATAAGGCTCATCTTGTTGCAAAGGGCTATGCTCAAAAGGAAGGCATTGACTATGAGGAAAATTTTGCACCTACTGCTTGGATGACCACTATTCAAGTTCTTTGTGCTATGGTAGCACAATATGGGTGGAAAGTTCACCAGATGGATGTAAAGAGTGCTTTTCTAAATGGTGATCTCCAAGAGGAAGTCTACATGACTCAACTTGAAGGATTTGAAGTTGTACGCCAAGGGCAAAAAAATTGCAAGTTGGTCAAATCCTTGTATGGTTTGAAACAAGATCCTCGAGCTTGGTATATAAAAATGGATAATCACCTCCTGCAACATGGATTTAAGAGATGCCCGTTAGATGCAAACCTCTATTTCAAGAAACAAGGTTCTGAGATAGTTTTGCTTGTACTCTATGTTGATGATCTGCTCATTACAGGGAGTTCAGAACCTATGATCTCTGTTGTCAAAAGTGACTTGTGTAAATATTTTGAGATGACAGATCTCGGACTTCTCCATTATTGTCTTGGTCTGGAAGTAAGCCAGAAGGAGCACTACATTAAGGTGTCTCAAAAAAAATATGCCAAGACACTGTTAGAAAAATATCACATGACTAATTGTAAGCCAATGGCAACTCTAAGGGAATCAGGTCTTCAGTTATCGTGATATGATGATTCACCTTAGATATATGAGACTCCCGATCAACTATCGATAGAGAGTACCATCTACCTGAGGTGAATCATCATATCTGACCAATACTAGGCCATATATCATATTTGTTGTCAACTATGTTAGCGTAGCTATGTTAGTTATTCCATTATAGGTTAATGTTGTTAATTTGTTACAACCTATTCTATTTTATGCCTAGGTGGTTTCATAACCTAAGGGCTAATCTAAGGCCACCTATGTATTATTTATGCATTTCAATACAATGGCTCTGATGTTCACATTCCTACAAATTACTGTCATGTTGGATTCCCCACCAGAATCTTTCCCTCCATTATCGATACCTACACTGATAGATCTATAGTTTGGATGATCCCAAAGTGTCAAATTGGATTTTTTTGATGAAAGGATAATTCTAGAACACAAACTATATATAAGGCTAGAGTGAATGGTAAAGATGGTAACTTTGAGATCTTTATGAACGGTGAACATAACGAGGATAATTACGAAGCAGTTGCATTGAGCAGCCCTAGTAAAGAATGCAATATTCCCACTTAATACAATCTTGGTCCAGTCTACCTGACTCACAAACAATGGCATCAACTCCGGTGAAAGATTCATTGATCCTTGTTGACTTTTGTTCCATCCACCTATGAGCATGAATGACAACAATAATGTTAAAAGGTTACATGATGATAAATTCAGTGTGTAAGTACATAGTTGGCATGCGCCTGCTCCATATCCACTGCCTCTACTTCTCGTAAAAATAGTCATACACTAACAATAAAGGAATGATGGGCCATTGGTTTCACCTCGATTGATTTAAGTTCCAACACTTCTCCACCCAAGCATTGAAGATTTAACTTATTCTTCATGTAATCATAACATATCTGAGAGTACCAAATATAAAATCACATGTCATTCCATTCATGGAAACACACACTTTCGGGTCTGAGTGAGGACAGGTTCCTAAATCCTCCAGTGTTTTTGTCAAATCTGCAAACCGAAGCTACCTCATGGGTTACATTTGCCTGAACCCTCACATTTTTCAATAGAAAGATATATACCTAATTCAAAGGTTTTATCTCATTTCAATTAAATCACCCAAAAAAAAAATTAAACCTAATCTTCCTTCAATTGTAGTTTGGCACGTGGCGGTTTGATTCACTTGCATTGTAGGACCACAAAGTACATGTTACTTATCCACTATCCACTAGATTATGTTTTGTAAAATGCACTTAGGGTTTATAAATCCACTCTTGCTTCATCTGCAATCTCTCCAATAAGATTCGGTGCCTACATTCATGAACTTCTATTTAAAAGGACCGTAAAATTTTTGACAAACTTATGAATGGATGCCAGGTAAAGATAAACTGCACTTCTAAAGAGACATTCACATGTCACCAACGCTTCATCTGTAATCTCTCCAATAAGATTCGGTGCCTACATTCATGAACTTCTATTTAAAAGGACCGTAACAATTTTGACAAACTTATGAATGGATGCCAGGTAAAGATAAACTGCACTTCTAAAGAGACATTCACATGTCACCAACGGTTCCTCCTCACATCCACTATGAGGGAGAAATGGAAGATTGAAGAGTCAGCAAAGCTATTATGCCAATTTTAGTTTTAGTAATAATTTCTTCCATTTCAACTTTGAGGATAAAGTTTGTTTTTCTAGGAGGAGTAGCATGTTGATTATTAATAATATAATTAGACATAATAATTAATTGTATGTGTACTATCATAAGGTTAGGGTTAGGGTTAGGTATATGTAATCATATTATAAATTTTCAAAAAAATAAAATATTTATATAATTTTATTTGAGAGGGAGCCCCCTTATAAGTGGTAAAGTGATTCAATATTAAAAAGTGATTCTATGTTTTTTATTTAACTTATTTTAGAACTACAAGGTTCTAACATATCTCTTATAAATTTTTGAGTGTGGATTCCATTTCTTTCTTTTCTTTAAAATATTATCAAAATATTTAACATTTACTTTGGTCCTTTAAATATTTTAAAGTTTGAACAAATTTTACATACATGATATTTCAAATTTTGATTCATCCCACAATAACATAACCATCTAGAAAAATTAAGATCTTGAAGCCACATATACTATAAGCAAAATGGCTTTGAATGATCATTATTAGGTAACTCAAAAGTCAAAAGGGTGGGTTTGTGATCTGATCCTACTCACACAATAAAATATTTGAAGAGATTGTATACTTTATTTGCAACCATTTATTGGATATCAAGAATCTATCTAAAATTTCTGCTATATAATTTTTTCCAATGTGTCTATTATTCCATGTATATTGAAAGCTTGACGGACTAACATCCCAAAGATCATTTGAATTGAAAAATAAAGCAAAATATTGTATTTCTTTAGACCATCCTAGAATACCACCCTTCTTTTCCAAAGGATGTAGAACAATATTAAAATCATACCAAAGAACTCACAAATAACAATGAATCATCATTGTAATTGATAAAAATATGCTAAGATTCTTCTGACATATTTGAGGAGGAGTAACTGTAGTTGGAGCATATACATTTATAACCCCAAATTTTATGGTTTCATATTTTTTGTAAAATAATCAAGGAGCCCAATTACTTTTTGCTTCTAATAGTTTTCCATCCCATTTGCATTTGTGTCACATTATTGCAATATTACTTGAAGCTTTTATAGAAGAAACTCCCAAACAAACGCCTGTCTTCCAAATATTCTTAAAAGCATCCTTATATTCCTCACTACTTAATTTTATTTCTTGTATTAAAATAAATTCAATGTTATAACAACCTATTAATTCCTTAATAACTCTTTTTTAGGGGTTTTATTCATACCCCTAATATTCCATGATATCATTTTCATCATCATAATTTTTATTTTTATTAGTGGGCTTAGCCCCACTTCATGTTAGCACCTCAGATTAATATCATTTTGAGTTTATTTTTATCTTTGTTCCTACTTTTATGACCTTCCTCTTCTTCTTCCATTCCAACCAACACTCTCATCTTCATCAATCTCTTCTATTTTTTCAATATTGTTCAAAATTAGACTCATTTTCTAAATATTTATGTTGCTGTAAAGAGTCAAAAGTGCAAGGAATAGCCTCATTTGTATTTTATTCTTTATGTTGTCCTAAAATATTTAAACTCCATATATGATCCTCCATAGTCATCACTTTATTATGTTGTCCTAAAAGCTCCAAATTTCCTTGGATATTCTTCGTAACATTTTCTTTACTATACTACTTTTGAAATCCTAATGTGTAAGGAATACACTCTGTACTACTTTTATTTTTATTGTAAGAAGAAGATTTTATGCTACTTAAGGTTAATAAAGATGATTTACCTGGATTAACCATGACCTCCTTCACCTCATTTTCTTAAAAAATTGTCTCCCTATATTTGATTGTTTTAAAATTTGCCTTCCCCTCTTCCTTCACACCTTTAGCTCCTTCTATATTTGAACTTGTGCATTGTACTTCCTCATTCCTCATATCATTTTTCTTATAATGGTTGATTCAAGTGAACTCTAATAGCCTTTTCCATCTAATTATGTAGAGGGATTTTTTAGCCACTTTTTAAGAGTGGAAAATCCTTGATTTGATCTAGCTTATCCTATGATATGATCTCATTGTTTCAAATTGAAGCTACCCTCAAGCCCAAAAATTTTCATTTCTTCCTCAATTTTCACTTTACAGTCTTTTGCCATGTGCCCAATTTCATGATATTTGCGACATCAGAATACAATGTTTTCATAATCCACTTGTTGATCCCATTCTATTGATTTAGATTTAATCATAATTGATTGTAATAAAGATATAGAAATATCTATGGCGACACATATTTGAGTGTATACAACAAGCATTCTCTCCTTAGTAGTTGGTCCCTCATAGAAGAATTCACCTATATTATTACCAGTATTCTTCAAAACCTCCTTATTGATGAGTTGATAAGGAAGTATAAAAATCCTAATCCATACCAAAATTATTTTAATAGTTTATGTGCCGATAAAAAAATTATCACTCCCAGGTCTTAAATATAATGCATATTTACCCCTAAACCATAAGCCTCCATCCATTATTTAATCCCTCATTTTTTATCTAGACAAAATAATGAGGAAAAATCCTTTTGAATGAAAATTCATGGAGTAATATGAATTCATAATGGGGATGATGGGTTTGTCATCAGAAGCCAGGAAAAGGAAGTCCTTGCTAGATACCATAACATCCTTGCTCAAGAAGAAACTTACTAGAGACAGAAGGGTAAATATCTATGGCTCAAGGAAGGGGACCAAAATACAAAATTTTCACACCTCCACTCTGAGATATAGAAGTTCTAACATAATATGTCAGTTACTGAAGAACAATGGAAAACCAACTAGTGATATCAACGAAATAAGGTCTGAAGCTTCCTCTTTCTTCACTGATATTTTGGGTTCTCCTAACCCTGATCATCCTCTTGCCAAGGAAGAACTCTTACACCATATCCCTCATACCAGTTCTCCAGCTATGAATTCTAGCCTTATCAATCCCTTCTCAGAAGATGAAATCAAGTACACTATATTTTCTATGAACCTAGATAAGGCCCTAGGTCTTTATGGCTTCCCACCTAGATTTTTCTAAATTTTTTGGGATATAATCGGTAAAGATGTCATTTCTACTATTCGTGAGCTTCAATATTATAAATTCATTCCTCGAGTGATTAATTCCACTTTTATTACCCTTGTTCCTAAAGGCCCATCTACCAAAACCATGTCTAATTTCTATCCCATTAGTCTGTGCAATGTAATTTATAAAATCCTCATCAAAGTAGTGCTTAACAGATTGAAACCCATCCTACCAAATTATTGACCCTTCTCAAGGGAGCTTGATCCATGGTAAAGTGATCATTGATGGCAATATAATTTTGCATGAGATTCTCCATTCCATCAATTTGGATAAAAAACCTGCTATTATTCTTAAGCTTGACATGAGTAAAACTTTTGATAGAGTGAACTGGGACTTCCTACTTGATATCTTAATGAAGTTTGACTTTCATCCAAAATGGGTTCAACTTATTAGCAGCTACATTTCTACACCATGGTTTTCCATTCTAGTAAATGGTTCCCTTAATGGCTTTTTTCCATGCACTAGAAGGATGAGGCAAGATGACCCCTTGTTCTCAATTTTGTTCATCATTTTTGTTAAAACTATAGGCAAAACCCTAAAAGCTACCAACCAAGATGGGCTACTCTTAGGAATCAAACCTGTCTTAGATATCCATCATATCATTCATCAATAGTTTTTGTATGACATAATGTTCTGTAATATTTCATCCATTCTTGAAGCCAAGCTCATTAAACACTTCCTACATCTGTACAAAAAGGCAGCTAGTCAGATTATTAACTACACCAAAAGCAAAATATTTTTCTTTAATACCCCTCCTATCTGGTAAGGAAGAATAGCTCATATTTTAGAATATTTCATATCCCACCTTCCCTCCACATACCTTGGCATACCCCTGTTTATTGGTCAACCTCACATAAGTATGTGGAACAACATTATTGAATGTATTCAGAATAATTTTTTTGGAATGGAGACAGGTACTCTTATCCCAGGCAATAAAATCTACTCTTACTATGGATAGTATTCAATGTATACCCATTTAATTTCTTTATATTTTCAAAGCCCCTGCTATTATGTGCAGAAAAATAGAGCAAATATAGAAAAGGTTTATTTGGTTAGGGTCAGCGGAGAAGAGACATTTTTCTTTGGTTTCTTGGGATAAAGTTTGCACCCCAAAAATTCATGGTAGAATTGGGTTAAGGAAACCATAGAGAATGAACATTGCCCTACTTGCTAAGCAGGCCTGGATAATCCTCATAAATGCAAACATTAAATGGGTATTTATAGTAAAAAGGAAATACTTATTGCACACTCACTTTTTAAGGGAGAACATCCCCTTGAATGGCTCAGCCTTCTAGAAAGCAATCATACAAACTAGGGACCTACTTAAAAAAGGCTTAATATGGAGGGTTGGAAATGGTAATGACATCTATTTCTAGCAGGAAAAGTGGATTAAAAACATTCCCCTCATCGACGATAATCAGGTATCAATTCTCAAGTAGTTTACTGATGTTTCAATAGGCAGGAAGGTTCATGATTTCATTGACTATTCTAATGGCTACCCTTCTTGGAAACTTATTACCATTCCCAATTTTTGTGCCTAGTCCTAGGCCCTCTCTCTTCTATTAAAATCTATCATCCTCCCCACAACTGAGGCCAAGGACTCACTGATTTGGGCCAGTACTAATAGTGGTTAATTCTCAGTCAAAACTGCATACCACCTCCTTTTTCCACATCAAACCTGCCAACTGCCCATCAAGTATATCTGTCTCAAGTATTTGATACCCAATATTTCCTTCTTTTCTTGGGTTGCAGCACAAAATAATATTATAACCATAGAGAATATATAGAAAAAATGCATTCCTTTAGTTAATAGGTGCTATCTTTGTAGAGTTGGCTGGGAATGTACACAACACATTTTTATTGAATGCACTTCTCTAGCCTTGTGCTAAATAATGTGTTTAGCATATTCAATATCTAGTGGGCCAGACCTTCCACTCTGCATGAACTCTTCGACTGGCCCTCTCCTTTTCATAATCCTAGACTTGCCTTTCTTTGGAACTCTTGCCTTCATATTTTTTTGTGGTAGATCTGGTTGAAAAGAAATTATAGAGCCTTTACAGATATTTCAAGGGACACCTTCTCGGTATCTAATAGAATCTTAAGCTATGCCATTGAAAATGCCTCCCTTATCCCTTGCCCTCCTATTCCTGCCAACTCCCCTGAACTCCCTTTGTTTTCATCTTTGCATATTCCTATGGATGATATTTGTTTGCACTCAAAATCCAACCCCAAGAACACTTCCCATTGGAAGCCACCACCTTAGGACTGGCTGAAATTCAACTTTGATGGTGCTTCCAAAGGGAACCCAGGTAAAGTAGGTGTAGGGGGAATTCTCAAAGACTGTAGGGGATATATCATGTTGGATTTTGTTGAGTTCTTAGGGATTCAAATAAATAATTTTGCAAAAACTCATACCCTGTGGAGAGGTGTTTATCTTATTCAAGGTTGTGATAGCGAAATTATCATTGAAGAGGATGTCTTAAATATAATAAAATATATCAAAAATAGCAAATAACCATCATGGAAAAATATAATTATAATCAAGGTAATATTTAGAATTATTTCACAATGGCAGGATTTCTGGTACAACACACTCACAGAGAGTCCAATAAAGTAGTTGATTATCTTGCCAACATGGGAACCACCATTGAAGACCCCTCCATTTGGTGTGAAGACTTTCCTCCCAATATTGTTGACTTGGCCAGAAGTGATAAAGCTCATGGGTGCTAAATTTTTTATACATTTTGTTTGTACTTTTATGTGGGCCCTCCTTAGAATCACGGTAAAGGTCCCCACAATATTTCTCATATTTAATTTTGTCAAACAAGTGGGTCTTTCAAATTTTATTTGCTATGGAATTCTCTTGTTGCAATTTCTTAGTTTTGCTATCTACTCGCTACATCTGTAAGAGGGCTTGGGGCCTCCTTTATCTTTGGTTCAATGTTCTAGTAGTTGTGGTGTCTTTTGACCCCCCTTCTGCTTCTTAAGGACTTATCCCCTCATCATGAGCTTTATCTTTGGTTTTATTGTATTACTACAACATTGTTGCTTATGTACCACGATTTTGGGATCCTGTTTCAAAACCCTATTCTAATTTAATTCTTTCAACTTACCAAAAAAATTCAATCCTCACTTCCACTTGATCTAATTTTGAATCTAAAAAAAACCTGACCTATAAAACTTACATATTAATCCTCTAGTTGTAGGAACCATTATAACATGTTCATTCCTCTCATCCTTGATAATCACTTCCGATGTAGAATATGCTACTTGGATTATGTTTACCATAAATTTGTTCTTCCTCTTTCTTTTATTTGGTTAGGAGAATTCAAGATGAAAAATACTCAGAGAAAACCAATTGGTCTAGTACCTTAGCTCCAGATTCGCTCTTTCTCTCATCCATAATTCCAACTTGACCATTTATACTTTCAGTAAGGATTTTCACAAATGACTCTTTTTCCATGTTACCTAGATTTTATTTATATTAATCCTTTAAATTTTTCTAATATTTGGAACAAGAAGTGACAATTGTTCCTTGATCACAATTTGCTTTTCTATTTTTTATGATGTTGGTACTCTTTTTAACTCCCTGGTTCTTTCTGGCTGCTCTTCAAGGTTTTTCTACTCTGTTGTGGTGGCATTTGGTAATGCTTTGTGCTGGTCAAGGGGCCTTACCATTTCTCTCTGAATCTCTTGTGGGTGCAACAAGACAACGAAAATCTGGCTCCTTGGTGGCCACCAGGTGGTTTGAGCTACATGGCGGCCCTATCTGTGGGGTTATCTAGGGCTTTGGTAGTTGTGCAGATGGTTCTGATTGCTAGACCCTTGTCTGGTTCTTGACCTGCTTATCTTTGTGAGCTTTGGTTTTTTGGTCTGGTTGCTTGTTGGGGATCTTGGTCAATCGTCTCTGCTTTATTATGGTTTTTGGTATGCCATTGAATATTCGATCGGGGTCCCTGTGGGAAGGGGATCAAATCAAAGGTCGAACCAAACCTGCGGGGGTGATTGTGGGGTGTTGTTGCTATAGTAGCATTGACTATTTTCCTTGGTTGGTTCCAGGTCAAGTTTCATTGCTCGGGTGGTGGTTGGTAGTCTTGGCTGCAAAGTTCCTTTCTCCAGTTTTGTGGGAGTACTGCCTTCTTTGTTACCTAGCCGGGTTGGGTTTTGTCTTCGCTAGGGCAAGTTATTTCACCCTGCTGCGTAGTTTTCTTCTCTAGGGCCTTGGATTCCAATTTTTGCTTTAGGGTTTGTTCCCTTTTGTTGGTTATAGAGTGGTCCTTGGAGGAGATGTTGTGGTCCTCAGTTGAGGAGTTGTTTCTCTGCTTCCACCAGTTTTGGTGGTTATTTTGCTCCTGTGTGGGAGTTGTTGTGCTTAGTATTTGTTTGAAATAGGAGCTACAAGGGAATCCTGCCTATTTGACTGCTCTCTTTTCCATTGATGTTGGCGTCGCTGGTCCTGTAACTCCGTTGGTGGGTTTGCTTTTATGGGTGCTAGTGTGCATTATGGATTTTCCCTCTGGAGATGTTGAGGTTCTTCCTATCATTGGTGGTTTTCTTTGCAGGGTTTGATTTTCATTATGCGGCTTCCTTCTCGAGCGGTTTGGTTGTTCAAATTTTAAATTTAAATTTTCAATTTTCCTCCCGCTCTTGGTTCGGATGGCAGTTTCTTAGATTTTGTGGTTCGTGTTTGGAGATACATTCATTACTTCCATTATTGCAGTCTGGTGGCGTGTTAGTTCGTCTGAGAGCTAGAGGTGTTGTTATTCATTTTCAATCCGTTTTATTGGTGGCTGCTTTTATTGGGAGTTGAGACATCGGTGGACATTTTTGTTCTTAGGCAGAGCTCAGTTTATTTCTGTCTTTGCTTCTAGCTTGGCGGTAAATGTAACTCAAGGTGTTCTTATGCTTGTGTAGAACTTTCTCAGTTCTCCTCTCTTTGAGGTCTTGGGGTTGGTTTCTGACTTCTATCTTGTTTGCCTTTGGTTTTTTTCGAGGTTGGTTCAGTATTTGTTGCCCTCATAGTTTTCTTTGTTGTGGTGTGGGATCCCGTTAAAACCCTTTTACCTTCGTGGCTTTCTTTGTAGTTAAAACCCTTTTACCCTCATGGCTTTCTTTGTAGTGGTTGTAAGATCCATTAAAACCCTCTTCTTTTTTTAATAGTACAAAAAAATTGTATATGACTCTTGGCTACAGTTACTTCTAACTACATTGTACTCACTTGAAATGCACTCGCTTTTAACTAATGCTCGCTCTCATTTTTAAATGCACTCACTGCAAACTCGTAAATTATTATTTTTTTTACACTGTTACATTTAATTTAATTTAATTTAATTGAAACGGTAAATATTTTTTCCTTTTAAGTAATGTCCTAGTCTGATGTTGCACTATTATGTTACCGATACTATTAACATTTTAGAATAATTAGTTTTTTATTGTTTTTAATATCTTCTAATCATATTATTTTGAGAATTCTGAGTAGTGGTTTACTTTCGTAGTTTTTATTCCATAGGATGGGTATATGACATGATTTATAATATGGTTGTACTCATATAATCCACCTTGTCACACAAATCGAAGGGTGGTATAAAACAAAATCGTGAGTCTCATAATGACAGGTAGTTCGAGGATTGGTTCTTACTTTTATATATATATATATCATACTTTCTGCCACTTTCTTCGATGGTTGTGTGGTGCATACGTTCGGAGTGATTGCTTTTATCTCCCATGTGCCGCCATGTAGGTAGACTAAATTCTTTTACATATGGGCTCCGTTTTCTCTAATTCTCATGCGTTGAGAGGATGTGATTATTGAATGGGAGTAATACATTTTCTTTCTTTTCAATGAAAACCGGTTGTGTGTTGTCAGGCAGAGGCTAAGGCGCATAAAAGAGAGCTGGAGGAAAAAAATAAGCTACAGGCTGAGGCGAATAAAAGAGCCGCGGAAATGATGGAGGAAAAACGTAAGCTACAGGCTGAGGCGAATAAAAGAACCGAGGAAATGCTGGAGGAAAAGCGTAAGCTACAGGCTGAGGCGAATAAAAGAGCTGCGGAATTGCTGGAGGAAAAATGTAAGGTACAGGCTGAGGCGAATAGAAAAGTTGCGGAAATGATGGAGGAACAAGCTAAGCTACAGGCTGAGGCGAGAGAAAGAGTTATTGAATCTATTGTAATTGCTCATCCCGGATGCGGTGGTGGTCGTCCGGGGCCAACCTGCCCAATCTTATGAATTAAAACGTAAATAATCATATAGAGCATATCCATATGCATATCTAATGAAAGCTATAAACTAAATGTGACGTTTACTATGACGTCGAACGTTTGCTACTCTCTAATCTTTTTAGATAAATAAAGAACGAGTCACTTCTCGGTACGTTATTTAATTTAAGTTTCTACTAGAAAAGCTTAATGTGCTCGTGATACAGATCTGTAGTATGGCTGTGCACTTGAGAATGTGTTGGTACTCATTATTCGTAGGCTGCATGACAATCGTGATTGTGCCATTGCCTGCTTAACGTTTATGCTTTATGGAATCATGGAACTTATTCAAAACGCCAACCGTATCTTGAATAACAATTCAAAACGTCGTCAAAAGTTTTATGACCATAAGAACTATGCTATACCTATACCTAATTGTTATCTTCAACTATTCACATCAAATAAAATAGTTCCTTTACTATCAAAAGAACTATTTATACTGTTTTTTACACTTTTATTAAAATTTTATAATCTCCTTTATCAAATAACACTTTAAATAATGTTTTCTCAAGCAATTAACTTAAAATGAAAATATTATATTTTTTATCACACAAATTTGTATATATAACTATTATGTCTTTGTTAATAATTTCAATTACTTATTGTCTCCGAGTTCATTTATTTTTTACTATTTCATCAATTTTCATATTAATTTCCACCGTATCGTTAGAGGAGAAAATAAAAAAACCAAATTTCATCCTTTAAATTCTCTATATAGAATGCCATTGTTTTAAGACAAAAAAAAAAAAAAATTCTTCTTTCTTGCATATAGCTCCACTTGATCCTTTACAATAATGATGTTAGATATTTACAACATATCACACTAAAAATAAATTATTTTTTATAATGGAGATTTTATATATTTCTTGTCTTTAATATCGCTTCAACAACCTCTTTCTCTCATAAAATTTTATGGCTTTTTTTGTTTATTGGGAAAATTATTGATATTGCCTCCTTCAAATTTATTTTTTAATATAAATTTTTGTTCTATTATTTTGGAGTTTTATCTAATATATATATATTATATAAGTTAGCAATGATACCATAAGTTGATATAATAATAGTTTTTTTTTAATGTATTTTGTTGCATGTTTTTATAAACCACTAATTAATTAACAATGTTTTATATTCAATATAGAAATTAAGTATCTTCTCATTGTCCTTCAATAGCTAAAGGAGAGGTTGAAGCATATGAAAATTATTATGACCCTTATTAGAAAAATAAAGAATACTATTAGTTGTCACTGACAAATCCATTAAAATACTAGAAATAATCTAACCAATTAATTTCAAATAGAACATTAGCTTTGAGAATAAATTCAACCACTAAGTTATTTATAATGTTTGATGATAATCCGCCCATGTAGAGGAGTTGGAGAGCAAGTGGGTAGTTAAACCTCTCTAGTTGCTGAGAGGCCCAGGTTCAAATCTCTCGCCTCACATGTTGTGGATATGTTATGTAATGGTTCCCTCGTGGTCACAGTCTGTTTACCCCTTGTGGCCACCAAAAAAGAAAAAATGTTTGATGATATATTGTGTTGATAGTGTAATTTGATTCATGGCCAAGGCCAACATTGTATGATGCAATAATTTTTTTTTTATATCTACTTAACATTAAGATCAATTATTTATTTGGGTATTTTGTATTGATATAAATACCCCACCACTATTTAGTTACCAAACTATTTTCAATCCTATTTATGGTTAATACAATAATTATTTATTCTGGCTATGGGTGCATCCAAATTTATGCATTTTTTTTCCTTTCTTTCATTATTTTATACTTTTTTGTAAAATATTTGAGTAGATGGATTGTTTTTATTCATCTCTAAAAAATCGATAAATTTCAATATTATATCAAAGTGGGTATGGAGTGGCAATGCTTGGTCATGTAGGGAGTTAACTAAGAGTCTCCAACCCTTTCTTCAATTTTCAGGATTAAATAATTTCTTAGAGTTCCAAAAATGATTTTATCCCTTGTGAATTTCATCATTAGTTTTTTAATATTTTAGATATTTTTTGTCTTTCTCAAAATTTATTTCTTTGTCAATGGATATTTTTAGAATCTCCAAGACATAAATTTAAGCTTAAATTAGCATTATTTCCTCCAATGGTAAAGAGTAGTGGTGGTAGTATTTGGACCAACTTCCTTGAAATTAAAATTTGAAAATCATGCCAAATCTATGGCACTCTTGCTATGCGTATTTTGTTGCCCTCTTCCAAGGAATAGGTGCACTTTTGAATTTGCATAAGATAGTCAAGAGGTTACTTAAGCATTAATATCTTGAGGGGTTTTTAATTTCTGAATATAGGGTTGAAATTGTGTGGAGGCATCTTCTTTTATCTTTTTAGGAATTAGCTAAGAACATTATAAAAAATTATTTAACTCTTTCTCAGCCTAGTGTATGGCACATTGGTTATTAGGATGGTCTTTTAGTCTTTCAAAGAAATAGGTCGGCAGTCAAATCCTATATTTTTTATTTTTTGACCATTTAATGATTTAGCCATAGAATATTAACTACAAAAGTGCTTACCTACTAGAAATTACCTACATTGTTGATAATTTGGCTATGCATATACTATTACAGCATTGGGAGGTAACTTGATCCATGTTCAAATCTATGAATAAAAGTTTTTTGTAATTTCAATTGGAGTACCAAGCTATAATGATCATTTTTTTTTTGGTATTTTATTGTAATAATATTAAAAGTAAACTTGTCACCTTGGTTATCCCAAGGTGCTTAGACTATAGGAGATTTATGTTTGAAACCAATGCAATTTTAGGATTTCTTAGAATTTGATGAATAGTGGGCTAACATGGTAGTTGGCATGACTCTCATGTGTGCCATATAAACTAGTTGTTTACCTATAGGTATACCATTTACTAATAAATAGAGGGACAATGTTAAATTTCTTGTGCACCAATATCATGCAAGTAGCATAGAATGAGTAGTGGCTACCAATAAATAAGGGGATAACACATGATAGGTTGTAATTCGATATCACTTTTCTGAGGTTTAACAACTTAGTTTTGTACTTTTTGATGGTTAGTGAAGCATAAATTTAGAAGGCCATAAATTTTATATAGGAAAGTATTTTGAGGTTGTTTTTTCAAATTGTATTATTTTTTTAGCTCTACACTTTACTAGCATTAGTTTAAGGATATGTTCTATTTTTAGTGACTAAATTTTATAAAATAACTATCAAATCCTATATCGATATTTTGAAAGGCCAAGATTAACACATTCTATATAATTAGAATCTTTGGCCTAAACTCTTGGGAGATATGAATGGACATGTGACACTCGTAATAGATTTTAAGTCTTCTAGAGGTTTAAAATAAAATGATTTGGTATGTGCTTTAGTCAATAGCTCTTATTTCTTTAGAAAATTGACTTAACTTATTCATTAATATCTAAGATTTCATGATACCTTTCTTATTATCTTTCCTCTCTAGGTACTCTTAGAATTTCATTATATCTCTTCATTTAAATAGGTTCATGGAAAGTATCTTGTGGTGACTAAAATTAGTTGTCCCAAGGGTAAGAGTAAGTCCTCAAATATGGTGATGTATACTTTAAGCAAAAAAATATACCTTCAAATCATACCTTATGAGACTATAGAAGATTAAAGAATCTTACCTTTAGAGGTGGAAATGATCTTGACTTCTCTTCTTCATTTGAAGTCCTAGCAAGGAGAGTGTTTAATAGTTGTGGTGGTCTAGGATTTAGCCTTTATTTAAAATATCAAAGTCACTAAAGAAAAATAATTTAAACCATTTTCAACCAAAAAATTATTCACCCATTTCTAATTATACTTTATAAATAAATATAAAATATAATGTTAAAATCTATCTAATTCTTGTTTTCTTGAAAAAAATTGGATCAACATAGAAATAATGGGAAGATTGACATTATTACTCTCCTAACCATCATAAAAATGAAGCTAGCAAAAAATAAATAAAAGAAGTAAATAAAGATAGTGGAGGAAGTATGGGTAGAGGCAAAAACCTACAAGAGAAAGGCGAGCATTGATGAATTAAAATTAATATGCCTAAAATAATTCCAATGGATTATTATTTCCCAATAATACTCCTATCCTTAAAAAAGACTCTTTATAAAGTATAAATGAGTTTGGTCAGGTGGTATATATTTTATCATAAAAACCTAGTAATGTATACATATATTAATATTGTGTTCAGATAATATTCTATTTATATACCATATCAAAATATCATGTACAAATACAATTGTAATGTTTATGAATTCAAGTGTCATACATAGGGTCAAGTTTAATGGTAATGTAGTTGCTAGAATGTTCAACATGGAGCAAAGTAGTATCTTATCCATGTTAGATATTATAGAAGAGGATATGGGGGTAGTCTCCTATAAAATTGATGAAATTATATTATACCAAGAAAATCTTCTCTAAGGTTGAACAAGGTAAGTTATGCTGAAGCAAGTGTAACTTCATCAAAGAGGGATGTGATCCATAGATTTACAATTATAATAGTAAGCTAGTATTCTTTGAATATGGATGTAATTCGTATATGGAAATCTAACCTAGGAATATGCGATGATCCTAAATGTAGGTTCACATATTTTGCATTTATCAATTTTACTACTTAGTGTTGTTTATGTTTCTATATTTCTAAAATTGTTGGATGGTAAATTAACATATTTTAAAGTAATATTATATAAATAGAAATAGGTCTCTGAGGAACATAAGGTAGTAAAATATTATCTCTAATTATGGTTCCCAAGATGGTTTTCAATGTTACAGAAGTCATCCAACCTTACTACCATAAATCAATAATGGTATTGCTACATTAAAAATGATATATTGCTACATTCAGAAAAATAAATATTGTGTTCATCCTTTGTACACAGTATGACTATAAGTTATAAGGTTATGTACAAAATTTATTTTAGATTATATGTAATGATAATATTTATCCTATTGGAATTTTATTACTTGTTCATTCTAATGAGATGTATGTATAATAGAGTTCTTTGGAAGCTTAAGTGGTGATCCAAGACTATTATCTACACTTTAATTTCATATAATCTATGTGAGGAGTAACAAAGATAATGTTTCACATTGTTTATTATATTAAGTATAGTGTAGACACATAAAAGTCACACATTGTCACTTTCCTCATCTTCACATCCAATCAATTTGCAAAACTCACAAAATTTGCATAAATTGACTTTAAAACACTATTCATCACTCTTAGCCCCTTTTGGCTAGTTAAGACATTTCCTACGCTTAACTGTGGATCCTCATGTGACCTCAATCATAACTCAACTAAGGTTGAATTTCTCACCATGGTAAAAAAACATTTTATTATGGTCAAATATTACTTTATGGTAAAACACATGGTTAGTTAAGATAATCAAGCTTAATATTTAACCTTCCACCTCACCTAGTCTACTTTGACTATCCTATTCTAGTCTAAGTCTAGACTTGCCACCTTTCATTCAGATATTTCCTCCAATTCACACTCTCCTAAGCAATAAATGAGAATTGAATACTTCTACACATTAAAAGAAATTTAAAATTCAAATATATTTCCACATCAAATTCAATTAATGTCATGTGGAGGCTTTCCTCCAAGTCATCATGATAGGTATATGGGTGAGGGATACTCTCACCCAATTCCATTTATGAGGTAGGACACCTCAAATGACACCTCACAAGAGGACATCTCATAATGGACACCTCACAGGGGACACCTCATGGGACACCTCATGGGACACCTCAACCCCTCCCCTAACCTTGGCCAATTCTATAAATAGAAGGCCATTTTCACCATTTTAAGGGGATCAAATTTATCTTAAAAAAACTCTATAAAAATCACTCTAGGCATACAACATCCATCATACATCAATCACATCCATTTAGTATTAGAGTCTCCATCAGATCTACTATGCTCTTTGTGATTAGACAGGCTATCAATAAAGAAGACTTTTGAAGGTGACCCAGTGAAAGATCAAAGAAGCAGCAGCATCAGGACTATATACACTTCATATTTGGCAAGTTTAGCTAAAAATAAAAAAATCATAGGTCCACTTGCAAATTTTTGGATCCAAAAAAATTTGCACCCTAGGGTGTGAAGTTTAGCTACAATAATTTTGAGGTTACCATATAGGTAAGTATGACCCCTTTTAAGGTTTTTCATATTTTTGTATAGTTTTAGTTATATTTTAAGCTAATTTTAGAGTGTATTTATCTATAGAAACATAGGGTTTGATCAAGACAAGCCCCAAAATATTCTAACCAAATTTTACATATCCAACAGATAAAAAGAATACACTCAACAAGTAATGTCTCACATGCAAGAAGCCTACTTACATCGAGGAACATACAAATGGTGAATCTAACTACCTACAACCATATTGAGGAGGGCTTCGTTAGAGAAGACCCATTTGTAGTATTGAGGGCACTATTATTAAAAGGTTTCATCTTTAAACCCTTTAAGAATATTCAATACAAAGTGGTGATTAATTGAATGTGGCTTTTTGTATGCTTTATTTTGGTAAACCCTATGGAACCACCACCAAGTTTTAGATTGATCGCTAAATAACAAGTAATATGGGCTATTTTTTATGTTTCAGTTGTTGAAAACCCAAAACAAACTCCACCAAAATCCTAAGAAGAACTTGAAGCCTAGCCCTACAAAATTATAGGCCCTAGCTCTAAGTTTGTAGGTGCAGTTCCTATTATTTGTTGTTAGGATGGATACTATCATAAAAAATGATGAAAATCACAAAAATATTTGCTTATTGTTTGGCTCACAAAAGTGGTTACAACAACATCCAAAATTTCTCAAAACTCACTTTCTAGTTTTCCATATTTTGTAACTTCATAGTGCACTTCAATTTATCTATTTTCTTCAAGTTCACACCTTCGCATGCAAATTTTGAGAGAAAAAAATTCACACCCTAACATGCAACTCTAGTTTTTAGGCTACAAAAAGTTACAAAAATAGTCATAGAGCACACAAAGGCTCCAAACTTCACAAAACACTTCACTCTATCTATTTTATCCAAGTTTGCACCCCCATATGTGAATTTTTAAACACAAAAATTTGTACCCCGGGGTGGAAACCTAGTTTTTTAGTTAAAAAAAGATCCAAAAACCTTCAAATTTAAATAAAAAAGTAAATTTTGTATTCATATTGCTTTTCTAGATTCATTTCAACATGTTTCACTCCAAATATCAATCCTCAATCGAGGTCCAATAATATAACAGAGTGCATCTAGCTATAGATGCATCTCCTATGCTTCGTTATTCTCCAAGCATTTCTTCAAGGCAATTAGAGGAAATTACCTCTATTCATTCTAATACCCTTTCTATTTCTTTGCATATCTCATCCCCATGTCATACATTGAGTGCTCATATTCCATCTTATGATCATGATCTAAGGCATCATATTCATCATCCTTCTCCCATAAGCCCCCACATGAGGACCAATATTCTCTCTTCACACCATCATGCTTCCTACCATGCTTCTCCTCATCTAAGATCACATATTCCACCTATTCTTGCTCCCCATAAATTTTCATTTCACATCACTCAACTAATTTGTATTCCACAAACTCATCTTCCCCCATTCACATCTTCTTCCTATCATCCATATTCATATTCTTTCTCATATCAATCACCACCTCCATCAACTAGCAATAATTCTCATCCCATATCCACACCCCCATATCCTCCTTACATTGACATGCAACACATCTTGGAACATCTTGACAACCTTGAGTTGTGCTTGAGCCACTATCAATGTCATACATCCATCCATAATCCAATCATGCTAGGTCCCCCCATGCCTCCACTTTTGCAAACACCCCATCCTTGAAAACAGGGTCCTTCACAACCTAGGAAAACATTTAATCCATCACTGCCTATTCAAACTCTCATTTGATCGCAATATACTCCATGTTTTACTCATCCTGCAACTAATCTCTCTCAGACCCTATCTCAAAATTTCCACCAGTTACATCGCACATGGTGCTCAGTTCTACTTGATGTAAAACTAGTTGATCCAAATTATCCAAAACTAAATGGGATATAATGAGAATCAATTTTGTGTTTATCATCACTAACAAGGGTATGATATCAACACATGTCATTTTTTCACACAACTAGTCCATGAAATTATGGATGAGGAGGAAATACAATGGATAACTCACATTCCCTCCTCTAATAAAAATCATAGCACATATCCCAATCTATTTCCCCATTTAGTTCCACCACAACCATACATTGGCACTTTAGCATCATCATCCATACCTTATCAATTCATCATGTCCATGACTGCACCTCTTATAAATATGTTAGTCGTACAAATATTTTGAATGACAATATATGACCTCTACGATAGTATACTCTACCAACATATCATTTATTTTTCCTTCATTGTACTCCCCCTCCATTATTCTCTACCCATTACTTCCTCTCCTCACTTCTCCAATTTTCCTTTCTTCTACTCCATAATCATTACCAATCCTTCCTTTCACAAATCATGCAAAATTTTCCTTTCAAAAGGATTGAAATTTACCATTCATGGCATCTAAAATAAGGGTCATATTTGACACAAATTTCCATCCATCAAATCATCTTCAAATTTCCCAAAACTAAAACTTTTGGATCAATCTCAAAAACAACTTTCCAATGATATAATTGTTGTCCAATTCTGATATTGTTTTATCCTCCAAAAACAACATAAATATTGCACCTATGTCAAAAAAAAAATTGCACACTCATGTGTGAACCTTGAGGTACAAAAATTATTACACCTCGATGTGCGAATATGATTTTTTCAATTGTATTTATCATCTTATGTATGGCTCTTTCCATCTGTGCTAAAATTACATATTTTATTCACCTTTTCACCTTCTATTTTTTAATTTTTTATCCATCTAACCTAATTGGAGAACTTCTCCTCCTTCCAATCCATATTCTACATCTAAAGGACTTCTCCTCCATACCACTCATCTTCCACATTTGGGAGACTTCTCCTCCTTACTACTCATATTCCACATATGGGGGAATTCTCCTCCTTACCACTCATATTCCACTGGGGTAATTCTCCTCCTTCCAACTCATACTTTAAAAATGGATGTATTTTTATTCCTTTTAATTTTTACATCATCATTTCTCGCCTTCTCCATACCCAATTCATCACTTGAAAGGATAGATATTCACCATAAAAAATCTACCTTGTGTTTAATCAATATTCAAACACTTAATATTGGAAATGATGAATGCCCAAGAACTTTGCTTGAGACTATCATCAACCCTCATTTGATAAGGAAAACAAAACCATAATTTCTTTTCTCAATAAAAACTCTTATCCAATACAATTTGGTATGTTATACACCATTGGATACAAGGAGATTCATGTGTGTATACTTTCTAGACCATGAACAAACCCACTAAAGTAATCATGATTAGGACCTATCTATGACTAAATAGTTGACTAGATCAAACCAAATATTAAAAGCTTGTCAAAGATAAAGTTCTAAATATAATCATCCTTTTCAAAGTTGGGACATCCTACATTGATTATGACAGCAAGGCCATATTGCATCTACTTCTTCAAAGCAATCATGGCTTAACATAAATATCATAATCAACAATACGTTTATCACTCATCATGTTCACCATTCAATAACATTTTTACTAAGCGATTCCTAACTCTAAAGGAACTCATCCACCATCATCATTCTTCATCTACTCTTTCACTAATCATGCTAATTTTTCCTTCCAAAAGGCCTAAAATTGCACATTCATCACTTCTAAAATAAGGGTCATATTTGACCTAACTTTTCACCTATCAAATAATCACCAAATTTATCAAAACTACAACAATTGGATTAGGCTCAAAAGGAGCTTTCTAATAGTATAATTTTTGTCCATTTTTGACATCTTTTGGTCCCTCAAACTGTAGAAACACTATGCAAGAGTACAAAAAAAACATTCACATACCAGGATGTTAATATTTTGGTTTAGAAAAATTCGCACATGGATGTGTGAACCCAATTTTTTTGCCACCATTTTGTGTTTTATACGTGGTCCTTTCTGGGTATACCATATTTTTGTATTTTTCATCATTTCTCACATCTTATTTTCCATATTTTTAATCGACTCATGATCATTTCTCATCTTATCCACCATCTTATCATACTAACGTCATCTATGGTTGAACCTCATAATCCTTTGACTTTACCATGTCAAGTATTATATTAAATTAGGAATTAGTCATTCGTATTTATCTCATACTCATAAAGATACATTCACATAAATGGGAATCCATTATTCATTGTTGGAATATATTATTTATTATGCAATGACATTGACATCCTTTGGTATTATCTCAAACCACACAAAACCATGAAGCATCTCACATATGGGTTAGTATTGGTACCACCCGAGTATGGTTATTAAAAATATATTAAATAGTGCATCAAACGTAAACACCATGATAATTATACACTTTTACCATATCAAGAACTCCAGATGGCTCAATATATGTGATATTTTTCTCAATGGGGTTTGGATATTATCGATAAAATCATACCAACCTCATCTAGCAATTACAACTACATAATTCCTATTATAAATTATATAAACTAAGTTCAAGATATTCTTCTCATTCAAATGGTAGGTCCTACAATCATAAAAATTCATTACTCAATACATAACCTATAACTTTGATATTTATTCCACGATAATCTTTGTTAACGATATACTTTTCAAAACCAAGAATGTTTGCGGATTATGTGATAAATTCAACTAAAACTATCAATAAAAACTTATGCACCATTCTTATTACATAACCATTTTAGAGTCATATCATTATTGACATAATCATATGCCATTGACACTTTCAGAATTTAGAACAAGTTTTCAAACTTCAACTAAAGCAAAAATATTTTTAGAACTTCAATGTCCCTAGAGCTTAAAATTTAATCATTGCAAGTTTCCATGCAAGATTTTATTAATGATGATACAACTCATCATATGTAATTTGGCCAATTTACATTCTTGGATGAATATTGCATTCACACCATTAAACATACATGTATTTACCAAGATCATCTTTTATGTGCCTATAACACTAAGGTATATTCAAACAAATTCTAAATTGAATATTTGGTCCTCAAAGAGAACCAAAAAATTACTAGCCAACTGCAACATCTTCATGATAAATGTTTGCCCAATTGGCTTGGCCCTTACATTATCAAACACAAATATGGTTTTGGGATGTATCACCTTGCTAATATGGAAGATACTGCAAAAACTTGAGCCCATCAATATCAGTCATCTCTGAGCATTATATGCCTAATCACCTTCATAAATGTTCACCATTCTTTGTATATACCATCATGGCTATTATGAAAATATAAAAATGCAAAAATAATAACAATAATAAAATCAAATGAAAACAACAATTGTCTGCTAGTGGTGTTTATTACATTGTGTTCTTCATCACACATTCTCATCATTTCTTCTTTGTTCTCTTCTTCTTCTAATTTCCAATCAATGTTGTATGCTCACGCTTTTAGCGGATACATACATTTGATTGGATTTCTTTTTATTTCTCCTTTCTTGTATTTTCTTCCTCCATTATTCTATATTTTCCTCCACATTTATTTTGCATTCTCATATTCATCACAATTCACCATCACTCATCATATCAATATCACAAGTTAACACTTTATTTCTATACTTCATTATTGATTTTTAAGTTTCTCTCCATCCCACTTTTCATTTGTATGGCATACTAGAGTAGTATCATTCTCCTAATCTTTACCTCTCATGATCATATTCTCCTTGCATATCTGATTACATAATCATACATTTTTCTCATATTATATACATATATACATGTATACATTTATTATATATACATGCATACATTTGTCATACATATCTACATGCATACACATTGTGTTCATATCCACATTTGTACATATACATTGTAAATAACATTCATGAGGAAAAATTTAGGTCAGGAATGAGTGAGCTTAAGTTTAGCAGGTACGATAGGAGTGAAGGTTTGATTTTTTTGGGCAGGAATCTCAGCCAAGGTGGCAAAGGTAGAGCATGTATGGAAGATGCAGGTGGGAACCTCGAGCATGGATTAAGTGAGGATCCAGAGGAATGCAGTCAGGCTACGGTAGATTTGGAGGTGGGCATCACGCAGGGGCTCGATCCTCCTCAGAAAGACCCCAATAAAAAAGATATGAAGGACAATGCGGGGCCCAAGAAGTGGTTGTCTTTTGCTGAGACTCTTAGTGGAAAAAGAAAGGATGTTCTCTCTATTATGCCCCTAGTTCCAGTAAATAATAAAATTTTGGCCCCAAGAAGTTCCATGAGCCCTTTTATTTCAATGGAAAAATTCTCCCTAGTAAGCAAGTTTTTTGGGAGGTAGGCTGGACATGGAAACTATCAGGGCTTGGGAAATGGGTAAATGGTGACCGATAGGTAGCTTGGAGTTGGTAGCTCTAACTTGAGGGTTCTTCATTATCTGTTTTAATAATATGGAGGATGCTAACCACATTTTAACAGGATTTCCTTGGTTTTTAGGCAAAAGGATCCTTTTTCTTAGATGATGGGGTGAATATTTTGACCCTAAAAGGCAAAATTCTAACATTACCCCTATTTGGGTTCATCTCCCAAGTATACCTGCCTAGTTCTTCAATGAATATTGGTTGTAGGGCATAGCCACAACTATAGGGGACCTGACCTCAATTGACCATGCGACCTTGGCCAGGACAAGGATGACTCATGCATGAATCTACATAAATGCTAATTTGAATAATGAATTTCCAAGGTTTGTGGATATAGAGTATGGAGAATACTATAAAAAACAATCGATAGAATACAAGAACAGGTCGACATTCTATGTAGAATTCAAAAATCAAGGACATCTATGCAATTAGTGCCCTAACCTAACAATGAATAGAGAAAAGCAGAAGTAGGGAATGCTAGACAGAGGAAATTTTAGGAGTTTCCCTAGTAGAGGTGATTTCAATCAAGAAAATTATGTTTACCAAAAAAAGAAAAGACAGTGTGCAGGGTCCCAACAAGACAAAGGAAAAAAATAGGTTTTTGACAACCAAAATACTCAGGTAAGTTCCAATCCTCTACTTTCAAATAAATTTTCAATTCTATCCAATATGGGAGTAGGAGGATTATCGAAATACATGGAAGACCAGAAACTTTAGGCTAACATTTATGACTCTCTAGAATCCCCATCAAAGTTAGAATCCTCAAACCCTAATGCTAAAAATAATGTAAGCCTCATGGGCATCACAAAGCCAAAACCTAATGCCCGATCTCTAGAATCCCCATCCAAGTTGGGATCGTTAAACCCCAATGCTAAAAATAATTAAAGCCCAATGGGAATCCCAATCCCAAACCCTAATGCTAAAGAACTTAGGAATAAAGTTGAGGCATTGGAAAATAAAAAAATCTCATCTCCCTAACATCATCACTAGGAGCCAGGTGAATCCTACTAAGGGGTCATCCCACAGACTAGAGGAATAGAATAAAAAAGGAGAATATTTGGATGTAGGGGTGGAGATATGTGAAACTCTCTAGACTGAGGAATATGGCAGTCCGGTTTGCAACAAATTGCCTCCCCCCAGTTTAGTCCTAAACAAACCAGGAGCACTGTGAAGTCTCCTCTAGATTTTGGCAGTGAAAAAATAAGAGGGAGAATATCAAATGTTGAGCATCAAAAAATTAAAACTGATAATGACATTTCCAATGGAAAATAGATAACCTTGTTTCAATAGGTTATTTCGGGTTCTAAAGACAACAAATTAGGAAAACCCCCTCAAGGGAGGGGGAGAGGAAGAAATCCCAAACAATCTAAATGAAGTTCCTCTCATGGAATGTGAGAGGCCTCAATGGCTTGCCCAAACACAGGGAAGTTAGTGCAATAAGAAATCAAGTGAATCCAACTATTATTATGTTGCAAGAAATAAAAACTGATGAGATTCAGTCAAAAAAAGTAGCAAATAAAATTTGGAATCAAGGGGATATGGTTTGCAAATCATCCAGAGGAGTGTTTGGAGGCCTTATGATTTTGTGGGATCTCCATATAGTACAAGGAACCATTATTCAGAAAGATGATAGTGTTCTTAGTGTTTTATTTAAGGAAATAAACAACATCAGGTCGTGGATCCTTTAAAATATTTATGCCCCAACTTCAATTAAAGGGAGAGCTCTACTGTGGGAGTACTTAGGCAATCTGAGTGAAATCTTCCACAATGTCCCTTGGATTATGGCTAGGTATTTTAAAAATCCTCTTTACCCTTCAGACAAAATGGGTGGAAATGGACCACCTATCAGGAGCATGGATGAGTTCAATGACTTTGTGAACTCCAAAATGTTAATAGATGTAAATCTTAGAGGAGAAAATTATACCTGGAGTAATCGGCGGATAGGGTGTCATCTCATTCAAGAAAGGCTTGACAGGTTTTTTCTATCAAAGGAGGCTACAACACTATTCGGTAATTCTACCCTACAAGACCTTCCTAAAATTGCCTCTAATCATAATCCTATTTTTTTGGAGATCCATAAATCTTTTTCCTTCAATAAACATTTCATATTTCAATCTATATGGATCAAACATTCTAGTTTTAGATATAACTTAATTCAGTGATGGCAGCAGCCTGTTAGGAGTAGTGCAACTTTCAAAATTGCTGGCAAATTAAGGTTTGTTGAGAAGCTTCAAACTTGGAACAAAGAGGTCTTTTGGAACCTCTTTGAAAAAAAATAGGTTGTTGAAATTTTGAAGATAATTGATCAAAGGATTCAACATGGTGATGCTGATGAAACTACTAGGCAGGAGGAACGGATAAAATGAGCAGAGTTTCATAATATTTTGGCCTATGAGGAATCTCTTGAAATCCATTCCTAGCATAATAAATGAGGATATAAACCTTAATATTCTAGCTTCCATTTCTAATGAGTAAATTAAGCAAGCCTTGTTTAGCATGGATCTAGAAAAATCCCCGGGACCCGATGGCTTTCCCCCTCATTTCTATCAAGATTTTTGGGACATCGTAAGTGAGTATGTAATTTTTTCTATCAGAGAATTCCAAGCAAGTAGTCATATCCCAAAAGGTCTCAACTCTACTTTTATTTATCTAATTCCTAAGAAGCAAACCCCTGAATCTATGGCTAACTTTAGGCCAATAAGTCTATGCAATGTTTCTTACAAGATCCTAACTAAAGACATTGTAAATAGAATGAGAGATGTTTTGCCCCGCATCATAGATCCATTCTAGGGAAGCTCTGTCCAGGTCAGGTCAATCTTGGATGGAGTTATCATAGTTCATGAATCTCTGCACTCTGCTCATAAGACTAACAGGTCTTTTTTTGCCCTCAAGCTTGATATGAACAAAGCATTTGATAGGCTAAATTGATACTTTATGATTAATGTCCTTATTAATTTTTGTTTTCACCACCAATGGATTAATTTGATCAAAGAATGCATTTCTCAAGCATGGTTCTTGATTCTGGTTAATGGAACAACTTTTGGTTACTTTCAAATTCATAGAGAAATTTGGCAGGGGGACCCTATCAGCCCCATGTTATTCATCATTATGGCAGAAGCTTTAGGAAGAACCATAAAAAATGCTTGCATTTCAAGGCTAATATAAGGAATCAAGTCAACATCTCTCACTAGGTATGTTTCTCACCAAAAATTCATTGATGATACCCTTCTATTGACTAAGGCATCGGTGGTTGAGGCCAAAAGAATTAAATACATCCTACAACTCTATGAGGACGATGTTGGTCAAAAAGTTAATTTTAGTAAAAGCAAGTTATATTTATTGAACACCCTCATTCAGAGGTAAGGAAGGATTGTAAAAATTTTAGGGTGTGATATAGCAAACCTCCCCACTTTGTATCTTGGTTTCCTTTTCATTGGTTCTTCGAGGGAGTCACTGTGGGATCAGGTTATTGAAAGAATTCAAAAAAACTTGTTGGATGGAAAGGTCATCTTCTATCTCAAAAGCTAACCCTCACTAAGGACTCTCTAAAGAAAATTCTTGTCTATTTCCTCTCCATATTCAAAGCCCCTATGAAGGTTTTCCAAAAAATTGAGAAACTCCAAAAAGAATTTTTATGGACTGGATCAGAGGAGAAAAAAATGATACACCTTGTAGGATGGACCAAAGTGTGTAGAACCATGGTAAATGGGGGCTTAGTTCTAAGGAGAATTTCTCATATAAATTTAGCTTTACTAGCTAATCAGGCGTGGCACCTCATTTTTTGTGAAGAAAATGAATGGACAGCTATCATCAAATGAAATTATCTTAAAAATATGGAATTTCCAAGTGACTTAGTTCCAATCAGAGGTTCTGCTTATTGGAAAGCAATTCTCAATTGTAAGGAAATCATCAAAAAATGTTTAAGATGGGTTTTAGGCAATGGTGAGAGGATAAATTGCTAGAATGATAGGTGGGCTAAGGACGAACCACTGACATAATATCCTAACTTAGCCCGAATCAAAGATATCATGAAAGAACTCATTGGAATAAAATTCTTTGATTATATGGTTGAGGATAGAGGTAGAATGAAGTGGAAACAAATAAGGATTCAAGGATTTCAAGTGGAATCAAATGATCTTTATAACATTATCGGGCAACATTTTATCCCCATGAGACCCAAGGAAGATCAAGTGACCTGGGATCCTATGGAAAATAGGCAGTTCACTGTTAAATTAGTTTACAATATTCTACTTGATGACGAGGATTTTGTCCTCCAAAATGACTTAGTTTGGATAAAAAATTTAATTCCAAAAATTGTAGTCTTTTCATGGATGGTTATCCAAGTAAGAATTCAAACCATTGATAATATGATGCGTAAAGGTATTTGTATCACTAATCGATGTTATTTTTACAGGTCTAATTAGGAGACCATTTATCACATTTTTCTTGATTGTCCTAAATGGGGTTTTTTAGGCCTTCAATATTTCTTGGGTTAAACCAGCCATCGTACTTGATTTTTTCGTCTAGTGGCCTTACCCCTTTTCAAGCCAAAGAATTAGATACACGTGGAAAAATTTTCTCAATCACTATATTTGGTAGGTGTGGTTAGAAAGGAACCATAGAGTCTTTAATGAGTCTATCAATGATCATCAAACTATCATTGCCAGGATCCTATCCTTTGTCGATGAGAATGTGAACCTTATCCCTTTTAATAGTCGTAAACCTCATCTGTAGGAGACCACGATTGCTCAATATTTAGGCTTAACCTTGTTAGATTAGTATGTTCCTATGGTAGTCAACCCTAGAGCCAATTTTAAGTGGTCCCCACCTCCTACGTGTTGGTTTAAGCTTAATTTTGATGGAGCAGCTAAGGACAATCTTGGAAGAGTAGGCATTGGAGGCATTGTGTGAGATCATAATGGGAATATGATGCTTGCATTTTCTAAATATTTGGAAACAAGGACGAACAACGAAGCTAAAGCTAGAGCTATGTGGAGAGGCCTTCAAATGAATCAAGACTTAGAAGGCAATTTGATCATAGAAGGAGACTCTATGCATGTTATAAATCTCCTCAATAATTTGAAAACACCTCCTTGGAGGATTAAAATAATTTTTGAAGAGGCTAGGATCCTTTTCCAAGGAATATAGGATAGAAAAGCCCAACATGTCTTTTAGGAAGCTAACAAAGTTGTTGATAAGCTAGCCAATTTGGGTGTTGATGGTGACAAAATTTTTAAATGGGAACACGATGTCCTAAGTGAAGTAGAGGAGCTTATTAAACAATAATGCCAAGAATGATAGTCAGATTTACCAATAGGGAAGGCACCGTAAGTTTGAAGGCTATGAGTATTCCCTATCTTTTTTGAAATGGACTCATAATAAAAATTATTCGAGCTATCAGTCTTTGTGGATGTTGCTTGGAAATACCACAAAGACTAATGGGGACAGTCACATGTCATATAACATGGTTCCTAGTCATCTTAGTAATTTGAGGTTGGTTGATAATCATAGGCCAGGAAAGAAATAACAATATAAGACTTCAAACTAGAGCCATGTGGACCACTAGATAGCCACCACCATAAATATAGCCAGTAGGTTCACTTCTCCAAGGTTGATTGGCCAAGATGGGATGTGGTCCCAAAGCTTGTCATATACGAAAGAAAGCAATTACCAAAGAATTATTAAGAGTAACTGTCAATACAGAGCTTGTGGGAGTTTTTTTAAGTACTTTGCTATGTGTGTCTGCAAATTTTTATTTCTTAACTATTTTAAGGAAGGGATATGTGTCTGTTTCTTTTTTTGTCATTATGATGCAGGTGTGTTTTCTTAGGTTATACCCAAAATATTGTATGGGAAGTTTCTTTTTTATAACAGGCTATGTGCCTTACCGGATGTAATGGCTTTGATGACATGTAGATTTTACATATATAGGATCCTTAGTAAGGACATGCTCATCAACAACCCTAGGCTAATTTTTGTAAAAGATTTTGAGTCAACGTAAAAAACCTAGTATTAATGCTATAGTATCTTATCTACCAAAAAAAAAATTCATGAGGAATTAAAAATACACTTGTTATCATGATAGATTTGGTGTCCAATCCCTTTTTCATGAAATTGGATCGTAAAAAAGCAGTTATTTGACCACTTACAATTAAGTCAAACAACCATCATCTAAAGTTGGAAAATTCTAAAAGCACTTCAAATATTCCCTTGGTTGACTTGAATTATTTTATGGACCACTTACATGTCTCACACATTAAACAAAATTTGAGTATATAACAGGCAATATCGTGTTTATATAGGCCATCTAGCAAAATCACTCCACTCATCCTATTATTTGTGCAATATAAAAAGGTCATAAGATCGATAAAAGGACAAGCTACAAAAAATAAAATAGAAATGGATATAAAACAAAAGCAAACACCCCAAAAAGAACCCTACAAAAAGAGCACCACCATAAAAAGAGAATCAAAATAGAAAATAAATTCAAATAAAAAAGAGTAGTATAAAAAATATTGAATCCATGAGGTCCTCATGTCCATAATAAAAATCATGGGGTGATTTCCATCACCATAAATAGGCTATAGAAACCTATATGGTAGTGGTATCCACATTACAAGTGGTAACATGTCTATCATATTAGCAACATTATTTTGTATAAACCACTACACGCTTGTGGATGAGCTAGCTTACAGGATAAGTTTACAATCAATTGAGCCAATCTTCCTTCAAAATGGATAAATGAAAATCACTTCACATACATTGGTCCATGATTGACTTTCATTCAGTTAGACTAGTTGTGATTTTCAAAGAATCTTGTCCAATAATTAAATTAGTTTTATTGTTCAAACTATGACGTTTGACTCTCTTAAAATTATTCTTTACATTCAAAATCTTTGAAATAATGGAAAATATCACATCACAACTTTTTTTACAAAAATATAAGTGTTTTATTCTTTTGTTATTCATACAATCAATCATGTCCACTTGTTCATATTCACATGTAAACCATCATCCAACACATGTTTGTTTATCTTTTACTCATTAGGGATTATGTCATCATTAATATTCATCTACACTACATTATTTGCACTCATTTTATATGCCATATCATTCCATATTACATACATCATTAAATCCATTCCACATTCATTACACACTTTACCTTCATATCATCCACTACATTCTTGCTTGCATCTCATGAATTATGTGTTATACAATCACTCATCTTCACCTACATTGCATCATTAACGATCATTATAATCCAACTACAATTACATTCCACACATGTCTATACATTCATTTGTATACATAGATTCTATCATTTATTTAATGTATATCCAATCATCCATCATCACCAACATCTCAAACGTTATAAATCATCAATGCATTCATATTTTTATGCTACATCCATACATTCACATGAATTACAACACATTCTTCATCATACATGTACATAACATCACATAATAATATGTATATATATCATCTCAAAAATACCATCCAACTACAAAACAAGATGTGCCATCTTAGCCACTACATCACATATACATATCACTCATATAATAAAAAATATAAAATTGATGGTCTCATGGCTACCACCCAAAAAAATAGACATCAACCCTGCTATTCATTAGAAATCTTCGCACTCCCCTCGTATGGGTTCCATTACTTGAGATATCATATCTTGGGGCATACAAGACCTCTAGGTCATCTTGCTATCATTGCAACCTCTGCATATTGGCACCTTGTACCCTCAAATGCTCCATCTCTCTCAACTCTCACTCCATATCTCTCTAATACTAGAGAGGCTCTATCCACCATCCATACTAAGATACCACTCTCCCAATACACCATTTCATATATCAATTCATTCTCTCTTATGACATTGCTAATTGATCTATAGTTCATGCAATTACTTTCCCAATCATACCAATTTTTCCTTTCACAAGGTTTGAAATTGTGCATTCATCACCTCAAAAAGAAGGATCATATTTGACCTAAATTTTCCCCATTAAACCACCTATAAATTTCCCAAAACCACCACCATTTGATCAAGCTCAAAAAGATCTTTCTAGTGGTATAATGTTTGTCCAATTATGACATCGTTTGATCCTCCAAATTTAAGAAACACTACACATGGGTCAAAAAAAATATTTGCATGGGCATGTATGAATATTTTTGTCCACACCCCCATGTGCAAATATTTTGGTTCGCACCCCAACATACAAATATTCTGGTTTACAATAGTAGATTTATTTTCCAAGTATGCTCCTTTTTGTGCATTACAACATTCCTATTTAACAAGGTGGCCAAGGTATTTTTTGATTTTGCTTTTAAATTACATGGTATATCCAACACCATTGTGAGTGATTATGACATTGTCTTCAACAGTAATTTTTAAAAATAATTGTATACCCCCACGTGCAACTATTTTGGTTCACACCCCCACATGAAAATATTTTTGCACCTCAAATTTTTACCTCCATCTTGTGTTTCATACCTGGTACTTCCTTTTGTATAACATATTTTTGCATTTTCCATCATTTTCACCTCAAAATATTCATATTTTTCAATCAAATCATCACCACTTCTTGTTTCCTCCATCACCAATTCATCACTTTAGGGGGTAGGAATCCAAAAAAAAATAAAATATGTCTTTCACATGATCAAACAACTTAACATCCAATCATAGATATTACATCTTCCTAATAAATTTTTTGGTGAATATTATCTAAATTCATCATTTGCTATGATAGATACAAAAGTAGAATTTCTCTTCTCAATCAAAATTCCAATTCAAAATGCATATTTAATAAACCCTAACACCTATGACTTTAGATAGCTCATGGATTACCTTCTTCATAGTGGTAGTCATAAGACCACTTTTGAATGAAGCACCTGACTAAGCTCTACCTTACAACATCAATGGTTTGTCAAATATCATCAAGAACTCATCAATCAATCAAAAGCAAAAAAATTACTAACCCATTCATTTACCTCCATAATTGGAACATCTCAAGTTGATCACAAAATCAGGCAGTCTTACATCTTCCCCCCAAAAGCAATCATTATGACATTACAAAGTGTTATACCCAATAACAAATCACCTCTTTTATCAATGCATCTCTCTCGCAATCATCCACAAGTCATCAACCACAAATTATTTGCCTTCCAAATCATCCCATCCATTCATGTCATTAGTTTTTATACTAAATCATGTTTTCACACAACACAGTATAAAAAGAGATAAATGTAGACACCTAGAATTTGCACATTGTTACTTTCCTCATATTCACATCCAATCAATTTGCAAAACTCATAAAATTTGGATAAATTGGTTTCAAAACACTATTCATTTATTAATATCACTATTCATCACTCTTAGCCCCCTTGGATTAGTTAAGCCCTTTCCTGTGCTTAAATATGGGTCCTCATGCAACCGCAATCATAAATTAATTAAGGTTTAATTCCCCACCATGGTCAAAAAGCACTTTATGGTCAAACGACATGGTCAATTAGACTAATCAAAGCTTAATCTTAACTCTTCCACCTCACCTAGTCTATTTTGACTAGCCTAGTCTAGTATAAGTCTAGACTTTCCACCTCTCATTCAGATATTTCCTCCACTTCACACTCTTTTGGGTATTAAATTAGAATTATAGACTTTTGCACATAAAAAGGAATTTCAAATTCAAATATATTTCCACCTCAAATTCAATTAATGCCATGTGGAGACTTTCCTCTAGGTTATCATGACAGATATATGGATGAGGGATTATGGTGAAGGGCTAATCCACCCAACACTCCCACAATACAAAAAATCACAACAAATTTCAAATAACGATACCCAATAATAATACTTGATAACAATACTCAATAACAATACTTGATGAGGGGATATAAAACAAAAACAAATACAATCTTATGACAACAAGGGCCGATTTGATTACAAAGAAAAATGAGAGGAAATTTTTAATCTAGAGCCACAATATGTCATTTGGGCCTCCATATGGTAATCTATCTTTCCCCTTTTATAACTCCCATAAACTCTTATAGAAAGTGTAACTCCTCTTTTTTTTATTCCACCCCATTTTGAAATACATTGAGCATTTAAAAATACCATCATTAATGAATAAACTGGACAGTTAAAAATACCATCATTAATGAATAAATTGGGCATTTTAAAATACCATAATTAATGAATAAATTGGGCATTTAAAAAATACCATCATTAATGAATAAATTCAGCACTTAAATTACCATAATTAATCAATAAATTGGGCATTTAAAAATACCATAATTAATGAATAACTTTTGCATTTAAAAAAATGATGAGTTTGGTGGACCACTGTCAATGTGTATAACTGTCATTCATTTTTCCTTCCCAGAAAGATATTCATTTGAAAATACAATTTTTTTGGGTGATGCAAGATTGTCCTTACACCACTGGATTCTCTTGCATCATACACCTAGGGTAAATTGAGAAGTGACCTTCACTTCTTTAGTGTTGTATGAAAACCAATATGGTCAACCTTTACCTTAGAAAATTATGATGAATCTTCAATAGGTTTTCCTTTCCACTTAACTAGATATTCTTCATATTACCTGTTTCTTCTACCCATACCACTATCCAATATTTTCTCTATCTCTTCTTTCTCTGGAGTAGATGCTAGAATATTACACCATTCTTCTATTGGTCCATTCTCATTGTCTCCTTCATGATACTCTGTCAAGTCAAAAAAGTTGAACACATATGATATGTTAATTCCATCTCATATGCATTTCCTAAATCATGTATATTTATGATCCTACATGGTCCAAACTTCTTCATTTTTAACTTGTTATATGTTTTAACAAGAAATATTTATTTTCTCAGATGAACCATAACTTAATCTCCAACCTGGAATTCCTTAAACCTCCACTTCTAGGGTGCCTTTGCCTTGTATTGAGTATTCATCTTATCAATATAATTCATTACCACTTCATGCAAGTTCTTCAAGTAAACTGCAAAGTCCTTGGAATTAGCACTACTCTTTTCTCCTTTGCCCATATTCCTCAACTCAGAAGAATTCCTTGGACTTCTCCCATATACAATCTAGAACGAGGATTTACTAGTACTCCTATTGACAGAATTATTATAAGAAAATTTTGACTGTGGTAAAATCAAATCCCATCCCTTAGGCTTATCTCCTACTAAGCATATTAGTAGGTTTCCCAAACTCCTATTTGCCACCTCTATTTGTCCAATAGTCTATGGATGGTGTACAAAATTGAACTTCAAATCTATCTTCAGCTTCTTCCATAAGGTCCTCAAGAAATAACCAATAATTTTTTTATCTATGTCTAAAACTATACTCTTTAGTAGACCATGTAGTCGTACCACCTCTCTAAAAAACAACCCTACAATGTTAACTGCATCACTAGTTTTGTATAAGGGAATGAAATGTGCCATTTTAGAAAACCTATCAACCACCGCAAATATTGAGTCATGTCCTCTTTGTGTCCTTGGAAAATCAATAACAAAATCCATGCTAATATCTTCCCATGGTTTCTCTAATACAGGTAATGGTTTATATATCTTGATGTTCTATCTTACACCTTTGACCATCCAACATAGTCTACAAATTTGTACAAACTTCTTCACATCTTGATATAATTGTGACCAATAATAGTTCTCACTAATAAGGGAAATGGTCTTATCCCAACCATAGTGTCCAACAAATCCTCCACTATGCTTCTCCTTGATAAGGTTCTCTCTCATAGAACTCCTTGGAATGCACAACTAATTTCCTCTAAACAACATCCCATATTGGATTAATAAATCCAATCATTTGGTTCTATCCAAAGTAATAGGTTTTAATAATGCTCTCCAAGCTTCTATAAAATTTGGATCTTCAGGGTACAAACTCTTGAGCTTGTTAAACCCAACAACCTCCACCTTCATCTCTATCAATAAAATTTACCTTCTACTTAAGGCATTTGCAACTTTGTTTGACCTTCCACTTCTGTGCTTCAACACAAAATTATAACTTTTATTTGATAAACTAACTCTTGGTATCAAATCCATCTAGTGACTAATCTTCCTCACAAGTGGTAAACCTTCAAGTACATTATCTGATACAATATATTGGAATTCTTCCAGAATATATGAGACTTCTACTAGTAAACCTTCACATTTTTCTTTATTAACTCTAGGAATCAATGCATAGCACATATGTTCGTGCTTAATACCATCCAACAATTTTCTACCATGAACTAAAAAAATTCTTGCACTACTACATATCTTTTCTTCCACCTCCTTTAGGGGCTTCAAATTGTGGTGAACTCCATCCTTTTTCAAGGAATAAGTGTTGGCATATCCATCATGTACTACACACAAATAAAATTACCATGGACTCCCCAATAACATATGACAAGCATTCATAGCCATGATGTCACACAGTACCTCATCTTGGTAACTTCCAATATTGAACTTCACTTAACATTATTCATTGACTAAAGCTCTATGGTACTTCTGTAGCCATGCAATATGATATGGATGCAAGTGTCTTCTTCTCTCCAACTGTAATTTTTTAACCATATCCTCTAAAACTAGATTATCAGTACTATCATTATCAATGATAACAATACAAAATTTACCTTCACCTTTGCACCTTATGCAAAATAAACTCTTTCTCTAAATTGGATCTTTCTCCTAATTTAGAAAGGCTCTCCTTGTGACCGAAACTTATCCTATTTTTGCATCTTTAGAATGCTCAAATTCAGCACCTTCATATACATGAGCAACTTGTGCATTACCTTTAGGTCTCTTATTCGTCCTTCCTTGATGTTGTGGACACTTGTATGCTCGATGTTCTTATTCTCAACATTGGAAATAGGTTCCATGAAATCCTCCTCTTCTAGATTCTCATCAAAATATTCCTCTTCATCTTTGGTCACCATTATTTTTCTCATGAGGGTGGTAAGCATTACCCCCTTTTTGGTTTTGACTATTGCTAACTTCTTCATTCTTCTTTTGGTCTTTATTTCATCCTCCATATGGTATTTCACCAGTACTTCCACCATGACCTCTTTCTCTCTGCTTGCTTTCAAATATTTAGAATGGCCTCTTCTAATCATTATCTTGTAGAACTCTTATGTATACTCTTTGAAAAACTTTCTTGCCTCAAACCTTGCATTTTCTTCAACAAATCTAACCCGTAATAAATTGGAGTGAAATATCTCTTTAAATTTTCCACCATTAAATATCATATTGTTATTCTTTGTTTTTCTCATCTATTTCTATCTATTTGTACTTCCTTCCACTACATATTAGTGTGACCCTTCAACTTTGTCTTTGTAAATTTGAACCTCTCAAGATCTTCCACCTCCTCATACTCAAAGTACTCCTCCATATCATTGATCCAATCGATCAACTATTTTGGATTAATATTCTTAAAAAATGTAGAAACATCAAGCTTCAAAATTTTTCTAATATGGGATATGACCTTAAATAATTTGACTTACATAGGATCTACTACATCCTCTTCTTATTTTAATTAAGCTTCTTCTTTAGATTCATCTTCAATTTCATCTTCTCTGCTTGGATCAAAATCTCTATGCATATCCTCTTGTAGTGGTTTAACTTATCTTTGTAGGGATATAAAACCATCTTCTAGTACCACAATATTTCTACCACCACCACAGTTTCTTCATAGAGGCATTATGATAACTTTTATTACAACCCACAACCACATGTCTTGGTGCAAACTACATCACGTTCGATGATCTATTTACAAAATCAAGAGCTACCACTCTGATACCACTTGATGAAGGGCTACTCCATCCAACACCCTCATAGTACACAAAATCATAGAAAATTTCAAATAACAGTATCCAATAATAATACTTGATAACAATACTCAATAAAAATACTTGATGAGGGGTTACAGAACCAAAACAATACAATCTTATGACCATAAGGTCCAATTTGATTACAAAGAAAAATGAAAGGAAATCTTAATTTGGAGCCACAATCTATCATCTGGGCATCCATTCAGTAATCTCTATTTCCCCTTTTATAACTTCCATAGACTCTTCTGGAAAGTGTAACTCTCCTTTTTTTTCCACCATTCCTTTTCAAAATATATTAGGAATTTAAAAATACCATCATTTATGAATAAATTGGGCATTTAAAAATACCATCATTAATGAATAAATTGGGTATCTAAAAATACCATCATTAATGAATAAATTGGACATTTAAAAAATACCACCATTAATGAATACATTGGGCATTTAAAAATACCACCATGAATGAATCAATTGGGCATTTAAAAATACCATCATTAATGAATAAATTTGGCATTTAAAAATACCATCATTAATTAGTAAATTGGGCATTTGAAAAAAATGGTGATTTCGGTGGACCACAGTCAATGGGTAGAACCATCATTCATTTTTCCTGCCCAAGAAGATATTCATTTGAAAATACAATTTTTTTTTGGTGATGCAAGATTGTCCTTACACCATTGGATTCTCTTGAATCATATTATCTCACCAAATTTCATTTATGAGGTAGGACACTTCAAGTTACACCTCAAATTAGGACACCTCACAATGGACATATCACAAGGGACACCTCATGGGACACCTCAGCCCCTCCCCTAACCTTGGCCAAGTCTATAAATAGAAGGCTATTTTCACATTTTAGGGAGACCAAATTTAGCTTAAATTTTTTTTATAGAAATCACTCTAGGCATACAACATCCATCATACATCAATCATATCCATTTAGTATTAGAGTCTCCATTAGATATACTATGCTCCTTATGATTTAGATAGGTTATCAATAAAGAAGGCAACTTCTGAAGGTGACTTGGTGAAATATCAAATAAGAAGAAACATCGGGACTGCATACACTTCATATTTGGCAAGTTCGGCTAAACATTTAAAAATTTGCAGGTCCACTTGTAAATTTTTGGATCCAAAAAATTTTGCATCCCAGGGTGTGAAATTTAACTACAATAATTTTGAGGTTACCAGATAGGTAAGTATGACCCCTTGTAATATTTTCATGTTTTTGTACAGTTTTAGTTATGTTTTAATCTCATTTTATAGTCTTTTTATTTGTATAAACATGGTGTTTGATCAAGACAATCACCGAAATACTCTAATCAAATTTTGCAAACCCAATAGGTACAAATAACACACACAACCAATGGTGTCTCATGTGCAAGAAGCCCAACTACATCGAGGAACATACAAAAGGTGAATCTAATTTCTTAAAACCATATTGAGGAGGGCTTCCTTAAGGAAGATCCATTTGTAGCCTTGAGGGCACAATTTTAAAAAGAATTCATATTGTAACCCTTTAATCATATTCAATACAAAGTGGTGATTAATTAAATGTGGTTTTTTGTATGCTTCATATAGTTACTATATAAATTCTATATGGTAAATTGGTTGAACATATAAATGAGTTGGTGATCACATTGATTAATAATATACATGAATTAAATGAGTTGCAATATTTTGTTAATAAAATAAATAAATTCAATATACTTATTTCTCAATTTTACATATAATTTTTCTTGGATATAAATATGTTTATAAAGATACATATAAATCTATTATATCATTGAATTTCAGGATAAGAGTTTACAAATCATGTTGGAAATTAAGTAAATATTTTTATTCAATGTTGGAAATTCTATTAAAATGAAATATACCTAGAAATTCATCCAAGTGTAAGAATAATCTCTTATAAATAGGTGATAGTAATTTTATGTCTAAATAATCTAAGATGATAATAGTTTGCAAAGAAAAAATGTTATGTTGAAATAAGCTTGATATATATATATATATATATATATATATATATATATATATATATATATATATATATATATATATATATAGATATTCAAGCTTATTTCAACATATCCTTTTTTTCTTTTTTTTTGATCAACATAAATATAAATGAGAGGAAAATTTGCATGGATATCATGGAAGAAGAAAAGAATATACAAAATATTGTTTGAAATAGATTAGATATTTCTAAAGTTATGGGAAGACTTTTGTGCATGGAAAATACATTTAATAAACTTAAATCTACATTTAAATCTATTATATCATTGAAGTTTAGGATAAGAGTTTCCAAAGATGATAATAGTTTTCAAAGAACAAATGTTGTGTTGAAATAAGGTTTAATATGAATATATATAAATATATATATATATATATATATATACACTTCCATGGTTCTACAATTATATTTTAAAAGCTAGACATAGGATTCCATGTATATATAGATGTTGCAGGTAAAGTTTACATAGATTGTGCTATAATTGGGGTCAAAATTTCCCACAAGCCACTCAAGGATGCTACCATTTTTACAAAGAGAAATTAAAGTAAATCCTACAAATACATGAAATGTAAAGTTGTCGATAAACTTTACTAAGCTAATACTATTGCTATTTATAGATTACAAGGGGAGAATTTTCCCTCTAAAATTTGTAGGATGAGTTGACCTTCTATATACACATTTCCTTGGAATTCTAAATTATAATGGAGAAGCCCTTTGTTGCCATTATTTTCATTCTATAGCTTCTATGGTCATAGGTCCATTATCCTTAATCATTAATAGTTTACCTCCCCTTATTTTATTTATATATCTAAAGTATTATTGGTAGATATCCATATTTTCTTAGTAATGTTGTACTATATTTCATTTTCCTAGGTAACCACACACTCACCTATATCTTCCTTGGTATTGGTCTCCTCATCTGCATTTGAATTTATCCATTGATTCAAGGCTTTATTTTGTTCACATGGTTAGGAATTTTTGCTTGACTCTTGTCTTCGAGAATTTAAAAGTTCTAACTAGTCTCTTTATCAAGCATTCATTCTGTTTTTGTTCAAAAAACTCTTGATTGCTTTCACAACTTTCCCATTTATTACTTTATTTTATTTTATTCTTTATCCTTTTCTTTGTTCATGGTAACTTTTTCTCTATGATGCATATATATATATCCTTTTTTTTTCTTTTTCTTTTGTGATCAACATCAATATAAATGAGAGGAAAATTTGCATGGATATCATGGAAGAAGAAAAGAATATACAAAATATTGTTTAAAATAGCTTAGATATTTCTAAAGTTATGGGAAGACTTTTGTGCATGGAAAATACCTCTAATACACATAACAAATTTGTTATAATGGTTTGACAATATTTTTGCTATATTAACTATTTTACTAAATTAGCATGAAATTATGTTATGATTGGTTACATTCAACAAAATAGTTAAGTAGGAAAAACTATTTTAGATATAATTGAATCCTTAGCTGTAGACACGAAAACAACACCAATCCAATTATGTGGCTACAAGAACTGACCGAATTGGCATACACACCCCCTAGGGCAGCCTCTAGAGGTTAAACAATGGTCCTAACCACTCCAAAATCAGATTTGGAAGTTCAAAGGTCAATTTGGCACCTTTTAAGCACTTTGCTCCCTACTTGTCCCACCCTTGGATTATTAGAATCTTATTCGTCCCACCCTAGGACAATTAGCAGCAATCATCCCAGGGTGGGATGAGTAGCAGGTTTGACTAGCAAAAAAATTCAAACCTCGATAGATCCGCCACTTAACTGCACCTTCAGAGCATGCAATTGCGAGTAACGGTTTCAAATCTAAGAGAAGAACTTCAGTCAAGCATGCCTTGACCATGGAGGACTCATGCAAGGAGACTCTAAATCAGGGAGGAATCTTCTCTCCCAAAAAATGCGTGGCAAGCCAAGTGGTGCCCTCGCATGCGCACTCAAAGAGGGAGACCCTAGGTCTATAAAAGGGTGATCCTCCTGAAACCAAATAAAAACAAAGCTGGAGAATTTGGAGCAACAGAGTACTGCCAAATTATACTAATATTCCCCCTTTGTGCTTCTTACATCCCTAATTTATCTTTTGGAAGAGAGGTTATCGGGTGAACACTAGGAATACAATCGTGACCCAAAACCCAAGAAATCATCCACAATCCCATAAAAAATTCACCTACACAACCCCCTAGGAGTTTTTGGACCCATCCCAAGTAGATTGGTGTCAAAACCAGATCCCAAATGATGGGCATCCTGCCCCTGGGTGCCCCCCAAACTGCTGTAGTCCTAATCGTCCCACCCCAGAGTGATTAGAAATCCATGAATAATTTCTCTACTATTATTTTTGCATTATGTTCTAGTTGGTTTACTTATGCTTCTTTTCAAGTTTCATTGCATTCTGACTTGATTTGACCATGTTTTTATCATTTTACGCTTTTACTAACATACAAGGAGCGCCTTCAGATATGGGACAATATGGGAATAATATACCAAATCAGACCATCTGGGTCATCCCAAAATTCCCATTTTAGCCTAAACCCAAGTTTTCATGAGTTTTTGAGGTCTCCGGGTTGGACATTTGAAAGGTTTCTTTTGCATGTTTTGTGATAGTCCTAATCGTCCCACCCCAGAGCGATTAGAAATATATGCATGATTTCCTAACTATTATTTTTGCAATGTGTCCTTGATGATTTTTTTATGCCTCTTTCAAATTTTGGGTTCATTATGACATGTTTTGACCATCATTTTGCTATTTTATATACTAACTAGCCGGAGGCCCTGGGGATTGCATGTTTTCCCTCTATCTGCATATGATATTAATTGTTTGCTATTTCTATGTACATAGAATCTCATTGCTAGGAACACCATAGGGGTAGTAAGGAACACATGAACACACAAACACATGGACGCAAGTGACGAAAACCTTTGGCCCGCCCATTTTGAAAGTGAGGCATGTGGAAGACATTGGAATTGTACCATCTGTTGATGTAACAAAATGTATCAAATGTTTTGAGACCTAAAGGGGGGACATATTATAACCTAATAGAAATAAAAATTAATAAAATAGGCTCCGCTTTGTATTTACTTGCTTACATATCGTTTATGCATTGTTTCCTTTGTGCATTGCTTTCTCGTATTTGTAGGACTTAGCATTTTTATATCAATTTTGTTTGCACCATCTGGTCTAGCACGCCATCACTATGCATTCATATTTCAGTGGTGATCATGGTGGGACCCTGTCCCATGCTATTTGTATCATGTTTTTGATCAAAATTTTATGTTTTTCTTGCAGGTGTTATTCATTCGAGCACTAGACTACTACTCGTGCCACCCTGTGACAAATATAGTCTTGGAATTCATGCCACCCCGGGATGAATACAAATTTGTCTCACCCTAGGATGAATATAGACCTACTATTCATACCACCCTAGTAATATTAGCTCTCTGTACATTTTCTGAGCAGAAACTTAGAGGCATCTGGTTTGGGCAGAGAAGAGGTAGGTTTTCTGGACATCCTCTGTGTATTTTTGTTTCTGTCTCTACAATTTTTCTATTTTCTTTGCTTGCATAAGGAAGTTTGTTGTATGTTTATTTCTTTGCACAAGTAAAAGGAACCACACACACCATGTAATAAAATCAACATCAAGGAGTTGGTCTTAATACCCCAACACTTGATTAAGACCAACGATGGATTTCATCACCACCTTGGCTTGGATTTTGCATACATGACCCTGATCATGACTGTTGCTAGACATAAATCCTGATGAAAGCTGACCAAGTGTAGTGAGGCTGATCCTCAGTGCATGAGGATAAGTATTCTATGGTAGGTTTCAAAAATAGAGTGATTCCCCTTCCGTACCGCCTATGTTCCATGCACTTTTCTGCTCTCACGTACCAATAGTTTCCCTCACGTAAGGGCGGGTATATTGAGATGTTCGGTATAATGGCCTGGCAGTGGTATATTGAAGGGGTGACCATTTTGGATATATAAGAGCCATCATCATAAATGAATAACAAAATTTTCTTTACATAGTTTGCACAACAAAAATCAAAACACACTGAACTAGATTTAGGACACACATTTAATCTATAAACGAGATAATAATTTTTTTTTTTGTGTGGTCCCTTTTGTTTGGTGTAGCATAAAAAATCATAAAGGAGATAAAAAAATACATATCTTGTAGAGAATCACCACCATGGTGTGTACCCATAGCCAAGCCCAATCACAGGAAAAAGTTACAAAAAGTGTACAAGGAGGCACCAGTCACCTCCGTTATAGCCCCAAGGACTTGGTTATACCACCTTGGCAGCTCCACCCACAATGTGGTCCACATTATGCCACTACAAACAAGGACTATAGAGGCACCCCTTTGGGGGGCACTCCCATTCAACATATACCCTTTCAGGAGGATTACATACATGGGAAGACTCCCTTAGATGCTCACTATGAATGGCCACTATGCGATGAAGTGCTAGAGCAACATAGGGTTCACAAGGAGGGACCACATGATTATATCATCCCCCCTCTACCCCTCATTATTGTTAGAACTAATAGACCAAATCTAGAGCACAAGGCTCTTCAGACAGGGTGACCTAAATTCGCCTGTCCCTTTCACATGTACGAAAGAGAGCACGATGAAAACCAATACATTCCTCAAGAGCAATACACCACATGGGAGCAATGCACCTCCGCACCTCCTAATTATCAAGATCACCTATTGAGGCCAGAGCCTCAGGTGAATGTCACTAACTGCAATAGAGGAAAGCGACCCATTGAGATATCGGATCACCACAACCGAGATAGACATGTAGGGGAGGCATTTAGGCCCTCTAAACATAGGATGGTGGAACAAGTTGACTTGGCATTTTCCAAACACACTGCTCTTCAAGTGTAAATCATGCAGCTTAGGCAAGATCAACTGTAGTTAGAGCAACTATATCATCTTAACAAAGAGCGCATTCAATGCCAGATAGATGAGTTGCTCCAGAACACTATGCATGAGAGGATTCCAACCCCTCACACGCATAGGAAAGAAATTCATGAGAGGTGCAACCCCTTAGTACGAGATAGGTCTCCATGACCTTATCAAGTGTTGCCTTGAAAACCTTCCAGACCTAATTGGGAGGCCACCCCTAGAACCAATGGTGGGCACCTTCCTCGGGCACCCGTCCATGTTTACAGGTCACACCCAAAAACTCTTTAGGAAGCCTATGAGGAATTTGAGCAAGAAGAAGAGCATGCTAAAACGCCCTACCAAGGCAAGGGGCGCTACCCGACTACCCCTTCATAGGCATCAAGTTCCTTGCAATGCACAATGAGAACAAACCAAAGAAGAGGAAATCAAATCCTCTAATGCATACAAAGCACTGTTAGAATGCTTAGAGTCTATGGAGACCAAGACTTCATGGCCCCAAAAGCCCACCTTATGCCAGCTCCACAATCACCCTGTGCATCCTTCAGTTCTGGCACCCCCATACCCCGACCACTTCAAAATGCCTCAATTGGAAGTTTTTAGATGGGATGAGGATGCCCAAGAGCACATAACAATATTCCTGATTCAAAGCTTTGGAATTTAGGACAATGATGCATTGCTTTTGAGAATGTTTATAACCAAGTTCACAGGCCATGCATTGGATTGCTTTACCCAATTGCCGAAGCATAGCATCAACAATCTAGACTAGCTAGTGGACGCGTTCCTTGAACATTTTTCCTTCAACAGCAAGAAGAAGGCATCCTTAAATGACCTAGCTAGCCTTAAGTAGTATGATGATGATACCATAGCCGCTTATGGGAATCAGTGGGGGACATTGCTTTCAAAGGTACCCTACATCCCTCCCATGGCCGACATGACTCAGATGTTTTAAAGAGTTGCATAAGGTCCATCTCTGTGCTATTGCATCCACAACAATATGCCACCCTAGAAGAATCCCTGGCACAAGCCAGGATAATTGAGGAGATCAAAATTCAAGATGGCAAGATTGCCAAGCTACGCAAGAAAGAGTGGACCAAAAATGACAAAACTGGGCCCACACAACCAAAACATGTTGTGATCAATCAAGTTGTCATAACTGTATGACCACCTACACAAATGACACAACCCCCAAAGGCTAATTATTAGGCAGTTCCTCTTGTTAATTATGAAAATAGAAACCATAAGCAAGAGCAAAATCAACAGTGTCACCCTAAGCGATAGTTCACACAATTCACTGAGTCTAGAGACTCCTTGTTTGACCACTTGTTCATGGCAAACTTGATAAACTTGTCAGAAACTCAACCCATAGACCCCAACATGCCAAAAAAAAGGACTATAGGGAAGATTTATATTGTAGATTCCACCGGCAAAAATGACATGACATTTTCACTTTTTGGAAATTCAAAAACTTGGTACAGAACTTGATAGACAACAAAATGCTCACGGTGGATAATCCCATAGCATTGAGAAACCAACAGATGGATGTCTTTAAAGACCCCTTGCCTGCCCATGATGCATAGGAAAAGACTATACAAGTGAATGAGGTGACACAAAACTATCCCATGCAAGGGTATTTGGGAATGATAAGCATCATGACATGGAACAAAAGATACCCAAACACGGCTACACCTGCTGCTACTACAGGAGATTTTCCATCAATGTCGCAACCTCCACAAAACCCTACACAACCTCCCCTACCTAGACCAGTGGCCACGGTTCAGACTAAGCTTACTCAAATTTTAAGGACCACATCGGATAGGCTCTTCATCTATGAGCTCATCCAACAATCATCACCCCATCAAGAAGCTCTGATGGAGATACTCAAAGCCATTGAGCTATAGCCCCAAGAACCTAATTCTTTCAAAAAATTTGTGGGACATGTTAGACAATGCACAAAATCAGTCATAACCTTTAGGCAAGACGAACTGAAGTTTGTGACTAGTGATATGGTGGATCCACCCCTACACATCATCGCATGGGTCAACGAGATTCCATTCAAGAGGGTGTTGGTGGAAACTGGCTCATCCAACAACATAATCACAACAGTGGAATTAAAACATCTTAAGTTTCCAGCATCCCACACTGTGGCATCCACTTACACTCTTTGAGCATTCAATGACGCGTTATGCTCAATGGTTGGTACAATTTTCCTGCCCATACAAGTAGGATAGAAGACCATTCCTACGTTGTGTCACATCCTGGAGGGTGATATGGCCTATAATATCTTACTAGGCCGACCTTGGATCAAGGAAATGAAGTGTGTCCCTTCGATAGCCCATCAATGCCTCAAGTATAAATATGAAGGGCAGGTACATGTAGTCCCAGCAAAATTAGAACCCTTCAAGTTTTGCAACATGGTGTAGCTAATGCCACAATCGATCCTCCCATTGACACATTTGGACTTTCAATTGAATCCATCCAAACAGGGTCCGATTTCACCTACATCCCCACTGTTAAGTCCCTCAACTCACCAACCATGCCCATCTTTGTCGTTTGTCCCTTCACCAACAATGCCACCTATGGTGGACATGTCGAAGGACAATAGGAAGAAACACCTAAAGGAGGCACCACCATTATTCTCAACCATATCTACCGAGGATGTGCATAGCCGAATTGAAGTCGAGACACCTAATTCACCCAACATGGAGTGGACTTAGGAAGAACTCCCATTCCCTCCCCCTCAACCGTCGATGATTACCGTTGAAATGGCCAATATGGGCCTGGGGGAGTACCTAGTGCAGAACATTATGGCAACACCCACACTCTAATCCATGTAAGACATGGGGAGACCTCACCTCCCCATCGACACTATATTCCCTTTAGGTTACTCACCAAATTAGACAAACTTTGTATATGGCGGCCTCGAGAACGGCCTAGAACCCTACTTACAAGAAGAAGAGGATGAAGAGCCATTTTTTGAGAATGTCAACTATCTGTCCAACCTGGAATTTGCCTTGAAATACCCTTGACAATGTAATTGGAATGGATATGGATTGGGAAGACACGAACAAGGAATGCACGTTCTTTTTCAACTAATATATCAGATGCCATATGATAAATTAGGAGTAGGGTTCAACCACCCTTTGCCCCTTGACATCTTGGTAGAAAACATGCAAGGCCTAGGGCTAGGCAACAAGGATGGGTTGGCACAAGATCCATATGCCAAACCCAACACAACATACACAATGGGGGACTATCTCCCATGGTTAACAACAAACCTTGTTGACCTCAACAACCCTTCCCATTTGATCGAGAAAGGGGAAAGTTCAAAGGATAGCCTCCAAGAAGGATATGAACAAAATCAAAGGAGCTCTTCGAAAGATGATTCGGACTATGAGGTAGCACCTTGGGACCCATTTGAGTCTGATAGCAATCACTCACAGGTGACGCCCATCAATGATTATCAGGAGAACTTCATGGCCATGTTCCCCTTTAATGTTCCCATTAGAAAATTGCCACCTCAAGAGAATCTAGCCCTCTCGTAGAGAGTGAAACAACCTGGATGGGACCAAATAAACTTGCTCGAACAAAATGAGCCTCCCATGCTGGCCATATGGCCAAGTGATCAAGAAAATCCTAATGAGAGGCTACACCAACAAGAAGAGCACACAATTTTTGGGGCTAATTAAGGCCTATGGATCTTCAATAGCGACTATGAGGATGAGACTTAGATGGCATATCTCAATCACATGAGGCAACAAGAATACCCCATAGACATCGATGGTGTGTTTGAACAATTGAATATGGGACCAAGGCATAGGTGGCATTTAAATCAAGAACAATTAAACCAAGTGCTTCATCCACCACTTCAGGCATACATAGAGCACTTCCCACCTAGAGACCCTATAGGGCCACTAGTGCCAAGGGCAGACCCTATCCTTCTATCCATGCATAGGGCTGATCCTTTTGTGTCAGTACCCACAGAGCCAGATCTAGGGTGCAAAGATCATCAAGGATGTCTAAGTAAACACCCACACGGTAATAGAGACCAAATTCATTCCATCAACATGATCTCCATTGATTTAACTACCCTCATTCACAACCCATGCGATCCAACATGACAATTGTATCTAGACCTAGATGCCATAGCCTGGGATCGTTTTGACTCACCACCATCCCCATTAGAGTATTGGCCTTGCGGTGGGATGTTCCATTTCACCCAAGGACAGACTTAGGATATCTTCTATGCTAAAGAGGAACCTGATGTTCCCAACATAGATCTAAATTTAGCAAATGATATCCACCTGATATTGACTCCACACCAATTGGAGGACGGATCCCACATGTTAGTCAAAGAGACAATTGATGTAGACATCGATTCTGATCCAATGAATCTGTAAGTAATCAAACTGGGGGTAAGTCTATCCACCAAAGAGTAAGCTAGTTACATTGCCCTTATCAAAGAGAAGAAGGAGGTTTTTGCATGGTCCTACAAAGACATGCCGGGGCTAGACCCATAGCTTGTCATGCATAATTTAACGCTTGATCTGACAGTCAATATAGTCAAGAAAAAGCTATGTAAGATGCACCCAACAATGGCATTAATGGTCAAATACAAGCTACAAAATTTTTTGGATGCACATTTTGTCATCTGCATGGATTACCTATCATGGTTGTCCAACATGGTACCTGTCAAGAAGCCGAATGGGAGGATTCTCTTATGCACTAATTTTTGAGATTTAAACAAAGCAAGTCCCAAGGATGATTTCCCCTTGCGTAGCATCGACACAATTAGACTCTACAGTAGGCCATGAAATGCTTTCCCTCATGGATGGTTTCTTGGGATACAACCAAATTTGTACCAATCCCGATGATCAACTCAAAACGGCGTTCATGATGCCTTGGGGGACATTTTGTTATAAGGTCATGTCATTTGGCCTTAAAAATGCTGGTGCCACATACAAGCATGCTATGCCATACATATTCCATGATCACATGCATAAAACTGTGGAATATTATATGGATGATCTGTTGGCTAAATCTCTTTTGCGCCAAAATCATCTCGATGACCTATGCAAGATCCTTGATCGCCTCATCGAACACAAAGTTAGGCTAAACCCTAAGAAGTGTGTATTTGGTGTCACATCTGGAAAACTCTTGGGTTTCATAGTCTCAAAATGAGGCATCAAGGTAGATCCAAATAAATTCAAGGCAATCCTTGAGATGCTTCCCCCAACCACCATCAGGCAGCTTAGAAGCTTGCAGGGAAAGGTCACGTCGATCAAGCACTTCATAGTGCAGCTATCTAACAAGTGTTGACCCATGAATAAATTATTGCACAAGGGGGTAGCATTTCATTGGGATGATGAGTGCCAGTCCACCTTCGATGACATCAAATAATACTTGGCTTTGCCACAAGTATTGGCACCACCTAGACCAAGAGTGTCATTCTACTTATACATCCCAGCTACTGAGGTGGCACTGGATGCCATGCTAGCCCAAAAAAATGAATTACACAAAGAATAATATAATTACTATATTAGCCGCAACCTGGTTAGTTACAAACTTAACTATGCATACATTGAGAAGCTATGCTTGGTACTGGTATTTGCCACCAAAAAGCTATGCCATTACATGCTGAGAAATACAATGTATGTTGTGTCTAAGGATAATCCATTGCGGTACATGATAAGTCGTACTTATCATAGTAATCACATGGTGAAATGGATCATGTTGTTGACGGAGTTTGACATTGAATTCATTGGACAAAAGTACATCAAAGGTCAATTCATCGCCAATCAACTAGCAGAGGCTCCTCTCGAAGAGGATCAACATCTGACCATAGAGCTACCCGATGATGGGGTCTTCCATGTCTCAAAATTTCTAGATTTTGATGAGCTTGAGTCACAGGATGACATAACCTTATTCTTTGATGGTTCTAAATGTGAGCAAGGGGGTGGCACGGGAATCATATTTTTCACACCGCAAGGGGCTCCAATGCATTTATCATTTAAACTTGATTTCCCATGCACCAATAACAATGCTGAATATGAAGCCTTTCTCATAGGTCTTCAAACAGCCGTCACCATGAACATCAAATGCTTGAATATATTTGGTGATTTGTTGTTAATTGTCAACCAAGTGAAGGGGGTATTCCAATGCAAATGCCCAGTTCTACAGGCCTACAAATCCCTTATGGGAAAATATTTGGCAAAGCTTGAATGGTATGACATCGAGGCACTCCCTTGATCATCGAATCATTTTGCGGACACTATGGCCTCCTTGGGGTCACTAATCCCGCAAGACCCTTCTGGTGAGATGACAACCATTCAAGTCAAAACATTATCACAATTTGTGATGGAGCGTGCAAGCTCTAACATAACACCAGGAATCCACCTGATCCAGATTGAACCATCTTAGGATAGGTTCTCTTGAATCCATGATAGTCTGAATCACGCCAACTAGGGGTCTTTGTTCTCTCCAAACCCTCTTAATAGCAACACAACACTATTTCTACAAGTTCTTTCCCACTTATATTTTGCTAGGGATGAACTTCGAGAGGGATCGTTCGTTCATACCATTAAGGTTTCTGATTAGCAGGATTGGTATGCACCCATAAGAGACTATCTCAAGTTCGGTATCCTCCCACTTGGATTGACACACACCGCAAAAATATCACTCAAATAGAAAGTGACAAAGCATGTCTTGCTAGGAGACATTTTGTATCGTTAGAGGTACAAAGGGATCCTACTTCAATGCTTAGACCAACAGGAGCCCACTTGGGCGATCACCCAAGCACATGATGGTACATGTGGTTGCCACTTCAGTGGTATGGCCATCGCAAAGTGCATTCTTCGCATGGGCTATTATTGGCCATCTTTAGAGCGATATTATTGTGCATATGTGCAAAAGTGCATGAAGTGTCAACACCATGCTAACTTGACACACGTACCTTCTCAGGATTTGTAGTCGATCCAATCAGCTTGGCCATTTTTATAGTGGGGCTTATATATCATCAGAAAGATCTCCCCTGTGTCGTCAGGTCATCACACGTTTATCATAATGGCCATAGAGTACTTTACCAAGTGAGTGGAAGAAATTCTTCTTACCTCTACAACTAGGCCCCGCATTGCAGAGTTTATTTTACATAACATCATATGTCATTTTGGTATTCCATCCAAAATCATCTCGGATAATGGGACATCATTTAAGAACAAAGATGTGAATGCTTTGAAAACAAAGTACAAAATTTAGTATAGTTTTTCAACACCTTATTATCCGTAGGCAAATGGGCAAGTAGAGGCATCAAACAAAATGCTAGTTGCCATCCTTAAAAATACAGTCATAGATAGTCATAAGGATTGGCACATCCAAATACCACTTGCCCTATGGGCTTATCGCACTAGCATTCGGATGCCCACTGGGGCAACTCCATTTTCGTTGGTGTATGGCTTCGAGGCCGTCATGCCTCTCGAGTTGGAAATACCCTCCCTATGCATATCAATGCAAGAGTTCATCGATGATGACACTACACGAGTAGGCCCGATTAGACCAGCTTACGTTGCTTAATGAACGATGCATCAATTCTCTTGAGCATTTACTTATTTATCAAGAGCGACTTAAGAAAGCATATAACATGAAAGTTCACCTGAAGGACTTTCAGGTGGGTGACCTAGTCTTAAAAGAGAACCAACAAAATTCTAACTTGTCGCCCCATTTAAGGTACAAGTTCACAGCATATTGGTTAGGTCCTTATGTAATCGATAGTAAAATAGGACCTGAAACATACCGACTCGCCTCTCTGGAAGGAATCAAGGAACTAGAACCCTTGAACATCAGTCATTTTAGGCCATTCAACATTTATAGAGCCATAGCCCACCCCAAAATATCCAAGGATTCCCATAATCGCTTAGTCAACCTAAAACATCCCAAAGGTATCAATAATTCCTTTGGTCAAACCAAAAGCCCTAAGGATTACCATAATCGCTTGGTCACCAAAAATGCCCCAAAGGTATCCATAATCTCTTTGGTCACACCAAAATCCCCAAGGGTTCTCATAATCGCTTGGTCACCTAAAAAACCCCAAAGGTATCTATAATTCCTTTGGTCAAACCAAAATCCCCAAGGGTTCCCGCAATCGCTTGGTCACCTAAAACACCTCAAAGGTATCCATCATCCCTTTGGTCAAACCCAAAGCCCCAAGGGTTCCCACAATCGCTTGGTCAACCTAAAATGTTCCAAAGGTATCCATCCTCCCTTTGGTCAAACCAAAAAGCCCCAAGGATTCTCACAATCGCTTGGTCAACCTAAAATGCCCCAAAGGTATCCATAATCCCTTTGGTCAAACCAAAAGCTCCAAGGGTTCTCACCATCGCTTGGTCACCCAAAAATCTCCAAGGGTTCCCACAATCGCTTGGTCAACCTAAAATGGCCCAAAGGTATCCATAAACCCTTTGGTCAAACCAAAAGCTCCAAGGATTCCCACAATCGCTTGGTCAACCTAAAATGCCCCAAAGGTATCCATAAACCCTTTGGTCAAACCAAACACTCCAAGGGTTGCCACAATCGCTTGGTCAAAAATGAATATTCAAAAACAACAGATAATCAGAAATAACAAAAAAATTGCATCTCAATATCATGCATATTCTTAAAAATCAAAACACCAAAAAAAAAAAAAAAACTGCATTAGGCATCACATACATACATTGCATATTTGCTGGTCATACATGTCAAAAGCATAGACTATAATTTCTCGGCAACTCCATCATTTTCCAAATTCATTCCATTTTGTAAAAAGATCCATAAAAATTAACACCCTTTGCATTTTTGCCATATCATAGTCAGTTGTCTGCTAATGTCTTTAGGATTTTTCGTCATTTAGCTGTCTTTAGATTTTTGGTCAAATGTTGTACGAAGTCAGACTGATTTTTACAAGGTAGAGTTTTACTTGGATCATGCCTTGTTATGTAGCATCCCAACACAAGCTTGAAACACATAAAAATTCTCAAGTTGTGTGAACGCAAGAGAAACCTACAAAGCAGCCTAGGGTACCATAGGTATAAGGTTATCCTGCTCATCCCCCTATACGAATGGTTAAAGAATGCTGAGAATTGACAAAAGGACAAGCTCTTCCCCATCCAATTCCTCGTAATAAACAGTGGTTTTCACCACTATCAAAAATTCCAAACACCTTTGGTCCCCAACGTCATAAGGATTTGTACTACACGCCCCTGACAAGGATGGGTGGTCATCCCCAAGGCCTAAAAGGATCAATGCCACTCACAAGAAAAATCCCAAAAATCCACCATCAAAAATCTTGAAACACCTTTGATCCCCAAAGTCATAAGGATTCATACTACATGCCCCTGAGAAGGATGGGTAGTCATCCCTAAGGCCTAAAATGATCAATGCCATTCCAAAGCACAATTCCCAACCACCTTTGGTCCCCAAAGTCGTAAGGATTTGTACTACACATCCCTGAGAAGGATGGGTAGTCATCCACAAGGCCAAAAGGATCAATGCCACTCACAAGAAAAAAAACCCATGAGCTCAACTTGGAACTCACAATGCCAAATATAAATCCTCAAAAGGCAAAAATAAAAATAATAACAGTGGTTATCACCACTACTCAAACTCCTTGCTCAAGAAAAAAAACAAAAGAGAAAAATAAATAGTGATTTTCATCACTATGTATAACAAGTATCCCAAAAAGTTGAGCAACTAAAAGATGCCTGAGCTTTAATCCCTAGAATTCTCATCATTCAGAAAACCATTTAGGTGATCCTCATTACGGGTTTGGTGTACAGCCTACCTGGCAATGGCGGTATCCTAAACACATGATGATATGTATATCACATTAGCTTTGTGTGTGTGTAGACCAATGTTTGCATGTGGATGAGCTAACTTATGGTATCCTAGATTACCCCATGGATTCATATTACAAAATACAACAAAAGGATTTAGTGGAGCTAATTAGGTGATCCTCAATATAGGTTTGGTGGACAGCCTATCTAGAACTGGTGGTATCCTTACGAATACCATAAACAAACTCAATCGCACACACAGGAATGTGAAATAACTTGGTCAAACTCAAGTCTAATTCATACCTTTTTTGAATGTTTTGTAAGATAATGTACAGTCTTGATTAGTCAGTTAAAGTAGCTGAGTCTCAGAAAAACCTTAACTACATTCTAAAAAAAATTGTGGTACATTTCATTACTTACATCACCATCATAAAATACACAACAAAAATAAAAATACACATGAAAAGTCATCTCACAAAGCAATCACATAGTATAGAAATCTATTAAATCCTATACAGTCTATGGTACCATCACCAATATATCAAAAAATCAATTCATCCATTCCATATGCATACATCCATATAGTCAGAAACATATGCATTCATAATAACATATGCATACATCAACATAAATAAATGTGCATAAAAGAGCAATAAACCATAAAAAGTAAATAATCCAAAAAGATATTCATGTATATATTAAGTCAAAAATGCCCTCAGGCTACAATAAAATGGTCCTCTAACCTCACAAAAAAAAATCAAAAACTCAAAATCCCCAAATCCTAGGGAGTCGACCACCATGATCACGCATAATCATTGCGACTGGAACTACCCCAAGTAGTGTGGGTCCTATGGGACCTCTCAAGGTGGATGCTGCTATGGTGGGTGGGATGATTACAAAATTGGTATTCCTCCCACCCTAGGATGATTACAAAGCAAGAAATAAAGCAAACAAAACTGCATCCAAAAAATACACCAAAAATAGCAATAAAGCTACCAAACAAAGGTGCCCTTGCACCTGATATTCCTGGCATGAAATACCGATTTCAGGGTCAAAAATTATCACTATCCTACTCCCTAAGAAGGCTACCATATCTGGACCACTCCAAGGGAGGCAATTTTTTTGAAAATTAACGCCCAAGCCGTCACAAAAAGGGTCAAAACCCACACAAAAATAGCAATAAAGCTACCAAACAAATGTTCCCTTGCACTCGATATTCTTGGCATGAAAAACTAATGTCGGGACCACAAATTATCACTATCCTACTCCCTAAGAAGGCTACCATAGCCATACCACTCCATGGGAGGATGAATTTTTGACAATTTCAACCCCAATAGGCGTCAACAAAAAGGGTCCAAACCCACCAAAAATAGGTCCAATTGTTGGAAAACTGCACATGTTCAACGGAAAACAATAGAAGGCACCCTTACAAACATCATCTTGGGTAAAGAAAATCATTGCTTTTCTCAATTTTTCCATTAACTCATCGATTCGTCACTTGAGGGGGTAGTCACACTTAGTCACCAAATCAACAAATACACACCCAATCAAGGAAATGGCATGCATTCAAAGAATCATTGACAAAGACAATCACGCTCTTGCTTGGGGCAGTAAACAAGAAATAATCACAAGATGAACAAACACTTGGCATTCTAGAATCATGAAGACAAGGTTCCTCAGACAAAAGGTTGTGCCCTTTGCCTATTTATGACTAAACAATGTCCAAGATCAAGTACACCTCACCAAAAAAGGTTACACTTGAGTTAAGCTCCTTAGCTCGTCAGAAGCAAGGATTCAAGAATGCGTGTCATTTCCATACTTGGGGAATCAAAATTTGGTTAGGTTACTAAGAAACCCTAATCATTAAGTGCTTTGGTCATCTATTTTTGCTCAGCACTGTGCCACACACAGTGCATCCCAAAAAGGGGCATCTATAGACACCAAAACAACACCAATCCGATTATGTGGCTACAAGCACTGATCGAATTGACATACACACCCCCTAGGGCAGTCTCCAGAGGTTAAAAAGTGGTCCTAACCACTCCTAAATAAGTTTTGGAAGGTTAGAGGTCAATATGGCACCTTTTAAGCACTCTGCTCCCTACTCATCCCACCCTAGGACGATTAGAATCCTATTCGTCCCACCCTGGGATGATTACCAACAATCATCCTAGGGTGGGACGAGTAGTAGGCTTGACTGGAAAAAAAATTCAAACCTCGATAGATCTACCACTTAACTGCACCTTCAGAGCATGCAATTGTGAGTAACGGTTTCAAATCTTAGATAAGGACTTCAGTCAAGCATGCCTTGATCATGGAGGCCTCATGCAAGGAGACTAAATCATGGAGGAATCTTCTCTCCCAAAAAATGCATGGCAAGCAAAGTGGCACCCTCGCATGCGCATTCAAAGAGGGAGAACCTAGGTCTATAAAATGGTGAGCCTCCTCACCCCAAAGAGTAACAGAGCTGGAGCATTTGGAGCAACAGAGTGCTACCAAATTATACCCACATTCCCCCTTTGTGCTTCTTACATCCCTAATTTCTCTTTTGGAAGAGAGGTTATCGGGTGAACACTAGGAATGTAATCCTGACCCAAAACCCAATCAATTGGCCACAATCCCACACAAAATTCATTGACACAACCCCTATGAGGTTTTGGACCCATCCCAAGTGGATTGGTGTCAAAACCAAACCCTAAACGATGGGCATCCTACCCCCGGGAGCCCCCCAAACTGCTGTAGTCCTAATCGTCCCACCCCGGAGTGATTAGAAATCTATGAAGAATTTCTCTACTTTTATTTTCACATTATGTTCTAGTTGGTTTACTTATGCTACTTCTCAAGTTTCATTGCATTCTGACTTGATTTGACCGTGTTTTTATCATTTTACGCTTTTACTAACATACAGGGAGAGCCTTCAGATATGTGAAAATCTGGATAGAATATGCCAAATCCGACCTTTTGGGTCATCCCAAAATTCCCCTTTTAGCCTAACCCCAATTTTTTAGGAGTTTTGGAGGTCTCCAGGATGGACATTTGGAAGGTTGCTTTTGCATGTTTTGTGACAGTCCTAATCGTCCCACCCCGGAGCGATTAGAAATCTATGCATGATTTCTTGATTGTTCTTTTTGCAATGTGTCCCTGATGATGTTTTTATGCCTCTATCAAATTTTGGGTTCATTATGACATGTTTTGACCATCATTTTGCTATTTTATATACTAACTAGCCGGAGGCCCTAGGGATTGCATGTTTTCCCTCTATCCGCATATGCTATTAACTATTTTTTATTTCTCTATACATAGGATCTCACCACCAGGAACACCGATGGGCTAGAAAGGAACATATGAACACATGAACACATGGACACAAGCGGCGACAACCTTTGGCCTGCCCATTTCGAATGTGAGGCACGTGGAAGACATTGGAAGCGTATCATCCATTGATGTAACAAATTGTATCAAATGTTCTGAGCCCTAAAGTGGAGACATATTGTAACCGAATCGAAAGCAACATTAATAAAATAGACCCCAATTTGTCTTTACTTGCTTACATCTCGTTTATGCACCGTTTCCTTCGTGCATTGCTTTCTCGCATGCATAGGACTTAGCATTTTTATATCAATTTTGTTTGCACCATCTTGTATGGCACACCGTCACTCTATGTTCAGATTTCATTAGAATTTTTTATTATTTATAAAATTTTAGAGGGGTGTTGTTGTGGTGATTTTTTGCATCCTTAAAAATTTGGGTTGTCTTGCCACATAAAATCACTAATTCATAATCAATGTTGTTGACTTTGGTTAATTAGCCTCTTTAACCTAGGAATAGAGTTTTATGATTCTAGATATACTAGGTATGGTTAGGATACCCTTGAGGTGATACTAAATGTATATCATTAAGTTCATGCTCATCCAGATAAAAATATATGAAAATTATATTTTCTTGATCAAGATTGCTTATAACAGTTCAATTATACCTTATGTATATGACTAGTGTCTTAATCATTTAGGCTATTATAGAAAGATTTTATGAAAATTTTATGTAACAAAAAGAAATGGGAAAGAAATAATTGATTCAATCATGTTCATTGAAATATTGTAACAAGCATAATTTGTTATCAATGAAAGAAACATCCATTTACACATTCAATAATATAATTTGTAAATGAGACACACACAAGACTGAACATAAATATATGATAGAGAAGAAATTTATAATTTTATTAATATCAAATGTTATTACATAAATAGCTGGTTTGAACTTCCATTGATCTCTTTAAATGGTTAATACAATAAATATCCCCATTCAAATGATGTAATAGGGCTCTTTCACTCTATCATTATAATCTAGTAATAGTTGAGTCTCTTGGCCTCTGGATCAATATCTAGAAATGATTATAATTTTTTGAGAACTTCTTTATCAAGACCTACATAGTAATAGGAATAATAAGATATGGAAAATAAGTGAATACATGAAGGAAGATACAACAAAAAAGAACAAGGCACTCAAATATATCTCTTAGCAAAAATATGTTATGCAAAAGCTTGATATTGATTCTAGTTGTAACAGCTCCTTATATAACCTTGAATACCTTGAATACCTTGAATCAATTATAACTATTTGAATATGAGCCTTACACTTGTCATATTATCATGGCTCTGATTGATTGAATGTACATTGTTGAGTAAGGAGGTGCAAGAAGTTTGTCATTGTTGTCAACATAGGTAGCTAGATCTAATGATGTAGTGGCCAGACAGTTCAGGAGTCATTCAGATGCAGAAGACAGAAAAAATTCGAAGAAAAAGACAAGTTAGAAAACTGTCGCGATATCATGACATGTTTTCTGTCGCGATTTCGTGACATGTCGGAGGAGAGAGAAGGCGCATTCAAAAATGTTGCAATTTTGTGACAAGTCAGAGGAGAGAGAAGGCGCATTCGAAAATGTCATGATTTTGCGACAAGTTGGTGGAGAGAGAAGGTGCAGTTGAAAATGTCATGATTTCGTGACAAGTCAGAGGAGAGAGAAGGCACAGTTGAAAATGTTGCGATTTCACAAGTCGAAAGAGAGAGAAGGCGCAAGGCAAACTATCATGATTTCACGACATGTCGGAGGCCAAGAAGCTAAGTCGAGTAACTGTAGCGATTTTGCTACATGTTGAATTTTTGCTGGCCGAAGCAGGGAGAAAGTGTTAAGTGAAAAAGTTGTAGCGATTTCACTACAAGTTGAAAATACACAAAGCAAAGGTGTAGCGATTTTGCTACATGTCAAAATTTCTCAAAGCAAAGGTGTAGCGATTTTGCTACGTGTCAAAACTGCTCAAAGCAAAGGTGTAGCGATTTCGCTACAAGTTGAAAAAGCACAACACGAAGGTGTAGTGATTTCGCTACAAGTCCAAAAGTACATTATGTGAAGGTGTAGCGATTTCGCTACCAGTCAAAATCGCAAAACTCAAAGATGTAGCAAGTCGAAAGCACAAGGCACAAAGTTGTAGCGATTTCGCTACTGCATGAAGCAAGGATTGTATGGAAGCTGAAAGCGTCACGATTTCGTGACAAAGCTGAGGATGACGTCAGCAAAACTGAAAGTGTCACGATTTCGTGACAAGGTGAAAGAAAAGCCGTTGGAAGCCGGAAGCGTCGCGATTTCGCGACAAAGCTGAGGATGACGTCAGCAAAATTGAAAGTGTCATGATTTCATGATAGGGTGAAAGAAAAGCTGCTGGAAGCCGGAAGCATCATGATTTCATGACAACATTGAGGATGACGTCAACAAAAGCTGAAAGTGTCACGATTTCGTGACAAGTTGCAAGAGAAGCCTCAGGAAGCCGAAGTGTCACGATTTCACGACAACATTAAGGATGACATCAACAAAAGTTCGAAGTGTCACGATTTCATGACATGAACGATGGGAAAGCTTTCAAAGGCCAAAATGGTCACGATTTCATGACAGCAAGGGCATGAAGGCGTACGGCTACAAAAAGTGTTACAGTCAACTATGATTTAAGAATTTTTATAGCCGACTATGATTTAAGAATTGTTCTTGAAGATTTCTTCTATAAAAGGAGGGCTAATTGAAGATGAAAGTGGACTTGTGTGAAGATAAGGTGTGTATGCAAAATTTGCAGTGCGCTGAGAGTGAGTCATTTCGATTTGAGCTAAGGCCGAAGCGATATTTCTTTAGTGACGAAGTGAAGAGTGCATATCGAATCTTCGAGAATTAAGAGCGTGATGTGCAGAGGGTGTGTTTCAAGTCTAAAGTAATAATGCACAGACTGTAGAAGTGATCGATCTTCTGATTGCAGTAGAGAGTGTGAAGAAGTTCAGAGAAGCGGTCGGATAGTGCGAATCGTGTTGCACAGAAGCAGCAGAATGCAGAAAAATAGTAGACTATGAGAAACGAGGTGAAAGTTTTATTTTGTAATCTTTATTATTGTTTTCCAAGTTGTAGCTTGGCACAAGGGGTTGGTGCCTCTTTCCAGTAGGTACTGGTAAAATAGGAGTTGGTGCTCCATTCTGTTGAAGCAGATAAATTTAAGGGGTTGGTGCTCTTTCCAGTTGTTGCTGGTAAAGGATTATGTAAAGTTGTAGTTTTGCATTGACTGGATTTGGATGGTAGTCCAAGCAGTCATTTTTTGAGGAGTAGCCACATTGGTGAACCTCGTTAAATTGTTGTGTTATGTGTGATGCTTTCTTGATGCATTTAGTATCTCTTTTATCTGCTTTAAACTCGTTACTGGATTTAAAACCATATGTTTTAGAAATTTTAAAGAACACACTGATTCACCCCCCCTCTCAATGTCATTGTGATTACAACAATTGGTATAAGAGCCAAGTACCTGAATAGGCTTAAACAGCTAAGGTGATCTTGGAAGTTACGTAATGGCAAGTGGTGAAGGTTTCTCCTTGAATAAAGCACCATTGTTTGATGGGACTAACTATGCGTTCTGGAAAATTAGAATGCAGACATATCTTAGTGCTTTGGATTTTGACATCTAGGGTGCAGTAGTTAATGGTTACAAAGCTCCTACCACCGCTCCAACAGAAACTGCTGGTAAAAAGGCATTTGAATATGATTCAAAAGCAAAAAATGCCCTCATGTGTGGACTAGTGGATAGTGAGCTAGTCAAGGTCATAAATTATGAATCAGCAAAATATATATGGGATAAACTAGAGAACATCCATGAAGGAGATGATAGGATCAAGGAGGCCAAGCTTTAAGCACATCGAGCTCAATACGAATATTTAAAGATGTACAATGATGAGAGCATAGAGACCTTCATGCAAAGAGTCAATGGGATCACCAATTCAATCAGAGTTCTCGACGAAGAATTAACTGATGCTGCTATCATGAAAAAGGTAAGATCGCTCCCTCTTAGATTTGATTCTAAAGTCTCTACCATAGAAGAAGCCAAAGATCTAAATAGTTTTAGTATGGATGAGATGCACGGTTCTTTGACTACTTTTGAAATGAGAATAGGAAGGTCTAATCCCATAGACAGAGAAGCAGCTTTCAAAGCCCTAAAAGGCAAAAGCACAAAACATGAGTCTGATGAAGAGGATGCTTCAGATGAAATGGAAGCAAATTTTGTCAGAAAGTTGAGAAAAGGAAAAGTAAAATACAAAGGAAAGCTACCTTTTAAATGTTTCAATTGTGGAGGCATTGGACACTTTGCTATCAAATGTCCTCTCAATGACAATAAAAAAGGTGAAGAAACTCAGCATCAAGAAAGAAGTGAATGGAGGAAGAAAACAAACTTCAGAAAAGGCAATTTCAAAAAGAAAAGCTTTATCTCCCGAAATGCAGAATCTTCAGAGGACAGTTCTAGGGAAGACTCTGAAGAAGGAACAGGTGAGGCTCTCTTTATGGCATTTGAAGTAGAAGAATCATAAAAGGCAGAAAACACACAAAAGAGAGAAGGAATGAACTCTGAAGTATCTATTGAAATAGGTGAGGCTGAAGTTGATTTAGAATGTGAGCTAGTTTTTGCTCTTATGGAATGGAAATCTGAGAAAAGAAAGAACAAAAAATTGTTAAGGAAGCTTGAGGATGCAAATGAAATTATAGCCAGTCTAAAAACACAGACATAAGAGTACAAGAAAATGTTCGAAGATCTTGAAGTACAGGTAACCATGAAGATAGATTACTGTTGCAAATTGGAAGAAGAAAATGTTAGTCTTCGAATACAGATAGAAGAGCTGGATCGAAAAATTAGCTGTCATTTAAAACATGATGAAAGTTCGATGAAGCTGGAAAAAATCCTAAGTGATCAAAGACCCACAGGTATCAAATTCGGTCTGGGCTTTATTGAAGGAGAATCATCAAGTGGACCAAAGGAAAGCAATGTTGAATGTGAAAAAAGTAAAGACAAGAAACAGGTTGTGGAAAGAAAAACAAATCAGGCAAAAGAAAACTGTAATGCCAGTCCTGAAATAGCAGTTGACAGTGATGGCTTTACCAAGGTCACACATCAAAAGAAAAGAAGATCTAAGGCTCCAGCAACAACTTGGCCAAGACCATATTTCAGGTTCAATCATTATTTCTATGGTTTCTGTTTTAAATGTAATGGTTATGGGCATAAAATTATTGATTGCAAGTATAATATAGGTCCAAGAAGTTTCACTAGCAGAAATGCTTTTGCTCCTTTAATGAGTTATGCAGTAGAATGCTTTAACTGTCACAACTTTGGACATATTGCTAGAAACTGTCATAGTATTTCTATTTCAAATCAATCTCAGAAAATAAGAATTCAACCACATAGGGCAAAACAAAATAGAATTTCTTCTTAAGGATATGTGCAAGATTCTGAAAAGGGGAAATCCAAGCTAGAACCCAACACCACAGTTAAAACAGAATGGAAACAAAAATAACAACTCGGGGAAAGAACAGGGAATCTTTAATAGTGCAGATAGCTTTTAGAGCTCAGAATAAATGTGTACCGTGGATCCTTGACAGTGGTTTCTCAAGTCATATGACAGGTGATAAGCAGAAATTTGAAAAACTACGAAAATACGAAGGTGGTTCTGTGAAGTTTGGCAATAATGATGGAGCCAAAATAATAGGTAAAGGATCTATCAAAATTAGTGAAGGGAAAATCAAGTCAAAAGAAGTTTTATTTGTGGATGGTTTGAAACATAACCTGTTAAGTGTGAGTAAAATCTGTGATAAGGGACATGAAGTAGTTTTCAAGAAGCAGGGTTGTGAAGTCAGAAAAATAAACAATGGGAAATTAATAGCAACAGGCTCAAGGACGTCTGGCAACCTGTATACACTCTCAAAATATTCAGAAGGTATGTGCTTCATTGGACAAGAAGAAGAGAACTAGTTGTGGCATAAGAGACTTGGACACTTAAGTTTTGATAATTTGGTGAAAATCAACTCTAAACAAGCACTGAGAGATATTCCAACCATTAAGAAACCTTCAAACAATGTTTGTGCTTCATGTTAGAAGGGAAAGCAAACTAGAGTGTCATTCAAAACAAAAGAGTACCACACTAGTAGGCCTTTAGAACTTATTCATACTGACCTGTGTGGACCCATGAGAACTCAAAGCATAAACGGTGACAAATACTTTATGCTGTGTATCGATGATTATTCCAGAATGACATGGATATTCTTCCTAAAAGATAAAACAAAAGCTTTTGAAATTTTTAGAACCTTCAAACAGCTAGTTGAGAATGAAACAGGAAAAATTATTAAATGCTTGCGATCAGACAAAGGAGGAGAATTCATTTCGAATGAATTTATAGAATACTGTGAAAAATATGGTATCAGGAGACAATATTCAGCAGCCAGAACTCCTCAGTAGAATGGTGTAGTAGAGAGAAAGAACAAAACTATACAGGAAATGGCATGCACCATGCTGGCAGAAAACAAAATAGCAGATAGATTCTAGAAAGAAGCAGTTCACACAACAGTATACATTCAAAACAGATACATGTTAAGAACTCATGAATGCAAAACACCTTATGAGTTGTGGTTTGGTAGAAAAGCAACAACAAAACATCTCAAAGTATTTGGCTATAAGTGCTACATCAAAAAAATTGATGACAACCTTGGGAAGTTTGAATATAGTGCAGATGAAGGTGTTTTTGTTGGTTATTCTCCAAATAGCAAAGCTTACAAATGCTACAACAAGAGACTCAAGAAAATTGTGGACAGTGTAGATGTTAAATTCAATGAAGGGAGGAAACAAATAGTTAACTTTCAAGAAAACTACCCAATCTACGAAGAAGTCATTGAAGGAGATGAGGTGCATGGAACAGAAAATACATCTACGGTTGATGTAGATAATTTATCCGATGACTCAGAGGTGCAAGAAAACAAAAAATTCAAAATAGGTAGCTGGCAGAAAAATCATCCTAGAGATTAAATAATTGGAGATCCCACAGATGGCATTAAGACAAGAAAGAAAGCAATAAGTAATTACTCTCTTTTGTCCAGCATTGAGCCCAAAAATATAGATGAAGCAAGCAAAGATGATAGCTAGATGAAGGCAATAAATGAAGAGTTGGATCAGATTGAAAAGAACAGAACTTGGGAATTAGTACCCAGACCTGCAAATAAGAATATAATCGGCACCAAATGGATATTTCGGAACAAATTAAATGAAGACGGACAGGTCATTAGGAACAAAGCAATACTGGTTTGTAAAGGGTATGCATAGATCAAAGGCATTGATTTTGAAGAGACTTTTGCACCAGTGGCCAGATTAGAAGCAATTAGAATGTTTCTAGTTTTAGCAGTCCATAAGAACTTTAGAGTTTATCAGATGGATGTAAAATCTACTTTTTTAAATGGTAAACTTGAAGAAGAGGTCTATATTGAACAACCAGATGGCTTTCAAATTAGTGAAGATCCTAACCTTGTCTGCAAATTAAAGAAAGCACTGTATGGATTAAAACAAGCACCACGGGCATGGTATGCAAGGCTAGATAATTATCTTTCACAACAGGGATTCAATAAAGGATTAGTGGACAATAATCTGTATGTAAAAACAAAAGGTGGGCATCTCATTGTTCTAGTTGTCTACGTAGATGATATCATATTTGGCAGCAACAAAGATGAATCTTGTAAAGACTTAGCAAATAAGATGCAGAATGAATTTGAAATGTCTATGATTGGTGAACTGTCTTACTTTCTTGGGCTACAAGTTAATCAAAATAAGAAAGGCATATTCATTTCCCAAATTAAGTATATAAAAGAAATGTTATAGAGGTTCACTATGGAGGACTGTAAGCTAGTAAGCACTCCCATGACAACATGCTACAAATTGAGTAAAGAAGACAAATCTCCATCTGTAGACCAAACCATGTACAAATCTATGATTGGAAGTTTACTATATTTAACAGCTACCAGACCTGATATTCTGCAGGCAGTTTGCATGGTAGCCAGATTTCAGGCCAGTCCCAAAGAGACTCATGTGACAACGGTTAAAAGGATTTTTTGGTATCTCAAGGGCACCATTGAGTATGGGTTGTGGTATCCAAAATGCAAAGACTTCACTCTTATATCATATTCAGATGCATATTGGGCTGGATGTATTGATGACAGAAAGAGTACCAGTGGAGGTGCATTCTATTTGGGGGACAGATTGGTTGCATGGCACAGTAAGAAGCAAGAGTCAATTTCTTTATCTATAGCTAAGGCAGAATATATTACAGCAGCAACATGTTGCACACAAGTCTTATGGATGAAACAAACTTTGAAAGATCTAGGTATTCATTTCAGTGAACCAATATCAATAAAGTGTGATAACACCAGTGCAATTAACATCTCTAAGAATCCAGTAATGCACTCATGGACAAAGCACATTGCTATAAGGTATCATTTCTTGAAGGAGAAAGTTGCAGAAGGAGAAGTTAAATTGGATTATGTCCCAACTACAGAACAAGTAGTAGATATTTTTACAAAACCTTTGCCCAAGGAAGTATTTGAGTACCTTCGAAGCAAATTAGGAGTAGTCACACTTCCTAAGAAGTGACTAGCTACAGGGATCACTTTCTCAGGGGGAGCAGTTGAGTTTTTGACTATTCTGTTGCTCATGATCATAATTTGTGCCGGATGCAACAAATTGTGCCCGAGAAGTGTGAGGATGGACTCGGGGGGAGTTCTGCAGCAGCCCTTTGGTATTATTGACAAAGGGGGAGAAGAGTTACAGGAATGTACACAGGTGTTGCCAACAATTCCAAAGGGGGAGATTGTTGAGCAAGGAGGTGCAAGAAGTTTGTCATTGTTGTCAACACAGGTAGATAGATCTAATGATGTAGTGGCTAGACAGCTCAGGAGTCATTCAGATGCAGAAGACAGAAAAAATTTGAAGAAAAATACAAGTTAGAAAACTGTCGCGATATCGCGACATGTTTTCTGTCGCGATTTCGCGACAAGTCGGAGGAGAGAGAAAGCGCATTCGAAAATGTCACGATTTCGTGACAAGTCGGAGGAGAGAGAAGGCACATTCAAAAATGTCATGATTTCATGACAAGTCGGAGGAGAGAAGGCGTAGTTGAAAATGTCATGATTTTGCGACAAGTCGGAGGAGAGAGAAGGCGCAGTTGAAAATGTCATGATTTCATGACAAGTCCGAAGAGAGAGAAGGCGCAAGGCAAACTGTCATGATTTCACGACATGTCGGAGGCCAAGAAGCTAAGTCGAGTAACTGTAGCAATTTCGCTACATGTTGAATTTTCGTTGGCCAAAGCAGGGAGAAAGTGTTAAGTGAAAAAGTTGTAGCGATTTCGCTACAAGTCGAAAATATACAAAGCAAAGGTGTAGCAATTTTGCTACGTGTCAAAACTGCTCAAAGCAAAGGTGTAGCAATTTCGCTACATGTCAAAATTGCTCAAAGCAAAGGTGTAGCGATTTCGCTACAAGTGGAAAAAGCACAACACGAAGGTGTAGGGATTTCGCTACAAGTCCAAAAGTGCACTATGCAAAGGTGTAGCGATTTTTCTACCAGTCAAAATCGCAAAACTCAAAGATGTAGCAAGTCGAAAGCACAAGGCACAAAGTTGTAGTGATTTCGCTACTACATGAAGCAAGGATTGTACGGAAGCCGAAAGCGTCACGATTTTGCGACAAAGCTGAGGATGACGTCAGCAAAACTTAAAGTGTCACGATTTCGTGACAGGGTGAAAGAAAAGCCGCTGGAAGCCGAAAGCATCGTGATTTCACGACAAAGCTGAGGATGACGTCAGCAAAACTAAAAGTGTCACAATTTCACGACAGGGTGAAAGAAAAGCTGCTGGAAGCCGAAAGCATCGTGATTTCGCGACAACATTGAGGATGACGTCAGCAAAAGCTGAAAGTGTCGCGATTTCACGACAAGTTGCAAGAGAAGCCTTAGGAAGCCGGAAGCGTCGCGATTTCGCGATAACATTAAGGATGACGTCAAAAAAAGTTCGAAGTGTCACGATTTCACGACATGAACGATGGGAAAACTTTCAAAGGCCAAAATGGTCACGATTTCGTGACAGCAAGGGCATGAAGGTGTACGACTACAAAAAGTGTCACGATATCGTGACATGTTAGTATTTCGCAGCAACAACAACAAAAATGTGACAAAGGTGGCAATAGCTTTTGAGGCCGAAAAGTTGAATCGAGGCTGATGATCTTTAGGGTTTTGAAGCCAACATTTTCTAGGGTTTTACAGCAGACGTTTTTAGGGTTTTGAATCCGACATTGTCAAGGGCTTTATAGCGGATGTTTTTAGGGTTTTGAAGCTGACATTTGCTAGGGTTTTACAACGGATGTTTTTAGGGTTTGCAGCTGACAATCACCAGGTTTAAGCAGCCAAAAAATTCTAGGGTTTGAAGTTGACATCATTAGGGTTTGCAGCCGACAATCACCAGGTTTAAGCAGCCAAAAAATTCTAGGGTTTGAAGTCGACATCATTAGGGTTTGTAACCGACATCCTAGGGTTACAGTCGACTATGATTTAAGAATTATTCTTGAAGATTTCTTCTATAAAAGGAGGGCAAATTGAAGATGAAAGTGGACTTGTGCGAAGATAAGGTGTGTATGCAAAATTTGCAGTGTGCTGAGAGTGAGTCATTTTGATTTGAGCTAAGGCCGAAGCGATATTTCTTTAGTGACGAAGTGAAGAGTGCATATCAAATATTTGAGAATTAAGAGCACGATGTGCAAAGGGTGTGTTTCAAGTCCGAAGTAATAATGCGCAGACTACAAAAGTGATCGATATTCTGATTGCAGTAGAGAGTGCGAAGAAGTTCAGAGAAGCAGTCAGATAGTGCGAATCATGTTGCACAGAAGTAGCAGAATGCAGAAAAACAACAGACTGTGAGAAATGAGGTGAAAGTTTTATTCTGTAATCTTTATTATTGTTTTCCAAGTTGTAGCTTAGCACAAGGGGTTGGTGCCTCTTTCCGAGTAGGTGTCTGGTAAAATAGGAGTTGGTGCTCCATTCTGTTGAAGCGGATAAAGTTAAGGGGTTGGTGCTCCTTCCAGTTGGTCTTTGGTAAAGGATTATGTAAAGTTGTAGCTTTGCATTGATTGGATTTGGATGGTAGTCCAAGCAGTCATTTTTTGAGGAGTAGCCACATTGGTGAACCTCGTTAAATTGTTGTGTTATGTGTGATGCTTTCTTGATGCATTTAGTATCTCTTTTATCTGCTTTAAACTGCTGCTGGATTTAAAACCATATGTTTTAGAAATTTTAAAGAACACACTGATTCACCCCCCCCCTCCCAGTGTCATTGTGATTACAACATACATTAGTTGTATTGAGTTGTATTTACGTGTAAAATCTATTCTTTGTTCCCTATTGAATCTTTAGATTCCTCAAAAATGTGGCTACCAGTTTCACAACACTTTATTATGGATTGGTCACTCTATCAATAGTTCCCTCTTATAACCCTTTTTCTACTTATGAGATGGACCCATAAGTTTTTAAACTAAAAATTTGGAATCACATCTTTCCCTGAGCTCTACCCCACCTCTGTAGTTCTCATATGAGGGCCTTGTAATCTCTGGAGTATCATTTCTAAGCTTGTAGCCTTGATTTATTTATTCTTGCTAACTTATTGCTTTTGTATATCATTGATCATGGTGCCTATGATCTCTCATGCTTCCTCAAAAAAGGACATGGTAAACTTTCCTACGTACATGTCTTGAACGGTTTTACTTTTTTTTTGCCTTATCCAAGTCTTATTATTCTCACACATTGAACATAGAAATTTGACTACCTCAACTAGGAATATATCTTGCTTGGACAACTCTATGTCATTTTCTTGGTCACACTCAAACTCCTATATTCTATGGAGGATAAGGTCTTCTATACTAGACACTTCTAAAAAATTCTTAATGGAAAGGCCTACCCTTTCCATGTCATCTATCACCTTTTTTTTAACATAATCATTCCCTTGGTCCAATCATACCATTCTACTTTGTTTAACATAAACATGGACACTGAGGAATTCTTTTGCACATTCTAATTTAGTGTCATCTTCTAGAGTAATCACTTATCCTTCAGTATCTTGATAATATACTTCAAATTATTGGAATACGGGGAGTATGGAATTTACTATGTTTTCACAATGCATTAGGAGATGTCTTATTTTTTTAACTATGGCTCTAATCAGATTGATCTCCTTGAACATTCTAATAATTTATTCCATCCTAATATGTATATTTTGAGTCATATCTTCTTTGAATTTATTGAGAAAGTCATAATAGTCAACACTCCTAATTATTACCTGAGGCTCTGCTTGTGGAACATAAGCCTATGATTTTTGGCCCCTCAAGTTGTCTATTTCAACCTGTAAATTTTATGTTTTTGTTTGAGTGGCCCTTAACCTTACTTTAAATTATTTATTTTCTTTTAGAAGGATTCATGATACCTGTGCATGTATGATCTACCCTATCTGTAATAAATCTTATGTATCCCCAAACATTTACACATAAATTGTCTCCTAATACTCTTGGATGGTAGTAGGTTTCTTTGGTGTTGGGATGGTGATGGATGACATTTGTGAAGATGAAGTATCATCTTTTGTAGTCTATATTTTTCTTGGATATTCTCCTTTTCATATGGCCTATAGTTCCTTTTTCCTAATATTTCTAACTAGGATGTCCTCTTCAGTTCTCACTAAGGTTACTCTTGTCTGAGTTTCCTTGGTAGATGGGAGGCAGATCTTGGCATTTTTATGTTCTAGGGATGAACTTGGGCTAGCAAATATTATTTGGTGTCCTCTAAATACCTCATCAAATCCTCCTGCTTCTAATATTATTTTTTGTATGATTTCAGATATTTTTATTTTTTAATTGTTTTTAACTAATACCTTGGGCACCACTTTTTATGATAGCTTAGGCATATACATTGATAAATTCAATCTATTTTTAAAGGGATTAGCTGTCTGTGTTTTTTAAGATTCAATAGACACTACTTTTGCTCCAACATGCTGAGGTGTTATGACTATCTCTTTCCCTTTTTTAGTGTCTATGATTTATATTGCTACCTGAGGTGCATCAGGGGCTTCTACTGCAACTTTAGTGATATCGTCAACATTAACCAAGATCTCTACCTGATCCATTTCTTGGTTGACGATGTCAAAAATAGGATCATGAAGTTCATCTGGAGTGATCACTAGGATGATAGGGGCTACTAACTCCAAATAATTTCTTCTCAACATTACCAATGTAGGGAGGTAGTTGCCTACTTTCTCAATTTGAGTACATTTTCTTTTATTGCTTGAAAATTTTTACCATACCTTTTTTGGGTCTTGGCCATTTTGTATGGCATCTTGGAGCTCATCCTCAAAATTATCAGTTCTATTTTGTACCCAAGTATATTGCCATTTCTATACTAGTTTACCATAAAATCCCTTGGGATCATAGGGTCTCTATGTTAATTATGCAAACCAATAGTCATGCATGTCCCAAATGGATTTAACATAGTTGAATACCCTTTGAAAATATAGTGTCTCAACCTACAGGGAACTGATAGCCAATGAATTTTTCTATTTCTCCTACCCATATGTGTTTTTACTTCCTCAATAATTTGCTTACAATTTCAAGTGTAGTTATAGACATTGGGTAATATTTCGCAAAGCCTTTGGGGGATTTTCGTGCCATATAGTCTTATATACATGAAATCTTATGTTAGGAAGTAATCTATTATTTTTTTCTCCTATAAAAAGGATAAAACTCCAAAACCAATCCTTTTTGAAATATCACAACATAGCACCTTATGGATTCCCATCATAAAATGGTCAAAGAACCAACCATAGTGGGAGCATCCTTCATGCATTAATGGTAGTATTTATTATATATCATAAGCATTTATCTACTCTAACTTCCCCAAAATTTAGATGTTTAGTTGCCTTACTATAAGGTGCATGATAATTTAATAATGGTGTGAAGAAAAGAACATGATAGTTAAACAATAAATAAATTGAATAGCCCAAAGAAACACAAGACTGCACAAAATACATAGATTTATTCAATAAATGGGGGTTGTTAATAAACTCCTTTTTATACAATATGTACTCAGTGAGATTTTGATACAAAGATTTAAAATATGCTAGGGTTCTTTGAAACCCTAGATACAACAATAAAGTGTCTTCGAATAGTGTGTCCTCACTTCCAATGAAGGAGTGGGCTTCAATTTTCTGATGCTGGACCACTCCAAATTCAGTAGTCGTTCAATAATAAATAGAATCTACAGACCTGCATGCACACAAACAAAGAAATAGATTAATAACATCTGTAAGGGCTCCATAGTGTGATATCCTCAGATCTCAATAAACCCTAACCAAAAATAGACCAAATGGCATGCCAAATATATAGATCATGAAACAAAATAAAACAAATATTGATATACCTTACTTTTGATGATACCTTATTTCATTGTTGCAATTTTTATAGTAGATGACATGATGCAACAAACTCTAATTCGTATTTAAGTGATATGATGACATGATGCAACAAACTCTAATTCGTATTTAAGTGATATTAGTAGGCTCAAACACTCACTTGGCAGGCTCTGTCACAAGCTTCGTAGGATCTGGTGTGCACCTACAAAATATTATAGCATCTGGATAGCACCTACAAAATATTATAGCATCTGGACAGCACCTACAAAATACATCAGGCTCTGATGAACACTTCATAGGCTCTACAACGAGCTTCGCAAGCTCAGGAGGGTACCTGTGGGTGAGGATAAAATCTACAGAAGCAAATCGCAACAATGGGAGGAATGCAACGAATGGGAAACGATGGAGGTGATGGAAAATGGTGTGGGGATGGATGTGGAGGATGGTTGGAATAGCATAAGTCCTATTGGCTAGCTAGAGCTTTGGATTTTCAAGACTCTATCTCTTTTTTATTTTCTAGGGCTTCACCAATGGATTCTTGAAGATATAAATTCTAATCTCCAAGGTTCCAGTGTTTGGGCATTTACAAATGCCCTTATTTATAATTTAACCTAGGGTTTTCTTAGGGTTTTAGCCTTGCATTTTTAATCATGTGGCTAATATTAAATCAGATCCTAAGGTTGAGATTACTTTTTGAATGTGGCATGGATTAATGAAGATGGATGGTGGAGATTAAATTGGATCCGATGATTGTGGTTAATTGAGTTCATAAACAATTATTTTATAATAAATATATTATAATATAATATAATATATTATATTAAATATAAAATAATATTAAAATAATCCCAATTGAGCTAGAAAATGGTGGGAAAGGGATATAGTGGGCCTCTTGAAGGCAAGAAATATGTATGGTGGACAAGTGGGTGGTGGGATGGTTAGGATGGAGGATTAGTGGCTGTAATTTGGTGTCTATAGATGCCCCTTTTTGTACCATGTTGCATGAAACACAATATGGTACAAAAATACGAGACACATGCTTGGGCTATGGGCACAAAAGTAGCTTCTCTCTATCGTTGGATTTGGGCATTGATGTTGAAGATAAAAGAATAAATACTTTTTTAGAATTTTGTAGCTTACCCCCTCAATTGGCGAATGAGTTATGAATGTATCTCACAAGCAAATTGAAAAATTTTGTGCGAATAATGAATGATGTATTGAATTTGTGTGATTGATGGATGAATGGTGTGTAATGCATATGAGATACCATTTTTCCCCAACGGTTAAAAAAGGTTGGTGTAAAATACCATGTGAATTGTGATGATATGAATGATGTAAAATGTGATACCGTTTATGCCCCAACAATGGAATAATCAGTGTATAATACCATGTGATTGTAATATGTATCCCATTGTGGGAGATCATAATCAAATTGTGGTTTCCCTAAACTTTGGAATGATTCGATGTTGTTGAATAATATGTCGCAATGGCGTCATTGAGTATGCAATTTATGAAGATGAATGATGACTAAGTCAATGTAGGGGTGGGTTAGTTATTGTGGAAATTTCTTCGCCAATTTCATAATGGAATCAATCAACCTACCGATATGTCATGTATGGTGACTGTAGTCAAATTAATGAGTGTTTGTGTTTTTTATTATCCATGTTTTCATGCCCCACGAAATAGGGCATCAATGACCGCCTATGAGCAAATTGTTCTTGGCAAAGCTATATTAAAAATGTGAGGTGCCAAATGTTATTGTGATATTTAATGATTTGATAATGGATGATGATCATTTTCAAGTGTCCTTTTTGTAGATTATTCATCTTACCAAATTGCATGGATGTCCATCGATGCAATCACCAAGTTTATAGAATAACCTACTAGATACGAGGTTCGTTTAACTCTGATTTTTGTAAAATTGTATGTGATGATGAAGAATATAATGTAGAATGATCAGTTTTGAGTTTTGTAAAAATTTGGATTGCTTTGCTACATATTGTGCCTCAATTTGCGTATTTTGAAGATTTTGTTTATTCTCAAAAATTATGCTTGGAAAACTATTTTTGTTTTTACAAAACCTGATTTTATGATGTGAATGATGTGTGGATGAAATTTGGTAGAATTTTGAGGAGGCAAGCTAATTTTTTGAGCAATTTTTTATTTGTGCCATTTTGTTGCTAGGCGCATGACTACGCCTGTGGTGTCTCGTAGGTGCCCAGGTACGCTTGGGTGTTCCCGAAGGCATTCACATGCATAGAATTGCACCTGAATGCACTAGGGAAATCTATAAATATCTTTTTGAGTGAATAGTGAGGCTCACTTGTGCATTTTAGACTTTGAGAAGCTACATCTGATGAGTGGAGTGGAGTGAATTTATGAGCTTAGTGAGGCAAGTGAGAATCTGTGCAGAAGCTATGGCGACAGGGTCTCAAATGTTGCTGGCAAACCTGAGGCACCATTTTCCTTGGTAATTTTTAAAAACACTTTATATCTTGTGCATTTTATATTTATTATTATTATTATTATTATTTTATAGTATTAATGAAATTGCTTTGTTGTTGCAGTTGCAAGACATAGAGCCTCGATATCAATTTTCTCCTCTCTATCCTAGGATGAGAAATAAGTTGATGACTAATGACTAGAAGTTGCTGGGGAAGGTGGGCCTCGAGGGCGTGGCTAGACTAGATGTTGTGAGGGCTAATGAGGGATATCTCTCAGCTTTGATAGAGAGATGGGATTTTGATCGGGGGACTTTCCAACTGTCGATTAGGGAGGCTACTATTATGCTTGAGGACGTATACTACATTCTCAAGGTGCTAGTGGAGGGGGATATGGTGGTATTTGGGCATGATAAGAAGGTGGAGATGGAGTGGATGTTTGTAGATCGATAGCAGGAGGCTCAGATGGGATATGGGGGTATATGCTATCTAAGCATATACAAGACGAAGGATTTGGATCCACTCCAAACCTTGATTATGTTTGTGTTAGCAAACATAGTGCTACCAAATAGCACTAGCTGCAGGTTCCCTTGGAACCTATTAGGGTTGGTGAGTGATCTATTGTTTGATCCTCGAGAGTATGCATGGGCTCCTGCCTTGTTGGCATAGCTATACCAGGGCTATATGAGGTGACTCAAAGGGAGAGGAAGGGGATTGTATGCAACTTCCTCTTACAATATTCAACATGGGAGCATTTTGTTGTGGCTTGGCCCGAGGGGTTGCCATGTGAGTCATGAAAAATGGGGGAGCCCTATTCTAGGTGATGGATAGTGGTGAAGGAGGTGCAATCGAGTTAGGATGTACATACTAGCCAATAGTATCAGGATATGTGGTCAGGATTGACTTGGGTGGATGTGATATGGAGGTCATGTTGGGGAGCTCGATGGGATGGTGATGGGGAGCAACTGCATCGGGTGAGGCAGGCTTGGTGGTTAATTAGGTAGCGATATGAGGAGGTAGAGTACTTTTAGTACTCACGGGTGCGAAGGCAGTTTGGGTTGCCTTAGGATGTGCCTGATGAGCCGGTGTTGTATCAGCATCGTGTTGAGTGACATTTTCACCTAATTGTGAAAGTACACTCTCCCTTAGGATTTGTATTCCAAATCCCCTGTTGCAAAAAAATAAAAAAATATATATTCTCCAAGGTCTCCGCTATATTAGCATTTGCATATGTGTGCTAGTAATCTCAAATAAATATGTATCAATTTAAATGCTTGGAACACCTTAGTTATTGCAAGTAACTATAAGCAAGGGGCACGTGTTGGTTTATTTTACCATGCTACTTTATTGAATGTTCATTGAACCAAAATAAAAAAAAATGTGAATAGACCCTCATATGACCACGATGTAGAGCCTTAATTCTTTTTATAATGAGGATTTTAATGTAGATTTTATCTTCCTTATTGAGTGGATTTTAATCAAGTTTTATCTTGCATTAAATCCTATTTGAAGCATGAAAGTAAATATTAAATATATCTATGAATATGAATCCTCAATGATGAATAGGGTCTTCGAATGTAGCTTCTTATCATGAAGATTAAGATAGCCTTTAATGTGATTAATAAATTATCCCCCTTTAGTGAAATTAATTTTCACAAAGAGATGATAATCCATTGCCTTAAAACTCGAGGCTTTAAAATGTCACTTCAAATTATCCCTCTTAAATGAAATCAAATTTTCACAAAGATGAATAATTCAGCGCTTGGAAATAATGATCTTCAATGTAACATGTAAAATTACCCCCTTCAATGAAATCAGAATTTTCATGAAAAAAAGGTATATTTATGCTTAAAAAATGAAGGCTCATGAAATGCCATGAAAATTTCCCTCTTTTATGAAATTGATTTTTCATAAAGAAAAGGTCATTTTATGCTTATGAATAAAAACAAAAATCATAAAAATCTGATTTGCCTCCGAAACTTGAAAAATAAAATTTTCGAAATTATAAAAATCCTCAAAAACAACAGTTTTCAAAAATTAATATAAAATCAAAATGATATCGGAATGAGTCCGAATCTATTGTGTATCAAATATTTTACATCATTCTTCACAGCCATACAATTATTTTTAAATTTTGAAAATTTTTAAATGTTTATTTTAATGCCTGAAAATAAAAATAAAAATCTGTATTTTTAAAAGTTGAAAACTGAAAAAAATAAAAATCTGCATCAAATCAAATACTGAAAACATAGAAATGACAAAGCTCCATCAGTTTGATAGCACCCCGTCCTGCAAAACCGAATATGTGAGAATTTCATACATGCAACCTAGCTTATTCGACCCACAAATTTGCGCAATCAAAATAAACTAAGTGCTAGCTCCTAGGATTCAAAAATAAATTTCAGATCCAAACATTCACAAACATAATTGCGTAAACTTCATCTACAAGTCCAAAATCTGAAACGGGAAAGATAGACAGTTAAATTTTTGCATGCAAAAAAATTCTCATCCTTTTTTGTTAACAAAGCCTAAATTTTCTGAACAAAAACTTCATTTAAAATGTGTTTCCAATTTTACATTTCAAAATCCGGTAGCATTTCTGGTCTTCTTGAAAGAACCAGCCCCCTTTTCCAGTTTCAATCTTCTTTTGAAGCCCTTCAGAAACGCTTTGTTTGCTTGTTTTTCCTCTCCTCAACATGCATATGTTCGCTTCATTTTCCCATGGATAGAAACCCTCCATTTTCATTTTCCCAGTTTCGTTGTTTTCTTTGGTTTTCATTTCATAACGTTCTATTTCGTTTGGTTCTTCCCTCTATTCTGAAATGCTTTTGGCATTTAGTTCTCCTCGGGAAACTTCACATTGTAATCATCATGTGTCATTGTTTACCATCATAGGCTTTTACATCTCCCATAATACGATCTCATCCTAGTGTAACATTCACAAAACCATTTAAGACAAACCCTTTGCCTTAACTTCGTAAATGGACCTCTCTACTTACCCACATGACAATAGTCCCCTAACATATCTCATGTCTTTGTCTAATTTAACACAATATTATTAACATGCATTCCTTTGGCTTCATTCAAAACATTATGAAATTGACGCTGTAGCCACCTTTGACACATTTTGTTTTGTCCTTTGCGTTCGGGTTCTTTTAGAAAACACTGCAATCACAAGAGATTATTTTCTATTTTACTGTTTTAAAAGACCCAACCTCTATCTTTTGTTGTATCTTCGTAGCGCTCGATATCTCCAATTGTGAAAACTGATCGCGGCACCTAGATCTAGTTCGATTCGTTAGTCATGCACAATATGTTCCTCTCGATGCGCAAATCATCTGTGTCCAGGTTAAGTCAGCCTATCCTTCAATCATTCAATTAAAATTGGTTACGGAAATAATGTTGCTGTGGCAACCCTTCGACACTCTGTATAATTTAAAATATCCTTGTCACACTGATTTTTAAATGATTTGATGCGTCTGGCATGATATTCGTATTCCTTCTACGGGCCATATGTTTTCTTTGTCGGGCCATATTCGTCTGTCTTGGACATCCCCGCAGTAGCGTCTACGTTCGGTCGTATCTATCCGAATCCTACTAAATCACACCCGTCTATTGTTGTGTTATTAATTGGGAATAAGACCTCCAACAATAATAGGTCGTGTCTTTATAGAAATCTGTTGTGCTTTCATGATTCTCTTTTCATGAAGGTTATTCCTCCCATTGTTTACAATATTTAATACTGCGCTTCCACCTTACTATGGTGTTGTGGTTGCTTCTGATGCATCCAAGCCTACGTCTATGTGTGATTTGTGTCAATCGAATGGGCGTTTCCACTACCATGCATTTTTTTTTGCTATCGGCTTCGAGCTCCACCGCTCCACATAGATTCACGGGACAGCTGCTCCTTAAATTTTGTGTGCACTACACTACAACCCTCATGATATGCACTTTTTCACTAGATTCGTTGCAGCTAGCTATTCCAAAACCACCCAACTACCTCCTAGTTGTATATCCTTCAATGTCTGTCCAGATCTGAGTGGCTCCCGGTGTTGCATTTGTCCAACTGTGATAATAGTTCTAACATGCTGAAGGAGAGAATTAAATCCTATGTCATCCATATTTGTGAAACCGCCAATTCAGTTGCCATAGTGATTTTTAGTTCGACTCTAAAACTGTTACATTTTTATAGAGGTGACTTTGCCTCCACGTCCTACGAGATGCAGCAATATTCTCTGTTGGTAGGCATGCTCCATAAACTTCCCCCATGGAGCTTATGAAACGAAACCTTTCGTGATGGGCAAATCAAATTCATTCGGCAGTTCCCATCTCACAAAAAAATAAAAAATAATCAGCCTTGCCAACCGATATTTCATGTCTCCCATTTGGAAATTGATCGCTGTCAAATTTTGTCCATTAGCTTCTACATCTCGTCTACTCTGATGTTGATCTGTCGGGTGGCTGCATGCCTAGTAGTCCACATCACTCGCTGTCATGGCAGTGTTTCTCGGTTCATCCATGTAAACCCTGTGTCCTTCAATGTTGATGCCTCATCACTGTGATAGATGTCCAAACGCAAAAACAACATCGTGCACGGTAACCCTGAAGTGCACTCGATTAGCCTACTTTAGATCTGTGCAAGGACACCTCCTCATGGTCACTCAAAGACAAACTAAACTTCCAAATGCAAAATTCAAAGTGGGTCCCAATTTGTTCTTTTGGGGCTAGTTATGGAGCAGCCATAACATGTCGGTGGGCTGAGGTGGGGCTCCCTTTTGCCGAGCCATGGCGGATGGTGGTTGAGGATGATGAGGAGATGGAGGTCCTCGACGTAGATGATGTCGGGGTGATGAGGCAGCAGCTACAGGGTTAGGGGAAACTCTGAAGAGGACGAGGGCTCAACGATCGATGATCAAGAGGATTGGCTCAATAGACTCTAGAGATGGGGTTGGCAAATGATGAGAGTGATGATGATGAGGTTATGGGTGAGATATCTGAGGTGGTGAGGTTGCAGGTAGAGTTGGAGCAGCTTCGTGAGGAGCATGAGGTTATGCTCGAGACTCATAGGGAGTCGTTGGTTACTATAGCTCAATTGGAGGTGGAGCGGGTGGCAACTAGGGCTAGTGATCAGGCGATGATCACGAGGCTTCAAGTAGAGATATTGTCGAAGGAGCGTCAGCATTAGATGGACTTACGTCATCTGTGGGATAGTGAGGCATATACACATTCCTTGGAGGATGTGTTTATGCAAAACCATATTAAATTGTCAGATCCTCCTTCCTCCTCTATAGCTGAGTCATCTATGCATACTGAGTTTAGGCAAAGTACTAGGCCGAGGGCTCCTACTAGGTCTCAGGAGTCCTCTCATGGACATTAGCTTAGTGCTTAGATGCACTATTTTGTATATGATCCTTGGTGCTCCCTTTTGTAGCCTTTTTGGTGTTTATTGTATATGCAACACTTATATATATATGGCTTTTATTTTTGTGTTACATTTTGTGTGTGTGCAATATTTATTTTATGAATGGTTTATGCATGTTTTATGAAAATGTTTTTATGGAATGCTTTATGAATGCCAACTAATAATGATGTATATGCATAATGCTTTATATGAATATTTCATGGAAGCTATATGATGTGATATTGATGATAAATGTAAGTAAGTGTATAATGAATCTAAATTATATGAGAGGAATGCATGGTGTTCGAATGATCTTTTATAGTTCAGAAGTTTTATTGGCCATTTTTCTTTGTCCATTGTTTGTCAGTTGGAGGTACCCAATTTAATGGCTTTATGCAACTTGAACTTGGAATGAAGGCATGGATGTTGATATGGAAGAATATATGGACGATGACATGGATATTGATGTGGAAAACTAAAAATATTTTCAAAGACTCAAACATACTAGTGTCACCAACCAAACTCACTAGGTTGTCTAACTTTCTTTAGAACCAAATGTGTGTGCGAGTGATGTTCAATTACCAAGTCTTGAGAAAGAAAATGACCCTATTCAATCAAGTACCGATGTGTGTGCATGTGAAGTTCATTAACCCATTATGATTGGTTTTAGACATGACCTATTATGGAGATGACCTGAGGTTAGCCTGTCCTTATGTGCGTTCAGAGGTCTCCCTTTTAAGAGGAGAGACATGTCACCTCACATGAGCTTACTCCACTGTCATTCAAGCATCTCTAGCCCCGGTGGAGATTAATTCCATAGTCCTATGGGATTTGATCTTTTAGGCCTTGGGGACGACTACCCATCCTGGTCAGGGATGTGTAGTATGAATCCTTACGATTTTAGGGATCAAGGGTATTTGGGATTTAATTTGTTAAATTTGTATAGAGCTTTGGGGAATCGGATTCTCAACCGATGTGTGATGAGAATTTTGACCCTATCCTTACTACTCTATGTTTTTACATTTATTTTTGGAGAAATGTTGGTAGTGGTGAAAACCACTATTTTTGGACTATGTTGCGTAATGGGACAAGCGAGGGATATCTCCTTTTCACCATGAGGTACTACCCAAGGATGTTACTATCCTTCCCTATATCATAATTTTTTTAATATGTGACATAATGTGATTGGTTCAAGACTATTTTGTGATCGATTGGCCATGCTCAAGACTTCCTTAGTGTGTAAAGTCTACTTTTGGTTCTAAAGAAAATTAGACATTCGTTTGGAGGTTGTTTGTTACACTAGTAATGGATGAGTGATTGAAAAGTTAGGAATTTGATATGCAATGTGGTTGGCATATGAATTTTGTGATGGTTGCATGATTTCTTTAAACTAGGTACCCCCAATTGTTATAACTTAACTTTTTTTTTATGACCATATCATCATTACTATACCATATCATTGAACATGGGATTGGATGAATGCACATGTATATGCCTAATGCAATGGAGTATTGATATGCAAATGGAAATTATACCATGCCATGGAATATGTATGATTTAATGTATACAAATAAAACAATTTGTGAATGTAAAAATTGGAGATGCATGTCAAATACCTAAATGTAAATGCAAATGTAATGTATGCAATGTGTGCATGCCTATGATTTTTTTTTGTGCGAAAATTCGTGTATATATACATATAAAGTGATAGTTTTAACAATAGAATGCCTTTAAATGTAGAACATTAAATGGTTTGAGTTCCTCTATTCCCTCTAAATTGGTAAGTCTATAAGTATCATTACGCACTTTTTGAGTTATTATTATGGACCTAACCAATTTGCTGCAAATTTGTCATGAAGATGTGGCAAATCATTGGTGTTTTGTTGGTTCTCTTTGAGTACTATATCCCCTACTTGAAATTCTTGAAGATGGAATTTAGAATTGTAAGCACGCTTGAGGCGGTATTTATAAAATCATAAATGTTCTAATGCATTGACTCACATTTCATCTAGGAGCGTGAGTTGGTCAAGTCATGCTTGTGTAGCTATATCATCATCAATGAATTCTTGCAAGGAAACTCGTAAGGAGTAAATATTGAGTTCAAGAGGCATAATAGCTTCAGCTCCATAGACCAGAGAGAATGGTGTTGCTCCTATTGGCGTTTGGATGCTTATTTGATAAGCCCAAAGTGCCAAAGGTATTTGTGTATGCCAATATTTATAATTTGATGATTTTATTAAGAGTATCAATCAAGGTCTTATTGGTAGCTTTAGCTTGTCCATTTGCTTGTGGGTAATAAGGAGTCGAGAAACTATGTTGGATATTATACTTTTCACAAAGTGCTCAAACATCCTTGTTCTTGAAAGACTTACAATTATCCAAAATGATTTTAGAGGGAATGCCAAAGTGACAGATGATATGATGGAGTATGAAATCTATAATTCGAGGTCCTGTCACACTAGTTAGAGGTATGGCCTCGACCTGCTTTGTGAAGTATTCTGTGGCAATGATGATGAATGTATGTTGTCCCGAAGAAGAGGGTGAAATATTTCCAATTAGGTCTAGGAGCCATTGTGAAAAGGGCCAAAGACTTTGTATTGGATGTAAATCTTGTGATGGTATGTGAGTTAAATTGGTATGTGTTTGACATTGTTTGCAATTTTTGATATACGTGCAACAATCGTGTTCCATTATGGACCAATAATAACCCATGCATAATAGATGCTTTACGATGGCCATTCCACTAAAATAACCACCACAAGTACCATTGTGGGATTCCTATATGGCCCTTTGGGCCTCTCCTTCTTCAAGACATCAAAGTAAGACTCTATCATAACCCCGTTTATACAACACGTCACCCAAGAGAACGAAACGGGCTACTCTTTTCTTGAAAGCGCATTTGGTAGACCGAGACATGTCCACTGGGAGTGTTCCAAATTTTAGTAAGGCTACTATTGGGCTTGACCAAGACTCACATGGTTCATTATTGATAAAGCACACGTATTTTCCATATTTTGGGTCAGCACGCTCAACGGTTGCTTTAGAGATTATTGAGATTATTAGGGGTTGTACCTCTCCTAAGTCAATCTTTGGAATCAAGGATCCTAGAGAGGCCATTGCATCTGCAAATCTGTTAGCTAAACGAGGTAAGTTATTGATTTCATACCATTTAAATGTTGAGAGCAATCTCATTGCTACTTCATGATAAAGTTTAATGGTAGGTTATTTACATTGGTATTTTATTGTTTTTACTCCAATTTTAGAATTCGCAAATATTTAAATATGCTTAATACCCATAGCTATAGCTAATTGAAGACCTAATATTAAGGCTTCATACTCTGTTATGTTGTTTGTATAGAAAAAGTCTAACTTGAACGATAAGGGGATGGTAATCCCTTGTGGTGTATGAAAGACAACTCCTGCACCTTGACCTTTCTCGCACTTATATCTATCAAATAATAAGGTGATATCAACATATTTCTCAAGAATGACATCTTTTTCTACTTTAATTACTAAAAATATTGAATCATCTGGAAGCTCAATAATCAAAGGATGATCACTAGGTAGTGGACCTTTCGCAAGTTGATCGACCATAACCTGACCTTTAATGGATTTTGGCTAATAAATTCGAGATCAAATTCTATGAGTAGAATTATCCATTTAGTGGTATAGGTGTTGTTATAAGTGTGATACATCATATGACGTAGAGGATTTTCTCTAGCTATGACATAGGTTGTTTGACTTAGCATATAATGATGTAACTTCTTAGTGGCCAAGACCACTGCTAGGCATAGATTTTCTACATAAGTGTATCCTATTTCATAACTTACCAATGTTTGACTAATGTAAAATATTGTTTTCTCATGATTTTGTTCATTTTTTTGTGTAAGCATCGTCCCTAAAGTAGCCTCTATGGCTGAGACATATAGATGAAAAGGGACCCCTAGCCTAGGAGGATTCACGATTGGTGGTGAGGTTAGGTATAACTTGATGTCATCAAATGCTTTTTGACATTATTCTATCGATACAAATGATACCCCCTTTTGTAGTAAGTGGTTAAATGATCTACACTTATTGGAAATTTGTGCAATGAAACGTTTGATTGATTGAATTTTGCCTTGCAGGCTACGCAATTCCTTAATGTTGGTTGGGGGTGTCATTTCCATGATGGCCTTGACCTTGTTCGGGTCCACTTAAATGCCTCTTTTGGAGACAATGAATCCTAAAAGTTTACCAAAGGTAATACGAAAGATACACTTTTTGTATTTAACCTCACCTTGTATTCCAATAGTCGATCAAAGATCTTTTCCAAGACATCAATATGTTCTTGTCGAGTTTTAGATTTAGCCAAGAGATCATCAACATAATATTCGATGATTTTATACATGTAATCATGAAAAATGTAATTCATGGCTCTTTGGTAATCATCTCCTGCATTTATGAGACCGAAGGGCATAAACCTAAAACAAAATGTTCCCCAAGGTGTTGTGAATGTCGTTTTGTGTTGGTCATCAAGATTTATTTAGATTTGGTTGTATCCTGAAAAACCATCCATGAGGGAAAGAATTTCATGGCCTACGCAGGTGTTGACAAGAGTATCAATGTTTGGAAAAGGGAATTCATCCTTAGGACACGCTTTATTTAGATCTCAAAAGTCATTACACATGCATATCGCCCCGTTAGTCTTACGAACGGGTCCCATGTTTGATAGCCACTCAGGATAGTCAATAGAAATGATAAAATGTACATCCAATAGCTTTTGTATTTCCTCCTTGACTATGAGGGCCACAGTAGGATGCATTCTCCTAAGTTTTTGTTTGATCGGCTTGGCATCAGGACACAAGGTGAGATTGTGGACAACATGGTCAGGATCAAGGCCAGGTTTATCCTTGTAGGACCATGTAAACACCTCTTTATTTTCTTGAGGATAGCAATGAATTTCTCTTGTTCGTCGCATGTTAAAATTTTGCCAAGATTTACAATTTGGAGATTGTCAGGATCCGAACTAAGGTTCACATTGATGGTATATTTAATGGACATGTGTGAGCCTTACTAAAGTTGATGTGGTGTTGGGATAAGATTTATGTCATCTAAGGTGTCATCCAAATTTTCTTGCTTGTCACTATCTAACTCTGCCTGAAAGACCTCAGGACTTCTAGTGGAAGGTGATGTGGGTGAATGTGGCAATGAAGGAGGAATATAGCTAGCCAAAGACCTTAGAAATTCCTCAAATAAGATGAGCTCCAAAAAGGAGGGTGGGAAGGAAATTCGATCCAAGTCAATAAGGCTAATTTCAATTGGAATTGGCCTAGCCAAATTGTATGGATTGCAGAGTGGGGTGAATAATTCAATAGGATTCATATTGACTTAGTGAAGGAATGATGGATTGGATGGATGTGTTGATGGAACAATTGGCACTAAACTGATGTCGAGTTGTGTTATCCCTGTAATAAACATTGCATTAATATGAGCAACACACTTTTTGTTTTCTTTTTATTTTTATTTATTTTTTATATGTACATATGTTACATTTCTTGGCCTATGTGTGGGCTCAAAGTGGATTACTAGGCAGGTCCATGTGTTCTTGTGGAAGAAGTAAGTGGAATATGGGATGGTGTATGGGGAACATTTGGAGGTAAAACTCATATTTTTGGGTGATGGGGACAATGGGTTGTGACTCCTCTTCAAAATCATCATAAGCATTTGACATGACTTCAAACTCTTCATAACTTTCATCGTCGAAACCAAATATAGGATATGAGAAGTTGATGGGGTCATCCTCGTCTACTTTATCAATGCGAAGTTCTTGAAGGTCTTGTTCAAGAGAGGATGTTGAGGGGAATGGATGGATGGGGGAATATTCGTCATTGAGGCTAATATTTTTAAAGGCTTGCTCAAGAGAAGTGGTGGAAGACAATGGGGTATAGCCTAAACTAAAACGATCATGGGTGCCTCTATATAGGATATCGAAGATATCATGCATCCCTTGACCTTGCCAATTGACCATATTAAATTATCAAGCTAGAAAATCCTCTATGTTAGGTATATTGGAACGCCTAGGCTCTTGGTTTTTTGGGTGGGTTTGCCCCAGTTAAGCAATCCAACCCTCCATAAATAAAGTTAATTTTGTTTGGAGTGGCACTCATGTCGTAAACAATGCCTATGGATAAAGAACAATATCGGGGATGTCCAAAGTCTTTGGTTGTCAAAATTGCTAAGGGTGTGATGGTGATGTCTTGGACCACATATTCACCTATACAAAGATTGGTGATGTGGACTTTGACTTGGGCTGGCATGGTTGACATTGAGGACTCAGATAGCTCTATATTTGTTATGGATGGTGGTGAATTAAATATGTCACAATCCAAAAGTTTGACTTGTGAAACATCTACTGATGGAGTGGGATTGTATGGCGGTGTGGAATGATGAGACGGTGGATGGGGTAATGATGAAATAGAAGAAGTGGTTGTAGAAGAAGGGTTAGATGTGATGTATGATGTGCTAACAATATACTGACCGTGACCACATGTACAAGAATAAATGGATGTTTGAGAAGGTGATGTGAAGGGTAGCTCCTCTAGGATGGGAGCCTTAGTAGAAGATGTAGATGTATTGGAAGAAGGTGGATTAAGGGATGATGTTGATGGATTTAATTATGGTGCCAAGAATAAATGGGTGGAAGGTAACATGGACTCATAAGGATTTGAAATGAAATTACAATACTTAAAGGGTTCGACATCTGCAGGGATGCAATGGACTTGTCCATCATGAACATATTTCAAGAATTGGTGTAGAATTGAAAGAAAACATTTCATTTCCCTCATCCAAGGTCTACCAAGGAGTATGTTATACGCCATGGCTTCTTCCAAGATGTGAAACATGGTGTGCAATTTTCTAACCCCTACTTCTATAGGTAAAACAACAATTTCAAATTTGGTACACAAAGCATCGTTAAATGATTTGAGGGTGAATGGTGATTTGGAAATATGGGATGGAGGTAATTTGAGGTGGATAAGGGCAGCAATAGTGATGATATTGATTTATGAGCTGGTATCAATAAGGACTCTTTTGAATGGCTTTCTATATATTAATGCCATTATGTGCAATGGAGGGTCTATTGATTATGAACTCATTGATTTTACCTCAAAGTCATAAAAGGTAATTGATGGCTCCATTCACGTCTTAACACTCACTAAATTTTTTTTGAAGGCATTAGAGTCTTGGTATTCTAACTCAATTGACTTGAGTATTTCTATTAAAGCTTATCTATGCCTAGGATATTTTTGTATAAGATCATACACAGAAAGTTTGGCTGATGCCAATTTCAAACTAGTGGTTAACCGGCTGGTTAAAGTTACCGCTAGCCTTATTGGATGAAGAGTGGGTTGATTGGGTGGATTGGATAGGTTGATTGGTGGAGATAGATTTGGCGATGTTTGTATGGGATGTGGGTTCGAAGGATGCTAAGCATTTTGTTGATTTTTCCTTTGCCCTCTAGTGACCACATGGACTGCTCCTACAAAATTTTGGTATTGTTGGACATGATTTACTTGATTAGGAGGTGGTTGTTGATTGTTACCTCCTACATTATGTTGGACCTCCCCATGGTTATATAGAGGTGTCTGATATATTGATTTTGTGGAGCTAAGGGGTTATCCACATTAATGGTCCTTAGGTCTATGATATCTTGTACTATGTTTTTGAACATATGGTAGAAATTGATATCATGCCCATTATGCTGATGGTATGGACAAAACAAGTGCTCTCTATAATTTTTAGGCCTTTTGGTGGGATCATCAGGCCTAATGTCCATTAAAGATAATTTATTGATCTCATACAACCTTGAAAATAGGGATGAATACGACTCTATCAAGGGAGTGTATTGTCGTTGGGGTCAATTGAATTGGCGGCGGATAGGTTGTTCTACAGTTGGTGATGTGTTTTGTGTCGTTGAAGATTGTGTTATTGATGGGACCACATGATAGGTAATTTTTTGTTGCACCAATTTTTGAGCCACTACAGGCTGGCTCATGACCATTTGATTGACTTGATTAGTTATGTTAGTCATTGAGGCTTGTGTTGATTTGGTTTGACCAGATTGATTATATTGGTATTGGCCCCTATTTTGTCATTCTTTCTTCTTAGGCTTAATGACACCCTCTTGGAATTTTATCTCCTCAATGACACTAGTCTATGCTAAAGCTTCCTCAAATGTTCTATAAGTGTTTAGCTGTAGCATCAAAGAAATGGGTTTTAAGCAACTCTTGGTAAAAAGTTTGATAATTTCTTCCATTGGTGGAGAGAATGGTAATTTTGTTATGACTGCCCTCCAATAATTTCCAAAATCATAGATAGGTTCCTCATCCCATTGTTTCAAATAATATATATTCGATAAGGACACCTTCTTTCTAATATTAAGGGTGAAACGTTCCAAGAATAGATCCATCAATTGATCAAAAGTATAAATACTATGTGTGGGTAATTGATTGTACCATTCAATGGCATCTCCCCCTAGTGTTTGAGGAAACATTCGGAGCATAAGAGCATTATCATCGCTAATCCAAAAACATACGTGGACAAATGAACTCACATGCTCCTTAGGATCCTTAGTTTCCTTGAACTTGTCAAATTTTGGTATCGTAAAATCTATCAGATATTGCGGTGATGGTACCAAAGGGTGGATTGGTTGATGGATCAGTTGCTTTAATGTGAGATTTTGGCTTGTTATTCCTAGTGAAATTTGCATCAACTAATCAATTTGCTTTTGTATTTCTTGGAATCTAAGATCTTCTGTTGGAATGTGAGGACCTTTTATTATGTTTTGGTTGGTTGATGGGTTGGATGGTATATGTTGGGGCGTGACTAGCATGGTATTGTGAGATGAGTTGGGATGGGTGTGTGGTGAAGATTGATGGTTGAAATATGAGGATGATTTATGAGGATGTTTATGGAAGAATGAGTTGTGTGGCTGGTTGGAAATAATGGCAATGGATATGGTTGATGTGTGGATTGATGGTGGATTAGGGATGGACACTATGGAAGATTGGGAAACCCATGCTGAATTTTGATTGGTGAGTGGAGGTTGATTTGGAACTACTTGGGTCATAGGGTCTATGTTAACCAGTTGTTTTCCTTTTTTTCATTGTGAAAGCAACCTATTTATGAGCCCTAATGTGTCCGTAAGTTCCTGATTTGACCATGTTTCAAAGGATGGGGTTGTAGTTGGATGAGATTATGGGAAGGTGGATGATTATGGATGAGAAGACATGGGTATAGTGGCCAAGTGAGATGATGGAGGGGTCAATGATGATGTATGAGAAGACATGGGCATGGCTCAAGTTGCATTTGATGTGACAACTTGGTAGTTAGGTATTTGTGAGGTAACATTGACATACTTATAATACAATGGGTTGGAATAGGTGGATGTGAGGTAAGTGTTTGGAACACTTGGGCTTTTTTGTGGTTGGCTCATGGAAGAAGGCATACCATATTCATAACCCAAATTATGATATCCTTGGGTATGGTAGGAGGTAACCAATTTAGGTTCTTCAAAACCCTCTTGGCTAAGGGGCTCTAAGACATAGTTAGAAGACTTGTAGATAGCCTTAACTTTATCCATGTCTATGTAGGTGGTGGTTGTCTATACATTGTGTGAAGGGGTTCCTACTTGAGATAGGTATGGATGTGATAATCCAAACAAAGTAGTCTAAACCATACTGGATGGGGCTACCAAAGTAGCAGGAGCATGGGAAATGTTTTCCATTAAAATACTTTGGTTTAATATTATGTTTTGTTGTCTCGTTAGTACCATAAAGTAATTAAACCACAGATTCAAAATTTAATCTAAATCACACAAACTAAAAACTTTTTCAGAATTTAAAGTAAAGAAAAAAATCAGTCCTATGTTTCACCATGTGTTTCTTATCTTGTTCATTAATTATTTCATTTCGTTAATATGAGATTCTTTTTAGAATTGTTGGCTTATGTATTTTGATGTAACTTAATCTTGTTTAAATAAAAAAAAGGTAAAAACTAAGGCTAGCCAAGGCAACGAGATTCTTTTTAGTAATGACCTCCAAAAAGTTTGCTCGGGGGTAGTCCTATGGTTTCTAGGGCAGAGATTGGTGGATGGAAATCACTGCCACTGTCACCAGATCTCAAGCAATGTTCGGTGATGAAATCCAACCACTATTATTAAAAATGTGAATCGTGCAAGTGTTTGTGATTAATTTTATTATATCTCTTATTCTCTATGGTGTGCAAAAAATATTAAATATTACTAATGTTACTAATATAAATTAGAAGCCAACACAAAAACACAAATTTCATTGATAGAGTGTGAAGTACACCACTCAAAAGCCCCTGCCTACAAATTATTAAAATAACAAGAGCAATCGGAGGGTTCATCCAACTCTCTGCCAAATGGGTTAGCCTAGGGAAGGATTAATTTATGCGTCAATATGTTGTTCCTATTTAGATATACAAAATTAAAGCAATATTGAACTCTAAAATGTGAAATCTAGGATGCTTATATGTTCCGTATGCACTCAAAAATGTAGATAAATCACCTAGATCTACAACTTCCGAACAAGAAATGCATTTGGTATTATGAAATACACACAAAACTTAAATGTGACTTGCTAAGTATTATTTTCCAGATTACTTAATGTTAAACCTATAAACAACAAAAAACAACAATAGAATATAGAATACATAAATCAATAAATGGTGAATTAAGGTTATGGGACTTACTTGGAATCCTTATCTTTACTCCAAATAAATTCCAAGCATGGTTGGGTGCCTATGTATGTGTAGCAGAGCACCTATGTAGGCACAATAGAGTATTTGTGGTTGTCTACAGATGTTGCCAAATGCCTACGTAATTTTTGAAAGTGTTGCAGACTTCTTTAGAAACCCTAGCAAAGAAAGTGGTGACTTCTACGCTTCTAAAAATTCTACAAAAAATAGAAGTAAAACTAATTTATCAAGGTAGATCTAATAAATAATGAAACCCTTGTGGGATCCTACTGTGATCACTATTTGTGAAGACAAGAACATGACACTTAAACAATAAATAAATTTAATAGCCCAAAGAAACACAAGATTGCACAAAATAGATAGATTTATTCAATAAACGAGGGAGAGCTAATAAACTCCTTTTGATAAAATTTTTACTGAATGAGATCTTGATACAAATATTTACAATACACTAGGGTTATCCGAAACCCTAGCTACAACAATGAAGTGTCTTCAAATAGTGTGTCCTCTCTTCCAATGAAATGAGTGGGCTTCAAGTATCTGATGTTGGACCACTCCAGCTTCAATAGCCATTCAACAATAAATATAATCTGTAGACCTGCATGCACACAAACAAAGAAAGAGATTAATAACACCTGTGAGGGCTCCATAGTGTGAGACCCTTAGATATCAATAAACCCTAACCAAAAATATATCAAATGGCATGCTAAATATATAGATCATGTAACAAAATAAAATAAATATTGATATACCTTGCTTGTGATGATACCTTGTTTCATTGTTGCAGTTCTCACAGTAAATGACGTTATGCAGTAGACTCTAATTCACGTTTCAGTTATAGCAACAGGCTCAGACGCACACTTGGTAGGCTCTAGCGTGATTTTTGCAAGCTCTAGTGTGCACCTGCAGGATACTACATGCTCTGGAGAGTGCTTGCAAAATACAATAGGCTCTGGTGAGCACTTCACAGGATCTGTAGTGAATTTTGCAAGCTCAGGAGGGCACCTGCAGGTGAGGATAAAATCTACAAAAGCATATCATGATGATGGAAGGAATGCGATGAATGTAAAATGATGGAGGCAACATAAAATAACGTGGGGATGAATGTGGAGGATGGCTAGAACAACAAAAGTACTATTGGCTAGCTAGGGCTTTGTATTTTTAGGACTCTATCTCTTTCTACTTTGCTAGGGCTTTGCCAATGGATTATTCAAGATACAAATTCTAATCTCTAGGGTTCCAATGTTTGGGAATTTACAAATGTCCTTATTTATAATCCAACCTAGGGTTTTCTTAATGTTTTAGCCTTGCACTTTTAATCATGTGGCTAATATTAAATCAGATCCTAAGGTCGAGATTAATTTTTGATTGTGGCATGGATTAATGAAGATGGATGGTAGAGATTAAATTGGATCAGACAGTTGTGGTTAATTGGGTTTATAAATAGTTATCTTATAATAAATATATTATAATATAATATAAAATATTATATTAAATATAAAATAATATTAAAATAATCCCAATTGGGCTAGAAAATGGTAGGAAAGGGCTAGAGTGGATCTTTTGAAGGAGAGAAAGGTGTATGGTGGACAAGCGGATGTGGGATGGTTAGGATGTAGGATTAGTGATTGCAATTTGGTGTCTACAAATGGATAAAGGGGGAATTTTATCACGTTGTTCTATGATTTAATTTTGAGTTCAACTAGCTAAGAGTGAATCTAGTTGCTGAGTTTATCCTCCCATGATTATATTTGGGGAGAGAAAATAATGTTACACTGCATGGCTAGATGCATCACCTTCCTCCCAACCACACTCAATTATTTCACACCCAACACTATTTTAATCATATCTACGTAATATCTAACCCAAGGCCGCAATGCAACCTTCATGATTGGAAAATTTTATTATACATTATAATATGGTTCAAATAGATTAGCATAGTAATGAGTGAAAATAATTTATCGATATTGGCAGTCAATTACCTATTGAATTAAAGGGGTTTTAGTCTTGTTGAGTTGAAAAACCCTTAGTATGCTTTCTGGCATTATATTGTCATCTAGTCTATTATTGAGATCTCTAACGGTTTTAGTCTCTACATCATATGCTATCCATACCAACAAATCTAAAGAAAAATATACTTTTGGATAGACCAACTTTCCCAAATTGTTGTTCCATCTATAATTGCATGGGGCTCCTTGCCACTATGATTTTTATGCTTTTTTTAAGAGTCTCATGAGCAATGTTGTGCTACATTAATTATATTCCTTGGCCCCCTTGAAGCTAATTACTATGGTGTTTTCATTCTCCCACTCTTGAGTTGAGGATAAGCATTTATCTGACCTTGACTTCTTTGAGTATGATATCACGTCTTTCCCAAGAGAAATCGACCCATACAAAAATGCATATGGGCACTGGTTTGTTACCAATTTAATAGCATCCATGATTCCTTGAGGAACAATGGGTGTGCTTGATGATTTCATTGCCTTCTTCTCTTTGTATTTCACTTGGCTTTCTACACTATGTAACTCCCTCTAAAATTCCATGAGTGTTGAATAATTCATCAACTACAATCTCAACCTGACTATAGTGTTTTCAAGAGCTTTCATGTAAGCCATAAATAACTTTTAGAATTGGATTCTGCATGACATGCTTTTAATATTCACCAACCATTTGATTTAAAACTTGCCAGTTGAATTTCAACACTTCATCATCATTTTAACTATATTAACTAGAGAATGATTTATCTCGAGAATGTTTGCTTCTATCAAGGCTTTAATTGGTGTTCATTTTTAATCATGTACATAATATAGCCATTTTACTTGTATCTTTTCATCTAATCTATATTTGGAATGACTACCCATGGCTTGGTTTAAGATGTGCCACCTGGTTGGAACCATTTGCATTATTGTTGATTATATTCCATTGTCCCTAGGGTTGATGGATGTGTACCATTATATTGATAGTATACCGATGTGTACCATTCATATTACAACCCTTCAAGTCATATTTTGTTTATTATTACTGACTATGGTGGCCTTTCTAGAATTCACCATGTAAAGAATCCTTTTGTCCTTATCTGTTGATCAATGCATATCGTCAAATATAGCTATGAAGCATGCATATCATTATATTCATGGAGATAATACAAAGAAATAAAGACCTCATAGAAAATTCAAATCCCTTATAATATCATTTGGCTAGTCCCTGGTTCACTTGTACCATTGGATCTATCTAAAATGACTGTGAATTATCTGATCTTTGAAACCTATACATCAGTGAAAGAGGGGGAGAAGGGAATGTGATATAAAAAAAATTATAATATTTAGAAAATATTTTACCTTCAATTCAAAACCTTAGCGTTAAGTTTAAATAATTATATTTTCCACATGGTTTCTATTTATGACCTAATTAATGTTTTAAGATAATAATTACCTCAATGAAGATCCAAACCCTACTTTAGACTTTGGTAGGTTCTTACTTGTGTATTTTTGGATAGACCGCGATGCATGCTAGCCATCAGATCTTTGAAACATGCATGTCTTTTTTGTGAAATAGGGGAAAGAAGGTGAACCCTCAAATATTATGGAGCACTTTGACTTGATCCTTTGTGACTCCTTTTATGAACCTTAGGTGCCACTTTAATTTTATACTATTTATTTTAATGGTATAGGTTCATGAATAATATTACAAGGCACATGTGACCTTTGAAAATTTAATTTCCTCTTCAAATCTTGGTGAGTTTTGGTCTACGTGTACCATTGGATCAAATAAATGATGCATGAGGACCTTAATTTCTTCAAAGGTGCTTGAAAATTAAGGTAAGATGGCACATTGGACATAAAAGAGGGGAAAATGCAAACCTTAGGGATATTTGGTAATAATGCGGTTTTAGAGAATTAGGGATAAACATTTTTATAACATACCATTGTTTTCACTATTAAAATTCAGAATGGTGATGCATGAGTATTGTTCATTTAAATAAAGGTGCATAGTATTTACAGGAAGGGGATAAAATACAAACCACAGAAAATAATCTATAAATATTTATCCTCACAACCTATCGTTAGACATGCTCATGAAATGCAAAGGAGCCTTTTTTCTAAAACTTGGGTAAGACAACCCCACTTCGATGCATACGTACTTTTAATTTCATTCCTAGTCCATGAGTATCGTCCATTTGACAAAAAAGTGCTCGATAGTTAAGGGAAGGGATGCATATGCACAAAATAATAGGGGGAATGCATGACCTAAAGTATTTAGAGAGCATTTAGGTTGATTTTCATAAAACTTAGGCCTTAGACATTAAAGAATCTATCTTCTATTATTAAAGCATGGGGAGGAGTGATACGTGAGTATGATTAGATCTTGGTCCAAGGCATATGTACTATTAGATATGGAGAATATGTGAGGACTTTAACTCAAAGGGGATGCATTTGACATGTTTAGGTGAGGTTGTACTTTTTGGTTTAGAACTAGTGATGACTTATGCCTAGGATAAAAATTTAATTTAAAATTAAAGGCTAGACAAGTTGCTCACTTAAGTATACATGTGTTCCCTTGGATTCATTTCTAAGGTGCACGTACCATGAGATATATAGAAGGTGCATGAGTTTTATCTTAAATGGGGAACATAAACGTGAAAATATTTGGGGACTTAGAAAATGACACGAGATTTTTTTTTTTTTTGGATTTTATTCACTAGGGACCAAGGTTAGGTGGAGGTGAAAATAGAGGAAATGTTTTATCATAAAGCTTAACCTTTTTTGTATCTTAATAAATGTTAATTTCAAAGGTTAGGATGGGATGAAAATGATATAGGATTGGAATTTATGAGAATGAACAGTCCTTAATCAAATCAATTTATTGATGAAATTTAAGCATGAGCACAATCAAAGAATATTTTTAAGGGCTTTTGACTATATTGAATGAAATAAAAAACCTAGGAGACCATTTTAACTTGAAACAACAATAATCACTTAGTCCAATGACTCTATATGACCCTTTTTAAAATTTTGAAACAAGGGGTACTTTTCAAGTTTGATTTTGAGGATCCAATACAAGCTCTGTCTAAGATAAGTTATGAAAACTTGAAGCTCTTGAGAATCCTAGAATCACTGGTTGCTAAAAATGTGGCTGAAAAGACTTAGTCTAAGAACCATTCACCAAAAGGAAAACAAAATAAATTAGCTTTGCAAAGTATTAAAGGGACTAACATTGCTTCTAATCAATAAAATCAGAGGACCTAGTTTAAAAATAAATGAGCTTTAACTCTTGGAATTATAGATTATTTAGAAATTTCTTAAGATAGATTTGACGTAGACTCACTTACAAGTTATTATTTCATAATACCTTGGCTTGTGTGTGTTTGTGTATTTATTCTTATTCCTTTATCATTCAAAATTTTATCACTTTGGTAGGAGTTAGGATTTTTAAATATTTCTCTTTGAATGATATTCACCTTTGCATTGCTCCATTGTCAGTCATGAATTTATAGCTCTAGGAGAGATGAACTTAGTTTCCTATGGACCTACTCTACTACCAGTCATACATATAAATCCTCGATAGAGGTTGTCTAGATAGCCCAAGCACTTACATATTTGCATTATTAATATTTTTCTTCTTGATTAAGAAGAATTATTATGAATTGCAAAGTATTGAGTATGCTTTCTGGGTTAGGGATCTATAAGGCTAAATAAAATAATGTAGGTGTTTTTGGCCTAAAAATACCACCAACGATGACTCCATTCTAGTGACCCTGAAATAACTTTAAACTTTGTGATAGATCTGAAGCTTTAGCATAATGTGGAAGTATTTCCAACTTAATATTTTTTAGCTCCAAAATCATGGGATATTTGCTTAAAATCTTGACCTATGAGTCTTCAATTTCATAGGCCATCCAACCAATCCACAAGAAGGTACTTTTCCATGTAAGAATTTAGAGGCCTAAAGATACTTACTTCTGATGATTTTGACCCATTCAACCTTTTCATTGGAAATGAATCTCCAGGATTTTTTAGAGAGGAGGGAAAGGTTGAGAAGAGAGATCCTTCTAAGTCCTAATCCTCGATATTTAGGTTTACATACTTTATCCCAAGAAACAAAATGGAATCTATTTTTATTTTCAGATCCTGTCCAGAGGAAATATTTTTGAATTTTCTCCATTTCTTTATAGACAAAAGTAGGAACTTTGAACAAGGACATAACATAGAAAGAAATTATTTAGAGGCAGGCCATGGTAAGAGTGATTTTACCCACTTGGGATAGAATATTACCCCTCCAAGTGGACAACTTGTTTTGGAATCTCTCAATGACATTATCCCATAGACTTTCTTTGGCATTTCCAATGAAAAAAGGTAATAACAAACTTCTTATAGAACATTGGAGTATGTTGGCAATTATATTATGTCTTCTTAGAGGATTATTGAGAAAATAAAATTTGATTTTCTAAAAATTGATTTTCTGGCCAGCCGCTTCTTCATACAGGAGAAGAATTTGTTTGATGATTTTGGCTTCATTGACTGAAGCAAAGGTGGATAACAAAGTATCATCAAGAAATTATTCATGAGTAATAGGATTGCATTGAGAAGTTACCTGAAGTCTTGAGATTAATCCTACCTCTTTTGCTACTAGTATAGACCTGCCAAGAGCCTCAGCTACAATGATGAAGAGGAGAGGGGATAAGGGATCTCCTTGTATTAAACCTCTACTACTCTGAAAGTAACCAGCAGCTGAACCATTAATGAGGACAGAGAACCAAGTAGAGGAGATGCATACTTTAATAAGGGATATCCAATCAGAGTGAAACCTAAGCTTGTTAAGGATGGCAATGAGAAAATCCCAGCTCAATCTATCATCGATTTTATTCATATCAAGCTTGAGAAGGAAAGTAGCATTTTTTTTGTAGGAAATGGAATGAATTGCTTCATGAGCAGAAATGATACCATACAAGATAGATATCCTCGTGACTGATATTCCTTGACACTAATTTATTATAAGAGTTATGACTTATCTCATACGAATAGTGAAAACCTTAGTTAAAATTTTGTAGATGACGTTACAAAGGCTAATTGGTTGAAATTCATTAAAATTGGAAGCATTATGAATTTTTGGTATGAGTGCAATAAATGTGGAATTGAAGCCTCTAGGAATGACCTTGGACCTTTGAATTTCTCTAATGGATTTGCACACATCATTGCCAACAACATCCCAAAAGGCCTGAAAAAATCTAGGAGGAAACCCATCTGGTCCAGGAGCTTTATCTGGCTGCATTGAGAATAGGGCTTCCTTGATTTCATCATCAGAAAGAGGCACTATTAATTTGGTGTTTATATCATCAAAAATGAGGTGAGGAATGAATTGAAGGAAGAAATATTTGGCAGCTAAGGAATTAGGTCTGTGTTCCTCATGGAGTAATTGCATAAAGTGAGTTATTCCTTCAGCCTTGATTTCTTTGATATCAGTAATAATTCTGCCATCCTGGCTATGGATTTCTTTGATCCTATTGTTGCTATGATGTCTCAATGTGGAAACATGAAAAAATTTTGTGTTGGAATATTCCTTTTGAGTAAAATATCACAAGACTTTTGTCCCCAAAATATTTCTTCACATTGAAGTATATTATGGTATTGATCTAATAAATTCCTTTCATCAGCTCTAACTTCAGCAAAACAATCTCCTTTTTCCTGAATTTCCTTTTTGATGATGGCTAGCCTATTCTTAATATCCTATTTATTCTAAAAAATATTTTTGAAGATGTCCCTATTCCATATTTTTATATTTTCTTCGGTGTGTTTGATTTTCTACGCTAACACAAACAAAGGAGTTCCTTTGATATCAAATTTCCACCATTGATTAACTCTTTATCTCAAATCAGGATGAAGCATCCACATGGCTTCGAATTTGAAAGGAGTTTTGTATATTTTTGGATTATTTGTGTCAAGGAGAATAGGACTATGATCATATCCAATTTTAAGGAGGGATTGAAGATTTGCATCCCCTAGATATCAATGGATTCCTGAGAGAAAAGAACTCTGTCAAGTTTAACTTGGATTAATTGAGATCCACATCTTCTATTTGACCAAGTAAATTGGTTTCCTTTCAGATTAACATCCATTAGATTTTGTTCACTTATAAACTCCTAAAAATCCTCCATGATTTTGGAAAAGGAACCAATTCCACCTTTCTTGTCAGAGGGAAACAAAGGAGTATTGAAGTCACCTGCAAGGATCCAAGGAATATTTAGAAAAGCACTTCGGAAAGAAGACAGGTTATCCCATAAATGAGTTCTACCAATAATGGAATTAGGAGCATATATGTTAGTAAGGACCCAAGGTAGATTGTTGTCTTTATCAAAGAAAAGTATGCTCATCATATCATAATATGAATGAATGAGATTTCCTTCCACAATATTTGGGTTTCACAAATATAGAAGGCCACCAGAAGCCCCATTAGCTTTACAAGCAAGAGATTCACAGTTCTTCCAAATATGATTGCATATATTTTTATCAAGAGATTTTCTATTATTGGTTTCTTGGATCACAAAAATTGTAGGTCTAAATTCTTTCCTTAGTGATTTAGCTAACATCTACTTGGCTAAACCATTAAGGCCTCTCACATTCCATGAGAGGATCTTCATTTAGAATATTTTTAAGTTCTTTTGCCTCAATTTCAATATTTTTGGGGAGGTTTGGTACACTTTTGTTCTTCCTTAGATAAAATTCTAGTGGAAAAGAGGGTTTTTTGAACACCATTGGCAATATCATCATTTGTTCCTTGCTTCCATTGATCAGAGTTAGAAGGCCTTCCTCTTTTTTTATCCACACCACTATCAATAGGATAATTTTTGTGGCTTCTAGTGAATTTGGGGTTAACTTTCTGCACGATAGGGCTTGAGGGTTTGAGAAAGGAGGTAGGTATGGACACATCATCAACCAATGGTTGGTCTGGGTTGAAGGCAATAGGAAGAGAGGAATTAGTAGTTAAGGGTTCAGACTCATGGTGGGCTTCCAAAACATTTGAGGATGATGGGTTTGGAAGAGATTCAGAATCAAGATTAAGGGTTTTAAATAAACCTTTTATTATCCAATCAAAGCCAAATACTTTAATTTTCAAATAAACATTTTTTTCATTTCATAAAGTAAGGTCCCATACCATTAATTTACACAACAAACCATAATCTATTTTTTTATCCAATTAAATCCAACTACTCTAATTTTCAAATAAATGTTTTTATTCATTTCTTAAAGTAAGGTACTTGCATGAGGGGAATCTCATGTAGTATAGTTCTTGAAATCTTAGGGGATATCAAAAATTAAGTTGCTCTAAGGTTGGTTAGGGATTTATGAATCCTTCTTCTTAATAAAATAATATATATTTCTATATTTGTGTGTTTTTCTTGTTTATTTATTTGTGAGTCATTACACTTTCTTGCACTCCTTTTTGTAGGTCTAATATTATGATTTATATGGCAAAATTTTTGAATGAAGTGTAGGGGTTTTAAGGTTGTATATTTTCTTAGACAACTTTCCCTTTTGCTTAGATATTATGATGACAAATCCAAGCTTAGATAGAAGTAGATATAAGCTCCTTATATTATGCAATTTTCTACACTTTTATCCTTGCAACTAACCTTATAATGCTTTGGATTTGAGACTCACCAAGTCTCAATATTTGAAGCTTCCATTTTTTATTTTGGGTAGTTGTCTTCTTCTCCAAGTTTTGTAGGATTATAACTAGCTTTTGTGGCTTCCCTTGGCCACTAAGTATTGCATATTTTTGGGCACTAACAATGTCTTTAGACACTTTGACAATTTATGATTTTGTGCCCTTCTCAAGAACAAAAACAATAATGGCCAGGGTTTGATGAGGAAAAACTACTCTGCTAGGGTTTGATGAAGAAAAACTGCTCTGTGGGGATGGCAAAAACTTTCGGAGGAGGTCTAAAAAATTAGAGGAATGTCATGATGGCATCGGTTTTGGCATAGAGAGTACATGCTCGTGATATTTTTTCATCTAAAAATGACTGGAAGGAACAAGATTTTCCAGTGCATGTCGGGAACCGCTTGTTAAATAACAATGGATGTTTGGAACGATGTGAATCCAGGTCAGTTATAGTGATTCAACTAGACTCGAGGGCGGAAGATGTGGAGTATATAACCAAACATGCCCTTATTGTAAAAATTTTGGGCATTCAAATTTCTCTCCCCTTTGTGGAGGCTTGGGTTAGGAATACTTGGAATCCTGAAGGTGATGTTGATTATGAACAATTATTTTTTGGTGGTTTTATATTGTATTGCAGGTCGTAACAAAGCATTTGAAGAGGGTCCTTATTTCTATAACCAAGTGGGACTCTTTCTTAAACCCTGGCATGTGGGTTTCAACCCATCAGAGGAGTGGCTATTGTGGATTCCAATATGGTTGCGGCTTCCATGGCTCTCATTGGAATTTTGGAGAACTGATATCTTGCATAAGATTGCCCTTCTTCTTGGGAAATCGGTTGGACCATCACAATAGATAATGAATAAAAAGATAATCTTTGTTGCTTGTATTTGTGTTGAAATTGACTTAAATAATCCTATTCCAGATTCTATTGAAATACAATTAGGATCAAGTACATAGGTTCAAAAACTTGACTATGAAGCTCTTCCATTTCATTGTCGAATTTCTTGTGAATATGGCCACATGCAAATAAAATTCCCTAAGTTTATCTCGCCTGTGGCTTCAAATCCTGGGCCCTCTTGGTCTGGATAAATTTTTGATAAAGTAAAAGCCTCGATAAAGGAAGGGGAACAAGATAAGGAAGGTTTTGTTCTGGTAAAATCCTGAAACAGAGGATGAAGGGCAAACAAAGACCTTAAGGATAGCCATCCAGATGCTCTACTCAACCGTTTTGAAATATTATATGATCTTGATCAGTGCATGGAGATACCTCAAATGTCACTACCTGATGCAAATATAAAAATGCCAAATCAAATGTCTCTTCTTGAGGGGGAACTTAAGGAATCAGATCTAGGGGGTTTAAATGAAGAACAAATGGCTTTGGATTTGAGTATAGGGGACATGGTTGGGTCTAGCCCTATAAGGGAAACTATTTTGGAAAGTGGTACAAATTTAGTTATGCACTATCCTACTCAGGCACTGATGTAGTCATCCTTGGACTGCAAAACTCCTACGGTGTTGGGATTATAGCAAAAAATAATTAAATTTATTTTTTCAAATAAGAATATGAAGGTGGGTCGAAAGAAGGACCAATATAAAATTAAGTTATTGGGGGAGACTTTGGTGGATTCAGTCTTGGTGAGAACATTGGACTCCCATTTTTATAACCCCCAAAAATGATTATCCTCTCATGGAATGTAAGGGGGTTGAATAACATCCCCAGATAAAAATTTATTCGTGATTTGGTTCGTGTGCATTCTCCAAATGTGGTGTTTATTCAGGAGACTAAATTGGCTATTGATAGTATGTTCAATATTGCTCCCAAGTTGTGGATAAGGGGGAAATTCCAGTGTATTGGTGCATGTGGATATGTTGGTGGTATCACTTGTTTATGGGATCCAGTTAAGATATCCCCTCTTACTTGGATTTCCAGCAGATGGTCTATTTCAATGGTTAGGCATGATAATGAATCTGGTGAAATCATCCTACTTACAAATGTGTATGCTCATGTTGATTACAATGGTAAAGTGAATTTGTGGAAGCACATTTTCTTTGTGAGAAGTTTGGTTCCCCTATACCCATGGATTTTTTCTGGAGACTTCAACTCTATCACTTGTCTAGAGGAGAAATGTTGTGGGGTGGACCGTCTTGAGCATTTTTCTTCTATCTTTAGTGCTCATATCTAGGATCTAAACTTGGTTGACATCAAGAAAGATAATGGGATATTTACTTGGCACAATAGACGGTTTAGGGAAGCTTCCATATCAGAGATACTGGATAGGTTTTTGATATCCAGTTATTGGATGGGTAATAACAAAGGTGTTATTTTTGTGATTCTAGAGGGTATGGGATCTGATAATTAGCTTATCAACTCTCTACTTTGGAGTTAAGGATAAAAAATAATCCCTCCTTTAAGTTTTAACTTATGTGGCTTCGTTATCCTAAGCTTCATGATTTCATGTGAGGTTGGTGGACCACTAGCAAACCTCCTCATGGCACCGCTATGTATTCCTTTATGAAGCGACTACAATTTGTAAAACATAAATTGAAGAGATGGAATAGAATGAATTTTGGGAACCTTTCCTTGGCTAAGCTGGTAGCTCTTAGGAGGATGGAAGAAGCTTCAAGGAATATTAGAGATCAGGGATTCACAAAGGAGCTTCTTGTTGAGGAATCTGAGGCTACGAAAGACCTGATGAATGGGAACTGAGGGAAGAAATTTTTTGGAAATAAAAAGCTCAAGTAGATTGGCTTCAAGAAGGGGATAATAACTTAGTTAAGGCTCACCATAATGGTAACATGATTACCTCTCTTGTGAATTCTCAGGGTGCCATGCTCTCTTCTTTCAAGGATATTTCAAAAGATACTAAGAGGTATTTTTCCTCTCTCTTCAAGGAGGACTCCCTATCATATGATGAGAATGAAAAGATTATTCTCAACTATATTCCAATGATTGTTTCTAGAGAGATTAATTAGAATTTAATGGGTCCAATTTCCCTTGAGGAGTTGGAAAATGTTGTATTTAATATGAAAAACAAAAAAGCCCTAGACCCAGATGGATTCACGATTGAGTTTTATCAAGAGTTTTGGGATTTAATAAAATTTAATCTTTTGGAGGTGGTCCATGAGTCCCAAAAGAACAAACAGATGCTAAGGGCCCTAAATGCTACCTTTGTGGTGCTTATACCCAAAAATAGGGAGAAAATTCCTTGGATATGTTTAGGACTATTGCTCTCTGCAATGTTGTGTATAAGATCATCACAAAAATTATTTCTGAGAGGCTGAAGATATGGTTGAGCAAAATAATCTCTAAGGAGAAAGGAGGGTTTGTTGATGGCCGACAAATCTTGGATGGGGTTGTTATTGCTACAGAATCTATTCTCAATGGAAACTTCTAAGGAGAAAACTATGTTCATTAATTTGGACATGGCCAAAGCCTATGATTAGGTCAGATGGTCCTTTCTTCAGAAATTTCTTATTGCTTTTGGACTTGAGGAGGAATGGATTATATGGGTGATGAGATGTGTTTCTTCTTCCTCATTCTTTGTTCTTGTTAATAATGAGCCATCAAAGCTATTTGAGGCCTCAAGGGGATTGATGCAAGGAGATCCTTTATCTCCTTATTTTTTTATCATTATGGCGGAAGGGTTGGGAATATTGCTCAAGTCTCAAGTCATGCAGGGTCTCATTCAAGGGTGGAAGTGGGATAGTATTTTTCCACCTCTTTCCCACCTTAAATTCATTGATGATACTACTTTTTTGGGAGTTGCCACTATCATGGAAGCTGGCAATATTATACAGTCTCTTGACATATATCTTGGTGCTTCTAGACAGTTGATTAATGAGGACAAGTCTTCTATTTTTTTCTTCAATGCCCCTCCTCTTATTCAAGCTAGGATTGCTTGCATTCTAAGATTCCAGGTTGGGAATCCCCCCTTAATTTATCTTGGTATTGCAATTTCATCTAACCCTCTACCTAGATCATCTTGGCAGTCTATGCTTGATAAGTTTAGAATGAAAATCACTAGACTTTCATATGACTATCCACTGCAGGTAGAGTGTTACTTTTAAATCTGTTGTTCAAGATTTACCCATTTATAGATGTTTTGTACAAATAGCTCCCTCTCACTTCATCAAGGACATGGATGCTTTTTCAAGACAATTTTTATGGTCTAGAAAACTTGATCAATCTAAATGGAGTTTGGTTAGGTGGTATTCTATATGTAGGTCGGTGCAAGAGGGAGGCCTTGGGTTGCGACAAATAGCTCTTTTTGGATAGGCTTTGGCTGCAAAACTTTATTGGATATGGTGTACCTCTCAAGATCATATTTGGGCTAAAATATTATCTTGTAAATACTTGAGAGGTATTTATGAGGCTGAAATCCCTAGAGTCAGCTTGGTTCATAAAGGTTTAGTTATCTGGGACACTCTGAAAAGAGGAGCTAATTTAATCAAGAAGGGTTTGTTCTGGATTTGCAATGAGTGATAAAATTCTCTTTTTTGGGAGGATTCTTGGGATGGCCACCCTCCTATCTTGAATCAATATCTTAGGTTACATTCCCTAAGCATTTTTTTCTTGGAATCGAGCTGGTCTCGTGTGGATGGCTTTAAAAAAATAGTCTTTTGGAAATATGGATATGTACAGGTGGAAATATTTTCAAGAATGGCCCTAGGGAGGACTGGCCAAGGATAGAGAGGTTCTTGCTCTTATTCTTATGGGGAGGCCTTGTTCTTCATTAAGGGGTAAATATATTCTAGCTTGAAACCCTGATCCTAAGGGAACCTACTCGGTAACCTATGGTTATCAGGTTCTTGATAAGCAAAAGTATGGGAGTCTTCCTGTCACTTGGTGGAAAAATGTGTGGAACAAATTTGTCTGGCCAAAATGTAACTTCTTTCTCTGGTTGGTATCTTGTAATAAATGCCTCACTTGGGATAATGTGAGGAAGATGGGATTTCAGGGTCCCTCTTTTTGTGTCCTTTGCGGTAAGAATGAGGATGACTCTTCTCATTTATTTTTACAATGCTCATTTTCCAAAGATATTTGGCACCGTTGGTGGAGTGTCTAGAACCATCCATATTTTCATGTGTTATCCCTGGTGAAGTTTTGGAGTAGTCTGGGCAGACCTCCGACCAAGGCCCCCTTCCTTCGGGAGGCTTAGAATTTGGGTCCTTCTTGCATCATCTGGAAAATTTGGCTTAAATGAAATCGATGCATAATTTAGGTTAGTTATTTGGTTGTTCAAAAGATCTGGTAAAGGATACTGTATATGGTTCAGGAAACCATCCATATAAAATGTGATGTGGACCCTCTTTTGGATTCTAGGGAGGAGAAGATACAACAAGCCCTTGGTCTCTTTTGGGATGGTGTGAAATCTTCTAGCCCTAGTAGGGTTCCTTAGATCAACAATAAGGTTAGGAGAGATGGTAGGTGGAGGCCACCCCCTAGAGGAGTTTTAAAAATTAATACTGATGTATCATCTAGGGGTAATCCTGGACATGCTGGCATTGGCGGTGTTGGGAGAGATTCTGCTAGTGGTGTCAGTTTTTTCTTTTCCATTTATAAAGGTGTTCACTCCAATAATTTTATGGAAGCTCTTGCAATTCTTGAGGCCTTGTGAGGGGGTTTTCTCTTGGCTGGCATAGGATTATCTACGAGTCTGACTATCAAATTGTGATTAATATTTTAAACAGTAAAAGGGTGGAGGAATTTAATTGGCAGTTGGTATTTTTAGCCATTTATATTCTCAGAATGAGTGAAGAGTTCAAATTTATATCCTTTGTGCACATTCCAAGGGAATGGAATGTGGTTTTTGATTACCTGGCAAAAAGGGCTTCTGAGTTGCTAGATCTTTGGAGTATCGATAATTGGGAGAGTCTCCCATCTGAGGACTCTCAATGCCTGTGAGAGTTGATCCACAAGGTTGTACAAACTTAATGTGGTTTATTCTTGTTGTCTTTTCTGTGTTTCATTCTAGTCTAGTGGTTTTAGCCTGTTTGACTATTTATTTGAGTCATGGTTTGAAGCCCAATTGTACTTTGTAATCTAGACTTTTTATCAATAAAATTTTACCCCTTTATTTAAAAAAAAGAACACAAACAATAATTATTTTTAGAGTAACATAATAGTGCAAATGAATCTAATAAAACTTATTTTAATGCACTAAAAATATCACCTTATCACTCCAATCAACTCTCAAATTAATGCACTTAATCAATTTGCGACAATTAATCAAGAATAACCTGAACTGAATCTTCACAAGTTATTCTACAATTTCACTACAATTAATATTGTAGGACTTAGTCTTATTTTTATTTTTCAAAGTAGATGATAGGTAGTTGATAAATATAATACTAAAATATAATCAACTCCTAATTAATGTGCAAATGAACCTTAAAAAGAACTTTTCTTTTTTTGCACTTTTTGAAGATTGTAATCCAATTTTCTATTTCTTGCAACTTTAATATAAAATAAGGTGCTTTAACAAATCTGATAAGTAATCCAATTAAAAAGTTTATTTGCACCAAAATTTTCTTACCTTTTTAAATATTTTGTAGCTATTTTACCGCTTCTATAGAGGGTGTGAATCTTGATGTCTAAGATCACCAAGTTGCTACTTTGAGTAGGATATTGTATTTTTTTGTTGATTATCCTGAACAACTCCTTATTCACCAAAATATTGTCTCAAACTTTCTTTCATGAGCCTAATATTTGATTTCTTATTCTCCTCTTGTGATATCCTCCTTATTCTACACATTTGGAGAAGTCTATGTCTCCGAAGTGATGCCTTATTACTATGAGAGGCGATCTTCAAATCTCCTATATTTGGTGAGCTTCTTCTGTATTCTTCTAGAATTATTACTTCAAGCAGGATCTTCTTCTCAATATTTTGAATATCTTGAGGTCTTAACTGGATTCTTCTTTTGGGATTTGGTACTACTTACCAAATTCTTCTTCTTGGATTTGGCACTCCTTGCCAAATTCTTCTTCTTAGATTTGATATTCCTAACCAAATTTTTCTTCTCTTGGACTTGTTATCGAATGGAAAAATTATTCCAAGTCCTTCACTATCATGAGCTTCTTCTTGGTAGTGTATTTCTCCAGTGAGTTATCCTTTGATGATTTCTTCAGTAAGGCTCTCCTAGCCTTTTACTGGATGCTCATTTAGACCTTCCCAAGGTCTTTGATCTGGCAGCTTTTGCTTGTCTTTCTTGATATTTTTTCTTCAACCTTCTACTCTTAGAAGTGTTGGTGGTGAGATCTTATTCTAGATCTCTAAATTTGCTGCTTTTGAATGTGAGCAAGACTCTCCTAGTCCTTCTTCTTCTTCCAAGATTGGAAGTTCTTCAATGAGATCTTCTATTGATATCTTTGATTTTGCTTTAGGTGCTGAGTTGATTTTGAAGAAGATACTCTTCCTAACTTTCTTGTAGGAAGTTTTCCAACTCACTGAATCTTCTTTCCCTGCAACACAATATTAGTACTAAAATATTAATCTGCTTCTAAATTAGATATTCTCTTTGAATTCTTCTTCAAGATCAAGGCTTTTGGAGATTTTTTTCAATATCTAGGCTACGATGGCATTTTTAGTATCAAGGCTTTTATTGCATTTTTAGTATCAAGGCTTCTATGGCTTTTTCAGTATAAAGGCTTTTATGGCCTTTTTAGTATCAAAGCTTCTATGGCCTTTTCAGTATCAAGACTTCTATGGCTTCTTATTCAAGGCTTCTATGGCATTTTATTCAAGGCTTCTATGGCCTATTCTTCAACTATGAATTTATTCAATCCAGAAATGGAGATATTCAATCTCCTAACTTCACCATGATTATTCATTAGGTATTCTTCTCTTGCACGAGGAACTAATCTCTGCATTATTAAGGCACGTTGACCTTCAGGTAACAAAGTTGGAGTCTCCTAGCATTCTATTGTATTAGGAGTTCCAATCCTCAAAGAATTAATTTTCTACAACAAAATAATTTTTAAGCACTAGTTAGCAAATTCGAGATATCCTAGATGATTTTCACTAGATTATTTGTCAATCTAGTGGATTGAATGATGAGTCCTAGTATTCATCAGTTTTTCTTATAACTCTATGGAAAATACTAGTCAAATATAATATCAGTATTTTTGGAACTGATATTTATTTGAGTCCTCACTTGGTCTCTCCCTAATTCTACCACCTAGACTCTTTTGAGAGTTTTTGACAGTAATTGGTCATGTAGCACGTCAAGTTGACAAAAAATTAGGCTCAATAATAATAGTGATTTTCCTATTGACCTACTATGCCTAGATGTACTATAGCTCTAATACCACTGTTAGCTTTTGATGTAATGAGCACTAGGAGATAGCAATCACAAAATGCAAAAAAATGTGAAAGAAAGTAAATATGCTAGATGACTGAAATATGTTGTAAATAAAAATGACATAAAAGAATACAATGTAGCTATGGAGAAAATGAACACTCCATTAATAAAGCTACTGAACTACATTGCATCCATCACAAATGGATGGTGATCTACACAAGACTATACTATGCTCTAAGCTACACTATATAACTATGTCCCCTGACTCTATGTCTATCTAAAAATGAGGTATTTATTATATATGAAGACAGGTTCCTTGGCCAACACTCTACCTAGTTATGTAAGGGATAACTTGCACATTACTACTTGTGCATTTATTACATTGCATGAAGTAACTAAATAACTTCCCCCTTAAGTAATATAATATCCTAAGTATGTACCTTGGAAGATACATTTACATAACCCAAATGATGGAATAAACTATATTTCTAATAATCTATGCTCAACCCCACAAAAATTCTTCTCAAAGATGAATCCTTAGAAACCAGCTACCACAACTACATGATAAAGTGTTGAGTCTTTTCCCAAAACCATAAAAAATACTACAGAGATAGGTTCCACTGGAAATCCTTGAAGTGGACAAACATTGGATCTTTAGAAAGACCTAGAAAACACCACTTAATACCCAACCAGAAGCATCCAAGAGGGTTACTCATCTACAAATGCTAAACACATGGCCCCCCATCAAAAACCAAGAAAAATATAGATAAGGATCCTCAGGCTACTAACATTGGACATATAGGGCACCAAACCCCCTTCTAGAAGCCTAGCTCAAGATAATAAAAATGAAACCACCACTATGAACAATGATGAAGCGTGAGGTCCCTCTCGAAAGACTAGAAAAACCCACAAGAAAATGCTCCGCAACACAACTCCCAAGTTGAGCCAACCAAAAGCCAACCAAAATTTAAGGAAACCAGGGAAAGAATCTCTAGGACATTCCAAATAGTCTGCAACATTCATTCAAATATGGGAAAACCCTTCCTAAAAAGCTCTAGGAAGATCTCGTGATGGTCCTGGAAATGCATCTGGACCTAGGAATATCCTAGGAAGACCTTAATGGTCAGAGAATAAAAGGACTAGAATAGAGGAGAGTAGGCAAATTGGAATGGGATCCTCACAAATGTATCCTCATAATATTCAATATGGTCAACTTTTATGATCAATTTATAAAATTATTTAGTATATTCTTTCACTCCCAAATCCTTTTATTTAAGGTTTTAAATTCTTTTAAACAATCCAATCTGATAATCAATAGGTAAAAATTTAATTTTAATTTGGTTGTAAACTTATCCCAAATTTATATTTTATCCTTCCTCTTTTGTTGTCTCTCAATTTGGACATGATCCCACAAAATTGATGCATCTCCCTTCAACCACATACTTATAAATTTTATATGCTTTGGATCCTCCATAGGTTTGTAATTGAAGAATCTCTCCATATCCATTATACAATCAATCAAGTCTTATGAGTTTGAATGTACATTAAAATTAGAAGTATCCATCTTTGGCTTGCATCCTATATTTGAGATTGTCCACATCAACCATTGATTTAATTACTCTCCTTGCTCTTCACCTCGAGCTTTCACATAAGTGGTTCCTACTCTTCATTATCATTAATATCCTTAAGATGAATGCATCTCCTTTGAGTAGTCTCAATTGTATCTAACTTGGCAGTAATTTCACTTAGCATTTTTGCTATTTCTATGGGTCGAGGTCCCACACCATGTTATTTTCCTCTTCCTCTTTGCACCATCTTCCTCTAGTATGCATCATAACCAACTCTAATACAAAATAATATAGACAGGAGAAGGGGGTCAATTGAATGCTTACCTTCTCAAGCAACAAAATATCTTAATTACCCTCAATCACCAAAATGGGTAATATTGTTCACTTGAATAGTACAATACCATTCAATTGTATGGCATGGACCTTGTTTGATTGGCAATATCCTTCCAAGTGTATAACACTCATCATTGTATACCCATAATATTCATATTATAATTTGATTATATAATAGGTTGCATGAAATGAATGACAACTTCTATCAATTATAAGACACAAGTCTTCCAAATATGATAATTTTTCATGATGGACTTACATGAGATGGTAAGGTCTCAAGACAATGATCTCCCACGAGACACCAATGTTTAAGTCTACATTTATTGAGACTAGTGGTAAGGTCTTGGGATAATAATTCCTTACAATAGTCTCCTCTAAGATGGCTAGTTCCTTCTTGTATTGAACATAAAAGCCTTAATCTCTTGAATGACAAGGCAATCTAGTAGAACAATATTCCTCCAATTTGAATGACATTCAATTCCTTTTAGTCGATGACATTTAATTCTCTCTAAACAGTTTATAGTTCTATTTATAAAGAGTACCATTTTAAAATTTATTAAGACTAATCACACGTTCATTTTACCAGTAAATGATCACTCGTATCATTCAAATGATGGCTTCTCAGACAACAACCAATTAAACCAAATGGTATGAACAATGATAATCTCTAGTTGTATCAATATTTTTACCCTCTCTGACTTGCAACTTGCACTCCAGTTTAAATTGAATAGTAGTACAACATGTAACATTCATTATTAATTCAAGTGCACACATAAGGGATAGAAATAAATATAATTTATTTATCATCAAGGTGTCGACAAGTTACATATAATACTAATATCCATGTGTTAAGACAAAATCCTTATGTTATGTCATAGTCATATATACAAATTTCTCTTGCTATCAAGAATTTTTATGCTTTTTTCCATTCACTCTAAAGCAACAAACATTTCTCTCTCTCTCTTCAAATTAGTTGTTGTCTCAAACCTACATATATCCTTCTTCTTTGCTCACTATTCCCTATTCTTTATGTTTACCAACCTCTCTCTTTTTCTATTGGTTCTTCTTTTCTCTTTCTCCTCTTTTCTCATCCTCTTCCTTTTTGTCTTTCTACATGCTCCTCCTCGTCCTAGCAATTCCCATTCTCTCCCTCTCCTTGTCTTCTCATACAAAGGGTTTGTATATGTGGCAATGACAGTTACATGCAGGTGGTGGTTACTTTGCATGTAATTGTTTAGATGCTTCAACATCAAATTTTTAGTATGTTATCATTTTAGCTGGTTCAGGCTCTAGATAATGCCTAAAGTTTTCATATTATTTTACTATATCATGCTTTAGGTGTTAGTTGCATTATGTTGTTTTGGGTTCCATGTATTGCCAATTAGGTGCAATTGTTCTCTTTTACTTAGATTTTTATGCAATTTTTTCACATCTCATTGGATGTGGGTTCACCATAATAAATAGTTTATCACATTTTGATAGCACATAAGTTACAAATTAGAATTATGTTATGTTGGTTGTAAGTTGAATGAATTCATTTAGATGAGCATTTAGTTTAAGAGAATATGTATGTGAAGGTATATACAAAATATTGTTATTATGAAATTTTATAGGCTTAATATATTATATTTCTAATATCAATTAACATTTTAAATAATTTATATGATTTTATTTATAATTTATATTAACTTAGATTTATTTATGCTACTATTAATTAATATCAAAATCGTAAATTCTTTTTTGAGTTTAATAATTTAGAAAAAAAAAAACATATTTTATATTTACATATTATTAATATTATTTTAATATTAATAATTAAATAATAAACTATTTACAATATTTATGATTGATGATAATATATTTATTTTTTATATTTATGAACAAATTATACCATACCGTTATAAATAAATTTATGTATTTGCTAAAAGTGTAATGAAGAGAGGCGTAGTCCTTAGAACACAAGGAACAGTCAATAGAAACTGGAATGAAAAACTGTAGTTACTTTAATCTTTCAATTACGGAAAATCAATCTCATATTAAAAAGTTAAAGTTATGAACTTTTTAAATTTGCAGTTAATCAATCAAATAATTTATGAGTGGTTAATTTTCTTACTTAAAAGCTTATTAAAATTCATATCTTAGAGAATTTTAATACGGAAGATTATGTTAGTCGACAAGATATTTCTTTTCTTTGAACCGTGCATGAAAAAAAATATGACAGAGACAATTACGATTCCCCTATCTCTTAGAAAAATAAAGGTATTCCCTTTTCGTACTAGTGCTTTTCGACCACAAATATCGCGCCACTGTGATTGCAATCAATATTAAACCTCTCCACTTCGTCTTTCTCAGCTTCATCTGTATAAAAATATTCGACCTCGTACAACATATGAAATAGAATACCATCAATTTTAGTGAAGGTAAAGAATAGAATAGAATAAATTTTATTTCATTATGGGAATCTTATTCCATGGCCGTCACTCTGCCTTACTTCCAACGCAATATCTCCCATTTAAGCACCTCAACGCTACTGAACTTGTGACAAGGGGCAGCTACGGTTATACCAAGTTTGAGGAGTTGCTGAAATCAGGGAGTGATTCAAAGGTTTATTATATTGCCACTTAATTTCTTTCTTTGGATTGATTAATGCTTTAGTATAGATAAGGCGAAGGAAACTGAGGTGGGGTTTGTTGGTAGGTCTAGTTAAAAATGGGAGCAAACGGGAAGGCAATCAATATGATTTTGGTGGGACGCCCTGGAAATGGGAAGAGTGCGACCGGGAATTCCATACTTGGACGGAAAGCGTTTAAGTCGGGGAACAGTCCTTCCCTTATGACGAGGGAGTGCAAGCTGGAAAGTTGTGTGACTAAGGACGGGCGGACATTGAATGTGATCGACACTCCTGGTGAGTAGTTACAAGCCTTCTGTTTTATTCTGGTGAGTAGATTAAAAATGTATTAATAGATAATTATGAGTTATACATAAGTATGAGATATTTTTTATTGCTTTAAATTAATTTTAAAAATTAGAAACTTTTTCAAATAATAGTTTAAAATAAAAAATTATATATAATAATAATATAATAAAAATATATATTTTGGTAGAACATAAGTTTCATTGTATGTCTAAATTAATTATGAGGAATCACTGATAATTTGACAGACTATTCTCCTAGAATTATGGAGATTAAGATTATATAGCTAACAAATATTAAAATGAAAGATAATTCTAATATTTTAATAAGCATTTTACTTCTTTATCCCAAGACTGAGAGTTGGTAGAATCATTAAAAGCTTTCGGAAAGATATTATAATAGTGAAATGATAAAGTCGAATAAGATTTAGGGGTTAAGTTATTTTTGAAATTGACATCTAATTAAAAAGAAGTTCGACTTGAAATTAGTCATGAGAAGAATATACTTGTGACTTAGAAAACAAAATATTTTGGTGTCACTTTTGTTTGGTTATATAATATTTTGTTTACGTGTATTGAGTGAAAATACTGAGTTGGAGAACAAGAATATATGATCGTATTTTCCGAATGCACGTCAGTTCTGTGAAAAGAGTATTCTTTGTTGTTTTGCTCGGATAACATTATTGGTAGAGGACTTATTTGCTTTGAAGTTGCAGCCACGGTTGCTTTAGGATTGTGGATTCTAGGTACAAATTCCCCATTTGGGCCTATAATTCTCGAGCATGATGATATATATATATATATATATATATATATATATATATATATATATATATATAAACCAACAAAAAGGAAAGATTATTGTTTATTTAAACTAGTTTTTATAAATTTATATTTTAAAAATTTAAAAATAATAAATTTGGAAGAAAGCAAGTTAGTTTAAGTTAAAGGAAGACTTGGGATCTAAGGAGATTGTAGTTAAATAATAAAGTTTTGTCTAGAAAACTTTATTAGAGGTGGATTTTCCAACCATCTTTTTTATTTAGCAAGTTTTAACTAATAAATATTTGGAATGGGTGAACTTGAATGATATGAACCATTTTGCTTTGGATGGAAACGAGTCTTTAGTGTGGTAGGCATTAAATCTAGAAGTTCAAGTAGTGAAAAATGGATTATTTTGGAAAGTGAGAAGAGGGGACAATGCATGATTTTGGATAAATTTGTGGGATTAATATCCACCTATCATCGTTGTATTCTCAGAATTGCAACTGATAAAAATATCCATGGAAAGCAGGGATTGGATCAAGATTGAAAATTATTTTAACACTAGCTAGTTTGGGGACTATATATTTAAGCAAATCAAGAAGTTAATCGAGTGTCCAATTTCAATCCCTCCAAAATTAGCATCTATCATGACCAAAATCCTGGCAGAAATATGTCTCCCATGTAGATATGAGGATAATGAATTAGCTTGGGCTATGAGAGTCTTAGAGTATACATGGTGAAGTATGGATATGAAGATATCCTTCCAAACCCTTCTCATGCATATCAGGTTAAGGATTGGAGAAAGATTTGGCAGTCCAAGGGTTGGCCAAAAGTAAAATTCTTACTTGGCAGTTCTTGCATATTGGAATTCTTATCTTTGATAGTCTAAGATGTAGGGGAATTGTTGGCTCATCTCCATGTGTGTTATACTACAAAAATGAGAAAACATCTAACCACCTTACGTTTTAGTGCTTGTCCATGCATGAGATTTGGAAGAGATGATTATTAGCTTATAAAATCCAAGCCAATGTTGATCTGAACTAGATTAATATTTGGAAAAGATGGAAGAGAGAGATTTAAATATAAATATCTTTGTATCATGTGGAAGCTTGAATTAAATTTTATTTGGTGGCAATCGTGGATGGAGAGATGACAAAATTTTTAGAGAAACATTCTCCTTGTTAGATAGCATATGGTAGGTCATTTGGAGCAAAGTCACAAAAACTATGGTAGTGTATGCTAAAAATGAAACTTACGCTAATATAGGGATGACGAAGGAGGAAGCTAAAATGCATGAGAGCCATGATATAGCTCATTTGAGACACCACTAAAAGGCTAGATTAAAATTCACACTAATGTAGCTATAAAAGATAATATGGGAAGCATTGGAATTGGAGTGGTCTGTAGGAATCGTGTTGGGACAATGTTCTATTAAGAACTGCAAGGTATGGACAAGGCCACAACCAATGAAGAAGAATCCTTGGCTATCAAATCTACTTCTCTTTGGGTGGTAAGACAAGGTCATAAGAGGATAATCATAGAATCAATATTTTAAATCTTGATAGGAGCTTTGGATTGTATGAGAAACTTTGCTTTGAGAACATGGAGGTTGGGGATTCTTGTCACTTAAATTAAGCAATTGTGGAATGAATTGGATGATGTGATACTGACTTATGTAGATTGAGCTTTGAACTTGACTACGACAAGTACAAAGAAGGAGGTAAGGATTCAATGGCATAGTGGCATGACTACCGAGGATGAGAGGATTGGGTAAGTTGGCAAGATAATTTAGTATTTGCTTGATTTTGACAATGAAAGTAGACACATAGTTTAGGAGGTTTGGCTATGTAGGTCTCCTTTTGGTTTTGTAACCAAAAGCAAATAGCTCATAGATGACTCGTCTTTATAGTCATGAAAATTTGTTGGAAATTTAAAAAGAGGGAACAAGTGCTCTTGTTGGCTAAAGCTAGGAGGAGTCCTATTCCAACTTGTATAATATTTTCCTAATATAATATTTTCAATTTCCTTCAAAAAAATAATCATAATTATAGTCACCCTAAATATCTCTTAACAAATACACTTTATTATGTAGAATAATGTCTAATTTTTTTTTATCAATTATGTTTTTGAAAAATTATTAACAAAGTATACATATGGAATTGTGATACGTTAGACTAAATTTAATTTTAAAAATAAAAGAATAATAAAAATTAAATTGAAATAAAATTCACATAATTGGAAAGTAGACACTAAAATACAAAAAAAATCATTATTACCATGTTTTATAAATTTTTGAAGATATGTAATATCCTAAAAATTTAATTTAAAATACAAAAAAGTCATATTTTGATATTTTTAATCCTAAATATGCAATTTTTAGATAGGTATTGGTTTTCAAACCTAATATTATGCCTATTTTTAGAGCAAAACAAAAAATATGCTCATTATTTTTAGATATAATGTGTATCTTATGAAATATATACTTCATATTATCTTAAGCATATTATTAAATAAATATTTTTAGAGCAAAACCAAAAGCATGCACATTATCTTTAAATTAATTGAAAAAGTGATATATGCATCACACCATCATGCCTATATTGGAACCTATTGGGTTGTTGATTTATCTAAATATATTTATGATATTAAAAGTTTGTGTACCATGTAGCATTAGTAGTTACACTTGTAGCAATCCTTACACTTTTATTTATCTAATACCTCATGCATTGGATCTAAACATATCTTGTTTAATCAAATAAAAAGTGAATACTATTTTATTCTTATAAATTGACAAGAATGACCAAGTAGTATAATTAGGTGTTGAGTGTTCAAATACATGTAGAGACTTGACAAATCAATAAAACCAACAATAGTTATTCATATATAATATTAATCTTCTTAAAAACATGGGTCATATCTAGTAATCATAGGTAATCCCACTTTTCTCAAGAACTTAGATCACTACTCTCAAACTTTCTAATTATATTCTTAACTATTATTTACTCAATGTTAATCATATTTACTACATTGTTTTTTATGATATATACTAAATATAATTATAGATGAGTCCTTAATATATTTTATTTTAGCATGTATATCACTTAAAATTTTATGTCTAATATTACAAGGTTTATAGACTGCATTGTGTTTTGGAATTTAAAAATAATGTAAAATTTAGGGTTGAGATAATGAAATAGGTCAACAATCAAGTAATCATAAATAATACTAATATTTAAATTGATCATTACTCCTTGTAGTTGGTAGTCATGATATTATACATTCTCTCACCAACTTGTACAAGAGCTAAGGTTGATGGAATCTAACATATACAAAGAATTATTAAGGTAGTAAAATTTCTCTCACCAAGTTTTAGAGAAGCTAAGTTTGATAGTACCTAACACACAAAGAAACTTTTCACTTATGATATTCTATCTTATAAAGTTATAGAAGACTTAAGGTTGTTGATACCAAGTTTCTAAACAACATGCTACATAAACAAGTTAGTATTAGAGAACTAGAATGGTTTAATTCATCTCAAGATCACTCAAAATAATTCTAAATTTTAATTTCTAGCATGAAAGTGATGTCATGTATCCTTAATATCTAAATTTTATCTCATATAGATAACTTATTAGTAGAACCTAGAAGGAGGTTTCACTTGCAACGTGAAATAGAAGCATGATATTCATAATTAAATCCTTATAAAGGAAATTATTTTTATTCTTGATCTTTCTATTGAATAAAAAATTCATAAATAAAACATTCTAATGAATTATTATGACAAGTTGAAGCATAGTTGGATTGAGGAGGTCAATGGGCCTAAGGATAAGCTAGAGCATGGGGTGAAGTAATAATATAAAAATCGTGTGTTTAATGAATAATTTTACGGTCATATTACCTGCACAATATGCAAATATTAAAAATTAAATGGTTGGAAGGTCACTAGTAATATTATTATTTCAAATCAAACCATAAATACAAAAAAATATGTAATGGTTTCTTTAAAATGTAAAATACATACTTTTTATCTTCCATGAAATAAAATAAGTCAATAATTAGATTCTACTCCATGAAAGTTGGTATTGATTACATAAAATTCTTAAGGTATTTCAATATTCACTAATATGTGTTAATAAACCCATTGGTAGATTATAAAACTTTTTTTTTTTTTAAATACGAAAAAATCAACCCATGGTATCTAATAAACTATATTATGATGTTCCATATTCTTAGAGATAAAAAATGTAAAAATTTAAATTCAAGTTGTATTCATGTGATTGCATAATATTTATCATTTCTTTATTGTGCCTTGGACAATTTACTAAATTTTTTAAATTTATACCAATCCTCTTAAACATTTTCCTTTTTTATTAGCTATAGAATAAACAATGAGTATAAAACTTAAATATTCTTACTATATTTTCTAAAAATAAATCATTTATGTTTAATTAGAAACCATGATGATAGTAATAAGAATATCTGGTGGAGGAACTAGAAGATATTCAATATATTTCTCTCTTTACAAGGAGGTAAAAAACATTTCTAGCACAAACCTAGAATCAACACATATTAAATATTGTATAGCACGATCTTGCCATATGAACATATATTATACTTTTGAAGTTGGTTACCTAATTTCTAACGAACCCTACATCATAACCCACCTTTCCTCATGGTCCCCACATGAGGATTTCAAATAAAATTTGTCTATCATCTCTTCTATCCAAACTAAACATTCCCAAGGGTCTTCACTTCTAAATGCAAAATTATAATTCATCATTAATATATAGACCATTTGTTATATGACATAAAATATGGGAGGAACCCACAAACCACTAAATTAGAAAAAAATACCCCATACTGAACTAAGATACATTCTAATCATAAGGATAAATAAGAAGTAACTCATAGTACTATCTCTCCAAAATGGATTAGATTAGTTGCTATGGTCATGCACTACCTAATTATAGTCTCATAAACTCATTGGAGAAAAAATAAATAAAATTATAGAAACATTGAGCCCTACCCATGAGTCCACTTTCAGTTTACCAATCTATGTGCTATCCTACCTAATTGGGAGGGAATGTTTTCTCTATATTCATATAGGTCCTTTTATAACATCTCACATTGACTTAACCCATATTAATACCATTTATTTTTCAAATTTATTTATTTTAACCATATGTATTAGTCATTATTATATTGGAATGATGAATACACTTCTGTAATCCTTGTCTATACTAAGGTCCATGCTATAGTAAGCATGACACTATCTACATTTAGTGCTACAAATGGAAAGATAGTTTATGAGAATATGTAAAACATGTTAATTATGAAATCCATCCATAATATTCAACATGAGGATTTTATAGTTTATTTCTTGGCTTACCCTTTCATAGAAAATGTAATCGTATGGTATAAAAACTATTGATTGGTAGTATTTGTCATTGTTCAAAATTAACCAGTAATTTTTTGCAATAGTTTGTAGAGGTATTTGGTATTCACTCCCTATTATTTCTACTTAAAAATATAACCATGTAACCTGTAGAGGAAATTTGTAACTTAAACCTATATTTAGACATGATTTGTAATAGAATTCTAGTCATTATAAATCCTAATAATACATAAGCATTTATCCATTATCTAAGGGTTTTGTAGCCTAATTTAAGTATATTTATTGTATAGTAAACTCAACAATCCTTTATAATAGTCTAAATAAAATTACTAAGGTAAATAAATAATTATGATGATACAAACATGGCCATCAAGGTTGCCAACACCCTTGCCAATATAGATTAGCGTAAAAATTTCCTTCTCTTTAGCTCGATAGTAAAATTTTATCCCTCCTAATACATGAGAAAATTTCACTAATCTAACTCTAATATAAAAGGAACTAATTGATCAAAAATAGGATTTTATCAATAGTTTAATCTCATTCATCAAAATCTTATCTATAAATATTTTTTTGGTATAAGGTAGAGGTGGTTATAAGGTCCACAAACCTTTTACAAAGTCAAAATGGGCTGGTTCTAGCATCAAGCCCGTATAATCAAAATACAAAATGGATCTTTCTAAGACTCACATTAAGCCATACTTAGAGTCCACAGTCCTATACTTGTCGCTTGACTATTCGAGGATAAAACAAAAACCAAACAACACCTAGCACTTACTAACACTAGGTTGTCAGTCTTGTACACTTGTCACCTCCCGGGCCCCGACAAATGGGATGCCTTTTCCGCCTAATTCCATCTGTCGGATTACTCATCATCAGCCCCTCTAATCTCCCGATGCTCTAACGAGTTTGATCTTAGCTCTTCTCTAGCGACCAACACCAATAGTTCTTGAGGGAAGTTATCCTTCCAAATTTGCATCTCCCCAACGAAACCGCAATATTTGCCATTAGATCCGCCGCTTTGGTTCCCTTCTCCGAAGGTGTGTTGGATTCGGGCATTAACCAAATGAGATTTATGAATCTTTGCTTCTAGGATAAGCTCCAATATGGTCCAAGTGGGGTCTTTATCCTCCTTAATTGCCTTGATTATATTAAGCGAATCCCCTTCAAAGATAACTTCCTTATAACCCTCAAGTCCGGCAATTCTCATTGCCTCGCATGCGAGCTCGGGCTTCCGCAAAATGATTTGTTTGAGTTCCCAAAGGCTCTGCAAAGGCAAGGACCACTTTTCCTTCCTCATTTCTCAAAACTCCTCCTCGCTCCTGCAGCCCCGGATTTCCTTTAGCTGCCCAGTCAAAATTAAACTTAACCCACTTTTGTGTGGGGGGTATCCACTTGACACCATCCCGTGGGTTGGTTGTAATGTCTAGGTCCGGAAGTTCCTCTCCCCGAGTTCCGCAAAATCCTCCTTTCCCTTAGAGACATGGTCTCATTTTTGAAGAAGAAAGTTTTCCAGTTTTCTTTCAAAGCTATGATTATTTTATTACCACATAACACTGGGATCTTTCTTACGTCCTTTAAATACTCTCTTATTTCTCTCATTCCATATCCCCCATAAAAAATGGGGTAAGCTGAGCTTCCAGAGCCAAGTCAAAAGCTTTGCCCGGAAGGGGGAAGCCCACTGTATGCGGAAGTCAGACATGCTATTTGGACAGACCCAATCTATATGAAATTTGGACGAGGATCATTTGGAAGAGTCGTACAAGAAAAATCACAAGTTAGAAATATATGACTTACTGATTCTATTGCTTTCTCACACAAGATACATCGATTGATGAATTGGAAACCTCTCCTTTGCAGATTATCCGTTGTCGGGATCTTATTTTGAACTGCCAACCAAAAGAAGAAAGCTATTTTTGGGGTTAAATTATTTAACCAAATAACGAAGTCGGAGTCCGACCATTGAATCATGAGTGGATTAACTTATAGGAAGTTTTTACTTAATAGATCCCACTTGTAGTTTTGCCCCAAATTGCCTTGTCTCTTCCTCCCCGGGAATGATCGGGAACACCCTTAAAGCATCATTGAGTTTGGTTAGGGCCACCTTCTCTTGCTCGAACAGATTATGAACTGTGATTTTCTTCCAAGAAGAATTTTCTGTGCTACGACAATAAAATCCCCTACTTTTCCTCCCATTTCCTTCGAAAGTTTATGTTGGAGGACCCGAAGGTCTAAGTTATCTTTCAGAGGGGCCTCTTCCAACCACGGGTCTTTCCAAAAGTCCACTTGTCTTCCATTACCAATTCTCCATCCGATGCCTTTCCCGACTACCTCCCGACATTCGAGCAAACAATTCCAAAAATAGGATCCTCTAGGAAGATTATCGACTTTCGAGAAGTCCCGATTATTTCTGATATATTTTGCCTTAAGAAGTTTTACCCATCCCAATTGATCATTATTGATAAATCTCCATACCTGTTTGCCAATCGAGCTTGATTCAATTCTTTCATTCTCTTTAACCCCGAGCCCCCCGATCCTTGCTTGCACACACCCGATTCCATGCTACCAACGAAATTCTCTTTCTCTCCTCTGAACCTGACCACAAGAAGTTGTGTTGAATTTGCTCCAATGTAGCTTAGACCTTTGTAGGCATTCTAAATAGAGACATGCAAGTAAATTGGAATGCTCCGTAAAGTAGTTTGAACTAATAAGGCTTTTCTAGCGGAGCTGAGAAGGCTGCCCTTCCACCCTGCTAACTTTTTGGAGATCCTGTCAATGACTGAGTTCCACAAAGTAGCCTTCATTCTTCCTTCGAACATAGGCATACCTAGATAAGTTGCTGGTAGAATCTCCTTTCCACAACCGAAGAGGTTAGCTATTCTTTCCTCCCTCCCACCAGGCGTGTTAAAGAAATAGATGCTACTCTTCTTATAGTTTATGTATTGTCTTGCTTTCGTCTCATACTTGGTTAGAATTCTCTTCAACTTCCTAGCTTGAGGCACCGAGGCTTTGGACACAATGATTGTATCATCCACAAAGCTGTTGGTGAGACATCGGCCTCTGCTGTTGAGGCTGGTTTAAAACCTTCCAATTGACCATCCGCCACCGCCGCTGAAATGTTCCTACCCAATGCTTCCGCTAAAATAATAAACAAGTATGGAGACAAAGGATCTCCTTGTCGCAACCCCCTTTCACTCTTAAAGTAACCGGAGGGTGACCCATTCACCATGACAGAAAATCTTGTAGTAGAGATACAACTAAAAATCAACTTAATCCATCGGGGACAGAAACCAAACTTACCCAAAATCTTGGTGAGGAACCGCCATGAGACCCGGTCGTAGGCTTTATTCATATCAAGCTTTAGTAACATACCTGCTTCCTTACTAGTCACCATTGAATGAATAACCTCATGAATTGTGATGATACCATCCAATATTTGTCGCCCTTTCACAAAGCCACCTTGGTTCATATCAATGATGAAAGGAAGGATAACCTTCGACCTATTGGCGATTGTTTTTGTGAGAATCTTCATCGAGTGTTACATAAAGCGATAGGGCGAAACTGGAAAATTCCATTGCTCCCACTAGTTTAGGGATGAGAACTAAAAAAGTAGCATTAACTCCTTCTGGGATTTCCATGTCCTTTTGAGCCTCAATTATAGCTTCCACTACATCATTGCCTAGGATATCCCAAAACTTCGGAAGAAAGTTGCGGGGGAAGCCATCCGGTCCTGGGGAGCTCGTTACCATCCATGTCAAAAACGACCTTCTTGATTTCCTCCTTTGTGAAAGGACTAAGTAAGAATCCATTAAGATTATCGATTACTGAGGGGTGGAATGGCTGCCAACAGAGAGTCCTCTTCTTCAATAGTAGGATTTACATCTTCTAGCAACGATTTAAAGTACTCAACCGCTTCCCTCCTTATGTCTTCCATATCTTTGGTGTTAGACCCATCGGCCATCTTGATCTCCTTAATTTTGTTAGTACTCCTATGGCGAAGAGTAGAGACATGGAAGAACTTTGTATTTCGGTCACCCTCCTTTAACCAACGCAATCTGGATTTCTGCCTCCAGAAGGTTTCTTCAAATCCTAGCACCGTGTGGTAATCGGCTAATGACTCCCTCTCCTGGTTTCTCGGATCCTCCTGTAAGTCGCTCCGACTTCAACTTCTCCTGTAGTTCATTGATCTTGTCTTTTAGTTCTGCCTTTTTAACAAAAATATTGCCAAAGGAAGTTTTGTTCCACTCTCTAATGTTAGCCTTCACATTCCTTAGTTTACATGCCACTTGGGCCGGTTTCGAACCATTATACTTTTTGTCCCACCATTGGGCAACCAGATCCTTGAGATCCTGATGTTGGAACCACATAAGTTCAAATCGAAAGGGTCTGATGTATCTTTTCTTAGAGTCCTCCCATGTTTCCCACAGAATTGGGTTGTGATCAGACCCGATTCTTGGGAGTGCCATTAATGAAGAGTCCCCAAACCTCTCCAGGCATTCTTGAGAAAGAAGAAACCTATCTAATCTTATCTGAATTTGGTTTTCCTTCAATCTTTTGTTAGACCATGTATAGGAGAATCTACGCAGGTCCACATCCATCAACTCATGTTGCTCAACAAAATCTCTAAACTCGTAGATATCAGCAGTTATTCTTTGAGAGCCCCCCAATTTATCTACGGGATTAAGGTAGCAATTGAAATCCCCCGCCACAATCCAAGGGTAGTTGGGGACCGTCTCCCTCAATTCAGCTAGGTGACTCCAAAGAACCCTTCTCGGTCCCTCGTCTAAGCTGGAGCATATACATTCGTTAAGATCCACTCTTCCTGTGTGGTTTTATCCACACATAAGAGACAAATAAACCAACTAGACATCGGAATCACTCTACTATCAATCACATTTTTGTTCCACATAACCGGTAACCCTCCTGCTGTTCCAGTGGCCTCTTGGCCTACTACTTCAACTTCTCGCCAAGTCCTATTCTTAAAAGGAATAACTCTACTCTCCTCCATTTTAGTTTCTTGCAATAAAATCATATCCGGTTTGTGTTCTTGTCTAAGAGCATACAAAGCTCTTATTTTTGTAGGATTACTCCCACAAATATTCCATGAAAGGATCTTCATTTATGGGCTTTGGATCCTCGAGCCTTCGCCCCAAAGAGCAATACTGCTTGAGTGCCATCGCCACTCCTCGCTCTGCTTCTTTCTGCCTTAAGGCAGCATTGCTAGGTTTCCCTCTTCCTACCGAACAATATCCCCATACATCCGCTCTAGGTTGAAGTTCCTTGGGATTCACTTGGCTTCTAGTAACCATCTTGGGTAGGTTAGTCTTGGTATTTGGGGTAACAATCTGGCTTTCCAGGTTAACTGGTCTTTTTGACAGTGGAGATGATTCCGTGCTCTTAGCTTCTTGATTAGTAGATTCTTTTTCCCTGCTTTGGGGTTACATCGATCTTGGTGGTTCACCTATTCCTCCCGAGTATCCTTGCTCGTATTATTAGTTTCCTGCTCCTTCCTCCGATTTTTCTCCTCTAAATCCTTCTCTTGAGTCTCCTCTACCTCGGATTCCACTTCTTGGCTGTCCATCCGATCTCCCTTCAAATGATTTAATGCATCAAAGCTGTTCTCCATCGGGATGTTGATCTCCTTGGAATTTCTTCCCATAAATTCCTCTGCTGAGTACATGGGACCACTTCCACCAGAGCCTCCATAGGCCTCCCGTATCACCCAATCAAACTTACTTGCCCCGGGGCGTTGATCTATGGGGTTCTTTCCTTTGTGATTTGGCTCCGAGGCTTGTCTGTAACATCTTAGGAGCAGAGTTGAGCTTGAGGGTTCCCATAAAAGGGACCGGCTCCCTGTGAGAGGGTTTTGGGGCATAGGAATTTTTGGGAGGAGGGTTAAAACGTTGCCTCTTGCTTACAATAGGGCGAACAGGGTCTCTGATATTCGGATTTTGAGCTCCACATCCTTGAGGCCCAGGTTGGGTAGGAATGGAGATCTGCGGGGGAGGGATATTATTCGGGTTTGAGGATCGGTATTTTGGAGTGGGGGTTGGTTCTTGGAAATGCAAGTGGATACCCTGGTGCCCTACCTTCCCACAAACACTACACTTAAAAGACATATTTTCATATTCAAATACCTGAGTATGAAGGCCAAACATAGACGACAAAATAATGGATTTAGGGAGCTCTTTACTCAGGTCTGCCAACACACACATGCGAGCAGACAGGAGTCTTGTTTTGCTCAAGGTTGCAGGATCAATAGCTATTAGTTCTCCAATCTCTGTAGCTATCCCAACCAATATTTGTTCGTTCCAAAAAAGCAGAGGTAATCCTGGCATCTTAACCCAAATAGGAGCCAAATCCAGCACCTGAGTCTGGGGGTTGAAATCGGGGGACCAACGCTTGAGATACAAGCCCCTTTTCCCAAAAAACCAAGGACCTCCTTGGAGAGTCCTTTCCATGTCCTGTTCACATTGAAATGTCACCAAAAGAAAACTCTTGGGTAAAGCCTTAATCATCATACCGGCCCTTGGCTGCCATTTTTGGATGGCCCATCTCCTTATGACTTCCATGTCTGGCCTCACCCCCATAAATTTAGCCACCAAAGATGTTATGCCCTCCATAGCCACATGTTGAGCTAAGGAATCCGGGACGTGCAACCTACCATTGACAGATTTTAGATTAAAACAAGAGTCGGATAATTTTTGCTTACCACGAAGAGCATTAAGATATGAAGGTCTCCAGTTGCCAGGTTTCTCTTTGTCTCCTTCTTGGGTCTTCCTTTGATCCTGACGCATAGAGTCCTGGTCACCCTCAGAGAAATCTTCAACCGCATCCGCCCAACGCCCTTGGACCGGTTCCAATAGAACTTCCTTGTCCACATCCTCCGCCTGGGGGCCTGCTATCTTGCCAGAGCCCCCACCTGCCGCGTCTGCTGATCTGCCCTTTGAAGTCCCACACCTAGGGTTTGATGCCCCTAGACCTCTCGCTCCTCCTCCTTGCTGCTCCATCCGTCACAACTTGTTGACCACCAAAAAAAATTGTTTGGGTAATCCAAGCAGCATTCAGAAACACTGCCGTTGTGGAGCAGGATCGTGTTAGATTCCCTGTCCCCCTCCCGTATCGCCAAGGCCCAAAAAAAAAAAAATCTTATCTATAAATATTAACATATCAAAAGAGCACAATAATGAATACTAACATAAATTACCTCTCATGACTGTAGTATTTTTTTTCATTCAAAAAAATCTTCATATGCTATCGAGGAGTCTATAGTATTAAATTATGATATTGATGCCTTATATATTTCTCTTGAAAGAACTAGATATACTTGTTGAAAGGAAGGAAAACAAATTATTTTGCTACATTTGTAAATTCAATAATAGAAATAAGTGAGAATGCATTGTTTGGATGTAACATTACTAAAATTTCTAATCATTTATCAATATACAATACTTTTCATGACAAGGAATAAATCATACCCATTAAGAGAAATTTTGAACTTCAAGAAGAATATTTAAAACTAAAGGAAGAGAGAATTTTTTATCCTACTAAATAAGGAAATATGGGGTGTCAAATTCTTATTTTTTTTAAAACACAAAGTAATGCAATTTTTAAATGGTTCAATTTATGCAATAATACAATAATAAAAAATCAAGGAATGATACTTTTACTAACAAATTATTATTCTTATTAAAAGTTGTTGTATAAGGAGAATGGAGTCATGTGTTGATATCCTTATACGGAATCATTGTATTTTTTATAAGATAATATTAGTAGTTTTATTACTATATTTGATAATAGCTAGATGAAAAAGAGCAAAAAATATGCAAAATATAATAGGGACAATCATAAACATTTAAGGGACCATTTCCCTACAATCATGTGAAACAAAGCCATTACAAATCAAAACTTCATTTTATTGGATGTACCAATAAAAAATAACATCAAAATCAAGATTGAGACCAGCTATATGATTGTATATTTATAACAAATCATGTGCTATGGGATGTCCCAACGGGTGATTAAGAGACCATGTCCAAATATGCCTCCTTATGTGAATGGAAATATTTATGTTATTGAGAGTTTACACTTTATAATTTATTTTATTCTAATATTGAAATCCTTGATATGGTGCACTAGAGAAAAATGAAAGGGAAGTTATCTTGTGCTATTTATTGCTTTGTTAAAGAATAGTTGTGATGGTCTCTTGCATTAGTGTGTACATAATAGGTTGTTTTTATTTCAAATGATATTTTTTTGTATAAATCTAGTATCCGTTATTTGAAAATAATAGGCATGTTGATCTAGGGATTCACCAAGAATCTAGTGAATTTTATTCACTACCTTCATTTTCATCTGGTAATTAAAATGAGTAGTCAAAATTTTGATAGTCACCTTCTTGTAGATATAGCTAAGGCATTATATTTTCTATTGACTCTATTCTTGAGCTAATTGAAAGATTATTTTTTATAGGAAGATGTAGGTTAGTAACTATATTTGTAATCTATTAATCCCTTTTTAGAGTTTAGATAGTTCTAAAATTTGAAAAAATAAAGTATATTATTAAAAACTAGCTAAGTGTACAACTGACAAAAATATCTAAAATACCTCATAAATATTATTTTTTTAATATGTAACCATCCAATTTTATCAAAATTAACATCATAAATATATCAAATCAAATGATTTTACTTAGAATTGTTATAGGATGAAGATGAGTCTATAATATACAAGAGATTGTAACAACCCAATTCTACCCAACCTGAGAGAGAGATATTTTTTCACAAGGATCACCAAAGATATTCCAGATAGACTTAACAAAAGTTTCTACCACATTGTGAGTATCGGATGTTGTAGCAACCCTCAAGTAGACAGGAATGGCAAAACTCCTACATCAACTCTGGGTTCACCTTATACACTACCCATACAACTTAAAGGACACCTTTTCATGGTCTCTCCATTTCCTTACTTTCATTTGAAGGATATTTCGACCACGATGCAAGGATTAACCCTATCTCATATTTTTGAGAAGGGACGCCAATTCCCTTACTAGTCTCATTCGATTTCCACTAGTACCTAGGTGCAAAGCTTCTTATAGTTTTACCCACTACACCATGTGTAAAACTATTGTGCTCAATTAAACCATCCCCTTGATAATTTAATTGAGGTGACTATCACCCATGTGACATCTCTCAACTGGTCTCCCAATAGTATTTCAATATTTTCAGTGACTATCACACCAAATGACATCGCTTATAGGATTCTCCATAGTCATTCGAGTTTCCAGGACTATCATTCACATGACATATCTCACATGGACTCCTTACCATCCATTGGGGTTCCATCACCCTAATATAGTTACAATGAGTTCCAAGCATATCCCACCTAGGGTCTCACATCAATGATCCATTACCAATGTGCTATGGTAACCCTAAGAGATTACTACACCATAATTCTCTTAGTTTCTATACCATTATTTAGGGTCAGGCTATGCTAATCTCCCATGGATAATCCCTCCTCAGGAAGTACCCAAAACCCTAAAGTAACTAAGTTCACGCTCCTCTTTATTTTAATATTACATTTCCATAAACTTTAATATATTGCAAACAAATACTTAACATTCATCTTACTCTATCAAAGCACAAGTAAATTTGATCATAAGCATAATATTATTAAGTATGCAGATCTATTTCATTTCATATTCATTTCATAGAAATTCAAATAACAGATAGATACTTTCATGCATATAATAATTCCAATGCAAGATCCATAAATAATACACACATAACACATCATATATCCTAGGAAACCCTTTCGAAAAAAACCCAACCTTGAAATATTCATTTTATTGCATAAGTCTAGCAGTCATTTGTACAACTACATAAAGGAATCCCTTATTCCTTTCTCAACATATCAAGGCCATTACATAAGAACCCCATCATTCTTATGTTCCCATAGAACAAGAACATTTGTAAATCATTTTACAAAAATGGTGAGGGAATCCCATAATTCCCTCAAATGAAATCCATATTCATTATTCTATCTACAGATACTTAAGAACCCCCTCTTAAGTATTTTTCTTAAATAGAGTAAATATGGAATCCCTATAATTTCCAATCAGTATTGGGCTTCTTGCCCAATCCCTCATTCATATCTCATAATACAATTTTTTTTTCAATTCATCTATGAACATATACAATATAAATCCTATGAACTCTATTGCTTCATGATCTAAAAAAATAAATCAAATTTGACCGTTCATGATCCAATACTGGATTAATATTTCCATAGAGTCATTAATTTCATCCCAAACTTATTCCAAAGAATATCATAATTTCACTAAAGAAAGAATAATCCTTTAATAATCTAAGTTATCAAAACTATAGAAGGATTCCCATAAATTTTAAAATAATAACTTCATTTTAGTCCAAACTTAAAATATGGGCCTAGCAAGCATGAATGAAATCCCATTATTATTTTCCATGAATCCACCCAGCATAATTTCCTCTCCTATCCTTTCTCCGTCAAATTTCCTTGCTCATTATTTTCCTCTATGGATATTTCTTGGATTCCTCCCTTTTCTTTGAATGACCTTTGTTTATAGTGGCTTAATCCCTTTAAAAAATTTCATGTCAAAACCTTTTGGACATTTTATCTCTCCCATTTAGTGTTGGAAGTTTGGCATGAATGAAATTCTAGAGCCTTTAATAACTCCATCTATGATTCCAACTATATTCCTTTTAGAGTTATCCATGTAGCAGTTAAAAATCTCTCTATTATTCAGGGCACTGGGTGGTCAGAGTCCCCGAGTGAGGCTCAGTTAGCCAAGTCCCTCTAGATCCCTTCTTGTAATATTTCTTCTACCTCTTCTATGGTTGATTGCTCACTTATCAAGTGGTCTCCTCCACCTTTGGTATGGATCAAGTATAATTTTTATGGTGCTGTCAAGGGCAACCCAGGATTGGATGGAGCAGAAGGTATCTTTCGAGATCATACAAGGAATATATTGATGGACTTTGTAGAAAATATTAGCATCCAAACCAACCATTTTGCTGAAGCTCAAGCTCTCTTCCAAGATTTTTCTCTCCTACCAAAAATAAACTACCCTAACCTTATTATAGAAGGGGACTATATGAACATTATTAGAAGCATTGTAGACACCCAATCAACAACCTGAAACATCTTTAGTTTAATACTTGAGGCAAATTTTCTTTTGAGCTCTTCCATTATTGTCATTGCCCAACATGTCTTTAGGGAAGAAATCAAGTCGTTGACTTTCTAGATAACCTAGGGGTTTCTTTGCCTAACCTCACCATTTGAAATGAAATTTCTCCTCCCCCCAATCGATGGTAATCCCACATCTGTATCTCTTTTGTTAGTTTTCTCAGGATTCAGGTTTCTTGGGTAGCCACATATTCTCCATGTTATGGGAATCCACCTCATATTGGATAGAATTTTCAAGACACATCATTGGAGGTTTCATCGATCTATGGAATTTTTCTAAGTTCACAAGATTTATTTTCAACATACACTCTCATGCATGGCTTCAATGTTTGGGGTACATGGAGCTTGTGGCTCAACATGGAGAATGTCTCTATGAGCCATACATGGAGATATTGTAACTACACTATCTTCAATGAACACCTCTTGCAGATTTTGTGTTGCATGATAGATGACAAAATGGAGCCATCTGTTGTCTTACCCAAACACATGAGCAGGTTTTACTCCAAATAAAATTTGGAAATCATTGTTACTAGTCTCTTTTGACGAATGAGGTATGACTATGAGTTCTTAGCACAACTTTCTATTTACACTTGAGCTTACAGGAAGCCGGTGATGAAATTATTACTATACATCATGAGAGGTGTGACACCAAAATTGAAAAGGATTAAAAAGTCATTTTTTCTACCAAAACTATTTACGGCCTTGTCAGAATTGCCACCAAAATTTTATCTCAGACCTTGACTACAAATTTTTCTCAGGATCGGTCACTGACTGGACTTACAGTGTCTTGCATGGAACTTCTATTTTTCTCATGCCTTTATTATTTTCCATTGAGACTTCCTCTTTTTCTCCTGTGAGGGTTTCTCTATCTATTTTTTTCTTTCTTCTTGGATGTTTTAAATAAGGTGCTTCCTTTTTGTTTCATATGTTTGGGAGCATTTTTCCTAACTAAAACTTTTTTGTAAAATGTTATGTGAACCTTTCAAAACCCCTATTACCAATCAAATAAAAAATAATGATCAATCATAATCCAAGGATTAATTTCGTTTAATATAAAATAGATCAACCATAATGTATTTCATATCAAAATGAATCAATCACCAACTAAAGATTATCTACTCTTAATCGATCAACCTAAATCTAAAGAACAATTTATTTTTCTATTAAAATGAATTAACTTTAATCTAAAGATTATTTATTTCTAATCTAAAATATATTAAGCCTTGTTGGACACAAATCTGCCTAAGTACAAGATTTCATCACTTGTGCGCCCTAGACTCGGCCAACATTGAAAGGCCGAGAGAAAGAGAAGTCTCCCGGGCCAATCTCCAGAGAGGGCTGGCTCCCAAACTAATCTAAACTGGTTTCAAGATAAGGATGCAGGAAAGAAATGGGAAAATGCGGAAAGAAATGGGAAATAACAGAAAGAGATGTAAATATGGCCGAAGCCGATCGTTGATGGGGAGAACAACCTCGAACAACAAATAACCTCAACTAGATCCTGAAGCTAAGCAACAACTGACTCTTAGAATACGTATACAGAAATTGGATCACGCATTAGCCGTAAGTTCGCTTCCAATTGTACTCCAAACGCTCAAATGCAAATACAGCCAAATCCAGAACAACAGAATTTAACTTATATTAACACTGGACTAACAGAAGTGACTCAGACAGAAAGCAAAACATGCACAACAATTTGGATCACCAACTCCAGAAGACACTAAGAATAGAGCAAAATGCATCTAGGATTTCTGTCTTAATTTCTGCAAAAAGGTCCTCCTCTCTTTGCTTGAGATTTTACATTGGTATTTATAGAGGCCTTCCCTCTTCCTTTCGTATTACAACATTTAATACATGAAACAGATTTTGAAGAAACGATCCCCCTTAATCTGCCTCGGAGAAATGACAGTCCCTGTTTTAATGGATCAAAACTAAAAATTAAACAGAAACAAGGGACCATATTTCTTCATTAAATGACCATTATCGGGGCAGGCCGAAAGTTGTTAAGAGATCACGAACAAGAGCTTTTAATACTGGAGGCGTCTTTAATTTTGGTGGCATCGAAAACTGCCTCAGGTTCTTCCATCTAGCGCACATCGGTAATCAACAACATTTAATCTTTGAGCCTCTTTGACCACGATCTCAAAATCAGTTGGAGAGCTTTTATTACATTACTTCGTTTGATCCTTATCTTCTCCTCACGTTCTCCTATGCAATTCTGAAGGAAAATGCAAACAAAACTGTATCGGGCCTTTGTTATTGCTTCGGTCACGAAAATGTGACAGGTCATGAAAATGCGACATGTCACGAAATCGTGACACTTTTACCTTATTGCTTTCTCTTCCGCCACCAGTCGTGAAAATGTGACATGTCATGAAATCATGACATCTTCTCTTCGTTCAGCTTTGTCTTCCATGATATGTCATGAAATCGTGACATTCTCCTCTTTCTTGGCTTCTTCGCTACTCCTTATCATGAAAATGTGACATGTCACGAAATCATGACAATTTCTCACTGCCTTGTACTTCTCAGCTTTCATTCCGTGAAAACGTGACAGGTCACAAAAATGCGACATGTCGCGATATCATGACGTTTTCTCCATTTTGTCCTTTCATCTTCAACAAGTCATGAAATCATGACATGTTTCTATCTTCTTCTACTTTGCTGTTGTTCGACCAAAAATTTGTCATGTCATGAAATCATGACATTCCGTACAATCTGGCTGCCTCCGTACTTCCTCCTCGTGAAAATATGACATGTCACGAAATCATGACAATTTCTTGCCTTCTCTATCATTGTCGCTTCCTATCATGATATCACGACAAGTTCCTCTTGCTTGGCTTCATTTCCAAAAATGTCATGATATCACGACATCTTTCTCTGCCTTGTGTTTATCTTCCAGCCCTTTCACGATAACGCGACATGTCGCGATATCGTGCCATTCCGTACCATTTGCTCCTTTTCTATTTTTTTATCATGATATCATGACAAGTTTCATTGGCACTCCCCTTGGCTATTGTATGTCATGATATCATGACATTTTTCTATCACTCTGCTCTGTGGCCACTGCAAGTCATGAAACTCCAACATGTCACGATATCATGACAGTTTTACTCCCTTGCTGTTGTTGGCTATTTTTAACCATGAAAACGTGACAGGTCACGAAAATGTGACATGTCGCGATATCGCGACATTTTTATACTTAGCTGATTTTTGCATTTGTGACATCGCAAAGTCGCAAAGATGTCGCGATATCGCGACATCTTTCATTTACTTTGCTCTAACACAAAAACTTGTAGAGATTTTTGTATTTTCCCTTTCAAAGTGCTTGGAGGGACAAACAGAGGAGTTAGTATCTCTACAACTTGTGCATTCTCTTGCATGAACAGTAACAACAAAAACAATGTGGCAAAAATGCCAACATTCTTGGTGGCTCACGGGGTATACAGTTCTATTGTATGCACGAATCTCAGGCCTTTATCCATTGGGCAACAGAGTCAAGAAGCTGGAGGAGCAGAAAAAGTGAGTGCTGGTTGATGTTGGATGTCTACGGGCTGCTGCAACAAGCTCTTGCTGGCGCTCGGTACTCAAAATAGGACCTTCAATAGAAATTTATGGAAGAACAGAACTTCCTTTATTTCTTTAGAACTACTGCACTTTGCCTAGCTCGGTTGAGCTGGGTAATCACCAGGTGCTGTGCAAGGATCTCCATGGCAGTAGTGAAAAGCACCTGAGTTGCAAAAATGGAAATGAATGGAATGGATGACCGACAGATGTGCAGGCCATGGAACGGGAATGGTGAATGATGAAATGATGGAAAATGGAGGAGTAGAAATGGTAGATACAACAACTGAAGAGGGTGCTACTGTGCTACCAGCTGCTGGGATTCTATGAAAATAGATAATGAAATGGAAATGGATGGAATGGAGGAGGTGGTAGGAACTGTGGAGAAGTGCTCAAAAGACAAAGAATTAGAAGAAAGGGGAAGTGAAGAAAAGGGAACATCAGAGAGGGGAGTAGAAACAACAGTAGTGGCTTGATTATTTGTAGAAGAAGGAGTAGGAGAGGAAGGGAATGAAGTAAGGAAGTGGAAGAAAGAAGTAGAGGGGAAGCCACTAACTACTGGGAAGGAAAAGAAAAGAAAAAGAAATAAACATACCTGCGGGCTCGCGTGCAAAAGGAGCCGAAGTTAACAAAAATTTTTTTTTCTTTTTCCTTTTTTTTCTATGTACAAGGTAACCCTCGAATTTAGCTGTGAACTCTCGGGAGAGACACATACCCAAACATGGCTCTATGATCTCCTGGATCCTAGACCTTGGACAGACACTCATTGGTCTCCTGATTGATAATCAGCTCGGAGTCACCAAAGATTTGCAACTGTCGTGCTCCAAGTTTCTCAGCCGTCTTGAGACCTAGGCATAAAGCCTCATCTTCTACTGTATTATTTGTGCAGCTCTAGGTCAACTGATATGAATAGGATCATTGAATTCTAGAAGGTAATACTAGAACAGTCCCAGTTCTAGCGCCATTTTTGCATCGTGCTCCATCGAAATAGAGCTGATCTGGCACAGAGTCTTGACCAACTTGATCAGGAGGTAACTCTACTTCAACCTCTTCAGGCTTTGTAATGGAGTAACAACCAATTTCAGTTTCCATCATGGCATTAAAATTGAGCATTGAAAACTCATCCTCTAAGCAAAGCTCATCCAGGACTTCATCCATCAAATCAGGATCTTCCAATTCTTCAGTTATCATGTTGACAGAATGTTTGGACTTTTCTTCCTCTTCCATCTTCTCTATATGAAAAGTAGAAGGCTTCTTATTGTCAATACGGACTCTTCTTCCTTTGAAAGGAATCTCCAAGTGAGAATAATCCAGAGAAAGGTAGCCTCCCAGCTTAGCAGTGAATTCTCTCGACAAACACATACTGAAATATGGTTCCAAATCAACCACAACTATCTCCTGAATTACTGTAATCTGAGGCATACTATGTAGAGCAATAGGAACATCCTTGATTACACCCACTATTTTCATGGGAGTCCCATCCAACTGCAAGACACCAGGGCTACTTCTTGTATACTCCATACCCATGACTTCACAAACTGCCTTTGGCATGACAGTTGTCGCAGCACCAGAATCAATCATGCAGTTATGCACTATCCAACCCTCCATCCTGAGTGACAAATAAAATGGGGGTGGTCTATTCTTTCCAGTGGCTGAAGTGGTCAGAGTTTGAGACATAACTATCTGGGCTGGAGCCTTCCCCTTACTTTGTATGGTCTTCAGGGATTCCTGTAAGAGATTTACCTATCCAGGCAGCTGCAAGGTGTCATACAGACTTACCTTAGCTGGTATCCATTTGAGTTCTTCAACGATGTTGTACTCCATCGAGATCTACTCTTTCCCTCCACTGGCAGATTCAAATTTGCTTCTATATTATTGGGTGGCCTCCACTCATTGTCATTTAGTCAATGATGGATACCGCAACGTCTCTCTAGCTTGTTCCTTTGTGTCTGCTTGTGGCTGAGAGACAGAAGCTTGTTCCTTCTCTTTTGCTTGTGGTAAAAGTGGATCCTTCGAAAAAATAGGTGGTTGTTGTGGAGCTGGAGAATCATGAGTCTTTGTAGGTATTTGTTGCTTTGTTGCTTGTGCAGGAGGCACTTTCAATGGCTCCATCTTAGCCGGATCTACCAACATTGGTTTCTTACCGCTGCGTGTCAAGACTGCTATGTGTTCCTCAAGAGACTTCACGGAATTAAGATCCACCTCTCGAATCATGTTTACACGGCTCCCTGCAAGAACTTGCAAATAATTTTGGTGGACCATGCAAGTGGACTCATCATGTGGATCATTGCATGAAGAACACCAGTAAGAAGGCTCATGTGAAACTTCAGAAGGGCCAGCCTCTTCACTCACCAGGATCGTTGAGTTCCTCTCAGGTACTTTCTCCATAGCCTTGCTAGGAGCAACTTGCTCTCTAGTTACCATCGAAAAAAATCTTCATGGCTGAGAGTTCCTTTCCGCCTCTCTCCGCTCCATAGATGTCACCTTGTTAGTGAGAGCTCTCATGGCCGACTGAATTTCTTGCAAAATAGCCAATTGAGGATCTGGGCTTGAGGACACAGGTGGTGCAGGTAGAGGTAATGGAACTGGTGGAGAAGGTAATGCAGGAGTTGGAAGTGGAGAGGTTATCTATGGAATGGGAATCATAGGTACCGAAGGTATGGGAGGATTCCATGAAGATGAAGGGTACATGGATGGAGCAGTGTAAGATGTATGGGCTGCACCTGTATGCTGGTATTGTGGGAGCTCGAGAAAAATAGGCATAGTCATCTTCGGAGGCAATTTCCCAATGGCAATCAGATCGGCCTCAGCCTTCTATGCCTGGGCATATAGTGCAGGAAAGGTTTGAACACCGGACATCCTAATATTCATACCAATATCTGAATGGAAAGCCCTAAGAAAGTACAATGCTGCTTGTTCATGAGTAGGGCGAAGACCTTCAGGAACTCTCTCCCAAGTTCGGGCAAACCTAACATTGAAATCCACTATCTCCTCTTGAGGATGCCTCTTGATATTATTAAATTGATGCACTAAAGAAAATGGGTCTGCTTGCTCATTGAACCCTTGGATTAGCATCTCTGCTAATTGATCCCATGAAGTTATGGAGTTGGGAGTCAAGGATCTATACCAACACAACAACTTACCTCGGAGTGACAGGACGAGCAATTTGATCATGACATCTTCATCTATGATATTATGAATTGAAGCCAAGGTTGCCACATCTGACACATGCTCGTACATTGTCTTTCCAGTCCCATCGTATGTAGGCAAGGCTTTTATTGCTGCAGTAGGAACTAGATTTTGAAAAGGCAGGTCCAACGCTCCCGAATCGTTCCAAGCAGGAACTCGCCGTGGAGGAGGTTGTTGGCCAGCCATTTGGACTACTGGATCTGGATGTAGCAAGCTCGTAGCAGTACTGGGAGGAGTCGGAGATGGCACAAACTGACCCACTACCTACGAAGAAATAACAAATGATGGGTTCATAGGACTTACCAATCTTGAGCGCTCCCTCCAGTTTTGAACATCAATCTCGAAGAATTCGACTGGATCTTTCGATTCTTTGGCACTTGATCTCATGATCATGAAGCAAAGATGCAAAAATTTTCACCAGCTTCACGATTAGAGATTTCTAGGTACTATACAATCACCTTCAATAGAGTCACCAGATGAACTTACAATCTCCGCTATGAGGTCAAGACAGTTCATCAAAATCTTGATTCCTTCGGGTGTCAAAAAATGGGACTTGTGAGTCCCATCGATTATGGATCTTTCTGAGACAGAAATAGTCTGTCCCATCGGGCGTGCCAAAAACTGTTGGACACAAATCTGCCTAAGTATAAGATTTCATCACTTGTGCACCCTAGACTCGGCCAACATTGAAAGGCCGAGAGAAAGAGAAGTCTCCCGGGCCAATCTCCAGAGAGGGCTGGCTCCCAAACTAATCTAAACTGGTTTCAAGATAAGGATGCAGGAAAGAAATGGGAAAATGCGGAAAGAAATGGGAAATAACAGAAAGAGATGTAAATATGGCCGAAGCCGATCGTTGATGGGGAGAACAACCTCAAATAGCAAATAACCTCAACTAGATCCTGAAGCTAAGCAGCAACTGACTCTTAGAATGCATATACAAAAATTGGATCACGCATTAGCCATAAGTTCGCTTCCAATTGTACTCCAAACGCTCAAATGCAAATACAACCAAATTCAGAACAACAGAATTTAACTTATATTAACACTGGACTAACAGAAGTGACTCAGACAGAAAGCAAAACATGCACAACAATTTGGATCACCAACTCCAGAAGACACTAAGAATAGAGCAAAATGCATCTAGGATTTCTGTCTTAATTTTTGCAAAAAGATCCTCCTCCTTTTGCTTGAGATTTTACATTGGTATTTATAGAGGCCTTCCCTCTTCCTTTCGTATTACAACATTTAATACATGAAACAGATTTTGAAGAAACGATCCCCTTAATCTACCTCGGAGAAATGACAGTCCCTATTTTAATGGATCAAAACTAAAAATTAAACAGAAACAAGGGACCATATTTCTTCATTAAATGACCATTATCGAGGCAAGCCGAAAGTTGTTAAGAGATCATGAACAAGAGCTTTTAATACTGGAGGCGTCTTTAATTTTGGTGGCATCGAAAACTGCCTCAGGTTCTTCCATCTAGCGCACATCGGTAATCAGCAACATTTAATCTTTGAGCTTCTTTGACCATGATCTCAAAATCAGTTGGAGAGCTTTTATTTGATCCTTATCTTCTCCTCACGTTCTCCTATGCAATTTTGAAGGAAAATGCAAACAGAACTGTATCGGGCCTTTGTTATTGCTTCGGTCGCGAAAATGTGACAGGTCACGAAAATGCGACATGTCGCGAAATCATGACACTTTTACCTTACTGCTTTCTCTTCCGCCACCAGTCGCGAAAATGTGACATGTCACGAAATCATGACATCTTCTCTTCGTTCAGCTTTGTCTCCATGATATGTCATGAAATCGTGACATTCTCCTCTTTCTTGGATTCTTCGCTACTCCTTATCACGAAAATGAAACATGTCACGAAATCGTGACATATTTCTCTTGCCTTGTACTTCTCAGCTTTCATTCCGTGAAAACGCGACAGGTCACGAAAATGTGACATGTCGCGATATCGTGACGTTTTCTCCATTTTGTCCTTTCATCTTCAACAAGTCACGAAATCGTGACATGTTTCTATCTTCTTCTACTTTGCTGTTGTTCGGCCATGAAAATTTGTCATGTCACGAAATCGTGACATTCCGTACAATCTGGCTGCCTCCGTACTTCCTCCTCGTGAAAACGTGACATGTCATGAAATCGTGACAATTTCTTGCCTTCTCTGTCATTGCCGCTTCCTGTCGTGATATCGCGACAAGTTCCTCTTGCTTGGCTTCATTTCCAAAAATGTCGCGATATCGCGACATCTTTCTCCGCCTTGTGTTTATCTTTCAGCCCTTCCGCGATAACGCGACATGTCGCGATATCGCGCCATTCCGTACCATCTGCTCCTTTCTTGCTTTTTTGTCGTGATATCACGACATTTTTCATTGGCGCTCCCCTTGGCTGCTGTATGTCGCGATATCGTGACATTTTTCTATCACTCTGCTCTATGGCCACCGCAAGTCGTGAAACTCCAACATGTCGCGATATCGCGATAGTTTTACTCCCTTGCTTCCGTTGGCTATTTTTAACCGTGAAAACGCGACAGGTCACGAAAATGCGACATGTCGCGATATCGCGACATTTTTTATACTTAGCTGATTTCTGCATTTGACGCCGCAAAACTGCAATAGGTCACGATATCGCAACATGTCGCGATATCGCGACATCTTTCATTTACTTTGCTCTAACACAAAAACTTGTAGAGATTTTTGTATTTTCCCTTTCAAAGTGCTTGGAGGGACAAACAGAGGAGTTAGTATCTCTACAACTTGTGCATTCTCTTGCATGAACAGTAACAACAAAAACAATGTGGCAAAAATGCCAACATAACCACAATATAAAGACTAATTCATTTTCAACTAAAATGAATTAACTCAAATATAATGTAAATAACAATTCATTTCTCTATTTTTAAAACAAGGAAATATTAGAAGTCTCTAATATAGTCCATTCTCTATTCAAATCGAGATAAATTTGAGGCTTCCTATTCTTTTACAATATCATATAAATGCATCATATAAAAATAGGTTTTAAAGAAGTTCCTATAGTCCCTTTCATAAGACTTCTAAAATTCATCCTTCTAATACTGAAATCAACTTAATATCTTCATGCACTAATTACAAATGTTCAATGTTTGAATACACGATATGCCAAAGATAATTTTTGTCTTTTACCTCATACAAATGTTAATCACTCACAGGTAAAAGTAAAACAAATTTCACTTATAATATATGCATGTGATGTGATTGTCTCACATTCGAATGAAGATGAACATTTCATAAACCATTCATAGGATTTCATCAAGGTATAATATTCCCCATTTAAACCATTTTACAAAACATTCCAAAACAATCCTTATATTTTATTAAAATCAAAGCTAACAAATCTTAAAGTAAATCAACACAAGGGCATATCATCTATTTTAGATACACATATACAATCAAACTCTTCATTCAGTGAATCCATACTTAAATTAAAGCACAGGAGAATTATCAGCCATAATTAAAATGAAAACAAACAAAGGTTTTTATCTTGACCTTCTAGGGTTCTCTTTGTGCAAACCGAAGCACATAGGCTCTATGTTTGGGTATAAAGAACTCGATTAGGGTAGAACCATAAAACAACATCACTATAGTAAGAAGCATAGGAATACATGTTTGTTCAACTCAAGGATGGGTGCTCAATAACCCCCCAACAAAGCTACTGAAAAGATATGCTCAAGTAAAACAAGAACAAGCCTTTACAAAAAAAATAAAACAACATTACCCAAACCTATATTTCTCATAAAATACATACCACTATCAAGATACATACACATATAACATGTAGAAAGAGGATATGATATAGGTGTGAAGGATAAAATCAATTTCTTTAAGGAAAATGCAATAGGTCTTATTATCACCCTTACCTTCTATCTCCCATTAGCTCTTTCAGCAAGATATCAATGCAAGGTGGCCTTGTTTCCTCTCGGATGTTGTTTCCAACTCTATCTTCCTTCCACTCTCCAATCACCTTTCCCACTCGATTACAATCACCCTTTTGTCATTTTCTACAAAAAAACTCTCCCCCCTTCCTTAACATAAGGGTTCTAAAATATGGGGAAGATTTTGTTCAAGGAACAAACTCAACAACTACCCCATAAGATTTCATTTGGGTAAAAAGTTGATTAATGCAATAGTTATTTCAATTTTTGCTAATATTTTCTTTCACGTTTAGTTTTCTAACATACAAGGCATTAATTTCATTCATATTCATTAATAAATATTTTTATTAATAAATACTTAGAAATCCCCTTTTGAGAACCAAACACCCAGGGTATTAATAAGAGGGATTTCCTAATAAAATTTCCATAAGCAAATTACTATTTGCAAGCATAAGATAGTAACCATTCCTCCATAGACCAACTCAAAGCATGTTAGTAATGCAAACATGATACCAACTATAATGGAAATGTAGAAATGTTATATCAAAATGCAATGGCATGAGTTAGGGCTAAATGTGGTTATATCATGTGCTAGATCATTTTGACTATTTTAGCCATCAGTTTTTTGCCCACTTGCAAAGGTGCTTTTTCCTACAAACATTCAAATACATTAGTAGAATACTATTCGTCATAAAATCAATATAAATCCATTTAATATATCATCATTTAATACAACATATAAATTCATAAGTCCATCAAATGAAAAATTTCACGAGGGTAGGGTCATGACATACTTACCCCCTTATACTAAACACAATCCTCTATGTTTCATCAATATATTACAATTAAAACATAATTACATTTTATTTTTAAATAAGTATAGAAAATATCTTTGCATATCAACCACTTTATCCCAAGTGGTATTATTCTCAAAACATCGGTCCCATTGGACCTTACATTGCTCTAGAGTCTGATTCATCATCATTTTGGAATGGAACTCCAAAATATTCACAAGTTTAACTTCAATTGTTGCAAGGTCATATGTCTACAAGTTAGAACCATTCCATACATAGTCAGGATTAGCAACACATTTTCTAAGTAAGGATACATGGAAAATATCATGTATATTGGACAGGTCATGTGGCAAGGTGAGATGATAGGAAAATAGACTTATCTTCTCGATGATCTCAAAGGGCCCAACATATTTGAGATCCAACTTGTTTGATTTGATGGTAATATTCATGGTATTTACTCTTAATAATACTCTATCTCTCGTAGATAATTCTCTAGGTGATCTCTTTCTATCAACATAACTCCTTTGACAATCAGAGGCTTCCTTAAGCCTTTGTCTAATCATATTTAGTTGCTCCATCTCTTGAACCATATCTGGTTCGATGATAATATGATCTTCTATATTATATTACGATATAGGTGTTCTACATTTTCTACCATATAGTGCTTCAAAAGGATCCATTCCCAAAGAAGCATGATGACCATTATTGTAACCAAACTCAACCAGGTGTAGAAAGTCTTCCCACTTAGACTTTTGATCCATGTAGTACATGCAAAGCATGTCTTCCAAAACCTAATTGACTCTTTTGGTTTGACCATTGGTATCTAGATGGTAAGTAGAACTAGTATTTATTTTCATACCTATTGCACAATGTATAGCTTTCCAAAATGTAAAAGTGAATCTAGAATCTTTATCTGAGATAATTACTTTAGGAAATCCATGTAATCTAAAGATTTCTTTATCAAATCTACTAGCCACCATAATTACATCATCTTTTGTACTTCTTGGTATGAAGTGTGTAACCTTGGTCAGTTTATCCACCATGACAAGGATTACATCATGTTAAAATCCATTCTTAGGTAGTCCCACAATGAAATCCATAGATATTATATGTCACTTCCATACAGGTATATCATGTGGGTATGGATATCCTACTAGATGTCTGTGTTTAGCTTTCACCTTTTGGTATTCCATGCATCTAGAGATAAAATCATTGATGTCATTCTTCATTCTTGACCAATAGAAATTCTTCTTCATATTTTCCCTCATATTGGATCCTCTAGGACAAGGTTATTCATAGCGACTATTTATTGCCAAATTGGCTAAAATTAGAATTTTCAAAATTTGGAATTGGCTAATATTTGGGATTCTTGACCTAGGCCCATTAGCCAAAAAAATTTGGGTGCAATTTTTTTTAGGATAATTCACCCCAATTTTAGAATAATTTGACCATTTAAGTTTAAATTTTCAACATTACCTCTAATAATAGTGAACCTTATACATGTGTTTGGACACTATTCGCTTGGATTTCAAAACTGATTCACCAAATTTTTATAAATACATTTTGGGATTGACCCTTTACGCATACCCCTGCTCTACGATGAGTGGATTAAGGATACATATATGCCTCTTGCATGATCGATATCCTTAAGTTACTAACTTCTAGTATGAAAACCCTATCTCTAAAGCATAAGAGTCCATACTTAATGCTAAAATATCTTCTATATTCAAGTTTTCTTACCATTTTTACCTAATTTCCATTGCAAAATCAATCCTAGGTTTTCTTCTCTCTGACAAGCTCTAATAAGTCCACATGACTATGGGTTATAACAACTATATGCCTTCATCTACTCAAGGTATCCATGCCTTTATTTTCCTTACCTTTGATATATTCAATATCAAAGTTGTATTCAGCCAAGAACTCAATCCACTTTCTCTATCTAGCATTAAGAATAGGTTGAATGAAGATATACTTCAAACTCTGATGATCAGTCCTAAGCTCAAATGGTTTCCCCAATAGGTAGTATCACTAGATCTTGAGAGTATGCACAACTACTATAATTTCCAAGTTATGAGTAGCATAATTTATTTCATGTTTATTGGGTTTTCTCAACTCATACGCCACTACTAAATCATCTTGCGATATGACCCACCTAACCCTTCTTGTGATGCATCAATACATACCAAAAAATTCCCTTGTGTATCTAGAATTTTTAGAATGTGTTGTTGTGATTTTCTATTTAAGTAACTCAAATGTTACCTTGCACTTATCTATCAATTTAAAATCCTTCTCTTTCCTCTAAATATTGGTTATTGGGTAGGTAATATTAGAGTAGTCTTTCACAAACCGTCTATAATAGCCTATGATGCCCATAAAAATTTATACTTTAGACACGTTGGTAGGTTTTGGACAGCTCAAAATGACCTCAATATTCCTAGGGTCTATTGTAATTTCCTCTATACATATGATGTGTCTAAGGTATTTTACATTAGGGACATAGAAGTCACACTTTGACAAGTTACCATAGATCTTATTATCCCTTAATAGCTCAAGCACTATCCTCAAGTGCATGGCATGCTCTTCCTTATTCTTGGAATATATCAAAATATCATCTAAAAATATCAATATGAATTGATCTAACTACCTCCTGAATACATTGTTCATTAGGTCCATGAATATCATTGACATATTAGTTTACCCAAATGGTAGTACTAAGAACTCATAGTGTCCATATTGAGTCTTAAATGTAGTTTTGTGAGTATCTTCCTCACGTATCCTTAATTAGTGATATCTTAATCTTAAGTTAATTTTAGAGAATATGTTTACCCCTTCAATTGGTCAAACAAATACTCAATTCTAAGCAAGGGATATTTGTTCTTGACGGTCACTTTATTCAATATTTTATATACAATACACAATCTAAGAGATCCATATTTATTTTTAACAAAGAAGATAAGAGCATACCATGGAGACACACTAGGTTTTATCAACCCCTTCTCTAGCAATCCTTGAAGTTGTAATTTCAATTCCTACATTTCTATAGGATTCATCCTATAGGAAGTTCTATGTATAGGTCAGTTCCAAGAAATAATTTGATGGTGTAATTGAACTCTCATTTTAGTGGTAGTTCAAGAAGGTCTTCATGGAACACATCCCTATATTCTTGTAGATATGGGTATTTTCCAAACACATGTTCCTTTTTTTTTCTCAACCTCATTTAGCTTTGAAGAACACAAGCTTATATTGAGAGATGGGGTAAATAGTATAGCACCCACTTTTTACTTTATTTTCAAACCAATATCAATTAGTGTCCTCAATTTTAGTAACCAAATATAGCAGTGTGCATTAATAACATAGATAGCAATAGTAAGCAAGTGCACAAATCACCACACACAATTGTGACACAAGATTTAACATGGTTCCCCCAATATGGGGTATTCCACAAGATAATATCCTTATAATATTTCACAAATAAATATGGATCCTTATCCCAATACAAATTATTACTTTGATTTGCTCAAAGCTAGGTTGTCCTAATCTACTCAGGTGGGCTCCACTGATTTGCTTAGCTAGGCTCTCCACTGATCTTCTCAGCTAGGCAATCCATTGATCTACTCGGGTAGGCAATACACTGATCTACTCAGCTAGGCAATACACTAATCTACTCAGGTAGGCAATCCATTGATCTACTCAGCTAGGCAATCCATTAATTTGCTCAGCTAGGCAACCCACTGATCTGCTTAGGTAGGTAATCCACTGATCAACTAGGTAATCCACTAATCTAATCAGCTAGGCAACTGGTGTAGATATGTTTTTCTATCTCTTTCATTGCTCATAAATATGCCTTAATGCCTTCTCACAAGGCTCATACAATATTGAACATATGTTGTCCCAAATATGTCCTCAAAGCCTTCACAAAAGGCTTAAAAAATCTTGCTCAAATGTTTTCCCAAATATATCCTCGAATCCTTCACAAAGGCTCAACCAATTATGCACAAAAGCTACCTCAAATATGTCCAAAAATTCTGTCCCAAAATCCTTATCAAATGCTCAATCAATCATGCACAAAATCTGTCTCAAATATGTCTAGAAATTCTATCCCAAAAGCATTCTCAAAGGCTTAACCAATCACTCTCAAGTAGAACTCAAAGCTCAACCACAAATAAATGAAGTCAAGGCTCAAAGATGAACTCAAAAATGAATGCCAATATACTCTTAAATGGATGACAACAATGATCCACAATGATCTCAACAATGTATGAGAAGTACTCCCTCAAATGGATGACAACAATGATCCACAATGAGCTCAACAATGTATGCCAAGTACTCTCTCAAATGGATGACAACAATGATCCACAATGATATCAACAATGTATGACAAGTACTCTCTCAAAGGGATGACAACAATGATCCACAATGATCTCAACAATGTATGACAAGTACTCTCTCAAATTGATGATAAAAATGATCTCAACAAGGTACTCTCAAATGGATGACAAATGATCTCTCAAATGGAAAACTCTCCAAGCAATAACAATGAGAACTTCAATCAACCAAGGACAATATCCACAAGTGATAGCAATAGGTTCTCAATAATATCTTCCTCATGCAATTTCAATAAGCTCTCAAGAAACAAGCACAACTCCCTCAAGCAAAGAGCTCTCAAATAGCCAACAATGATCTCCTCAAGTGAAAGACAAATGTATCCACAAGTGACTAGCAAATGATCTCCTCAATGGTCTCAAATAGAGACAATGTACTCAATAAGTAACCAATAATAATATCCTCAAATCAATAGCAAAAACCTTCTGAATAGTGGCAATACTCTCAATGAACTCCACTAAAGCAATTATGAACTCAAGCATCAATTCTATCAACAAAATTGATTTTCTAATCCATCCAATTCTTCTCAATAGTCAAGGCACATAATCAATAAATTTATCAACTTCAAACCCTAACTCATGTGCATGTCTTCTAACTCAAGGTAGCAATTAACTAGGTCACAAGTTCCTTGTTTAATTTCATAATTAAATCATGCACTTGGACATATAACAAGTTCAACACTTTTCAACCTTATGACTCCCTAATTTTATTAACATAAACAACAAGCACCTATGCTTTTATTTATTTAATTTCACACCTTATAACTCCACAAGCACAAACAATAATTTCAATTATTTAATTCAACACCTTATAACTCCCTAAGTACACACAACAATCACAAATAATATCTCAACACCTTATATCTCCCTAAGCACACACAACAATCATTTATTTCCAACAAATACCTTATGACTCCCTAGTTATGGCAGAAATGATTTAATGCACCAAAAACTTTGGTAATAACAAATATTACCATGCGTTGGAGATAAATACCTTTATGAAATTCATAGCCTCTGCAACCCTCAAAACATCAATTGCCTTTCCAAAATTAATGCTCCTTCACCACCTTCAAAAATGTCAATGCCTTGCCAAAATTAATGTGCCTTCTTTATTTTCAAACACTCCCTCCCTTGGCCACAATGCGCCTTCACACCTTTGTGGGAGTCAAACTCTATTCCTCTCGCTTAGCACTATGAAGCGCTTACCACGTGGAGGTTGGCCCATGTTGGGATTTAATCCCAACCACTTCCCTTAATACTCTGTGCTTAGCTTTCAAAACGAAATCAACCTATCACAAAAACATTTGCCCCAGCAGGATTCAAACACAGACCTCTCCTGTGCTAAGTTCATGCACTGCCAACTACACTATGGACTCCTTCATGATCTCACATTCCCACGGCTCTTGATTTCAGTCCTTCTTTGTTTTACCTCTACGCTGCCTCCCTTCAATGACTCTCTCATATGCGTTATAGCCACTCCACCATAAACAAAGGTTTTTACCTTTTATTTATATGCACCTCCATGCCTTCGAATGATGTCGGTGAATATTTATTTAATCTCCCAAACCTTTGCACGTCGGCGGATAATGTAATTTCAACTTTAGGATTATTAAATAAAAATTTAATAATTCACCTCTTAACTTTGAAATGGGATATCTCCTTCATTCTTTTGAATTTTGCCATGAAACGTTTTGCACCTAGGTTTTATTGAAAACCTTTTCATCCATCATTATTTGGAGAAGTCTTAGCATAGTGGTTTTAATTAAAAACCCTTTCCAATGGTTTTAATGAAAACCCTTTTTGTTGGTCTAAATAATAAACCTTTCCGTCGGTTTTAATAAAAACCCTTGCCATTGGTTTTAATAAAAACCTTTACCATTGGTTTTAATAAAAACCATTAATATAATATTTAAAAATTAAATATTATATGGCTCTTGTGCCACAAAACCCTGTATATATCCATGCTCTTCAAAATATAATAAATTATTATTTATGAAGTGCTTTTTCCACCAAAACTCAATGTGATCCATGTGACATCAATGACAACACAAAATAACTCAAATTTCCAACAATCTCCCCCTTTGTCATTGATGGCAACACCTCTAATGTAAATCACCACAATCATTGCAAAAACCATCTCTGAGAATGAAAATTTTCTCCCCCTGACTCAATACTCTCTATGGAGGCTACTCCCCCTATCTCAATGCTCTCTTTGGAGGTTGCTCCCCCTAACTAAATGCTCTACCCCTTACTCAAATCTCTCCCCCTTTGACATCAATGGCAAAAGGGACACCTATGGGGCTAAAAGATATGACTCTTAAGATTAGCCCCCCACCATCTTATCTCTTGAGGTAATTAATTTTGGGGTGGGAATAATTTTACTCCCAAATTACATTGTTCCTTTCCTCTATCAACTTCCTTCCATATCTTTCTGATATCCTTTTCTTGACGAGATACTTGATCTTATTGTCTTGAACTTGTTTGACCTTCTTACCTTGAGACTTCTTGACCTTATTACCTTGAGACTTCTTGACATTCTTGCCTTGAACCTATTTGGAGTTGAGTCCTACACCATTTTGTAATATGTCCAACATTATTGCAATTAAAACACTTGATATTGTAGCCTGTTTATGGTGCCCATATTCTGAATTCTTTCTTGAAATCATTTCCATATACATTCCTTGCCTGAACCCTATATTGTGAAGTTTTGTTTTCATAACCACTATGACCATGACCTCTGAATTGTGTAGCTCTAAAACCCAAACCATGTTGCTCATTTTCTTTGCACTGAGAAGCTCTATGACCAATCCTGTTGCATAAGAAGCAATGTCTTTGAAAACCATACCTTCTTCCTTTGAAGTTCCTTCTAGCAAAATCAAACTTCTTTGATCCATAGACCCTACAGTGTATAGCCATGTGTCCAAATACTTTACAATAAAAAAAAATTCCTTGAAAGGCCCTTTGTTCATGCCTTGGTTCCTCATACCTTTCTTGACCATTATCCTTGTGATCATATTTGACTTGTTCATTGTATTCTTGATCCTTCTTTGTAGTATCTAAATCCTCTTCCTTTATTTGCCTCTTGAACTTGATTCACCTATCTCAAAATAGGATCCAAACTATATATTTGGAGCTATAGGAACTTTGGAACTTTCTTCATGGATATTTGGTGCTTCCTTGCTTTCATATTTTAGATCTTCCTTTCCTTTTGAGTGTGACTTTTCTTGGAAATAAGATACAACCTTAAAATATTTTTCCACTCCTTTTTGAACCTTTTCATCTAATGTGTCATGTCTTGCCGTTATTACCCTTAGTTCTTTATTCATCCTTTACTTTATCCTTTTTACATCTTGAAGCTCATCTCTTAGATCACTGATTGTCTAAAGTAGTTCTTATCTAATTTTGACATCTGTTTGAATCTTGTTTTCAAGATTCTTGATTTCTTCTTTTAGCATTTTGACTTCTAATTTTTGTTTTCTTGGCTCATCCTCTTCTTTTTCTATTACCAAAAGGGAGACTTCTTCATATTAACTGTCACTGAGATCATTATCATCTTATATAGCAAAAAAACTCTCATGATTTCTTTGACCATGCATTTTTCCTTGATATGTCATTTCATCTTCACTATCACTGAAGCCATTGCATTATCTTGATTTGTGATCTATTTCACCACACACAAAGCACTTTCCCTTTCACCTTCTATTCCTAGGAATATATGTTCTTCCTTTTCATCATCTTATTTATCTCTATTATTGTGATCTGAGCTATCACTTGCTTCTTCAATGTAGAAAGTTTTATTTGTCCTACGAAAACTTTTCTTCTTCTCATGCTTGCTTTGCTTGTACCTGTCATCTTTGTCATGCTTATACTTTCCATCTTCTTTTCTTTTGTGGCCCTATTTTTCATCATCACTATTTTATTCATGTCGACACTTGTTCGCATAGTGACCATAATCACCACACTTGTAGCATTTGACTTTCTTCATATCCCTATAATTCCTTGAGTCCTTTTTATTTTTGATGAAGTTAGCTTCCTCATCATTATCTAAATCTCTATCTATATCTGGATCTTTCCCTTTATTTTTCTCTAAAGCCTTGAATGCAATTTCTTTCATTGGTTCCTGATGCTTATCTATCCTCATCTCATAAGTTGTGAGAGTACCTTGTAGTTCTTCCATTGTTAGCTTGTTGATATTCATTGTTTTTATATCGCTGAAACCTTTGCATCATACTTCATGGGAAGTGATCTCAAAACCTTTTGAGTAACATCTGATTCTTTCATCTCAAATCCTAGGCCTCTCATGGTGTTAGCAATCTCATCAACTCTAAGTAAAAAATTTACAATATCTTTAGAATCTTCCATTTTCAATTCCTTGAATCTTCTTCTATGAGTTTGTAGTTTTTCCAACTTTACCTTGGAATCTCCTTCATAGGTATTCTACAACTTGGTCCACATTTCATTAGCTGAATTACATACCATGACCTTTGTAAAATCTATCTCATGTAGCCCACTCAGAATACAATTCATTACCTTTACATTGATATCAACCAATTTCTTGATAGTCTTATCTACCTCAGGATCACCTTCAACCTTATACTCTTTTACAACCATCTGACATACCTCATATCCTTGTGATATCAAGTAGTTCTTCATTCTTATGCTCCAGAAAGCATAATTATTATCGTCAAGCATTGGAGACTTACTTGTAGATGATCCATTCTATGAAGCCATATGTGTTCTTATAGAATCTACCCTCAAGTTGTTAGCCTTTCCAAAGGGACTTGGTTTTGATACCAATTGAAGAACACAAGCTTATACTAAGAGAGGGGGTGAATAGTATAGTGCCCAATTTTTACTTTCTTTCCAAACCAATATCAATTAGTGTCCTCAATTGCAATAACTAAATATAGTAGTGTGCATTAATAACATAGATAACAATAGTAAGCAAGTGCACAAATCATCACACACAATTGAGACACAAGATTTAACGTGGTTCCCCCAATGTGGGGTAGTCCATAAGATAATATCCTTATAATATTTCATAAATAAATATGGATCCTTATCCTAATACAAATGATTAATTTGATCTGATCAAAGCTAGGCTATCCTAATTTGCTCAGGTGGGCTCCACTGATCTGCTCAGCTAGGCAATCCATTGATCTTCTTAGCTAGGTAATCCATTGATCTACTCAAGTAGGCAATCCACTGATCTTCTCAACTAGGTAATCCACTGATCTACTCAGGTAGGCAATCCATTGATCTGCTCAACTAGGCAATCCACTGATCTACTCAGCTAGGAAACTGGTGTAGATATATTTTTCTATTTTTGTTCTATCTCTTTCATTGCTCATAAATCTGCCTCAATGCCTTCTCAAAAGGCTCATACAATCTTGCACATATGCTGTCCCAAATCTATCCTCAAAGCCTTCATAAAAGGCTCAAAAAATCCTACTCAAATGTTGTCCCAAATCTATCCTCAAAGCCTTCACAAAAGGCTCAAACAATCATGCACAAAAGCTGCCTCAAATCTGTCCATAAATTCTGTCCCAAAAGCCTTCTCAAAGGCTCAACCAATCATGCACAAAAGTTGCCTCAAATCTATCCAGAAATTCTATCCCAAAAGCCTTCTCAAAGGCTTAACCAATCACTCTCAAGTAGTGCTCAAAGCTCAACCACAAATCAATGAAGTCAAAGCTCAAATATGAACTCAACAATGAATGGAAATGTACTCTTCAATGGATGACAACAATGATCCACAATGATCTCAACAATGTATGACAAGTACTCTCTCAAATGGATGATAACAATGATCCACAATGACCAACAAACACAAACCCAAAATGATGCAAGTACTCTCTCAAATGATGACAAAAATGATCCACAATGATCTCAACAAGGTACTCTCAAATGGATGACAAATGATCTCTCAAATGGAAACCTCTCCAAGAAATAACAATGAGAACTTCAACCAACCAAGGACAATCTCCACAAGTGATAGCAATAGGTTCTCAATAATATCTTCCTCATGCAATGTCAATAAGCTCTCAAGAAATAAGCACAACTCCCTCAAGCAAAGATCTCTCAAATAGCCAACAATGATCTCCTCAAATGAAAGACAAATGTATCCACAAGTGACTAGCAAATGATCTCCTCAATGGTCTCAAATAGAGGCAATGTACTCAACAAGTAACCAACAATAATCTCCTCAAATCAATAGCAAAAACCTCCTCAATAGTGGCAATACTCTCAATGAAATCCACTAAAGCAATTATGAACTCAAGCATCAATTTTATCCACAAAATTGATTTTCTAATCCATCCACTTCCTCTTAATAGTCAAGGCACATAATCAAGCAATTTGTCTTCAACTTCAAACCCTAACTCATGTGCATGTCTTCTAACTCAAGGTAGAAATTAACTAGGTCACAAGTTCCTAGTTTAATTTCATAATTAAATCATGCACTAGGACATATAACAAGTCCAACACTTTTTCAACCTTATGACTCCCTAATTTCATTAACATAAACAACAAGCACCTATACTTTTATTTATTTAATTTCACACCTTATAACTCCACAAGTACACACAACAATTTCAATTATTTAATTCAACACCTTATAACTCCCTAAGTACACACAACAATCACAAATAATATCTCAACACCTTATATCTCCCTAAGCACACACAACAATCATTTATTTCCAACAAATACCTTATGACTCCCTAGTTATGGCAAAAATGATTTTAATGCACCAAAAACTTTGGTAATAACAAATATTACCATGCATTGGAGATAAAATACCTTTATGAAATTCATAGCCTCTACAACCTTCGAAACGTCAATTTCCTTACCAAAATTAATGCTCCTTCACCACCTTCAAAAATTTCAATGCCTTGCCAAAATTAATGCGCCTTCACCATATTTGAAATCATCAATGCTTTGGCCAAAAATCAATGTGCCTTCACACCTTTACGGGAGTCAAACTCTGTTCCTCTCGCTTAGCTCTGTGAAGTGCTTACCACATGAATTTTGGCCCACGTTGGGATTTAATCCCAAACACTTCCCTTAATACTCTATGCTCAGCTGTCAAAACGAAATCAACCTTTCACAAGAATGTTTGCCCCCATGGGATTTGAACACAGACCTCTCCTCTGCTAAGTTCATGCACTGTCAACTGTGCTATGGACTCCTCTGTGATGTCATCTTCTCGTGGCTCTCGATTTCAGCCCTTATTAGTTTTTCCTCTACACTGCATCCCTTCGACGACACTCTCATATGTGCTATAGCCACTCCAACATTAAACAAAGGTTTTACCCTTTAATTTATATGCACCTCCATACCTTTGAATGACGTCGATGAATATTTATTTAATCTCTCCAACCTTTGCATGTCGGCGGATAATGTAATTTCAACTTTAGACTTTAGGATTATTAAATAAAAATTTAATAATTCACCTCTTAACTTTGAAATGGGATATCTCCTTCATTCTTTTGAATTTTGCCATGAAAATTTTTGCACCTAGGTTTTATTGAAAACCTTTTCATCCATTATTATTTGGAGAAGTCTTAGCATAGTGGTTTTAATGAAAAACCCTTTCCAATGGTTTTAATGAAAACCCTTTCCATTGGTTTAAATAATAAACCTTTCCATTGGTTTTAATAAAAACCCTTGCCATTGGTTTTAATAAAAACCTTTACCATTGGTTTTAATAAAAACCATTAATATAATATTTAAAAATTAAATATTATATGCCTCTTGTGCCATAAAACCCTGTATATATCCATGCTCTCCAAAATATCATAAATGATTATTTATGAAGTGCTTTTGCCACAAAAACTCAATGTGATCCATGTGACATCAATGAAAACACAAAATAACTCAAATTTCCAATAGCTTAACCTTAAAAATCATTCCCCCTTTTCTCATGGTCTTTTTTAGTTACATAGCTGAAATTAATTGAGGTTGAAAAGATCTTTGCTTGCTGATAATTCATCATATCTATTTATCTTTATCAGTGTAATCAATCCATCTATCCTGGATATTGATCACAACCTTATGAGCTTTCAACCAATCCATCCCTAAAATAATATCAAAGGTATGGAGGGGAGCTACATACAAGTGTTATTCTGTGGAACCATTGGGTAGGGTGATTTGAACATCAGGAAAACATTGATCCATAAAGTAGGTTTTTCTAGAACCATAGTCTACTTTCCATCCTTCTACCAAGAATCTTGGTCTTTTTCAATATATCCTTGATTATACTAGATGATATAAAAATATTTGTTTCTCCACTATCTTTCAAGACTTTAACATTCTTATTAAAAATCATACCTTGTAGGAATAGTGGAGTAGCCTATCCATCCAAATTATTTTTACTTGTGGCTACATAAATCCTATGGTTAGGATATTTTTGTTATTTGTTGGGTCATGCTCTATGTGGACATTCGTTGACATAATGAGGACCTTCACAGTCAAAACATCTAGTCTTGGGTCTAGGGTGTTTGTTCAGATATTGCTCCTTGGGTTTATCTATTGGTCCTATTTTAGGTTACCTTTGTGGGTGAGGATTAATATTGTTCTTTTTTTGAAATTTATTTTTATAATCCCCTAGTTTCCTATCATTCTTCTTTTTATAATGGATATTGCTCTGTATTTTCATGTTCTATTCCTTTTCCAATTGAAATAAACCAACATGTTTTCTATTTCTTAGAGCCTGATGATATTCTTTTAATAAAACAATGTAATTGAAGTAAGCACTACTTTTATGTAGGTTTGACTCAACTTTTCAAGCCATATCACATGTCTTTTCTAGTTTCTCTTCCTTGGCTTGTTTAGATTGAGCTAGTATAAATAATTTCAATATTTGAGGAGTATCATTGTCCTTTCTCTTCATAAGTTTTATTTTGGACATTCCCTTCACCCCCTTGTTTGTTTCTTCTAGATTTAGATCATTTTCACTTTTTGTCATAACATTAGGTAAATATACTTCTTGAAGAGTTCCAGTTAAATAATTCATGCTCACTAGAGTGTCTAGAACCTGTCTCTACTGATCTATTTGTTCTTGCATGGGAAATACAATAGTATTAAGGTCATTAACCACTCTGCTTAAGTCCCTTGAGCTCTCCTCTTGAGTTCTTGACTCATCACTTTATTGTCTGATTTTCTTTGAAGTATATATGGATCCTTGTCCTTCTTGTCTTGCTTCTAGTGCCATTATCCTTGGCTATACAAGTTGCTTAAATTAGATACCATTCCATGTACATCCATATACTTAGTTTAATTATTCATATAAACTAACAACCCGTAGTAGCAGTATTTCAAGACTATCACCAGTCACACTTACTTCACATAAGGTGTACTAAGAGTTTTATTAGTCCATTGATTGATCATCTGGTTTACTCCCTATAAACCACCATCTCCATGTGAAGATTCTATTCTTCATAGTATGTACATAAAAATATAGCCATGGTTAGGTTCTCTTCATGGCAAATTCCAAACCTACAACCTAGAGTTCATTGTAGGGAAGCTTAAAGTCCTACAACCATGCTTTGATACCAACTGTAACAATCCAATTCTACCCAACCTAGAAGAGAGACATTTTTTACACAAGTAATGATCACCAAAGATATTACAAATAGACTTAACAGAAGCTTCTACCACATTCTAAGTTTTGGATGTTACAACAACCCTCATGTGGATAGGAGTGGCCAAACTCTTACATCAATATTGGGGTTCACCTTGTACACTTCCCATACAACTTAAAGTATATATTTTTATGGTATCCTAATTTCCTTACTTTCTTTTGAAGGATATTTTAACCACAACATAAGGATTAACCCTATCTCATATTTTCAAGAAGGGACACCAATTACCTTACTAGTCTCATTCGATTTCTAGGTAGTACCTAGGTATGAATATTATTATATTTTTACCCACTACACCATGTGTAAAACTATCATGCTCAATTAAACCATCCCCTTGATAACTTAATTGAGGAAACTATCACCCATGTGACATATCTCGACTGGTCATCCAATAGTCTTTCAGGGTTTTCAATGACAATCACACCAAATAACATCCATCACAGGATTCTCCACAGTAATTCCAGTTTCCATGACTATCATTCACATGACATCTCTCACATGGATACCTCACCATCCATTGGGATTCCATCACCCAAATCTAGTTACAATGAGTTTTAGATTTATCTTTCCTAGGGTCTCACATCAATGATATATTATCGACATGCCTTTGTAACCCTAAGATATAGCTACACCATAATTCCCTTAGTTTTGGTACCATTCTTTAGGGTCAAGCTATGCTGGTCTCCTATGGATAACCCCTCCTAAGGAATAACCTCAAACCCCAAAGTAACTAAGTTCAAGCTCCTCTTTCTTTTGTATATTATATTTCCATAAACCTTACTCTATTGCAAAGAAATACTTAACATTCATCTTACTCTATAAAATACAAGTAAATTTATTCATAAGCATAAGATGATTAAGTATGAAAATCCATGTTCTTTCATAGTAATTCAAATAACCAACTAGATATAATAATTCTAACATAATATCCACACATAATACACACATAACACATCCTATATCCTGGGAAACCCTTTCGGGAAAAACCCAGTCTTGAAATATACATTTTATTGCATAAGTGTAGCAATCATTATACAACTACATATAGGAATCCCTTATTCCTTTCTCAACATATCAAGGCCATTACATAAGAACCCCATCATTATTATGTTCCCATAGAACAAGAATATTTGTAAATCATTTAAAAAGATAGTGAGGGAATCCCCATAATTCCCTCAAATCTTCATTTTTCTATATACATATACTTAAGAACCCCCTATTAAGTATTTTTATCAAATAGAGTAACAATGGAACCCCCATAAGTTCCAATCAGTCTATTGGGATCCATGCCCAATCCCTCATTCATATCTCATAATACAAAAATTTTCCTCAATTCATCTATGAACATATACAACATAAATCCTATGAACTCTATTGTTTCATGAGCTAAAACAATAAATCAAACTAGATTGTTCATGCTCCAATACTAGATTAATATTTCCATAGAGTCATTAATTTCATCCCCAACTTATTCCAAAGAATATCATAATTTCACTAAATAAAGAATAATCCTTTAATAATCTAAGTTATCAAAACTATAGAAGGATTCCCATAAATTTTAAAATAATAACTTCATTTTAGTCCAAACTTAAAATATGGACCTAACAAGCATAAAAGAAATCCCACGATTGTTTTCCATCCAACAATGATCAAGCATGATCTAAGGATTAACTCAGTTTAATCTAAAATAGATCAACCATAATGTAATTCGTATCAAAATAAATCAATCACCAACTAAATATTATTTCCTCTTAATAGATCAACCTAAACTTAAAGAACATTTTATTTTTCTATTAAAATGAATTAAATTTAATCTAAAGATTATTTTCTTCTAATATAAGATGATGAGCATCAAAAATGCTCATATTTTGTATACATTTTCTTTATTATTATGCGGCTATATAATAAGGATTGAATATGTTTATGAATTATTATATAATTATTTGATGAAATTATGCGTGTTATCTAATTCGCATGTTTTCAATGTGTTTTTGTGGAATTGTAGTTGATTTAGTCAGATTTGGATCAGTCGAGGTCTTTTCATGGACCTGGAACTTTGTTTCTTTTGGAATCAACGCAGAGAAGGTAGGCGCCTTCCTCTTCGAGGAAGGCACCAAGCGTAAGTAGGCACCTTCATATTACAGGAAGACGCCAAGAGTAAGTAGGCACCTTCCTCTTCCAGGAAGGCACCAAGGAAATACAAACGCCTTCCTCTCCTAGGAAGGCGCCAATAGAAGGCCAGCGCCTTCCTCTTACAAGAAGGTGCCAAAGGAAAATAAGTGCCTTCCTCTCATAAGGAAGGCGCCGATAGGAAGGTGCAACTAGAAGGCAAGCGCCTTCCTCTCATAATGAAGGCATCGATAGGAAGATGCCACTAGAAGGTAAGCACCTTCCTCTCATAAGGAAGGTGCCGACAAGAAGGAACCACTAGAAGGCAAGCGCCTTCCTCTTACAGGAAGGTGCCAACAGAAGATAAGTGCCTTCCTCTTCCAGGAAGGCACCAATGGTAGTAAGGCACCTTCCGCATAGAGAAGGTACCCAAAATACTTAGGCACCTTCCTCATAGGGAAGGCACCCCTATTCTTTGCTCGTTGACTAGACAAGCACAACGTGGACAACAAAGACTAGTGCAGTTCCAACTATACATCATGTAGAGTTAAATTAGGGATTGCACCGACGTGTGAGAACATCCTACCAATTCCAGGTGAAGCACAAACCAATTAGTGAACATGCCACTATTAGAAATGAATGTCAGTTTTAGCAGATGTCAATCACATTTACCAAACTATCTTAGTTTAGTCTAGAATGAATTGACTATTATAACTTCTTTGTAATAGAAGATCTGCGGGTGTGCTATATAAACACATGCAGACCTCTCTGAATATATAAAATATTTTGATAGTAAATTTAGAGAGATATACAGAAGAAGCATTGTAATACTTTGATAATTATAATACAGTTCTAAGAGTTTCTAAGTGTGTATTCATCCGAGAGGAAGCTGTTGGAGCTTGGGCCCACTCCAAGCTAGTTTTCTTCCCCTATTTTTTCCTATGTTTTCTAGATTAGTTTACCGTTTTTATAAGATTGCTTATCGCATTGTTATTTCTAGTATTGCAATAGGTTTATTTCTAGGAATGCGTGAATATTTCCTTTCTATAGATTTAATTGTTTTTACGTAAATTATTGAGTGTATGAATGATTGATGATCGTTGAAACACCCCCCAATAGTAGAACTACCGAACTCATCTCAAGTGGTATTGTAAGCAATCTTGTTCAAGACCCTTCGCAAGTTTATGAAGCTCCCTGGGTTGATAAATTAAATGCACGGGCATGTGACAAAAGTAGGAAAGAAGTTAACCTTGTTTGGATCACAACATTTTGGCACCGTTGCTGGGGAAGCGTCTCAACTAGATTATTTACAATACCTAGAAAATTTCCATCTAACCTTGTATGATTTCTTCGAGAAGAAGAGGACCTGACGATCGATTTATAAAAACCAATCCACCAGAACCTGAGTCAACCAAAAATTCTAAATTTGAATTAGACTCGCCCAACCCACCTCAAGTATTGTAATAAATTTACAAGTGTCAATGCGCAAGCTTTAAATATGCATGTAGTCCACATGTACATGAGTCTTAGGTAGATTAAGGACCAAGGAATCTATCTTCCTATATAAAGGGCTCAAAGGGAGTGATTTGTGTGTGTAAGTAAATATCGAGTGTGTGGTATAGTTTAGTAGTATGGTACAATGTAGTCCTTTCATATATGTTCATGGAGAGTTCATGTCCTTCATTATATAAAATTGTATTATTTTCATCACTTTTATTAATGGTATATTTTTGAGTTATTTGCATATGTTCATTTCTTTATTTTCCTACATATTATTGTGCCATTAGTTTATAGTTATCTCATATTAGTTATCTTGCATCTTGTGGTTGTATTACCTATACTACAATCTCATCAAAAGCTAACAATGGTATCAAAGCACTGGTAGATCACATAGGAAATAGGGAGAGACACAACTGAGACTGAGAGAAATCCATAAATCTAATTTATAGAATTTTTGAGATTACATTTGGCTAGAGTCTTTCCATCGGGTTGTAGAAACACTCATGAAGACTAGGACTCGACATAAATTCCACTATATTGATAAATCAACTAGTGAAGTTCATTATATTTAGAATTATAAACTCTTCCATTCTTGTTTCTAACATCTTGTTGTAGGAAAAGGAGCTTCAAAGAACGTTTATAATCTTCCTACATAGAGCTAGGAAGAATATCTTCATTAGAATTATTCCAAAACTTGTAGCAATAAGTAGAAGAATTATGATTTCATAGACCTAAGAAAATGCCCCATTACAAGAGCTACAAACCTACACATTACAAAAGAGAAGAAAATACCATAGTAGTCTTATTGCAGACTTAAGGAAGAAGAGACTCTAGATACGAGTCAAGGATAATATAGGAGATTGGTGATCTCCATTGAAGATCGAAACCTATGGAGTGCAAAAGAATAAAATACCATAGGAGCCTTGTTACAAATTTAAGGGAGAGAAGAAGACTCCAATGAAGAGTCCCGATGAAGATAGGATATTTGTGATATCTAGTATAGATTGAAGACTTCACCTTGAAGAAGCTGAAGAGACCCTTAGAAGGTTCAATTACAAAACTCCCAGTTTTAGAATATTGGAGGTTGGTGATCTCCATTAATGTCTGTAGTTTGTAGAAGTGAAGGGCCAACAAGATCCTGTTACAGATTCTAGAAGCAGTAGATTTTAGAGGTCTAAGAAGAAGATATCATTACCAACACTTCCTTAGTAGAAGGTTGAAGGAAAGGTCTCATTTGGAAGACTATAAGAGCTACAAGATCAAAGATCTTGGTGAGGTCTCAAGGAGAAATAAGGAAGAGGCTTGGTGAGCCCAATTAAAGGAAATCCATAGAAGACCATTAAAGAATTTCTTAGAAGAAGGCATTGGATAAATTTACTATCAAGGAGAAGTTCTTGATAGTAAATAAATTGGGACAATTGTCACCATTCGATAACAAGCCCAAGAGAGAAATATTTGGCAAGGAAGTAGCAAAACTTTAGAATACCTCAAGACTTTCATATTCTTGAGAAGAAGGTCTAGATTGAAGTCATAATTCAAAAAAGAAGTTGAAGGAGAAAAGGAGCCAAAATTTACTACCAAACTTGAAAGGTTTGAAGATTTCCTTTGAAGGCTAGAAGGATCATTTGGAGATAGGGGTTTGTTTAATCCTCAATAGAATATTGAAGGGTTATTGTCAAAAAAACTTAGCTATGATTGAGAGGAACTCTCTAGAAAATTTTTGAGTTTCAAGAACAAAATTTTAGTGCATATATTGACTGTGAAAGAGGTAGAAATTAGGACAATATTACTAGCTACAAAAATCTAGAGTTCCAAGATACATCCTAAAGGTTAATCAAACCACCTATTGTAGTTAAAGGGCAAAAAATTAGAGGGTTTTTAGAGCTGTAAAAATGTGATTTAGAGAGATGTTTAGAATAGTTAAGAATAGTTGCAACTCATTCCAATTAAAGGTAGTAATAAGGTGAATATAATCACCTAGAAATCCTTCATCTTTAGAGATATTAAAGGTAAAAAAAGGGTGCAAAGGGTTCATTTTATGAACACTTATTCATTGAGCACATTAGTAAGAGTTTTAAATTTGCAAAGAAAAGTTTGCATTATAGTCTTCAAGAGAAGTGTAGAAGGAATTTTATGTTAAGGTTTATACTTGCACATTAATAGGAGTTATATATATTTTATCATCTTCCTATTATCTAGTTACAACAAAGAAGACTACATTAAGTTGTAGAGATTATTAGTGCATTTGAAAGTTCTTTAAGAGTTACTATTAGTGCATCTTACAAGTTATAGTGAAGGAGAAATAAGGTGATATTATTGTTGTAGTATTTTAGTTACTTGTAGCTATATTAAATTTATTACTCTTAAAGTATTATTATGTGCATTGGTTGTTAAGTTAGAGTGAATAGCCAAAGTGCACAAATTAGCCTATATTAAAGTGTCTAGAGACACTATTCGGTGCATAAAAACTATAACAATTTGTGGCCTAGATAAGCCACCAAACAACTTAATATTCCTCCAAGGAGTGGAGAAGAAATTTTCCATCAAACTTAGTGAAAATAGCTACAAAATGAGACTAGGAGAGTCTCAGGTTTCAGGTGCAAATTAGAAGGTATTGTAGGGCTATACAACCACCAAATTTATCTCTATTATTACATAAAAAATAGATAAAAGATAATTGTATTAATGCTACTCTACGTAGCTTATCCTCTACATCTACAAGAGACTATAATTCATAGAGGGAAAGCACACTCAAAGGTGCTTGAGAAATGAGCCATCCTAAAGGGCTCAACATCCATGATCAAAACTAGCAAAGGTTCTTGAAGAGGAGCCATCCTAGAAGGCTCAAAATCCATCGTCAATAAGGTGAAAGCACAATAAAGGTGCTTAAGAGTAGAGCCAATCTAAAAGGCTTGATACCTACATCACCAAGGTGTACCATGACACCAACTCAGTGCCTACATAGCAAGCTACCTACAATATCAACATTCCTATGTAATAAGCCATCACTCACTAAAACGAGTTTAATACCAAGGGAAATTATGCACTTGTTACATAAAATAAGAGTGCCTTACCAAGATCTAATGTGGAAGAAGTGCCAGCTAAGAACCTCTATTGCAATGCTTGATAGCTAGAGCTATCCTTGTGGGAATACATCATTTATATTAACTAGAGAAAATGAGGAGACATATCATTCTTTGCTATCATAAATGAGGCAAAGAAAGATTGCAAATAGTTGGCAAGAATAGGCATTGAGGAGTTTTTAAGAAGTTGGAATGGTGAAGGTAAGTGTGCATGCAAGGAAGACAATAAAACTTATCTTAATAATGGAGATATATTGTGCCACTTGGCACAAAGGTGTAAGAGAATTGTCCTATCCTAACACCGGTATTAAAAGAAGGAAGAAACACTCATCAAATTAACACTCATCATCATTACTCCTAAAATTTAAGAAGATTATCACTCTTAGGAGTTATAGCTAGGCTTACACTATGTTACATAAAATCTCCCAAAGATTCATATTGAGCACCGTGCCACCTAAGTATGAGACCAAGCATTTCAAGTAATTCTTAGTGCCACTTGGCACTTTTTTGGGACAAGGGAAGCATATTTATAGCCCTTGTATTAAGAGCATTAATAGGGAGAAACTCAGAGTAATAGATGAGCATTCAGAGTAAGCATTAACATAGATAAGTCAAGGGACATCTAAACAATATTAACATCAAGGTCAAGGAGTGTTTTAAGAGCTTAAATCTAACATATATCCATCAAGTCAAAGGAGAATTGAAGCCTAAATACATATGCATTTCAACTATTGTCATATGTTCACTTTCGAAGTATTACAATGCTCACTTAGTAAGGAGAATACGACATTATAAGGTAAGGTCTTACATTAATTAAAAATACTTTCATTAAATGAGTAATAAGGGGTATGATTTTGCCTCACCAGCTTGTAAAATGCAAAAGATGTCGACTGGCCTATCTTTTGGTGCACTTCATGTTCAATCCTTGGACAATGTGGACTCGATGATTGATTTGGATGATATTTTACCCTTGGCCATGTCCATGCTACTGAGGGTGGGCAAGTTTATCAATCAAATGAAGATTCGAAAGGTGGGAAAACCTAGGGAGAATGCACCAAAGAACAACGATGATGAGGATTATCTTCCTGAGTAATGTTTGTTAGCATATGTCATTGTAATTACATTATGGAAAAATGGTAGTGCTCGTAGGCACTCTCTAGGTTGGTTTATTAACCACCAAGTTGGTTAGATAAACCAACTCATAACCGTATTGTAACATTTTTATTTTTATCAATCAAAATGTTCAAAGTGCTTCGTCAATTTCTTCATGGCATCAGAGCTATGAACGCAAACAATACTACTAGCCAATGAGACTGGAGGACCCTGACGGACGCGAGACTGACGAATGCAGATATAGGACAGACTATGGACCCTGACAGATGTGAGACTAACGAACGCAGAAAGAGGACGAAATACCCCCACCAACAATACTGAAGGCACGTAGACAGAGGACACGTGAGGCACACAGAGGCATGCAGACAGAGGACACATGAGGTACATAGAGGCACGCAGATAGAGGACACATGAGGCACGTAGATAGAGGAAATCTTGACAAGGTGAATTGGGCATGTGGGTCGAAAATGGACGGTTGCAGAGGCAAAAGGACGGGGTGGTTACCTGAAGGCAACCGAAAGCTATAGTAGCTTTCCATAATTTGAAAGATCTCCATAGTGGCAGCATAGGCCATGTGGGATTAATTTTTTTTTCCCTCTTCTTCGGCCCCGATGTTGCTAACAATAGCCTAGTCCATTCTTGTTCACATCGGGCCCTCTGGCTCCCGTGGTACGCGCAGTGATTGTTCGGTGGTAGGTCACGGTTTCCAGTCCCTCTACGTGCGCTATGATGGCAGGTGGAAATTTTTTGATGCCCTGCTCATGTTTTTTGATGGCGGGTCACATGTTTTGATGGCGGGTCACATTTTTTGATGGTGGGTCACCTTTTTGATGCACCACAGTGTATTGTTGACGACTGAGCTGCACAATTGACACCCAAACATGGTCATTTGATGCCTGTGCAGTCCAATGACGCCTTGATAGCTCTAATTTTTTTTTTTTTGGGTGTTCAGATACCATTTTTTTCACTCCTTTTCTATTTTGCAAATTGACGGGGGAGAGATCTCAGGTCTTCACATGATTCATTTGCAAAATTGTAAGATAAAGGGGGGAAATCCAACCATTTGGCAAAATAATTGCTAGATTTTTAATAGGTGTTTAAATTTGTGGGCATTTGTGATTGTTTCTTTTACATTTAAATATCTTTTTTTTCTTTCATTAACAATCATAAATTCAAAAAATATAAGACCCCAAATTTATACCCTATTTGTGCAATTTATTGCACAACAGCGTTCGGTATTTGAGATACCTCTGGTCCACACTTACAGGTAATGTTGTCATGCTTTGGAATACTGTATTCGTCACCTAATATAGCTGCAACAATGATGTCTAAGCTTTTTCTCTATTAATCATCAAGGATAAATAAGGCAAACCAAATTTTTTTCCCATTTCATACCCACATCGTGATTGTTGTTAGGCGTAAATCCTAACAAATTTTTTTCCAAAGTGTTTAGGGGAAGTTACGCCCCATGCATGAGGAATAAAAATTTCTATGGTAGGTGTCATTAACAACACGATGCCCTTTCAGTATCGCCTATATTCAATATATTATGCTTCTCATATGTACTTATAGTCTCCCTCACGTAAGGGCGGGTACATATTGAGTAGTATATTGTTCCTATATACCTATAGGCTCCCTCACATAAGGGCAGGTATATATTGAATGGTTACGGTATACAGATATAGCAAGTATAAAGAAAGGGAGACAAATTGGTGATATAAGTAACCTTCATAATGGCCACAATTTATAAGTATCTCTCAGATTCACAATTGTTGAAAGGTCCTAATTTTGTTCCATGGAAGACAAAGATGAAAGCTATTCTTCAGTTGGATAAGAAAGATAAGAAGAGTCTTGTGTTTATCTTGCTTGCTACTAAAGATGAGGTGCAGCCTCATATTTGTGATGCAAAAACTAGTAAGATAGCTTGGGATGCCTTGATCACAGTATATGAAGGAAAAAATCAATCCACTATTCTACATCTTCAAACTCAACTACATAATCTTAGTATGAATTCTAGGGAAATAGTTGATATATTCCTTTGTAGAGTGGCTGACTTGAAATCCAAATTGAATGCCATGGGAAAACCAATGGATGATGATGTCTTGAACTCTATCATCTTGAGAGCATTACCAAATTCCTACAAGATGATCACTTCTCTCAATGTTTTTGGTAGACAAGTATCATTTGTGGAGCTAGTAAATTTGCTTCAGACTAAGGAGGCAACTTAGATCCAGAAAGATGATGTGCCAGATAATGCTCTTTCCACACAAAAAAGTGGTAAAAAACAAGGATAGTTTCAAAAATGGGTCTTTCTTCCAAAGGCAAAGGGAAGCAAAATCAACATAAGGATACAAAATATTGCAAGATTTGTGATATGAATAACCATGACACCAACAGGTGTTGGTTCAAAAACAAGCAACAAAATGATAGAGGTCCTCATAAGAAGGGAAAAAACAAATAGAAATACAACAAACATAAGAAACCTAAAGGCCATGTTGCTTATGCTAACTCTAATTCAGACTCAGATTCTCCTAGGTTCGATTCAAATTCTGACTCTAAAAGAGCACACAAGGTGTTCATGACCCATACTTCATCTTCCCAGATAGATGTTGTATGGTAAATTGATTCAGGAGCTAGCAAACACATGACTGGGGAAAAATCATGGTTTGATACTTTTGTGGAGAAAGAGGGTAAGCCAGTCACAATTGCTGACAATCAATTCTATCAAGTACAGGGAGAAGGGGATATTTCTGTGTCTCTTCCTAATGGTAATTGTCAAATTGAGAAAGTTCTCTATGTTACAGGTTTAGCCAATAATCTACTCTTAGTTGCACAAATGTTGGATAGAAATATGGATGTCGTGTTTCGAGTTGTTAAAGACAAGAAGAGATGTTTTATCACCCATAGTGGTAAACATGTTGCAATAGGATCCTACAAACATGGCTTGTTCATTCTAGATGCCCTTTCAACTCCTCATGTTGCTCTGGCTACAACTACAAAGGAGGCCACATATCTCTGCCATAGATGTTATGGGCACCTCAGTTCTGGATATTTGCTTGAATTATACAAATATGGGATGGTGACAAATCTATCCCCACTCTCATCTATCTTACCAGTTTGCTCAGATTGCTTAGTAGGGAAGCAACATAGAGTACCTTTTGAAGCTAGCTCCACTCGAGCTACAAAACCTTTAGAGCTGGTACATACCGATATGTGTGGTCCTATTCCATCTAGCTATGGTGGGAAGAAGTATTTTTAACTATTTGTTGATGATTACTCATGGAAGATGTGGGTTTTCTTTCTTTAGTTGAAATTAGAAGCATTTCACTACTTTCAACAGTTAAAGAAACTTGTCGAGGAGTCAGGTTGTTTGATAAAAATCCTTCGCTCAGATTGGGGGGGGGGAATACACCTCTGAAGAGTTTCTTAAGAAACATGGGATAAAAAGACAACTGACTATAGCCTATACACTTTAGCAGAATGGAGTTGCATAGAGGAGAAATCATTCCATTATAGAAATGGTTCGATGTATGCTAAAGGGAGCACATCTTGAGGATCAATATTTGGCAGAAGTAGTAAACACAACATTATACCTCCTAAATAGAGCACCCACTAGATATATACAAGGGAAAACACCACAAGAAGCTTGGAGTGGTAAGAAACCTTCCATTTCTCATCTAAGGGTGTTTGGATGTAAAGCATTCATGCACATTCCAAAATAGAAAAGGAGGAAGTTGGATGAGAAAACCCTGTAGTGTATCTTTCTTGGCTATGATGAGTATTCAAAAGGTTATCGATTGATTGATACTAAGACCAAGAAGACACACGTAAGTAGAGATGTTATATTTGATGAAGCTTTCACATCAAAAGACACATCCACAACTATATATCTAGATGAAGAAGAACCTAAGAAGGAGGTTCACTTCCACAACAACAACAAAAAGTTCCAAAATGGTACACTAGCACTTTGAGAGATGCTAAGTTGAATTCCCTTATAGATATATCTCTAGATAGGCCATGTACTCGCAGTATGACTCAGATAATGAGAGCAGAGGAATCTACTTCAAAGGTTGACGAACTTTGTCAACACTTTGATGATTTGTCAGTGGGCACCAAAAATGATAGAGAAGAATATGAGGATGACAAAAATATTTATATGTCTACATTGAATGCAAATAAACCCACAACGGTTCAATATGCACTAGATAAACCACAATGGAAAAAGGCCATGGATGTAGAACATAAGTCTCTCATAAAAAATAATACTTGGAAGTTAGTCGATCTGCCAACAAGAAAGAAACCCATAGGCTACAAATGGGTGTTCAAAGTGAAGTATAAGGCAGATGGATATATTTATAAGCATAAATCCTGACTTGTTGCAAAGGGATATGCTTAGAAAGAAGGTATAGACTATGAAGAGGCTTTTGCCCCTACTAAAAAAATGACTACCATTCGAGTACTTTGTGTCATGGGAGCTCAGTTTGGGTGGAAGTTGCATCAGATGGATGTTATAAGTGCCTTCTTGAATGGTGACTTACAGGAAGAAGTATACATGACTCAACAAGAAGGATTCATGGTCAAGGGGCAAGAACAAAAAGTATGCAAGTTGATCAAATCCTTGTATGGGCTAAAACAAGCTCCTCGAGCTTGGTATATCAAGATAGACAGTCACCTTGTGTAGCATGGATTCAAAAGAAGTCCTTCAGATGCAAATATCTATATTAAGAAAAATGGTTCTGATATAGTGATCCTTGTACTTTATGTAGACGATTTTATCATAACAGGAATCTCAGAAAGAATGATTGACTTAGTGAAAAATGATTTGAAGCAATCATTTGAAATGACAGATCTAGGACTTCTGCACTATTGTCTTGGTTTAGAAGTTACTCAGCAAAGATTTCATATCAGAGTAACACAAAAGAAATATGTTGAGACTTTAGTAGAAAAATATTGGATGACTAACTGTAAGTCAAAAGTAACTCCAATGGAGCAAGGACTTAAGTTATCCCGATATGATGAATCACCTTAGGTAGATGGTACTCTCTATTGCCAGTTGATTGGGAGTCTCCTATATATGACAAATATCAGGCCAGATCTCAGTTTTGTTGTGGGATATCTTTCAAGGTTCATGAAAGAGCCTAAGATGAGTCACTGGAAAGCAACAAAAAGAGTTCTTCATTATTTTCATGGTAGTACAAATAATGGTCTAGAATACAAAAATATTAATATGTTTTTCTTACTAGGATACACAGACTCGAATTATGCTGGATCCATTGATGATCATAAATCTACTTCTAGATATGTTTTTCATCTAAGATCTAGACCTGTTTCATGGCACAGTAAGAAGCAACATGTGGTTGCTTTATCTTCTACAGAAGTAGAATATCGCATAGCCAGTGAAGCAGTCTGCGAGATAATATGGTTAAGTCGCATTCTTACAAACATGGGTCTTCCAAAGAATCTTCCTCTTCATTTGTTTTGCGACAATCAAGGTGTTTTGAATATTGTCAAAAATATAATTTTTCATGAACGTACCAAACATGTTGATACCAAATGTCATTTCATTCGAGATGAAGTTCCCAAGTACCATATACAACTTCAATACATTCCTACTGATGCACAAGTTCTAGATATTTTTACCAAAGCACTTGGGCGTATCAAATATGAAAAGTTTCGAGATACTATTGGAATTTGCCAATAATGTAAAAAGGGGGGATGTTAGCATATATGTCATTGTAATTACATTATGGCAAAATGGTAGTGCTTGTAGGCGCTCTCTAGGTTGATTTATTAACCACCAAGTTGGTTAGATAAACCAACTCATAACCACATTGTAACCTTTATATTGTTATCAATCAGAATGTTCAAAGTGCTTCGTCAATTTCTTCAATGTTTTATGTGGATGGTCTCTTTATGTTGAGGTTTTTCTCCTTTTTTCTTGTTTGTTATCTCGATTTCTCCTACATTAGCTTTGTGGGTGTTCTTCCCTTTTTTTTGTTTGTTTTCTCTATTATGAGGATACCGTGGTTGGTCCTCCATTTTGGCTTGTATTAGTTTAGGGTTTATTAAACTTGTAAAAGGATTTTGGGATCCTTTCAAAATCCTTTATCAATCAACAAAAAAAATAAGGAGCATGACTTAAGGTTGAAACTATTTTCATTTCAAGTTGAAAATCAACCTTTAAAATTTAATAGTTCATAGTATTTCAAATCATTTAGTTGAAATACAAATACTTTAATATTTACAATTAAACATCATAGGAGGTATAAGGGTTACTACTTGGAAAATAATATTATCATTGGAAATATCATTATTAATTTCTAGTATTCCAAAATTAGGTAGGTATAAGGTATACTACATCAAACATAAATTATTGGAATTTAGAAATATTAAAGGAATTTCATTACTCACTTAAATGAGTTGGAATTATTTACTTACACTTGTCTCATACTCATACTAAAGAGACAAAATAAATTCAACCATAGAGAACTTCAAAACAATAAGTGCATAGTTCATTAGGAGAGATAAGGTGAAATAGGAGTTGATTATTTTTATTTACAAAAATTACAAAATCAACCCAAATAGTGAACTATTACTTACTAAGCACTTTATCAAGCTTATAGCTCATTCCAATCACTAGGAATACATAAAGAGTTCTACAAAACTAATTTAAGTAGATACAAGGATCATCATGACAACAAATAAACTCTTCCTTACAGAATCTCAACTACTTAAAGGTCCAAATTATTCCTCATAGAAAAACAAAGTGAGGGCAATTTTAATAGTTGAGAAGCTTTTAGAAATTGTCAAAGGAATAACTACTAAACCTAATTCAAGTGGTACATAGATTCAAAAGTTTGAAGAGAGTGATGTAAAAGCATTAATGATAATAACTTTTGCCATCATAGATGAAATACAATCTTAGATCAGTTTAGTAGGAACATCTATAAGAACCTTGGTATACTCTAGAAAAAACATTTGAAGGGAAAAATAAAGCTACTATTCTAAAATTTCAAACTCAATTACATTCTGTAAAAATGAACAATGGAGAAAATATAGAACTATTTCTAAGGAAGGTAGCAGATATTAAGGAAAAATTATTAACCTTAGGAGAAAATTTTGAATATGAATTCCTTGTTCAAGTAACCATGAAAGCACTTCCATATAGCTACAAGCACCTAGTTACATCTTTACAAGTTCTAAGTAAATATGCATCATTTAATGAGCTAATCAACATTCTTCAAGAATATGAGGTAGAAGACACAGTGAAAGATGAAATGACTAACACTGCATTGGTTTCAAAAGATACTCCATAGGGAAACATAACCTCATCTTCAAAAGGATGAAGACCTTGGAATGATAGATATTATCATGTATGCAGGAGAATAGTTCATAGCACTAATTACTGCAAATTAAATTCAAGTAGAATCAAGGAAATAAAATAAACTATGGAATCCAACCAAACAGGGTATTCCAACCAAGGCAATAACAAGCTCAAAATAATCCATGTTAGTAATAGACTCAACGACCATTCAATTATCCTTAACTGAAATATTGAGGAAATAATAAGGGACACTTAGCTCAAAGGATTCAATAAATTGAAGAACTAGAATATCCTATAGATTATCATGAAGTCAAAGCTATCTCAACATATATATCCTTTTATGAATATACTAACTACTTCTTTAAATAGGACACAAACAACAAAGAAGGAGAACTCAAACTCTAGTACTAGATAAAAGATCCATATTGAAGACTAAAGTCTTAAATACCCAAATAATGTAATATAGGGGGGTGTTAGAGTATATTACATCATTTGGATCATGTAAATGTACCACCTTTTGTACATAACTAGAGTAAGAGTTTAATTTAGAGTAAATTTAGTTAGTTACCTCAAGTATTGTAATAAATGCACAAGTGTCAATGTGCAAGATGTAAATGTGCATTTAGTCCACATGTACACGAGTCTTAGTTAGAGTAAGGGCCAAGGAATCTATATTCCTATATAAAGGTTTCATAGTGAGTGATTTGTAAGTAGTAAATATAGAGAGTATATAGTATAGTTTAGTAGTATGGTACAATATAGTCCTTTCATATCTATTCATGGAGTGTTCATGTCCATTTATTAGCATTGTACTATTTTTATCACTTTCATTAATGGTATATTTCTAAGTTATTTGCAGATGTTAATTTCATTATTTTCATGCATATTATTGTACCATTAGTTTATAGTTATCTCATATTAGTTATCTTGCATCTTGTGGTTGTATTCCCTATACTATAATCTTATCAAAAGCTAACAAGAATAATGGTGATAAGAGATGAAGTGGAAAGGACAATGAGGTGGATAGAGATATAATAAAGAATATCTAGAGAGACAAAAATATATTTGAGAATTATAGAGAAGAGAAAAAAAGGAATAGGAGATACAAGGAGAAAGAAAATGAACCCATTGATATTAATTTATCTAAATTTATGATTGTAAATATAAAACAAATGTTGAGTCATCTTGGCTAGATGGATTAATGATTTTATTTGTATAGCATATGGTAACCTTTGTAATAATATATAATACTTCCTTCCTCATTAATTCTATGTAAGAGTGAGAATTATTTTGCATTATTGAATAGTAAATTATAGACCTATATAAATTTTGGGTATGTAGAGGTTGACAGAGAAGGCATAAATTGGTCGATGTTAAGGTAAAGACATTAGGGTGTCGACTATCCATGATTTCATATAAAAAATAACCTATTATTACAATTTTTACATGACTAGAACATCATTCAAACAAATATAGAATTTTTATTCAGTCTAAGTCTCATGGAAGAACCATATGGTGGAACTAACATCCTGAGACATTACCATCTCAAAGAATAATTGACTTGGGCATCATAGTCTTATGATATTTTGTTGTATTAAGACATTGTCATGTTGGAAGGAGTGTGCTAGGAATTAGGTGTGTTAGGTGTGGTATCTTCTATGTAATAAATCATAATATTTTAACAATCATCTATTTTTAATTGTAGTTGTTGCAACGGATAAGGTGCATCATAATAATTAAATGTAATCTTATCCATAATATGTGTTGTATCACCTATTTATAGGTATGTTTTATAAATGAAAATTTAGTTTTTGGAGATAATATGTATAACTGGCAACCAGGGTGCCTGAAATAGAGATAGCTACTCCATGGATCTAACTACGAAGGCATTCTCATTTCTCGTATGAACCAATCTTGGCCTAGGGAGAGAGGATACTAGCCTTGTTTTTGTAACCTAGCTCTGATACCAAATGATGTGGAACAATAATTACAAGCACAAAGAAAAGAATTACAAACCGAAAACTAAGTTTTCACTGACAAAACAGGCCTATAAATAGGTAATACAACACATATTACGAAAAAGTTTGCATTCAATAATTATGGTGCACCTTATCTGTTGCAAAAATTATAATTAAAAATAGATGATAATTAAAATATAGTGGTTTATTACATAGAATATACCATACCTAACACACTTAATCCCTATCAGAATGTCATCATAATATATGGTCACCATATTATGCTAATTGTTTATTTTAAGACATTGCCATCTCAACTGGTTATCATCATGGGTATCACCATCTCATATTAGAATATCATTTTATATCATGGAATTGTCATAATAAGACATTTTTATTCTAAGAGAATGAGATATTGACATCTCATAAGACTATATCCATAATATTTTGTTGTCATAGGAGTGTGCATTGTCATCTTGAACCTTTTTTATTACATGTGTGAGTACCATGCATCTGCTGGTCATAAGTTGAGATGATAACTTGATATATGCGAAGGTTTTCTATAGGTGGTTTTCCTTCTCCCATCTACATAAATATGTGTATTGTGATTCAAATTTAACCATATGCATTCTAAGTGACAAAAGTGTCATCTCATGTGTAGATTGATATTCTAATTACTAAAGTAATTAAATGATAACCTTGAATGACTAGCTTTTGTGCCATTTTATTCTACTAAGCACATGCTAAGTTCTTGGTTATTGGATAAATATAAATATTAAATGTGTCATGGATTCTTAAAAAGGATTTCAATCATTAGATTATCTATAGAAATAAATATGTTGCATATGGTATTAAAGGAATTGAACCTCAAACCTAACTTATGAAATCAATCTTAGGAAACTATACTAGTGAGGTATCCCAAAACCTTTGTAAAGAGAAGTATAGTACCCTTCATTTGAAGGATATATCCTCATTTACTCTATAAAAGGATGTGCATGGAAGTCCCACTTATTCATTGAAAATTATGGTCAAATTAAGAGAGGGAACCTACTTCTATAAAAAATATTATTCAAAACAAAATATTATCTTATTTTATCTAAATAAAATTTAAAATTTTGATATGTATATATAAATACAAAATAAAATTATGTGTAAGGCATGAAATACATTTATCAATAATGTGAAATGAAGAAATTGCTAAAATCACCAAAATTAAGAACCTCATAATTTTCATAGATTTCAAAAATGCTAATTGGTTACCCTATAATTCTATATAGTTTACCCTATACATCTCTTTTATTATATATAAAGTTGAAATTTACTATTGGATCCAAAAACTATAAAATTCAAAGTTACCTTAAGTTGAGTCTTTTATAGATATGGACATTGGTGTAGTACCCAAAAAAAGTGCTCAAGGTTTACCCATAATACACCTATGTTCAAAAATATTTTCAAATGCATGAATGCCAAATTCTTTATTCTTAAAAGTATTTTTACCTTAGAGTAAAAAGTCAAGGAAGAAAAAAATATATATTTCTTATGGAAAAAACAACAAAAGATGAGCTAGGTTTTTTAGAAAACCTTAAAAATATTATACCATCAAAAATCCTCATTTCATAATCACTCTAAAAATAAATCCTCTGGAAGCATTTTCATAACATAATCATAAACTAACTCAATAATACAACAATGATATTTATGCCAATCTAGTACCATGAAGAAATTTATAATAGAAATAATATAAAATTGCATACATGCATTCTCAATAAGTTAAAATTATTATGCATATAAAAGAGAAGCATACACACTTCATACAATACCTTTAAATACTAATATTAACTTAGTAGCATTAAAAAGACTGAAACTAAAGTAGAAAATAATGGATGATCATGTTTACAATTGCTAATGATTACAAAATTTTATATATTCCAACACTTATTAAACTTACTTTTTATTAGATCTTCATGCGACACATAAATTATTTCATAAAGTGAAACTAGTGCCATGGGATAAGATAAAAATTCACCACAATCACAATGTTAATTATAAGTAATATTGAATGATTAAATTTTGATTGATTTATATTTAAATATAACCGGTTTTATTGGGTTTCATATAATTTTGTACAATATATAATTTACTTTCTATCTATACTTTTTATAGAATCATGTTTGTTTGTTATGATCCCATGCAAGTTCTAGATTTTATATTCTTTGCTTTCTTTTGGTGTTTATGTGGTGCACTTTTCCATGTATTATTATCTCAAATAGATGAAAAGTTCATTTTGACATTATATATATATAATAATTATCAATTTATGGCACTTGCAAGAAAAAAATTATTACCAAGAAAAGAATGTAAAACAGTCTTAAAACCATATGGTTCAACTAAATTTTAATGCTTGTTAAAATTTTTAGGAAACATAAAATCTACTAAATTGTTTTTTCTATGCTTATATATTGAATATTTATTCAGGATCTTCTATGTCGATGTTGTTCGAGGAAGGTTCTTTTCAACAATATTACTCAAAATAAAAAGGAAGAACAAAGAACTATGTTACTAAATGAAATAGACAATATGATCACCAAAAATGGAGCTTACTCAATTGAGACAATTCAAAAATTTCAATGGCAGGTTTGTTTTAGTGTTTGGCATGAAAAAGAAAGTTCAATTGAATATGTTGTAGTTTTTTTCATTTCACTAATTTGTTCTAATACTTTTTCAGAAATTAGCAGCAACAATCAGTGGTGAAAAGGTAATCTCATTTACACTAAAATTTAACATAACTTTTGATTAAGTAGTTCAATGGGTCATTCAATTTATGTCAAAGAATACAATTTCTAATTGGATAGTAAAATATCATGTATTTTGAACAAAAAATAATACTAATATTATTTTATTTAGGAAATTTTATCTTTGCAAGGATGATTCTATATGCATTTATAGCAAAATTTGTTGATTTTTTTGCTTTCAATTTGTTCTTTCCTTGTAGATTCTAGAAGACTCTAAAATTTATTGCCTAGCATATGAATTACATGCAAGAACTACTTTTTTATTTTTAGGCTTTTCTTAAATAACATAGCTATGTACTTGTAAATATATTTAATTGAAAATTTAGGTTTATAATTTCCTATAGTCTTTTACTTCTTATGATATATTAAAATGTACACAATATTCTAATATATATTAGAATTTCAATTGCATAGAAGGTTAATATGTATGCTCTTATCTCAAGGTGTAGGATGAAAATTTTTAAATGAGGCAAGTGGGGAGCACTTCAAAATTTGATATTCAATGTCTTAAATAAAGAAAATAAGGAAAATGCTAATTTTTTTTAATGTATTTTATCTTTTTTTACACTTTTCAAAATGAAGATAAATCAAAAGTAACATAAGAAATTGAGAAAGAAACTAATTCAACCTAGAAAATTGCATGGTTAATATAGTTTAGCGGAGAAACAAAATTCTATATCACATGAAAATATAAAATCCCAAAAAAGTTAAAATAAAAATATGAGGGTCAAATAAAACAATAAATTTTAGATGAATGCTTGTTTTATATAAGGGAAACATTCATATTTTTATTTTTGGGAGGAATAATCAATCACTTGTATTTTTACTAATGAAATATATAATATTTTTTGGTTGAAATAATCCATCATAAGTTTTTTAAGTAAATATCTTTGGTAGGTTTTAAGCATAATCTTGATATTAGTTTCAATCAAATTTAAAAAAAAAAAAAACTTATTTGGACTAGGATGAGCAAAGAAGAAATACAAGGTTTATGACAATAACAATCTTAGAGGGAGTTAATATTTAGCTAGCAACATTTAGAATCCATCAAAGGATAAAAATTGAATTAGTGCTTATGACTTCAATTCTACACTGCACTAGTACTCAACTCATATTTTAGTTCAAATAAATAAAAGACTCTAAATGAATCAATATTAAATGCATTAATAGTAGGCATGCCTCACTTAGGGAGTATCTTCTATAAAATTATAAATTAATTATGATGAAATATAATATAATGAATTGAAATAACATTTTTCCATATTATATAAATTTTACATCTAGTCACATATTTAATCTCTTCTAAAAAAAATTAAGGATTTGGAAAATAGACAATAATTTAAAGGGTTGCATTGAAGAGTTCTAAAAGCTAGCCATTTGAGTTGAATATTGTAAACATTATGAGAAGTAGATGTTGATAAATATAAAAGAGATATATAATGATATTAAAGATAAGTTTAGTCTTTCTATAATACTCAATTTAGAGAAGTTCTATGTACTGTCCTTGAGAGTGGATGGCAAGTTGTCAAATAATTTTGAAGGTTAAGGTGGCAGAAGTGTTAATACTCATTAGTTTTAATAAAAGAAATAATATACTAGAATCATGGTGGAAATTTTTATATGGGTTAAGGAAATAATGGCTTTGATCATGGAATTTAATATGGTGTTTGTTTGTCCATGGGGTTGGAGAGAATAGGAATTGAGGTTGTTCCGAACCCACTCCTTGAGATCACATATTCTAGGAAACCCTGGCAAGAATCCCCTTACTTAACCTTCAACCTAGGAGCCAAGTATTTCACTAAGGTCATTGGAAAAGAATATTTTCCTCAGGGTATTCATGGTAGATTTTTTGACCTGCATCCAGCTTAAGGTAAGATTTGTGTCCCATCCAATATTTTGAATATGGTTATAGCCCAAGAAGCCAACAATTTGATTGGGAAGTTCTTAGGCTCTTGCACTGATATTAACTCCATATAAATATGGGCTTTCACAAAATAGAAGTTGAAAGGGCACATGGATTTAGTTGTGTTCCCAAAGGGTTATTTCTTATCAAGCTAAACTATATTGAAAACTCCATCTAAATTTTAGAATATTACCCTTGGTTCTTTGGTAGACACAACCTCTTCTTGAGAAAATGGAACGTGGACTTTAACCTAAATACCTACAATATCAACTTAGTTCTATTATGTATTAGACTCCCTAGTCTACTTATCTAGCTTTGACATGAATATATCCTTCTACGGATAGCAAGATCCATTGATGAGCTTGTCTCATTTGACCCTATCACTAAAGCTAAATTAAGGATGGTTTACACTAGAATGTGCATCAAATATGGAAGTGGTACTAACCAGATCCATAAAGTTGGTCTTTAAAATAATTTCCTAGGTTTTGGAAATAGAATATGAAAAAAAGGCTTTATTTTTCTCTTCCTATGAAATAAAATGTCATTTTTCTTCCTAGTGCTCATCTAAGAAGAACCTTTTAGGCACAAAGAAATCTTGGTTTCACAAGGACCCTTTTGATCCGCTCCTTCATGACAAGAAGGTTGTTTATATTACCAAGGTTCCATAGGAAGTAGTTCCAACTCCCAAAATCCTCATTTCATAGAGTGAGGAGGAGTCTTGGTAGCCCCTACCCAAGTATATCCCCCTAATTCCTTCTTTTGCAACTCTTCTCCTAATCATATCTAGGAATATCCTTTGGCCTATCTGGTAGGAGAATCTCATCTAGTCTTGGAGGAAAACTTGATATCTCAAGAAGTGGACTTAGTTGAAGAAGACCCTCTAATTTTCATTATTTATATCCTAAAAAAACCCTTGCTCTTAGGTGGAATCGATATCCCTTTTCCTGCTATTATAGATCCCAAAGATGGTTTTAAGCAATGCACCTTGTACCCTATTACTAGAAATAAGAAAAGAGGTAGTGCAAATGTTAATAGTGATATAAAGGTTGATAATCCATCAAACCAAGACCTCAAAAAGAGATAAATAGAAGCAAAAAGTTTTAATGGATCACAATTCCTCCTAGTTTTGAGAGAAAATGAAAATTAGAAAGCAAACTTTGGTTTTGAATCAGGGTCTATAACTATATATTCCTCATCCTTGTGCGGAGGGAATAAGCATCAAACCAACCCTCACAAATGAGGATCATATCCTAGAACATGAGAGGCCTTAATGGTTAGACCAATAATAGACTACTAGACTCCATGAGAACAAATTTAAATCTCTAGATCATCCTCCTACAAGAAACTAAAGTTGAGGAATGCAACTTGAAAAAGGTAGCAAATGCTATTTTGAAGAACTCAAAATTTTTGGTCGGTCATTCCAAAGGAGCCTCAATGGGGATTTTATGTCTTTGGGACCCCTTAAAAGTGGAAGGTAAGCTTATTTTCTCCTCAGATGGAATCACTAATATCTTTTTTTTGTAAAGATACCAAATGTAGATGGGTCCTCTCCAACATCTATGGATTGAACTCTATACCTAGGAGGGCCTCCTTAAAGGATACCTTGAGTTAGATGAGATGTGTTTTTAATAGTTAGGTATGGATGCTCATTGGGGATTTCAACTCCCCCCTCTATCCTTCAAAAAAAAATGGAGGTAATTTTAATTTGTCCAAAAGCCTCAATGATTTTGCTTAGTTTGTGCACAACAATGAGCTAATGGACTTGGATTTGAGGGGATCTAAATTTACCTAAAGCAATAGAAGAATTTGTAGCCATTTGATACAACTCAAAATTTACAAGGTTCTTATCTCCAAGGAAGGGCTTCCCTTATTTGGGGATGCCACCCTAATATCCCTTTCCAAAATTGGCTCTAACAACAACCTGCTAGTATTGAAAACCATTTTCATCATTAGACCTTTCAAAACCCATTTCAAGTTTGGTGTAATGTGGTTCCACCATTAAGAGCTAGTTACCCAAGTTATTTATTAGTGGGCTCATAAATTCTTGGATCCTCTTGTCTCTTAAATAGCAAAAAAACTTCATTTTGTAAAAATCCAATCTAAAAGGGTGGAACAAATTTATTTTTGGGCATCTCTTTCATAAGAAATAGGATCTAAAATTGTAGTTGAATATCATTGAAACTTCCATTCTATATATATTCTACTCCATTGAAACAAGACTCAAATAAAGGGAGTTCTTGGCTAATTTCCATAATACCCTAGCATATGAAGAATCCTTTTGGAGGTAAAAATGAATAGCCATCTAGATAAAGGACAAGGATCACAAAACCGAGATTTTTTACACCTCCACTCTCAAGAAAATAAGTTTTAACAAAGTTATGGAAGTAGCCAAGGTTGATAGTTCTATAACTGAGGACCTAACAAAAATTAGGGCTAAAGTAGTCAGCTTATTCAAACATTTATTGGGCCCTAGGGAACCTGACAATTATCAAGCTATCAGTAAACTCCTCTCTAATATTCCCCCTTCCTCTCCCAAGATTTGAATTCCTTATTCAAAAATCCTTTATAAATTGAAGAAGTGAAAGTGGCCACATTATCCATGGTAGGTAACAAAGCTCCTGGGTCCAAATGTTTCCAAGCTATGTTTTTCCAAAAAATATGGCATATCTTAGGAGCATAAATTATGAAAGCCATATACAAAGTTAACGAAACTCATAACATCCCCAGATATGTAAACTCCACCTTCTTGGCTCTCATCCCAAAATTAGTAGGAGCTAAATATTTTAAAGAATTTAGACCCGTTAGCCTTTGCAACACTCTTTACAAAATTTTGACTAAAACTATGGCTAATAGACTTAAAAATGTCTTACCTCTTATCATTGATCCTTGCCAAGGCAAATTTGTGGAAGGATAGCTTCTAATAGATGATATCATCACTATCCATGAAATCATTCACTCTATGGATAAAAATGGGAAGGTAGGACTCTTCCTAAAGCTAGACATGAACAAAGCTTTTGATAGAGTCTCCTAGGATTTCTTGTTCAAGGTCTTGTCCAATTTTGGCTTCCACAAAGACTAGATCAATCTTACCAAGGAATGCATATCTTGGACCAGGTCCTCTATCATTGTCAATGGGTTAGTCATTGGATACTTTAGGAGATTCAAAGGATTAAGTAAAGGATATCCTCTATTTCCCTATATTTTCATTATCTTGGCTGAGGCACTAGGGAGATCCTTGAAAGTCATATCTTCCTAGGGTTTTATTGATGCAATTAGGTTGGTATCCACCTTCAATTTGATATCCCATCAACGATTCCTTAATAATACAATCTTGACCATGAGCTCTTTAATCCCATAGGCTAGAGCCATCGAGGATATCCTAATCCTATATGAAAGTACTGGGTAAAAATTTAACCTCATAAAGAGCAAATATTTCTTCTTAAACACCCCCATCAAAAGGCAAAGAAATATTTATCAAGTCCTTAAGTGTGAAATATTTGAGCTCCCTTAAAGATACCATGGGATGCCCTTTTTGAAGGGGAGAATGCAAGATGGTCTTCGGACCCCTATATTTAAAAGAATTCAAAAATAGTTAATGGGTTAGAAAAGTGCTCTCCTTAGCTAGGCTAGCAAATCCCAAATCATCAAGGCCACACTTCAAAGAATTCTAACTTTTTCATGTCCATTTTTAAGCTCCCTACTACCATAAATCATAAAATTAATAAATTTTAGAGAGCTTTCATATGGTTTTTACCAGAATCCCATAAAATATTCCCCCTGGTGGCTTGGGACTAGGTCTATTCTAGGAAGGAATAAGGGGGGTTGGGCTTTAGAAAAATCAAGCAGATGAACCATACCCTAAAATCAAAGCAAGGATGAAGGCTTCTAAGATAGGATGACACAAGATGTGTCCACTTTCTCACAACAAAGTATTTTTAGCAGAGGAAAAATTTCCTAGAGGATCCCTCTCCTCCCAAAGGATCCATGTTCTAGAACAACCTCCTCAAATCTAGAAATCTCATCCAAAAATTATTAATATGGAAACTAGGCTCTAAAACTAGCATAAACATCTGGATATATCCTTGGATCTTTTATTACCCCATTATCTCTAACCTAGATTTGGCAATTATTTAATCCCTAACCTCATGTATCTTTGGACCTAAATTATATGATTTTATCAAAAGAACTAATGGTAGAAAATTTTGGAAGTCCATCCCCATTTTGAACCTAAATTATAGAGAGTATAAGGTTAGAAAAGCGATATCTAGGATGCTTAGAAATTTTTTCATCCAAAATTCATATGTCAAAGACTACATGATTTAGGAAGAAAATAATAATGGTCTCTTTATGGTCAAATTTTCCTACTTATTGGAGGAGGAAGGGGGAGGGTTGGTTCCTAGTTAAACAAGTTTTTCTTAACACCCTCATCCTGCAAATCAAGTTTTCCTATTGGTTGGCACTCCAAAACAAGATCCCCACCATTGATAACCTTAAGACCCTATTTTTGACCATTCCTATTAGATGCTACATGTATAAGGCTATTTATGAGTCTACCCACCATATTTTCCTAACCTATCCCTTCTCCTAGAATGTCTTTAATTTTATTCTAAGTTCCTTTGGTCTTTGTTGGATGCAACCTAAAAATATTGAAGATTTATACTTACAATTGTTTCCCTCATTTTCTTCTAAGTGGTTGCATTCCATTTGTTCCCTTAGCTTACCTCATTTCCTATGGGGAATTTGGAAGGAAAGGAACAATAAGGATTTTAAGAATTATCATAGAGACCCCCTCTCTATTGGCATAAAAATCCTTGAAGAAAAAAAATAAAACTTATCCTTGACACATTCCCAAGATGAGATAAAAAATATTATAAAATCTATTTGAGCTAACTCTCTAAGGCTTCCCAACAGGCTCCCTCAATATTTGAAACCAATAAAGGTCGACTGCACCCAATTTAAATGGATTCCCCCTCCTCTAGGTTGGAAAAACTTAATTTTGATGTGATGGCCAAGGGTAAGCTAGAAAATGCCTATGCAAGAGGTCTTATAAGGGATGACAAAGGTCAACTTCTCTTGGATTTCATAGAAAATCTAGAATTTTAGTCTAGCCATTTTGTTGAAGTTAAAGCCCTATTCCAAGGAATAAAAATGCTAGAAAATATGCCAATCATAAAGGTTATTATTGAGAGAGACTCCATGAACATCATCAAATCATTTAAAGGATTTCAACCTCTAACTTGAAGTATATAAAACCTTTTGGAAGAGGTCAAAATATCCATTTTGCAACTTGATAACTTTCTAATTCAGCATGTTTATATAAAATTATACAAATCCATGGAATCCTTAGCCAAACTTGGCATCCTTCAGGAGGACCTCTCAAAGTGGAGTAACAAATTTTCCCATGTTCTCTTACAAGCCACTAACAATGACACCTTGGCATCTTCTAGTTGACCTACCTTCTAACCCCCCTTGGGTATTTTTGGTCAAAGCCTTTACCCCTAGTCCATGTGTCCCATCATGTCTTCACATCCCCCATCACACTCTTGCCACCACCCCCATGGGGTGAATCCTTTAATTTATTTGATTCTTTCCTCCCCTTGCCTAGCATGTACATGGCATGTCAATATCCTTCCACCCTTATCCTACCCATGGGGCCTAACCTTTTCATTGTTTCCCTTTGTGAAGTTGAGCCTCATAGCCTTTTGTTTCTTTAATCAATTTTGTTTTGTTGGATCATGTTTGGCCTTATTTTCCTTGAGACTAAGAGCCTTTAATTTGGGACATCATCCCACTTTCCTCCTCTTGCAGTATATTTTTTTCCCCATAATGTGGATTCACTAGAATGGTAGGCCTACTAGCTCCAAAGAGGATACCTATCATGCCACCATACTACTTATTTTGATGTGGTAGTTTGTGAAGTAGCCATAGAAGCAATGTAAAAATATAAAAGAGAATTATTGGTGTGGTGGTGCTATCACAATATCTAAATAAAGAACCAACTCCTAGAGAATATCCAAATGCCTAACATTTCAAGTAGATAAAAGGAGCATCCCTCCCATCCATGTCACTTTGAAGCATAATTCTAATGAATCCTGGGTCCCTTAAACTAACAAGTGTAACAATTTAGCTCTTCTACATTCTCCCTTCTAAATGAGGCCATGCGATATAGTGCCCCTTCGGCTCTAATATTCTCATCAAGGAGGTTTATAGTCCCATTTCCAATCCAAAATTATCACCTATAGTATTTGAAAAACCTCACAAACTCTCTATACAAGGTTGGTAAGATGACTATAACTTATGCAAAGGAAGCCACCCTCCTCCTAGAGAACTAAAAGTAGTACAATGATTCTAGCCCCAATAATATGATGGATGATCCCATAGTATATGAGAATAAAAAATGACTCTAGGAGGATCTCCCTCTCTCACTTCCTATTTTTTGGCCTTCTTGATCCCTTTTTTTCTTTTCCTTATGTTCTTAGGATCCTCCTTTTGTAGCTAGATACTAGCTGCTCCTTTCTCTGTAGCTTTCCTTTGGTTCTCCTATAGTCATATTTTTTAGGCCTTTTTTAGTTGTAAAAGGTTTCAAGACCCTTTCAAAACCTTTCTTTAAACCAATAAAAAAAATAGAAGAAATAATATAATAAGGAGAATAAATTATTTCTCTTAATAAATGTTTAAAATTGGCCATATCGCAACAAAGAAAATTGAGGGAAATAGGTCATTGATATGGAAAAATTTATGATGCAAGAAATTATTTTTAAGTACAAATAGCCTTAAATATTGCTCGTAGAAATTAAAAAATATATATAGAATACAAGAACTAGTATACTATTTTTTTAAAGCATTTGAATGTATTAAACCAAAAGGGAAACTATAAGTTTAACTAGACCATTAAAAAAATTAATTAAAAAATATATATTTCAAATCTATAAATATAAGGATAATATCAACAATGAAATAACATGTTAAGATAAAATTTTGGTTCCCTCAAAGGAAATATATCAAGTTAGTGTGATGCAACCAAGAAATAGGGTCTAGTGAAAGATGTCCTTTTCAAGCAGCCAACTATCAAACTCAACCTCATACAACAATTGTATAGTAATCACATGTACAACTAGTCACGAGCACATTGAAACTAGATGACAATGTCTCAAGATGGAATTATCCCATGATGACACTACCACAAGACTACAATATATTAAGATGATAATGGTATATGAGGGTACTTCCCTAAGATGATAGCACCCAAAGATGACACTACCACAAGATGGAAAATGATAATACCACAAGATGATAATACCCCAAGATGGCAAGGGAAAATTTTGACATGTTGATGTTATATGATGGTAATGCTTCCAAGATGGTGCAACTTCCACTTGAAGGACATGATGCAATGACACTTCCACTTGCATTCAAACAACAAATTTTTCTCACTTGAACAACAACATTCATTTGGATGAAATTTCATGTTCTTTAATTGGTTAGTGATTCCAATGGCAATAGGAACTTATGTAGCCGTTCTAAACTATGATACACAACTCTAGGCCTAAAACAACCATTGCTACTTGGTCTTCTCTAGAAACTATACCTAGAACCTACACAATGCATTCATTATATGCCATACATACAAAAGATAGAGTAGAGTGGAATATAATTTTTTTACTGTTTATGACCATCAACTACATATTATTTCTATCCAAATTTATATAGCCATCCCTACTCTCCAACACATCCATGCATGCCCTTTCTATGTTTCTCTCCCTTCTCATCATCCCTTTCCTTATAATATTCTATGCACACTCTATTTCTCCTTTCTCTTTATCCTTTATATGCAAAATATAGTAGTTATCCAAATGGTTCACTAATATTTATTTAATAATTTATTAATAATATTTATAGGTTGGATGATATCACATCATACTCACTAGGTAGGAGGAAATGTTTCATAAGGAAATCTCGAGAACATTTCTCAAAATTTAACACTAAGATACCAAACTTAGCAATCTCAAAAGCATTCATCCATGTCATTATTTTAGCTTCCTAATTCTTCTATATGACTAGATACTCCTAATATACTTTACCTCTTGTTCTCTTGGCCATTATAGAATCTATTACTACCTCTATTTCATATTATTCTTTTTCTGGTAATTGTGTTATCCATTCTTCCATAAAAAAATAAATGGTGATGCCTTTAGTACTACATGTGTATTTGTCATAATAGGGATACAAATTCACCATATTAAAAATTAGTGAGATATCTACTCCTTTTAGGAGTTCAATTTAATATGCAATATCTATAAAATTCTTCAAGAACTTACAAGGTCCAATATTCTTCTAATTTAGTTTGTTGTATGTGGGTTTCAGAAATATTTTCTTTTGTAAATGTGTCAAAACCAAGTCTCCAAACTAGAATTCTTATGTCATTTACTTGAGATTATAATAGTTTTTGTATTTTATGGCACTCCTTTTCCAAATCAACATTCACTTCCCAATGTAAATCCTTCATATAATCAGAAAAGTCCTCTACTATAACTCTAGATCTTTGTAGATAAATTATACTCAATAACTCATCTACTCCTCTTAGATAAATACCATATACAATCTAGAATGGACTTTTAGCTATGCTTCTCTTTATCAAAATGGTATATGCAAACTTTACCTATGCTAGAATGGTAGCCCATAACTTTGGATTCTTACCCACTAAGCACCTCAGTAAATTCCCAAGGACTCTATTCACTACTTTGGTTTGTTCATCTATTTTTGGATGAAAAAATAAACCAAAACTCAATATAGTGTCCAACTTCTTCCACATAGTGTGCCAAAATTGACTTACAAACTTAGTATCCCTATCTAACATAATAGCGTTTGGCAAGCCATGTAGTCTTACTTCTGTAAAAAAATAAACAATGTGAGTTGCATCATTTATTTTCCTATAAGGTAAAAAATGTCCCATATTTGAAAATCTATCAACAATAATAAAAATTGAATCATTCCCCTTTTTTTCTCAACGAAATCCAAGGATAAAGTTTTAGTTCAAAATTTTAACCACATTTACATAGCAAAAAGAAGTGTCTTTTGGACACCAAAAATTGACTAAGTGTGTTGAAGACTGATGACTTGTGCAAAACCAGGATGCTTAGAATTGGGATTACATCAACAATGATGTCAGCTTAAAGCTCTTTTTGCACAAGAATACATAAAAGCAAGTGTTCAAGGTCGCAATGCTCAAAACTAGGCTCACTTAGTTGTTACGTCAGCAATCCTATGTCAGAGCCTAAGACCATGCAAGAAAGGTGAAAATGAGTAAAGTGTAATGCATGAAATTGGGCTCCTCAAAATTATGATGTCAGTCAAAGAGAAAAGGAGCCTAAAACCATACAAGTCAAAATTTGAAGCTATGATGTACAAAATTAGGATACCTTCAATGATGATGTAATAATGCTCAAAATAAAACCTAGGATCACATAAAGAAGACTAAGATGCACAAAACTAAGATATGAGAAAATAAATTAAAAGTGATAAAAGCTAAACCACTCAAGTTGATGACATCATCACTTCCTAGATAGAGCTTGGGATTGCACAAATAGAGAAAAAAACATAGAAAAATAAATGAACAAAGTCAAAACATATTGAAGGATAACATCATCAAGCTAAAGTTACAGTTAAAATAGCCTAGTTTTGTTCAATGTCTTAAGAAATATTACTATCATACCTATAATTTCTATGGTTCTCATCAGTGGGTTCCAACTAATGACACTAGTGCATGAAAATGATAGCTTTAAAAATATAGCTACTTGCAAAAGGTAGTTGCAGATCGATAGGCTAAGAATGACATAAATTTAAATTTTTGTGCAAGGCGAAACCTAGAGCATCCACCTCAACATTTTGTCTTCTTGATATATTGTTTTTCCTAATGACCTTACAACTATAAATTTTTCACTACAAAATTAAAATTATAGACTATAAATAGGTTGAGAGACCTCAATGCAAGGTTCAACTCTATAGTCCTTACCTAGTATTGCTTTGTAATATTGTTGCTGATAAATGAAGTGATGGTTATTTGACCTCCATTACTGTGTAATTATAGGTTTTTTTATGTATGCTTTGCTTTAAGTCATTTTTGTTACACTTAATTGTTAGTCTATTATGTTAAAGTGATTTTTTCTATTTGGATCGCCTATTGGATTACTAACAATTTAAGTCCTTGGAATGATTGTCATTTTTTTAAGTTGAATGAATATATAATTGAATTTGATAATGGTTGGTCTATTAAGTATCATTTAATTGGTTTTATAGCATATTATCTAGTAAGATCCAATGTTGTTACACTATATCCCATCCAATTTTCCATATCTTTCTCTAACCCTTACTCCTTTCAAACCCTTTTTATTTCACAATACAATCATTTCAAGATTCAACCTTCTTTGAGGATTGAAACAAAGAGTAATATCATTTCATCCTATTATAGACTTTGGCTAAATTTTAGGGCACAATGCCTATCTACAAGAATGGTAGACTTTGGTCCAAAAAAAGTCCATACTTACATCTTACCATAGCATTTTTGGTATGAATAATGGCTGATACAACCTAATATTTTAGCTTTTTTCCTTTGCATGTTGATAAACTTTACAAAACTACATAAATCTTCTTACATCAATATTCATTCCTAGATATCAATAGTTTAAAAAAAGTTATTTCAAGGTTTTATCTAATCCAAAATGTCTAGCTAGTCCTCTATTATATTTTTCTCTTATCAGGTTCTCCCTCATTGAACTTGTGGTATGTATAAGTGATTTCCTTTGAATAATAAGCCCTCTTGGATAAAGTAATAAAGCCATGAGATTCTATCTCTTGCAATAGTATCATTGAAAGTTGTCCAAGCTTTCTTGAATTCCATATCATCAACATAAAGGTCTTTCATAGCACCAAAACCTATGAATTTAATCCTCATTGCACTCATTAACTAGTTACTTCTACTCAAGGCATTAGCTACCCTATTTGAACTACCACTTCTATTCTTAAAAAATTATTAACTTTGAAGATACTTTACCAATTTCATATGTCTTTGGTTTAACTTTCCTTCATTGCTAATTAATTGTAGAGCATGATTATTTGTAAATAACATGAATTAATTTGGCAATAGGTAATGTCTCCACTTCTTCAGTTCTTACACAATGACATTAAAATCCTAATCATAAACTAAATATTTCTTCTTGGATTCATTCAACTTCTCACTAATATAGGTTATGAGTCTACCTTTTTTACTTTAAAATCCTCTAATGGCTATTCCACTTGCATCACGATCTACTTGTAAAACCTTGTTATTGTTAGCTAATGCTAAAATTTGATGCTCTATGGCTTTCTATTTCATGATTTGAAAGATACTTTCTATGAAACTCATCTCTACTTACTTTCATCAATTTTGAGACTGGATCACAAATTCCACCAAAATTTGTAATGAACTTTTTTGTAAAAATTTTCTAAACCATAATTTTTTTGTCTTCAAACATAATCCTTGGTGATGAAAACTCTATAATATCCTTTACCTTTATTGCATCCATCCACAAACCATCCTTGGTTATGACAAAATCTAAATATACCAATTCCTTCTTCATAAAATTATATTTCTTCAAATTAATCATCAATTATTCCTCCTTCAACCTTTACAAAACTAACCTCATGCATTAGGTGTTCTTTCATTTTTCTAAACACCAAAATATCATCCAATTAAACCACTACAAACTTACCAATAAAATGCTTCAAGACTTCATTCATTAGTCACATAAAAGTGTTGGGTGCATTTTCCAACCCGAATGGCATGGCCATCCATTCATACAAGCCTTCTTTGGTCTTAATTATAGTCTTCCACTCATCTCCTTCTATGATTCAAGTTTGATTATAACCACTATTCAAGTCAATATTTATGGGGTACTCTCCTACACTTAAATAATCCATCAAGTCATTCATACAATGTAATGGAAACCTATATTTTATTGTGATCTTATTGATAGCCTAGGAATTTGTACACATATGCTAATATCCACTTTTATTTGGTGCTAATATGAATGGTACTACACATGGGCTTAAGCTCTCCCTAATCATCCCCTTGTCCAATAGTTCTTGAAATTGTCTCTCCATATCTTCATTTTCCATGGATGTCATCCTATAGGATTCCTTGTTTTCTAAAATTGCTCCATGTATTAAGATTATTTGATGATTAATGCTTCTCATAGGTGGTAACCTGTCGAGTAATTATCCTAAAATAATATTAGCATATTCTTCCAACAAATATTTTACTCCATATGGAATATTAACCATATTATTTGTTGTCCCATATACCATGGTTTTAGCAATGAAATAAAAACATGCTTCATGCTTCTTCATCTCCTTCAAAAATTATTTTTTTAGATATCAATTAAATCTTATAACTATTGTCAAATTTTTCTTTAATGGACCTAATGCATAAATTTTACCATCTTTGACAATTTAATAGGTGCTTAGTGTTTCATTATGTATTAATTTCCTATAAAATTGTTATAACTTATGGTCTCCACAATAAAATACGATATGCATCCATAGACATGATGTCACATAGAATATCATTCTTATAAGATAAATTCTAGATATTTACCATACATTAATTGCATACCAAATTTTGGTATCAATTTCGTAACCATGATACTTTGTATGAATTTAGATGCTCAATTATTTTCAACCCTAATTTATCTACCATATTTATTGATAATAAATTATTTATGCTTCTACTATCCACAGTTACCTTATAATATTTTCCTTTATAGGATCCTTCTTTGTTCAAGTCCATGCACTTTATTTAGTGGTTTTAATAAAAACCTGTTCATCATAAGAGATTCTCCTTGTTCTAGTTTCTCCATGTGCTATGGTAAAGTAATATTTTCTTTGTCTGCTTGTGTAATATGGCTTCTATCTTATTTTATTTTACTATTCCTCTATTGTACTATTGTAAATTCAAATTCCTAATGGATAACTCCACATCTATAACAATTTCTAGGGAATACTCTACCCCTTCCTCTACCATAACCTCCTCTTCCTCTTGATGAATATTTGTCCTCTCTATTAGTTTGAAAAGTACTAGCTCCTCCCTCCTACCTTTGTTATACTTTTTCATTGTTGTTTGGTCATTTACCTTAAGAGGACCATCTTCTTCCTCTAGAATTGTTTTTTGCCTTCACAAAAACTTTTCATCCACCTTGAGCTCATACTAATATGCTTCTTCAATGGTTCTAATTCAAATAATATTGACTTCATCTTATATGGACAATACTAGTGAATTTATATATTTTCACCTTTTATTCATCATCTTCAATATGCTCTTACTCTCATATTAAAATTATAGAATTCTTTCATATTTTATTTCACTCCTAACTCTTTTTTCTTAAGGTTTTGGAATCTTCTAAACAATCCAATTTGATAATCAATAGGAAAAATATTATATTTTATCTTGGATACAAACTTATCCCATGTACAAATTCTATACTTAACTTTTTTTTGTCTCTTTCTTTGGATATGACCCCACCAAATTGAAGCATGTAACTTAAGTCTCATACATGAAAATTCGATGTATTTTAGATACTCCATTGATTCATAATAAAAAAATCTCTCCATATCCATTATTCAATCAATAAATTCTTTTGGGTTTTAATTTCCATTAAAATCGGTGGTATCCATATTTGGTTTATTGGTTTACTTCCCATGCTTGAGATTACTCAAATTAACCACTACTCTTATTCTTCTTACTCATTATCTTGAGCTTCTAGGTGACCAATATCTACCTCTTCACTATCACTAATGTCTTCAAGGTGAATGTCTCTTCTTTGGACAATCTAAATTGCATATAACCTAGTGGTGTTTTCTCTTAGAATTTCAACTATATCTATTGGTCAGGGTATCAAATCACATGGTCTTCCTCTTCCTCATTGTTCCATTTATTTTAAAAAATTGTGTTTGGATATAATACAAAATTATGAAACTAAGAAAATATAATCTAGTTAAATATGATTTTTTCAAAAATTTAACTATCAAATTCAACCTATTTTAATAGTTGTATAATAATCACACATAAAAATAGTGACAAGAAAATTGACACTAGATAAAATTATCACAAGATGACACTACCACAAGACTATAATTTCTCAATATGACAATGTTACATGATGGCACTACCTTAATATAATAGTACCCAAATATGACACTACCTTAAGGCAATAAATGACAATGGCACGATATGCCACTACCACAAGAATATAGGATCCTAAAATGGCAAGTGCAAAGATGAAACATTGATGTTATATGAAGATAAATCTTCCAATATGGTGCAACTTTCACTTGAAGGCCACAATGCAACAACACTTCCACTTGCATTAGAACAATAAAGTTCCATAATTTGAACAACAACATTCATTTGGACAATATTTAATTTTCTTTACTCAATTTGTGATTCAAAGGGTGGCATGATCTTATATAGTCTTTTTGAAGTATGATATCCAACTTGGAACTTAATAAAACCATTACTACTTGGTATTCTCCTACAAATATAGCTAGAACCTACACAATGCATGCATATGCAACATACAATTCTAATAGCACAATGTATTTTTTCTATTGATTGGAGGGAGGAGTTTTAGGAGGGTCCCAAAACTTTTACAAAAGAAGAAGATATCTGAAGATGATATTACAAGATAAAATACCAAAGGGGATAAGAGTAACAAAAGAGAAAACCTAAAATAAACTCCCAAAAGAGAGAATAACAACATAAAAGGAAACCTAAAATAGAGAAAAATCCCAAGACAAACAAAATAGGGGGATATTTGATACAAACCAAAGAAACACTAAGACCAGAAAATGAAAACCAAAGATGAACAAGAACAACAGGCACCATCGGTGAGAGAGGAGTCCATTATGAGATTAATCAATGTCCACAATAGTAGTGGAGTTCATTGGCTCCTTAGAATCAATGCATTCATCATATGATATAAAAACAAAAAATATAGTAGAGTGAAATATGATTTTTTAATTATTTATGATCATCAAATACACACTATTTCAATCCAAATTCATATATTAATCCATATTTTTGGACACATTCACACATACCCTTTCTATGTTTCTCTTCCTTATCGCCATCCCTTTACTCATATTCTTCTATGCATGGTTTGTTTATCCTTCCTCTTCCTCTTTTATATGCAAAATGTAATAGTTATCCAAACAATTCCCTAAGAGTTATTTAATAAATTAATTAATAAAATTTATAGGTTGCATGCTCCCCCATCATGGTGAAACATAAATAAAGCTTAATAATGTTGATGTTCAATTTAAAGATGTAGAAGTTTGATCTAATTTTTGCTTCCTATATTTATCCAATGCCCCCATTGAAGTTAAACCTTACATTATGTACAACCACATAGTTTGTATAGATTAGGAACACACATTCCTCCAATATTAGAAAAGACTAATCAAGACACATTCATAAAATACTACTTACATGATAGAAGCTAGATTAAAAACATGTGCTTTAATAGAATATAATAAGATATTATGAAATAGTTGTATTACACCATATATAATTAACCTTTGGAAAGGATGAATTTATCCCAAATGGAGTAATCATGGCATAAGATATATTTTCCTTATGCTCTTCACATGAAATAACCAAAATTCATTCCAGATAACCTCCCATTTATTTCAAATAGGTTAATCATTGAATTTTTCTTATGTCACCTAGAAGTATAAATGTATCCTTCAACATGCATATTTGTGTGGCAATAAATTCATAAAACATGACATAAAATTATGTGAGGTTCCCTATTACCTCCATAAAAATAATGGTAGGTGACTCATATCCCTATCACTATATGATAGATTGGAGAGGCTACTATGATTTTGGACCACCCAATCCAATTTGACACACCTTAGTGGAAAGTATGGATACCAAATGGAGGTGGTAGACCTTAGAAATGGATTTATTTTTTCCCAATTATAAATTATTCTACTAGATATGGAAGGAAACACCTTCCTTTAATTTAAGCATAAATCATCCTCTTAACATTGACTATTATTTATTTAGTAGCATACTAAAATCTATGTTCTTATACATTTAAAACATTTTACCATGATAGAGGATATCATAATAAAACACATGTTTAATATCAAATATCCTTCTATATGCTAAATTTTGAGTTAGCTATTTGAAATATCAGACAAACAACTTTAGATTGATTTTAGTTTCTATAGTAGAAGGCCACACACAATAGGTTTGGTAAAATTGGCTAAGTTTTGGAAGGAAAATCTGCTAGGTGTTGACAATGTTAAAATTTTCCAGAATGCAAAGTCCACAGTCAAACAGGGGCTAGAGAAATTCAAAGTAGCAAATTTTGAATATGAAAGAATGATGCAGTATTAAATTCCACCAAAAACCAATGTGAGATTAGAATTCCATGGTCAAAATTATCAAATGACACTTGACAAAATTTAAAGCAACGAATTTTGAAGGTTGACATAGGTTGCTTCCAAACTCTCATTATGCGGTCAAACTGTTCAAACTCGACCCAACAGAATTTGAATCAATGGATTTTAAATATGAAAAGAATGTAGTGGAACCTCAAGAGCACTAGAAAAAATAACCAAGGGAGACCAAGCATCATCAAAATCAAGATTTACCTACATTTTTAGCTACAGATCTATGGATGAAAAGCCTGATCCATATTGACCTACAACTAGTTCAATCACCAAATTAATTTGAGGGTCGAGCAACTTGTAGATATTAGAGTTGTAAATTTCATGGAGCATAGCTCCTTTCCTTTTTCTGAAATCCAATAAGAGATCACCATCTCAACATTTTGTTGATTTGGCATGAAATTCCTTGTAATGTTCCCATTATTTTACTATTATTGTAAAAACTATATAAAGAGGTCAAACCCTTATTTTTAAGGGTCGGATCTGGAGTTTTTTCCTGATATATTACTATAATTTTGTTGATAAATCAATAGAAGGAGCATTACTTGGATGTTTGCCTCAGGCTTGTGTCTTCATATCTATGAGTTTATTCTATGAATTCATTTCTACTACTGTTGTTATGATTAGTCAATTCTACTGATATTGGATTGCTAATTTGGAGCAAATTGGAATGGTTCATGCCTAAAAAAATGCTATAGAGAGCTTATTTTTATATTATTTTGAAGGTTGATCTAATTATGCTATTTGGATTATTAACATTTTAGATGTTTGAAATAGTTCTCTAAGTGTTTTATTATTCTTTAATGATGAAAATGACTAGTTTTTAATGTTGTTAGTCTTAAGTGTGGCATACTGGAAATGTGATTGATCAAATAATTCTTGATATTTTTCAATGTTGTTAGCTTTATTCAACCATTATTCACTCAATTTTTTTCTAACCCTTATCTCATTTCTATCCCTAAACTTACACTTTTAATTGAGCTAAATTGAGTCAACACCAATTAGTTGATAAGGTATACCAACCTACTCTAGAGGTTGGATTGAAGCAATATTTGATCCATCCAATATTGGGGTTTGATTTATGATTAGCAGGTATGCACCTCTAAAAAATTCATAGATTTATAGTCACAGTTCATTTTTTCCTTGATGTCAATTTAGACCCCAATAGGTTTGGCATGCTCGGTGGGACCCTAAAGACACACTGTCTTTATCCCTACCCATTTCTATTTTATAATATCTAGAGGAATCAAGATTTAGTGAATTATATTGACCTCATTCAGTGAAGAAATTAAATTCACTTGGCAACTATTTGAGTGTAAGAATCCAAAAAAAAGCCACCCTATTATAGTATCTTTTTCATGAATACTAGGTCATTTATTTAAAATAGTTGTGACCATATTATATTTTATGAGCTCCCCTTAAGAGGGTCCAATATCATAATAATTTTATTCCCAAAATCATTAGCGGAAGAGGTCCCAACTCAACCACCCCTTGTGGTGCATCCAAGACCAATTCCACCAAGAATCCTGCCTACAATAGCTCAACAGGTTAATCAGAACTAGCCCCCACAAAATTATCCTAGTTGGGATACTTCTAGACCACTCAAACTTGCTAATATGCATGACATTCCTCAAGTTGTTACAAAATCCATACCCACATTTGATGGTACCAAAAATACTGCATATGAGCATTGCTAAGACATATTGAACTTAGCAACTATTCATAATATCAAGAATCAAGATGTCATACTCAAAATTTTAGTATTTAATTTTAAAGATTTGGTTTAAATTTTAATTTATTTAAAATTTAAATTTAAATTTTAAAATTAAATTAAAAAGAATATTCGCCGACGTCATAAAGGAAGGTTCAAAAATGTCGACGTTTCTAAGCTAAGGGAAGGCTATATATATATGCCATTAAATATTTGAAGATATTATCCTTGCTCGACTTTCGAAGTGCATATGAATTATGAGAAAGAGCTCATGTTTTTTTTCATGTATGTGAAGTAGCAAACATTAAAGGTAAACAAAGACCATTCCCCAAGATGTGTTGGGCAGTGTGGCCTAGTGGCAGCTTGGTTTGTGCGAAGGTGTTGGCGGCAGGAAGGTTGCATGGTCGATTCCCGCAAACATCATTTTGGCTGTGTTGAGGCGCCCAAGGCGCATTTCCTTTTTTTGGGTGAAAGGAGTGAAGAATAAGAAGTGAGTGGTGCTTCCTTCTTCACAATGAGCTCGTAGCTCGTGCGGTAGCTTGGCCACGACTAGAGCATTCGCGTTGGGACAGGACAGGGGTTCGATTCCCCTCGAGGCAAGTATAAAGTTTTTTAATTAAATATTTTAATTAGATTGCCTAAGGTGGAGTGATAAGGGGAAAAGATGTTTTGTTGGATGAGTTGTTGAATAACCTTAGGAATAAGGTTATGGTGGCTGTTTATGTTGTGAATTAAATTTTTAATTGTGATTTTGAGATTATTAGGAGAAATAAGGGTTTTGGATAAAGTTATTTTAGTAAAAGTCATTTTTGAATAAGGGTTTTATTTAAAAAGGAACTTTGGTGGATGTTAAAATAAAGTAGGAGTAATAAGGTGTTATTTTGATATTATTCTATTGTTTTATTATTACTCAAGATATCTAACCCTTATTGAGAGTTGAAAAAGAATTTTTTTTTGAGTGTGGTAGATTTGGTGAACAAATTATTAGCATAAAAAAGGCATGGGCACACCTAGGTGTTGTAGGTGAGTTGGAGAGGAGAGGGAAATCCTCCAAGGGAGGTCCCAGGTTCAAATATCCACCCTACCAAAAAGCTGAATTGGGTATCCAAAATCCAATTGATAATGCTGGTGCGGGTAGGGTCGGTTGTGACTCCCGGGTGACTTTGACGGTGTAGAACCCCCTGTTCGTGGTATCTCAGACCAAGGCAGATCCGCAAGGGGTTTTTTGATTAAAAAAAAAACAAAAAGGCATGGGCACATTCTCCTAATGATCGTTATGGTGGTTGATTTCTGAAATATCATTGGAGAGAAAAGGATTTATTATGGTTTCCTTTTCAAAAGTGGTTGGTTGAATGCTTCAAGGTTTTTTGGTTTGAGAGTTGTAATTAAACCTTTTTTTATAAGCATTATTTTTGAATCCCATTGATTGTGAAAATAAATTGAAATTAATTTAGAGAAGAACATGAGTATCATTGTTATGTGAGATTTGTGGTTGAGCATTGTTGGAAATATTTTGAGTTGGTTAATACATGCTTGGACTAGGGTTTGTGAGAAAGGATTTATCCTTGAGGTGATTGGTTGAGTAGAGTTTATTGAGCCTAGTCAAGTGATTGTGTGAAGTGGTTGTTCAAGTTCCTAGAAACAAACTATTCTATATTCTGATTTGAGTTGAGATTGGGATTTGAGAATAGAACATATAGAGTCTCTAAAAATTCTCTTTATGGCTCTATGATATTGATTTGAGTTGAGATTGGGATTTGAGTATAGAACATATTGAGTCTCTAACAATTATCGTTATGCTTCTATGTGATTGAATTGAAATATTGATTGAGATTGAGCTTAGAACATATTGAGTCTCTAACAATTCTCTTTATGATTCTATGTGATTGGACAAGTTCTGTGTGAGCTTGTTAAGCAGATTTGAGATAAGTCTTTGAGAAGGCTTGTGGATTGATTTGAGTAAGATTTTGTGAAAGCTTACTATGCATATTTGAACAAGTTTTGTGTGAGCTTGTTGAGAAGATTTGGACAAGCTCTATGCGAGCTTGTTGAGCATATTTGGAAAAGTTCTGTGTGAGCTTGTTGAGTAGATTTAGACAAGTTCTGTGTGAGCTTGTTGAGAATATTTGAGCAGGTTTTGTGTGGACCTATTGAGCATATTTGACCAGGTTCTATGTGGAACTATTGAGAAGATTTGAGCAGGTTCTGTGTGGACCTATTGAGCAGATTTGGGAAGGTTCTGAGTGGACCTATTTAGAAAGTTTGTGCTAGACTGACTGAACTGTGTTTAGTGCATATTTGATTGGACTTGTGCTAGACTGACTTTACTATGTTTAGTGCAAGATATTGATAAGAGCTGTGCTAGACCAAATAAACTATGATTAGTATAGTATTGATATAGATATTTGGAGGTGATAGAGTACAAAGGACATAGTCTCAATGGATAGAGATCCTACAACCAGGACAATTGAAGATAGCTATGAGTGAGGAGTCTTCAAGTGGAGAGAGATCCACCAATAAGTGCAGCATAGAGACAGAGTCTTCTAGAATATCACTAGCTAGAGTAGAAGGAGAAAGAGTTCTCCTATGGAAGATATCCACGAACTTCAGATTAGGGGATCAACATATCCTTTGGACAAAAGTCCATAAACATTGTAATTTGAGAAGGATTACCAAGATATTATTTGAGAAATATTTAGAAGAAATATTTTATCTATGGAGGTATCCCACATTGGGTGAACCACATTAAAATATTGTCTCTCATGTGTATGATTTTTTGTGTGATGTTTATTGTTTCATTAATGTTGATGCTACTATTTGGAAAAAAGTTGTATGTTATATTGTTCACCCCCATCTCAGTATAAGCACATGTTCTTCAATATTTGGAAATTTCTTTTCCAACAAGAAATATATTAAAGAGATACTTGAAAATATAGAAACCAAAATTTAGAGTGGGTTCATCGATGAGCAAACCAAAGAAGAAGAAAAATAATTCCTTGCTGAATTCCACAACATCCTTGCCTATGAGGAAACCTTTTGGAGGTAGAATTATAGATCTCTTTGGCTCAAATAAGGAGATTCAAAAACTAAATTCTTTCATGTGTCTACCATTAGGAACAAAAGCAACAACCGTATCAAAGAACTTATAAAAAATGATGGCACCTCTACTTCAGATCTAGAGGAAATCTGATATGAGGCAATGTCTTTTTTTAGATCCCTTTTGGAGGATGACAATTCATGTTATACCTTTTCTCAAGAGTCCATGCTCCATCATATTTCCCCTTATGTTCCTCATAACATTAATAACATTTTAATTTTTGCCTTCCAATATGATGAAATCAAGATGACCCTTTTCTCCATGCAACCTGATAAAGCTCCTGGACCTAATGGTTTTTTCCCCCGTTTCTTTCAAACCTTCTGGGACATTGTTGGGATTGATGTTTACATAGATTTAAGAGAATTCTAGTCTTATGAAATAATTCCATGTGGGGTAAATTCTACTTTTATAGCTCTTATTCCAAAAAACCCCACTGCAAAATCATTGTCCTACTTTAGACCCATTAGCCTATGCAATGTTACCTATAAGATACTAACAAAAATCATGGCTAATAGGATGAAAAGTATATTTCCAAACATAATTGATCCCTACTAAGGAAGTTCTATCCAAGGCATATCAATCCTAGATGGTGTCATCTCCATCCATGAAGCTCTTTATTCTACCTCCAAAACCAAAAAGTCCATCTTCGTTCTCAAACTTGACATGAATAAATCTTATGACAGAGTTAACTGGGATTTCCTTATGGTAATATTGCTTAAGTTTGGTTTACATATTGAATGGATCAAGCTAATTAAAACCTACATATCCTCATCATGGTTCTTAGTCCTCATTAATATATCCACAACTGGATATTTTTAAAGCAATTGAGGACTAATGCAAGGGGATTTGATTTCACCCCTTTTATTCATTATCATAGCTGAAGCTTTGGGGAGGACCATCCATGCAATTTGTAGAATAGGCCTACTTTCTAGAATTGAATATTCCTCTTAGACCAATCCTATTTCATATCAACAATATATAGATGACACTTTATTGTCTACTAATGCTTTTGTATTTGAAGCACAGGTAATCAAATTCATCCTCCAACTTTACGAAGCAACTATCGGGCAAAAGGTGAACTTAAAAAAATGTAAATTGTATTTTCTCAATACACCTATTCAAAGACAACTCAAAATTGCTATAATTATTGAATGCTCCATATTTGATCTCCCAAGCACTTATTTAAACCTTCCCCTATTTTGTGTTCAACCTACAACATCAATGTGGAACAATGTGATAGAAAGGATCCAAAAGAAACTTGTAGGGTGGAAGGGTAATATACTATCAAAATATACCAATAGTACTCTTATATAAGCCTCCTTCCAAAGCATACCTGTGTACTTTCTATATATTTTCAAAGCTCCTACTGCTATTTACCATAGAATAGAATAGATTCAAAAAATGCTTTTATCAGGAACTGAAAACAAGCACAGGTTGCATCTAGTCATCTAGGACAAAGTTTGTAAACCTAAGGATAGAGGAGGCATCGAGCTTATAATAATTCAATCTCTTAATATAGCTTTGATAGCCAAACAAGCCTGGTGTTTGGTATCCATCACTAAGAATGAATGGACCTCCATAGTCAAAAGGAAGTATTTGCAAGGTACCAATTTCTTCAACGATAATGCTCCCACTAGAGGTTCCACTTTCTAGAATTCAATCATTAGTACTAGATTTCTCCTAGAAAAATACATTATATGGACACTCGAAGATGCTAGCAGAATAGACTTCTGGAATGACAAATGGATTTCCAAAAATCCCCTCATAGAAGATCCTATGTTATCTAGACTTTAAGCTTTCATAGATTCTAGGATAGGGAAAAATACTCTGACTTCCTTTCTATCCAAAAATGACATTTTCATATGGAAAACCATTATGTGCACTGCCTTCCCCACTGTATCATCTATTTTGAATTCCCTCCTCCATTCCACTATTATTCCCACCACTAATTCTATTTATAAATTCATATAGAAAGCTTCTGAGAGCATATATTTCACTGTTAAAGCTGCTTATCTCCTTATCCTTGGAAACAAGGATATTCTATTGCATTTTAACCTAGATTGGATCAAATACCTCATTCCTAAAGTGTCATTTTTTTCTTAGCTCACCATAGAAGAGAGAATTTTGACTATAGATAATTTGAACTAGAAAGGTATCACCATCCCTAATAGATGCCCATTATGCTCAATACTTGGGAATCCCCCTCTCACATTTTCCTCCAGTACCCCTTCTTCTCTTCCATCCTTGACTCCTTATTCCATTCCTTCCACATCCTCTAGGCCAAACCTTACTCCATCACTAATATTTTCATCCATTGGCCTTCCCTTTTTTTTTTATCCTTGCCTCAAATTCTTCTAAAAAATGTGCCTCCACCAATTCCATTGGTAAGTCTAGCTTAAAAGGAACCAAAGAGTATTCTCCCAATGCCAAACTATCCCATAGCTAATTTCTAGCAAAATCCTTGCCAATGCCAAAGAAAATGCTTCCCTCATACCTCCCTCCCCCAAATCGACATCCAATTTTGAGCTTATCTTGGGCATATCTCTAGGCCTATTCTCAGAGGATCTCAATCCTCCCACCAATCTTAGAATTGACTCCACATGGATTCCTCCTCGGGAGGGCTAGTTTAAACTGAACTTTGATGGAGCTAAAAAAGATAATCCAGGGAAAGTAGGAGCACAAGGCATCCTCAAAAATCACCAAGGAGAAGTCATGCTCGCTTTTGCAAAAGGTTTTGGGGACCAAACCAATCATGTGTATGAAGCTAAGAGCATGTGGAGGGGCCTCACTCTTACCAATAACTTTCTTGATAGGATTATTATAGAAGAATACTCTCTCAACATCATCAACTATCTCAGGAAAAACAACATTTCGTCCTGACGAGTCAGGGACTACATTGAAGGAACCAAGATTTTAATCCTTGACATGCAGGAGGTAATTGTGCAACATACCTATAGAGAGGCTAATAGATTTGTATATAGGCTAGCTAACATCAGAGTCCATACTCCCAATATTCTTACCTATAATGACAACATTCATGTAGAAATTTGAACCATTATTGATCAGGAAAAACCTACTAGGAATATCCACACTGGTCTTCCTCACGAGGAAGCCATCCTTTAGGATAAACATCCTTTGCTACATGTCTAATTTCTCTTGGAGAAGGTAGATGTCCAAGTGTACTATGGACACACAAAATATATACAAGAATTGCAGATTCCTCAATACCCACGTGAGAAGTGGAATCCAGTTGTCCAATCATATGGCTCACCGCCAAAAGGTCATGTTTGTTCAAAAATTGTTGTTGGAATGTATGCTAACATCTATTTCAAAATTTGGCACTCCATGTCAACTCTTTGCAGGTACCCAGGTGGTATGGTAATTTCCAACTTGAGGATTTTCCATAGATGCACACGTCTGATGTGGCTCAATTTCCATTCCAACATAGGGTTGAGCAATATGCACATCCAATACAATTTTGTAGCCCATGGTAAGCTGACCACCAATACTGTTAGAAGGACATGGTACCTCAATAAAGGAAATAATAATGGCAATGGTCAGCATCCAGTCGATCTCGATAGCAGAAGAGAATTATTCAGTAATACCCTTCTTGGCTCCAACACCAAGCATGCTCAAGATCCAAGGATAATTATTCCAGGCCACTCATATCTCCTTGATCAGAGGCCCTCTCTAGGAAATCATTTCCAATTCAAGAATGTGCCTTCCAATACCTAAGTGCCAAATTATTTTCCTTATTTATGTTCATTAATGACAACACCTAGGTTTTGTGGTGTTTCCTCCAAGTCTTCATCCTTTTATTCACTATCTCCACTCCTTGCATCACCATTGTCTCCCTAGTTATCTCACATCCTCTCTAGCGTAGTATCCCATTTGATATTCTAACCCTTGTCTGCCCAATTAACTCCCTCCCCAATCCCCATTACCCTACCATCATGAACTTCATAGATCCCAGCAAATTTACCTACGATCCCATGTCTGAAAGGATTCTCAATGACTACCATTTTCCCCCTTTCCTCCACATGTTCATTGGCGTGGAGCTTGAAATTACCTTAGCATTTTTGGAATCATAGTAGAATGGTGCTATCACTATCCATGGTAGGAGCTTCATTGTGGATCTCCACCTTTTATACTTGATTACTGGGTAGAATCCAAAGTGGCATTCCATTCAAAGGCACAAGCACAACTGGGATGTTGAACTCAAGGAGTTCAAATACAATGAGAGTATTTTTAAAGGTGCCAAGTAGGGCATATATAAAAGTGATTTGAGCATCCCCTGGAACGACATGATGAAACCAGTAATGAAGTTCATCATTGTCGATGACCCTGAAAAAAACCCTCAACACTTATCACCTAGCCTTTGTGAACCATTTCCATGATATAAATCCCCTCATTATTCCTTAGTTTCTCCTCAATTCCATCAATTAATCCATTAATACTTGCAAGAAAAAGAAAGGTTAGGATCTTCCTCTCCATCAAGGGCTATTCAAGGTAATATACACCTATGTTATGGCTACCAATCCTCAATCCAACCCTATGGTCCCCAAACCAACAAAACATGTGGGATCCTCTACCTACCTTTCCCTTTTTGAAAGAAAAATTGAGGTCATTGAGGCTATTTCAGAACTCAAGGCAAGGAAAAGTATAATTTTTGAGAGCACAAAGGGTCCTGTGAGGAAATCTACTCATGTCCAAAACCTGGTAGTAAAACGTAATGTTATTAACATAAAAACTGAAGATGAAGAGGTTGATGATGAGATGAGGAGGATAAAGGAATTCATCATTTCTTCCATGACTGGCATGATGAATTCCATGGTAAACTCTATGATCAACATGAGGGAAGGCCTTTAGAAGTTTTTTTTTGAAGGGCAAAGTATCTAGGAAGTGGATGGCAGGTCTAAAGCTGAGAATCTACTCATGGTCAAAGAAGAACCCAAGGAAGCTAGCCAAGACAATGTCAAGGATGAGGAAAATAATTTCACTGAGGAATAACTTCCTCAATTCTATTCTTTTTGCTTTTCTAGCTACCCTACGTGGAGCCTATTCATTTTTATTTAGATGTTCATCCTCTGTTCCTGTGCTTACCCTGCTTGGAGCCTATCTCTTTTTGCATTGTAGGACCCTCTTAGGTTGCATCCTTAGTTTCCCTTCTTTTGGTCTGAGGTTGCATCCTCCGTTGTGGTTTTCTTAGGTTTTAGCTCAAGGCTTTGTCCTTTGTTCTTACTTCTATTCTCTCACAACTAGCAGAGATGATTTTGTTACAAGGTTTTGGGATCCTTAAAACATGTTTATGAAATGCAATATCTTAATTACCAATATATATATATATATATATATATATATATAGTTTATATTTTAGTAAAAAACATAATAATGAACCCAAAAAATATTTCTTTTAACATTTTTAAATCATTAAGCTATGTTTATAACTGAAGGCCTATCTTTTTTATTTAGAGCTAGAATATTGAAGGAAGCTACCTATGATGTGAACATAGAGAGCTAATAAAAAAAATTGAATATGTTGGTTTTCAGTAATCATGTATGATCTTATGGAGCATATTATCCTCCTTGGATGGATGCCATTTATGCATGTTCATAGTGTGTTGACACCACAAAGTAAGGACTAAACCCTACATGTGAAATGTGAGCAAGGAAATTAGAAAAAGAAAGATAAAAAACATTATAGTGAGGTAACAATGGAGTTCAAACAAAATTGAGAGTTTATATGAGAATGAGATATAACATTGAAAGTGATGAGTTGTAATATAAATAAGGATGATTAGTTTACAATAAATTCTTCACTTTTAGCACTAGTGAATAAGTGTTATTATTGTGTTCCAAAATCACAATTGCTGGTTAAAAGTACACTCCAAATTAAGTGTTATATCCTATGTTTTTATGAGGCATCATAAAAACTCTAAGGAATGACAATAGCACAATATTTCCACTTAAAGCATCTATATTTTGATCTATGAATTTTTGGTAAGTGTACTTCATGACATATGTCAACATGCATCCACATCACTTACATAACAAATAATTTTATTTTAGGATTTTTAGGAAATTTTTTGGTCTTAGAGCATGTAGAATGAAATGAAAGTAACATATAGCAAAAAACAAAATGGTGAGAATGAATGCATTCTAACTAGCTATTCTAATGACATCCTACCCAAGGATGAGTAATAATAGTCCAACCCTATCCAATACAAAAAGGTTATGGATATCCACTAGGATAATATAAATGTTAGTGCTATTTTAAAAACATTTGTATTATCATTATACAATCCATAAAGTCTTAAGGATGGTATATTATTATCCCACCATGGAAATTCAATCCTAATAATTATATTTCAAAATATGATGCTTATTAATTTAACAAACACAAGATCCATTCCCCTATGAATGTTTTCCATCATATTGAATTCCCTTCATTTTTACCCACTTGGATCTTGATATAATTGGCCCTATATCTCATATATCATCTTATTACAATAGATACATCATAATTTCTACTAAATACTTTAGAAAGTGAGTTGAGACCATCATCTTAACTAGATAAATATCCCAAACTATTTGCAAGTTATCTTCAACCAAATTGTGTATTATTTTGGTGTCATGTCCACCATCATCTCTAATAATGAAAGACCTTTCAAGAATATGGGACTAAAAGAATTCAATTCTAAACTAAAACTATGATATTTATTTACATTATAATGAATGAGTAACTGTTTGCTTAGTATGTTAGAAAATATAGGAAAAAATATCATATAAATATTGACACTTAGAGTTGTATATGACATTGTAGGTATATCATCCTTGTATTAGTATTTCCAAAGAGACACATATTTTGGTCTTATAAATGCTAATAAATTTTTCTTACCTTTTATTTTTTCTATTTTTTTTAAATATCTTGTTGGATCACTTCAAATATCACTAAGATTCTCCTAAGGCTTAACTTAAAAAAATCACTACCCTATATGAGAAGTGCCTTCATGCACTCTAATATAACTAGTTCTACAAGGAACATGTATTAAAAAAGAAACAAAAGAGTCAAACAACATGATTTTCATATTAGAGGCCTAGCCCTCAAGCTTACAAACATCCATACAAAATTTAAAGGTAAATGCATTCATAAAAGGTTTGGCCTATATTTGGTCAAATAAATATATAGGTCAAGTGGATTAAAATTGGAAACCATGGATGGAATAGATTTATGTGAACCAACTAAATCTATACATGTCAAATGCTTATATGCCTAATGCATTTTCACTTTCTTAGTTTCTTTTATGTCTTTTCTACTATGTATTTATATTTTCTTCTCATTTCGATCACATTTGGCACATTTTTAAATGCATTGTGCCTTTATTTATATTGTATATCTTTGTCTCAATTGTTAGAGTTAATGTAATGTGCACTATGCCAGTTTGACACTTGTCAGTTTCATTGACAAGTGTCATGTTTATCATATAGGCCTTCTGCCTATATATGTAACCTATTTTTATCAATAAAATAATCCTATATATGCGGCTATTTTGGTTATTTTTAATATTTGGACTGGGGTGTTTGAATCCAGTTTGTATTGCGGCTATTTTACCCCTCGAAATTTACCATGCACCTGAACGATTACTGGCTATGGCACACGTGTTCGAGTGCAGACTTGTTGGCGGAGAAGATGGTAGACGTGTTCGAGTGATCTTTGGTTAAAGTGCAGCATTCTGTCCACCCCAACATTTGGTTCATTGGTTCATTATATTAAGTTGGGATAATAATATTTAAAAGGGGATGCACATGTGAAATATTATTAATGGTGGTAAAATTTATTTTAGGAAGCATTTAAAGTGGAGGGGTCCACTTTTCATAAAGGGATTAATGATCATTATCTTAAATTTGATTTTAAATTGTAAGGGAAGTGCCCATGCTCATTGGCCAACAGTATGGCCTATGTAAATCCCTTGTAAGGGAAAATTGAGACTGTTTTTTTTATTTCGCCAGAGAGCGATGCCGCCATAGTGCGAGGTTTTAGTTGTTGCCTTAGAGAGGCATGTTATTTTTCATTATGATGAAGGCCCCTTTGATAATGGAATATAGGGGTATTTATAGTCGTTGGAAACGTTTTTCCGTGACAGACACAATGGAAGTGTCATATTGTAATTTTGAGGCTGTTTCAGTTCAGTTTTTTTAGCCTCAAAATTTTTCTACCTTTGAGTGCACTTTCGGTTGTACCCAACACTCCCAAGGTAATTTTATATGTGATCCTTGTACCTAGTGATCTTTTCTATACACTTGGTGAATACAGTGGCTGGTTACCCATGCATTTCGATGGGATGACTTGGTCACCATAAGGACACTTATACTAGGGACTACAGACAAAGACACCCTAGATTCTATTCGAGGTTTTTTCCGGATCTACTTCTGAAGACTACAGACGAAGACACTTCAGAAGATTCTCTTATCTTCTTCTTCTCTCCTCTTATTTTGGATCGATGGCTCATTTTATTGTATTGAGTGCATTTTCGGTAGAGACCGACACTCTTATATGGCTTGTTTTTCCTTTCATTAGGTGCATTTTCGACAGAGATCGACACCTTCTAGATTGAGTTCACCATGAGGAGGGATTTCATACTCATGGTGAATCTAGTCAGTGACCTACGAGAGGCAACATCCTCTGAGGATGACCTACAGAGGCAACAGACCCAGAAGTGGCTGACCCTGAGGCACCCATGATGACCCTGAGGCACTTAGACAGCTGACCCAGTGGCAATAGACCCGTTGAAGTGGCTGACCCTGAGGCAATAGACCGAGATGTATACACAGTGGATCTAGCATTATTCATAGTTGGAGATCCAAGCGCAAAGAGCACAAGCCTAGACCAAAAAAAAAGAGGATGATAGGTTATTTTTTAGAGAAGTCAACATTAAGGGGGAATGTTACCTAATGTTGACTTGCTTTGTTTTTTCTTTAGTTAGGATAGTGCACTTTAAGTGGGAATGTTAGAGAATGTTAGAGTTAAAGTGCACTATGCCTTCATTTTGACACTTGTCAGTTTCATTGACAAGTGTCATTTTTATCATATAGGCCTTCTGCCTATATATGTAACACATTTTTATCAATAAAATAATCCCTTGAGTTTGAGTACTCCTGACATCAATAAAATATCTGCTTTAAGTGATGATATTGTCCTAAATATAAAAAAATCATCCTCCAAATATGGTGCTAAGGTTAAAATTTTTACTTTATTACCTATTCACTCTTTATTTTTTGTTCCTTTTTATGTTTGATAATGTGTGTGTTGTCTATTTTATTGTCTTTTAATTTTTACATCATTTATTTTCTCAAATGTTTTATTTTATTTATTTGGATTATTATTTTATATGATGGTAAATATCTTATCATATTGGTCCTCATGTTGTATTCTCTTTTTTACCAATGGTCATCATGCCTTCATTTATGTCTTATACTTTTGTCACTACTATTTTTCCAATGATGTGCCTGGTCTTCTAGCAAGGGATGCTCTATTTTTTATTGTGTTCATTATTTTGTCTACTTATATCCTGTTTCTTTACATATTATATAAATATCTACATGCTAAGATGCTATCAACATGGTTATTCATTCTTTGCCTTTCCTTGTTATTTATTATATTCCAATCTATATTTTATGTCAATACCATTTCATTTAAGTTCCAATGAAGTAAAGTTCTTATATCCAAAATTGTACTATCTGGTGTATGGTATAACAATGAGGACACTTAGGTAATGCCTCAATAATATAAAATGAATTCAAAATTATAATTATAAACAAATAATAACTATCAAATAGTTGCATACTATATATATATATATATATATATATATATATATATATATATATATATATATATATATATAACCATAATGAATAATCAAAGCCCCTTATTACATTAAAGAAATACTACATTTACTTGCTTGTGTCAAAATAGTATTGCCACACATTCAAGAGGCATTATGGACCTTTATTGTATCAAAATTTAATAAAATTATAAAATAAATACATATTTTAATCACTCTATATGACTATCTTCTTGAATCCTTATAATAAGTAAAATGCATTTGAGTTATCTATATCACATGGACAGAACTATCGATATTTTCCATATCATGATAGTGTTATATATAGTATACATCATTTGGATTTTAAGTGTTTATATGGCTCATGATACTAGAATCCTTTGTTGTGTTATTATATATCCTTTATGAGATATATCTTAATGAGTCATTCCATTTTATATTTATATTTTCCTATGCTTGGATATGATTACTTTTATTAGATAAATATACTTTTAAATTTGAGGAACTATTGAATATTATATGTTATGTACATTGTACATCATGCTTTCATCCTATGTAATGTCCTATGTTATTATTAATATTCATTATTTTATATTGCATGATTTTATTTTCATGGCATATCATCCCCAATTAAACTTTGTTGCATAGAAATAATTTGCATGCTATGCTTCCCTATCATAGGGTATCATGCTTCTAAAAAACTATTATATTCAAAATTCACTTTTCATGCCATGTTTCCCTATCATTGGGGATCATGATTCTCTAAATTTTTATATTTCAAAATCACTTTTCATTTCATGCTTCCCTACCAAGGAGCATCATGCTCATTAGATTTCCTACAAGTCAAAACTTTCATGCATGGCTTCTTTCCTATCATGGTGCATCATGCATATTGAATCCCCATAATATCAAAGTTTTCTCCATGTTATATTTTTATTTTAGTGGGCATCATGCTTACTAAATATTTTATCTTGAATTATTTCATGCCATGCCTTTTACTTATAGTGCATAAAATATTGTTATTCATGTCATATTACTATTTATTAAACCATAATGCCAAAAAACATATTTTGTTATACCATACAACCAAATAAAAAAATTATCACACAAACACACACATACTAAATTTTATTTTCATGTATCAACCTTGTAGCACCCTAAAATTGGCACAGTAAAATTGGAATAATTACATTCACCTTAGTAAATAAATTTAAATTCAAATTTAACCTCCCAAACCGCCCATTAACCGCCGAGAAGCCCGTTTCCTCTTTTTCCATGCCATTTTTAGCAGTTGTTTTGACCGTTTGACGATATCGTCTCCGATCAGACGATATCGCCCCAGATTTGACGATTTCGTCTGGACTAGAACGTCCAGACGATTTTGTCGCAAAACTAAATTTGCATAGTTGGAATCCGTTCCAACGGGTCTCCAATCCGGGAAGAAGCGTGTCTGCACCGTTGGGACCCTTCCCCCATTGGAGATCTCCCAAATTGGGATGATCTCCAACCTCCCAACAACTATCCTATGCCTATTTAACTCTAAAACTTTTCCTTCCCCAACCCCTGGCTGAATTTTTATGTAAATCAACTCCCTATGCGCTAAAACACTTCAAATTTGCTCTTGCACTAGTCCTATATTAATTTTATTGCAGGTACACCACTGGTTTTCAGCCGGAGCCAGCACCTATCGCATGACCAACGAACCTATCAAGATCGAAGGCGATCTCGTCAAATTCGGGACGATCTCGTACTGATGCGAGACGATTTCGACTGCAGCACACATCAAGGAAATTAGTGCCTGGAGTTTGCTTTTATTTCTCTTTTCTCTGTCATTTCATGCTATAAATTAGATTGTTTATTCAGTTTTTATACTATATTGCATCTGGAATTCACCCATTTTGTCTAGTTTGCATATTAAGATCATATTCAGCTATCTAAACACAGTGATTTGCATTTACTTTTGTTCTTGTATATTGTTCAATACTCATATTACTTTTTCATATAGTTTGCCCCTATTTACAAAATAGAATTTCTTGTATTTTGCATCTGTTTGCTGTTTTGCAGGTCTCTGATGAATTCGTCTGACGAATTCGTCAGATTGTAGACGATCCTGTCAGTTTAGACAATTTTATCAAATTGAAGGCGACTCTGTTGAATTGCAGACGATCCAGACTGCTACAAGTAATCAGAAACTTCATCAGACTTCCGGATCAGGTAATCTTCATTGGCCTCCTGCAAATTCTCTATTTCTGCTTTCTTTTCTGTTTGTTGTATTCATTTAAATTGCATTTTCATGTAGTTTAAGTTAGAATCATTCGGCCAAACCTAGGATGAATGTTTAAAAATAAAATGAACTCATCTAAAACTCATTTCCAAAACCTAGGCGTGGAAACTGCCGTCAAATGTTTCCTGGTGAACCCACCATCCGTCGAAAAATCACCAAAATACACCTCCCTTGAGAGGCGGGACCTTCGCAAAGTCCTCTCGTCCGAGGTACTGCATCATCCTTTTCCCATACTCCTTCCGGGCATGGATCCAATAGCCTCAAGGTAGGGATGCAAAAAATTTGGAGCGATACATTTTGGTGAACCCGACGTCCGTCGACAAATCACCAAAATGCACCTCCCTTGAGAGGCGGGACCTTCGCAAAGTCCTCTCGTCCGAGGTACCGCATCATCCTTTTCCCATCCTCCTTCCGGGCACGAATCCAATAGCCTAAAGGTAGGGATGCGAAAAATTTGGAGCGATACATTTTGGTGAACCCGACGTGAAATGCATCATAACCTTTTGAAAAAAAAAGCAAAAACAAACAAAAAAAAAAAAAAAAATTAGAACAACTAAAACTTAGATGCATTTTAAAACATTTAAGGTTCAAAATCATGTTTAGATGGTAGCTCCTAAAAAGAGGTTAGCAGTTACTATAAATGTAGTAAACCAATTAGCAACCATAGAAGTTAATTCTGTCCTTAGTATCCCTGAAACAAGTAGAAATCAATCCTTGTGGGATGAGCTTATCAGGAGACTTAGTATCATTTCATCTAGGTCCACACAACTTAAAGCAGATTAAGAGGCTAGTCTTGGATAGAATCCTGGATCCTCATCAATTAGTTTTCTATCATGAACTTTAGAGAGCATGCCATAGGTGGCTAGCCTATAGGAGAGCTTTAGTATCTTCGAGTTGTTCGATTCGAGGAATACCTCGAGAATGTAGACATTGTACACCAATTCCTAGGCCTTGTAGAGGACCAAGAAGTTGTTCTCACAGATAGGGAAAGATGGAATAGAGTTCCACGAGCTATGTTATATCGAGAGTATTGCCATGAGCTTTACTTTTATCAACCAGCATCTGAAACAGACAATATCACCATAGCCCTTTTCATCAAATTCTTAAAAGAAAACTTTCAATTTGAAGAAGAACTTTTCATGACCCCACTATGACTTGAACCTATTAATGATATTCATAAGTTATTCATAGAAGATTAGTTCATCTACTTTCAGCATTATTATTATTGTGTGCATTTATTGTTTCATTTGCTGTCTTTATTATATTGTTTCAAAGAAAAACTTAAAAACTAAAAATAAAAAAAAAAATCAAAAAAAAAAAAAATCAAAGAACATAGTAAAAAACTTAAACATTTCATTTAAAATATTGCATTAGGTATATATAAATATATACCTTTTAATTTGTTGCATATATATATATATATATATATATATATATATATATATATATATATATATATATATATTTGCTGAAATCAAAACTTAGCACCATGACTAAACTTAGGAATGGTAAAGAAATTTTAGGAGAAGGAGAAGATTGGCTACAAAATACAACTGAAAACCCAAATGTCCTTCTTGGAGATACAAATACGGAAGGTGAAACTCTAGGTCAATCAGATGAAGACTTAGGTGAAGATAAGGAACAAGAAGGAAGTGTTAAAGAATCTTCGTCCCCTAGAATAGCTCCAAATGGAGGCATCACTTTTGACAATGCGGAACATTTTCAAAAATTTCTTAATCAACATATCGACGTCCTTAATGTGGCAGTCCGTATTGATAAATGGGAAATTAGTGATGCTCAAGCAGCCTTAGAACGGGCACTTGATATGCAAACTAATCCCTTGTCTTTCATTGATCAAGAAAGTGATAAGGGTGGACCATATAATGCGAATATGGTCACTATAGCCCAAGCCATGACCAAACAATAGGTCACCCAACCTCCTAAGCAACCTGTTACTCAACCTAAAATCACTCCCGCAAAAAAGAAAATTCCCTTCACTACTTCTTTCCTCCAAACTATTGAGCAAAATGCTTTAAATAGACAAAAATCTAAAACAAAGCCAAATACAAACTTTCAACAATCTACAATACAACACAATCCAACTTCAAAATTCCTCCATAATATTTTTCCTACCAATGTTTTACACAATAGTAACATGGCATCTAATCTGCATGTTCCTCCATCCTACGCCCATAACACTCATGTCAATGCCCCATCGAATCAATATGGGGGGCAAACTAGTAATCTGGAAGCTATGGTGAAACAATTGGCTTCACGTATGGACCAGATAGATCCCTACCGTCCCTCGTATAATTATCGAGAGATTTGTAGCCAACCATTGGATCCCATAGTGGTAGCTCAACCATACCCTAAACATTTTCCCATGCCCGTCCTGCCTATCTATAAAGGAACCGAAGATCCCATAGAACATCTTCGTATGTTTAGGATAGCATGTCACGACATATCGCATGACAACTTGCTATTACTAAAAATGTTCCCCAAAAGTTTAGGTGGAATGGCGTTAGAGTGGTATTATCAATTGCCCACTCATTCCTTAAGAAACTTTGAAGAAACAGCCGAGTCATTTGTTCATCAATTTAGTGCCTACATCGAGAGGCATGTAACTATTAAAGACCTATACAATTTAAAACAAGATAAAGAAGAATTTTTTGCTGATTTATTAGCAAGATGGAGAAAATTGACAGGAAAACTGCACTTTGTGCTACCCTATAGGGAAATGTTAGACATTTTCATTAACAATTTACAAGAACAACTTTCTTATGAGCTATCAAAAACTACTTTGACTACCTTCGATCAAGCTATAGACTTAGCTCGAAGAGTAGAATATGCCCTCATTAGGAGAGGCCAACTTAGAAATAAGGATGATGAGAAAACATCTAGAAATCAATATAAAAACAAACAGGTTGTCGGTGATGGAGTCACTGACAGCAGAAATGTTGCTAATGTCAATGCAACAAAAACAACAGAAAAATTCATCTTGAAACCTCCTGATAAGCCTCCTCGAGAGTTCACTAGATTAAACCAACCTTTATCAACTATTTTACCTCAACTTCTTGAAAGAGGTTTAATCCAACTGCCAGCTATCCGGGAACCTGACCCAAGCATACCCGGATATAGAGCTGATTTGCACTATGATTTTCATAGAGGTCCTGGACATTCTACCAATGCTTGTAAGAGATTGAAACATAAAATACAAGATTTGATTGACAATAATGAAATGGAAGTGCAAGCCTTCCAACATAAACAAAACCCTCCTAATAATACTCAAAATATTGTTCCCCAAAATCAAAATCAGAATGCCAATCAAACTTTAGACATATTTCAAAACCCTTTACCAAGACATGGTAAAGAGGTAGCTAATCAAATTGAACATCATAATGTTCCCCCTCCTACCCGATATTTAGGAACCATTAGCGGGCAATTACCTATTCAGGACTCTCACACATTCGACACAACCTTATCCCTAGTTACAACCAGGCCCTTACATAATTTTCAAACTTCTGATTCTAGTGATATATAGTCAGATAGTGAGAGTGAAGTAGACACCGTTCAATCAAATAGTTCTAAAAATGAATAAGATCCTATTCAACCTATCACAGATGCTAATGTTCCAGAAGAACCATTTCCTAGAAGAGTCACTACTCGACCTTCTTCTAATGAAGTCCTTCCTTATGAACAAGCCATAAAATCTCAACCGAGACCGTTTCAACGTCGTCACTATAACATTGTAGGTACCATCGGAGTTGTCACCCGACAACAAGCTCAAAATCCCCAACAAGAACCAAACCAGAATGATGGATCAGCTCCATTCGTTCTGAAAAATCCCAATAAAGGAAATCATGCTCCTATTGTTCAACCTAAACCCCCTTACAGCATTAATGAACAGTTGTCTAATACCACCGCCAGAATCTCCATTTTAGATTTATTAAGATCCTCTCCCACCCATAGGGATGAATTGATGCTTACTTTGAGCCAGATGATGGTACCTCAAAACATCCAACCTGAAGCTATGGCCAATACTATCATCACGCAAGAGATTGATTGTATTGAATTTCGGGATAAAGATATCCCACAACACATTTTACACAAGGATAATCCCTTGTATATTACAGCTTTAATTGGGGATGTAGTCGTCAAAGCGAGTCTTGATTGATAATGGCTCATCTCTAAACATCTGCACCTTTGACTTCTACCAACGATTTGGTTTTAGAAGTGATGAAATGAAGAAGACTGATATGATTATCAAAGCCTTTAATGACGAAACACAAGAAACGTGTGGAGTCATTACCCTCCCATTGCAAGTTGGTCCTAGAACCCTTGAGACAACTATGTTTATTGTACATTGCCCAGCATCGTACAATATACTTTTGGGTCGCCCTTGGATTAACGCCATGCGAGAAGTCCCATCAACTTTACACCAATGTGTTAAGTTTGAGTTTAAAAATCAGTTGGTCACTATTCATGGTGACCCTAGACCTTTTGATATGTGTGCATTGGCAAAACCAGTTGGAGTGCAATTTTGCCCTGCTCTGTCATCCACATATCCTAGTTCTTCTTCATCTAAAACTATGAAATATAAACCCATAACTTCATCTATTCCTCCTCCATTAACTTCATCTTCCCATATAGATCAACCACCTTCTAAAAAAATTACTGTAGAACTTCAAAAAGCTCTTAAAACTACAACCAATTCTTCAAGTTCTAATCCCATATATTAAAAACCTATAGATAATACCTTCCACATCTCCAGACATAGGTAATAATCCTTCTACATCTTATGCCCTTTCTGATGATCTTTTACCAGATTTATCTACAACCTTAATATAAAAAAAAATGAATGCTTTCATGCAAGATTCAAACCTTTTAAATCAATTGCCGCCATCTCCTCGTACTTTGGGCCTCCCACAACCTATGGGAAGTACTTACCAAGTCGGGAGTTGCGCCTTCATTTACAAAGGATATGACTGGGAAAGAATCCCTCAGAATATCAAAACCCATCATGATGGATATGCTCGGTGCTATTTTACCAATGATTATATTAAAGCTAAACCCATGATGCTTAAAATGGGATATAAAGGGAAAGGCTTAGGACCTTTCCAAAATGGCATGAAAGAACCTTTTGAGGTAGAACCATGGCCTGCCCGATGTGGTGTGGGCCTATTACCTAGTAAGGGTCAACCTTTTCCTTTTGAGGATGATGATCATCTCATATGCTATCAAGACTATTTGGATAGACATGTTAATTTGCCTCTTAAAAATTTGTCATTTTCATGCAACATGCTATCCATAGCATACCCTGAAATGATTGCTACCCCCGATGAAGAGTTGGAAGGAGATATCTTCCATGACGTCTCCGTTGAAGAGATGTTGTACAACGGGTTTTATTTTGATGGTTCTATACCAACCATAGCTCAACTTGAGGCCATTGACCCTCAGAACAAATTATCTAAATTAACTTTACAAGAATTACAAGAGTTGGGCGTTTCACCTGCCCCACCTAATTTTGAAAGAGATCTACACATGGAGGTAGAAAATGTCATTAAAATTAATATTGGAACTGAGGACAACCCTCACATAATCAACATTGGAGCAGAACTAAGTCAAGAAAAACAAAAACAATACATTGCATTTCTTAAAGAGTATGAAGATGTCTTCGCTTGGACATATGAAGATATGCCAAGTCTAGACCCTTTTGTAGTCATGCACCATCTAGTGGTCCATCCGGATGCTAAACTCGTTAAACAAAAACTTAGAAAAGTTCATCCCAAAGTGGCTCTGCTAGTCAAAGGGGAGTTAGAAAAACTCTTGAATGTTATCTTCATACAAGCTATTGATTATGCTGAATGGATCTCCAATGTAGTTCCAGTAACCAAGAAAGAAGCTACCAAAGTTAGGGTTTGCACAGATTTCAGAGATATTAACGCCGCATGCCCTAAAGACGACTTTCCTCTTCCAAATATGGATCAAATTATTGACTTCACTACCAAAAGTGGGATGATGTCCTTAATGGACGGATTATCCGGCTATAATCAGATCAGGATAGCTCCTGAAGACCAGGCTAAAACAACCTTCATTACCCCTTGGGGTACCTTTTGTTGGAAAGTGATGCCATTTGGCTTAAAGAATGCCGATGCAACTTATCAACGGGCTATGACCTACATTTTTCATGATATGATGCATGATATCCTACATGATTATGTAGATGATATTATAGCGTGCTCTCTTATTGAAGATCATCATTTAGACGATTTAAGAAAAGTTTTTAATCGATTACAAGAATATCTCATTCGAATAAATCCAGCAAAATGTATATTCAGAGTTAAATCCGGCAAGTTATTAGGGGTTTTAGTTTCTTTATGTGGTATCGAAATTGACCCTCTCAAAATTGTGGCTATCACTGATATGCCCGCACCCACTAATATATCGGAATTACGAAGTTTACAAGGTAAACTTCAAGCTATCCGTCGCTTCATTGATAAGTGGCGAACAAAACTGGTCCCTTTCTTAAACTCCTTAAGAAGGATGTCCCCTTTAATTGGGACACAGAATGTAGAGAAGCTGTTGAACTTCTCAAGCAATATCTCCTTAACCCTCCGGTGCTTTCACCGCCTAAATCTGATCGCCCATTTATTCTATATATTTCTGCCTCATATTCTGCCTTAGGAGCTATGTTAGCTCAGCTTGATGATGAAAAATGAGAACGTGCTAATTATTACATTAGCCGCACCTTCATCAGTTATGAAACCCGCTATACAGTGTTAGAGAAGTTATGTCTAGCAGTCGTGTTTGCTACGCAAAAATTACGACATTACATGCTTAGCTAAAAAACGTATGTCATTGCCAAATATGATCCTTTAAGATATCTCATGAGTCGACCTTATTTATCGGGTCGCACAGCCAAGTGGGTTCTTGCTCTAAGCGAGTTTGATCTCACCTTCATAGGACAGAAGTCTGTTAAGGGTCAAATCATAGCAGATCAATTAGCTGCTGCACCCTTAGAGTCTACTCATCCCCTCATTATCGATTTTCCTGATGAATGCCTTCAATTAGAGGCAGACCTTGTTGAACAATGGTCCTTATACTTTGATGGATCCCGATGCATGAGTGGGGTTGGTGCGGGTATTATTTTAATATCTCCGCAAAAACATCTTATTCCTCTGTCCTTCAAACTAACCTTTGCTTGCACCAAAAATACTGCTAAGTATGAAGCTCTAATCCTTGGATTACGAGATGCTTTAGTGCTTAAAATTAAAAACCCCTTAGTTTTTGGGGATTCCCAATTGGTTATAAACCAAATTAATGAAGTTTATCAGACCAGAGATGATAAAATTCGCCCATATAAGGCCTATGTTTTACAACTAATGGCTTTGTTTGATCAAGTTACCTTGGAAACCATTCCTCGAACTAGCAACCATGCAGCTGATGCTATGGCTGCCGTTGCATCTCTCCTACCCTTGGAGTTAGACGACGAATATGCTACTATCATCATTCGTCGAAACTCCTCAAGGAAACTACTCCTGAACTTGAAGTGTTAAAAGAATATTATTTATTCAGGAGTAGTTAAAAGAAGATTATTTATTTTTGCAACTTGAACACGAGATACATACATTATTATAAAAGCCCAAGATCTCATAGAAATCTTGTCAAGGAGTGTACTATTATTACAAGGAATCAAGATACTAAATGATAATATGCATTTTGATATCACCAATATGGATAACTTAATACGAGATAAAGGAATATTTATTATATACCATCAATAGTTTTTGGGCCCTAATGAGTCAACTATAAAGGCTATATAGCATTTGATGAGTTGGTACATTCTTGTTCAAGAAAAAAATATCGAATCTATAGTATCATTCAAAGGAATGAAACAAGTACATTAATTGTTAAACATTGCATTCAAGATAAACATCCCATTTATCATATCAAATAACTTATGATAAAATGAGAACTTACAAAGAATCCAGGATTTTATCACAATAAAATAAATGAAAAGCAAGAGAAGGTAATGCAACAAAATATTCCTTAGACACACTTCTTTCCATCATATGCAATACAAAAATTGGTGAGAAATAAATTTAATAGTCAACACTAGATGAATGATAGCACATACTTCACTTGAAAAAATTGAACATGCATAAAAATCTATAAGTATTAGAAAGTACTGAATGAGTATTTGTAATACATGTATTTTTGGATTGCATTATTAATGGAACCTAACACTCCTAAGTATCATAGTAGAAATTATAAATTAATAGGGGGAAATTCTCTCTTGAATTCCAACATCACCCTAGAATGTTTCATCAATTCAAAAGCCTAGATAACACTATGACTATGATGTAATAAGGAGGGAATGTTAGGAATTGTTACATCATAGTTAATGTGTATGTAAGTTGAGTAACCACTCAACACATGTTATGTATGATATACTATATGACAAATAGTATGCTAGGAGTTATTACATCATATCCCATAAGAAAAGGCAAGTGGTATAACCATGCATCACAAAGTCTATACATGTAGTATAGGACAAAGGTAATTACAAGTTTGGCTAGGACTTTTTAATGCCTAAAATAGGAATTCTATGTATTTAAATACCTATAATTTCATAATGTAAAGTATTGAATCATTAATTTATAACAATAATTACCACTTTAAAATTATATTTTATATTATTGTCCCTAATATTGTAATAGTAATCAAATTATTTTAAATTATCTAACAATCATGTTTTTAGAGATACCTTTACAATTTGTTTTAATACTTCTACCTCGTCGACCCCAAAATCCTGAAAATTCTAGATAAATATATTAGCTAACTTATCCCTATTTGAGTTGTAATTCTACTAACCTCTATGAGTTGTACTTTATTATTCTTGGTTGGTATCACTAATTCTTGAATTTGTTTCACCCATTATTTGGCCTAACTAATTATATAATTTTGAATCTTAGTGTTAGGCTCTCTAATTTTATGAGTCATTACAACTTTTTGAATGATAATATAATTGTTGTACCTTTATATTGGCATTATATTTTATTTTTAACAGTACATTTCATATTATGCTATCTGTTGTAACTCATTATTCCATTTCCCAAGCAAAGTGTAAACTTTATTTTATAACACCACATTTTAAGTCTAGTTTAGATATTTCCATTTATTTCATTAACCTAAGACAATACCATATAACTATGAGTATTAAGTTATTTATAAAAGCCACAATTTACTCTTTGGTTTATCTTATGAATACAATTTTAACATGGTGGTTCAAATCTTTATAATGCGAGCATATCAATGTTATACTCCATCATCCATTATCATACTCTCCTTAATATACTCTACGGCAACCTCATTCTTATTTTTATATTCTCTTGAATTCATCTTCATGACTATCTCCTTTAGTTTTATGTTATTATTGTGGAAATTCTATGGTTGTGGCAACAAGGTGGGACTTGATCATTGCTATCATTGGTATTATAATATTGATGAATGATACCATAATCTATTTATATGTTATGGATTTAAATACCATTGATTATGCATATATGGCTAGAGTCACTTGTTATCAAGTAGTGTTTCATATCATACTAGCACATTGAATCTAGGGAGGTATAGCATTGACTGTAAGGTGCAACTATAGTACCACATTGTTCTAAGGTTATAAATTTACAATTGAAACCATAATTTGAGCTTGTGAAGTTGGGGTTTGCTATGAATATTTATTTATTTCTTCACACCTTATCATCTAACTATTTTGATATTCCCTCACTCTTGAATTTATTATGAGGGTGATTATGGTCTCCATGCATATTGTAATAGATCTATATTCATTACCAAACATTATTCTCTACATATAAAAATGGGTAAATATGTAATGTCTATTCCTCTTTTTTTCTATATATATGACAAGATATCTTAACTAATTGACTAAGTTAGTGGTATTCTACAAGGAAATAAGATAATGAATGTGTAAATAATTTATATTCTCCTTTGTTAGCATGATTGAATCTAAAATATTATTTATTAGTAGCTTGTTTTAACTCTTGTGTTTATTTGGTTAGCTTCTCTGTGTGTTCAATTCATGCCATATCTATTTAGCACTAGCTTTATTACTCCAATCTCATCATGAAATCAAGCACTTTCAAATAAATATCAAATATTTTACCATCGATTTTATTCCTTAAGAAATGTTTCAACCCTAATACAAATCATATGATATTTTTTTATTAGTTAAGGGATCTTATAGCTTTCTATAACTAAAATTTAAAGTTCTTTACAAATTTGTCTATAGTCTAATTTGAGATTTAGATATATCTCTTCACTTATTATGCTTTAAGTTCTAATCTTTAGAAAAAAGAACTCAACATTAAGTTCCTTTAAATTTCTTTCCATCCAAATAATAAATTGGATATTACCATTTTAGTGCAATATTTTCAAACATATGAGTGAATTTTTTGATCAAGGCATATGCATGATCCATTTTTCTTTCTAAATGCTATAAAAAATAAATAGGTATTCATATTCATCTTGCTTGTCCTTTTCAAGCATTAAAATAATATTTTTTCTATCTTAGATATCTTAGTCATCATTACAATGTTTTTTGGGTATTGGGATCATAATGTCATCCCTAATACCCCTCCTAACACCTTACTATTTTTGGATTTGTAGTAGTAGTTTGCTTCATCTATCTTCATCTCTTTCCAACTATGTCACTTAAATATTACTCCTAATACTTCATCCAAAACTTTTACCATCATTCTATTAACTCTATTTTCTTGCACTACTTCATCATAATTTGATATTGCAAAGAGTGGATTACATTATACTCTATCAATGGATATCCAATGGGTTAAAGATTTTATAAGTGAATTTGGCATAGGGTATGAATTCTTCAAGGGGGTGTCACTTGTTGGCTATTTCGTCATTGTCATAGTTGAGGATATCATCATATCATAAGTTTTTATTCTCCTCTTTCTTCTTACTATAGTATATAAATTGGACATCATTATCTCCATCCCCTTATATTACCTTCTCAATACGTTAGATCTTTGGTGACTCTTCTAAAGCTGATATTATAGTCTCTTGTGTGCTAGTCTATCTATGACTATCAAATGCCTTACTTATGGCCTCACCTAGTTTCCTAATGTTAGAATTTCTCTTGGGACTTCTTTCTTTTTAGCTTCTAAGGGGCCTTTTTAACTGTTTTAGGTTCTCTCTCCTTCATTGCTCTATTATATGATTACCATATCTTCTCTCTAGTATATTTATTTTTTATTTTTTTATCTATTATCGTTTAATTTTAGAGATATGTGTTTCCATTTTTCCATATAATTATTTATCCAGCTAAATAGGATCATTTTTTTTGTTCATTGCCTAACTCACTTGTATAAGTGGGCATCTAGTGCCATTGTTTTTTTCACTAGTAGACAATTTATAAGAAGATATTATTAAAAAATGTTTTCTCTATACCTCTAAAAAAAATTATACACATGACATCAAATTAAAACCACTTCTCTAGTGTCCACTCTATAAGGTGTCTTTATGGTATGGTTTCAATCCAATTATTAATGATTATAGTCCAACTAATATTATTATTTTCCAATTTCCATGACTTAGGGTCCACCTTACACTAAAATATTTAGTTCTTAAAATATAATTGATTTAAAATCCAATTTTATAGTATATATAGAAATTTCACCCAAAAGGCTTATGTATATCTCCACTAAATTGGGTTTCCACATGCCATATTTTCTATCTAAATATTTATACTACAAATGCTTAATATTTGTCAATTTTATAAAAATACCAAGATTTATTTTTTGCACATATCTAGTTACAATATTCATTTTTTCATTTGGATATTTTGGCCTATAGTTGCTACAACCAAGACTAGACTTTGAATGGTTATAACCACATTGCTTTTTTTATCTATATTAATAGAATATTATACTAGGAAGTGCAAAAAAGGGGTCTGTTGCTGCACTACCCAATAAATCATTTTAAAACTAAAAAGGGGGTATACCCGTTGGATTTAGATTATCTCCACTCTATTTGTATTTATCACTAGACACATAAAGTTAGAAAATAAATAATATACCATTCAACATGAGTATAGTATACCAATAATGCATATATATTATATTTTAGAGTGGATGTTTATTGCCTTACATTGTGAAGGCATATAGCTTCATAATTATTCCTTGGAGGAAACACACTTGTTTAGTAGACATAACTTTCTTAGTTCCTATATACTAATTGGAAATATCTAATATATATGATAGTATAAAATAATGGGGGCTGGTCTATGATGATAATGCAAGGAATATGCCAAATTATTTGATTCCCTTGCTAATATTTTTTAACATCCTAGAGGATATTGCACCAATGATTTTCTCTTTTTAAAATTTAATATCTAACTTATTTGAGGTATTTTGTTAAATAGTTAATGTCCATTCTCCAAAATTTATATATGTTAAAGTCTAAGATAGAAAGCAAGTTATATGATTTGTTATAATTTATAAAGCCTTCTATTAATTTTAGCATAATTATTAATGGTTAAGAAACATAAGTTTAAAATTCCTTTTATAAGCATTATTTTCTTGTAAACTTAGTGTCTAAGATATTTTAAGAAGAAATGTAAATGATAATAGAGACAATGTCTCCACACGGTTCAAGTAGACCAAAGAAAAAATAAACCATGATGAATCATCATGCATTTAGGACTAGTCATATATATTCAGGGTAAAGACTCAAGGTTATAACCAATTCCATTATCACTTTTTAACTAGCAAAAACCACTAGAACACATGCTACCTACTAATAAGTATTCCTCAATCAAAATAAATTTTAATTTTATATTTAAATTTCATGGATAAAATGCTATTAATTTTATTTTAACACATCAAGACCATTATTTTTATTTCTACCTAATAAGATTTTATGTTGTAGTACTTTGCTAAATGTTAGTCATTGAATTTTTTCCATTAAGCTTAGAAAGTCTACCTTATTTCCTAACCATCCATCAACTATTGAAATATTCCATTCTTAGGAAGATTTTGATATCCCAAACACAAGACCATGAAACTATTGTTTGTGGATATTCATCTCATAGAGAATAAAGCATGTAAAAAGAGATCAAAATATTGTTTTATTTTTGCTCTTCTAGGGTTTTCAGATATTTATGACTTTACAAGAATTTTTTTGATGACATGTTTATCAATTAATATCTTTGTTAATAGTAACATAAGTGGTCCAAGTAGGATATTTATTCTCACGATAATATAATATAATCCTTTTCTAGAGTCTCACTAACAATGCCATCAAAACAAATGTTCATTCAACGAACAACTATCAAGTATAAATATCACTTTTTAATTTGATGAAACTTAGTCTAACCCAAATAGTTCCATGATAAATCATTTAGAATCCTGATAATTGGTGTCAGGGATGAACTACATGATGGTGACTTCATAAGCTTTTAAACTATGGTAGTGTTATCTTTTAGCCATAACTCTTACAGATGAATTTTGATTTCAACAAAATTTAAAGGAAGGTTCCCAATTTAATTAAGAACTCTTAAAATTAGTTTTATTTTAAAATACTTCATCTAGCCATGGAATATAAAAAATAATAATCAAGACTAATGAGTAGTATTTTAAATATAAGTCAACCAAATGAAATTTAAATTGAATGATTATTTTTAGGTTAAATATGTCTAAAATGAGTATATATGATTTTTATACTAAAATATATTTATATATAGTAAAAATGGTAAAATCAAGTTTATTATATGGTTCTATATTCTCTCCCTAATGTTCCAAATAAGACAAAGATAATATTGAAGGTTGTTTTCACAAATTTCCCTATTACCATCATATTTTACTTCAAAGTTTATTTAGTTATATCTTCAAACGACCAATAAAGAGTGTATCCAATAAGTTGGTTGAGGATGAGTTGAATTGGTATCTTGGTATATGCAATATGGCTAAAATAAAATTGAACAAATGTTAAGGGAAATAAATATAGGAGAGAGGCGTGCTACATCAAAACCATGCATATTCTAGCCTAATGGTGGCGAATTTGGAACTCTGAATAGAAGTCCAAGTTTTGAATCCTATGAGGGTGGGTTTGTACATCATGCTTTGATAACCAGAGTATGGTTTAGGATAACCATATATTGGGTAAACAATATTTATCTCATATGGTTTGTGGCAGTCTTACAAACATTAAAAACTATTTCACTCTTTCTACCCTTTTACTTACAAGAACCTTAAATATCGAGAAATATATTGATATGGAAGTGACTAGAGTAGACATAGTTGGATGAAGACAAGGAAGGAAAAAGATGTTTGAATATATCCTATCAAGGAAAAGTAAATTCTAACAAAAAGAGAGCCCCAAGACACAAAAAATACTATGCAAGATTTTAAACAATATTACAGTAGTTCCACATCCCATGAAAGATCACATTAATGACCAATATTTCTCAGTTAATCTCAATTTTTACAAATAATATGAAGCTTAACTCTTTGAACTACAATTTTTCTTTAACTATAGGATCTTCTCCATAATAAATAACTGGTTCATTATTATTGTGATTTGTGTGGTTAATCACTACATGATTTTAGTTGCATTCCACATTTTTATTTAGTGTTAGCTTTGTTTTCATGTGGCTTTTCATGCTTAAAAAACTAGCAATTTTAGCTATAATTAAACAAAATTTTGAAATGACAAGAAAAAGTTATCTTTATAGTACATTTCAAGCTTTAGTAACATTACATCAAATTCTTCATAAACTATTTGTATTCTATTCTTAACATGTTTAAGTATTTTAAGGTATAGAAGAGTAGTTTTGATGTTAAAATTGAGTGTTTTATAAGTGATTAGTTGCTAGTTTTTTCATGGTTCAAGGAACCAAGGCAATCATTATGTCAAGTGTTGCAATAGTTCTATTTGAGTTTTGATTATCATATTTTTACCATAGCAATTTTTTTTTTTTTTTTTTTCGGTTAACACACCATAGTTTCCAAATGAGAAAATATAGCAAAAATGACCAACTCAAACTCCAATAAGAAAAGATCAAGTTTCAAATTTTATTGCAAAAAAAAACAAAAATTATTTTACATGTTAAAAAATTAATAAATGAATTTCCATTCTTTATCTAAGGTGAAAAATCAAATTAACAACGTATAGCAATAAAAGGTTCCTTTCCTTTCCTCTTATTTTTATTTAAAGGAATATGAATACCTGCCATTGGATAACCTTTCATATGAAGGCATAAGACAGGGAGATAGAAAATACTTATATAAAGTTCAACAAATACATTATAGATTATCTATGCAGAGTTTTCTCCGTCAACTCCAATAATCATGTGAGCAAATACAAAGAAGAGAATCAATTTTCATCGTGAATGCATGCACTATGACCAAGGATACATCGATAATAAATTAAAATTATTAGAAATTTTGAGTAACATAAGAATAATATTGGCTCAACTTGACGAGGGAAACAATGAGGATTGAGGCGTAGATACGGGTGTCCATGGAATCCAGCATCCCATCAAAGTGTACAAACCCCTATGAAATACAACCTATATATCAAGAGTATTCCATAATTATAATGAATCCCTTTATCCTTGATCATGTTTACAAATAATAAATGGATATGAATTTCTTCTTTTGTGATAGTGTACCACCCATCAAAGATGCATTTAAATAACATAAGGTGCAAAATATATACTTAATTATTATCTTCAACTAGTTGTAGATAGATATAAACATTTTATCAATTTTTGATTAGTTTACAAATAAGAAATCAATTAAAGTGCAAATACGGTTAGTTGAAATTAGTTTAAAACTATAAGACTGTTTAGTTAAATTATTTTTATGATACCATACCAATCAATACTCCATTTTTTTCTGTTTCTTCTCTTAATTGGGGTGAAGGGGGTGATGGGAGTTCATTACTTTTGATTAATTTTTCTTGACTTTTTGTCTGCCTGTAGTTTTTTTTTTTAATAATAAAAAGGTAATGCCGTTAAGTCTGAAGTTGCACTGATACTATTAACATATTAGAACAATTACTTCTTGATTGTTTTTAATATCTTTCTTACTCTAATGATATTATTCTCCGGTTTTGTATTATCAGGAAGCGGTTGCCCTGGATGGCAGCTGGGTGTGGGGTGTTACTCCTACAGGGCAGATAGCTAGAGTGCGACCCGACGGAGACATAAAATGCACAATCTTATGATATAAAACGTATAAAACATATCCATATCTGATGAAAGCTATATACTAAATGTGATGTTTACTGTTACGGCGAACGTTTGGCACTTTCTAATATTTTTAGATAAATAAATAACGAGTCACTTCTCGGTACGTTATTTAATTTAAGTTTGTACTAGAAAAGTTTAATGTGCTCCTGATACAGATTCGTAGTATGGCTGTGTGCTTGAGAATGTATTGCTACTCATTATTTTCTTAGGCTGCATGGCCATCGTGATTGTGCCTTTGCATGGTTGGTATATTTTTAAAATTAATGCTTTATGGATTGATGGAACCTAAACAAATTCAAAACGTCAGCTGTATCTTGAATAACAATTTAAATCGTCTTGAATTTTAATTGTTATCTTCAACTATTACCATCAAAGTATTTGACCTTTCTAATTGCACCTTTCCTGAATTTGCAAAACTTATATTAAAATAAAGATGAGACTCTTTCCAGCCTCGATGAGAACACTTTACAACAGTAAAGAAAAGAAAATCTGCAGTGAAGCTAAATCTCTTAAACCATATTTTTATAATGGTTTTCCACACTTCATTATATGACACTTGCACACTTTCTTAATCTACATACTTACACACATTGTTACAAGACACTTATGCACATCCCACACATAGACACATACATAAAGGGGAAATATAATCACACTCCTAAATTATAGACTCAAACCTTCTTCTAATATTTATATATTTATAATTGTATCATTATACGACATGGTACATTTAGATTGGTACATTTAGATTTCTACTAAATAATATAATATTCTTTAACAACTTCAAAATTCTCCAATGAGTTCAAAATCCTTAGAATATTTGTTATTAAACTTGATACCCATCAACTCACTATAACCCTCTTATTAAGACAATTCATAATGTTAAAATTGATACGCACCAACTCACTCCTAGTTGCCTTGATATTTTTGCTCCAACTAATGCCACTCTAGTTTATGTTTGATGACTTTTTATAATGCTTAAATACTTATTGATAGCTTCAATTAGGATTCCCTTACTATCCCTTATCATTGCTCCACTCCCAGCCTTACTAGGATTCCCTTTAGATGCCTCATAAAAATTGACCTTTAGCCGTCCCTCCCTAGGTACCTACCATTTTACACTTCTTGGATATTATTGGGGATTATTCTCCATTCCTATTGGGCTTAGATCCCATTGTTCATTTATCCTTGTTTTTGTTGATTATATATTTACTTTTATCCTTAGAAATTTCATGTTTTCCACTATAGTATCTCAGATAATCTGACTATTTTTTTATGTATCTCTCTTTACCCCTTAAATATTCTTCTATAGTCCTTCAATCAAACACCCCAAGCATAATGCAAAGGAACCATATTCCATATCTAATTCAATCTAGTACTCTAAAAGGAATTTTCCCACTACTCAATCCACCCTACCATATTTTTTAGCATTACCCATTTAATCCTCATCTCCTTGATTAATGCTTGAAGTATCTTGAGGAAGTAGTTACACTCTAAAATTATGTGTTTCACTATCTCTTCTTGTGCTTCACATAGGTAACACCTATTTAGAAATTGAAACCCTCTCTTACACAAGTTATTTGCTATAAGGATCTTATTTTTTATAGTCATCCATAGAAACATTGTTATCTTAGGTGTAGCTTTCCTTCCTCAAAGTCTCCTCCTTTGAAATCCCTCTTCTTGATATGTTGTTAGTCATTCATAGGCTAATTTCACACTAAAGGAACTTTCATGAGTTGCTCCCCATACTATGTTTTACTCAACCATTTTAACACCTATGTTGTAGACCTTTAGTTTTATTTTGAACTTACTTAATACTTCCACATTATGGTTATTGCTCATAAGTTCCTTACATCTTACCTCTCCATATTCTCAATCCAAGTAATGACTAATCAAATTCTCATACCTTTGCTCTTGATATTCTCAAACTTTGACAATATACTCATCCTTACTTAAAGGGTAGTTTTCCAACCATACATACTCCCAAAAGTGGACCAACCTTTGATTATTCACTATACACATTTCCATAACACCCCTCTTCCCTTTATCATATGGTTTCATATAGAAGAGCCATTACAAGGATCTAGTGTGGTTATGAATCTTATTTCTTCTTGGTTATCTAAGTACTTATTCTTTAGAATTCTAGCCCATAGTGATTGACCTTCCTTCATTATCCTCCATCCTACTTTTGTAGCTAGGACCTTATTTATATCTCTTATTCTCCTTAATCCCAATTCTCTTTTTTATTTTTTCTTGCACACTTTATTCCATACAAAAAGAGGGATTCTACTATTCTTCTTAGATCCTAAACATAATTTTATTTTGAATGCTTTCTACTATGTTTACAACTTTAGCTAGAATATTAAACACAGATAACATATACACCAATATGGATTGAAGAGTTCTCTTTAGCAACTACAACTTAACTATCTAACTTAATGCATTTAATTTCTAGCCTACTAACTTGTGTTGAAACTTATTTATCAATGTGTCCCCAACCTAATATTTGCACAAACTAGTAAACATATGTATTCTTGAATATATAGATGGAAGAGTTGAGATATTGTATCCAAGTAATACTACTATTAATTTTTGACAATTCTCTAAAGTGTTAATGAAGAACACTTTAACTTTTTCTATGTTAATCATCTAATGGGATTACTTTACATATAAATTTAGAATCCTTTTAACCTCCCTATATTCTATCATTTAAGGTGTCCCAAGTAGAATTATGTCATATACAAACTATTGATGAGTGATACCCCTTATGGCTACAAAGGGTTTTAGCCCAATTAACGCTCCTAAATTTTATGCTACAATTATACATCTACCTAGATATTTTTACATAATAATAAAGAGGCAAGGTGATAGAGGATCCCCTTGCTTGAGACTACTACTACTCCCAAATAACCTTATCAAAGAATTATTTAGAATGACTAAGAATATTGGCCCTCCATAACAATTACTCACCCATCTTCTCCATCTTCTACTAAACCCAAACTTAGCAATAAATTTGTCTAGGAAGCACCAAGAAACCCTATCATAAGCTTTGTTCATGTCTAGCTTGAGCACCATTCCTTACCTCATTCTAGTTTTATGAAGTGTAATGACTCCATCCAAAATCTATTTTCTCTTCACAAAATATCCTTATTGTTCTACAAGTATCTCTAAGAGAACATATTTTAAACTTAATTCTATTAATTTACATATGATATTATAAACTGCATTAGATAGGCTAATTATTCTAAAGTCCTTAAACCCTTTCACCCCTTGTTTCTTAGGAATTAGTACTAAAAAGGTGTTGTTATACTTTTTTAGGACTTTGCTTGAATGGTGATATTCTTAGACTAATGCTATTATATCCTCCTTAACTATATTCCAAAAGGCCTAAACATCCTACTTGGAATCCATATGGATGTAGACCTTTGTATTTTCCTTAAGAGAAAACTACCTCCTTTACCTCCTCTTCACTCACATATTTCTCAAGATCTGCATTCATATTTTCTTGTCATCAACATTGGGATATGTTAAAGCATATGCTCCATAGCTTCCTAGTCATCTTGCCTATCCATTGTTAGCAATGAGATAAAGTAGTTAATTACCCCTTGCTTGATATACTCTTCATGCTTAACTACTTATTTATTCTTTTGTAGTATTTTAGAGATCCTACCAAAACTTTTGTTTTTTATGGTTGAGACATTATTTTTTTTGTGAATCTATCTCCTACCATAATCCTCTTATTCCTAGACTTTTATCTCTAGTAAGTTTTATCTTGATCCATTAAATTATGTATTTCTAACTAGATATCCTTCTCTCTCATGTAGAGGATTTGGTCCATCATATTTCTACTTCCTCTTCAACCAAGCTAAGTTCTGACCTTAGGCTTTACTTTTATCTAAAGATATTTCCAAATACTAACTTGTTTATTTTTCATTTCTCTCTTCACATAATTTAGTTTCTAAACCAATATATGCATCTTAGATCCTTGGATTAGATGCATCCACTATGTCTCCAATTCTTCATAAATATTTTAATGTTGAAGCCACATATATTCAAACTTGAATAGCCTTTTACTATTCTTTGCAACTCAATTGAACCAAAAAATGAGAGGATTATGATTTGATCCCATCCTTGGAATTGGTCCTAACAAGTGCTCATGATTTTCCTCAAACCACTCCATAGATATTAGAGCTCTATAAAATCTTACTTGGATGTAATTATCCCTTAATCCCCTATTTGTTCAAGTATAATCATTGTCACTTAATTCCACATCAAAAAGATCTAAATCTAAAATAAAATTGGTAAAGTCCTCCATGCTCTTTGAGTATCCCTAGGAACACCCTTTCTTTTCTCCTAGCATTAAATGGAATTTGAAATCACATACCATTAACCATATTATTTATTTAACCTACTACCCCATCAATTCCATATCCCTCGACAAATTCTTTCTCACTCTACACACATTTGGAGCATACATTTTAGTGGCAATAAAGGCTTTGAAGATTTATAAGAAAAAATTATCAATTAGTGCTCTTATTTGAAAATACTTTCTCCTTATAGAAATTAGAATTCCATAATACTAATGTTCCTCCTAAATCCCTTACCTTCCATCTGGCAACAACTACTTGTAGGGATGAGAAAGCCACCATATACAACTGAAATATAAAGATAAAGAGTGCAAGATGTGCAATGGATTTTATTACAAATATGAAGTTTTTTTTTTATTTGTGGAAAACATCCCAAAAGGGATGCCACTTTCGGGTAAGACCCAAGGAGGTAGGGGTATCCAATCCGCCAAAATTACCCAGGGTACGATCCTAGTCTACCACCTTTAACATACTCAAGGAGAAAACAAACACACAATAAGATTTACATTAAATAAATATATAAATAAAAATAAAAATAATAAAATAAAATAAAAAATATGCTCCTTGAGTGTGTCAAAAATAAAAATCACAACCAAGCACACACACAATAAGATAAAAAAAAAACAACACGAACCGCATAGAAAAACACAAGAAAAACATAACAAAACAAAAACATGACAAAATAAACAGATCACTACAAAGACATAACCAACAAAAACATAAAAAAAAAACAACCAAAACCTTAAAAATTAACAAATAAAAATAAAAAACAACCAACAGATAGTAAAAAAAGAAAAAAACATAGAAAAAACTCACACACAAAAACACGAATTAACACAAACATACATAAACATAATAAAAATAACAACAAAAACACAAGAACAATAACAAAAAACACAAAACAACAAAAACATAAGAACAACAAAAAACAACACAAAAATAAAATAAAACAAAAAAAATATACACACCACAAAAAATAAAATAAAAAATAAAATTGAACATAACAATGATCTTTATAGACCAAAAGACTTTTAAGACAAGAATCAACAGAGGAAACAAAAGAAAGAATATTTTGAGCTAGGGAACTAAAATACCCTGACCGAACTAAAGAGAAGCAAAAATAAAGCAAGAAGAAACTAAGAACCTTCAAAACTGGAGCCATATAAAGAAATGATAGAAATAAGAGCTCCCTTATTTGTGAATCCCACCATCTAGGAGGGTGGCCATAACAAGTAATATCACCTTTGTCAAAATACCAATTAGCTAAAGCATCAACACTCTTGTTTTGATTTTTGACCACATGATTGTAATAAACTTTCAAAAATCCCATCTGGATTAGTTGAATCTTCTCAACAATTCTTTTTATTCTCCAATCAACCTTATGATTCTTAGAAGGATTCTTCAAAATATTAATCATGAGTTGAGAGTTAGACTCAACTAACACCTTTTCCCATCCAACCTTAGTAGCTTCTTGAAGGCTTTTGAGGATACCATACCCTCAACAAGGTTATTGGAAAAAATATCCAAATTCTCAGCAAAAGTAAAAACTAGGGAGCCATCTAAAAGTCTATCAATTCCTCATGCACTAGATTTTCTAGGGTTCCCTCTAGAGGCTCCATTAGTATTGAATTTATCAAAATCCTTAGGATGAGGTTGCAAATTTCTAGTCTTGTCCATAATACAAATACTTACATTCCATTTAAGTTGGTTGCCCTTATAATATTTAATATTTAATATTTAATCTTTGCATCACTTGATCCCATATTTGGTGGAAGTTTTTGGGGTGATTAAGGAGATGATGGACTGATTCAACTAAGTTGGCTTTGGTATTTTGCCAAATATAGTGAATATCCTTCCTATATTAATTAAAAATTTGACTATTCCTTTCATTCCAGATATTCCAAAGAAGAATGGTAGAACCAATCCAAACTAACTGCCTAATAAAATGATCAACACCCTCTTGTTTATGCCAATCCCTCCAAAGTTGTTCAAACGTTAAAAAATGGACCATTGTAAGCCAAGTAAAGTGGTCATTCTCCTCCAAAGCTCAGAGGCTAAAGTACACTCAATAAAAGTATGACTAAGAGTTTCTACATTCTCTCCACACATTTCACATATAAAAAGGGCCATGACAACCACACTTCATAATTTGCTCACCAGTAGCACCCTACGATGCAATAAAAGATAAATAAATAACCTCACTTTAGGCCAGATCTTTTGAGCCCACAATTGAGAAAAGATGTCAGAATATTGGTTAGGATTATTATGGCATAAGTTCAAATAACCTTGACCAATTGAATACTCACCCTTAGTAGTTTTGTTCCATCCAAAATAATATTTTTCATGGGACCAAGAGAGAGACCTGATATGAAGGATGCCTTGGATATCTTATCTTTGCCTTTCTAGGATTTGAATAGCTAGTCCTCAATAGGGATCCAATATCTACCAACCTTTGAATTACCAATATGGTACTTATAGTAATTAGCCACCTTTATCCAGTTAGCTCGGTGAAGCTCCTCCATCCAAGGCCTCCAATCAGGAAACTGAGTTATCAAAGGCTTGTGACTATCTCAAGAATCTGTCCAAAAATTTACCTACTGATCATTATGAATGATCCAATATAAATTTTTCTTTATCAAATCCTCACCAGTATTAAGAACTATTAATATGGAAGAACCTTTGGTAGGAATATGATAGCGAACAAGGTCTTCAAGACTTTTTTTCTCAGCATATTTAGCACGGAGATTATTGGCCCAAAGAGCATTGGTGTTATGAAACATCATCCAATATAATTTAGTATCTAATATTTGTTGTTATTAATAGAAGACCATAATTCTAACCCTGCTTCATTCTTAGGAAGACATAAAGTGTCTCATTTCACCAAGGCCCGTTTTATTTTCTCCTTAGTACCACTCCAAAGGAATTGATGACTGATTTGATCTAGTTCTCGAAGAATAACCTTTGGGATATTCAAAATGGAAGAAACATAAATAGGAATAGCTTTAAGGAATGATTTTACCAAGGTGATTCTACCCCCATAAGAAAGCCACCTATTTGTCCACATTCCAATTTTCTTATTGACTTTGTCCAACAACCAATTCCAGTTTTTTTTTGCCTTTTAATATTTATGGGAATAGCTAAATAAGTGATTGGAAGGGAGGACTTATTATATCTTAATTTATCCAAGACCATGGAATCTTGTCTGGAAGAGCAGTGAAAGAAAATAACTTTAGATTTGTCTTCATTGATTAGCTGCTCAATAGCCTTAGAAAAATAGCTAATGATTTGCTTAATATTAGAAGCTTCCTTAACTATAGATTTACCTAAAATAGTAGAGTCATCAACAAATTGAATATGAGAGATAGGTCTAGCTCCATGAGCAATGGTAAATCCCTCAAGGGTTTTGTTTTCCTTCTTTTTGGTTATAGTCCTACCCAAGCATTCAACAAGAATGATGAATAAATAAGGGGAAAGCGGGTCACCTTGCCTAATACCTCTAGAAGCTAGGAATGACTGAGAAGGTATACCATTGATAAGAACTAAGTAGGAAACTAAATAGATACATCCCATAATCCAATCCATCCAATCCTTAGAGAAACCAAATTGCCTCAAAAATTTTATAAGGAAGTGCTAATCCACTCTGTCATAAGCTTTGAATAAGTCTAACCGAATGAACATGGAAGGAGATTTTTGCATATCCATGGAATGGATGGCTTCCTAAGCAAGAAATACATCATCTAATATTTGACAGCCTTCCACATAACCCCCTTGCTCAGGGGAAATAATCTTATGCAAAATAGGCTTCAACCTTTTTGCCATGATCTTAGGAATGATTTTGAGGAGAACATTACATAAAGTAATAGGTCTAAAAGCTGAGATGTGATCAACCTCTTGAGATTTTAGAACAAGAGTAATATATTTTATTGATAACCTTAAATATTTCTTTGGCTTTCCTAGCTTCTTCCACGACCTCTAATAAATTAGCATGAAGGATATCCCAGAACTCTTGGTAGAACTCAATGGTAAAACCATCAGGACCTAGGGTTTTCCCTTTTTACATTTAAAAAACTACATGTTGATGTTCATTGATAGTAACAGGAGCAGTCAAAATAGAGTTCTCCTCGAAAGTGATAAGATAAGGGATTACTTGAAGAACATTTTTTTGAGAAGCTGAGTCAAGAGGAGTAGTAGAAAAAATATTGGAAAAGTAATTGACAACAATAGATCTCATGCCATCCCAAGTATAGACAACATCTCCATAATCGAATTTCAAGGAAGAAATAAAATTGTGAGATCTATGAGCAAGAAGAGATTTGTAGAAGAAATTTGTGTTTTTATCTCCTTTGAGCCATTGAAATCTATATTTTTGCTTCCATAAGAGTTCTTCTCTTTTTTCCCATTCCTCTAACTGAGTTGTGAGTTTAATTTCATCTGCACTTCTATTCTTTGTGAGGCCATATAAATGGATTTTATTATTAAAATTTTCAAGTTGAGAAATAATTTCATGTTTTTTTTATGAACATTCCCAAACTCCTTCAAGTTCCAAGTCTTGATTTTGGATTTAATATAATGCAGTATTTTAGAAAAAATGAACATCTTAGTCCCATACCTAGGCTTACCTTCATTCCACTAATGTTGCACATGAGGTCTAAAGGAACTATCTCTAAGCCACATTAATTGAAAATGAAAATGAGAGAAACTCGCATTGGTTTTCCACATTTCCACCATGACTGGCCAATGATCCAAACTAGCATTATTAAGAGTCTTCACTTTAGGAATGTGACCATGGATTAAAAAATTTTCAAAGAGAAAAAACCTATACAATATCTCCATTATACATGCTAAGCCTTGTCTTCTATTAGACCAAGTCATAAGTCCATTATCTGGTTGGATGTCCACAAGATGAAGGTTTGCAATATATTCACTTATGAGGTCAATGATTTTGTCCAAATTTCTATTTCCTCCTATTTTCTCATCTAGAGAGAGGATGGTATTGAAATATCCTCCAATAAAGATCCAAGCTTCAAAAAAATGAGAGATAATATGAGTTATATTCTTTCACTATCTTCTTTTTCCTCCAAATCAGTCAGAGCATAAACAGTAATGTAGAGCATAATTTAATTGGAATGTCTACTTTGAATAACTATAACCAAAATACCCCAACTTCCAATCATATGGTGAATAACTACCTCTTTTGGGTCCCAAATACAAGCAATGCCAAAAAAGTCCCCTAGGAACTGAGGGAAACCACTTTTTCAGTTGGAAAATTTTTACTAGCAATTTAGTCCATATTGTCCATTGACATCTTCATTTCTTGAAGGAAAACAAGATGTGGATGATTTATCTAGATCATTCTTCTAATTTCATTTTCTTTTGAATGACTCCCTTTGAGTCCTCTAATATTCCAAGTTATGATCTTCATTAATGGCAGTTCTAAAAAAGTTGGGAAGGGCATTAATCTTACCTTCCTCTACAATATTTTCACCTTCTTTTACCATATAATATTGATTCGTCTTGCAACACTGCATTTTGATTAGAATACATATTTAGTTTTTTCTTCCCTAATTCTTGACTTACTCCAATTGAATCTGAGATGGCTTCTAACCTTGAATAATGCTCATACACAACCAAAATTTTACTAGAGGGTTTAACAATGTCTATATTGGAACCTATATTATTTGAAGTTTTGACATTTAAAAGATTATTTTTCTTGTGTAAATTTTCTCCATTTTTTCTATTGAAAACCTTTGAATTGTTGGTTTATCTCTAAGTTCTTCCCTTCATATTTATATTGTGTTTCTAAAATTTCCTTTTCCACTATTTCCCCTTCATCACTTGGGACATCATTTGTGGAAAGGATTTTAAACATATTAGCACATGACCTTGATTGATCCTTCATAACTAGAATTTTCTAAGTGTTTTTCTTCTTAGGTAGTTGGAAACCTACCGAGTTTATATCTTCTTTTTTTTATTTGGAATTTTATTTGGGCAATCATTAGCCAAATGACCATATTCATGGCAAATTCTACAACGAAAAGGAAAGTTCTCATAGTCCACTACTTGCTCCCAAATATCTTCCACAAATTGTAATGTGATCTTTTTAGGTAGGGGTTTGTCAAAATCCATTAAAACACAAATCCGAGCATAAATAATATGTTCAAAATTTTTAGTACAATCAACAGTCATCATAAAAGTTCCAAAAGAGTTTCCAATTGAAGAAAAAATAGTAGGATTCCAAAATTCAATAGGGAGGCCAAAGAGTCTAACCCACACGGGAGCTATAGAAGGCATCTCTTCTTCGGCTTTAAATTTAGTATGCCAGGGCTTCATGAAAAGTCCTGCCCTTCCAAAAAACCAGAGACCCCCTTGAAAATTTTTCTCTCTATCTTCATTATTTGTAAATAAAAAAATAAAATAACCATTTGGATAAATAGAGATTTGTAACTCACCTTTAGTTTTCTAGCTTTTTTTAGCCCAAACTTTGAAAGCAGGTAGGCTCGAATGAAAACCCACTAACCAAAAAATTAGTCCTCTTTTTTCTAGATCTTCAATGTCAGTCTGAATGTTACACATATCAATATTACCAATAGGAGTTCCATCAACTGCTTTAAGACATCCTGACTCTATTTTCCTAGGATCAATATTGGGCATTCTTAGAGGTATATGGGAAACCCTAAGATTAATATTAGCATTGGGCTACGGTTGTCTACCATGGAGGGTATCCCTAAAATTTATTTTTGGGGCTGAGTATTCAAAATTCTTACCCTTGATAGGGTTTTCGTAGTAGATTTATTTTGTGGGTGCACCTTAGCACCAGATTCACTTGAGATCTGAGCCATTTTTTGATCATCTACTTGAAACTTGTTTCATGATATTTTTAATTCTTGCCCTAGATGTCATGGAAATGTATGGTTTTCACTTTTATTTTATGCAAAAAATTGGAAGCCTTTGTCACTCAATTTCATAGCATGATTTGTTGAAAGACAGATTTATAACCCATCTTATATCCCTTACAACATATCCTACTAAAATATTGAGTATAAACCATAAAAATATTTGCCGCTAGGGCTCGAAGGCCCTAAAAACCAACCTCTAGATCTGCTTGCACTCAACCCAGATGAAACCCTCACACATCCTCTTGCCAAAAATCTCATTCACACATAGGGATGCACTAGGATATGTGTTGCTCCAAATGATCTAAAAATTGATGGAGACATTCTAGGGTTTTTCAGGCATCTACCCTCAAAATTTTCACAAATATGGAGATTTTCAATGCAAATGCACAACTCTTTATATTTTAAAATTATAAATTATTCCTAGATGGATTTTCACAATAACAATAATTTTTTTCCTTCCTACAATAGTTTTTGATCAAGAGAATATCATGGGGATGCATATGTGTGTGTAGGATCTTCTGAATATTGTTGTAGATGATTGATATACCTATACACAGCCAACAAGAATTAATATACAAGATATGCCCACCTAAGTTGATTAATAGCTTATACAAGATAAAAACCATAGTAAAATAAAAATATAATTACTCCTATTAGAATAAAAATGCATGAAAATACCAAATTATACCTGTTGTTGTGCAAAACTATCATTGAAGATGCTACTAAAATTATTGTTTTGTGATAGAGGTGACACCATGTCCAAGGAGGTGGTAAAAAAAATTGAGACCATATCAAGGGTGGTGGTCTCAAAAATATTACTAAAAACTAAAAAATAATAGATCCAAGAGCTTAAAAATAGTGTTAATAGAGTGGAGGGAGGATGCATAGGATGGTATGTGAGCTAAAGCAAGTGTTGGGAAATGATTTTGGTAGCATATTTAAAATGGCCTCCCCTACCTTGGACATGGCAAAGGATATTGTTGCGGGCCAAACATAGGTTAAATTTGATCCTATTGTGTCACTGCCCGTGCATTTAAATTTGTAAACTTTAGAAGTGTCTCAGACAAGATCGTTTACAATACCTACTTCTAAGATGAGTCTAGCTAATTTTATCATTGAGGGGTTTAAAATAACAACATTCATTCATCCACACCACAATAGTCTACGTATGAATAATTAGATCCTTGGAAATTAAATATTCATACATGCATAATTAAATAGACATGAAAATAATTTTACTATGGCAATGAAAATAATAGTACAGAAAGCAAACCTATGAAAGCAGGAAACTGATATAGGAAAGCACAAGTAAAAGGGAAGGAATACTAGCTTGGAGTGGTCCTAGGCTCTAGCAGCTCCCTTCTAGCTGAACACGTGATTAGGAACTCTCAAAATTTATTATAATTGCAAGATAACTATTACAATACTTCTATCTCCTTAGAATAATGAATAAATTATGGATATTCTATATGTTATGGATGTTTTGGATGATTATCAGAGAGGTTTGTGTATGTTTATATAGCACACACACAGATATTCTATTACAATTAAGTTACAACAATAGTTCAGTCTAGACTAAACTTAGATAGTCTGGTAACCCCAATCAGCATCTGCTAAAAATAGGCATCGTTCCTAACGGTGGTGTGTTCGCTAATTGGTTTGAGTTGCTTGAGATGGATCATGATTCACCTAGCATAGGTAAGATGTTCTCATCCATTGGTGCAATTCCTAGAATTGTCTTATGTGATGTGGAACTGGAATTGCACCAGTAAACACTGCCCACGTTACTTTATTTGGTCAACTGGCAAAGAATTAAGGCACCTTCTCTATGAGGAAGGTGCTTCCTCAAGTGCTTTGGTAAGCACCTTATTTATGCATAAGGTGCATACTTATGTGGAGTGCCTTCTTCATGTGGAAGGCACCTACTAATGTTGGGTGTCTTCTTTATGAGGAAGGCGCCTTACCTTGTATGGGATGCCTACCTTATGCAAAAGGTGCCTAAGTATGTCAGGTGCCTTATTTATACGAAAGGCACCTACCTTATGTTTATACCTTCCTTGAAGAGGAAGGCACCTATCTTCTCTTGGCACCTTCCTTGAAGAAGAAAGCACTTAACCACCATGCCTTTATCCCAAAATAAATAGAGTGCGAGGTCCATGAAGGACCTCAACTGATCCAAATCTGTCAAAACCAACTACATTTCCACACAAACACACTCAACACACAAATTATATAACACACAAAATTATATTAAATAATTACATAATAATTCATAAAAGTACATAGTTCCTATTATATTGTCGCATAATAATCAATGAAACTCATACAAAATATGAGCATTTTTAAAGCTTATCATCCCCCCATGCTTAACATATGCCATTCCATCATGGCATAAAAAATATAGATATATTTTCATACTCCTCATTGTTGTCATTTTCCAGTAGATCTGGCTGTACCTGTGACCCGTGATCACTTTTTCTGTGGATTGGTATCAGGATGTGCGGTCTTTATTTTCCTTCATGGAACTGTGGTGTTGAGGTGCCTAGCTTCTATTATCTACCTCTATTCAATCCCCTGACTCTGCCTATTCGGGTTTCCCACCCCGGCTGCTCCTGGAGGTAGTATAGCTAACATAGTCCCTACTACCTGGAATGCAGCTTCTGTAACCTGCCATAGGTCAGCATTCAAAGGTCTAACAACTGCAAGAAAGATTTCATAATTGCCCCTCCTAAGACGAACTACCTAGGCCTTGTGTAATTGGGTTGCTTCAAGGGTAAGCCCTGCATTTTCCTTTGCAATGTCTGCGGCTTCTAATTCAGGCTCGTATACCCCCCATCTCTCAAAATATTTTTGCATTTTAGAGGGGCGTCCACCCATGGTGCCTTCCTTAACCTCATCCTCTGTTTTCCTTCCCTAGCTTCTCAGGAAGGTGCCTTCTTATAATGAAGGTGCCTAACCCTAGCATTGAATTCTAGGGTTGGAAAGGTATGTTTCTCGAGCCATAACATTAGCATGATATTTTGGCCATGGAGGGGTACATGATTTTTTATGGCGACGTTATTTTTTGGTACTGCATAGTTCATGAAAAATTATATAAAAATTTAATTGAAGTTATGCGCGTACCTGATTGGATGCTTTGTGTGTCACAAAAAATGGTGATTTTTTAGTCTGTGACACGGAGGATGGGTATTTTGCATGTTTTTATTATGTTGAACTTGTTGTTGCATTGTTCGGGGTTCGATGCCAAAGACATACCCATGATTGGCTTAAAAAAATTTGTCCATCATCCTTGGGGTGTGTACGAGAATCTCACATCATATCTCTGTAAGATTTTTGGTTGGGGTGGATTTCCATCATGTGGGATGATGGTTGTTATCTGGTTGAAGATACAAAATTTACTACATCGCCTTAAGGGCATTCCATTGCAATGTAAAGCAGTTAAAAAGCATTCAAAAGGGAAAAGAACATAAACTTGTAATCTATCAAAATGAAGCAAAGTGTGTAATAAAATGGTGGATTTCTCCTCTTATTCATTCATTAGTAGCTTCAAATGTGATATTACAAACATCCCCTTGAGGGCCTTTTATAAATTGATACATTCAACATTACAAGGTTTCAAGGGATCTAGTCCCTTGAAAGGGGCCTCAAAGCGATGTAAACTATGGTTTAGTATTTGTAAATCTTGCATCCCACAATTGAGAGCTATCCTTCAACCTGTTATTTTGGTATTCTTAGCTCCTTCCTTCTGCATAGAACACCTGCACCTACACACAAGGGACTACAATGGGGTTAATAGCACCTGTTTCATAGAATGGATATAACATAGAAAGCATAGTAAAAGAGGCAAATGCTACAACCAAATGAAATGATATACATATATAAAAACTAATCTACAGTAAGCATATGCATATATAAATATGATTTAAACACAAATAAGCAACTTTGGAAGCAATATTAAAGGTGAAATTGTGCTTGACTGTTGGCCATCCCGGGGTGAGCCAGATAGACCTGCAACATTGGGGATCACCAAAATGACATCAAAATGCCTCCAAACTACCTCAAATTTGGACCATATGTTCTTTAGGACATTATTAATGGGACTATGGAGGAAATTCTCTAAAATTACACCCTATTTTGTGGTCATGTTGGGGTGTGCCATAGGCAGATTGCTAGTTGTCCCCAGGTGGGGCAGTTAAAAAACTACCTAAGTTTTATCACCTATGGCCTTGGTAATTGGTCCAAAAGTGGTATGGGGTGTTTTCAACATATGGGGCCAAAGAATACTCCAATTTTTCCAGTTTGGGTTTGGTGGTTTGAGCCTATTTTCCCCTAAAATCACCTTCGAATGAAGAGGGTTTCAAGGCCAAGGTGAGGTGGGTTTAGGTTTGCAAATTTTGGGATATAATTTGGGTAGCACTTCGTTGCTCTATTCTCCAAATTCTCCTATTTTTAAAAATGGGAGTTTGGAGCTATTTTTATAGCCCAAGAGGGCACCTAGGGCAAAATGTCATCTTTTTTGTGCAGGGCAAGTTACGCCATGTGTCCTAATTGTGTCATGGCATGATTGGGAGAAGGTTGCCTATTTGGGTGCTCCCAATAAACTATCCTACTATCCATCAGTAGGTACCCAATCAATTTGGGGTGATTGGACATTCTAATGGAAATCTTGGATTGCCTTTTAGCACATCCTTTGAATTTTTCTTTGGTCCAGTTAGGGGCCATCCCACCTAAGGACGGTTACTTATGGTCATCCCTAGGTGGGACAGTCACCAACTGTGGTTGTCCCTGGGTGGGACAACCACTAGTAGGAGCCCTAAAACTGCCCCAGACTGCTAGGAACCCTCCAAAATAAGTTTTGGAGGCTTTTGAAAAAACATTTCTAGCATATAGGGGTGCCTAATAATGCCATATGTTGTCGATAAGAGGGCATATGTAATGCACTGATAGTCTTATCTGATTTATGCGATTTAGGTGTCTACAGATACCCCATTTTTGGGATGCGTGATGTGAAACAAAGCATTGAACAAAAATAGATCACTAAATTATTGAATGATAAAGGTTTTTCATTAACCTAATCAACTTTGGATGCCTTCATTGTAAAAAAGCATACATTTTTGGAATCCTTTCTATTGACATAGTCGAAGGATCGATTGCAGTTATACCTTTCAGTTGTGCTGTAGTAACAGTCTTATGGGGCTTAGGGCATACTAGGTCTTGGTGCCTTGTATTCTTGTAAACCTTTACATGGGTCAATTATCAAGGTTTCAAGGAGGTCAAGCCTATTTAATTTTCTTCTTATGCTATTTATTTTCCCCAGCATGGGCTTGCAAATTTATCTCTAGCCAAGATTCTTTTGAATGCATGGAATTTATATTTCTGAATGTTTTAATGTTTGATTTTATTTTTGAATTCATTATGATGACTATACCCTCAAGTTATGATTATATTATGGTACAAAAAATTCTAAAGTGATGATTTGCTTGACACATATGACTTAATTAGGGTAACTCCTTATTTTACCCATGGTACTATATACTTGTTCGGAGGTGATTTTTGACTATTTTGATGAATAGTTTTGGAAGTAAAATGCCCAATATATCATTCCCATGGGGTGGTCAATCCATGGATACATTCTTGAGGACTAAAATAGAGCCTTTTTATGCATCCAAAATTATTATAGGTTTAGTGTAGATCCCTCCCAATTTCTTGTCCATTTTGCCTTTTTTTGTGGGTTTTTAGCCCATTTTTTGATATTTTTGATGTTTTTAAGTGCAATTTTCTTGTGACCATAATATGTGGGGATTAGGGTAGTATTTTTTAACATCCCATGGTGTTAAATATAGACAAAAGTGTGCTCTTCCCACCCAGGAGCGGTTGGCTTCTTTTGGAGCTATAAAAGGCCAAAAAGGGCCATTTTGGCTCATTTGTGCAAATTGCTTGGAGAAGTTGTAGAGGAGAGGAGGTAGGATAGATTTTTATGAAGTGTAGAACTGCTAAAATTTTAACCCACAACATGATTCAACCAACAGATGCATCGGGTGATGGAGCCAGTGTGAAATGGGTATGGATTACATGCTTCCTTTGCCCTATTTTATTAATTTTTTGTAATTTTTGCTCTAATTTAATGACTACATCCACACCCATGATTTAAGAAACCTAGGAGGACTGAAATACATAAAATTTAACCTTAGGAATTCTTTATTTGCAAAAAATTAGGGTTAAAAATCAATTGTTCTGTATATTTAAGGTTTTTAGGGCATTTTTAAGGGTCAAATTGACCCTATTTTACTCCTATTTGGGGACCATCCCTATGAGGGACGGTTACTAGTGGATGTACCTTGGTGGTATGGCTACCTAATTAGGGGCTGTCCTTGGGTGGGACAACCAAAAACTGGGCTATAAAAGGCCCTTTTTTATGTGTTTTTTAGTGTTTTTATAGCAAAACTTCACATTTTAAGGGCTTGTTTGACACCCTGATTTGTATGAGCAAATAGTTAGGAGTCAGTACGGGGTACCGAGTCTATTTAAGGTCATTATAGACCATTTTACTACTGCATTCTTGTATTGGCTCAATGCCATCGGTTTGAATCAAGTTACGTAGTTAGATCCCGTCGTGGGAGACCGTGCCTATCTGACTGCTTTGATAGACCTATGGGACCCTTGCACTAAAACTTTCCATTTAGCTATGGGGGAGATGAAAGTGACACTAGAGTACATATATAAGATACTATGTATTCTAATAGAGGGGTTCTAGATAGTATCTTCTATGATAGAGTGACGAGAGGTCATAGTACAGAGGTACTTCGATGCATCTTGGGAGGATGTCCTGACTGATATGATTAGTGGAGGGATTTCAATGTCTAGATGGTACCATGAGGGTGTGCTTGGAATTAGGTACACTTTTTTGATGACCTTTATCAACAACATGCTACTACCTGACTCTTTAGGAGCTAGGTTCCCATGGAACCTAATAGATCTGGTCTTTACTCTAGTTGATTGTACATAGGAGGAGACGTGTTACATTACAAATATTATGAGCAGTCGGCCATAATATTTAAATAATTTTATTGCATATATAGATAGTTTCCAAGAATAGGGTTTAATCATCTTATCTCTTTATATTTTTCTCAATTTATCATTTGCATTCTCGTACAGGGTGAGCCCACCTCAAGTGGCGAATCACATTCTTATTATTGTTGTCAATTATTTATGTGTACTCTTTATCTATTTGAGTGTCTGATATTATTCAACAAGCAAGTTAATTTTAATTAATTAAGAAGATCAGGGAAGGTGTTCCCTACCAAGTGGTATTAGAGCTAGCGATTTGGGGGTGTGGCAAGTCACCAGGACTTCCTTCGCAAATGATAGCTGAACTGCAAAACAAATTCCATCTTCGTAGAAATCGATAGGGCAGTGCCACGGGTTATCAGTTCATAGGTGATAGGCGCAACGCTATGGGGTTGTCAACTGGGCAGTGCCAAGCGGGATCGCAATTCTTGCAGCAGCAGCAATGCGGTTCTAAAAATCTGAAACACCTTCATAGCAGGAAATAGGAGGATTCTGAATCCTGAACGCGCTCAGTAATTCCGAACGCCGGTTACGAACTGGGGAGGAATTCTTCTGTTGTTGGGTCTTCAACAAGGCCTTCAAATCATGGGAGGAAGGAGCTTAATCATCCTCAAACACATGCAACCATCGAAGAAATTTGTAGGAATCGTCTCAAAACGTTGCAGCTACCGTATTTGCTCCCAACCAATCAAAACGCACAAAATTAATAAAATTTCTTCCTAAAGCTAAGGTTAGCGATTCTTTTATTTTTTAAAAACATTCATCCCAAATTCATTATCCCACATTCATGGGGAGTTTCAGTGATTAAAATTTTATAAGGCCCGTGGTTGCATTGGTGAATTGTGGCTTTGGCCACACGGCTTACCTCCCGCGCGTAGCCAAGCCCATTACCTTGCACGTGTCTGTGTTGGTTCTGTCATCTGTCATCTAGACGTTAGAATCTGGTTTTTGTTGTCTATCATTAGCATCTAGTCCTGTCATTAGCATTTAGTTTCACGATAGCTGTTAGAATTTGGTTTCTATCGTTAGTGTCTGGTTTCTGTCATCTAGCCGTTAGCGTCCAATTTCTATCGTTAGCATCTGGTTTTTGTTGTTAGTGCCCGATTTCTATTGTCTAGCTATGGCTCATCTTGCCTCATCTAGTTGACATGTTGTTTGTTATCCCTCATCATGTCTTGGTCTTGTCCATCATAGAGTCGTGTCTCTCTCAAATGAAATTGTCAAAAGTTGTCAAGAAATTGTCAAAAAAAAAAACTATTCAAAGTGGTTGTTAAGGAGGCAAGCCAATATTCAAATCTACGTCATAGTGGGAGCGATAGTTGAAGCGGAATCCAAATTTTTGCTAAATTCAACCAAATTTTGTAGCAGTCAAAGCTCAAAAGCTCCTAAGCAGGTTATGCTAACAAGTGCATGAGCAAAAGGTGGACCAAAGGATCTGACGGTCGACTATCAAGCTCGGAGACGACCAATAACAACGCACGAAGACCTCATCGAAGCCCAGGTACAAAAAATTCTCCTTCTCCTTTCAAAATTGGTAGTTATAATCCACATCATCCATTGGTAGACCCTATGGCTACTAACCCTCCCCCAACTCATGAAAACATCACACAAGGAGACTCAAGTAACTCGGCCATTACCACGGATGAAACTCTTCGACTCTTACTAGATGGTATGCACGAAATTAGTGTCAACCTAAAAAACCTAGCGAGCGCACAAAACTGACTTAATCCCAATACTAATCCCCAAAATCACTCCCATGCACAAAGGAATGAAGAAAATGACGACCAGGATGATGATTGGGAGCAGCAAAGAGGCAATCCGGATAATTACAGGGATCGCTATCATAGACAACGGTATAACCAAGATCAGGAAAGGGATATGGGTTATCACCAACCGAGAGGCCCTAATAATTTTCCACGCATTGATATGCCCACTTTTGAGGGTCATGATCCTCGTGGTTGGATAGCCAAAATGGAAGGCATTCTCGACTTATACCAAATTAAGGATTTTGATAAAGTCCCTTTCGTTGCATCAAAATTAGGCACTGAGGCCTACCAATGGTTCGTATGGCTTAAGCGAGAGAAAGGAGCTACTATTAACTGGAAAAAATTCACTACCTATTTTTTAGAAAGATTTGATGAAGGAGCTACATCGTCATACATAGTAAGACTGTTATCTCTTAAACAAGAAGGATCGGTTAGCGAGTTCGTTTCGAAATTCACTAGTTTACTACCATATACTTTAGACCTCAGTCCCGACACAGTGGTAGGAGCTTTTTGCAATGGATTGAAAGAAAATATTAGGGTGGAGGTGGACATTCAAAATCCAACCACGCTGAACGATTGTATAAGAATAGCCAAGCTGGCTGAGAAGAGAATTCAGTTGTATGCACGACGTGAAACTTATAGTCATCCTTCGTATCGCAACAATTCCTTTCGTAGAAATGATCAACCATCAAGATACTTTTGCTATAAATGTCGCACTCATCATCCCAGGGAACAAGCATGTTCCCAAAAACAAAACTTTCATATTGAATGCGATCAATATGAAGGAGAAGAGGAAGAAACTTACCACCAAGAAGAACCTATGCAAGAAGAACTACCAAGTACTCTAGAAGAGAAGGAAGAGGATACAATGGTGATCTCCATGCATGCCCTCATGGGGTTAACCGCCCACCATACCATCAAGGTACCAGGATTTCTCTGCTAGAAAAAGGTGAATGTGCTAATTGATTTCGGTAGTACCCACAATTTTATCGACATCAAAACAGCAAAAGCTTTGAATTTATTCATTAACTCTTCCAACAAAGACAAATTCCAAGTTCTAGTGGCCAATGGGGTGAACGCGCAATGTGTTGGTCGAACATCTCAAGTTTCCATAAAAATGGGAACTTATACCTGGTTTGGATCCCTTTTCGTCATGAATTTAGGGAACTCTGATGTCATTTTGGGAGTTGAATGGTTGGAAACATTAGACACGGTTAGCTTCAATTTCAAAAAATTATTTGTGGAATGGAAGGAAAACGGACGAGTCATTCGCTTACAAGGCATTACTACTCCATCACAAATGGTGAGCTCTCATAGTATGGAGAAGATGTTAAAAAAGGGTGGATATGGATTTATAGCTCAAATTAATTGTTTGGAAAAACAATCTTGAGCAACTTTGGATATTACTGCTCTAGATTTACGAGACATCATAACAAATTACGAAGAGGTTTTCCAAGAACCTAAAGGATTACCACCTAAACGATCTCATGACCATGCCATCCATTTGATTCCAGGGAGTGTCCCACCTAACAATCGTCCTTACTGCTATCCTCAACCACAAAATATACAAATCGAATAGATCGTTCAGGATCTGCTAGATCATGGAGTCATTCGTCGCAGCACTAGCCCTTATTCCTCACCTGTAGTTCTGGCTCGACGAAAAGATAACTCTTGGCGTATGTGTCCTGATTTTCTTTCTCTCAATAAACTCACTATCAAGGACAAATTTCCTATCCCTGTCATAGATGACCTACTAGATGAGTTGCATGGTGCAAAATTTTTTACAAAATTAGACCTTCGCTCAGGATTTCACCAAATCCGTGTCAGAGAAGAAGATATTCCCAAAACTACTTTTCGTACTCATGAAGGTCATTACGAATTTTTGGTCATGCCTTTTGGTCTCACCAATGCACCATCCACATTCCAAAGTCTCATGAACCAAGTGTTTCGTCCACTCCTCCGTAAGTTTGTGTTAGTTTTTTTTTATGACATTCTCATATATAGCAAAACATGGAAGGACCATTTACATCATGTGGATAAAGCCCTTCACATTTTACATAGAGAAAAGTTATTTGTCAAACGTTCCAAATGTTCATTTGGTGTCCAAGAAGTCGAGTATCTTGGTCATATAGTTTCACACGAGGGCGTCAAAGTTGACCCCAATAAGATTAAGGCAATTCAAGAATGGCCTTTACCTAAAACCATCAAGAAACTTCATGGTTTTTTGGGTCTCACGGGCTACTATCGCAAGTTTGTACAAAATTATGGTAAGATTGCAGCACCTCTCACAGCACTCACAAAGAAGGATGCTTTTCGTTGGTCGGAAGAGGCTACTCAAGCCTTCGAAGCTCTTAAGGAGGCCATGTGTACAACTCTAGTTTTAGCAACTCCCAATTTTCACAAACCATTTATTATCGAATGTGATGCGTTAGGAACAGGAATTGGGGCTATATTAATGCAAGAAGGTCATCCGTTGGCATTTGAAAGTAAACAACTCTCCAGGAAAAATTTGGGAAGATCAACATACGAAAAAGAAATGTTGGCTATTCTTCACGCAGTAGAAAAATGGAGACACTACCTAATCAGTAGTCGCTTCATTATAAAAATAGATCATAGTAGTCTCAAACATTTTCTTGAGCAAAGGTTTTCCTATCCGGAACAAAATAAGTGGTTAACCAAACTATTGGGCTATGATTTTGTTATCGAATACAAGAAAGGGAAGGAAAATGTAGCCTATCAATGTCTTGTCCAGGAAATATGAAGACGAAGTAGTCATTAACGCTATTTCAGGTCCTTGCTCCCAATGGGTGAATCAATTACAAGATGAATGGTTGTCCAATAGCGAAACTGCTCAGATACTTCAAGAATTATCTATAGGGTCCTCTAAACACCCTTTGTTCTCTTATGAAGATAAAATCCTCTAGAAGAAGAACCGCATTTACATTCCACACAATTCAGAACTCAAATCGAAGATCCTCGACGAATCGCACGCTTCTCCATTAGCAGGACATTCAAGATTTTTGAAAACATATTTAAGGGTCAAACAATCATTTTGTTGGAAAGGATTAAAAGCAGAAGTCAAACAATGGGTAGCAGAATGCAAAGTTTGCCAATGCAATAAAGGAGAAATAGTCAAATCACCATGGTTGTTACAACCATTACTCATCCCTGAATGGCAGTGGGAACATATATCCATGGATTTTATTGAAGGTCTTCCAAAGTCAGAAGGCAGGACAGTAATCTTCGTAGTCGTAGACCGGTTATCCAAATACGCTCACTTTCAGGCTTTACAACATCCATTTTCTGCAAGCAAGGTGGCAAAGGTATTTATGGATTCAATTTTCAAATTACATGGTATGCCAAAAAATATTGTAAGTGATAGAGACCCCATCTTCACTAGTAACTTTTTGTGGGAATTATTTCGACTTAGTGGTACCAAATTGAACATGTCCTCAACCTACCATCCACAGACATATGGTCAAACAGAAGTAGTTAACAAATGTTTGGGTACATACTTAAGATGTTTCTCTCAAGATAAACAATACCAATGGAGCCAGTGGTTAGCATTGGCAGAATGGTGGTACAACACTTCTTACCATTACTCAATTAAGATGTCTCCCTTTGAAGCATTGTATGGCACCAAGCCTCCAACCGTCGCAGATTACGTACAAGGATCATCCAAAGTAGCCAAAGTGGATGATTGGTTCCAACAAAGGTAGTCTACACTCACCATCCTCAAAGAGAATTTAGTCCAAGCACAAAATCGTATGAAACAACAACAAGACTTGCACCGATCAGAGAGAACTTTTAATATAGGTGATTGGGTTTTCCTAAGGTTGCAACCTTACAAACAATCATCGTTAAGGATAAAGTCCAGCCAAAATTTGGCTCCACGATTCTATGGTCCTTACAAAATTGTGCGCCGCATTGGAGAAGTAGCCTATCAGTTAGAGCTACCTTCATCATCACGAATACACCCGGTATTTCATGTTTCATGTCTCAAAAAGGTAATTGGTCAGAAAGTGCAAAGTCAATCAGAATTACCAGTGCTCGATGAGGAAGGACGCATACATCTCCAACCTGAAGATATACTACAACACAGAATACGAAGACTAAGATCGCGCCAGATTCAAGAATTTCTCATCAAATGGCAAGACCTACCAGAGGAAGATGCCACATGGGAACATGAAAGTATTTTCTAGACATTTCCAGCTTTGAGGACAAAGCTTTCCGAGGAGGGGAGTCATGTTACAATACAAATATTATGAGCAGTCGGCCATAATATTTAAATCATTTTATTGCATATATAGATAGTTTCCAAGCGTAGGGTTTAATCATCTTATCTCTTTATATTTTTCTCAATTTATCATTTGCGTTCTCGCACAGGGTGAGCCCACCTCAAGTGGCGAATCACATTCTTATTATTGTTGTCAATTACTTCTGCGTACTCTTTATCTATTTGATTGTCTGATATTATTCAGCAAGCAAGTTAATTTTAATTAATTAAGAAGATCAGGGAAGGTGTTCCCTACCAAGACGATAGTGATGGCTTGGGGTCCTACTTTATTCGCATAGTTATACGATGAGCTATACGAGATCCACTATCATGGGAATAAGGGTTTGGGCTATAGCTTTATACCACAATCTTGGGCTTGGTAGCATATTGCAGTGGAGAGACCACAGGGACTACTGTGGACCACTGGAGTAGAGCTACCGGACAGGGATATTGGCTATGGAGAGCTATGGATAAGGTTGCATGAGTCAGTGCATAGACGATGCTATGTTATAGAGGTAAAGCAGTATGGAGAGGCTTTTGCATGACTTAGGATAGTGGATATCAAGTGGATACCCTTCAAGGATTGTCCTATCTGGGATGAGGCTTTGACACATCTATTCCAATTTTGACGAGGTAGGTGGTTAATAGGGCGACATGGCACAGAGCAAGAGTACTTATCTTATGATTATGCTATGATAGTTTGGGCTATGCCATGGATTACCTAGTGGGCTGATTGTATATCATCATCATGGGGATGAGAGGACTCTAGCATGGCCTATGGTAGAGGATTTGGGAGATGAGTCAGATTTTGAGGTTGCAGTCTCAGAATTAGATGATGCAGGTACTACAGAGGAGTATGATGCATGGTGGGTCATGTAGTAGTGGTGAGGGGAGGGAACACTAGGATGGGATGTAGCTATGAGGATAACGAATTCCTCTAGGGGTGATCTAGATAAGAAGGGTTTTGGTTTATCTCTAGATTATGAGGAGGTGGACACAGGTGAGTAAGTTATGCATCAACGTGTGTCAATGGATAGGGTGGAGCTGATAAATGTACAAGATCCAGTTGGCTTTGATGAGGGATACTTGGGAGATCAGGGTCTATAGGTAGAGTTAGTAGCATGAGATGCTAGGATTGCAGATCTATAGAGTGATCGAGATTTACTATAGGTACAAGTGCAGAGTGCACAGGAGGATATGGATAGATAGGCATCAGTGATAGCTACATTTTAGGCATAGGTTGAAAGACAGGGCCCTAACCATAGGGATTCCAATAGTGGTGAGCTAGCCAAGATGCAGGAGGAGATATCATATATCCAGGGTTTGGTAGTGACCTATCAGAATAGGTGTCTAGAGGAGTGGGCCTACATGGATACGATGGAGGATGAGATAGTGCTCTATAAGGGGTGCATACTAGATCGAGCATTACCTATTGGATCATAGCATATCTAGGGGAGTGGGATGGGAAACTCATCTACTCAGATGAAGGATCCAAGTACTTCTTATAGGATGGAGGTATCTGGAGGCAACAAATCAGGGGGAAGCAGGTCAGGGAGCCCATGATAGAATCATACTAAGAGCAGAGGAGAGATTCGAGGTACCAGTCCTACGTGACCATGGTCAGTGGACTCTGATGGTTCTTTTTGGTTTTTTGGATTGCGAAGTCGGATGACTCACTTTTATTGTAGCCTATGGGTAGTTTATGGACTATGATGTTGCTTTTGGCTTTTACATATATGGACATATATATATATATATATATATATATGAATTAGCTTTGATCATTATGTCATTTGGCTACTTTATGATATGAATGCAATTTTATATTTGCTATATGATGTTATGATAGATTTCTAACATGTATGCATGTATTTATCCGATGATGTGATTTGATGATATGTATATGTGGATGCTTCATTTTATATGCTTTTGTAAATTAAAAGGTATGCATAGAATAATCAATGGCCGTCTAAATATTATTGCTAATATTTAACTGATATCTATCCTAGATCATGAATATCACTTAATAAACAAAAGTGTTAAATGTGTATGACTGAAAGTAATGATTTGATTAGATTTAATTTTTGTATGATGGATTTACAATGACTATTTAACGCATTATATGCTAGCACCATAGACTATACAAAATGTATCTTGATTATTTTCATGTTATTCTAACACTTTATTTGATGGACATTGTAATTTTGACAAACATGTGATAGCATGATGTAAAATGGAATGGATAATGTGATGTGATATGATTTTATTTGATAGTTTTTAAGAGACTCAAACACTCTAGTTACCTAATCAAAATTCATATACTAACTATACAAGATATTTTGACAAAGTATGCACCTACTAAGATAACCAAGATAATAAATATCCCTGTGTGTGCATGTGAGTTCATTGCCATGATAACACATAAGATTACCCTAGTGCAAATGGGATTTATTCAGCCCATCGACACTAGATATCATTCTGCGAGTCTCATTATCCTGAGTTTTGTACTTATTTGGATTAGACCACTATATAACCTAGTTTACAACAAGCTAGATCATTCACATTCAAACATTTGTCTATACCTAAACAAGTTTCTTAAGTGATATACATATCATCATGTGAGAGGCTATCGCCATTGAAAAGCATGCTATCCACTAAACCTGTAATAAGGATCACCTTATGGTTATCTGATGCTGAAAATTCAAGGGATTCAAGATCCGGAGTCCCTATATTTCTTTGACTTTCTCAAGGGAATTTGCTCATTTTGATTTGTTGAGCAAGGGATTTTAATAGTGGTGAGAACCACTATTTCTTTCTTTGATTTTCCTAGTGATAATAATCAATGTTTCTTTATGCATATTTGGGAGTGATAATAATCACTATTTTCTTTGGAATATTTCTTTGAGATACTTGCCCCAATGTAGGGCAATGTATGTTTTCAATATTGGGGGAATAATAATCATTACTGATTTTATTTCCTTGGGATACTTACCCCAATGTAGAGTAAGGGATTTTGGGTAAGGAGGAACTTGTCCTTTTGTCAATTCTTAGCATATTTGAACCATTCACACAAGGGGATGAGAAAGATAAGCTTTTCGCTTGAAAGTAACCTAAACTACTTCATAAGTTTTATCTTTCTTTGTGCTAGACTTGGATTTTATTAATGTGAAAATTGTGTTGGGGTTTTGATGTATACCAAGCATTATCTAAGTAGGATTCTACCTTCTAAAAATCATGCTAGCTTTCTACAAAATATGAGAAGACAACTAGATATGGCTGAGTGACCGAAAACTTTAACTATGTTTATTAACAATGGCTAAGTGATGAAAAATAGACATATAATGTAACTGGTATATGTAATATAAACCAGTGGTATAACTGACATATGATAACAATGAATTTTTATCAGATGCCTAATGTATAGACCTGGTGCTATACATATATGATCAATTTTAAATTATGCATAATGCAATGATGAGTCTGCCTAATGCAACTATGATTATAATGCAAGTGATGAGAAATGCAATACAATGCAATATTTTTATATTTTGATGGTTTTCATGATTTTTTTTGTAATTTTGATATATATATATATATATATATATATATATATATGCATATGTACAAGTTGACCAATGGGCTTAATGAATGCCATTAGAGCTTTTTGGGTGACCAAAGGGCTTATAGATGCCTTTGGAGAATTTAGGTTTGACCTAGATAGTTGTAAACTACCTAGGAGCATTTTAGTTTGACCTAGATGGTCATAGACCGCATAGGGGCATTTTGGGTTGACCTAGATGATCATGTACTATCTAGGAGCATTTTAAGGTGACCAAAGGGCTTATAGATGCCTTTGGAGCTTTTTGGATTGACCTATATGATCATAGATAGTCTAGGAACATTTTTATTTGACCTAGGCGATGAAAAACTGCTAGGAGCATTTTGGGTGACCTAGGCGGGCAATGACACTTAGAAAGTGTCTACGACTACCTAGGAGCATTTTATTGTGACCAAAGGGCTTATGGATGCCTTTGGAGCATTTAAGGTTGACCTAGATGATCGTAGATAGTCTAGGAGATTTTTTATGTGACCTAGATGGTCAAAAACCGCTAGGAGCCTTTAGGGTGACCTAGGCGGGTAACGACACTTATAAAGTGTCTACGACTGCCTAGGGGTATTTTATTTTGACCAAATAGCTTATGGATGCCTTTGGAGAATTTAAGGATGACCTATATGATCATAGATAGTCTAGGGGTTTTTTTATGTGACCTAGATGATCAAAAACTGCTAGGAGCCTTTAGGGTGACCTAGGCGGGTAACGATACTTAGAAAGTATCTACATCTGCCTAGGATTATTTTTTTATGACCAAAGGGATTATGGATGCCTTCGGAGCATTTAAGGTTGACCTAGATGATTGTAGATAGTCTAGGAGCTATTTTATGTGACCTAGACGGTCAAAAACCACTAGGAGCCTTTAGGGTGACCTAGGTGGGTAACAACACTTAGAAAGTATCTATCACTACCTATGGGTATTTTGTTGTAACCAAAGGGATTATGGATGCCTTTGGAGAATTTAAGGTTGACCTAGATGATTGTAGATATTCCAAGAGCTTTTTTATGTGACCTAGATGGTCAAAACCTGCTAGGAGCCTTTAGGGTGACCTGGGAGGGTAACGACACTTAGAAAGTATCTACGACTACCTATGGGCATTTGGTTGTGACAAAAGGGCTTATGGATGCCTTTGGAGCATTTAAGGTTGACCTATATGATCGTAGATAGTATAAGGAGCTTTTTTATGTGACCTAGATGGTCAAAAACCGCTAGGAGCCTTTAGGGTGACCTAGGTGGGTAACGATACTTAGAAAGTGTCTACGACTACCTAGGGGCATTTGGTTATGACCAAAGGGATTATGGATACCTTTGGAGCATTTAAGGTTGACCTAGACAATCATAGATATTCTAGGAGATTTTTTATGTGACCTATACGATCAAAAACCACTAGGAGCCTTTAGGGTGACCTAAGCGGGTAACGATGCTTAGAAAGTGTCTACGAGTGCCTAGGGGTATTTTATTGGTGCTCTAAGCATGAAATTGTCACAAATTACTTATATTCATGGGTTCAAGATCTTCATTTCCTTATATGAATGGTAGGTGATAAGTTCCAGGTCCAATCTGATGTGTAATGATGAATGGACCTAGCCAATTTTTTGTAAATGTGTCTCACAAATTGGAGGGCAAATTTGAGTTTTTTCAATTTTCCTTTAGAACCAAATCACCTACTTGAAAGTATATCTGATGTAATTTCAAGTTGTAAGCTCTCTTAAGATGATCTTGATAAAGACGTAGATGCTCGAGGACATTCACATGTTGTTCATCAAGCAACGTTAACTGATCTAACCAAGCTTGCCTAGCTGTATCATCATCGATGAATTCCTGTATGGAAATGCGTAGTTATAGAATATCTAACTCCAGAGGCATGATGGCTTTAGCACCATACACTAGTGAAAAATAATTTTCCCCAGTTGGTGTCCGAATGCTAGTGAAATAGGCCCAAAGGGCAAGAGGTAATTGATTATGCCAATATTTATGATTTTCCTGAACGGTTTTCTTCAAGATGGCTACTACTATTTTATTTGATGCCTCTACTTGCCCATTGGCCTATGGATAATAGGGCATGGAAAATATATGCTTTATGTTATACTTTGTTGTTAACGCACACACATCCTTATTTTTAAAGGGTGTTCCATTATCCGATACTATTTTGGATGGAATACCAAAATGACATATAATGTTATGTAGTATGAACTCCGTAATGCGAGGTCCATTTTTTGTGGTAAGGGGAATTGCTTCCACCCATTTTATGAAATATTCAGTTGCCATTATGATAAACATGTGATGGCCCGATGAGGCAGGTGATATTTTCTCAATTAAATCAAACCCCCATTGTGCAAATGGCCAGACCTATTGAATTGGTTGTAAGGCCTATGAAGGTACATGTGTTAAATTTACATGGTGTTGACACTTCATGCACTTCTTAACATAAGCACAACAATATTGCTCTAAATTTGGCCAATAATAGCCCATGTGAAGAATGCGCTTGGCGATGGCCATGTCACTAAAGTGACCATTGCATGTACCATTGTGTGCTTGGGTGATGGCCCAAGATGACTCCTATGAGTCTAAGTAGTGAAGGAGGATACCTTCATAACTCTGATGATACATTATTTCTCCTATTAAGACATATTTTGCCATATTTTTTTTGAATGCTCGCTTTGTGGCATGCGACAATCTAGGTGGAATATTACCTAGTTTAAGATAATATTTAATCTGTATGGCCCAATATTGCTTTGAAGAAGCCTCAATATTATGAATTGTGCTATCCCTTTGATGTTTGTCTTATGTGAATGCTGATTGAGAGTGAACATGGAGATATAGCATTGTGCTAGTATCAAAAGGATTATGAGGGAACAAAGTCCCCCAGTTAACATTATTCAAATATTGGTGTAGTTGAGAGAACATTTCATGAGAAGGCTCAATATGAATCATGTGAACAACTGGTATAGCCTTATGCTCTTCAAGCTCAGTCACAGCTTGCACTATGTTTTTACTTGGATAGTTATGATATCATCTGAAGGTTCATGCAGGATTAGTGACCCTAAGGAAGCCATTGTATCTACAAAATGATTAGATGAACGAGGGAGTGCCTCTATATCATACCATTCAAATTTTACCATGATTTTTTACACTAGGGATTTGTAGGCTTGCAAGACAGGACATCGACACTGGAAAATCCCTTTTACCTGATTAACTATGAGCAAGGAATCATCAAAAATGTTTAATTTTGTTATTTTCATGGTGATTGTTGTCTGAAGTCCTATGATGAGATATTCATACTCGACATTGTTGTTGGTACAAGGAAAATTGAGTTTAAACAAAAGAGGTATGGGATCCACTTACAGTGTGAAAAAAATTATACCTACACCACCACATCACTCGCACTTAGAACCATCGAAGAATAGAGTTATGTCTGCCTATGACTCAGGCTCTATAGAATTGGGTGATTCTTAAATTTGAAATACTCCATCATCATGAAGTTCTATATTTAGAGGTTGATCATCCTATAGAGGAGCCTTTGCTAGTTGATCAACTATGACCTATCCTTTGATAGATTTTTTTCCAATGAACTCTAAGTCAAATTCCATCAACAACATTATCCACTTCACCATATGACTATTATGATATGTTTTTCTCATCATGTAGCACAATGGATTTTCTTTAGATATAACATAAGTGGTGTGATTTAACATATAATGGCATAGCTTTTTTGTGGCAAAGACCACTTCTAAGCATAGATTCTCAACATATGCGTATCTAACTTCATAGTTGACCAGTGTGCGGTCGATGTAATAGGTAGCATATTCTTTGTGAAATTCATTCTTTTGGGATAGCATGGTACCCAAAGCTAACACAGTAGCTAAGATATATAAATAGGATGACACTCCTAGTCATGGTGGACCCAATACAGGTGGCAAAGCCAAGTATTATTTTATCTCTTCAAAGGCATTTTGACATTCCTCATCCCAATGAAATGAGACCCCCTTGTGTAGTAACTTATTCATGGGTTGAAATTTATCCGATAACTATGCTATGAAGCATTTTATGGATGCGACCTTTCCTTTCAAACTATGCAGTTGCTTAATGGTTTTTAGGGGAGGCATTTCTAATATTGCCTTGACCTTGTGGGGATCTACCTCTATGCCTCTCTTGGAGACTATGAATCCCAAAATTTTACCAGATGTGACATCGAAGACACACTTTTTGGGATTAATTCTAACATTGTTCTCTATGAGGTGATCTAGGATCTTACATAGTACATCGAGATGTTCATGGTGTAATAAATATTTTTCCAATAAATCATCCATGTAATATTACAAAATATTGTGCATGTAGTCGTGTAAGATATATGTCATGGCTCTTTGGTAGGTAGCACCAATGTTCTTAAGGCCAAAATGTATGATATTGTAATAGAATGTCCCCCAATGCGTTGTGAACACCATTTTGATTTTGTATTTTGCATTAATACGAATCTTATTATATCCAAAAAATCCATTGATTAGGGATAACATTTCATGTCCTTCTATTGCATCTACCAACGTGTTGATGTTAGGTAAGGGAAATTCATCCTTAAGACTCGCTTTGTTAAGATATAGAAAGTCAGTGCAAATGTGAGTCCTCCCATCAAGATTTTTGATGAAAACCATGTTTGAAACCCATAACGGATAATCTACTGATATGATGATATCAGTGTCCAACAACTTTTGTAATTCATCTTTCACCATTAAGGCTACTATTGGGTGCATTTTTAATAACTTTTGCTTAACAGGTTTGATCTTGGGGTCTAATGTAAAATTATGCATGACTATATTTGGGTCTAGTCCTGGCATATATTTATACGACCAAGCAAAAGCTTTAATCCTTTCTTTCAATGTAGCTGTGAAATCATCTGATTCGCTTAGGGAGAGGTATTCCCCTAATTTAATGGTATGGGGATTATCAGGATCTGTATTTATATCCTTATCAATTATTGGCTCAATCGACATGTGAGACCCATCCTCCAACTAATGTGGGGCGGGAATTAAGTGAATGTCATCAGCTAGATTTGCTTCTTCCATAGGAAATTCAGGGTCAACCTCAGCTTGAAAAACATCCTAACTAGTTCTTGAAGAAAATTTAAATGGTTATAATATTTTTTCACAAGGCCAATACTCTGAGGGTGATGGAGAAGAATTTCCCTAATCAAATTTAATTGCCTCTAAATCAAGATACAATTTCTTGGATGGGTTATTCGGATTCACCAATGGTGTCATTAAATCTATGGAAATCATGTTGATGGATACATGATCTCCTACTCTAGGGTGAGTGGGTCTAGAGACCTGATGTTGTCTCATAACTCATAGGTGTGGCTCAGGTGGAATTGGTATAATTGGTAGTGGCCTATGTGAAAGAGGGCAAGCCTGCTCTTCACAAGACAACAACTAGTGTCAGATGGGTTCTTGGATGGGGAATAATATACAAATAAAATATTCATCCTCGTCATTGAAAGGGAACACACACTCATATTCATCATATGATCTATGGCAGTTAATGGATGCGACACCATAATCATCTTTGTCATCACTCATCCATTCATGAGGAGGACCTTGGTCTTGTTTCTCACTGTCATATTGCAAGGTATGTGATCTCTCCCCCACTTCATGGGGTTGGGATACATCACTAGAAATACCTTGATCTATCATGTCTATGGAAATGATCTCCCAATGATTGAACATACTTTGGATTAGCATATGGATTGCGGGCGAGCTTATCCTGATGACTTAGGCATAGGTTTTTGAGACTCTCAGTGAGGACATCCAACGGTACTGGTTTATTATTTCCCAACCCATATATATCATACAAAAGTTGATATTGGGGTTGACATGGAACATAGTTACCCTGCTCATATAGTCCAAAACCAAACCCATGCCAATTACAACAATTTAGGTATTTCAATGCATAGTCTGGATTTGAAAAATAATTTACATCCTTAGAAAAGGGTTCATAGTCATCTTCTATCTAAGGAATTTGTAAAGCTCCATACTCTATACCTCCATATATGAAATTCATTTGATTAGGAGGTATACCAAGAGGTACAATGCTACGTATGGGAAGACAAGGTCTTCCTATGTCTTGCACTATCTCCAACGATGGAACTATCATGATATTTCTCACCAAGTATTCCCCTATCCCTGTGCTATACATTTGGACTGTCACCTGGGATGGCGAAGCTGGATGAGATGGAATGGAGGTTTGAGGTGATTCAATGTTCACCTCTAGAGGTAATTCCTCATTAATGACACAAGAAACCTCCTCCGTGGATATAGTAGAAACTAATGATGGGCTCTCATCAATAGCCCTCTTCGACGTGTTCCTCGATGGAGGGTTTGACAATGTCAAATATTTCTTTGAAGGTGGCAATGATGAGGATGGATTAGATGATGATGAAGGTGGTGGAATGGGTAGACTCTAACTAGGTGTATTTAATCGGAAGTCAATGTGAGTCAAAGGTAATGTCGACTCTGGCATCTACTACAATATATTGCAGTATTTTAAGGGCTCTAGATCGATAGATACTACATGTAGTTGCCCTTCGTGAGTGTATTTAAGACATTTATGCATGATGGAGGAGACAGACTTCATATCCCATATCCAAGGTATTTTGAGAAAAATGTTGTAAGCCATCTCACCCTCTAGCACATGGCACAACATCGGTATAATATTTTGTCCCACCTGAATGGGTAAAACTATGCTACCAATAGTAGAGCATATTGTGTCATTGAAAGCGTGAAGAGTGAAAGTTGATGCCACAACATGATATGCTAGCAATTTAAGATGCTTTAGTGCCTTAGTTGTTATTATTTTACTTGAGGACCCATTGTCTATAAGCACTCTCTTGTATGGTATCTCATTTATACATGCATTGATGTGGAAATGAGGGTCTACCACATCGCTGGCTATTTATTTTAGGTCATGCTCATGAAATTGTATGATTGGTTCTTTGCACTATTGCACATGTCTGACAAAATCCATGAAGGAATTAGAATCTTGCGGTTGCAACTCTATGGATTTTAAAATGTCCATCAAGGCATCCTGATGTGGAGGTGATTGTTGGATCAACTCATAGATGGACAGTCATGCTGATGTGGTCCTCAAGATTTGTGCAAGCCTACTCTTAATTGTCACTGGTGGCCTAGAAGGAAGGCCCTGTACTATAGGTGGTGTAGTTTTTGATGTAGTTGGAACATCATTTGAAGTCATAGGCTATGCAAATTGATTTGGATATCTCTTGTTCCTGGTCACAATACTCACCATCCCAACATACCATTGAACATTGTGTTTTTGGTTCACCTCATTCATTGGTTTAGTAGGCGTTGCTTGTACCTCGTGAGTTGGTAAAGGGTCTTTGAAAATACCCATTTGTTTATTGGTAGGAGCTACTAGATCATCTATTGTAAGCTCATTCCTCTCAATCATGTCTTGTACTACATGTTTAAAACCATAGCATGATTGTAAATCATGGCCACCTTGCCGATGAAACTTACAATACTGATCCTCTCGATATCCCATAATCTTGGGTTTGCCTATTTCCAGATCATTGGGTTTGATATTTGGTAAATTAACCATATTTTTAGCCCAAAATAGATCGAAAATAGAATCCATGGATTCAATTATGGGAGTAAATTGTCACTCAGGGCGAAGCTATTTTTATCCCTCGTTCATTGTACCATTATTGTTATAATTTGCAGGAGGATGTTGAACCTGATAGTTCAACTTTTGGGGAGGCATAACTTGAGGAGGCATAGAAAAATTTATGGCCACTTGATTGACCATAGTTGGCTTTATAGGTACCAATGTATTCTTAGGATTATTTTTCCACTCCTTCTTGTGAGGTTTTGTTATTTCTCCCTCTTGGATTTTGATTTCTTCTATGTTTTTAGCCTGTGCTAGAGATTCTTCCAAGGTAGGGTATTTTTGTAATTGCAATGTCAAAGAGATGGGTTTCAAGAAACTCTTTGAGAATAAATAAGTTAATTCAGTTACTGGAAATAGATAGGGTAGCTTAGCCAAAAGCATTCACCACCTATTTCCATAGTCAGTAATCGTCTCATCCTTGATTTTTTTCATTCCTGTGAGGTCGGTTAATGTCGCCTTTATTTTGGTGTTAAAGGCGAAATGTTCCAAAAATGCATCAAAAAATTGTTCAAATGTGTAGATGCTATGTTTTTTAATTTTTTTGAACCACCCAATGGCAGGACCAACGAGGGTACTCCAGAAAGTTCTTAGGAGCAATGCATCATTGTCCTGTATGTTGAAGCACAAATTTAGAAATCTAGTAACATGCTCTTGAGCATCTTCTTCGCCCTTGAATCTATCAAATTTTGGCATTTTGAAATGCTTAGGATACATTGGGGAAGGAATTGATGGGTGTAACGATTGGTTCTTTAGCTGATGCAAAGTAGGTTTTTGAAGCCCATTGCCAGATGTCCTACCTTCTATAGTTTCTAAGCATACAATAAAAGCTTGATACGCATCTGAGGATTTAATATCCTCTTCATTTTTTTGAACTCATAGAGGTGGACAAAGAATATTAAGCCTAGGTTTGGGTGGTTGATTGACATCAGACACGCCTCCATAAGGTGCTTCTACATAATCCTCATCTTGTTCCACATCATCGTAAGCCCCATAAGGTGTTTTAGGTATGGACCTACAAGGAGGAACTAATTCCTGTTGAAGGTGATCTATTTTTGGCCTATCATATGCATTCTATTTAGGCCTACGAGGTCTAGGAGGCAACATAGGATTAGGTTTAGGAGACCTATCTTATTGTAAATTTGGTTGCCTCGGGTGAGTCTCTTGTCTATGCATACTTGGAGTGATAGCTCCATGACGTAAATTTTCTTGAATTTGTCGTTCAAGATTTTTTTTCTCTATTTGCTGTCGTTGCTCTAAGAGATCTAAGAAATGTTTATCTGACCTAAGTTGAGATACCAATTTTGAGGCCAATTTAAGCTAAAAACCAACCTAAAATACTATTCACAAACTAATGTTTAAATAGACATAAAATATTCCCAAAACAAGAATCACGCCCCATATTGGGTAAAACTCGCACAAAGCATGTAGGAGTCAAAATAGGAAGGCATATAGTTACTAACAAGCCTTAGAAATAGCTAACTAATAACAAATAATGCTAATTAATGCTATCGATTAATATCGATGTGAGAAGAATAACTCACATGGGTTAAAAAGCAACACCTAGGAATAATAATCTAACAACTAATCCTTGGTAATATCGGACATGAAAGTGATGCCCTCATCACTCCAACCTTAAATTTTCTCTAAGTAGTCTTTTTATTGAACCACCATTCTATGTTGGCTATGTTTTGGTGGTGATTATAGGTCTACTCTCTCTGTTCTTCTAGTTGTAAAAGCTACATCAGCTAGGCATCCATCGATTGAACTCTTTCTTCATCCATCTAATTAAGTAACTTTAAAACTGGTATTTCCATGTGTATAGGAAGAATAACCTATTTGCCATAGACCAAAGGATAGGGTGATGTATCAATATATTTCTTAATAAAAATCCTATCGATCCATAATGCTTGGTTCATCAAGGAGTGCTAGCTCATCTTGTTATCTTTTAAAGTTCTTTTCAGGATTCTAAGAAGGTTTGTATTTGTAGACTCAGTTAGACCATTTCCCTATGGATAGTAGTTAGTGGAGGTCTTCAAATATATACCATATCTGCTAGTAAACTCAATTATTTTAGTGCTAATGAAATCTGATCTATTATTTGTAACCAGTGAATCTGGTACACTAAATCTTGTAATCAAGATTTCCACGAACTCAATTATGACATCTTGATCAACCTTCTTGGTGGAAATTTCTTCAACCCACTTAGTAAAATAGTTTGTGGCAGTAATTATATACTTGTGGCTAGTTGATGAATTAGGATCTATTATCCTAATAAAATATAACCCCCACTATTGGAAAGGTTCTTCAACTTGGATAGACTTTAGATGTATAGGGGCATTTATGTTGCTTCCTACATATCTCTAGCATTGCTCACAACTCTTGGTTATCTTGTAAGTATAAAAAAAATAGAAGTTTAATAATAACCTGTTCTGAGTATATTCAAAGTAGTAGTTCTTCCTAAATAATATCCCCCAAAGATACCTCCATGAAACTCTTTTAACACCTTTTTTTTATCATCTTTCATGCATTTCAATAGTAAACCATCTATGTTTTTTTGTACAACCCTTATGATTTAAGGGTGTATCTCAATGTTTGAGTTGTATACCTCCTTATTTGTGAAGCATTCAGATTATCAAGACATATTCTAGTATTAAATTACTCCACAAGAGCATCAATCCAATCAACTTTCTCTAGATTTTGATCTGATTCTACATTCAACATTATGCTTTGGTGAGCCACATGATCATTTGATGTATGCTTGACAAAATATTGGCATAGGTATTTACCCCTTACTATTTTGGTTGGGTGTATTTCTACATCATATTCTTGTATTTTAGTTACCCAACCAAATATCTTTTTTCCAAGTTATCCTTGTATTATAAAATTCCTGACATCAGGATGGATCACATAAACAATGATCCTACTCTATGACAAAAAGTGTTTGAACTTATTCAAATAATTAATGACAACATATACTTGTTTCTCAATAAATTTGTATCTTTACTCATGATCATGCATAGTGCCACTTAGAAAAGCTATGAGTCTTTCTTCATTGTTTTCTCCCTTCTATGTGAGGGCTGCAACATAAATTTTTTGTTTCCCAACAACATATAGGATAAAAACTCATAATTAGTCAGGATTAACTAGCACAGGTGTTTGAGTTATTTCCTCTTAAATATTTTTGAAATCATTATTCCTTGGATATTTCCATTTGAAAGGTGCATCTTTATTTAGTAGTTTTCTCATTGGTTTAACAATCTGTGCAAAATTTGCAATAAATTTACACTTAAAATTTATTTTTCCAAATAAATATTGCAATCCTCTCTTGTTTTTTGGTAAGGGAAGTTCTAAGAGTGCTTTCACTCTATCAAGATATATGTCTAATCCAGCTTTGGATATGACATGACCAAGTAGAATACCTTCCTCTATAGTGAATATAGATTTCTTTGGGTTCAAAGATATCCCAAAATCCTTGTATTTTTTACCCTCTCCAGGTGATTTATATGATCTTCTTTATGATGAGAAAAAAATATCATATCATCTAAATACATGACTATGATCTTGTTAGCAAGCTCATTGAAGGATACATCCATTGCCATTTGGTTGCTCCTACATTAGACAACTTGAAATAGATCCTTTGATAGGTGAACGTCCCCCACTTGGTGGTAAAGGCATTTTTATATTGATCTTTGTCTCTGAACCATACCTGATTATACCTAGAAAAACCATCTAGAAAAGAAAAATCTATGCTCATGCAACTGTGTGTAAAATTTGGTCTATCTACAAAAGTAGGTAATGATCCTTATCTGATAGCCTTATTCAAATTCTTGAAATCGATGCACAATATTATATCCCCATTTTTCTTATTAAATGGGACTAGGTTCACTACCCAAATAGAATATTTAATAGGATACACTATCTTAGCTTGAAGGAGTTTTAAAAATTCTTGCTTCATCAGAGCTTTTATCTTTGGATTCACAAACCTTTGCTTTTGCCTGAAAGGTTTAGCCCCTTCCTCTAATTCAATGGTGTGTTGTATAACCTCCTTCTTGTACACCTTAATATCATTGTACACCCAAGCTATAATATGTGGAAATTTCTTGCTCAATTCCCTGATTTGGTCTAACTCTTCTATTGTACAACTAACTTTGATATTAATCATTTTTTTGGTTCTAGCTTGACTTCTTTATACCGATGCTTATCAACTTTTATTTTATGGCCTACTACCCTATAATTATTATCAAAAATACTCTCAAGGGTGATAAGTCCCTTGGAAATATGATTATTCTTTAACGGAATCAATCCTTCTTCTTCTTCATCTTGCAGCATTCTACCACTCGAGCAATTCATTTCATAGATTAAGAAATCTAATATTTTTTCATAGTTTTCATAAACTTACTAGAAAATATTTTTTTTGGCACATAGGGTCTATATATAAGTCTAACCATCTTAGATTTTTTAATAATGTTGTTGATGGGACAAAAGGTTACTCCTACAGACGCCAAAAAATTTGCATGGGTATTTTGTTCTCTAGGAATAGACTTCATATTTAGAGCCTCGAAGGCATCTAAAAGGTCCCACACTTTATTTTCATATACCTTTAAGTAATTTTTTTTACTGGTACATTTTCTCATAACTTGATTCATGATAAGTTCCAAATATCCATAAATTTGTAACTACTTAACCCCTAGTTTCTCGGCCTTCCTTAGGCCAAAACAAAGTGCTTCATACTCTGTTGCATTATTGGTGCAACTCCACATCAGCCTATAAGAGAAAATTATTTTTTTTCCTGTAGGGGAAATTAAAACTATTCCAGCACCAACTCCATTCTTGCATCTAGCTCCATCAAAGAAAATCTTCCAAAGTTGACTAGTAGAGTCATCTTCTTTGGGAGCTGGTGCCAATTGTTTTTTTGGTTTCATAATGGAATAACTTCCCATCCTAGTTTCTATCATGGCATTGAAATACTTCAAAGAGAATTGGTATTCTATTTAAAGCTCTTCTAAGGTCTCTTCCATTAGATCTAGATCCTTCATTTCTTCGATCATCATATTTATAGTACCGATCTCATCTATATTTTCTATGTGAAAATTAGATGGTTTCCCATTACATATCTTAATCCTCTTGTAGGCCCAAAATGGCCACATACTTAGGAAAATTTTACAAATTTTTCCTAAGTTATAAAAGCCTTCATTTTGCACTTCTTACAGTGTATTTTGGAGCGGATTCGTGACAAGAGGTACGATCCCACCTGACACTTAGTCAATTTTTCGTGCTTGGAGCCATTTTAGAATATTTCCTTCATTTTTGGCTTCGAACTAGCAAAGCTTCTCAAATATAATTTTTTTTTTTATAAGAGATGATGTCATTGATAAAAAAGTGTAGATTGGCTATCGATCAATATTTTTCATACTTCAAAAGTGACTAAGTGTTGAAATGCCCAATTTTGGAGAACACACAGAGTATTTTCACCCAGAATGGTGACAAGGTGTATTTCTGATAATGAATTAGATGTAGATTCATGACAAAAGATGATTTCGACTAACTTCCTTCCAGAATTGTGACAAAGAATATTTTATAGATAAGTGAAATGGAGAAAGAGTTACTTTGCATTGTGATAGGTCCATATTGATGATCATGCACCAATGTACTTGCTCATCCTGGAATGGAATCTGCAAAATATTTTAAGAGGTGATGACATCATCGATATTTTGTGTGGATTGACGAAGACTTTAGAAGCATGAAGAATAAAGAGCGGATTCAATCCCACTTAGCCTTTAAGGAATTTCAGGGCTGGATTGACGTTCCATAGCTTCTAATACATAAAGGGTGATGTCATAAAATATTTTTAAAGTAGAATAGCACTATGTTCTCCCCACCATTATAAAATTATTATATCTAGATGAATTATAGCCATACAATGGGGGAGATCAATGATGGAGATTGTGTCAAAGATTATGAGGTATTTAAAGATAAATCTTCACCAAAAGTTTCAACAATCAGTTTGAGAGGAAACCGAAGCGTCAAGGGTTTTCAAGAAGATAGAACCAGAGGCATTTATATATCAATGACAACATATGGCTTCCAATAAGGATCAACGATGATGCATAATCTCTAATGGCCTAAAATCTAGTTTGTACCAAATGGCTAGAAAGTTGCAGAGGCCCTGAGTTACCATGGCAAATCACTTTCAGTGGATTTCCTTAAGGGTGCACCAGTAAGCAAATGCTAGTAAGAACTCTTTGTTGCACTGTCAAAATTTTTATCTTTGTAATGTTCCTTGTAATTTTAATTTTTGCAAAACTATAAATAGAGTTCAAACCCTCATTTTTAAGGATCAACTCTAGTGTGTTTTTCTGTGCTACTATAAATATTCCTAACAACTAATGGAAGGAGCATTACATTGATCTTTACCTCAAAATTTGTATCTTCATGCTTGATATCAAAGGTTCAAATTTTTTAGTTGTATTTCTATGAATACTTAAGTGGTTAGTTTGTGCCAAATTGATGGATTACTAGTTGTTAAAGTAATTGAAATCTTCTTCTGAGATTTATCTTTATTGTTAGATAGCACATTTTGGTAGAATCTAGATATTGGTGAATTATGTTATTTAGATTATCATTACCTAGATATTGAAATTGTTGTCTATAATATTTCTCTACTGTACTTTAATTGAATGAAGAATCATCCAATTTGAGATAATATTGGTCTAAGTTATGTGTCTTTGGATTAGTTTTTTAGAGCTTTTTATTGTGGGTCAATGTTATTAGCCTATCCATCCACTATTGTTCACATTTCTCTAACCCTAACCTTTTCTTACCCTAACCTTCAAATCCTAAGTGAGCATAATTGTGTCAACATCCTGTTTAAGTTAACAAGGAACCAGCCTACTCTCAAGGTTGGATCAAAAACCCTATTTTGGTCCATCCAATTTTGAGTGTTGAGTTGTAGCTATCGGGTGCAAGCCTGGACAATAAATAGGAAGATAGACAGTCATAGTATTGAGTAAAACTTGATGCAATTTAGTGCCCAATAGTTTTTGGCACACCCTCACAAGGAAAATGAAACCCATAAAATGAGTTATTATTATCTCAACCTGAAGGAATCAAGATTTGGTGAATTGTCTTGACCTTGTAAGCGAAGAAGATCAAGTTCACCTGGTGACTCCCTAGTCTTTAGACTCAAAAAAATTATTATTCTTGTATACCAATGCCCTTTCATGTATACCAAGTATTTCAAAAGGAATAACCCTAATTCCTACTTTTATTGTGAGTTACCTTATAGAGGGGTTGTTATTTCCAGAATTTTAGATCAATATTTCCTTGAGGAGGAAGAGCTTCTGGAATAAAATCCAATAGTTCTCCCAATAAGACCAACAACAAGAAATATGGCACAAAATGTGACTCCTAATCAGCCATTACAGAAGTATCCCAGCTGGAATACTATTGGTCCCTTGAGATTAGTCCAAATGAATGTAATCCCTCAAGTTGTATCCAAAGCTATTCTCACCTATGATGGATCTGTGAAAACAAATTATGAGAACTGTCAGGATATCTTGAACCTGGCAGCAATCCACAACATAAAAGAATAAGATATTATTGTAAGGATTCCAGCCCTATCGTTCAGAGGGAAGATATTATATTGGTTTAGAACTCTAGAAGATAATACCATCACTTCTTGTAAAGCTTTGGCTGAGCCTTTTATAGAAGAATTCAACGAATTTTTTGATCCCTTTTCTCTGCTTAATCATTTTACATATATGCAAAAAACTCAATAGGAAACTGTCTTAGATTTTAATTTGATATTTAGTAGAACATGGAAAAGAATTCCTCCCATAACCATACCAGCTATATTTTTAGCCTATATGTATTATATTTGAGCTCTTGGATTATATATTGGGCTGCAGATAGAGCAATAAATAGTAGAAACCTTCCCTCAAGTTTATAATGCAGCAGTTCATGCTGAAAATACCCTAATCAATGTTGAAAGACTTCCTCCCAAAACCGTTTTACCTTATAACATAGAAAACACTAATATTAAAAGTCTGGAAGCCAACCCATATTTCATAGATCCACTTCCTTTATCATTCCCATATCCAAAAATGAATGTAATCCCTCAACCAAGGTTGACACCTTCTGTATCTCCTTTTCCTCCCCTTCCTTCTCAACCATCTTAGGAGTTTTTTGCTATCCTTGATATATAAAAAACCCTAAAAACCTTGAGTAATAGAATGAATTCCATGGAAAAGTGAGACCAAAAATGTCACAACTGAGGATATTCCCATATGTGAACAAATATCAAAGGCTTAGTCCTAGTAACAGTATTGGGGTTAGAGTGAATGTAGCATATGAGGAGACAAAATGTTCTTCAGATACTACTCTTGCAAATGTCTAGTGTTTGGTATACAATGACCCACATGACTCACATTCTTGTGTGATGTATCAAAACCATGTTAAACAATATATGGATCAAGTTTAAAGAAATCATAAAGGGAGAGTTAACATGTTATGGCAGCCTGACCAAACCATGGTTGGGAAATAACTGGATGAAGAAAACCCAATTTCTATCATGACTAGGACTGGAAATAAAACTTTGCAATTATATCCCTAGAAAATGGGTCAATTCCAAGTCCCTTCCCAAAAGAAAGTTTATCCCCTTCCTCAAAGTAGTAATACTTTCCCCATTCCTCAAGCTAAGAGAAAAGAAAATATAGATAGTCTTCCTAAGAGACCAGAAAAGGAAATGGCAAGAGACCAAATGAGATCTAAATATGAAGATCAAGAAAGGCTTAGGTTTTCCTCCATTACTAAAATACAAATATTAGAGGCCACCCAAAAATATAAAAGAAGATATGGTGAGCCAAAAAGAGGACTGGAGAGACTCTCCTTGACTAAGTTTGAATATAACATTGTCAAAGATATGAAAAGGATTCCATAAAAATATAACCTGTATAACACTTTGTTCATTCCCGGTTAGATTGACCTGCTTAAATCTTTCCTTAATAAAAATCCACATAATAGTTTTCCCACTACAATCCTTAGTATGCCATCAGAAAAGAAAGAAATGATGTATGTTGTTCTAAATAATAAGCCTTATCCTTTCTATATATCTCTAAGAATGGAATGTTGGGTAGTCCAAAATTGTATTATTGACTCAGGAGCATCAACTACATTCATGTCTAAAGCAGTCTGTGAAGATATGGGTATGGAATATAGGTTGCATAGAGACCCTGAGGTGATAATAGTGCAAGAAATAGTTGTGGTTGACTTAGAACCTTATTTTAAATTATGTCTTTCAAGAGAGTTTACTACAAAATTAGGGGGATGTATGTACATGGACTACTCTAGCATGGTACTCCCTTTCAAAGGAAAGAAAATAAGGATAACACCTAAAAAACTAGTAGTTTATCACATTGAAATTATTGAAGAGGATATGTGCAATCTTAACCCCATGGAAGAATTTGAGCTAGTGGAAAATATTTAAGCATTGGACATTGAGGATGAGTTACATTTCAAATAAGATTATAGTCGGTTCGGAACTGGTATGGGAATATATAGCATCTCAACTGAATCAGAGAGGAAAATCCATGCTATATCCAACCAGTATTTGAGAGAGAAAGACACATGGGTCATGCACTTTAATGGTGCTAAATGTAAAAATAGTGCAAGATTTGGTGTGGTCTTACAATCCCAATTAGAAGGTAAAAAGAATTTTGCTTACAGACTGACTTGGTCATGTACTAAAAATGTTGTAGAATATGAGGTCCTGTGTCTTTGATTGATACAAGCATAAAGTATGGGCATTAATATTTTGAATATATATGGTGATTATGATCTAATAGTCCATCAGGTAAGAAATAGGTGTAGCAGTGAGAACCACTACCTAAAATCTTACAAAAATAGGATGTGGGATTTAATGGAATATTTTGATGCCTTGAATTTAAATTTTGTTCCCAGAGAAAATAATACTTTGGCTGATTCCTTAGCAATTAAGGGAGCTAACTTCAACCCTTATTTAGATTTTGGAATCAAGAATGCCAATGGAATTAAAATGATTTTCATACCTGCACTACCAAACAAGAAAATTTTCTAGAAGGTTTTTAAAAGTGATGAACAAATAGTTGATTTTTTGGTGAGAGATGCATGTCTCTCTACTATACAATAAGAGGATTTAGAATAAATGGATCAGAAAGACATTATAAAACTAAGAAACAATCATATACCAAGAGGTTTTGTCACCCTTGAGAGCTTGTTTGATAATGAGGATAGAAAGAAGACCAAAGCCATGAAGATCAGCAAAAAAATCTATAAAAAAGTTGAGGTCGGTATACAAAAAAAGCTCAATGTTGGATTCTGATGCTCACCAAAGGAAGCAAAATATACCAAAGCTCTATGCTTAAGATACCAAGACATTGTAGCTTGGTAATATGAAGACCTTAAGGTGTATGATAAAAATCTCATCCAACATTCCATTGAGCTAGAGCCTGATGCCAAGTCATTTAGGCAAAAGCAAAGGCCTATAAATCCAAGGATCAAGGCCATTATGAGAGAAGAGATTTTAAATTTATTAAATGCCAAGATCATATACCCAATAAAACATTCTACTTAGGTAGCCAATTTGGTTCCCATGAGAAAAAAGAATGGGGATATACGCTTGTGTGTGGATTTTAGGAATCTAAACCAAACATCCCTTAAATATCACTACCCCCTCCCTCAGATTGATCAAATTTCACAGGTAGTGGCAAGTGATGAGAGGTTATCACTACTATATGGATACTCTGGATACAACCAAATTTGGGTGAAATATGAATATCAGTATAAAATAGCATCACCACGAAATGAGGTACATTTACCTACCAAAGAATGCATTTTGGGATGTCCAATGTGGGTGCCACATTTTAGAGAGCCATGGACTATGCCTTTGGAACATTGATCAAAAAGGTTATCCTAATTTACCTAGATGACATGACTATATTTTCCCATGATAAAGAGGACCATATGTCACACTTAGAGCAATTTTTTCAAAATTCTAAAGAATTTGGTATTTCGCTCAATCCTAAGAAGTCATTCTTTGTAGTTTATGAAGGAAAGATACTCGGTCATGTGATCTCAAAATAAGGTATAGCCATAGACCCAAATAGAATAAGAGCAATTATTTCCCTCCCCTTGCCTACAATTAAGAAGACCTTACAGTATTTCCTAGGTCAAATCAATTTTGTCAGGAAGTTCATCTCTAATTTTGCATGATAGTAAAGCCTATATCTGAGTTACTCAAGAAAAATGTCAAGTTAAAATGGACTGGGGTCAGGAAACAAGCTTTAGATATCATAAAAAAATCCATTGCAATAGCCTCAGTATAGGTAAACACAAATTTAAGTAAATATTTTATTCTTTATGCATATGGAGATAAAGAAAGTTATGCCTCAGTGCTCACTCAAAAATATGATCAAGGGGAAGAGCATCCTGTGTTCTTTTGGAGTTAGAAACTTCATGATTATCAGGTCAAATACAATTTTATTGAAAGACAAGTATTTTTTGTGATGAAGTCATTAAATAAGTTTAGGCATTATTTGGTGCAAAGTAAGACCGTGGTTTATGTTGTTTATCTAGATGTAATGAGTTTTATCCTACAGGGTGATATAGGAGATAAAAGAGCTTCTTGGATTACCAAAAATTCAAGAATATTATGCGGAGATACACCCCACAAAGATAGTTAGGGGTAGAGCCTTGTGCCAAGGTTTAATATAATCAACAACATTGGTAGATGTAACAACTTTCCAAGTAGCAGAAGAATATCAGGTGGAAATAATACAAACTATAGACTATGATTGGATTGATCGGATGATCAAATATTTCCAAACTAGAATATACCCTCCCAATCTAAGTGCATCCCAAAGGAGGAGGTACAGGCTTTATACTTTGAAATATGTATTACTACCATAAGACTTGTACAAAATAAACTTGGATGGAATTCTCCTAAAATACTTAAAGGATGATCAACAAAAGAAGGTCATGGAAGAGTTCCATGGAGGATCAGCTGGTGGACATAGCTCATACAGGGTTACAGATTTAAAAATCATAATATCAAGCTATTATTCGCCCATTGTATTCACTGATGCTTTTAAAGTCATCCAAGCTTGTGATAAATGCCAGAGATATGTTGGTAGGACCAGAAATGCTTCATCCCCCCTCAAGCCCATTCAATCTGAAGAGCCTTTTCAATAATGGGGGCTAGATTTCATAGGGTTTATCAACCCTAACTTCTCATCAGAGCATAATTTTATCTTGACTAGCATATATTTTCTCACCATATGGGTAGAGGATATTCCTACCAAGAAATCAGACCAAGATGATGTAATCAATTTTATGGAAAATTTAATTTCAAGGTTTGGAGTCCTAGAGGCCTTGGTAAGTGACAATGGCCCAACTTTCATAGGAGCCAAGTATATTGATTTTTCCAACAAGTATGACATTACCCTTAAAAATACTTAAAATTATTATCCATAAGGTAATGGACTTGCATAATCTACCAACAAAAACCTATTAAGGATTTTGAGAAAATCACTTGAAGGTAACAAAATAAGTTGGCACCTATTGTTGGACCAAGCTCCGTGGGCAGATAGAATAACTGTAAAAAATTCCATTAAGACTTCCCCTTACACACTAGTATATGGCAAGGAGGTAGTGTTACCAATTCATTTGGATATCCCAACAATTAAGCTTATCAATATAGAATAATAGTCAAAGGAGGATCCTGTGAGAACCATATTGACACATTTGTTGTAATTGGAAGAAAATAGAGCTCAAGCATATGACAACTTTCAAAATAATTCATCAGATACTAAAGCATGGTTTGATAAGAAAACTAGATTCAAAAAATTCCAAGTTGGAGACTCTGTTCTCATATATAATGTTGATAGAGAAAATCTAGGTAAACATGAAAATTTTAATTCCTTTTGGAATGGTCCTTTCAAAATAGTAGAAGCCAAGGAGTTCAATGTATTTCAGCTAGAATATCCGAAGGGAAACATACAACCAATTCTAGTAAATGGTTTTCATCTCAAGATCTACTATGTGTAGAGGGTGAGTTCACTGTAACATATGTATATACATTGTATAATTATTTTCCCTCCTTTTTGCACTTTGTACTTTAATTTATTTTTGCACTTTGTAATTAGTTTTCTTTGAAAAATCTTGAAAAAAGAAAAACATTGCAAGAATGACTAAGTATGGGATAAGTACATAACAAAGTTTCATTCTGCACTCAATTCTATTTAAAATATTTTGGAATGGTATGCGCTCTTGAATCCATGTCAAAATACTCTAAGAGCCCTACAGAATGGTGAGCCAATGATCAAAATAGAGCAAAGATGTTCCCAATCTGAGAAACTTTCAAAGCCAAGGCAAGGTAGAGTGGAACCGAGAAAACAAATCTTGAATGAAAATCACCAAGTGTCAGAAGAATCAAAAGGTCCTTAATTTACCAATCGTAAAACCAAAGTGGAGCCAAGGATATATTTCATAAGTGTACCATGTGGAATTAGAGATGATCCCACATTCAATACTAATGAACTCATGCCATAATCAAGAAGGAGCTGGAGAGGTGTAGTAAAGTGGCAGTGTAATTTGAATCTTTGACCAATGAAAAGATAGAATGCCATCATTGACCTGCTAAAGGAAATGATTAAAAAATGGAAAGTGTGCCAACAGGAAGGTCATGCAAAAGCTGCATTAACGATGGAAGATACACATGCTCGATAAAATAAAAGTGATGAAAAGGCTTACTCAAGGCTCATTTCGTAACTATATGCATTCACAGAGCAGTGAAAAGATGAAGTAATACTATGAAGAAATTTCTACAAATTATAGAGAGGACAATCTTTATCGTTATCAGAATGGTCTCAAAATACATCCAAGAGTTTGAAGCTCAGGAGAAAAAGGTGGTGGCACCTCATCTCGACAAAGCTGAAGTTGTGGAAGATACAGAAATGATCCTCACCAAAATAACAAAGTTAAGAAGGAACATAAATGACAGATACAAGAAGAGAGTAACTTTGGCTATCAAAGGTAGATGTGATATCCTTTCTTATCTCTCTTTTTATATTTGTGATTTTTTTCATACCTGCCCTAAATTGATAGTTGCAATAGTCAAGTTCTATGACCCAAAGGCCAAAGCAATGAAAATATCTGATGGCATAACCCTTTTGAGTATTACTACTTCTTTTTATCATAAAAAAATTTCCCTAGGGTTTGACCTGCCAGTAAGACCAAAACCATTTAGAGTCACTGAGCAAGTCAGATTTTACTTCTTGGAGAAGTGAGCTAATTATGATGATTAATTTAAATTATGGGTTTATAAGCAGATCAATACTAAGCCCAGGAAAAAATTACTTGAAACCCCCATCTCTATTGATAAATTTGCAAACCCCATCCTATTTTCTATGTTGGCCTGTATGGAGGGTTTAGATTTTGATAGAATGGTATATGATTGGAAAATTGCCATGGCATATTGTATTTATAATGAGAGAATGTATGAGAAAGGAATCGATAAAAAGGGGACTAGGGTAATTTATTTTTATTGGCTAGCTTTTCTCGCTAAAAGGATACATTAGGAGTTAGTGAGGATGAAGAGGAGCTTTGATGCTCCTAGTTTCAGGTATTTCTTGAGCCTGATATGGATGTTCTATGCTGCTATTAAGGATAAGATGCCTTGTATCCTGGTCTAGGATAAAACCAATGATGGATAACCCTTGCCAATTTATTACTGGATTGGTCACCTGAGAAGTAGTGAATATTACTATAAATTCAATTTGGATTTTTTGGATCTTGCCTTGAAAATAATGTATGGAATGTGCCCAAGATTACCACCCTTGGCCAAGAAGATTTTAAGATTAGAGGATTCTAAAGAAGAAGATTAGTATTTTTTAACTGAGGGTACAGTCATAAGATTGTATGGTTTCATGGGTAAACTTTTCCTCCTGCCACACTTTGTTACGGAGAGGTTGTTTGCCCTAGAATATTTAAGGCAGGTGGAGTACATTGATGCAAACTATGATTTTGGAAGAAAAAGAAATTCTTTACTCATCCATCGCATAGTGGAGGATATTACCATCACCAAGAAGGGTTAGAGCTAATTTATTAACCAATACCTTAATAGGTTAGGTCTATTTTATATTTCCCAAATATGGAGCTATGACCTTGATGGAATTTTTACAGTAAGGAATATAGCCCTAAATGGAGATAAGGCCTTTAAATTTTAAAAGAGGCCTAGAGATCATTTTAAATAGGGCAAAAACAATGATGAGATTGTTCTTTTAGAGTGGAATGTCTCAAATATGGGTTAGCTACCTCCATAGTTGGATTTTTATAAATAGATTAATTTAGATCCTGATAAGAAGCCAGGTCATCAAAATATTGAAGCTATAATTAGTAAGGTTAATGAAGAAAACTCAAAGAAAAAAAAGCCTCAGCCTAAAGGAGAAACTTCCAAGAAAAATGATCCTCATCCTAAGGGAGAGACTTCCAAGAAAAAGGATCCTTGACCTAAGGGAGAAGTTGTTGAAGAAGTTGAGGAAGAAGAACAATGGAATGTAGACAAAATCTCATATTGGTGGAGAATGAGAATTGAAATTGGAAAAATTAAGTCCAGGTTTGGAATGAAGATTGATAAAGAATTCTCATAAAGATATAATGAAAATATCAAAACCTGGCAATAGAAGGATGTCAGAAACATTGTATTGACAATTGAGAAACCTTAAAATGGCTCTGAATCCTTTTATCCACCTAGAAATCAATAAAATCAGTAGGAAGAGCCAAAAACTCCTTCGACATTAGCTAAAGTATTGAAAAATTTTCATCCTACCACTAAGCAAGTGGAGAAGTTTCCTAAGGGGGCTCAACTAATAATCAAAATGCAATATTTAGCTTAAAATGTTATTAAGACTCTAGTCATAGAAGCATTATCTAGGCCTAAATGCTTAGTTGTAGGAGGTCAACCTCTAGACATAGAGATCGACTAGAAGAAGGATGAAATTTTTAAGTTCAAACCCCTCTTTTACCCCTGCAGCATCAGTTGAAGTACACCCTATTTCTAAGCAAGCATTACTTTTGGGAGTTATGCAAGGAAATGAAATAGAAGAGGAATCTAAAAGTGATATGGCTACCTTTCAATTGGTTCATAGAAGAATTAAAAGAGTTCTAGAAAGAGAGGAGAGAAAAATTTCAAAGAAACAAAAATTGGACATGGAGAAGATTGCAAAATAGGTAGCTAAATTTACCATAGAAGAATTAATTAATTAGGAGCAATAGCTAGAAACATAAGTAGATCAAGATCACCCTACATCTGTAGGTGAAGGTATGATTTCTAATCCCTCTTTTCCTCTTCATCCTCATGAATCCCCAAGGAAATCTCCCTCCATTTTTGATCGAGAATATTTGACAAGTGTACATTCCCCCTCTTGAAGTCCACCACATGTATCATCGGTAACCACTGAAACACAAGTCACTTTTGCTTCACCACCATCACCTCAAATTTCATTTTTTACATCTAAGGTTCCCACTTCATCATCTCCCATTATTTCATCTCCACCATTGCCACCACCAACATCTATAGAATATACTATTCCAAGCACCACCAGTCAACCAATGGTTAGTCTTGCATCAATTTCTATAAGTCTACCATCAAAAAAAATAGCAGTAGTTACATAGTCCACTATTATCATAGAGGTTTCTATAACTATATCCACAGCCCCATCATTATCAGTTTAGTCTGCAAATTCATTTTTGGTATCATCATCTCCCATGGCTACTAGTCTTTCAGGACCTATTTTTGTAACTAAATAGCAGACAACATAAATGATTATTAGGCAAAGAAGATTGCTAAGCCTTCCAACAGGATGGCTATTAGAAGAAGAAGCATGTATGTTGACCCTATCTCTAGATAGAGAGTATCAAGATATATGAATCCATTGGTAAGCAAGCCCAAAATTGAAATGACTATTCAAGATTATCGAGTGGAGGAGGTCACAGAAGATATTGAGAAGCTTCCTAAATAAGATGAGATGATTATAGCTAAAGCCCATTTGGATACCTTATATGTGAAAAATTATATAGTCAGAGAGAAGGTGAACAAATTAGAGAAACAAGTTGAGAAGCTCAATAAGATTCTAAGAAATCAAAAGGAGGTGGAAAAGGCTTAGAGAAAAGAAGCTAAGGGTTGGCAAGATAAATTTCAAGAAGCCAATAAACTAAAGGACCAATTAGAAGAGCAAAAGAAGTTGAATGAATATTAGGCAAAAGAAATTCAGAATTTAAAGCATCAGCTTCAAATTGAAAAAGCTAAATCTATAGGCCTTTCTAAGAATGAGCTAAGGAATATTAGAAAAGAGTTGATTTCTGAGATCCAGGAGAAATGTTTAGGGCTTCAACTTATTATTTATTATCTTGGTGATGCCAGTCACCTACTCTCCAATATTCATACAAAACTATATCAGATAACTGGAGAGTTGCACCCTATAGGTTGGTTGATAGCAGACTCAGTGATTCCACTAAACCAATTCCTAATAAAGAATGGAATCTCACCATATTTGCTACCAATCATGGTGAAAAAGCATAGGTTACTTCAAAGAGCCTAGCTATTGTTTGATAGGATTAAAAGGATTATTAAGGATGTTGAATTGAACAAAGAAATGGTTCAATTTGGATTTAAGGGCTTTGTTGAGTGGTGTTTTCACCCAATTGTGAAAGCACACTATCCGATAGGATCTGAGTCCCAAAATCCTCTGCTTGCAAATAAATTATGACAAACTAATTTCTCCAAGGTTCCTGTTATGCTGATTCTTTGTTTACCAATGATGCTGTTCAAATGAAATGCTAGGAATACCTTAGGGTTTGCAAGTGGATGTTAACAAGGGGTATTGTGGTTTATTTAATTTGAATTTACAGTGGACTCAAAATGAATAAATCTATTTTGATCTTGGGCTTTGATGGATTTTTAGCTATTTATTTAAATGATTGTAATAAAAATACAGGAATGAAATAAAGGATTGAAATAAAAGAAATGTAAATAAAGAGAAATAAAACTAAACTACATCTAGAATGCTGCCATCACAAATTGACAAAACCGAAGATAATGAGGTTTTTTGCATGCAACCCAACCTATTGAACCTGCAAATTCGCACAATCCAGATAGGCTAGGTGCGGGTTTCTGGGGTTTTTACTACAATTTCAGATTTTAGACATTCGCATGAAGCAACCAAAAACATTTGCATTAAACTTCACCTAAAATCCTAGAAATCTGAAAGGGAAAATAAAGCATTAAATATTGCATGCATAATGACTCCTTTCTTATCAATAAGATGTCAACTCTCTATATTTCTGTATTAGAATGATGTATCAATTACAATCACAGAATGTTCCAGGTTAAACAAATCTAGAACAAATGAAGGAAATTGCTCCAAGTGCAGGCCTAGAATGGCTTGCAGCCCTTGTCTCTGCAATGTTGCTAGCAGCAATTTCCAACCCCTGTTCAATCTGCGCTTCCAAGATTTATAATTTCTGGCATAGCTCTTCGGTTCACCTGTGTCGCTTTGTTTCACCTTCCAGAATGCGTCCTTTCAAATTCTTGCCTTTTCGATGCTTTCACTTCATGCTTGATGCCGAAACGTTTGAAATCTGTCATTGCATGTAACGCCTCTGCAACTTCGACACCTGTATGCCACGTGTCTCACGCTTTCTGTGCCTTCTGTAACATCCTCCTAAAAATCATGACAAAAAATAGCATGCAGCCTGTTCACCTTCTTGGCCGCAAAAATGCGACATGTCGTGAAATCGCGACGCTTTCCTGTCAGTAGCCTTTCTTGCCGTCATGCCCAGCGAAAACGTGATATGTCACGATTTCATGACATGTCACGAAATCGTGACGCTTTCCCTGTCCATACACCTTCGGCTACTTCTTGTCGTGAAATCTTGACAATTTTTCATTCGGAGTATCCTGTGGCTTTTTGTCACAAAATCGTGACACTTTTCTATTTCGTACCATTTTCCTACAACCTGTCATGAAATCGTGACGTTTTTTCACTTCGGGCACCTTCGCTGCATGCTATCTCGATATCGTGATGTTTTTTCCTTCTGTACGCCTCGGTTGGTTTCTGTAGAGATTTCGTGACATTTTCGTGCTTTAGACCCTTTCGCTCGATTTTGTCATGATTTCGCGATGCTTTTTACACGTGCATTTTTGCTCAATGTTGTCGTGATATCACGAAGTTTTTTCCTTCCGTATGCTTGCCCATTTTCCATCGCAAAATCACTACGCTATCTCCATCTGTACTATTTCTTTGCTTCAAAGCCACGAAACTGCGACCTGTCACGATTTCGCGATGCCTTTTCGCTTCATCCCCCCTTTGCTACTTTCTGTCATGATTTCACGACCATTTTGATCTTCATGCACATTTGCTGATTTTTGTCGCGATATCGCTACTCCCTTTCCGTTCCGTACAACCGGGCTACAACCTGTCACGATTTTACGACGATTTTTCATTCAGAGCTGTCTTGCGGCTTTCTATCGTGAAATCACGACATTTTTTTTAGTTCGTACTATCTAGATGCTTCTGGCCATGAAAACATGACATGTTGCGATTTCGTGACATATTTCTCTTCCATACGCCTCGGCTCGTTTTTGTCGTGATTTCACGACGTTTTTTTGTTTCATGTCTTCCACCTGCAATTTGTCATGATTTCGCGACATTTTTCACTCGACACCTCTTTGGCTGCAAACTGTCGCGATATCGCGACGTTTTTCCACTTCGTGTCGTTTGACCAGTTTGACCCACGATTTTGCTACGCGTCACGATATTGCTACACCTTTCCATTTTGTAATGTCCCCATTTTTCATATTTTTATTATACATAGTTGTGGAGTGGAGTCTTGATGTGTTTTGGTGTGTTAAGAGTATTTTTGGTGAAATTTGGCAATTAAATAATAAAAAGGGGGAAATGAGGGTGTATGCCCCATTAGGAGAATAAATATCATTTTATTATTATTTTCTAAGGTATTATTAAGTGAAATCAAAAAGTGCAACCTCAATAAAGAATTAAAAGAATGTCTATATAAAGAGGAGTAGGGGGCTCATTTGAGGGAGCTTGGATCATTTTATCTCTTCTACATTGTTGTATTTGGCTTTGCAGCTAATACACTTTTCTCTTGTGGACGAAACCCTACGAGAGAATTCTCTCTTGCGGATGAAACCCTGCAAGGGATAGCTTTGAGGACGAAAACCCTCTTGGCTAGAAACCTAGGACGAAAACCCTAGAGTTTCTTTGAGGTAAATCCAACCAGGGTTTACAATTGGGTTTATTGAGACATTCTGCATCATTTATTGAGGATTTCTTCGACAGCATTCATATCAGATTTGGGGAGATCAGATTTGGGGTTTTGGGAACCCTTCTTGGTGTGGTATTTCAGATTTGGTGTGGCATTATAGTTTCAGATTTTTGTAGCAGAGTTTAACAGTTTTGTGGCTGGGCATTTGTGAGTTGTTTTCATTCAATAATTTAGCAGAGGTTGTGTTGTTTGTTCAGCATCCAGGGTTTATATTAATGTTTTAGGTGTGATCTATGTAATTGTGGTTCCATAAAAGATAATATAAAATATTGTGGTGTGTTTGTGACAATCTTAGGGTTTTATGGTGTATTTTTCTAGGTTATTTATAGATCTGATTTTTATTTGCATGGTTCAAAATTTTAGTCAGGAATATTACCATATCTATAGCAAGGGTTTGAAAACTCAATTTGGGGATGAGCATTTACTATTTTTTTTGTATGAGAGTTCTTGCTGTGAGCAGGAGTTCGAAGCTTCAGCTTGTTGGTGACGTAGCCCACCCTCAAGGACAATGTTGTTGTGGTTGAAAGACACCATCACAATGCTTGGATTTTTAGTTTACAGGTGAAGAAGACATTGAAGGCAGTTTTCTAATAAATGTGTGAAGTTATCTCAGATCATATGCAGAGTTATTATCAAGTTTCCAGCTTCAATCTCTATTGGGCATTTTCCCCAGCTGGCCGAACAATTTTGGAAGGGTTTTGGTGAGTTCGAGCTGCATATCACAAGAAAGACATTGGCATTGCTTACCAGCAGTTTTGCAGACTATAATGAGGGTTCTAAGTCAGTTTTGAGAAGCATTTTAAGAGCAGCAAATAACCTACAGGGCAGCCGTGCCTCTGCAACATTGGGTCGTACATTTGCAGCCCCACGTGGGTGTTTGGGTCCATTCCTCATCGATTGCACTGGAGATACTTAGTGGAATTTGTTAAGCAGCAAAAAGGGGTATTTGTAACTATTTTCCAATCAATGGAGAAGTCAGTATTTTATAAGTTATGAGCAAAACATGTTTTTCTGTAGCTGATGCAAATTTCCAGTTTAATATCAGACCAGAGATTTTTATGGGTAAACTTATCTTTCTACATTTTCCTTCATTGGGTTTATGTATTATGATAAAAAGAAGTTTGTGTCAAAATTTCATTGTATTTGGTTAAGTAGTTTGAAAGTTACGATAGTATTCATTTCCAGCTGTGTGTTATCATTCTCAAAAGAAAAAAAAAACATATATTGAAAAAACTACAAAAAAAATTACAAAATACCAAGCATTACCAAAAACAAAGCAGAGTATCAGTTCTCTCAGATTGGGGTTAGTCACTACAGTGGTATCAGAGCCAAAGATTCTGCCAGCCTATCTGGGTTCTTTATCTAGTGTGTTTTCTCATAATAGTTGCAGCTGAGAGTTGGTTAGTTCAATGTGAAGATGGAGCCACACAGTGATTGGGATAGGTTTCAGCATGAGTTTTGGCAAGGTCAGAGAGAGTTGCAGCAAACTCTCAAGCAGTTGACAGCTGCTATGTCACCTAAGTCAGCACCTACGGTTTCCTCTAAGGCTAAGGTTGAGCCCCCCATCTCAGAGTTACGGGATCAGTTTGTTCAGGAATGGACCAATGCTAGTGGGAAATTCAAAGAAATGATGTCTCTTCATGATTGGGTGGACATGAGGATGAGGCAACAACCTAATCGGAGAGGTAATCATCATCAACAGAAGTTGCATAGGAAGGAGAGAAAAGATGAACCAATGTCTCCCACCTCAATTCCTATACAAAGAAACGTTGTTGGGTCCAAGAAGGTCGAGATGATAGAAGAAGAACTTGTTGTTCCAGAAAACTTTAGAAGGCAGTTGGCAGAAAAAGAAATGGTTTCTAGTGGTTTACAGGTCGTAGGACCTCTATCAAATATGGATACAACAAATTTTGTTTTGCAGCAGAATAATATTTCTTCTGGATACCTTACAAGTTCAGCTCCTTTGTCTCAGATATTAGTACCAAATGCAATTGATGAAAAATTAGCAAGGCAACAAATTGATGGCATAGTACAACAGTATGAATATGAAGTAGACAACTTTGTGGAATCGGATTCTGCTCTGGACATTGATGTGTTCAGTGAAACACAAGTGACATTCAAAGCCCTTGAAGAGCATGATGGAGAGTATGATGAGAGTGAACACATAGGAGTTTACAAATTAGATTTCAGTAATGATAGAGTTGGTGAGTATTGGTTTGATTTGGAAAATGAACATGAGATTTACAATAAGCATGCAACACCAAAAATACATCAGCCATTAGACGCATGGGATCCAAGTATTTCAGCACCTAGTTATGATGAGGAACCGATTTGGGATGAATTTCATCTTGAACAAGGAGCTGGCCAAAATTTATTTCAAAAATCATGCAAAGGAAATGACATTGAGATGGCTGATCCTTGCATTAAAGACAAATCCAAACTGTTATTTCATAGGGCTGATTATGATCAAGAAGAAGAGGAGGTAAATTTTGAAGGAGTAACTATTTCAGCCTTAAAACAAGGAAACATGCCCATGGATTACATCACCAAATTGGCCAAAGATAGAGGTAACAATTATATGAGGGTTGTAATGAATGAATTTGCTCATTTCCCTATTGTTACAATCGTCTTAACAACAATAGAGGAGTTTCATTTGTTCTTTGGAAGGGTATGTAGATCTCATAGCATACATGGGGATATTGTGAATATTTGGGACAGCAGATTCACACCTTGGGATCCGGGTATATTGGCACCTAGATGTGAGGAAGTACCCATGGGGAATGAACGCCCTATTGACTTCAATACCATCCACATTTCATTTCAGAGTTCCAAAAACTCAGTTTTGAATTTCCAAGAAGTTCGTCCTATTTTTGAGAGTCTTTGGGTGAGCTTGGGAAACATCCCCCCCTTGGAGCCACTCTTGAGCCATGGGGAGGCACAAAGCAGCCTTAAGGAAGTTGCAAGAAGGTATGTTATCAGTTCTGATTTTTGTTGGCAATATAACAGTAGTTCTCCATTTATGGGCAGCATTAGCATTGTGGAAAAAGAGACATTGATGGCACCTATGGTTGCATTCTTGTTGAGACCTAAGACTGCATTTTTGGTAATGAATGAGGATGCATCTTTGATGATAGAATGGACTGAGTTTTTGTTCAAAATGACTACATCACTGATGGAGATTGAGGCTGCACATTTCATGTTCTATGAGGACATACACTTCTTGATAAAAGAGGCTGTGTTTGTGACTTTTGTGTCTAATCTTACCACTCTGTTTGAGACCCCTTGGTCTGCATCTTTCATAACTAATGAGGCTGTTTTTCTAAGGGCAACTTGGACTGATTGTTCACTGATTTTTGAGGTTGCATCTTCTCTGTCTTTTAGGACTGTTTTTGTGATGAATTCTGGGACAGAGTTGGAGATGTATGGGACTACATGTTGGTTTATTTGTGAGACTGCATATTTGTCTTTGGAGGCAACATCTGTTGAGAGAGTTAAGACTGAAATGTTGACAACATACTGGACTGCATTTTTTATGACCGATGGGGCTGTGTTTTTGACTCATTGGACAGCACTTTTGAGGGAAGCTTTGGCCAAGTTTTTTATTAAGAAGACTGCAAACTCCATGACAAATAGGACTGCAATAATGATGACTGATGCAGCTACGTTGACAATGAGTTTTGGGGCTACATGTGACACATTGTTTGGGACAATTCCTCCCAAGCTAATTGAGATCTTCATGAGGTTTGAATTGGCACTTTACATGATGTATAAGAAGGTGTTTTGCATGTTGTTTAGGACTGTCTTTTCTTCAAAAATTAGAGCTGTGTTTCTTGAGGAGCTATTTTGGGCAGCATTGGTAAGGGCATTTGAGGTAAATGGCAAGTTTGGCATTGGTATTATCACATGGTGGGCCTTAGAAACATTCATAGGATGGAAAATAGGGACTGCAAACATTGGGAAGATAGACGTTGCATCCCGGGAGCCTTGGAAGGTTGCTAATGGCATCCTGAAAGCAACCATAATTTATTCTGTTGATAACACATTGATGGCTGCCATTTCTATAAGAAGGACTGCAATTTTGATCAGCCATGGGACATTACATTCTGATCAGCCTTGCTTAGATTGTTTTGATAAGGAGGAGGAAGATACCATTTCATTCTTGGATAATCTTGGGAACACATCTTCAGTATTGGGGTGTTTGGGGGAAAACGTTCTTCTCTTGGGGTCACTTTTGCACCACTTGAAGACATGGATCAGCCATGATACTACTTACATAAGGTATGACATTCATTCTGATTTTTATGACAGCTGTTTGAAGAGTTTTGGCATTCATGAGTTGGTTACATTGATAAGTTATGGGAATGAAAGATTGATGATGGATGGAGCTGGTAATTGGTATGGCATAATCACGTCATGTGGAAGAAATTGGGCTGCATTATGGAGTATTTTTGAGAGCAGGACATTAGCATTTGGAGATGATATCTTGCTAATTCTCAGAACTGATTTTTGGGCAGCCATTGGAACTATTTTTGGGAATAAAAAGTTGGCATCGCTGGTAATTCATTGGGATTCATTTTGCATTCAAACTATGACTGCACCTACACTTTGTGAGACAAAATTGGAAACAGTTTTCACTTTGTATAGGCTAATTGATGAGACATCAGGGGCTGCGCTTCATATCAGGTCTGATTTTCTCATATTTGTTGTGTTTTACTTGATTAGAAGGGCTGCTACATCACACCAAATTTCAGTGTTGATTGAGAGGGGGAATGAAATTGTTCATGATAGAAAGTGTGCAGGAATGTTTTTCATGATGTCAAAGACTGCTTTTCATTCAGAAATCAGAACTGAGTTTGTTTCGAAAAGGGAAATTGAGGAACATGAATTGGTAGACTTCATATACACTTATTTGCAAAACATGAAAGATGAAGCATATATGGCAAAGATAGTACTTCAGAAATCAGCATGTATGGACCTTGGAGTGGCCTTGATGGATACTTGGAGAATTGTGTCTCTACATGATGATGCTGCCAAGAAGAAGACAGTGGCGCAACATCAGCATGATGGACCTACTCCTTTAACATTTATTTGGGATCCTGGAATCACCATTGGTTTCAGCTTGATGATGAGAAGATGGTGTTGGAATTGCTTGAGGACAAGCAATTTTGGGAGGGGTGGTATTGTAATGTCCCCATTTTTCATATTTTTATTATACATAGTTGTGGAGTGGAGTCTTGATGTGTTTTGGTGTGTTAAGAGTATTTTTGGTGAAATTTGGCAATTAAATAATAAAAAGGGGGAAATGAGGGTGTATGCCCCATTAGGAGAATAAATATCATTTTATTATTATTTTCTAAGGTATTATTAAGTGAAATCAAAAAGTGCAACCTCAATAAAGAATTAAAAGAATGTCTATATAAAGAGGAGTAGGGGGCTCATTTGAGGGAGCTTGGATCATTTTATCTCTTCTACATTGTTGTATTTGGCTTTGCAGCTAATACACTTTTCTCTTGTGGACGAAACCCTACGAGAGAATTCTCTCTTGCGGACGAAACCCTGCAAGGGATAGCTTTGAGGACGAAAACCCTCTTGGCTAGAAACCTAGGACGAAAACCCTAGAGTTTCTTTGAGGTAAATCCAGCTAGGGTTTACAATTGGGTTTATTGAGACATTCTGCATCATTTATTGAGGATTTCTTCGGCAGCATTCATATCAGATTTGGGGAGATCAGATTTGGGGTTTTGGGAACCCTTCTTGGTGTGGTATTTCAGATTTGGTGTGGCATTATAGTTTCAGATTTTTGCAGTAGAGTTTAGCAGTTTTGTGGCTGGGCATTTGTGAGTTGTTTTCATTCAATAATTTAGCAGAGGTTGTGTTGTTTGTTCAGCATCCAGGGTTTATATTAATGTTTCAGGTGTGATCTATGTAATTGTGGTTCCATAAAAGATAATATAAAATATTGTGGTGTGTTTGTGACAATCTTAGGGTTTTATGGTGTATTTTTCTGGGTTATTTATAGATCTGATTTTTATTTGCATGGTTCAAAATTTTAGTCAGGAATATTACCATATCTACAGCAAGGGTTTGAAAACTCAATTTGGGGATGAGCATTTACTATTTTTTTTGTATGAGAGTTCTTGCTGTGAGCAGGAGTTCGAAGCTTCAGCTTGTTGGTGACGTAGCCCACCCTCAAGGACAGTGTTGTTGTGGTTGAAAGACACCATCACAATGCTTGGATTTTTAGTTTACAGGTGAAGAAGACATTGAAGGCAGTTTTCTAATAAATGTGTGAAGTTAGCTCAGATCATATGCGGAGGCCCACCCTTATTATCAAGTTTCCAGCTTCAATCTCTATTGGGCATTTTCCCAGCTGGCCGAACAATTTTGGAAGGGTTTTGGTGAGTTCGAGTTGCATATCACAAGAAAGACATTGGCATTGCTTACCAGCAGTTTTGCAGACTATAATGAGGGTTCTAAGTCAGTTTTGAGAAGCATTTTAAGAGCAGCAAATAACCTACAAGGCAGATGTGCCTCTACAACATTGGGTCGTACATTTGCAGCCCCACGTGGGTGTTTGGGTCCATTCCTCATCGATTGCACTGGAGATACTTAGTGGAATTTGTTAAGCAGCAAAAAGGGGTATTTGTAACTATTTTCCAATCAATGGAGAAGTCAGTATTTTATAAGTTATGAGCAAAACATGTTTTTCTGTAGCTGATGCAAATTTCCAGTTTAATATCAGACCAGAGATTTTTACGGGTAAACTTATCTTTCTACATTTTCCTTCATTGGGTTTATGTATTATGATAAAAAGAAGTTTGTGTCAAAATTTCATTGTATTTGGTTAAGTAGTTTGAAAGTTACGATAGTATTCATTTCCAGCTGTGTGTTATCATTCTCAAAAGAAAAAAAAAACATATATTGAAAAAACTACAAAAAAAATTACAAAATACCAAGCATTACCAAAAACAAAGCAGAGTATCAGTTCTCTCAGATTGGGGTTAGTCACTACAGATTTTGCCTTTTTCTCTCCTCCCTGGGCCACGACGAAGCAACATGTCACGATTTCGTGACACCTTTCATTTTTTAGCAGCGATGGAGCGACATGTCACGATTTCGCGACACTTTCTATTTTTCAGCAACGATGGCGCGACAGGTCGCAATTTCGCGACATATCGCGATTTCACGACACTTTCTACACATGCATTTTTTTTTTTTTTTCTTCATTTTTAGCATCTGGGTCACTGAGATTTTCTCTGAAAGCCTAAAAAAAAGGTGGGTCCCCAATTTTGGGGTGTGTTGTGGATCAGCCACAACAAATGGCGACTCTGCTATCAAATGCTCTTGAGCATTTTAGTAAGAACCCAACCTGAAGCATATACAAACTCGAAAACACGCGCTATCACATAAGCAATATAACAAATGCCCAAAGATCAAGAGTACATGAATCATCAGAATCATCAAGTATTAGCTCAGTGTGTGCAATGAATTTCTTTCCCTATCGTTTGAAATTGATCCACACTCCATTGTCGATTTTGCATGAATGCATATATGAGATTGTGAATGATTGTGTAACCTAATGAATATGCTAGGAGATCTTGCCTTTATAAAATGCATAGTCTTTCTTCTGGTATCATGTACAAACATTCAAGATTGCCAAACCCTCTTAGGATCCACAAATTAATTACCTTATTGTATCCTAAAGTTGGTTATGAGTCCCTACTATCTTGAACCCATGTGTGAGTGAATGTGAAATCAGAACCTTGGGGAATCAGACTCCCAACCAACCGAGATGAGAGTTTAACCCTATCCTTACTATTCTAATTTAGAGTTCATTACCTCACTCTAAGTAAAATAATTAAACCTATTATGGAAGAAATGGTCATGCTAGTCTAACCCTTTAGACAATCAATGGTCTTGTTTTTTGAGACAAGACATGTTGCCATGCATGGGCATATCTAACCCCACAATCCAAAACTTATCTTCATTTCTTTGGACCTTAGGGATGACTACCCATCCTTTGTAGAGGACGAGTAGTACGATCCTTACAATCCAATATAAAGATGAGATGGGAAAAATTTATTTTTTACTTCTTGGACCTTGGGGATGACTACCCATCCTTGCTAGAGGACAAGTAGTACGATCCTTCCAATCCAAGATTTATTATGAAATGAGACATAGGAGCTTTGGGGAATCAGATTCTCAACCTAAGCGAGATGAGAATTTATGCCCTATCCTTACTACTCCATGTAGGTCAAATCAAAGCTTTGGGGAATTGGATCCTCAACCTAAGTTCGATGAGGATTTAACCCTATCCTTACTACTCGATTTTAGGCTTTAAGCTCTATGGAAGTGGTCAAAACCACTGTTTTAAGGATCATGTTGCATAATAGGATAGACATGAAAACCTTCTTTCGCCCAACCTTTTCTTCCAAGTTAGGTTTTGATCATTTTGCTCAAGATCCTTTTTAATGTATGAGACGTGCTTGGTTCTAGATATCTCAAGACTCAGTTTCCAACCTTAGGATTCTTTTACATTTATGTTATAACATAACCCTAAGAGGATTTGACATACTTTAATGATTTGTACCTAAGATGCATATGCAACTAAGATGAAATGTATGTAAAGTGAGATGGAACATGAATGCATTATCTCTTGAATTGCAAATGAAATTATTTGTCATGCAAAACTGACTCTTTCATGTATCACAAAATCAAACAATACAACTTAAGATGTTTGTGTTACTTGTGGAGCTTTTACAGGACAATTCCAATATTTCATATTCCCCTAACCTTAAGCATAAGTTAACATCTCAATATATATTTTTTTTTTATCAAAATAAACGAAACATGTCAATTGAAATCAAATCCACAACCAAAATCCTAGCTAAACTAACAATCCTAAACAATAAAAACAAAAACTGAAAATCCCCACCAAAACCGTAAGAATAATATCAAAATCTCACAACCTAAGAGCTAAAATAATGCTTTAAAATCTGCCCATTAACCGGTAGCATAAAATCTCTCCCTTCTAAAGTTTTTAGCCTGAAGGTATTCTTCCTAAGAATCTCTGAAATCTAATATGGGCCTAACCAAAGACAATTAAACTTTTGATGATTCCCTTTTTCCTCATGTCTTTTGTCCCATAGTAATACCAAATCTGAAATTCTGAATGATTTAACTTTGGCTCTTCTTTCAAACCATCTTTTGATAACTTCCTAGTGTTTATTCATGTGATTCATGGACTCTTCTCTCTTTTCATCAAGGTGCAGCAAATGACTTGACCTGGCTTCAACTTGATCATCTGTCCCCAAGTACTCTTGTATGAAATGTAAGGTCTGCAACTTCAAATTTGTAGGAAATATCGGGTCTTTTCCATAGACCAAATGATAGGGAGTATTCCCTATGGATTCTTTCACTCTGGTCCTATATTCCCAAAGGGCAAACTTCAATTGGATGTGCCAATCCCGAGGGTTATTTTCCAGCAACTTCTTAATGATGTTCAACAAATTTTTATTTGAAGATTCGGCCAGACCATTTCCTTGAGGATAATAATTGGATGCAAATTTTAAGCTCACTTTGTTATCATATGCCCAATCTACAAATTGCGTAGAAATAAACGCTTTACCATTGTCACTGAAAATAGAATTGGGCATTCCAAATCTTGTTATAATATGGTCCTCAAGGAATTTAATTACAACGTCTGTGGTGGCATGTTTAGTAGGAATCGCTTCGTCCACCTTGTACGATAGTCTGTAGCTTTCAATATGAATTTATGAGAATCAGAAGAATTTGGGTTAATAACCCCAATAAAATCTAGTCCCCACTGTGCAAATGGTCTCATTTCAACTACAGGTTGTAACGGCATGGCTGCATTTCTTTCTATTTTGGCAGCCACTTGACAGATATGACAAGATCGTACATGGGCATGTGCATATTTGAAAACATGTGGCCAGTAGTATCCTGCTCTTAGGATTTGATGTACTATAGCATTGGCTGCATCATGACTAGTTCCATGTTTCCCGTGAAATTCTTGCAACACCCTGGCAGCTTCTTCTTTGTTCAGGCACCTCAGGTAGATCCCTTCATGATTCTTCCTGTAAAGAACACCAAATTTCATCAGATAATTGACAGACTTAAGCCTTAAAGCTCTTCTCTGGGTTGAATTCAGATTATAAGGACACTTACCAGTCAATAAAAATTGCACAATAGCAACATACCAGTCATCCTTAGCAATGTATTCTATGTTCAAGTATTGGCATGTTATCTATGGATTATTTTCTGCGATCGCCTTCGCCAGTCCCTGTCCTCAAACTAGTTTCATAGGTTGGATTTCGAGATAAAATTCTTGGATGGTGGAAATCCATTTCCCTCTTTTCTCACCTAGTTCATTTTGTAAAAACATGGTCTTAACAGCAGAGTCAGGCACGATGGCAATAACTTTGTTGTGCACAATGTAATGCCTAAATTTTTTACTGTTTTAAAAAGTGCGTACATTTGCTTATCAAGGATTGAATACCTTAATTGAGCATCTTTCAGGGGGGCACTTAAAAATGCTATGGGTTTTTCTGCACTGTCCTCACATTTTTGGGTTAAGACACTCGCAAAAGAGTGTTCTGATGTAAAAGCATAAATGTAGAAAGGTTTGGAATAGTCTGGACTTATGAGGACCGGGGCCCTGTAAATGGCGTATTTGATGTTCTGAAATGCCACTTTACTTTCCTCATTCCATTTTACATCCACATATTTCTTGAGCATCTTGTTTAAAGGTTTGGCTATCTCAGCAAAGCTAGAGATAAACTTCCTCACAAAATTAACCTGCCCAAAGAAAGATCTCAATTCTTTTTTACTACTCGGGAAAGGTAAGTTTTGGATAGCTTGTATCCTTTCTAGGTCGATGGATATGCCCTCTTTTGAAATGATGTGACCAAGCAATTTTCCTTCTGTAACTTCGAAAATGCACTTTTTGGGATTTAAGGAAATTCCATGTTCTCTGCATCTTTGAAGCACTTTCTTTAAATCTTTGACATGGTCCTCTCTCTTTTTCGAGAAAACTAGGATATCATCCACATACACGATGATACATTTGCCTATGAGCCCTTTGAATGCATAATCCATGGCGCGTTGAAAAGTTGCACCAGCATTTAACAGTCCGAATGGCATCCTCTTATATGCAAATTTCCCCCACTTGGTGGTGAAGGCTATTTTCATCCTATCATTTGGATGTATAAGAATTTGGTTGTATCCAGAATACCCGTCAAGAAAGGACATCATTTCGGATCCATTTACCATTTGTAGAATTTCATCAATTGATGGCAATGGATAATTATCCTTTTGAGAGGCTTTATTAAGATTTCAAAAATCTATGCATAGCCTAATCTCTCCACTCTTTTTTCTCACTGGAACGAGGTTAGCCACCCATGTTGAGTGCCTAACAAGAAAAATGATTTTTGCTTCCAATAATATTTTAACCTCCTTTTCGATCAAATGCTCCAATAGCGGGTTAAAAACTCATTGTCTTTGCCTAAAAGGCTTGGAGTCTAGCTTCAAAGGGATGGTATGTGTGATAATGTCTTGGTTGTATGTCTTCAGCTCATTGTAGTTCCAAGCAATACAATCTATGTAATGCTTCAATTCCTACATTATATTGCTCCTTTCTTCCTCTGTACATGTTTTTGCTATGTACACCTCCTTTGGATTGTCTGCACTCCCTATATTAATTGAATCACATGCATCTTTGGGGAGTGGGACTCTTTTTCCTTTTTTGGTCTTGTATCCCACGTGGAACATTTTCTCTAATGAAACCATGTCTTTAGGTATCTTGTTAGATTGACAGGCGATTTCACTCTCGCTTTCTATTTCATCTTGCCACCTTTGCTCCTCATTAATCACCTGATTTTCAAAAATACCCGAGTTCATGACAAACTTGAAGATGTGTCTGTCATTTTCGAAAACCTGAAAATTCTTGACATTTTTGGGTATTGATGGACAAGGAACCAATTCAATGGAGAAATTTTTACATCTTTTTATATCAACCGAGTTTAACATGCCCACGGCGACTGCAAGAGAGACTGCTATTCGATTTCATTTCCTAGAAATAAGGGCTATATTGAACACATCAAACTCCTCAATGAGGTCCATAACCCTAGTTCTATAAAGGCTTAGTCTTCTGTCATGGCATGTATACTATCCTTTGATTTGCTTGACTACCAACTCAGAATCTCCCAAAACTTTCAAGCATTTGACTTTTTTGCTCAATGCTAGACGTAAACCAAAGATCAATGCTTTGTATTCTACCACATTGTTCGTGCAAGGAAATTACAGTCTATAGGTAGCCAATAATGGTTTACCTCCTGGTCCAGTGAGCTCAACTCCTGCTTCTGCTCCCTGTCTATATTTTGATCCATCAAACCTGAGCAACCATGTGCAATCAACTTCATCAGAAGAGCCACTATGACATGCTTCCTCCTTAGGCTCTTCAGTAGCTTCCTCAACATCAAGTGCGTAAACCCCCAGTTCTGGCTCAAAAAACTAAACTTCATTTGGATTGTTAAATTTTGTTATGATCTCCTTAAGCCTCGGTTCATTTTCCACTTTGATTTGGTTTGCAATTCCTTTCCACGGTAACCACATGTGTGAGTAGTATGTTGAAAAATAGCCATTCAAAGTTTTCATCCAATCCCTCACAAGTAACATTCCATACCTACTTGGGATATTAACCACCATAATGTCTACAACCTGCTGGACCCTGGGTTCAGAATTTAATTGAATCTTGACATCATATAAGGTCCCGACCACATTTACCTCTGAACGATCTAGTTGCAAGACCGTACATTTGGATGAAACAGGTTGCAGACCTAGCATTTTACATATCTCTGAAGGCATGAGGTTGCTTGTGGCACCTGTGTCCACCAAACAGTTATGCAAATTCTTACCCGCAATTCTCAGAGTCAGTAAGAATGGTGGGACATCCCTTCTTTCCTTTCACAAAATCAGATGGGACTCAACTATTTTTTTCTTCCACATTGGATCAGGTGAGTTCAAAGCTTTTATCAACGCCTCCTTTTGGCCAGGAAATCTAGCCACGTCTAAGAACGAAAGGGTAGATTTGGACTTCTTTAGATCGTCCACTATGTCATAGTTTGGCTTTTCGAATTTGACTGTCTTCTGCACGTTATTAGACATTTCTCTTCTGAGTGGAGGAGGAGGATTATTATTTGCCTTAGTATCGAGAGGAAGAATAGAGTTGTTTGGAGGTTTTGATGAGGTTTTAGGGGTTTTATATTTACTTCTCAAATGGTATCCATGATTCGCCTTCCTAAAATCTCGAAAAGCTTGCACCTCCTGTTCCAGAATTTCATCTTCTTCTTCCTCACTCTCACCTTCTTGATGATATACAGTTTCCATCACCATAATATTATCATCTTGATGTTGTTATGGACCCTCATTTGATACCAGTTCCAAATTATCAACTTGTGCCTGAAGACAATGAGTGTATCTAGCAATTTCAGGACAATTCCTCTCATTATGTTCTTTGGTGTTGTGCAACCTGCACCCCCTTTCCCACACCAAATCTAAAAGATTCAAAAGAGAATTGGATTGGCTAGGTCCTGTAGAAGTATCTAGTTGATTAGCAATGGGAGCAGGAACTCCCCCATTGTTTGGCTTGGTGTTCCAATGTCTCCCTCTATTGTTAAAATTTTGATTTGAGTGAGGGACATTGGACTCATACTTCTATTGTTGAACCCTATCATTGCTCAGTTTATGAACTAATTTCTTGAGCTCTTCGACTTCTGAATAAATATCCTTCGGTGGAATCACATTGTTGTTAACCCCTGTTGGATTCGCATAATTAATGGGGTCTTGATTAAACACTGGGGTTGGGTTCTGAGGAATTTGATTCCCGTATGGATTGACACTTTGAATCGGGGTTGGATTTGGAAAAGGAACTATGGCCTAAGGATTGACTTGGCTAGTTCCTTGCATAGTTGATTGACTATTCTGCAAAAATGCGGGGACCGGTGGAATGGATGTGATTGGTTGGATTGGAATGGGTGCATATGTAGGTGTTGGTGGATACGACTGCTGATATGGAAAGTCGTTCATGCTTGGCACTTAAGGTGCCATGATTTGATTTTCCAAGTGAACTTGACCATATGGAGCATACTATCCCATCATAGGCATCTGGGTAAACCCATAGCCTTGTGGTGTCATTTGCTGCTCGATGGTCATTGCTTCATTATAGGCCAAAGCCAACGTGGTGACCTGAGGATTGCGTCTTATAAACATGGCTATCATGGGGTCCAATGCCCCAAAATATATCTGCAAAGCCACTACGGGATCAATGGCAAAATGTCGAACCGCTCTATTATAGCACTTTTGGAATCTCTGATTAAACATTATGATCGGTTCCCCCTGGCCCCTTTTGCATGTAATAAACTGATTGTAAATGGTTGTGGGACCCAAGGGTGACCTAAATTGATTAACAAAGGCATTTTCCATTTTTTTCTAAGTGATTGAACCAGTTGGTAAGCATATATACCATTCATATTCTATTGGATCTAAGCTCATGGGGAAAATTCTGCAAGCCACATCTTCATATTGAACTTGTAGCCTAATTAAAACATCCCTATAGGCTTGGATATGTTCTTCTGTTGTTCTTGGGCCATCTGGTTTGTATTTAGGCAAAAATATTTCAATGTTCTTGGGGATTTCATGGATATCCCTAGCAATATTCAAAGGAGTATTGTTAGCTCCATACCAAGGAGCTGCTGGAGCTTGAGCCATTTGACTCAAAATTGATGAAGACAAACCTACAATAGCAGTAGAAATATTACTGACAATGGGAACACTAGTGGCAACTGATATTACGGGTGTAGGTCCACTCGATGTTCCTGGAGAAAATAGGTCTTTTGTGACTGGTGAGCTTACGACTTGCTTGGTTTTATTCTTGGGAGTACCAGTAAGGTCATGAAAAATGGTTTCCCCGGTTGTTTGGGACCTTGTCGCAATGCGGCGCGGTGGGTCTAGCCTGCCTGATGAAACCATCGATTATTTCAACGAAAACCTGCAACAAAAGAAAGCAAAAGCTATAGTTTAGCTGTTTGTGAGTTATAAGAGATGATTTCAAAATTAAATCAAAAGATATCACTCATGTATGAAATCAAAAGTAAAATAAACCAACACAGGCCCTCCTTCTAGCGCCAATCTATTGAGTGGTGTTTTCACCCAATTGTGAAAGCACACTCTCCGATAGGATCTGAGTCCCAAAATCCTCTGCTTGCAAAGAAATTATGACAAACTAATTTCTCCAAGGTTCCTGTTATGCTGATTCTTTGTTTACCAATGATGTTGTTCAAATGAAATGCTAGGAATACCTTAGGGTTTGCAAGTGGATGTTAACAAGGGGCACTGTGGTTTATTTAATTTGAATTTACAGTGGACTCAAAATGAATAAATCTATTTTGATCTTGGGCTTTGATGGATTTTTAGCTATTTATTTAAATGATTGTAATAAAAATACAGGAATGAAATAAAGGATTGAAATAAAAGAAATGTAAATAAAGAGAAATAAAACTAAACTACATCCAGAATGCTGCCATCTCAAATTGACAAAATCGAAGATAATGAGGTTTTTTGCATGCAACCCAACCTATTGAACCTGCAAATTCACACAATCTAGATAGGCTAGGTGCGGGTTTCTGGGGTTTTTACTACAATTTTAGATTTTAGGCATTCGCATGAAGCAACCAAAAACATTTGCATTAAACTTCACCTAAAAGCCTAGAAATTTGAAAGGGAAAATAAAGCATTAAATATTGCATGCATAATGACTCCTTTCTTATCAATAAGATGTCAAATCTCTGTATTTCTGTATTAGAATGATGTATCAATTACAATTATAGAATGTTCCAGGTTAAACAAATCTAGAACAAATGAAGGAAATTGCTCCAAGTGCAGGCCTAGAATGGCTTGCAGCCCTTGTCTCTGCAACTCTGCTAGCAACAATTTCCAACCCTTGTTCAATTTGTGCTTCCAAGCTTTATACTGTCTGGCACGGCTCTTCGGTTCACCTGTGTCGCTTTCCTTCACCTTCCAAAATGCGTCCTTTCAAATTCTTGCCTTTTCGATGCTTTCACTTCATGCTTGATGCCGAAACGTTTGAAATCTGCCATTGCATGTAACGCCTCTGCAACTCCGACACCTGTATGCCACGTGTCTCATGCTTTCTGTGCCTTCTGTAATGTCCTCCTAAAAATCATGATAAAAAATAGCATGCAGCCTATTCACCTTCTTGGCCGTGAAAACGTGACATGTCAACGCTTTCCTGTCAGCAGCCTTTCTTGCCGTCACGCCCAACGAAAATGCAGCATGTCACGATTTCGCAACATGTCATGAAATCATGACGCTTTCCCTGTCCGTAAGCCTTCGACTGCTTCTTGTCATGAAATCATGATGATTTTTCATTCGAAGTATCCTGCGGCTTTCTGTCACGAAATTGCGACACTTTTTGTTTCGTACCATTTGCCTACAACCTGTCGCGAAATCGCGACATTTTTTCGCTTCGGGCACCTTCGCTGCATGTTGTCGCGATATCACGACGTTTTTTCCTTTCGTATGCCTCGGCTGGTTTTTATCACAATTTCACGATGTTTTCGTGCTTCGGACCCTTTCGCTCGATTTTGTCACAATTTTGCGACGCTTTTTACACTTGTGCATTTTTGCTCAATGTTGTCGCGATATCGCGACATTTTTTCCTTCCGTACGCTTACCCATTTTCCATCATGAAATCGCTATGCTATCTCCATCCGTACTATTTCTCTGCTTAGGAGCCGCGAAACTATGACCTGTCGTGATTTCGCGATGCCTTTTCGCTTCATCCCCCCTTTGCTGCTTTTTGTTGCGATTTCGCGACCATTTTGTTCTTCATGCACCTTTGTTGATTTTTGTCGCGATATCGCTACTCCCTTTCCGTTCTGTACAACCGGGCTGCAACCTGTCGTGATTTTGCAATGATTTTTCATTCAGAGCTATCTTGCGGCTTTATGTCGCAAAATCGCGACATTTTTTTAATTCGTACTATCTAGCTGCTTTTGGCTGCGAAAACACGACATGTCATGATTTCGTGACATATTTCCCTTTCGTATGCCTCGACTCATTTCTGTCACGATTTCGTGACGTTTTTTTGTTTCATGTCTTCCACCTACAATTTGTCATGATTTCGCAACGTTTTTCACTTGGCACCTCTTTGGCTACAAACTGTCATGATATCGTGACATTTTTTCGCTTCATGCCGTTTGACCAGTTTGACCCACGATTTTGCGATGCGTCGCGATATCGCTACGCCTTTCCATTTTTCCTTTATCTCTCCTCCCTGGGCCGCGACGGAGCAACATGTCATGATTTCATGACACCTTTCATTTTTTAGCAGTGATGGAGCGACATGTCGTGATTTTGTGACACTTTCTATTTTTCGGCAACGATGGCGCGACAGGTCGCAATTTCACGACATGTCACGATTTCGTGACACTTTCTACACTTGTGCATTTTTTTTTCTTTCCTTCATTTTTAGCATCTGGGTCACTGAGATTTTCTCTGAAAGCCCGCAAAAAATGTGGGTCCCCAATTTTGGGGTGTGTTGTGGATCAGCCACAACAGGGCCTATGGATGGAGGATCATAGCTTTCTATCTATGGAATAGATCCAGAAAAGCATTGATGAGTATTTGTAGGATGAGTCTAGAATTTATTCTCTATAAGAACCACTACCCCAAGAGCAAGCTATCCAACTGATTATTGATTTTACTCGGTTGATAGATCTCATGGAAAATCTGGTAAACAGAGGGAATGCTGCTAACTATGAATACATTAGAGAGCTACAATATGTCTATAAGCAACTTGAAGAAACATCAAACCCCTCTAAAGTAGCCTAGGAATAGGCTCTACAATCTTTAAAATTGATGGTTCAATTGTTTGGTGATACTTATGGAGGAAGGAATCAGAGAACACCTACTCCAAAAGAAAAATAAGAAGATAATGAAGAAGTCGAATAAGATGCCCATGAAGAAGAAGAGGCTAAAGAAGAGGTACAAGAAGGAGAATAACATGAGAGAGAAGTTACAGGCTCAAAAGTAGCCCACACTTAGCTTATTTTTATTTGTACATATACACAAGTTTGATAATTTTTGTTTTTTGTCCCGAAAAATTGTTAGAAATAAACAATAAAGATGTGAAGCCTATAGAGCAAAATATTTTGTGTGAAGGTGGTTTTCAAAGAAGGCCTTAAAAAGGGGGTAGATTTGTGTCTAGTTTTTGAATACAAGGGCAAGACCTATATTTTTGACATGAATCCTATGAGAGCAAATGAATTTTATGTATTTTTGGCATCACTTCCATATGAACCTTTACTCTCTAAGTAGATCATCAAAAAATTTAGAGAGTAATATTTTTACGGTAGTTAAACTGTAAAATATATTTTTTGAAAATAAATAGGTTTGCCTCCTAAGGCCCAATGGATAAGACTCTGAGCTTCATTGGCTTTGCAAGCAAATCCACCTGGGAGGCGCTAAAATGTAGGCCCAAAATGGCCACATACATAGGAAAATTTTGAAAATTTTTCCTAAGTTATAAAATTCTTCATTCTGCACTCCTTATAGTGTTTTTTTGAGTTGATTCATGAGAGGATGTACAAGCCCACCCGAAACTTAGTCAATTTTTTGCACTTGGAGCCATTCTGGAATATTTCCTTCATTTTTGGCTCTAGACTAGCAACGCATCTCGAATTCACAAAATTTTTTAAGAAGAGATGACGTCAATGATAAAAAGTACAGATTGGTGACCGCTCAATATATTTCATACTTCACAAGTGGCTAAGTTTTGAAACTCCCAATTTCAGAGAACACACAGAGTATTTTCACCCAAAATGGTGACAAGGCAGATTTTTGATAATGAAGTAGATGTGGATTCACAAAAAAAGATGATTTTGGCTAAATTCCTTTCGGGATGGTTACAAACAATGTTTTATAGATAATAAAAATGGAAAAAGAGTCACTTTGCATTATTATGGGTTTGGATTGATTATCATGCACCAATGCACTTGGTCATCCCGGAATAGAATCCACAAAAGTTTTTAAGAGGTGATGATGTCATCGATATTTTGTGTGGATTGACGAAGACTTTAGAAACATGAAGAATAAAGAATGGATTCAATCCTGCTTAGCCTTCAACACATTTTAGTGTTGGATTTTCATTCCATAGCTTCTAAGACATAAAGGGTGACATCATCAAATACTTTTAAAATGAAATGGTGATGTGTTCTCCCTACCATTATAAGAAGCTTATATCCAAATGAATCGTAGCCATACGATGGGGGAGATCAATGGTGGATATTGTGTTAAAGGATCTAAGGTATTTAAAGATAATTCTTCACCAAAATTTGTAACAATCAGTTGGAGACGAAGTCCAAGTGTCGAGGATTTTCAAGAAGATAGAACCAAAGGCAGTTATAGATCAATGGCAATAGATGGATTCCAATAAGGATCAACTACGATGCATAATCTCCAATGGCCTAAACTCTAGTTTGTGCCAAATGTTTATCAAGTTGTAGAGGCCCTGAGCTACCATGGCAGATCACTTTGAGAAGATTTCCTCGAGGGTGCACCAATAAAAAATGCCAGTAAGAACTCTCTGCTTTGATATTTGTAATGTTCCTTGTAATTTTAATTTTTGCAAAACTATAAATAGAGGTCGAACCCTCATTTTTAAGGGTCAAATATAGTGTGTTTACCTATGTTATTGTAAATATTCCCAAGAGCTAATGGAAGAAGCATTACATTGATCTTCACCTCAAAATTTGTATCTTCATGCTTGATATCAGAGGTTCGAATTCTTTAGTTGTATTTTTGTGAATACTTAAGTGGTTATTTTGTGCCAAATTGATGGATTACTAGTTGTTAAAGTAATTGAAATTTGCTTCTGATATTGATCTTTATTGTTAGATAGTGCATTTCTGTAGAATATAGATATTGGTGAATTCTATTATTTGGATTATCATTTCCTGGATATTGAAATTGTTGTCTGCAATATTTCTCTGCTCTACTTTAATTGAATGAAGAATCATACAATTTGAGATAATTTTTATCTCAATTATATGTATTTGGATTAGTTTTTCAAAGATTTTTATTGTGGTGCAATATTGTTAGCCTATCTGTCCACTATTGTTCACATTTATCTAACCCTAACCTTTTCTTACCATAACCTTCAAACCCTAAGTGAGCATAATTGTGTCAACATCCTATTTAAGTTGACAAGGAACTAGCCTACTCTAGAGGTTGGATCAAAAACCTTGTTTTGTTCCATCCAATGTTGAGTGTTGAGCTATAGCTATCGGGTGTAAGCCTGGACAAAAAATAGGAAGAGAGACAACCACAGTATTGAGTAAAACTTGATGCAATTTAGTGCCCAAAACCTCCTAGCTTTAAAAGGTATTTCTATATCTGAGTAATCCAATGATAGATATCTTCCTATCTTGGTTGTGAACTCCCTGGATAAACACATGCCAAAGTATGGTGCTAAATCTTTAACTACCACTTCTTGTATGACCACCATTTGAGGCATCCTATGAAGATTTATAGGGATGTCTTTAATTACTCCTATAGTTTTGATAAGAGTGTCATATAATTATAGAAACCCTAGGTTGCTTCTAGTTTACTCCATTCCCATAGTATTGCACACTTATTTTAAAATCATTATAGTTACAACACCTGAGTCTATCATGTAGTTGTGTATGACCCATCCTTCTATTTTAAGAGATAATTAAAATGGAGGTGGTCTATTTTTTCCAGTTGCAAATATTAGATTCATCTGGAATATATTTGAGTAGTATTTGTTCCTGCCTTTTTTTTTCATCGACCTTAAAGATTCTTTCAAAAGATCAATCTGACCAAGAAACTGTAAGTCATCATACATGCTTGCCTTTGAGGGGGTCTTTTTCATTTCATCTACTATGTTAAAATAAGATGGTTTAGAATGCCTCTCTCTTTATTTAGAAAATTTTTCATATCTATTTATGTATCCATGAGTTGCTTTTGTTCTCTGTCTTTTAGTCGAAGAAGGGAATCTTAACCTCTCCTTAGCTTGTTCCTGAGTATCAACTTCTTTTTGTGGAATAAATCATTTATGTACTTCTACCCTAGAGCTCTGGGTAGGATATTGAGACTTCCTTTCAAATTCGGTATCTCTTTTAGGTAATTCTTTAGGAACTAAGGGAAAACTCAGAGGTTGAAGCTCCTGAGGATCTAACGACAAAGGTTTTTTACCTGATCTGGTTAGGACTGCAACTTTTTCAATCGAAGGCACCATGAAATTATGTTTTGTTTCTCTAATCATGCTTATATGTACCTTCAAATTTTTCTTTTCCTTCTCATAGCTACATTTTTTACATAGTTTTTATGAATCATACATGAACTTTCCTCTTGTGGGTCATTAGATGTGGTGCACTAGTAATAAGAATTTTTGGGAGCTGTATATTCCTCATCATCGTATAAATGACATTTGATCTTTATTGACCCCTATTTCTTGATGAATATGCATCCCTTTTTACCTAGGAAAACCTTCTCGATTGAAATTTTATTTTGTCCTCTCTTCTCTTCATTTATGTCATATCATTTGCCAAAGTTTTTATCATGTCTAGTAAAATGGAAAGTTGATTTTCTTCGGCTGGCTGAGTAGGCAGTGCAGGTAATGCAAAAATAGTGGGAATAGGAGGTAATGCCAAGAAATTTTGAGGCATATTATTGTAGGAATGAATATTTTCCCATTCTATTTTGGAATTTCTACATTTGGAAAATGGGAAGAACTCGAAGAACTAGTACCAAAAGCTTGGGAAAGTAGCATTACTACTTTTGGTGGATATCTTCTAGTGGAAATGATATCTCTTTGTACCTTATATGCTTCTTGGAATATAGTAGGGAAGTTAAATACTCAATATTACCTTATAATCATACTAATATTAGAGTTGAATGCTCTCAAATAATAATACATAGCTTGTTCACTGGTTGGTTTCAATCTATCGGGTACTCTTTTCCAAGTGCAACTAAATCGAATGTTAAAATCAATAATTTTATCTTAGGGATATTTTAAGATGATATTGAACTAGTTGAGTAGGAGGAAAGGATATGTGTGTTAATTAAATTCATCTACAAACTTTCCAACAAATTTGGCCCAACTTATGATGGATTGAGTAGGAAGTGCTATGTACCAATAGAGCATTTTTCCTTTTAATAAAATGACCAACAACCTGAACAAACGGTGGATATTGTGTCAAAGCATCTAAGGTATTTAAATATAATTACTCACCAAAATTTTTAACAGTTAATTGGAGAGGAATTCGAAGCATTGAGGGTTTTCAATAATATAGAACCAGAGGCAGTTATAGATCAATGGCAATAGATGGCTTCCAAGAAGGATCATCTACGATGCATAATCTCCAACAGACTCAACTCTAGTTTGTGCCAAAATGGTTAGCAAGTTGTAGTGGCCCTGAGATTCCATGGTGAATCACTTTGATTGGATTTCCCAGAGGGTGCACCAGTAAGAAAATGCCAGTAAGAACTCTCTGCTTTGATATTTGTAATGTTCCTTGTAATTTTAATTTTTGCAAAACTATAAATAGAGGTCAAACCCTCATTTTTAAGGGTCAAATCTAGTGTGTTTACTTGTGCTATTGTAAATATTCCCAAGAGCTAATCGAAGGAGCATTACATTGATCTTCACCTTAAAATTTGTATCTTCATACTTGATATCGGAGGTTCAAATTATTTAGCTGCATTTTTGTGAATACTTAAGTGGTTATTTTATGCCAAATTGATGGATTACTATTTTTTAAAGTAATTTAAATTTGCTTTTGATATTAATAATTATTGTTAGATAGTGCATTTATGTAGAATATAGATATTGGTGAATTCTATTATTTGGATTATCATTTCCTGGATATTTAAATCATTGTCTGCAATATTTCTCTGCTATACTTTAATTGAATGAAGAATCATACAATTTGAGATAATGTTTATCTCAATTATGTGTATTTGAATTATTTTTTCAAAGATTTTTATTGTGGTGCAATATTGTTAGCCTATCCATCCACTATTGTTCACATTTATCTAACCCTAACCTTTTCTTACCATGGCCTTCAAAACCTAAGGGAGCATAATTGTGTCAACGTCCTATTTAAGTTGACAAGGAACTAGCCTACTTTGGAGGTTGGATCAAAAACCCTGTTTTGGTCCATCCAATTTTGAGTGTTGAGCTAAAGCTATCGGGTGAAAGCCTGGATAGAAAATAGGAAGATAGACAGCCATAGTGTTGAGTAAAACTTGATTCAATATAGTGCCCAACACCTCCTAAATTTAAAAGGTATTTCTATATGTGAGTAATCCACGGATAGATATCTCCCTATCTTGGTTGTGAACTCCCTGGATAAACACATGCCAAAGTATGGTACTAAATCTATAACTACCACTTCTTTTATGACCACCATTTGAGGCATCCTATGAATCTTTATAGGGATGTCTTTAATTACTCCTATAGTTTTGATAAGAGTGTCATCTAATTATAGAACCCCTAGATTGCTTCTAGTGTACTCCATTCCCATAATATCACACACTTATTTTAAAATCATTATAGTAGCAACACCTGAGTCTATCATGCAATTGTGTATGACCCATCCTTCTATTTGAAGAGATAAGTAAAATGGAGGTGGTCTATTTTTTCTAGTGGTAAATGTTAGATTCATCTAGAATATATTTGAGTAGGATGTGTTCCTACCTTTTTTTTTCATCGACCTTAAATATTCTTGCAAAATATCAATCTGACCAAGAAACTATAGGGAATCATACATGCTTGCCTTTGAGGGGTCTTTTTCATTTCATATACTATGTTAAAAGGATATGGTTTAGAACTCCTCTCTCTTTATTTATAAAATGTTTCATATCTATTTATGTATCCATGAGTTGCTTTTGTTCTCTGTCTTTTAGTCAAAGAAGGGAATCTTAACCTCTCCTTAGCTTGTTCCTGAGTATCGACTTATTTTTGTGGAATAAATTATTTATGTACTTCTACCCTAGAGCTCTGGGTAGGAGCTTGAGACTTCCTTTCAAATTGGGTATCTCTTTTAGGTAGTTCTTTAGGAACTAATGGAAAACTCAGAGGTTGAAGCTCTTGAGGATCTATCGACAAAGGTTTTTTACCTGATTTGGTTAGGACTACAACTTTTTCAATTGAAGGAACCATGAAATTATGGTTTGTTTCTCTAATAATGCTTATATGTACCTTCATATTTTTCTTTGCCTTATCAATAGCTACATTTTATACATATTTTTTATGAATTATACATGAAATTTCCTCTTGTGGGTCATTACATGTGGTGCACTAGTAATAAGAATTTGTGGGATCTGTATATTCCTCATCATTGTATAAATGACATTTGATATTTCTTGACCCCTATTTCTTGATGAAGCTGCATCCCTTTTTACCTAGGAAAACCTTCTCGATTGAAAGTTTATTTCATCCTCTCTTCTCTTCATTTATGTCATATCATTTGCCAAAGTTTTTATCATGTCTAGTAAAATGGAAAGTTGATTTTCTTGGGCTGGCTAAGTAGGCAATGCAGGTAATGCAAAAATAGTGAGAATAGGAGGTAATGCCAAGAAATTTTGAGGTATATTTATTGTAGGAATGATTTTTTTCCCATTCTATTTTGGAAGTTCTACATTTGGAAAATGGGAAGAACTTGAAGAACTAGTACCAAAATCTTGGGGAGTATCTGGAAAAAGCAGCTTTACTGCTTTTGGTGGATATCTTCCAGTGGCAATGATATCTCTTTCTACCTTATATGCTTCTTGGAATATAGTAGGGAAGTTAAATACTCAATATTACCTTATAATCATACTAATATTAGAGTCTAAGGTTCTCAAATAATAATACATAGCTTGTTCACTGGTTGGTTTCAATCCATCGGGCACTCTTTCCCAAGTGCAACTAAATCGGATGTTAAAATCAATAATTTTATCTTAGGGATATTTTAATATGATATTGAACTAGTTGAGTAGGAGGAAAGGATATGTGTGCTAATAAAATTCATCTACAAAATTACCAACAAGTTTGGCCCAACTTGTGATGGATTGAGCAGGAAGTGCTATGTACCAATAGAGCATTTTTACTTTTAATAAAATGACCAACAACCTGATCATTACATCTTCTTGAGTAATGTTGTATATAGCTACCAAAGAGGCAACATACAAGCAATATTTATAAGCCATTTTGCCTATTCCGTTGTATGAAGGCAATGCCTTCAAATCCACAATAGGAATTAGATTCTAAGCCACCAGGTTAAATGGACCAATGTGGTTCCATATAAGATAAGCTGGTGGAGGAGTGGCCATTGTAGCTATTGTGCTTGTCTGTACTGCAAAACTACTAACCGTTATACTTGAAGATATATTGGTAATAGGGCTAGGTAAAACAATAAGTACAAGTGTGGTAATACTGGTAGCAGGTGGGTTTGATATAGCAGATAAAACTAGATGTACCCTAAGGCTACCAAGGTGTAACTCAAAGAACTCAATGGGTTCTTCATAGTTTCTTGCTTTAGATTTTGTTATCATATAGGTAAATAATTACAATATTTAACCAGATAAATAGATTAGGTATTTCTTAGATCTATACCTTCGAATGGAGTCACCAATTTATTGATTTAGATCTTGAATAGGTCAAAGAAAAACACTGAATCTTATAAAATACTATGGGATTTAGGGTCCCATAGGGTATACCAAAAATTATTTGAGCAAAATCGACCTATGATTATGATTTGTGCCCACAACCTTGCCAACATTGAGTAGACAGACTTAGTATTGAAGGGTTTCATCTAATCTCCAAAGAATGTTGGTTCCTTGGTTTTTTTTGTGATAAAATGGAGAGAAGGGTTTACTAAAAGAATTGGAAATATAGTCCTTGATGTAGTTTAAACAACAAATATGAATACATATAACTTCAAGATCTAAGCATTCAATATTTCTTCATGTAAAAATCATAGTTCTTTAATGTGATTTAGATGCTAATATAACACATACATATATTAAATCTTAAGCTCCAACAATACTATTTATATCGTGCACGAGTCCAAATAATAGAACAAATACAACATATAACTTAGTAATGTAAATAGAAGCATCAAATTTTAATACATACACTTGCACATAGTGAAACAAAATCCAATAGAAGTTTATCTTATTGCTTGAATCCAGAGTATATACATCCAGTCTTGTAAATTTCTAAGAGTCAAACCTTTTTCAGGGTACGTTCCCTACTATATATACTCTTAAAACAAGCATGCTTTGAGAGCTATCAAATACTAACATAAAATCAATTACAATAAAAGCACTGCCAAATGCACCAACATATTTTATGTGGCTTCTCATTAGTTCAATCAGGTAATTAAATCACCAATGGCAGAATTTTAAGATTTTATTCTTAATCACGATTTACCATCAACTGTCGATATGCTTCTTTAAAGGTAAATTCTATTTATATATTTGTTTCATGTAGCTAGGTTATATCATGAAATCACGATATTTTAAAGTCTTGATCTCCTCTTCTGCCTTGGTCTCATGAAAATTCAACATATTGTGAAATAATAATATTTCTCCTATCATAGTATTTTCTCACTCTAAACCCACAAAATACTGACATGTTGCAAATTCACGATATTTCCTTTGCCTTGGTATTTTCTCACCTTGCACCTCGTAAAATTTTGACATGTTTTGAAATCACAACATTTCTTTCACCTTGGTCTTTTCTCACCTTGTGTCTCGTAAAACATTGACATGTCACAAAATCATGACACTTTCTCTACCTTTGTCTTTTCTCATCTTGCACCTCATGAAACATTGACATATCACAAAATCATGAAATTTTCTCTACCTTGGTCATTTATCACCTTGCGCCTCATAAAATATTGACATGTCATAAAATCATAACATTTCATATGCCTTGGTCTCTTCTTGTATTGTACCTTGTGAAATATTGACATGTTGTAAAATCATGACAGGTTGCATGCCTTAGTTTTTTTCTACTCCTTTATTTCACAAAAAATGGTAAAATGGTGTTTGAACCTTCAAATCTTGTTCAAGCCTTCAAAACCTCTGCTATATTTAAGGTAGTATTTTTAGACTAACACCATAATCATCATGTGCTCAAAGTACATCCATCCCATACACATACACCTCAGTCTATGGTAACCCCTTGTATGAAGCACATGTGAATATTGCTTCAAAAGTACCCATGTCCCTATCACCTAGTGTCTCCCATCAAGTTACAATTACCATTGTAACTTATTCCCCACCTACCCAATCAATCCCATCCACATCCACTCCATCAACCTCTGATATGGAAATACATGAAGCATGGTAACACCTTAACAAATTGCTTAAGAAGTGACAGAATGCTCAACATAAAGTTTAGGTGATCAACCCTAAGACTCAACCTATTTCCACTCAGCCCATATTTGTTAGTCAAATTCCATATTGGGTACTACAATATTCTATGGTGTCCATTCCTACACTACCACCAACCCATACTCATTATATTCCTATTAGCCAACCCATACAAATCCCTCATACATTATATTTATATCTTCATTTGCAATCATTCCTTCATCAATCCCATTATCATCAAAATCAATTGTGCCAAGTCATTATCACCTCATTACACCTCAATATATTTCTACCTCACCATCACAAAATCATCAAGTAATTCAGGGGTTTCACATTCCTGGGGAGGACCCTATATCCAAGCTATGCAACAATAAATTTATAGTTTGATGCAACATACTCCTAACGTGATAAACTAGAAGCCTACCTTATGTTAACTGATCAATCAACCAATTCATCCTTCAGTATCATCACCGCCATATCTGATAGACTTCACAGTATTGAAGTTTGATAAATTTAAAGGAACTAAGGACCCTAAAGAGCATGTGAGCTCATTTATTCATTCCTGCTTTAGAATTTGAAGCAATGATGCTCTAATTCTTAGAACCTTTCCTCATATATTAGGGGAAGATGCTATAGAATGGTATAACAATTTGGCAAACCATAGTATTTATACTTTTGAGAAATTGGTTGACCAATTTTTTGAAATATTCTCCCTCAATGTAAGAAATAAAGTCTCATTATCTGATATTTATGGTCTAAAACAATATGATGATGAGTTTGTCTATGACTTTGGTAACTGTTGGAGGGTCATTATCATCAAATTGCCATTTGACCTACCAATGGAGGAGCTAATTAGATTATTCACTAAGATTTGCCTAAAACCCATCTCCTGGTTATTACAATTACAACAATATAGATTATTTAATGAAGCTCTTGCCTAATATAGTGCAATTAAGGAGATAAAAATTCAAGGTGTGCTTAAGCCTAAGAAGAAAGAATGGAAAAATAAAGGCAATATAAAGGAAATTATTCTAGCCAAACCAAATCCAATCAGGTCAATCTAGCCTATTCATCCAATCAAGTAAATCAAGTGGTCATGAGTCATTCGATAATGGCTTAACAACAACCTATGCAAAAAAAACATGATAAATTTAATATCATACGGTTCCTTCAACAACTCAATCAAGTCAAAGCATAGTGTTGGCTATGGAAAATCGAACACATTGACAATATGTTCGACAACCCTATCAATATACTCCATTGGCCAAATATTATACCTCCATTTTTTGTAGGTTTTATGATACAAATCAACTTCCCTTTCCTGAGGTCAAACCTGATTATCCCATTAAATGTGGTGAATAATACAAGGAGAATTTTTTTTGTCCTTATCATAGATAGAATGGACATGATATCAATAACTACCACCAATTCAAATATATAGTGCAAGACCTTATTGAGTTAGGGGCTATCAATATTGACAGTCCTCTAGCTCAAAAAAATCAAAATCTTCGGTTTTATCAAACATGACTTCCTCATCATGAGGAAGCACAACCAACAATAGGAGGGCTAAATACAAAGAATCATCCTAATCAGGTTAATCATATTCAACAATACCAAGGTTTTGTGGGTGCTATTCATGTAGTAACCCAAGGTCAACAACAATGCGCTAATCAAAAAAATACACAACAATCTAGTCAACCACCCATACCTCCACAGGCAAGTGCTCTACCCACCACATCATCATCACCAATCCAATTTTCCACTAATCCTTCACCACCAATCCATATTCCTAGCTGTAAAAATCAACCTATTCATCCTTCTAATCATCCATATAGTCCAATAATCTCATTGAGTATTTGATTAACCACAAGCTTAAATATGGCTTCAACCAAACTATCTATATATGAGCTAATTCAATAATATCCTCCACATCGTGAAGCATCAATGGATATTTTAAAATCCATTGAACTTCAATATCAAGATGATAATGCCTTCAATAATTTTATGGGGAATATTCAAACATGTATGGAGGCTTCCTTTACATTCTATGATTTGAGATTAAACCAATATCGTCAAAATCCATGGACCCTCCATTACACATCATGGCTCAAATTTATAGGAAGCCTTTTTAAAAGAGTTTTAATTAAAATCAACTCCTCTATTAACATCATAACCATAGTTTCCCTTCAACATCTCAAGATTCCACCAAATCATATTACGAAATAATATTTCACCTTGAAAGCATTTAATGATGTTCTCTGCTCCATAGTTGGCACTATTGTTTTACCCATTAAAGTAGGAGTCAAAATGTTGCATACTATGTTCCATATCTTGGAAGGGTCCATGGCATATAATGTACTCCTTGGATGATCGTGTATGAGGGAAATGAAATGTGTCCCCTCTATACTACACCAATGCTTGAAGTACATACATGAGGTACAAGTTCATTGCATACCAGCAAATGTTGAACCATTCAAGTATTGTAATCTCAAAACCCTATGAGTCCATGTTACCTTCTACTCATATATTCCTCACTTCATCAACCACCTCATCAACCACCCCATCCATATCTTCATCTAAAACCCCTATTCCTGAGGGGCTTCCCATCACCACTTCACATCAAGTTTCCACTTCCATACCCTCATCTTCATCATCATTTTTACATGGACATATGGTCAAAGTCAATCTACATTAGTCACATCATCAAAATCATTTTCCACATCATCATTATCCACCTAGAAAAATACATCTTCATCCACATTAGCCAATGTCTCACAAGACAAAATTATGGATTGTGAGATAACATCCTAGTCAACACATAGTCCATACCCTGAGCCATCAGCCAACCATGAGTTAGTTCCATCTCCATACAATCCATCCATATCATCCCAAGTTGAGGTCCACATTACTAATATTGGTATTGGTGAATATGTGGTCCAATACATAACAATCACACCGCTCAACATTCAAACTGCTAAGGACTACAATCACCCACGTTACCCACCCTTATCTATAGGAGTGATTTATAACATAGATTTAGTGCTTAATAGCATAAATTTTATGTATGGGGGGCTAGATTCTTCATCCAATCTATCTACCCCAGATGAACCCAAACAATGAACAGCTACCAATATACAACATATGTTAGGTTTTCCATCTTGGTATTTTCACATTGTTAATTTGCAAGGACATGTCTTAGGATGACATGAACAAGGAATACATGAGATTATCGATGTTTCATATCAAGAAACACATGATCATTTAGGTTTAGGCTCTTATACATTTTCATCCACTTCTTCTCTTGAAAAAAAATTCCAAATCTTAAATTTTAATTTATGATAAGACATCCATAATATAGATAACTCTGAACATGAAATCTATGAAGAATTTGACCTTATATCTATAGTTTTTGATGAATTTTAAGAGGAATCAGAACCCATCATTCCACACACTAAACAAGATGAGTATTACCTTATATTTTTCTCCATCCATAAGCCCATATTTCACTTGCTTTTTCCATAAGAACAAGCTAAACCAACCAGTGAACCACTACATCCATCTCATTGATCCACATCATAGCCATTTTACCTTAAATATATACATAATTCAAATTTCAAAATTTTCAAAAAAATAAAATAACAAAAATATTTTACATTACATGTACATTGTATTTATTTGTGTTGCTTATTTTTTTTAGGTTTATCAAAGTTCTAACATCAGTTCTAGCCAATAGGATTTACCCACCTATCCATTCACCAACCATCTATTTTTCCCCTTAAGTCAACATGAATCCTACTGACTTATTCACCCCACTCTATAATCCATACAATCTGGTAAAGTCAATTCTAATTGACATGAGCCTTATTGATATAGACTGAATTTCCTCACTGCCATACTTTTTTGAGTTTGTCCTTTTTGAGGAATTATTAAGGGATTCAGCCAACTACATTCCTCCATCACCATTAAGGGCTTCAGCCAACTACATTCCTCCATCACCTTCACCTTCACCTTTATATCCTGAGGTTTCCCAGGTAGACATAGACAAGGTTGAGTTAGAAGAGTTTGATGATATTATATATGACATTCATCTGATCCCAAAACCCCATCAAATTGAGAAAGGTTCTCACATATCTATTGAAGATACTATCGATGCGAACCTTAGTTCAGATGCAAACAATCCCTAAATTTTTAAACTTGGAAAAATTTTATCCATAGATGAACAAGAGAAATTAATTGTTCCCCTCAAGAAGAAGGATATTTTTGCATGGTCTTACAAGGACATGCCCGATATTGACCCTAACCTAATTGTTCACAATCTCACCTTACACTCTTATGCTAAGTCGATCAAACAAAAACTTCGAAGGATGCATCCTACCATTGTCCTTTTGGTCAAATAAGAGCTTCAAAATCTATTAGATGGGGATTTTATTATACCCATTGATTATCCTAAGTGGCTGTCAAACATGGTACCCATTTGCAAGCCTAACAAGATGATACACATTTACACTAATTTTTGAGATCTCAATAAAGCATGTCCTAAGGATGACTTTATTCTTTCAAACATTTATACTCTTGTCGACACTTGCGCTGGACATGAAATGCTTTCTCGAATGGATGGTTTTTTATAATACAACCAAATTTGACTGAATCTTGATGACCAACACAAAACAATATTCACTACACCTTGAAAGACTTTTTGTTACAAGGTAATGCTCTTTGGTCTCAAAAATATAGGTGCCACTTATAAACATGCCATGACATAAATTTTCCATAATTACATGCATAATATTATCAAATTTTATGTGGATGATATCTTGGAAAAATCTAAAACTCGACAAGAACACATTGGTATATTGGAAAAATTATTTGACTCGACTTCTAGAGCATAATGCAAGGTTGAATCCCAAGAAATGTGTCTTTGGTGTTACCTCAGGAAAACTCCTAGAATTTATTATCTCTAAAATAGGTATTAAGGTGGACCCAAACAAATTAAAGGCCATCATGGAGATGCCTCCTCCAACAAAATTGAAGGAATTGTATAGTTTACAAGGAAAGATTTAGTCAATCCGTTGTTTCACTGCACAAATTTCTGACAAATGTAGGTCATTCAATCACCTATTACAAAAGGGGGTGTTATTTTCATGGACATATGAATGCCAAAAAGCATTTGATGACATTAATAAAAACCTGACTTCTCCACTAGTCTTAGCTCTTCCTCGTTCGAGGGTCCCCTTTCATATTTATATTTTAGCAATGGACTTTGTATTAGGGACAATGCTTGCACAAAATAATGAAAACAATCAAGAGCAAGTTATCTATTAGATTAGTCAAACATTGGTAAGCTATAAAACTAGATATGCTTACATGGAAAATATGTGCTTAGTAGTGGTTTTTGCCACTAAGAAACTTAGACATTACATGCTTAGTCACACCACAAATGTCATGGCTAGAGAAAATCCTCTGCATTATATGATGTCTCACACTTACAAAAATACCCATACCGCTAAATGGATAATGCTTCTTACTAAATTTGATCTTGAGTTTATTAGCCAAAAATACATTAAAGGTCAGGTCATAGGTGATCAACTTGTGAAAGCTCCACTACCTAGTGATCATCCCTTGATTATTGAGTTTCCAAATGATTTGGTATTCACTATCATTGAACAAGAAGAAGATGTAATTATGGAGGAAGACATCGATATCACACTATATTTGATGGTTCTAAGTGCACGAAAGGTCAAGGTGTTGGAGTTGTGTTTCATACACCATAGGGGATACCTATGCCTTTATCATTCAAACTAGAATTCTAATGCACAAACAAAAATGTAGAATATGAAGCCTTAATCTTAGGTCTTTAGGTAGCCATAGCTATGGGTATAAAGCATATCAAGATATTTGGTTATTCCCAACTTGTTATCAACAGGTAACCGGAGAATACCAATGCAAAGAATCTCCCATAAAGCTTTACCATGAATTAGCAATGAAATTTCTCTCTAATTTTTATTGGTATGAAATTTATAGTTTACCATATCAAACTAATAGATTTGTAGATGTGATGGCCTCTCTTAAATCATTGATTCAAAAGGATACCTTAACAGAGGTACAACCCACTATATTAGAAAAATTCTCTAAATCTACAATTATTCATGCTAAATCTAAGGATCAAAAGGATGTTTGCTTTATCCATGTAGAACCATATGAGCCTTGGTCAAACCAAATAATAGCCTTTCTCAAGTTTGGAACAATTCCATAAGATATATCATGGAATTCTAAACGTACTTTCAAGCCAAAGGTAGCTCATTTTACTCTCTTGGAGGACATGTTGTATAAACATGGTTATGATAGAATTCTCCTTCGTTTTCTCAAGTCTGCTGAGGCACAAAGAGCCATAACTAAAGCTCATGATGGTACTTGTTATGGTCATTTTAGTGGAATTGCCATTTCAAAGCATATTTTATGCATGTGTTAATATTGGTCCACAATGGAATTATATTGTTGCACTTATGTCAGTCATTGTAAGTAATGCCAAAAGCATGCTAATTTAACTCATGTGCCATCACAAGCATTACAGCCTATTCAAAAACTTTGGTTCTTTTCACAATGGGGTCTAGATTTAATTGGTAAAATATTATCTCCTTCCTTGGGACAACATACATTCATCATCACAATGACTAAATACTTCACAAAGTGGATTGAGGTAATTCCTCTAACCAGTACGATAGGACCAAGAATTGTGGAGTTTATACTTCATCATATCATTTGTCATTTTTGTGTTCCCTAGAAAATCATCTTAGATAATGGTAAGTATTTCAAGAACAAGGATGTTTGAGCACTTTGCAAGAAATATAACATCCAACATAGTTTCTTGACTCCTTATTACCCACAAGCAAATGGACAAGCTAAGGCTACCAATAAGACCTTAATTGCTATTCTCAAGAAACTTGTTAAAGAAAATCATATAGATTGGCACACACAAATTCCCTTGGCACTATGGGCTTATTGAACAAGCATTCACACACCTACTTGGGAAATACCATTTTCATTGGTCTATGGAGCCAAATCAATCATGCCTCTTGAGCTTGAGATCCCCTAATTACAAATTTCATTACAGGAATTTCTAGATGTCAATGCTACTAGACAAGCATGTCTTGACCAACTCACACTTCTTTATGAAAGATGAGTCAATGCTTTAAAGCATTTATGAGTTTATCAAGACCACCTAAAATGTGCTTACAATTCCAAAGTTCATCTACATGAATTTCAAGTAGGAGATCTTGTTCTTAAAGAGAATCAATAGAATACCAATGCATTACCACATCTTCCTAATAAATTTGTGGCTAATTGGTTAGGTCCATACATTGTTACTCAAAAAGTGGATAAATAAAATTATAGACATGCTAGTCTAGAGGGAGTTGAAGAGCTTGAACCACTTAATGTTATCCATTTGAAAGCATTCTATGCATAATGTGATTTATATATATGTATATATACATGGCTATTACACAAAAACAAAATTACATTTCATACATCGCATTTTGCACACATTTCAGTTCACAAATTTGCATTATATATATTTCATTTCATAAAATTGCATTTCACAAACTACATTACACTCATTCCATTGCACAAAATACATTGCATTCATACATTCCATGTCATATTAGGGATCATTTATTCCATTTAGATATTAATTTATCCAATAAATTCATGTTACCTTAATCAAGGGCACCTTCAAGTCATCATCCATTTCATTGCATCATTTTATAAGGTCAAAAATATCATTTTCCACCACATATCCATAATTCTTAGATATTTTTAGAAACTCTGCCACTCCTACTATTTTAAGCAACCTCCAAATACATATCTAGTTTTCTTTATGTGGTCCCTTTTTCAGTAGGTTAGAAGGTACCAACTTACACCTCTAAAATTAAAATATTGAGTGATCCAACTACAAAATATTTAGAGCCTAAAACAATAAAAATGAATTTGAGGGAAGAAGAATGGTCAACATTCAAAACCACCCAATCCACAAGCTTTTCGTAAAGTATTTGGAGAATATTTTTAGAGCAATACCTAGTGCTTGAAGTGCAAAATTTTTATGAGCTAACTTTAGCATGTGTAGAATGTTATGATCCCAACAATCAAGATATCAAATCCTATGATAGGAATTTTAAGGTAGATATTATTGGATATATCATTTGGAATATGTTGCTCCTATTTGTAGGGGAACATAAAATTAGCATGGAAGATATGGTACAATGTTTTGATGATTTCTTAGACAAAGAGAAGATAAATTTTGGATGCATTGAATGTAGGGACTTACACGCAAAGAATCCAATGCTAGAGAATCCTTTGACCCTTAATATGTTTGATAAAAGAATGAGGGATGCTCTGATTATGCTAGCTTTCATATTTGGACATAAAGTGACAAAAATATGGTCTCTATCTAATTGGAAATTCTTTACATAATGAAGCATGCATCTAGGGATGAACTAGTGACACTATATTTTGTTGAGCTAATTGATAAAAATATACATGAAGGGTTGAGTCAATTTTTAGCCACTCGTGTGTTTAGGAATTCATTATTTTTGACACATTTGATGTTATTTTAGAACCTAAGAAAATTTTGGCTTTGAATCAGGGGTGTAAATATGATAAAGTACATGAATTATCTATGTATCTATGGACATGGGTCTTCAATAAATATTTTTCTTATTATTCTTTTGTAAAAAAAAAAATTGATTCAACTATTGCATTTTTAAGGGAATCTCAATCTGAGTGCCTCTCAAAGACCTAACACACATTTATACAAAATATTCATCTTGGGGATTGATATTTTTCTAAATAGGTCACAATTTTTAGAATTTATGGTTTTAGTTTTGGTGTGTACCTCCTTCCTAAATTTATTCCAGAGAGATTTTTTGCATTAGAAGTATTCAATGAGTTTGAACCAATTGATAGAAAATTCAAAAGCAATAAGTCAAAAACATCTTATTATAAGACTCATATCATCTTGGGAGGAATGCTCCTACAAAGAAGAGTTTATTCCCTTCTAAATGGTAATTTGAATGAACTAAGCTCAAGAAGGTAAAATATAACTAGGACTATGACCCTTAAAAGAAGTTTTCTAGATGGCTAAATAGAATTAAGGGTCCAAAATTCCAACCTAATACTAGGACCAACATGGAGGATCTAAAGAACCAAAAGGATTAAACTATGCACCCCCTAATTACCAAGCCATTTCCAAATCTAAGATCATAGGAATCATTCTATGAAGAAAAGTGTCAGGTCAATCCTTAAATAAGGATATGCCATTGGAAGGAGCATAAGATAAATGCTTGGTGGAGAATACACCAATAGATTTGTAAATTAGAAAAAGAGTATGACATACTTTTTGTATATGGAAAATTTAGCAACTTCTATAATGAAGAGAACCTATATGTTGAGAGCTTAGGATCAGACCAATGGAGTGAGAAAGAAATAAGTGATAAAACACTCCAAATTATCAAAAATTATAAAGTAGTAAGAAAATAGGCCAATGAATCTCCATATAAAGTCCTAAAAGAATCCTTGCCCATTGTTCCTCATAGAAGATATTTGATGCCAACATCTCTAGCACAATGAATTCCTTGATAGGATATCTCACACCAATAAATCTAAAGAAAAAAAATAAAAGGTAGAGCCAACAACTAGTCCTGCTAAGTCAATAAAAAAAGGATATTCCAAGGACTTAGTCACTTATCGAAGAATATCCTCCACTCATCCTTTTCTCCTCTCTTATTATTGAACCACCAACTCCACAAATTTTTTTGGTCCCATCAATCCAAATGCCTAGCATTACAACCACTCTAGCTAATGCCCCACCAACTATTCTTGCAACCTCATCTATTTAGGAGGCAATAATATATCCATCATAAATTACATTGATTTTATTAGCCCCTGCTACCTCAATTTCTCTTTTAATAATCCCGTTGTTTAGACTATTGACTTTATTTTTCACCATAAAGACAACAAGAAGGATTACAAATGACTACAATATCTCCAAACCTTTTGTAAAATATCAAATGATTCAGTAGTAAGCACTGTAGTATGATCATAAGAAGCATACCAAGCTAGCACAATGATTGACTATGACTCAAATAATAAACCACTTTATCCCTTAGATCTAGCCATTTATTTATACATACAAAAACCTTTTGGTATCAAAACCTGAAGGAGAAATCACAAACCAAGATCATCAAGTGGTGACAATAAGGATGAATCACAAAAAAGTGCAACTCATGTGAAGTCAAAAAAGTGATTTTCTATGACTGAGTCATTAAGTTGGAAATTAGAAAAGGAGTGAGAGATGGTATATGTGAAGAATAATTGAGTAACTCTCAAGTAGATTCTAAAGTGCTTCATAATGAAGTAAACTTACCCACCAAATTCTTAATGGAGTAGCCTTCAAAATCAATATTGAAAGCAAAGGAGGAGAAAATCAAAAGCCTTAATGGTAGGCTTGCTAGCCAAAAATCTTAATTTAATTAGGAAAGAGATAATTTCAAAGAATAATTAGAGTAGTTGAGGAAAAAATATAAAATTGAGCAATGACAAGGGATCAGGATCCATTTCAAGGAGGTTAACAATACCTATTGAGATGATATTTCTAACATCAAAATACCACTCTCCCAAGTATTCAAAAGTATTAATACAACCACCATCCAAAGCACCCAAGTAAGCCAAGAGATTGAGCAGGGCCTTGCTAAAGCCTCCATAAAGTTTCATAAAGCTATAAATTATTGAGAAAATTTGGCCATTGCATTAGACTCCTAGCTAATATCTATCAAATTTCATGACATAGAGGCAATGCCATAGAAAGTGGAGGAGTAGATTGCATAGCATGCAAAGCCTAAGTAGCTATCTTGGATACCACTTCTACGAATCTCAAGGGTCAAATTGAATTATAATTACAAACATTATTCCCCCCTCCTTAGATTAGAGCAATAATATTTGTATCTACTAATATAGTACAAGGAGGATGTCTCCCCTTTTAAAGCATTGTTGGATCCTCCTACAGAAAATGATATTGCTTAGGTAATTACACCCTTAGTAGAACTAAGGATTGATGTGAATGAGGTCATAAATTATATGAAGAATTTATCCTATGATAATCAATTTTATCTTTAAGTTATACATAGGCACTTCAGGAAAATCCAACATCCTTCAAAAGAAGAATCAAGATAAATTAAGCATGTGCTAGATAGGCTACCTGATCGGTAATATTTTTGTATTCTTTTCTATATTATTTTATATTATTATTTTTTTTTTAAATAAACCCATGGACAAAGGCAACAATTTTATATTATCCTTTCATAAGCAATAAAGTCCCTATGAATTGCTAAAACTACAATGAAATTTCACTACACTAAATTTTTTTTTAGAGATTTTGAAAGAATATTGAAGCATAGGCAACACAGGTGGAAGGTAGATAAAGACACATTAGAAAAATATGGGTTAAATTTTCTATCAAATTCTAGTCCCATTTAAAAATATATATATTGAGAGAAGGAAAAATTTCTAATAGCCTATGTATTATCTTATAAAAGTTTTAAAAAATTGGAAGGTGATGAAAATTTTCAAATGGAAAAAGAAGAGCAAAACTTTCAAAGACTAGAAGTCAAAAATTTTTGAAGGAGAAAAGAGAAGAAAAGTTCCATGGGTCAGCTTGCAAGTTGCATGAAACTTCTAAAGGATAGATGAAGTAAAAGTTTTAAAAGTTGAACTATCCAAAAAGAGTTTGAAAAAATATTTCTAGGGATCTTCTAAAAAATGTTTAGGCAAGCTCTAGAAGTTTTATAAAAGTTTATCACGAGAATAAAAGCAAAATTTTTGAGTGTCATCCAAATAAAAAATCAACTTAGATCCCCTTGGAGATAAAGGGAAGCTATGAAGAAAAAATAAGGTTTCAAGAAGTAGGTTATATAGAATGCAAAAAGGCCAACAAAGAAAGGTGGCTTGACATGGTGAAATAGAAGAAAGGAGGAAGATAAGGTTGCATAACCAATGATCCCCAAGACTTTTCTACTTGTTCATAGATTTAAAAAAGGATAGTTGAGTTGGACTAATTAGTAATTACTAAAAGGAAGTTAAGATCACCTATTGACACCACTTAGGCTCAATAATATCAGGAGTGGTTGGCCTATTAAATGTAGAAATATGATAGCTACAACGAAAGCACCCCCAAGTATAACAACATTGATTATAGTGGATGCTTGCTCTTTATTTTGGTATGATTATAACATTCATATACATACATAAGCCATGAATACTTGGCTCTTTTTATCCATTTTTTTGTGTGTATGTGTGTATGTGTATGTATGAGAGGTTAAGATTACTTTTATTTCTGTCTCATTTCTTATGCATGCAATTGCACTTAAGTGTGCATGTTGAGAATAGAATGTATTCACTTTGATATGTTGGCATAAGAGATTCATGTTTTCACTAAATCCTATTATTATGCAAAAGAATCTTAAGATCTTGGTGAATTACCCCCAATTATCTTAGGATTTTACTTTTCCCTATTTGCTATGGTTTTCCTTCCCCTTTTCCCCTATGCACAAAAATATATTAGGGTTTAGATTATATTAGGTGATCATTGAACATCCCATATAGTAAGGACTCAACCTTGTAAGAAAACTTAAAGGGCATCCTCTAATCCTTGTATCTAGGCTCTTGGAACTTTTAGCTATGTCACCCTATGTGAGGCACAATTTTTAGGTGCATTGCTCCCCCCATATTTTGTGACCATTAGAATCAAATATGACAACACCAAGCAAAGAGAACGTAACATTTTCAAAATCACCTTGGAATTTGAACAAGATAAATAAGAAAAAATAAGAAATTGATCATGTTTCATCCAACTCTTAGCTAGGGGAAAGATGCAGTCCAAGAAAGAGAAATAATAAATCCAAAGGCATCTGGAACTAAGAGCAATAGAATTAAATAATAAAAGGTAGGTTACTCTAGGAAGAAGATTCAAATAGAGATATACCAGTCTCAAATCTTGTGAGAAGCATCACTAAAGCATCCAAAGACCAATAAAGAAAAATGAAGGCATTAACAAACCTAAAGGATATCGACTTTGGCATTATTAAAGTAGACAAAGCATTAAGTAGTAGTTAAAAGCACATGAAAGGAGCATTTGACTATATTTAGAAAAGTGATAAGCAAAATTATGAAACATCAACTACCTCATAAGTAAGGAATTTTAGCAAAGAGCCCATGTATTAACAAAACATCCTCAAGGTAAAAAAGAGTGAGTGAAAACACACAAGGAGATATGTTGTAGGAGATAAGAGCCTTGCACCCATTTAAAATTATATACAAAACAAATGTAATTGAAAAAATAGATCCCTATGAAGAATTCACAAAGAGCGCACAATGTCTATATGACTAGATGTCCAAGTAGGGTAATGTGCTCAAATGTGAGTAGAATGACACACGATTAGGTGTGAGAAAAAAGGCACATGATAAAGTATGAGTAGAAAAGAGCATAGGTATGTGTGACAAAAAATATGCACAAACAAGTGTGAGTAGAAAGGAACATGAATAAGCCTAGAGAACACCAAAAATTACGTTCAAAGTAAAGCACAAAGAAGAAATCATCTTTATATCTAAAGAAAAAGAAGATAATTTGTGATTAAAAATTAAAGGTTCTAGAATATATCCATAAACTAATGTCATGAATCCATAGAAATGAAGCACTTTTAGGTTGATGTAGAATAAAAATAATAATATTACCTTGAGAGGGCCCAATGGGGATGTCTTTATATTCTCTCTTAGATAGACAAAGTTCATTTGCAAAATTATTGAAGGAGAAATCTCAAACAGAAACTGAAGAAGCATAAAAATTGCATTAAAAATTTTCTTTATGGCTACTAAAAAAAGATCAACACCTCACAAATTCAATGGATGCTTACCATAAATTGAATCAAGACCAAATATTTGCATTGAGTAGAGTATAGCAGAAGAAACGGTCTTATATAGAACTAATCATGACCTGATATTTAAATTCATGGTTATTCACCCTACCCTAATTTTTTTGCATTTGTGTATTTGGTAGAATTGGAAGTCTCTTAGTGAGTATTCTTTGTGGTTTCTTAGTAATGAATATTTTATTTTTAGGTTTTACTCATTATCCAACATAAATAGGGTATATGAATCATAATATAGTAATTGCAGTCCAATAGGATTATTTTTTCATCCCTATATAATGGGATTTGACCCCCAAATTGAACCCATTACTATCCTATTTTAGATCCAATATAAAATAGAGAAAATAGAGTGTAGTTAATTGTCATAATTAGATATGGTAGGGTCATTGACAGTGAATAACCAAGAGGAGTCGATAGTAAAGGATGTCATCATGGGTGTGGTATAAAATAATAGAGAAGTCAATTCTAGGGAATAGACAAGTGGATAAGAGATAAAAGAATAAAAACTATTAGGGAGTGGGTAGAAAATAAAATAAGAAATTAATAACATATCAAGAAGACAAATTAGTCATTAAGGGATCATTGAGGACAATAGACTCTTACTAGTCTCAAGGTAACCAATGATTATACACTTATGGAATATTAGGGGTTTAAAATATAGAACCTATTAATCTATTGTTTGAAGAATCTTAGAGAGAATTAAAAAACAAAATTGCTTATCTAGGAGACCAAATTGTCATTGGATATCATTTATAAAACAACAAATAGACTTTTGAGGGGTGCTAATAATATCAAAGTGGTTGCCCAAGGGGCCTCAGGGGGATATTTACCTTTTGGAACTCTCTTGAATGGATAGCAATAGAACATATAGCTTGTAGGGGTGTTCTCACATCCCCTTTTAATCATAAGTTTTTATGGGGATCAAAACCTAGATGGTCAAATTCATTAACAAAAAATAGTGCATAATATAAGAGTCTCAAGGGAGGAGTTAGATTGGATTGCTAAAAATTTTAATTCTAATTTAGAATCCATTTATTAGGAAGGGGAACTTCAATTTGGAATTAGGGGATTAGCTTATGATTGCCTGGGTCCACACATTACAATTGGTGGATATTAAAGGTCCTAGAACCAACTATACTTGGACTAATAAGATAAGGGAGCCACATAGCAGGAAGGTGAAGTTAGATCATTTTTTGGTTTCAGAGGAGGCATTTGTGAAATGGCATCTAAAATTTTAGATTTTTGAGGGTTCGATTTCATATCACTTTACCATTCTATTGGAGTGGGGGATCAAGACAATGCAATACCAAAAGTCTTTATATGTAATACAATTGCTACAAAAGAAGGAACTTTGAAAGAAAATACTATAGTGGTGGGAAGAGGGATGCTCGACATATGAGACAAAAATGTTTAGATTCCACAAGTAGCTTCATTATATCAAGGATCAACTGAAATTATGGATGTGATATAATAAGTTAGACTTCTAGGACCAAATAGCTCCATTGGTGGTCAAATGGGATGAGGTGCAAAAACTCTTTAGGGAAGGAACAATTACCAAACAACTCAAAGAAGAGTATGATGAGTTGAATAAAGTGGTTAAGAATATTGACAACCAATAGGAGAGCTATTAGAAATAGAGAGTAAGGACCACTTTGTTACTAGAAAGTGATAAAAGCACCAAATTTTTCCATTGGGTTGTTTATGCTAGGAGACTGATGAACAATATGGAAGATATTTAGGATGAGAATGGGCTCTCCTTTGATATGATCCCAGGTATGCATTTCAATTGAATGGATTATTTTGCTAATTTATTTAAAGAAGGGATGTTGCAATATGAAAAAAATTAGAAAGAAGTTCCTGCTACCATACCCTCTATCATCTCTAAAGAATAAAATCGGACCCTACTTAAACCCATTGATTGAGTGGAGCTAAATAAGGTAGTCTTTCAAATGAATATAAGAAAAATACCAGGTTAAAATGGCTTCCCAATCAAATATTTGTATACCTTATGGGATAGATTAGAGGAGGATGTAATTATTATTATAAAGGAGTCCACAAGTAGTCAAATAATGCTTAAATATTTAAATCAAATATTCATTGCCTAAATTTCAAAAGTGGAGGAGAGAGTGTATATTTCAAACTATAGACCTATTGCCTTATGCAATTTCATATATAAAACAATCACAAAGGTAATGTTTTAGTAGATAAAACCTCTCCTAGATAGAATTATCTCCTCAAAACAAGGGAGTTTTATAGAGGGTAGGCAGTTCTTGGATAGTGTGGTTCTAGCTCAGGAGGCAATCCCCTCAATGCAAAAAATTAGCATTAGAGAAGTTATCATTAAATTGGATACGTCAAAGGCTTATGATAGGGTGGAGTGGAGCTTTCTATCAAGGATTATGAAAGGACTTTGCTTCTCTTAGGATTGGATAGACTAGTTCATGAGATATGTCTCTATATTGGCATACTCATTGTTAATCATTGATCTTCTCTAGCAATCATTTGGAGCCATTAGAGGCCTTCATCAAGGAGATCCTTGTTCTTATTAAATTTTTCTCATATTGATTGAAGTCTTGGATATACATATCTTGAAGAGAAGACAACGAGGTTTGCTCATAGGTATGAAGGTGTGTGAGGAGGTTTTGAATCACCTATAGTTTGTGGATGGCCTAAAATTGATGGGAGTGACCAACCTTAGGGAAGAAAGAATGATTAGATATACTCTTAATATTTATATTAGGACCACAAACCAAGTCATAAATGATAAGAAATCCAAAGTGGTATTCTTCAATCTTGATTGAAGGCTTTAGGACAAAATTTTAGATATCTTTGAGTTCATGAGGACTTCTCTCCTAGTGGTCTATTTGGGGGTCCCTCCACATTTTAAAAAATTAAGATAGTTGTCTAGAGGAATATTTTGGAACATATCAAAGAATGAATTAACCATTGATATCACAAATGGTTAACCTTTAGGTGTAGATAAAATTGTGTGCAATCAGTCATTCAGGCCAGCCAATTTACAAATATTCTATCATTTCTACCCCACATACCATATGGAAAGAGATGGACAAGATGGCCAAAACATTTTATGAGGAGGAGAAAAAAGAGAGAAGAAATTGGCATTAGTAGGTTGGGAGAAAGTAAACCAACCTAAGGTAAATGAATATTTGGGCTTGAGAAAATTAGAACTAATAATAAGGCTATCTATAAAGCTTGATTGGAGGTGGATATTCTAGCCAACTTATTTATTCAGTAGAGTTTTAACTAGTAAATATTTGGGATATGTGAACCTAAATGAGGTGATTCATTTCCTTTTATATGGTAATGGGTCCCTAGTGCGGAAGGATCTAAAGCTAAGATCTCAAATAGTGAAATATGGATTATTTTAGAAAGTTGGGAGAGGGGAGAAGGCATAATTTTGGATAGATTTATGGAATCAATACCCATATATCATTGTTGAATTTATAGAACTACAACCAGTAAAAAAAACCATGGAAAATAGGGATTGGATCAATATTGAGAGGTATTTTAACACCAGCTTAAGAATTTGGATGAGTGGCCAATTCTAAAACCTATGGAATTGGCACCTATCATAACTAAAATCTTGGCAAAAATATTTCTCACAAGTATGGATGTGAGTGATGAATTAGCTTGGGGATGTGGGATCCTTGGAGTCTACATGGTGAAGGATGAATATGAAAATATCCTTCTAGAACCTCCTCCTACATATCAGGTTGAGAATTGAAGAAAGATATCCAAAAGTAAACTTCTTTGGCTGGTAGTTCATGCACAATGGAATTCTTACTTTTTATTATATTAGGTGCAGAGAATAGTTGACTCATCCTGGTGTTTATACTACATAAGTGAGGAAATATTTGACCACATGGTATTTGAGTGCCCTTTCACACGCTAGATCTGGGAGAGATGGTTTTTATCTTATGAAATATGAACCAATGGTGTTTTAAATTAGATAAATACTTGGAAAACATGAAATAGGGGTAGATTTAAATTTTAATATCTTTTTATTAGGTGGAATCTTAGTTTAAACTTATTTGGTGGTAATTATGGTTGGAGAGAAATAGTATAATTTTTAGAGAAAACATTTCATCCTTGGATGGAATATAGTAAGTCATTTGGAGCAAAGTCATGAAAACTATGATAATGTATGCTAAAGAGGAAACTTGGGCTGATATAAATACAATGGATAAAGAAGCTAAAATATAGGAGGAGCAATATAAAGCTAGTTAAAAACACCCTCAAAAGGCTAGATTAAAATTAATACTAATGGATATGCAAAATGTAATTTAGATAGAGATAGAATTAGAGTGATTTGCAGGAATCATGTTGGGACAATAATTTTTTGGGAACTACAGAGCTTGGGCAAGGCCATAAACAATGAAGCAGAAGCCTTAGCTATCAAATTTGCTTCTAGATAAGTAGTAAGACAAGGTTATATGAGGATAATCATAGAATTAAATTCTCAAATCTTGGTAGGATATTTGGATTGCATGAGGAACTTTACTTTGGAGATGTGGAGGTTGAGGAATCTTGTCACCCAAATTAAGAAGGTGTGGAGGGAATTAGATAATGTGATCCTAATTTATGTTGGTAGAGTTTTGAATACAGTCGTAAACTTATTGGCTAATGTAGGTACCAAGAAGTAGGTAGGGGTTCAATGCCATAGTGGTATGGCTATTGAGGATGAGAGGACTAGGCAAGTTGATAAGCAAATGTAATGTTTGGCTAATTTGGTTAGCCATTGTAGATATATAGTTTAGGATATTTGGCTCCAATGTAAATTTTTTTTTAGTGTTGTAACCAAAATTGGTTAGTTCTTAAGATCATGGGCTTTAGAGGTATGGAATTTTATTATAAATTTAAAATGAGGAAATAAGAGAGAGGGAGAGAGGGAGAGAGTGGGAGAGAGAGAAAGAGATTGAGAGAGAGAGAGGGAGTGTTTTCTCGGGGGCCTCCCTTTGGTCGGATGCGCACCGCTTTCCCAAGAATCCCGCTTTCCCATCCCAACCTCATTACGCGCGTGTTTGGATCTAATCAGAGAAATCGATAGTCAAAGATAAATCGATAGTTTTTAATACGTAGAATAATGTCCCTCAAAATCTGAATATCCCTCAAAATCCGAATAATTGAAATACCGAATCCGAGAAATAAGAAAAAGAGGAATTTGGGAAATGAGATGCAAGCCAAAAATGCCCCGAGTGAACTTTCCTTTTCTATCTTTATATCTGGATTTTAAGAGGGCTAAATCATCGAGATTGTTAATACGTATATAAAATATCAAACCCGAAATAAGGATTTACAACATAAGGCATCACCCTAATCCCTGCTCCTTTCTCTTTCAATATGGGCGATCTGAAACCTTAATAATGGGTAGTGTCTTTTTGGTTCTCTCCAATAGAGGGGAGATCTGCTCCTAAAGGTGGTAGTTTGGGGCTTTCAATCTTCCCCCTATTCATATAAAGCTAGGATTGATGGACGTCACAAATAGCATTATTGATCCTTTCAATAAAGCCTTTATTTATCCTTCAAAAAGTTGCTACTCTAGAGGGATAAATCAGGAAAATTGAAGACTATATTGGTAGAGGAGTGCAAGTGAGAAGCAGGCTCCATTGGATGAAGGAAGGAGATGCTCTGACTAAGTTCTTCAATTACTAAAGTAAGAAGAATGCTTCGAAAAATATTTTAACTCTGCAGCAAGAAGATTATACTCATACTGAGGAGGGAGAGATAAGGGATATTTTTGGTAATCACTTCAGTAAGATTTTTGCAGCATATGAGAGCACTGTGGATGTTCAACATGCTAGGGAGTTGATTAAATATTGCATTCCAAAAAATATTTTTAGGTTTGAGAGTGATCGCATGGCCACTGATTTTTTCAAGGAGGAATTGTTTGGTGCTTTATCTAGAATGAAGAATCGTAAGTCTCCCAGTCCGAATGGTCTTCCAGCAGAATTTTATAAATGTATGTGGGATTGCATAGGGGAAGACTATACTAAAATGGTACATGAATTTGAAGTAGGATTTTATTCTCGGATGAATCAAGGTGTGATTAAATTAATCCCCAAAGGAAGTAATAAGGAAAAAATTGGTGGTTGGAGACCTATTACTCTTTTGAATGTTTCGTATAAGATAGTTGCAAAAGCTTTAGCTTTGAGGCTGCAAGAAATTGCTGCCATAATTGTTAGAGAAGAACAAACTGGGTTTGTGAAAGGGAGATTTATCTTGGATACTATTCTTTCTGTCTGGGAGACGATGGAATGGGTGGAAGAATCTCAGCAGTAGGCTCTCTTCTTAAAAATATACTTTGAAAAAGCCTATGATAGGGTTGATTGGATGTTTATCTTTAAAAAATTTTAATGGCTTGGGTTTAGCAGATCTGCAGTGCAGAAGATTTGTATGCTCTTCTCCTTAGATTCTGCCAAGGTGGTGGTCAATGGAAATTTTTTTGAAAATATTCAGCTTTTCAAATCAATCAGGCAGGGTTTCCCTTTGGCTCTGTTGTTTTTTGTCTTATCTGTGGATGCTTTGGGGTATATGTTGGAAAAAAAGAGATCAGCTAGGCTTATTAGATGCATCACTCTTCTAGAGGGACATCTTCTAAATAGTCATTTTGCTGATGAATCTTTCCTTACTGTGTAGTTGGATAGAGATTCCAATTTAGGTTTGCAATATTGTCTTCAACAATTTTGTCTTGCCTCTGGGATAGTGGTGAGTGATGCTAAATCAGATTACTGGTTGATAGGAGCTGGGGATTTTCTTGGTGGGATTAACACTTGTTGGATGAAATTTTATGATGGATAAATTGTTAGGTATTTAGGTAGTCCCTTTGGTAGGAGGATTTCCCTCAAATCTATGTGGGATTGGTGCATGGATAGGTTTGAAAAGAAGCTTCAGGGTTGGAAAAATAAGATGATTTCTTTTCTTTGGGAAGCTCACTGTTGTTAGTAATATTCTCCAGACTTGTCACATGTATTAATCCTCTCGTTGCCTCCCCAACTTGACTCAATATAGGAGGTTGGAGACTTGCATTAGGAATTTCTTGTGGACTAATAAGGATGGTCCTAGGCATGTTCCCCCTATTACTTGGAAGTATAGCACTGTTCCTAAGGAGGAGGGTGGTTTGGGGCTTTCGAACATTTAGGTTCAAGGAAAATTTCTTGCTTCTAAGTGGATTACCAGATGCCTCGAGGGTAATTTTGGCTGGCAGTAGTTTTTGAGATACCAAATTCAGACTTGTATCAATCTTGATGGGATTCGTGGGGCTTTCAGCTTTGAGGATATTGTTGGGTATCCTAGTAGATTCAAAATTAGAGGAGGAATCTTGATTAAAAGGATTTGGGAGGCCTGGAAAGAGGTTGTTGGAATGGTTAAATGGGATTTTTTGGATGATATGAGAGGTTGGACTCTTTCTTCCAAAGCTATTTGTCTTTGGTATGCAAATGATATGTATGTTGTGGATATGCCTAATCTACAGTGTAAGAGGCTTAGCAAGAAATATCTCTTTAAATAGGTTGATCTATGGGATGGGAATGGTGGGCAGTGGATTCCTTGGCAATAGTTGCTTGTTAAGTTCAAATTAAAGCCTTCTTATAAATTTGTTGTTCAAAAAATTCAAGGCCTTCTTTCGTCTGAGAAGCTATATAAGCTTTCATGTGGTCTTCTGGGTTTGATTTGGAAGGACTGGAGGTGGAATTATGGAAAGCCAATTTGGTGTTTTAAGGCTTCCAAAATTTATCAACTGATGCTTCCTAGTATCCCTCTTGGGGACATATTGAATGGTAGATGGGGTCTAAATTATACATGCAAGAAATGGAAGAAAAGGTTATCTGGAGTTTAGAAATTCAGGGTCTCAATGCAGCTAATGGTTTTTTCTTTGTTGGTTATGATGCAAGGTCTACAAAGCAAAGCTCGGTTAGTCAAATGGATGTGTAATTTTGATGCTTGCGCTAGTTGTGATCGGAGTGAAACAATTAAGCACATATTTTGGGAATGCCCAATTTAAATTGAGGCATTCTGTGTAAATATTTAAAGAGCTCTCCCCTCCCATACCCTCTAAAAATGATATGAGATGAGATGAGAGGAACCCTCTTTAAAACTTGGTCGAGTCCCCCACCCCACTCCCACGGCTAGGCGGCTAGGCTATTTGAAAGGCAAAGGCAAAGGCCCCTTTTTAAAACAGGGCAACCCTGTATACGCTCAAAATGTGGGCGCTTTTAATTTAAAAGGGCCCCTTGCTCAACTCAAACGGGGTTTAAAAGGGCTCAAAGGTACGGGTTCGGGTCGAACACCTGGTTCAGGGCCTGCCTCCTCCCAAACTATCTGGAGCGGAACGTCTGTATGGAATCGAGTTCAGGCAGCCCACTATTATTACTCAAGGTGCGCTTTCCAATAGAGAGGCCTTCTTTCTCCTACTAGAAAAGAATTGCTCCCCCCCCTCATCCGGCTCTGTTTATTAAGAGGGGTTTGTCCCTTTGCCTATTAGGAGGGGGCTTTGTTTATTAATAGGGGACAAAGCACGAGGAGCTAGTTATCTTGGTCGATCCTGTGCCCTCTCGATTATCCAAGGCTGCTTCGTTTTCAGTAAACCTTTCTCAATTCATGGACTGCCTTTTATGAATAATTGGGCAAGGTATGGATGGGAGGGAAGGGGGATAATAGCAGTGTTTCTCGATTCCCCCCTATTATTCCTATTCAGGGTAGTGTGCCCGATATTATCATTATTCAAGCTCAACTATCTGAACGCTAGCTAGCTGCGCTGCTTAAGCTTTCTACCCGCCCCAACCAGATACCTGATACATCAGCCGCCCCAGTTATTAGATAGAAGGGCAAGCGGCGGGGATTGGATATAGCTGAGTAAAGCGATAGCAAATAGTAATAGCTAGTCAAGGCTCTTATTCGGGGGGAGAGAGAGCCATCCCCCCACGCCCCCAATTTTCGTGGGCTTATCACTTGCTACTAAAGCATCTCGCAACTAGAATTCTTCTCGATTTAAGGCCCGGGCGATTCTTATTTCGTTTCGGGGTTCAAAGCGCCCCCGTCTGAACCATTGGTCGTAAAGTGCACCCTAGCCCACCATTCCTATTTCTGGGGTTGGTTGAGCCTACTATTCTCATTTGGGGCATAAACGAACAAAGGTAGTCCATCAGTCCATGGGAATATGAGATTAACGTTCGGGGTTGAATCATCGAACAGCGGGAAACCTGCCTCATTCTAATAGTGGGGCAATATGTTCAGCAAGAGGTGCCCAGTTATTATTATTATTCGAGCTGCTTCTTTGGGCCGGCGCTTATCATAATATACGGGAAATTACCTAATGAATTTCTTCATTTCTGATAATAGGCAATTCCCCTTCAACGATTTACCCCATTATTATTCGAGCGGTTGAGCCCACAATAAGAACTCCGGCCCCTTTTCCATATAATAATTAGGGCCACAACTCTTTTTTCGAAGAAATTATTAGGGGGGGCTGGACCTAGCCTAATGAATTGCTTTGACCGCATCCAATCAATTCTTCGATGAGTTGAAGTGTTCCAACCGTTAGTTGCTTTCGTAGTTAGATGCTGGAGCAACTATAATATAAAGTTGCGAGTTGGCTGCGCCTTCCTTGTCGCGAGCGACCAACTGGATCGAAATAAGAAACAAATTCATGTCTGAACAGACGACTCATAAACAGAATCAGGATCCGTAGAACGAACCCCCTACCCTATACAACCGTTTCGATCGGAATTAGTAGCTAGGTTTTCTATTCCTTCATCTAGAATTCTCGATCTAAAAGCAACCCCTTCTCTTGGCTTGAATAATAAGTGGACTAAGGAATCGCATCAAAAGTTGAAGTTTCATTCATTCCAGTATCTGGAAAGCTGAATTGGAAACAGAAGTAGAACTAACTACTAACTAAGTACGAAGTTGAAGTCGAGCCTGATGAATCCGAATCGGGAGCATACCAGTTGGTAATGTTTCAACTGAAACTGTGTCACTAACCCCAGTGACGGGGAACCAACGCGGGACAGGTGCTCCCAGGCATGATAGTTTCCATCATCATTGGCTAGATAGAGAGAGTTGACTTCCCGGTTGGACAGCCTTCTTATTCAAAGCCCGTATGTCAGAAGTTTTTCTTGAAAGAAAGGGGGAGGGGAAGGTAGGTATGGGTAGGACTAAAGGTAGGTATGGGTAGCACTATCTATTCGAGCTATTTAGAGAGTAATGCTCTTCTCCGCCCCTATTGTAATAGTAGGCCCAATCCCCCGGGCAATATCATTAATGAAAGGAATGCCTTAATTAATTACTTCCCCGAGCCCGTATATTATCAATTCCCCTACCCTATACAACCCGTATATTAATGAAAGGAAGGGGAAGTGCTCCTCCTTATCAATTCGAGAAAGCGCTACTATTACTGATTGGAGAAGTTGGGCAATTCTATAGAAAGGGCACCGCAGGTAGGTAAGCGCTTCATCGCAATTAATGATAGTGGGGGGGTGGGCGGAAACGAAATATTGAATGCAGGGCGAACCTTTGCTTATCCAAATGCTTCTCCCCTATTACTATTATTCCTCACCCTAAATAGTAATAGTAGCGCCTTGTTAGTTCTCCGTTCCAGGAATATCCCATCACGGTTGGCCTGTAAACTATCCGGACAAAATATCCTATCGCGTAAAGCATTACCCCGTTACCTATCTATCAGTTCGAGGATTCCCTATCTCGTGTCGACTTTTCCACCTCTTTGATGGCTGCTGACCCCATCACTAAAAAGGCACTTATACACCATCCGTTTCAAGGCTGCTGACCCGCCCCTTTCCCCCCGGTTCTCCCTCTCGGGGATGTAGAAGCAATCAATAACGGCCTTCCCCCCCGCCCGTATATCATGGATTCCCCCCCCCGTATATTAATGAAAGGCGCGCCTCGGATATCGAATCGCATGAAACGGAGCTACCTATCATTGCTTGCCAACTCTATCACTATCATCTAAGTGAGAAGGCTATTATTATTCCTTTTGGGGGTCTTCTTTATTCAGACCCCGAAATCCCTACTATTTCTATGGGGCACAGGTGGGTTGGATTCAATAATAGGGGGCCCTTCCCCGCAAATAGATAAAGAGAAGGGGGTACCCACTCTACCCTCGCTTATGGATACGGTTATTGATAAAATACATCTACTAGTATTGGTTTTGGTTCAACATATGAAACTACTGCATGTGGTGCTTCCTACTCGGGTGATTACTCTCTAGATAGAAAAGATGCTTGTGTTATTGAAACTGATCAAACTGACCTAGTAGTCCATCCTCCAAAGAAGAGGAATTAGCCCTACTATTCACTGGAAGGAAAGGCCAATCTACTTAATAGTTGGTCCAGTTGGTTCACTGGATTGCAATTAGTCATGAGGAATAGAACCTATCGGATGCGATAGACTTGGGAATGCTTTCTCGAAAGGCCCACCCATCGACAAATAGTTTAGGAATGGAACGTATCATATGGGATAGAGTCAGGAGGGGTCGAAGGCCAACTACCTATCTAGACTAGATAGAGTGTTTCGAATGCTGGAAATTTGATGGGATGGAGCTAGTCCCTCAATTGATTGAGGAGTGCCTCCCCTCCCTAGGTGGGAGTAAATAGATTCTAGTATAGTGTGTGGGCCCAACCAACTCTCTTTTATGTGAATAAGTAAAGCTACCTATCAAAGGTACGTAATGAGTCTGATCCAGTATTAATTGGTTTCCTCCCCTCGTCCACCTATCGAAGGGTCACCAAAAAATAATATTATTTATTAGAAGGCCACTATCTAGATGAGACCCTAATAGCAGTTACTAATCGATAGTTCCTCTATTAAATGGATGTATCCCACTACCCAGTTGCTGATACCTACTTAATGTACAAACTGGTCGCTAATACCCACTTCCCCCTCTTTTTGGATAAGGGGTAGTAGAAGACAATAGTGAAATACTTTGGCATGAGAGGTATGGACACTTCTTTTTAAATATTTGTCAGTTCTTATTGAGACTGACATGGTTCAAGGACTGCCATCTATCCAAGAATGACAAAGTACATGTGTAGGCCTCTCCTCTCCTCTCTATTAAGGGGGGGGGGGGTAAACAGAGTCAACATTTGATACAGGTAAGGTGTGGCATGCACCCCTTTATCTATATGTTTTGGATCTATTACATATTGATTTGTGTGGTCCAATGAACACACCTTCATAAAAGGTTCCAAATACTTTAGAGCTTTTTATGGTAGATGATTATTCAAGGAAGATGTGGGTATATTTCTTGAAATACAAGTTTGAATGCTTTTCATACTTTATGGCATTCAAGGCTCTAGTAGAGAAACAATCTCGTAAGCCCCAACCCCTCCATTTCAAAGGCCCCTTTCTGAAGTTAATCGTAAAGTGAAGGTGATTATCCATCTTTATATAGGAGAGGTTCACTAGGGTTTCCCCACTCAGATAGGAGGATGATAGCTGGGTCGAGGTGAGGGAAGATGTCATTTACTAGAAAATAGGTTTCCAATGATCTCAGGGAAATAGAGGTATTTGCTTCCTTTCAATTCAATATATTTCTAGGGTTGGTCCAGTGAATAAGTACATGAGCCAAGTGAGCTATAATCTCCCAGGTGAGCTATCAAAGGATAAGAGTGCCCGTCCTCTCTCAACTGTACAACCCTTCCTCGTGATCGTAAGCTCTACCTACTGTGTTCGGTACCTAGACATCGATATGCCCGCCTACACCCCTAGGCTTTAAACCCACCACTCTTATATCATGTTATTTCTATGTCCCGGTTTAGTGATTACATGTTCCCATCCCCCTCTTTAAAACTTTAAGCATGCCACTCTAGGCTTTGCTCACCTCACCAGCTTTTAAAAAGGGGGGGAGGGCTTTTAATCTTTAATTGGGAGAGGGCCCCTTTTAAAATAGAGATGGAGAGGGGCATTCTCTTTTAAAAGCTGAATTGAGTCTATTATATACGCATTAACAACTCCCGAGCCCAAGCCCTCCCTAGCAAGCCAAGCCAAGCAGGCTATATTTTTAGAGAGGAGAGGAGAGCTCTCTCTAGCTAAAGTGGTAGATGGGAGTAAGCCGATAATAATAAGAAAAAGTAGGTGTTTCAATCCCCTGAAATAAATAGAAGCTTCAAGTCGTTGGTTCTGCACTCCCTTCATCCATTTGTTTGCTCCTACTTTGTCCCATGTCTAATGACTTGAAACACATCAGTAGGTGCTAGAAGGGCATTGCTTTACGCTTTTCCCATCCCATTCGATACATATAGCGGAGTTAGTGTAGCTTAACAAAATTTTTGGGTATGTTGGTACAATTGATTGAAAAAAGGATTATCCAGATAGTGTCTGAAATAGGCTATAACAAGTCCACCTAGTAAAGTGATGCGTGAGTGGTGGCTAAGCATGTTTTTTTCAAAGCTTGTGGGGGATAATTCAAATCAGGGGATTCAAACTTCCCCCACTTTATATATTAATGAGGTATAGTGGAATTCACAACCCCACTATTGATTGCATGAATGCTGTTAATTATGGCATCACCTTAGAAACATGGGTGTCAGACTTCTTGAGGTTCCAGTAAGGTGGCATGGGTGGAGTCTACCTAAATGAAATCTATCAATTGGTAATACATGTAGGGTGTGGCTAACTAGCTAGCGATGGGTGCTGAGTGAAGTGATTTAGAGCGTATAAACCCAGGTTCTATCTAGTGAATATTGACATGGGATGGCAGCATAAATAGCAACATTTTAGTAGTGCATTACCTGGCATCTATATCTCTCAGGTAGTACCTTAGGTGATCATTCATTGGTACTTGAGTCTTCTGCTAGTGGTCCAATCCTTTTCTAGCAGTGGGAACTGGCTACAATGGATCAATTTCTTGGTGTGTCTGGGTTTACTCCATTCCATATCCATGCCTGATCCTCAAGGAGTCCATTTGTGCCATCATCCCACTAGGATCTCCATCTATTTGCGTATTGCCACATCCAACATATGTTTGGGCCTATTCAATGGATGAAATTTGTAGCTATGGGAATTGGTGTTGATATAGAGTGGGTGGCACTTCCTATCCCAAGCTCATAGCTCATAGCAGTCATTGGGGAATCACTTCATGTAGGGTAAGCTGATCCAATCCTAGGTGGTGGTTCTAAACTCATCGATGTCAAGCATATTTTAAGGGTAGGGTGCGTTTGTTGTAAGTAAGTTTGGTACTGGTGTGGGTTGCTAGATTATGTGGTGGTGGGATTATAGAAACAACAGGCAAAGGAATATGATGGGGGGACAAGGGGAGGAATGACCACGGGTAGATACCGTCCCGTCCGCGATCTACGGATCTCAAGGGCTTTTAAAGGGCCAGCGGACTGGACGGAGAAGGGATAGCGGCGCCCACTCCTCCTTCTGTGGGGATGGAGCTCATAATACTGGCTGGCGAACCACACGGATGTGCGGGGCAGCTCCACCTGCTCACTCTCCGCATCTCGAGGAGTGCGCCCCGAGGCCCAGCACGTGAGGGGACTACCATACCAAACCATTCCAGTAGGTACCTACTGGGTACCGGATTATAGATGGAGAGGCCGGGTTTTGAACCGACAGGGAAGAATAGGTATCCCGGTGAGCCTTGCGGTAATCCCTTGCCCTTGTACAGCTCGAAGGGAACTTGAGTAAGTCGCTGCTATAAGCCCTTTAAAATAGCTCGTTCCGGCGGCGCAGCCACCCCCACCCCCACTTTTATAAGGTAGGGTAAGGACACCTTCATCAAATTAAAAGGGGACAGCGGGGGGAAGGGGGTTGTTTTTTGCTTGATAAAAGAATGGGAATGCCCTATATTTGGGTCGATCCCCCGCCCGAGCTTAAAAGTATGCATGCTTATGGTTTTCCGGGTAGGGCGCTCTTCCAAAGGTGGAGCTGGGTGGTCCGAAGCTTGATCAATAGAGAGGAACCTTCTCATGATCCCCCCAGCTGGACCGGGGAAAGAATCAAGATCACATCTATTGGTTAGTTAGTAGGGCCGCTTCGTCACGCTTCTCGATATGCTGAAGCTGGAAGGCACGGATTGATGGGTGCCGGAGCAGCCACCACCCACAACCATGGAGTGCGCCGTGGATGGATAGGTACTTACGAGTGCGTAGGTCCAGCCTTTAAAATAGAGAGATTCGCCCTTTGAAAAGAGAGGGGCGACGGCGCGACAGACCAGGTTGTATATAGGGAGAGTTCACGACTTCCCTATCAACCCAATATCTTATTAACACTATTCCCATATTCGGTTCATCTGGGATTAGTAATAGTGGGGTAGATACAAACCCGGGACCTTGCTGCTTGCCCGCATTATTCAGTAGGCTTTCTTGCATCGATACGATGTCGTATGGAAGAGATACGATGATATGGAATTCCTCTAGTTCGAAACACAAATTTGAAAGGATTGGGTTGAACCCCTCCCAACACTTAAGTACCTGATGCTTATGGAAAGCCACATTTCTCTTGACCCAAGCATGCGTCTTACCTCCAACCGGGTGAACACCGTTTTACTCCCATTTCCTTCTCTCTAAGGGAGAAGCCATAGGCATGTTCCCCAAGCCCACCCCATTATTATTACTTAAGGGCCCCCCTTTTCTATATGGAATTTATAGGGAGTCATGAAAAACCAAATTCATCCTTCTACGGGCATGGTGAGAGTGGCGATGAGACCTCTAGCTCCATCTGCTTCATGTCACATCCATCCTGATTCATGTGCTTGAGTGAGTTACTTTATCAAATTGGCCTAGGATTGGATGAGATTGATAAATCATATACCCTCGATGATGAAGCGATTTAAGTAATCGCATCTCCTAGAATCACTTATTTCTCTTTCAACCCCCTATCATTATCTAGGCAGAATTAGCCGATTTATATAGGAGCCAGGAGAGGGAGAAGGAGGCAATATTCAAAATTTCTCCCTCTGGTCGAAGCTTATTGGGCACAGCCATTAGTGCACATCTTGAAACAACAGGAATGAGTTACTACCTTCTATAATGGCCAGATCGATCTTAGAATTGCATGCTCCCCTTATTGAATGTATCACTAGGGCTTTTGAGGAAGCTCTATACAAAGCTTTTTCTTATTTCCCTCTATTTTATAGTATAGATAGTAGTAGTCCTAATCATGGATATGTAGGGTGCAAAAACCCTCAGGTCCCATGGTTCCCCTCCGATTAGTTCTGCCCCCTCTCTCCCCTAGGATTGTTTCGGGGAGAGTCATTTTATAGAGCATTAAAAACCTGAACTTATCCGAGAACTAACAAGAGAGTCATTTTGTATACGCCCTCGTTACCCTCACATTTTTTAAAAGGCAAGGCCCCCTCTCCCCTAAAATTTTAAAGGGCCTTTTAAAATGGCTATTTTGAGAGGGGGGCAGGGCAGGGCCCAACAAAGGGTGATCTTTTTGAGGGCCTATATCCATCCCTGGTCAATCAAAAACCTTTAATGAGGTTAGTAGGGGTTAGAAAGGTCTCAATCTAGCCCCCTCGCTCTTGAATTAGCTTAAGATGGAGAGGGCCCCCATCCCCGATTCATCCCCTTAGGGATAATGTGTGGGAAGAGAGATTCGTAGCTAGGCCCTAGACTTCTCCCTTTGTTCTTGGTGCAAGGCGATTGAGAAACAACAGGCACCCATAATGAAGAGGATGAATGTATTCTCGTGAAAAGTATCCCCTTTTCAAATAGAGAGGGGCCCTTTAACTTTAAAACCTTCCTGATAAGAGCTTTAAGGGTGAAGAAGTTTAGAAACAGAAAAATAAGATTGCAAAAGGAGTCATTGTCTCTATCACCCAAAAAACCTCAATTCGACTCCCTCTCAAATGAGAAGGCCGTTTCAAAATAGATAGGGGTCCCCTTTTAAAATAGAGAGCATTTCAAACCAACTATTTCTTAAAAAAATCCCTCTCTATTTTAAAAAGGACCAACCTTTATATTTTAAGAGCATAAAGAGAAAAGGTAGCTGCTCAGGCCTACCATTTCTAGTTTCTACGTTCGGTCAATCTGCAATGAATCAGTTCCTTTTTATGTAGTGAATCGGTTCCTTTCAGACCACCTCAAGATACAGGCTTTTAAAGTGACATGTTTTTGAATAATCCAGACCCCGCTCTCCCATTCCCTCCTTTTGCCTGAAGCATAGAGAGGGAGAGAGGGCTCTCTTTTAATACGAGTACCGGTTCGGATTACTGGTTAATGCTGGCTGTCGCTAGTCGCTCTTAAAAAGCTTTCATGATAGTTCCTAAACAAATAAAGGTGATAAGTTCCCTTTATAGATAGAGATAGTCTGGAAAGAGTTGGTTGCGCCGGTTGAATCATCCTATCCTTTCCTCGAGCTCATAAAGCCGTCTCCGAATCCTCTCCTAAAGGGTGATCCATGGAGAAGAAGTGAATAGGGGGAAGGCTCGAGTGAGTCCCCCCATTCCTATCGGTCGAGTACCTATCTTCCTCCTTATTCCTAAAGGTCGAGCTTGTAGTTTTGAAAACCCATCCCCTCAAAATCAAAACCTTTTTACCGGTCCTATCTTCGCTAATCAGTGGAAAAGCGCTCTTATTCGTAGCTCCTCCCCCTCCCCTAGCAGGCAGTGAGGCAGGAAGAGGTACTCCTATTTAAGGGTAAAGGCTCACATCATATTAAGGCTGACATCGTATTACGTATATAAGGCCCTCCTTCCAATCTATTCTATTGCTGGTATCTAGCTCGCTAAGCCTTCCCTCTCCTAATTAATTGGTTGTTCCGTGCCCCGGTTCTCCTCCCCTTTCCTATAAGCTCTTCTGGCATGAAAGTAGTAAGGCGCGGGTTATGAATCGATCTGGTTAAGTAAGGCGCGGGTTTTGTTGCGTGCGATCGTATTGTTTCTGGCCTCGCCTCTCCCGATAAAGGGGAATGAAAAGCAGGCATTAGTGAGTGGCAGCCTCCCCTCGCCTCTCCTAATTGAGGGGAATGCTGGGTATTGGGTTATTGTTCGCAGCCTCGCCTCTCCGGGGATCGAATGAAAAGCTGGCATTAGTGAGTGGGGGAATGAACCTGTGTAAAAGAAGCTGCTCAACGCTGTTATTAGGATATCTCGTCAATCTGGGCGCTGCTCAAGGCTGTTACCTGTTCCTCTGTTCTCTAGAATCCCGCCCCGTATATTATTATTTAAGGTTGGAAGGCCAAAATAAAGGTTTTATGTTCCGAGAGTAATAGAAAGGTTTAATACCGCCCACCAAGCATTATATTTTAAAGTTACTTACTAGCCGGGCAATGCAATAAAGGCGATGACTAGCCGAAATAAAGGTTCAATCCAAAATAAAGGTTCAATTTTACAAAATAAAGGAAGGGTGGGTTGGAAGGCTGCCCACCTCCCACTCGAAGGAGTCTCTTATCACCTACTAAGCTATATAGTTGGGATAGCTACAGCGCCTACCATACTTCCATGACTGCAATACCCGGGGCTGAAGGCACTCGACTGATAACGAGAGGGCATGAACCAATCCTACTATTATTTAATGAGGGCTGCTATTTAATGAGGGCTGCCTACTACTATCATTTAGTTCAAGGAGAGAAGCTGGCAAACAGAAGGATGGGCGGGGCAGTCTTACCTCCTATCTAATGGTTGAGGGAATCGCCCCTCCCCTCATTTTAATGCCGCCCACCACTCCATACCCTTTCTCCTTCCCCCCACCCCGGCAATTTAATAAGCTTGATCCAAGATTCCTTCCCCGGTTCCTCCCCTACAAAAATCTGGTGTTGAGAGTGTCCCTTCCATTATTACAACACCCTTGAGAAAGCATGGGTTTTTAGTAGCATATATAGTTATGCCCTATCTATTACTATTGAGAAATTAGTAAGGGTGAACCCCTTTCTTCATTCCTTTGGGGCTGATGGCATTTTCCCCTATTCCTTCTACTAATGAATCAATAAAGGCATTCAAATAAAGGTGGTTTTGCATGATGAATCTCTTATGCACCTCCGAGATAATAGGTTGTCTACCTCTATTAATTCTTTCATAGTAATAAGAAAGGCCTCAGACCTGATTCGAATCAGAACAAATAGGGGGTGAAGCTTTGCTTAGTTGGAGAATGGGGAGTGATTGAGAAACAAATATCTCAGGAAAGGGTCGAGTCAGGGCTCAGGCCCCCCTTACCCTAGCAGTAAGAAACTCTTTTGTCGACTATAAACTAGTAGTACGCTCATGCTGTCTCTGATTCCACCCGCTCCATCTCCATTATGAAATCGTCACCTCATCCATCATGTTCTGAAGTGTCCCTCTGTACAATACAATCTCACATAACACCATCGACCTTCAAACTTCTCATTCCTTCATTCCCATATAATAGGGCTGTCTCTAAGAGAAATGAGATAGTATCTCATTTCTTCAGCCAGATCCAGCAGAAGAAGGAGGAGAGATCCCTCAATTTCTGATCATACTTCTTTCAAGTTATTACAAATCTGGTGACGAGGTCCAAGTGACAGGTACAAACCATAGTTCAGATCTTCTTGAATATATCTATTCCTCGTGCTCCAAATATTAACTTTTGATCAATATCTAACGAGGTAGGACCATCTTTATGAAGATAACAGACTGATCTTCTGTACTAGAGTAGAGATCAATTTTAACAAGTCGCACACCCATATTCCAAAAATCCTTAGATAAAAGTAATTACACGATCAAACTACCGGAACGTCATAACCTAGAAACTCGAGCTATCCAATAGCTCGCCTTGAATTCCTTAGTTCTTTTTTATTTTGAATAACTTGGGATTCGGGGGGGGGTTGTTTAGTTTCTCTAGACCCAACTAACCGGAATTCCGTCCAATAAAACGGAAGAATTATAAATCTCCGAGATAATAGATAAGAATACTGCAAATAGAGCCATTGCAATACCCATGAAAGGAGTAGTTCCCCATCCGGGAGCTACTTTACCAGATTCTGTATTAAGCGGTTTTAAATAATCTCCTACAGTAGTACGTCTTGGCCTGGTTCTGGAAGTATCATCAATGGTCTGTGTAGCCATAAAAACTATTGCATTGGTTGAGATCTGTTAACTTTGTATACTATTCCATATATATATATATATATACATGGGATTACCTAACAATGGAAACTGCAACCTTAGTCGCTATCTCCATATCTTGTTTACTTGTGAGTTTTACTGGTTATGCCCTGTACACCGCCTTTGGGCAACCCTCTGAACAACTTAGAGATCCTTTTGAAGAGCACGAAGACTAGTTGAAAGAAAGGCCTTCCACGTATTCAGCTAGGGTGACCACCGAGCTTTTGAAAGCATCTAACGGGTGGAGATAGAAGTTGCAGAACTATAGTTTCCCAATGCACCATCCAAATTATAGCTACCTATAGATAGTAGTGGGGCATGTTACGTATAGAATCTGGCGTACCGGTCAACTATCTTCAATCCATCAACCTTTATATCCATTGGGGTGGGTGGGAGGTGGGAAGGTGGGAAGTAGGAGGGGGCTATAGTAGGGCATGTTGTGTATAGAAGCTGGCCAACCCCCCCTACTATAGTTTCTCAGGTTTAGTTTGTAAAGGGGTCAAGCCCACCAAGATAGATAGGTCTAAGTCCTATAGATAGTAGGGGGTAGGGCCACTATAACTATAAAGGGGCAAGAAATATTACTCTTATTAACAGGACAAAAAAGGGATATGATTTGTTAGGAATAGTAGGGGCACTTTCCAATGAGAGAATAGTCTAATGAAGGGCCACCTATTAGATACATATTAACGAGTTGGGTCTATCTATTATTTCTCATTTAAAATTTTTGATAGATATCGCCTCTTCTCGATTGGATTACTAAAATAATTAATTATTAGAATATTCGATAATTTCCCATACCTATAGATTATCGATCCCAATCACCCCCTTTCAATTCCCCTTATTAAATAACAAGAACAAAGGGTAAACTATCCCTTTAAATAGAATGGATTCTTAGAGTATCAATTACTAAAGCCCATTACTTCCCAAATTGACCATTACTGAATTGACCATTCCCCTCGCTTTACTTAATTGACCATATTTACCCAATTGACCATATTTACCCAAGCATGTTAAATGCAGCCTTGAGTTTCCTAATGGTTGTTTCCAAACACACACAAGATTTATCAAATTAACCACTCCCCAAATTGACCATCCCCATTAATAGGGCAACCATATTTTATATTTGACCATTCACTAGATTGACTAGTGATAGCTTAATTGACCACTCCCCGATGGTCAATACAGCTATTAACAGATCTGCTGGTCATTGATACATACCTCAAAAACCCCTATTCCCTCATTAATATGTATGAAACATGAATCCAATCTCCTACTCTCTTATTAAATAGTAAGAGTCTCTTATTGATTGGTAAGTCGAGTGCATAATGTTATCTCCCCATTACTGGGAATGATCCCCATGCTGCAAATCCTCACAATAATGTTGTTAATCCTCACATTTGGGTGGAAGACATCTCAAGAATGATCCCCATTTGAGAATCAACACCCCACATTAGAGAATCGACACCTATGGGTCACTATTCATGAATCAGCACCTGCTATCAATCACTTATCAATCACTTGTCGATCATTAGGGTTGCCAATCAACATCATTAAAAGGAGAAATAAGATCTAGTTATTATATGTGGTTAAGAGTTGCAACTATTCATCATTTAACCTATCAAGCCCTATTATTATTTAAGGGGGGGTGCATTAGTGGGAACAAGCACTCACCCGATTTGGGAAATGGGAGAACTAGATCCCACCCTAGATAGGGCTATAGTCTCCAGTAAACCGCTCCTCGAGAACTATAGATACCGGTAACCATTTTAGACACAAAGTGGTTCTATTGAATGGAAACTAGCAATGGAGAACCGTTGCCTCAAATTAACTTTGATATGGACTCGATAGAACTATGGGAGAAGTCCCTAGATTATGCTACGAGTCTGAACTCTTAGCCGATTAAATGGGAATAAAGCTTCAGGATCAGGATCTTTGGGGTCACCAGTGAACTACTTCCTGCCAGTTACTCATATAGTAAGGGGATTCGTATGACGAAATGTCTTATGTCGAGCGGTTGACCCCTCGTTCCTTCTCTTCCCAACCCCCGCTTCTAGTCGTATCCTTCACCGATAGTTATATGGGCTCTTTCGCTGATACTGGTTCATTGTTCTCCCTCGCTACACCTGAAAGGGAAATACATCATCTTAGGATCAACTGACTATCCCATTATGACATCTAGTGTTATACCCTATTGAGAAGGGTTCACCTCTCCCCAGTAGAGTGGGTACCTTGATCCCAAATGTTATCTTTCCCACATTTGGGGTTGGTCACTTTGGAGCTTTTCCAAGAGAGTCCTTGTTTGTGAAGACCCCTGAGCTTGTGTAGCACCTTCGAACTCATCAGGGTTCAATGGGTACAATCTATAGAACCTAAAGGGGGCAAGCCCCATCTTTCACAAACGTCCTGACACCTATGGGAAGAGTTTAATCAAGCTAAGATAAATAAATAAGAACTTAAACTTCAAGTATCAGACGAATGTAAGAGACTGGAAAATATCAATACTGGGATTTTTGACCTAGATCTATTCTGGGATGAGTATCCCCAAACGGTAATATCCAAAGAATAAATTCATGTACGAATCTTAGAGGAATGTCAAGAGTGGGAAAATTGCCAAAAAGAAAAGAAAATAAAAGCAAAGAGAAGAGGTGAAGAAGAGAGGAAGATTTTGATTTTTAAAATAGAGAGGGCCAATGCTTTTGTTAAGGTAGAGGACTTTTCCACTCGATCAAATCTTTGATCCATATTTTTAATGGCAATTTCCATAACTTTCAATTGAAAATCTATTACAAGTTGAGTTGAATAGTCCCTATTCGAATCTAAGGTTTCCCATCCCAAGTTGCTTTCCCTTGCTTAGACTAGTTTGATGGGAACAACTTGAGAGTAGAAAAGCCAATCGAAAAGAAAGGTAGAATGATGCACTCAGTTTCACTTTCAGTAGTAGATACATTTACACTGCTTATTTTGATGGATGCCATGCAGACATTTAATATCTATATATGTATATAGATATAGATATAGAGATATATGTGTGGATGATCTTTGATTCAGTTCATTTTCAGCATTTGATAGATTACTCTTTCATGGATGAATATGGATCAGTTTTACAGTCTCAGATTCACCTGTATATGTTTTCAGTTTCATTTTATGGGTTCAGATGTGATTTCTATGGTGAGATCCCAAGCCTTTTAATTTAAGGGGTTTTGAGCCTTTTAAAATAGAGAGGATAAGGCAGATGTTTTCAGCTTGTGTGAAATGTATGATCTGATTTTTATGGTTTAATGAAAAGCATGATTATGGTCTCTGATCTCCCAATCACGGAGACTCTCTCGAATATGTCTAAAATAGGGCCTTTTTTTGAGAGAGAAGGCCGCCCAGGATGGGGAATCTATCAAGAGCTCCCTTAAAGTGGTGTTCTGCCTCAAATACGCCCGCCCTAATTGTGATGTTCTAGTGAAATGAAAAAAGAGTTCCTTTTCTAATTATTAGAATGGTCATCTCGGGTTTCTCGGCGGCATTGAATTGGGCATGTAATCCCGCCTCCCTGAGATATTAACAGATCCCCAACAAACCCTGCCCCTTGTTTATTGATAGAAGGGCCCAACCAACAAATGAATAAACAAAGGTTGGCCTCGCTCTCTTTCCCATTGATAAGCAAGGGGCCCCTTTATTTGAGTTTCCAAAACCTGGGCCCTTATTCCAAATAAACAAACTCTTCATCCCTTGCTTGACTATTGTGCTTTTAAGAATAGTCATTTCTGGGCTTTTGTTGTTCTTAGTAAGAGTAGTAATAGAAAAGCAAAAACTACCTAGAAAGGGCCCCGCCCGGTCTCTGTTGTGGTTACTTATACCACCTTAGCCTCTACCCCTGCTGCCTTCGCTACGGTTACTGGTGCTACTGCTGGATCCGGGTCGTCTAGTAAGAGTAAGGCTAATCCTATACGGGGGGGTTTGACGTTGACACTGGTGCTTGATGTTGACACGGGTGCTTGTGTAGCACCCTAAAATTGGTGCAGTTAAACCTTAGTTACCTGCCTGTTACCCGCTTTCCTCATTTTCCATGACATTTTTAAGATTTGTTTTGACCGTTGGATGATATCATCATAGATTAGATTAAATCATCCTAGATATGACGAATTCATTTGGAACAGAACGTCCAGACGATTTCACCCCAAAACCAAATTTTCATAATTAGCTTCTGTTTCAACTTCTCTAACTTAGGCAGAAAGCGTGTCTGCGCAGTTAGAGTCTCCCCCATTGGAGATCTCCCAAATTGGGATGATTTCCAACCTCCTAACCTCTCCCTAATCCTATATAAACTAGAATTTTCTCAGTTTATCCCCTTGAACCCCCCTAAACCCCCTAGTTGATAGATTTATCTATAGACTTAGCTCCTTGTGCATTATAACATCCTCATACTATTGTTTGTATTTGGTATTTCAAGTCTTCTTGTAGGAATTTTATTATTTTTCAATCGGAGTAGGCTCGGATCGTCTCTGATGATTCCAGACAATTTCGGACGATCTTGTTGCAGATCGGTGATGATCTCGTATGATTGGAGGTGATATCGACTGCAATACATATTGGGGGCAAACAGAGCCCAAAGTTTGCATTTACTTATTTTTTCTCTTGATTTTCTTACACATTAGCTTGGTTTATTTTATTTATGCATCCTGGATTTCACCTCATTTAGCATAGATATATGATAAAGTCAAAATAAATTGTCAAATTGATGCATTTCCTTTTAATTGCTATCTAGATCTACCATTTAGGCAAATTCATTGTTACTTCTATCATTTCCCCTTGCTTTTGCAGTTACATTTTTGGTATTTTGTATCTATTTTTGTGATTGCAGGTTTATGACAAATTCATCTGATGAATTCATCAGATCTCAAATGATCTCATCTGATCTCAGGTGGCCAACTGTGATCTGAGATGATTCTATGCAATTTTAGATGATTATGTATGATTTGAGACGATTTGAACTTCTACAAACCACATAATCTTCATTCAAACATCCAGAATCAGGTATATTCTATCTTATTTAGCGCATTCTCTATGTTCAACATTTATTCATGTTTTTTGTATCCATAGAAAATCTGCATCGACATATAGATTAGCTTAGATTCATTTTGGCCAAACCTAGAAATTGAATGATTGAACATAAAATGAACACATGAAACCTATCATCAACCTAGGCGTGAAAACTGCCACTTAAAAGTTTCCTAGTGAACCCACCATCCATTGAAAATTCACCCTTATACCCCTCCCCCGAGAGGCGGGACCTTCAAAGGGCCTCTCAGTCCGAGGTATTGTCCCATCCTTCTCGCATCCCCCTTCTAGGCGCAGATCCTATAGCTTGAAGGTAAGGATGTGAAAAATTTGGAGCGATACATTTTGGTGAACCCAACGTGAAAACTAAAAACCTTTTGAAAACAATCCAAAAAAAAAAAAAACATAAATGCATTTAGAATCAAAGATTGCATATCATATTTAGATGGTAGATTTTAATAAAAGACATGATAACACCATTAATGTTGAGAATCAATTAGCAGCTATAGAGATTACTTCTTTTCTTAGAGTATCTCAAACATATAGAGTCCCACCTTTATGAGACGATCTTAATAGGATATTGAATCTCATTTCATCTAGATGAACCGAACTTAGGCAAATCAAGAGGTTTGTCCTAGATAGAATCCTAGATCCTGATCAAGTGACCTTGTATCATGAGCTTCAGAGAGCTTGCCATAGGTGGTTAGCGAATAAAAGAGCCCTTGTGTCTTCTGAATTGTACACCTTTGAGGAATACCTCGACAATGCAGTTGTAGTACATAAATTTTTATCTCGTATATAGGATCAAGAGGTCATTCTTACGGATAGAAAGAGATGGAATAAAATTCCTAGAGTTGTGTTATATCGAGAGTATTGCCATGAGCTCTATTTTTACAAGTCAGAGTTAGAAGTAGATAACATCACCATAGCACACTTTGTTAAGTTCTTGAAAAACCATTTCCAATTTGAAGAGGAGCATTTCATTACTCCTGATGAACTTGATCCTATCAATGACATCTATAAACTATTTATAGAAAACTAAGCCATTCTTTTATTATTATTGTTTCTTGCGTTTAGTGTGTTGTTTGTTGTCTTTATAATCATAAAAACAAAACAAAAATAATAAAAATAAAAACAAAACAAAATCATAGCAAAAAACAAGAATCAAAACATTTTCTTTTAAGTATCATAGTAGGTATATAATTAAAATATATACCTCCCAAATCTATTGCAAATATATTAATATATATTTGCTAAAATATAAATTTAAACATAATGACTAGACTCAGGAATGGAAAACAGACTGAAGTAGAAGAATATTGGTTAGGAAAAACCATAAATAAACCAGATGTCCTTCCTGAAGACCCAATTCAGGAAGAAGGAACCCTAGAACAAAAATAAGAAGAGTCTATTGATGCAAATGAACAAAGATAAATTGTTAGAGAGGAAGGATCCTCATCTCCTAAAATGTCTCCAGAAGGAACGATTACTTTTGAGAACATGGAACATTTCTGGAAGTTCCTCAATACCAATATTGGCACTCTTAATAGAGTAATCCATATGGACAAGGATCAAATTAGTGACACTCAAGAAACCCTAGAAGACATATATCACACACGCACTAATCCCTTGTCCTTCGTTGATCAATAAAGTGATCAAGCTGGACCATACAATTTGGATATGGCTGCTATAATCCAAAACATGCAACAACAGGTTACCCAACCATCTAGAGTACTTGTTACCAAGCCTAGAGTTATTCCCACACAAAAGAAACCATCATTCACTGCTCTATTTCGCCAAGTTATTGATCAACATACCTCAAATCAACAAAAGCCTAAAACAAAACTAAATATCAATTTCCAACAATCTAGGGTACAACATAATGCTACAACAAATCTTCTTCATAATACTCTTCCTACCAACCATTTGCATAACAACAATATAGCATCTAATCCTTACATCACGCCAACCTATGCTCACAAATCCCATAATCATGTACCACCAAACTAATATGGTGGACAAACTGGTAATCTGGAAGCCATGGTGAAATAGTTAGTCTCCCGCATGGACCAGATAGATCCCTACCATCCCTCATACAATTATCGAGAGATGTGTAGTCAACCTCTAGATCCTATAGTTGTAGCACAACCATATCCTAAACACTTTCCAATGCCTGTCCTACCAATATACAAAGGAACTGAAGATCCCATAGAGCATCTTCGTACGTTTAGGATAGCATGTCATGATGTATCACATGATGACTTGTTATTACTAAAAATTTTCCCAAAAAATTTAGGAGGGATGGCATTAGAATGGTATTATCAACTACCCACTCATTCTTTGAGAAATTTCAAAGAAACCACCGAGTCTTTTGTGCATCAATTTAGTGCCGACATTGAAAGGCATGTAACCATTAAATATTTGTACAACCTAAAAAAAGACAAAGATGAATGTCTTGCTAATTTCCTAGCTCGATGGAGATAGTTGATAGCAAAATTGCACTTTGTGTTACCTTATCGGGAAATACTAGATACTTTTATCAATAATTTACAAGAACAACTATCCTATGAGTTATCAACTGCTACCTTGACCACCTTCGATCAAGCTATAGATTTAGCTCGAAGAGTGGAAGATGCTCTCATTAGGATAGGTCAGCTCAAAAAGAAAGATGATGAGAAAACATCCAGAAATCAATATAAAAATAAACAAGTTGTCTGTTATGGAGTCACTGATAGTAGAAATATCACTACTGTTAATGTTGCAAAAACAATAGAGAAATTTATATTGAAACCTCCTGATAAACCACCCCGAGAATTTACTAGGTTAAATCAACCTTTATCAAACATTCTCCCACAACTACTAGCATGAGGATTGATCCAATTACAAAATATCTAGGAACCTGATCCAACTATACCCGGATATAGAGCTGATTTACACTATGATTTCCATAGAGGACCTGGACATGCTACCAACTCTTGTAAAAGATTAAAACATAAAATACAAGACCTGATTGATAACAATGAAATGGAGGTGCAAGCCTTTCAACCTAAACAAAATCCTCCTAATAATTCTCAAAAGAACATTCCCCAAAATCAGAATCAGAATGCCAATCAGTCATTGGACATGTTTCAACATCCTTTACCAAAGCATGGTAAAGAGGTGGCTAATAAAATTGAGCATCATAATGTTCCCCCTCCTACCCGATATGTAGGAACTATTAGTGGACAATTACCTATTCACGATCTGCAAATATTTGACACAACTTTATCCATGGTTACGACCAGACCTCTACATAATATTCGAACACTTGATCTTAGTGATACCGAATATGAGATTGAAAGTGACATGGAAATCACCTCAAATCAATCAAATAGTTCTGAAGATGAATCATATGCTGTTCAACCCATCACAAATTCTATGGTTTCGAAAGAACCATTTCCTAGAAGAGTCACTACTCGACCATCTTCTCACCAAATACTTTCTAATGAAAAAGTCATAAACACTAGACCAAGACCTATTCATCATCCGCAAAATAATATTGTAGGTGCCATCGGAGTTGTTACTCGACAACAAGCTCAAAACTCTCAACAATATCAAACTCAGAACGATGGATCAACTCCATTTAAAAAAAAAAATCCCAATAAAGGTAATCATGCACCTAATGTTCAACCTAAACCTCCTTATAATATTAATGAACAATTATCAAATACTACAGCTAGAATTTCCCTTTTGGATCTTTTAAGGTCTTCTCCTACCCATAGGGATGAATTAATGCTCACATTAAGCCAAATGACGGCACCACAAAATATTCAACCTAAAGCCATGTCCAATACTATCATAACTCGAGAAGTCGATTGTATTGACTTTCGAGATAGAGATATACCGCAACATAGTCTACATAAGGATAACCCCTTATATATTACCACCCTAATTGGATATGTAGCAGTTAAACGAGTCTTTATTGATAATGGTTCATCTTTAAACATATGCACTTTTGACTTCTACCAAAGATTTGGGTTTAGAAGTGACGAAATGAAAAGAATCGATATGATTATAAAAGCATTCAATGACGAAACACAAGAAACGTGTGGAGTTATTACTATTCCATTGCAAGTTGGTCCTAGAACCTTAGACATGATCATGTTTATTATGCATTGCCCTACATCGTACAATATACTTTTGGGTCGCCCTTGGATCAATGCAATGCGAGCTATTCCCTCAACTTTACATCAGTGTGTTAAATTCGAATTTAAAAATTAGTTGGCTACCATTCATGGTGATCCTAGAACCTTTGATATGTGTGCTTTGGCAGAATCTGTTGGAGTTCAATTTTTCCTTGCTCTATTATCCACACATCCTAATTCTCATCATCCACCCAAACATGTGAAACACACACTCATAACATCATCTCCTTTATCCCCATCAACCACACCTCTACATATAGTTCAACCATCTTCTAAACAAACCACATTAGGACCTCAAAAAGATCCTAAACCCACAACCAATGCTTCTTGTTTTACTCCTATAACTTCCATACCTTAAGACCCATCCATCGACATCTCTACAACGTTTAAGCCTATCAAAGGCTTGTTTTCCACATCCGAAAACATAGGAAATGATCCTTCTACCTCTTACGCTCTTACTGATGAGCTCTTACCCGATTTATCTAAAATTCTTGTATAAAAAAAAACAAACGTTGCTATGCAAGATTCCCATATTTTAAATAAATTGCCACCCTCTCCTCGTACCTTGGGCCTCCCACAACCTATGGGAAGTATCTACCAAGTTGGGAGTTGTGCTTTTATTTATAAGGGATATGACTGGGGAAGAATACCTAGAAACATCAAGACTCATTATGACGGGTATGCTCATTGTTATTTTACTAATGAGTATGTTAAAGCTAAACCTATAATGCTTCGATTGGGCTATAAAGGGAAAGGTTTGGAACCTTCCCAAAATGGTATGAAAGAACCTTTTTAGGTAGAACCATGGCCTGCCCGATGTGGTGTGGGCATATTTCCTAGTAAAGGTCAGCCCTTCCCATTTGAGGATGATGACCATCTTATATGTTACCAAGATTATTTGGATAAACGCGATGCTTTGCGTTTAAGGGATAATCCATTTACATGCAATATTCTATCCATAGCTTACCCTAAAATGATTACTAAATTCGATGATGAGTTGGAATGGGATATCTTCCATGATGTCTCCATTGAGGAATTGTTACATAATAGATTTTATTTCGATGGCTCTATACCTAGTATAGCTATACTAGGTATAACATACCTTGGAAGAATTACAAGAATTAGGTGTTTCACCTGCCCCATCTAATTTTGAGAGAGATCTACATATGGAAGTTAAAAACGTTATAAAAATCAACATTGGAACCGAATATAACCCTCACATCATCAACATTGGATCAGAATTGAGTCAAGAAAAACAAGATGCATACATTGCATTTCTTAAAGAATACGAAAATGTTTTTTCTTGGACATATGAAGATATGCTAGGTTTAGACCATTCTGTAGTTTTGCATCACCTAGCAGTCCATCCGGATGCTAAATCTATTAAATAGAAACTTAGAAAAATGCATCCTAAAGTGGCCTTACTAGTCAAAGGATAATTAGAAAAACTCTTGAAGGTTATTTTTATACGAGCCATTGATTATGCTGAATGGATCTCAAATGTAGTTCTAGTAACTAAGAAAGAAGCTACAAAATTTAGGGTTTGCATAGACTTTAGAGATATTAATGTTGCATGCCCTAAAGATGATTTTCCTCTTCCCAACATGGATCAGATCATTTATTTTACTACTGGGAGTGGAATGATATCCCTAATGGATGGATTCTCTAGTTATAATAAGATCAGGATAGCTCCTAAAGATCAGGCTAAAATAACCTTTATTACCCCTTGGGGAACCTTTTGTTGGAAAGTGATGCCATTCGGTTTAAATAATGCAGGTGCAACATATCAATGAGCCATGACTTATATCTTTCATGATATGATGCATGATATTCTACATGATTATGTAGACGATATTATAGCTCGTTCCATCAAATAAGATGATCATTTAGATGACTTGATAAAAGTATTTGATTGGTTAAGGGAATATCTTATCCGATTAAATCCAGCCAAATGTATATTCAGAGTTAAGTACGATAAATTATTGGGGGTTATTGTTTCTTTTCATGGCATTGAAATTGACCCTCTCAATATTGTGGCTATCACTGATATGCCCACACCCACAAATATATCTGAATTACGAAGTTTACAAGGTAAGATTCAAGCTATTCGCCGCTTCATCGATAAGTTGGCAGAAAAAACCAGACCCTTTCTTAAGCTTCTTAAGAAAGATGTCTCTTTTAATTGGGATGAAGAATGCCAGGAAGCATTTAAAATCCTTAAGAAATATCTCGTTAAACCATCGATGCTTTCCCCACCTAGATCTGATCGTCCATTTATCTTGTACATTTCTGCTTTGGATTTTACCTTAGGAGCTATGTTAGCTCAACTTGACGATGAGAAGAACATGCTAATTATTACATTAGAAGAACCTTAATTAGTTATGAAAATTTCTACATAGCATTAGAGAAACTATGTCTAGTAGTCATATTTTCTACATAGAAACTACGCCATTATATGCTCAGTCAGAAAATGTATGTTATTGCTAAATTCGACCCTTTGCAATATCTCATGAGTCGACCGTACTTATTTGGTCGCACAGCCAAGTGGGTTCTTGTGCTAAGCAAGTTTGAACTCACGTTTATAGGATAGAAGTCTGTTAAAGGTCAAATCATAGTAGATCAATTAGCTACTGCACCCTTAGTGTCTACCCATCCCCTCATCATTGATTTTCCTGATGAATGCCTTAAATTAGAGGTAGACCATCCTGAGCAATGGTCCCTATACTTTGACGGAGCCCGATGAATGAGTGGGGCTGGTGCAGGTATTATTTTAATATCTCCACAGAAACATCTTATACCTCTGTCCTTCAAACTAACATTTGCTTGCACCAATAACACTGCTAAATATGAAGCTCTCATCCTTGGATTACGAGCTACCTTGGCATTAAAAAATTAAAAATTTATTGGTTTTCGGTGATTCTAAACTTGTTATAAATCAAATCAATGATTTTTATCAGACCAGAGATGATAAATTATGCCCATATAAAGTATATTTATTACAATTACTATCTTTATTTGATCAAGTTACCTTGGAAGCTATTCCTCAAACTAGCAATCATGCGACTGATGTTATGGCTACAGCTGCATCTCTTTTGCCCTTGAAGTTAGATGATGAATATGCTACCATCATTATTCATTGACTCTAGGAACCCACTTCAAGAAAATCATGCTTAGAACCTTTGGATGTATTTCTAATCAATGAAACTACTGTTGAGCATTTGAGGTGTTGTCATTGTTGTCAACACTTCTACTTTTTCTCCTAGTTGGCATCCTATTCATCATGGTGATTATCTTTGCAGTTTGGGCAATGTTGCAAAATGTTGTGTGTATTTGAACACACCTTTTACGGAGACTTTGGAGGTATAATTTATGGTTATTGCATATATTATTTATCTTGGTTCTATGTTTATGGCACATTTATTTATGTAAAGGCAATATAAGGTTGCAATTGTATTTTCTATGTGCCTTGGTGCTATATTGTAACATTCAACATTTATTTATTTCCACTATGTCATCTCCAAGTTCCTTGGAATGTGTTCCAAGACTTAGGAATGGAGGGAAAATTGATTTTAATTATTTAATAATGCATAATAAGGGTTAGGAATTATTTACAATATTTATTGGAATTTATTTTGTGGTGCAAAAATGGAAATATGCTAATTGGGGTGTTCAACTTGGTGTGGGACTCACTTTATGACATCCGTCATAGTGGTGTAAGGAAAGAATATTTTGCTGCCCTATTTTTGTGGTATTTTGGAGATATGGGTGTGATAATTGCCAAATTAGTGTTTAGACACTTTGGAATATTATTTTTGTTGTGTAAGAGCATCTCCACTTTGATTGGCAGCTGGTGAGTGTGTGTAGTGGTGATGGCAACAATTTCTTTTTTGGAAAATTAGAAATTTCCTCAACTTGGGCGTGATTTTTTGAGTGATTTTCTATGGTTTTGGAAACCATTTATGGTTTCTCTCCATATCATTTATCTATAAATTCAGTGTTTGAGATGGTGGAATTATGGAGTTTTTGTTAAGAGTAAAAGGGTGCTGTGAGAATGCTGCCAAAATTTCTGTAGAAGACATAAGTGTATAGATTTTAGCATGCAGGTTTGGGAATATATTGTGGATGGAGAGAGAATCATTTTGATATGTTTATTGCAGTTTTTAGATCAGATTTGATAGAAAAATCATTTTGCAGTGGTTGGGTGCACCGTTGGTTTGCAGCAATGTTGTTGGTTTTGAGCTTGTAGGCTTGTTAGAGCTTGCTTTTACTAGAAGCATTTTTATGCTTTATTTTTTATCATAGTATTATTATTATGATTTGATATAGGTGGGTTGCAGCCCTCATTCTATTGTGGCAGAGAAACTTTAGTGTATTTCATTTTGAGGCTTGTTCTATGCAGCAGTCATAGCAAGCAATTCTCTTTGGGAGGTTTTTTACCCTTGTGGTTTTCCTCCGGCATATCATGTGTTGTGGGTTGTTTCTCTTGCATATATGTTGCTGCTATACATGAGTTTATTTTTGTTTTAAATAAGATTTCAAATTGGAAATTAAAGTTTTAAATTGCATAGATTCACCCCCCTCTCTGTGCCATTGTTATACTAACAATTGGTATCAGAGCGTGGTTGTCCTTTTAGCAGCTTAATTAGCTCGGATTGATTCCTAGTTCATAATGGCTAATAGGGATGTCAACACTGGCAAGGTGCCATACTTTTATGGGAGTGATTATGAATTTTGGAGTTACAAGATGATGGACTATTTGGGTTCTCTTGGTATTGGTGTGTATCTTTCAGTTAAGAATGGTTATGCTTTTCCTGCTACAATTCCTACAGATCCTGATGTAATCAAAGAATATGAAAACAATATGAAGGCCAAATCTACTATCACAAATGCTCTTGCACCAAGTGAATTTGTGAAGGTTATGGGTTTGCAAACAACAAAAGAAGTATGGGATAAGTTACAAGCTATTCATGAAGGTAATGACAAAGTTAAGGAAGCTAAACTTCAAATTTTTAGAGCTCAATTTGAGAGTCTCCGAATGGATGAGAATGAGGATATTTCTGCCTACATGCTTCATGTGAGTGAGGTGATCACTTATCTTAGAGGTTTAGGAGAGACTATCATAGATAGTATTGTTGTGAATAAGGTTCTTCATTCTTTGACTTCAAATTTTGATTCAAAGGTTTATGCAATTGAAGAAGCAAAGGACTTAAAAAATCTCCCACTAGATGAACTACATGGCTCTCTTATTGCATATGAGATGAGAGTTGGTTGCAACAAGTCTACTGAAAAGGAAAGTGCTTTCAAAGCATTCAAAAATATGAAATTGAATCCACAATCCGATGAAGAGAGATTCTCAGATGAAGAGCAAGCAAACTTTGTTCAAAAATTGAAAAGAGGAAAAGGGAAATACAATGAAAGTTGCCATTGAAATGTTTTGAGTGTGGGTGCATTGGGAATTTTGCTTCAAAATTTCCTTAAAAGGAGAACTTAGATTATGATGGTGAGAGTCACAAGAAAAATAAGGAGTACAAAAAGAAAGCTTCAATATTTAGCAAGAAATTCTCAAGGAGAAAGGTTTTGATGACACATGAAGATAGTGATTCTTTAGAAGAGAGCATAGATGATTCAGATGAAGAGGCTACTAAAGTCCTCTTTATGGATATTGAAGACAAATCCAATATAAATGCAAACAAAGAGGATGATGAATCTGAAATTTATTTTGAGGAAGAGCTTGCAATAGCATTGGAACAATATGAAATTGATAGAAAGAGAAACAAAAGGATGAATGAAAATATCAAGGAGCTAAACAAACTCAATGAAGACTTGTTGATGCAACATGAAGAGTCAAAAAGATTTGCTGACCAAAATATTTCAGATTTATAGGAGTCCAATAATTTGGCTACAAAAATGATACAAGACTTAAAAGTTCAAGTTGAAGAGTCCAAGAAAATAATAGATGATCTTAAGAATCAGGTATGTGAAAAATCTGATTTGTGTTGCAAACTAAAAGAGGAGATTGTTACTTTGAGAAAGCAAATTGAAAAGGATAATTTTGATTTGAGCACTAATTTTAAATTTCATAAAAGTTATAATCATATTTATTAGCTTATTGGTAGTCAAAGATACACCAATATCAAGTTTGGTTTGGGGTTTGATGAAGGTGAAAGTTCATATGTTGCCAAAGATGCAAAATCAGTTGGTGAAAGCTTGAAGAATGAGAAACCCATTGTAGAGAAACCCCAAGGAGATAAAAATAAATAAGAAAAGGTCTCAAATAAGACCAACAACAGAAATATGCCTTATCATACCATAAATTTTAGCAATGATGAGTTTCAAAAGGTAAAACATCAAATGGGAAGAGCACCTAGAAGGAGTTTCAATTCATGGCATCAAGTTCAATACAAGTATACTCCTTCCTTTTTTGGTTATTGTTTTAAGTGCAATACTTATGGTCACAAGATGATGGATTGTAGGCTTAATGTTAGGCCTAAGATCTTTGTTAGTCACAACTCATTTGCTCCTCTCATTGATTTTCATGTTGAGTGTTACAAGTGTAATAACTTTGGTCACATTGCTAGAGATTGCAAAACTATTTTTGTGACTAATCAAATGCAGGATAGAAGTAGCAACAAGCCTCCAAAGGTGCAAAACAATAAATCCATGATGCATAAATACCCATTTTCCAAGAAGTCCGTGAGGCATGAGGAAGATAAGAAATCAGAAAACAAGCCCAAGATGACATGGGTTGAGAAGGGAAAGTCAAAACAGGAAGACATTACTAAGCATGATTCATTGATTGTTCAAACCGCTTTCAAGGCACAAAGAAAGGCTACATCTTGGATCATTGATAGTGGATGCTTTAGTCACATGACTGGAGATAGAAGGCAAATTACAATATTGCAAGATTATGATGGTGGTTCGGTAAAGTTTGGCAACAATAACAATGCAAAGATTGTGGGTAAAGGTATGGTCAACATCAACAATGGTAAAATCACTTCTCATGATGTTCTTTTTGTTGATGGCCTCAAGCATAATATTTTAAGTGTTAGAAAAATGTGTGATAGTGGCAAATATGTGATTTTTAAATCAGATGGTTGTGATATTAGATGTGCTATGAGTGGTAAAATATTGGCAAAGGCTACAAGAACTTCAGGAAATTTGTACAATCTTTGTAGTGCAAATGAGAAAACATGCTTCATTGGACAAGTTGATGATAGTTGGTTATGGCACAAGAGGCTTGGCCATATTAACTTTGATAGCTTGGTTAAGATCAGCTCCAAGAATTCAATAAGACATCTTCCAAAGTTGACTAAGCCAAACAATAGCATATGCACATCATGTCAACAAGGCAAGCAAACCAAATCACACTTCAAAACTAAGGAATATTCTACAACAAGGCCTTTGAAGCTTGTGCATACCTATGTGTGTGGTCCTATGAGGACTAAAGGAACTAATGGTGAGAGGTATTTCATTTTTTTTATTGATGATTATTCTAGACTAACATGGGTATCTTTCATGAAGGATAAATCAGAGGCTTTTATTTGATTCAAAGTGTTTAAGGCTATGGTTGAGAATGATACAGGAAAGATGATCAAATGCTTGAGATCCGATAGAGGTGGTGAGTTCACTTCTAGTGAGTTTGATAATTTTTGTCATGAGCATGGTATTAGAAGACAACTTTCAGCAGCAAGAACACCTCAACAAAATGGGGTGGTTCAGAGAAAGAATAGAACAATACAAGAAATGGCTAGAACAATGCTTAATGATTCACAGGTTGCAACTAGATTTTGGAAGGAAGCAGTGCATACAACAGTATACATACAAAATAGGTGCATGCTTAGAGTTCATAGCCATATGACACCCTATGAACTATGGACAGGAAAGAAAGCTTTAGTTAAGCATTTCAAAGTATTTGGGTCCAAGTGCTACATAAGGAGAGATAAGTACAATCTTGGCAAGTTTGAATATAGAGCAGATGAGGGGATTTTCCTTGGCTAATCCACCAAAAGCAAGGCTTATAGATGGTTCAACAAGAAGCTTGGAAAAGTTGTAGAAAGTGCAAATGTGAGGGTTGATGAAGGACATGTTCCCAAAGTTGATCTTGAGGAGTCTTCACCATCACAGTTTGAACCATATGAGGAAGAAGAAGTGCAAGATGAAAACAAGCAAGTTTCAGAAGGAGAAGAACAAAGTGAAGCTACCAAGTCACCTCCAAAATACATCAAGAAGAATCATCCAATGGATCAAATCATAGGTGATCCAACACAAGGTGTGCAAACAAGGAGAAAATTGGTAAGACCAAATGAGCAAAGTCACTTTTCATTGTTATCACAAGTTGAGCCTAAATCTTTTATTGAAGCTTCTAAGGATAATAGTTGGACTCATGCTATGGAAGAGGAGATTAATCAAATTGAAAATAACAACACTTGGGAATTGGTTCCAAGACCAATGAACAAAAATGTAATTGGAGCCAAGTGGGTGTTTAGAAACAAGCTCAATGAGGATGGCAAAGTTGTTCGAAATAAGGCAAGATTAGTGTGCAAGGGTATGCTCAAGTTGAAGGTATTGATTTTGATGAAACTTTTGCTATTATTGCTAGATTAGAAGACATCTGAATGTTTCTTTATTTTGATGTTCATAAGAACTTTAAGGTTTATCAAATGGATGTGAAATCTGCTTTTCTTAATGGCAATTTGGAAGAGGAAGTTTATATGGAGCAACCTGAAGGATTTCAGTTTGGGGATGAGAAATATGTTTGTAGGTTAAAGAAGGCTTTGTATGGGCTCAAGCAAGTCCCAAGAGCATGGTATGCAAGTTTGGATAAGTATCTTTTGCAGCAAGGCTTCCAAAAGGGTAAGGTTGATAGCAACTTGTACTTCAAAGTTCTTGATTCCCATAAGCTAGTGATTGTTGTTTATGTTGATGATATTATTTTTGGTGGAAGCAAAGATAGTATGTGTCATAATTTTTCTGCTTATATGCAAAGTGATTTTGATATGTCCATGATTGGAGAGTTGTCTTATTTTCTTGGTCTACAAATTGCTCAACTTGATAGAGGCATTTTCATTTCACAATCAAAATATGTCAAGGAAATATTGAAAAAGTTTAACATGGAGGATTCTCAACCTGTGAGTACACCTATGGTAACCGAATATAAGCTAAGTAAGAAGGATGAGTCTCCTCTTGTTGATAAAACACTCTATAGGTCTATGATTGGAAGTTTATTATATCTAACTGCTTCTAGGCTTGATATTTTGCAAGCTGTTTGTATGGTTGCTAGATTTCAGAGTGCACCCAAAGAAACACATGTGAAAGCTGTTAAGAGGATTTTCAGATATCTCAAGGGGACTATGAAATTTGGATTATGGTATCCAAGAGTAAAATACTTCACACTTAGAGCCTACATAGACGCAGATTGGGCAGGATGTGTTGATGATCGGAAAAGCACTAGTGGTGGTGCTTTCTATCTTGGTGACATGCTTGTTTCTTGGCATAGCAAGAAGCAAGACTCAATATCACTCTCTACTACTGAATCTGAGTATATTGCTGCTGCCTCATGTTGTACTCAAGTTCTTTGGATGAAACAAATGCTTGTAGACTTGGGTATTTAGATTGGTGAGCCTATCTCTCTTCTTTGTGACAATACTAGTGCTATTAATATTTCCAAGAACCCAGTTTTGCATTCAAAGACTAAGCACATAGATATAAAGTATCATTTATTGAAGGAGAAGGTTTCTAATGGTATGGTTGCTTTGGATTTTGTGCCTAAAAAACAACAAGTTGCTGATATATTCACTAAGCCATTGCCTATGGAGACATTTGAGCATTTGAGACAACTCTTGGGAGTTGTTTCTTCTCCATCTCACTAGATATTTTTGTTGGTGCACATCCTTAGGGGGAACTTCTTATGGTCTTATTTTATGCTCCTATTTCTTATATTTCATGATCATATTTTCTGATGTATGCTTGAGGATGATGGTTGCAGAGTTTGGTGTTGTTCGGTTGTTGCCTAGTTGCTTGGCAACTTCTTGCAGTTTGGTGAGATTTTGTTGGGTATCTCTTTGATGTTGTAGCTACTATACTTTCATGTTGAACATCAGTTCATATCAGATATATATATCAGTTATTTTCACAACAGCAAGGTTTAGTATTGTTTGATGCATTCTATGGTACCTGGTTGTAGTGTTGTGCGAGCTAGTGGCATTGTATCTTGTGTAGAACTTCTTTGGGGTATCTTGTAATCTTTCCCATTGATGTTTTAATCACTACACTCTATTATTTCATATTCAAATCAGTTTAAAGTGTCTTGGTGCTTTGGTTCAGGGAGAGTTGTAATGTTTATCATGTTTTCAGATGCATTGGTTGCCCTTTGTCATTGATTGTCAAAGGGGGAGAGAGTTGGATAATCTGCTTCTTGTGCTCTTTGATTTCATATCTGTATGGTTGGTGTTAGGGGGAGAAATTTGATGTTGTTTCAGGTGTGAGATATGTTGAAGAATGTTGCACTTCTTGGTTTGTGCTTTATAGGCTTTACAGGACCTTCTTGTTGCCTATTTCATGGTCTTGGTTGTTGTAGTTTATCTACAGATTATTTGGTGTTCCCAAAAATGCCAAAGGGGGATATTGTTGAGAATTTGAGGTGTTGTCATTGTTGTCAACACTTCTACTTTTTCTCCTAGTTGGCATCCTATTCATCATGGTGATTATGCTACAGTTTGGGCAATGTTGCAAAATGTTGTGTGTATTTGAACACACCTTTTACGGAGACTTTGGAGGTATAATTTGTGGTTATTACATATATTATTTCTCTTGGTTCTATTTTTATGGCACATTTATTTATGTAAAGGTGATATAAGGTTGCATTTGTATTTTCTATGTGCCTTGGTGCTATATTGTAACATTCAACATTTATTTATTTCCACTATGTCATCTCCAAGTTCCTTGGAATGTGTTCCAAGACTTAGGAATGGAGGGAAAATTGATTTTAATTATTTAATAATGCATCATAAGGGTTAGGAATTATTTCCAAAATTTATTGGAATTTATTTTGTGGTGCAAAAATGGAAATATGCTAATTGGGGTGTTCAACTTGGTGTGGGACTCACTTTATGACATCCGTCATAGTGGTGTAAGGAAAGAATATTTTGCTGCCCTATTTTTGTGGGATTTTGGAGATATGGGACGTGATAATTGCAAAATTAGTGTTTAGACACTTTGGAATATTATTTTTGTTGTGTAAGAGCATCTCCACTTTGATTGGAAGCTGGTGAGTGTGTAGTGGTGATGGCAACAATTTCTTTTTTGGAAAATTAGAAATTTCCTCAACTTGGGCGTGATTTTTTGAGTGATTTTCTACTCATGGTTTTGGAAACCATTTATGGTTTCTCTCCATATCATTTATCTATAAATTCAGTGTTTGATATGGTGGAATTATGGAGTTTTTGTTAAGAGTAACAGGGTGCTACCGGAATGCTGCCAAAATTTCTGTAGAAGACATAAGTGTATAGATTTTAGCATGCAGGTTTGGGAACCTATTGTGTATGGAGAGAGAATAATTTTGATATGTTTATTGCAGGTTTTGGATCATATTTGATAGAAAAATCATTTTACAGTGGTTGGGTGCACAGTTGGTTTACAGCAGTGTTGTTCGTTTTGAGCTTGCAGGCTTGTTAGAGCTTGCTTTTACTAGAAGCATTTTTATGCTTTATTTTTCATCATATTATTATTATTTTGATCTGATATAGGTGGGTTGCAGCCCTCATTCTGTTGTGGCAGAGAAAATTTAGTGCATTTCATTTTGAGGCTTGTTCTATGCAGCAATCATAGCAAGAAACTCTCTTTGGGAGGTTTTTTACCCTTGTGGTTTTCCTCCGGCATATCATGTGTTGTGGGTTGTTTCTCTTGCATATATGTTGCTGCTAAACATGAGTTTATTTCTATTTTAAATAAGATTTCAAATTGGAAATTAAAGTTTTAAATTGCACAGATTCACCCCCCCTCTCTGTGCCATTGTTATACTAACAACTACTCCAGAACCATGGTATATTGATATATTTAATTTTCTTCAAAATGGGACCTTTCCTGAAGATTGTAATCGCAACCATATTCGGTTATTATGTAGACGAGCAATTCACTTCATAATTATTGGTAATACCTTGTATAGGAGATATTTTGAAGGCATCTTACTGAGATGTTTGAATATAGCAAAATCTAGATCATCTTTGAGTGAATCCCACAATGGATCTTGTGGGGGGCATTTTAGTGGTAGCACCATTTCTAAGAAGCTCCTTAGGATAGGATAATTTTTTCCTACCATGGAAAATGATGCACATGATTGTGTGACATTGCGATAAGTGCCAAAAATATGCTGACCTTGTCCATGCGCCTGCACAAGAACTGCAATCTATTTCATCTCCTTGGCCCTTTTCAAAATGGGGCTTAGACATCATTGGAAAAATTAACCCTATGTCATCCGATGGACACAAATTCATCATAACCACCACTGAGTATTTCATGAAGTGGTTTGAAGCTATGCCCTTAGCTTCTTCCACTAGAACCCAAGTTTCCAAGTTTATTTTTAATCAAATTATTTATAGGTTTGGCATTCCTGCTAATCTCATCTCAGATAATGGCACTTGTTTCAAAAATAAAGATTTCAAAAAATTATGTCAAAAATATAAAATTCAACATCGTTGGTCCACTCCCTATTATCCTCAGGGTAATTGCCAAGCAGAAGCATCTAATAAAACATTAATTAAAATCCTCAAAATACCGGTCAATAAATTTGGCTGAGATTGGCACATCCAATTATATCCGACTTTGTGGGCTTATCGAACTAGCGTTCGTACCCCCACAGGCACTTCACCTTTTTTTTTGGTTTTTGGTGCTAAAGCCATTTTTCCCTTTGAATTAGAAGTTCCTTCTTTAGCTCTACTACTTCAAGATACTGAAGTAGGAGATGAATATCATGTTGGCATATTTAGTTAGCTGGAACTTCTAGATGAAAAGCGCATCAATGCTTTGGAGCATCATCGTGCCTACCAAAACAAGATTAAGAGAGCATACCTCAAGAAAGCTCATCATCGATCCTTTGAGATCGGTGACCTTGTCTTAAAAGAAAATAAAAAAATACTAATGCAACTAAAGACCTTAAAGGTAAATTTGAGCCCAACTAGCTTGGACCATATGTCATCACTGCTAAATTTGGATCGGGCGCATATCGATTAGCTACCTTAGATGGTAAAGATCTTAAAGAACCTATGAACATTATGCATCTTAAACATTATTATGCATAACATTGGGTCATTTCATCATTTGTATATATTGTATTTTGTATATTATTTCATTTTAGCCATTTATATCAAAATATTTTTCACAAAAAAAAAATAGTAACAGTCTTTATTCTTTCTTTTCATCACTCAAAATCAAAATATAAAAACATCAAAATCTTCAAAAATCTTCAAAAATCTTCAAAAAAAAACCATCTTTTATTTTCGTACCTGTCAATTCTTGAAGTATTGCAGTTATATTTTCAGTTATTTTGGATAAATTAGTATTTATTTGGAATCTCGCACTTTCACACTCACATGCATAAATTTCTTGATTTTATTTGATATGATTATTAATCTCTCATATATCAAAGTCCACAATTGAATTAAATAAATTTTTGAGCATAGAGAACTGATCTTGTTATTTACTTGAACCAAGTACATATCTTCACATTAAAAATATTTCATTGCAAATTCAATATGATGCTACATAGTAGAAGTGGTTTCTTGAGCGAAAAGTTTCCCCTGCTATCCTATCATGCACATGGTCTAGAATCTTTGAGAATTGACAAAAGGACAAGCTCACCCCTACCCAGAACAAAAATCCCTTGCTCTACAGCCAATCCGAGCAAGTATCCCTAGTATAGGAAATAAAAGAAAAAGTCAAAGCAAAAGAAAAAAAGAAAAATATTATTTTGTATCGTCACAACAATATTTCAGCATTATCTCAATATCAAGCAAAAATACAAAAAAAAAGAGAAAAAGAGAAAAAGAGAAAAGCAAAAGCAAAGGAAACAAAATCCCTTCCCACCCCTTGAAAATAAAATAAGGGTGAATGAGCTTGAATCCCTAGAATTCTCAGTTATTCAAAAACTGTGAGGTAAGCCCCATAACAGGTGGTTTGTGCCCAACCCGCTTGGCCTTGGGTAATTCCTAGCGTGGTGATATGTCTGTCACATTAGCGACATTCTTTTGTACAGACCTATGTCGGCTTATGGATTAGCTAGCTCTGGATAACCCGGGTTACATAGTAGTCTGGTACGGTTACATGCATATAAATCATGGTCAAGGAACACTCATTTGGTTAAGTCAAAATTACTTGTATCAAATTTTCTTGCTCAAAATTAGTGAATGAACAATACAATTGCACACACATTTGTATTTGAGATATTATGTATCATTATGGTAAAGCAATATCAGTAATGAACTCACATTTGCACATGAGGGTTCCTTATAAATCTACATTTGTCTTTGAGATAATGTAAAATGTTTCTGCAACTATTTTTTTTTTGGAATAATTTTGTCTTCTTATTTCAGAACATCTGTTTAGTATAAAAACAATTATTGTTTTCAAAAATCACAAAAATCTTTCAAACAACATATGACACACATATAATCAATAAAGCCATGTTCATATTATTATTTTATGTTTATCAAAAACCAAAAAATCAATCATGCAATAAAACTAAAATATCAATTTCTTCTTCGGATTTCGTGATGATGGTATAAGTCTATACCTATAATTATATGCCTAGCGCAAACCATTGTTCTAATTTTATTTTCTATTTATTTTAAACAAATTCATAAAAACATATAACTTACATCATTATGTTACACAATTGAGATTTAAAATGAACGAACACTTATTCTATTTCATGTCATTATGCCAACATTCAATTTTGCAATGATGGTATAGTTCCTAGGGACTTATTCAAAAATTTTATCACACTTAGGAATTTATGCCTAGCAAAATCATATTTCTTTAATATGTCATGCATAATATTTTTTATAAAAATCTGAAAACAAATCATCACCATCATCATTTCCCTCATCACAACACAAAAGTCTTATGACAGTCTCTTAAGCACCCTTTTACTTTTAGCAATATTTCTATACTGGGACTAGCTTGACGACCTAGTGAGCGATGACTCCATGAAACGGTCTATACCAATGACAATGTCCTTTGAAATTATTGTTAGAAGTCCCTTTTATTTTTTATCAAATCACACCACAAAAACAACCAATTTATGCACATCAGATTATTTCATTTACAATTTTATGCCATGACATAAAAAATTATAATTATTTCCAACGACATAATTACATGAATCATCAATTAATCACAAAATTCAAAATTAAAGCATCATACAACATATACACAAGTCATATCATAAAAAAATATAATCTATATATCTCAATCAATTATGTACATCATCTCGATTGGTCTGCCACAATCAAAACCCTGGCATACTCAATCCACTCAATATATATATATATATAATAATACAATCTGCCCTCTACAGCAGCTAGCCTCTGGAAGTCCTCTAGCTCTCAACCTCATCTCCTCCCCCGCCCTGACATGGATCATGAGGATGTCCTCGATGATCTCATAATGATGATGTCTTGGGTCCTCGTCATCAATCGTGAGGATTTCCTCGATGATCCCATCATGACCGGCTCCGTAATAGGGGCTGGTAGTGGTACCCTCTATCCCTCTAGAACCACATGATAGTATAGCCCCTAGTAGAATGCGGTCTAAGCAATAAACCGTGCCAGATCCTGAGTGCTCGCCCCTCCACTCTGAGCCTTGAGTTGTGTAGCCTCATCTTGTAGTGTTTGCACCTAAGCCCGAAGGCAGGCAACCTCAGCCCGAAGAGCCATCGTCTCGCTACTGTCCCCTACCTCAACACCCCTGCCCTTATCAGGTGATGATGGTCTCTCCCCCTATTGATAAGGGACTCCCCTCTTCTTCCTCCCTATATCCTGAGGTCTTTGTGGAGCCTGAACCATCCTCTAGCATATCTCCTAGGGAGACCGTCGTTGCTCTCTCCCGTCGTGACCCCACACTACATTAATAGTAGTCTAGCACCACCTCCCCATCCATCGCACCACAGCATGCATTGGACCCTGCATCCTCATCATTCAAGGAGGGCGGATGCTTGCATACCAGGCATCGTACCCATCTATGACCCTAGCATCATCACCATCCATTAGCTAGATGGGGGCATCATCTACGTCCTGACTCCATAATTGCTACATGTTTGGAGCCCTGCTTAGTGTGGTACTATCCTGAACAGTTCGAGAGTACTCATAATCCCTTAGAGAAGGGATCCCCTACTATAGACCAAATCATCATAGAACCCGATCATAGCGGTGGAGCTCTACCTCTCATTGCTCCATCCTCAGCTAGTAGACTCGCTTGATGCGAGCTAGCTTCTACCCATCCTCTACCCACCCGGGGTGCTCTCGCCATGGCCTCCAGGTGATCTGGTCTAGGATGAGGTCATCCAAAAACCTTTGTGACATCGACAGATCTATCCACCACTATGATCCCCTCTATAACCACCAGTAGAAAACTTGGGGCCTCTCTTGGTCAACCCCTATCAATGAGAGCCCTATCGGCCTTCGCATCATGATGTGCTCCCAGAACCAAACCTACAGTAGCGATGTCAAGACCAAACATCGACCTCCCTTGTATACGACCCCATGTAGGATCCTATACAAGCGGTATAGCACAAAACTTCCCCAAGAAAACCTATAACCGTGGTCTCTCATGTCACAGACCACATCTAAGAGGAGCCATGGTAGTCTGCACCCGCTCTGGTGGCACAGCAGTAAGCCACCTACTACCCCTACCAAAACTTGAGTCAGCCTAGATGCCCTAGGCATCTACCTTAGAGACTCGATGTTCACTCCACCCTTCTCCATGGTGAATCTCGGGTCCCCGATCAATCTTATCATTGCCTAGCCCTGATTGGCCGTAGATGTCATCAACCATCCCTGTATAGGGATCCTCATGATCCTCCATATGTCCTCTAATGTGGGAGCCATATCCCCTTTCGGTAACCAGAATCAGGACGACCCCATATACCATCTCTCTACTAGGGCTATCAGCAACCCCATGTCTATCGGTACTTGTGGCATCTATGCCACATGCTGTAAACCGACCTAAACCAGTCAGTCATGCTCTACCTAATCAAGCGTGACTATGTCATCTCATAGCCCGCCATATTTCCATTCTCGAATCTTTAGTAATACCTTCTACAAAACAAACAATAAAACAATTAAATTCATTAATAAACCAATCATTAAAATAAAATTAAACACATTTTAATCAAGCTTAATTTCTTAAAAATGATGATATCATCCACCATTGGATGATATCGTCCCAAATTGGGTAAAATCGTCCTTTGTAGGATGAAATCATCTACGATTTCATAACTTGAGGATCGCCCCTTGTTGGACGGGATCATCCCTAGATCGTCGATTTTGCCCTCTGACGAAATCGATGATATAGGGACGATTCTGATGAAATAGGGAAGATTTCGTCCCGACGTCGTCGATGGCCTAAAAACGATCGCGATGCCCTAAAACAATTAAAATTTCAAATAAAAAATTGCACAAATTAAATTCAAACCTAATTTACTAGGATTAGATCCTTACCCGTAGCCTGCGTCGGACCTCTGTCTCTCTGTGTCTCTCAACCATTTTTCTCTCTATAGAGCTCTAAAACAATAGAAATGAATAGTAAAAATGAATTAGGGTTTTACCCTACTTTTCTTGATTTTATTCAAAAACAACAACATTTTTAATTTTGCTTTTTCGCGTTTTTACGTCAAACATTCGATTTGGGTAAAAACACGGAGGGGGCACCATAGTAAGCAGTCGTACGATTCGACCTAGAATCGTCGTCTAAAAAATTGAGTAAATTTTTGCTTTCTTGTAAAATGGGAAAAACTCGTCTTTAGCCCATTTTCTTTGAAAAATTTTCTAAAGAGGGGGCAAAATGTAGCACCCTAAAATTGGCACAGTTAAACCTTAGTAAAATATTAAAATTTGAATTTTAACCCAAACCGCCCGTTGAACCACCTGTTACCCACTTTTCTCATTTTTCGTGCCATTTTTAGGATTTGTTTTTACTGTTGGATGATATCATCGTAGATCAGATGAAATCATCCTAGATCTAACAAATTCGTCTGGAATAGAACGTCTAGATGATTTCGTCCCAAAACCAAATTTTCATAATTAGCTTATGTTTCAACAACTTCTCTAACTTGGATAGAAAGTGTGTCTGCATAGTTAGAGTCTCCCCCGTTTGAGATCTCCTAAATTGGGATGATTTCCAACCTCCTAACCTCTCCCTAATCCTATATAAACTAGGATTTTCTTAGTTTATCCCCCTGAACCCCCTAGTTGATAGATTTATCTGTAGAGTTAGCTCCTTGTGCATTAGAACATCCTTGTACTATTGTTTGTATTCGGTATTTCAAGTCTTCTTACAGGAATCTTATTATTTTTAGTCGGAGCAGGCTCGGATCATCTCTGACGATTCCAAAAAATTTCAGACGATCCTGTTGCAGATCGGTGATGATCTCATATGATTGGAGGTGATCTCTACTGCAGTCCATGTTAGGGGAAATCAGAGCCCAAAGTTTGCATTTACTTATCTTTTCTCTTCATTTTCTTATGCATTAGCTTGGTTTATTTTATTTTTGCATCCTAGAGTTCACCTCATTTAGCATAGATATATGATAAAGTCAAAATAAATTGTCAAATTGATGCATTTCATTTTAATTGCTATCTAGATCTACCATTTAGGCAAATTCATTGTTACTTCTATCATTTCCCCTTGCTTTTGCAGTTGCATTTTTGGTATTTTGTATCTATTTTTGTGATTGCAGTTTCTGACGAATTCGTATGATGAGTTCATCAGATCTCAGATGATCTCATCTGATCTCAGGTGACCGAATGTGATCTGAGATGATTCTGTGTAATTTCAGATGATTATGTATGATTCGAGATGATTTGGACTTCTACAAACCATATAATCTTCATTCAAACATCCAAAATCAGGTATATTCTATCTCATTTAGCGCATTCTCTATGTTCAACATTTATTCATGTTTTTTATATCCATAAAAAATCAGCATCGACATGTAGATTGGCTTAGATTCATTTTTGCAAAACCTAGGAATTGAATGATTGAACATAAAATGAACACATCAAACCTGTCATCAACCTAGGCATGGAAACTACCACTTAAAATTTTCCTAGTGAACCCACCATCCGTTGAAAATTCACCCTTATACCCCTCCCCCGAGAGGCAGGACCTTCAAAGGGCCTCTCAGTCTGAGGCATTGTCCCATCCTTCTCGCATCCCCCTTCTGGGCACGGATCCTATAACTTGAAGGTAAGGATGTGAAAAATTTGGAGCAATACATTTTGGTGAACCCCACATGAAAACTAAAAACCTTTTGAAAAAAAAAAAAAAAACATAAATGCATTTAGAATCAAAGATTGCATATCATATTTAGATGGTAGATTTTAATAAAAGACATGATGTCACCATTAATGTTGAGAATCAATTAGCAGCTATAGAGATTACTTCTTTTCTTAGAGTATCTCAAACATATAGAGTCCCACCTTTATGAGACGAGCTTAATAGGACATTGAATCTCATTTCATCTAGATGAACCGAACTTAGGCAAATCAAGAGGTTTGTCCTAGATAGAATCCTAGATCTTGATCAAGTGACCTTGTATCATGAGCTTTAGAGAGCCTGCCATAGGTGGTTAGCAGATAAAAGAGCCCTTGTGTCTTCTAAATTGTACACCTTTGAGGAATACCTCGACAATGCAGTTGAGGAATACCTTTGAGGAATTTAGCCCTTAAAATTTTCCTGGTGAACCCACCATCCATTGAAAATTCACCCTTATAACCCTCCCATGAAATGCGAGACCTTTAAAGGGCCTCTCAGTTCGAGGTATTGTCCCATCCTTCTCGCATCCCCCTTCCAAGCGTGGATCCTATAGCTTGAAGGTAAGGATGCAAAAAAATTGGAGCGATACAGCTTGTAAGCCTAATCCTACATGGGTACTTGACGTTGACATATCACCCGATAATGATCTTGTAGACATTGTCCGAACGCGACTCCGTACCGGCTTCCGCAAGCAACCCTCCAATATAGAGAGTAGTAAAATGCGGCTAACTCGCTGAGCTTCCGTGGCCGGAGAAAAGAGATGTAGTCGATTCTCTTATATACGTATTAACAACTTGAAACTCTCTATCGGGAATACTTTATTTCATCTATTATTAGTTTATTTAATCTATTATTAGGTAGGCTCTCTATCGGGAATAGTTTATGGAATCTATTCTGGAGAAGCGGGAATAGTTTATTTCATCTATTCTTAGGAGTAAGGGTCGGGTTTCCCGGTCTCCCTTTTGTGAGTACGACCGGTCTCCCCTTCCTTCCTCCCTCTATTCCGATAATCTTCATTCCCCTTAATTCGATTAACGATATTCCTCTTCCCTTGAATTTGATTAAGGATATTACTTTTAATGAAATTCAATTAACGATAAAAGGGGAATCGGAATCGAGATAAAAACCTATTGGTTTGTCTTTCATACACACCCTATGAAGAATGAGCATAAAATACCGATAACACTTATACGGGATAAATCCCACTCACTTTAGGATCTTGCTAGTTATCCAAGGTGTGAGTTACAGAGTTGGGTCGAATGTCTATTCACTCTTTTTCGCTTCTAGAATAGTTTCAAGTGGATTGTCTCTTACCTTACAATGGGCTCGACCTTCATTCAATAATGTTTTAGCGGTTGTTATCTTTGTAGACTATCAGGTTTACAATGAGTTCTTTGATATAGCTCTCTATGTTTTAGCAGATTAAATAAAATACAAATTTGAAAGAAAATAAAAATGAATCATTTAACAGTGGAACAGAGAGAGTAGGGTAGGGCAGAAAAGAGAAGTTTATCTAACTTAGCTGCAAAATCAGAACCACCAATTTTAGTTATACTATTTAGCTTCACAATAAAACCAATCAAAGAGGAAGGTGTCCAGCTTTCTAAGATCACCTTCTACTAAGAGCATAAGATGGAAATAACATAGATCTGAAAGAAAATCATAAACAAAAGGGAAGTCGGTGTCAACTGGTATCTATCACCAGTAGCTTAGCTCACACAGTGAGGATAGAGCAATTAGAATAGACCTGAACCTTAAATCTCTAACTTTCCTTAGCATATAACAAATAGAATGAAGCTTAGCAGCATATTCAATCTTGATAACACAGATTCACAACCAAAATAAATAGAACTTTAGTGAGACAAAAATAGAAGAAGATGCACTTATCGAAATTTGAAAGAGATTAGGCTCCTGGCCACGCTATCACAGAAGAACGATTTCACACCAACCCCAAGTCCAGAACAAAGCATTCAAACAAGATTTGCAGGAAATTGTTCAAGTGTCTTTTATTCCAAGTTTTCGCATCCTTACTTTACATTCAAGAGAAGTATATATAGACTCAGGACAGACCCTGATCTTTTCAAAATATCTTCTTCCAAATCTCTAGATCTTATCGTCAAAATCCCATCGCCCAGGTTTTACACTATAAGGCATTTTTATATAGAGTTTTGATAAGCCCTAATTACTCTAAAAATCTTTGCATGAATCTTGCCATGAATGGAGAAGATAAGATTTGGTTTGATCCTTATCAAATGGACACCCACGTGCAAATGTATGTTCTTCTTTCGATAAGCTGTCAGAGCACCTCATTAATTTTTTTGCAAAATTCGGATGAGTCACTGACTTCTAGGCCTTCCATCCTCGCACAACTACCTTTGTTTGGTTTGAGTTGAGATTCTCTGCCTGTCATTACTTTTGCCATAAATTTTCTCGACAATGTATCCATCGGTAAATCCCTTGACACCTGTATTCGTGACCAGATCTACAAAATCTGGATGAGTCACTGACTTGCCATAAATTTTTCGAGCAAATGAATCTATTGGAAAATTCCTTGATGTATGTCTTTCTCACCATCACTTCCGCCATTATGTAACTGTCAAATCACTTTCTGCAAAAGAAAAGCAAAGATTAGAACTTTTTTAAATTAATTAATTTTTTCATTTAGATATTTCTAGGGTTTGGACTTGTGTCGAAAAGCTTCCACTTCCTTTGGATGGGTGATGAAATGGCCAAATTTTGCAAAATGAATATAAGTCCAAACATGTCATGATATCGTGACGTTTCCTTCACTTAGTGTCTTTCACGCTGTCGTCGTCGCAAAAATGGAACATGTCGCGATATCGTGACATTTCCTTCACTTGTCCTCCTACAAATCAACACGAAATCACGACATTTCCCTCACTTCTCTTCTTTCTTTGGCTTTGCCCCTCCAAAAATGGAACATGTCACGATATCACGACATTTCCTTCACCTTGTCTCTTTTCACTTCTTTGTTGAAATCGACGTTTTCTCCACTTAGTCTCCTCCAAGCTTCTTTGTCATGAAATCGTGACGTGTCACAAAATCACGACATTTTCTTCACTTAATCTCTTCCAAGCTTCTTTGCTGCAAAATCATGACATGTCACGAAATCGTGACGTCTCCCTTCACCTTGCCTCTTCTCAGCTTCTTTGTCACGAAATTGCGATGTGTCGTGAAATTGCGATGTTTTCTTCACTTAATCTCTTCCAAGCTTCTTTGCTGCGAAATCATGACATGTCATAAAATCGCGACGTCTCCCTTCACCTTGCATCTTCTCAGCTTCTTTGTCATGAAATCGTGACGTTTTCTTCACTTAATCTCTTCCATGCTTCTTTGCCTCAAAATCGTGACATGTCACGAAATCATGACATCTCCATCTCTATCTCTTTGTCAAAATCGCATGTCATGAAATCATGACATTTTCTCCACTTCTCTGCCTTACTCCATTATCTCTTCCAAGCTTCTTTGTCACGAAATCGTGACATGTCGCAACTTTTCCCACTTAGTCTCTTCCAGCTTCTTTGTCGTGAAATCAACATGTCAATTCATGAAATCGTGACGTTTTCTCCACTTAATCTCTTCCAAGCTTCTTTGTCACGAAATCGAGACATGTCACAAAATCACGATGTTTTCTCCACTTAATCTCTTCCAAGCTTCTTTGTCGCGAAATCGTGATGTTTCCCCTACTTAGTCTCTTTTTAGCTTCTTTGTCATGAAATTGTGACATGTCACGAAATCGTGACGTTTTCCCTCACTTAATCTCTTCCAAGCTTCTTTGTCACAAAATCGCGACATGTCACAAAATCAACGTTTTCTCACACTTATCTCTTAACTTCTTCCTTCTTTCAAATCACGACATTTCCCTCTTTATAAAAATGGAACATGTCGCGATATCATGACATTTCCTACAAGTCATTGCTTCTTTGGCTTTGCTCCTCCGAAAATGGAACATGTCGCGATATCGCGACATTTCCTACAAGCTTTTCTTCCTAGATTTTGCCTTCGCAAAAATGAGACATGTCCAAAAATGGAACATGTCGCGATATCGCGACGTTTTCAAAAATGGAACATGTCGCGATATCGCGACGTTTCCTTCACTTTTTCTTTCACTTTGCAAATTCTCCAAAAATTGTAGGTTGATTCCAATGACTTTGTCCATCTGCATTTTGCATTTTTACATATTGGTGAAGGATCTTCCTTACTCAAAAATGATTTTAACATTTAAAAAGTGAATTTTAAATTGCTCGAGAATGATCAGCTTCACATGGTGTAGAAAAAATGATGAAAATTCAAAGTGCTCAGAATTTGATGAAACTTTACAAGTATCTATAAAAGCCCAAAGGGTATCCCAATTTGCAAACGGAACTTAAAAATTCATCATGGATTAAGAGAATATGCATTTAGAAATTTGCTAGGGCAGAAATGGAAACTGCTATTTCTAAATTGAAATCAATGCCATATGCAAGTAGACTTGGTCACTTTGATGTAGGCGAAGTTTGGAAAAGGATGCAAGCAAAAATTTGGAATTAAAATCCAAAAAACATCAAGAGGGTCCCTGCGGAACAAATGAATGTTAAACATTTTCAAAGGATGGAATTTCATTTTTTTTAGTGGGGGTGTGTTGCTTCTCAACAAATGGCGATATCTACGAGGAAAATAGTAGCACTATTTAGAATCCAGAACTCTAGTTTCAAAACAATTTAGACTATGTACTATGCTTTGCCACAAATATTTTCTAAAATGATTTAACTACTATCTATTAGCTGTTAAAGTTTCCCAAGGACATACTAGGTTGAATCACTCAAGGAAGATTTCGATGTGCGGTTATAAGCGTACAAAAACTTTCTTCAAGGATGATCAGGGCTTCGACTGCTCACTGTGGATTAATCAGCTATTTAGATTGTGCAGGGGAAACCGAGTAGAGCTCTGTTTACTAGTTTAGCCTTTTACAACCCCGACAGAGTTACTCTTTAGATTTTCACGACCCTGATTCATCACTATGAGGTGGCATTTATAACCTGGTGAACATGTTTGAGATGTATCCCTCTGGAACCTTGGCTATGTGCAGGAAAGAATGCCGGTTTTATGTTGGCTTGCCCAACTTTCACCTTCTGTCTCTTTTTCTTTTGAAAGATACTGATAGCTGGAATACCTTGCTCTTTTTCTCTTTTTTTTTTTTATATTCATCGAGCAATTGATCAACTAACTGTTTCAACCTGGGTACCAATAGCTTCCTTGGATGCTTTGATGTAATTCTATGAATCGGAGTCCCCTCTCCTGACCAAATTTTCTTGGATTCCCTAGGAGTTCTTCAGCCAAACAATATAGTAGTTTCTTTATAAACAAAATAATTGTGGCAAGCAAGATACCAAATCCAATTATCTTTCTACTGTTGTTCTAAATAACAAGTAGTTCCACTTTTTAGCCCTAGCAGACTATCTCTTAAACAAAACAAACTGAAAACACACTAGGCCAATTTTAAATGTTGATTTGTGTTTTCTTTGTTTAGGCAAAAGCTCAAACAAACAGGGTTAAAAGAAACTATAGAGGAGAGAAAAAGGCCACCGATTAAAGACAAAATTGCACAAACCTTAAAATATAACACACAAAACTTCAAACTTTAAGAAACAAAACAAAATAAAAACACACTACTTCACACTTTATTTACAATATATACATATGCACAAAGTCCTCGTGATTATTCAAATGATGTAGTGGATGGAACAACTGAGAAATAATGCTTCATATGTTGACCATTGATAGGAAGGTTCAGAAAATTACCCTCCAGGTCCTGTAGACGAAACACATTATTACCTAAGATTTCGGCAATCTGGTATGGCCCTATCCATAGAGGTTGCAACTTGGTGTGTTTACCTTTCTTTTCATGGGCTTTGTCCCATAGAAGCACCAGGTCTGCAAGTCTGAAGGCTTTTACTCTGGCTCTTTTATCAAACCAATGCTTGACTATCTCTTGGTGTCGACTAAAATGCTCCAGGGCTTGAAGTCGTTCATCCTACAGATTAATTAAGTCTAATACACGAGCTTCTGCATCTGCATGATCATCAAAATAATCCATAGCAAATTGATAAGTAGGCAATTTTAAAGAGATAGGAACGATGGGCTGGGTACCATACAACAAAGCAAATGGGGAAGTCTTAAGGGCTTCTTTATGTCTGATCCTGTCAGCCCAAAGTGCATACTTCAATAGTGAGTGCCATTGTCTGGGTTTGTCTATCGCAGACTTCTTGATGGCATTCATCAAATTCTTATTTGTGGACTCAGCTAGCCCATTGCCTTGGGGATAATAGTTGGATGAAAATTTGATAACTATCCCCCTCTGGTATGCCCATTCTACAAATTCGAATGACTAAAAAGTTGGTCCGTTGTCGCACACCAAGTTCAAAGGAACTCCAAACCTGGTTATGATGTTTGACTCTAAAAATCCGATCACCTCATGGGTTGTACTCCTCATGGTGGCTGCTGCTTCAACCCATCTTGTACAATAGTCAGTGGTTGTTAAAACATACTTGTGCCCTGCTAATGAATTCGGGTTTATCACACCCACGAAGTCAAGTCCCCATTGCATAAAAGGTTTTTCTATTATAACAGGTTGTAATGGTAGAGCTCGATTAACCTGCTTGGATGCAAAAATTTGACACTGTTGGCAAGTTCTCACATGTTGATGTGCATCTTTAAACAATGTAGGCCAGTAATAGCCTACTCTCAATATCTTATGTGCAGTAGCAGAACCTGAGGAATGCCCTGCTCCTAACTTTTCATGAAAACTAGACATCACCTCATTCACTTCATTCTGAGAAATGCATCTTAAGAATATGCCAGCATAGTTTTCTCTGTACAAGTTGCCTCCTTTGAGTAGAAAATGAGCAGATTTCAGCTTTAGTGCTCTTCTTTGAGTTCTATTTAGGTGAGGTGGACAAATTCCAAACCTCAGTAGATGAATGACATCTCCATACCAATCATCCTCCCCAGAATCTAGCTGATTAATCTCTGTCTCTAGAGGTATTTCAGCAATATGTCGGGACAAACCAAGTCCTCTGATTAATTTTGTAGGCCAGATTTCTAAGTCATATTCCTACAGTCTCGTGGCCCAATTACCTCTTAACTCACCCAATTCATCCTGGCTTAATAAATATTTGACAACTGGATCAGGAACTATAGCATGGACTTTGCTCCTCAATATGTAATGCCTGAATTGCTTGACTGCTCTTACCAAGGCATAGGCTTGCTTATCCAAGCGAGAGTATTTTAGCTCAGCACCCTTTAAGTTGGTACTTTTGAAAGCAATCGGGTGCTCCCATGTTTCCCTTCGTTGGGTTAAAACCGCTGCAAGTGTGTGTTCAGAAGAAAAAGAGTACAAATAAAAATCTGCACTGAAATCTGGGCTCACCAGTACTGGAGCTTGCTTGATTGTAGATTTGATCTCTTGGAATGCTGCTTTGGCTTCTGTTGTCCAGGAAATCTTAGCAGTTTCCTTCAACATGTTATTTAGCGGCTTGACTATTTATGCAAAACCAGAGATGAATTTTTTGACAAAATTAATTTTCCCAAAAAATGATCTTAACTCTTTCTTAGAGTTGGGAAAAGGTATCCCTGATATGGCTTCAACTCTCTCAGGATCCATGGAAATGCCATCTTTGGTGATTAAATGCCCAAGGAGTTTTCCTTCAGTTACACCAAAAACACATTTCTTTGGGTTTAGAGAAATACCAAACTCTCTGCATTTGTTGAAGACGGATTCCAAGTGCTTTACGTGGTCAAACCGGGATTTAGAGAAAACTGTCAAGTCATCCATGTAGACAACGATGCACTTACCCATAAGGCCTTTGAAGGCATGATCCATTGCACGTTGAAAGGTAGCTCCAGCGTTTATCAATCCAAATGGCATTCTCTTGTAAGCAAAGGTTCCCCACTTAGTCGTGAAGGCAATTTTCATCTTGTCTTCCCTTTCAACAAGTATCTGGTTGTACCCCAAAAATCCGTCTAAGAAAGACATCATTTCTGAACCATTCACGATTTGTAGCACATCATCAATGGAAGGCAAAGGATAATTATCCTTTTCAGAAGCCTTGTTCAAGTTTCTAAAATCTACGCACAAGCGGATTTCCCCATTCTTTTTTTTGACCGGTACTAAATTGGCTACCCAAGTAGAATGTCTGATGGGAAAAATAATGGCAGCACTCAATAATTTCTCCACCTCCTTTCTGATGAGTGGTTCCAACAAAGCATTGACATGCCTCTGTTTTTATCGAAAGGGTTTGCAGAACTCCTTTAAAGGTATTATATGGGTGTAAACTTTTGGATCAAAAACCTTTAGGTCTTTATAAGACCAGGCCATAACATCTTTGGACCTGTGAAGGAATTCAATCATATTCTTTTTAATTTTAGGGTCACAAGCTTTGGCTAACTTAAGGTGTCTGGGATCTTCCTTAGTTCCAACATTTAGTTTCTCAGTCTCACTGCCTGCTACATCAGTAGAATTTCCAAAGCTCCCTCTTTGTTTAATTTGGTCAACATCAAACAGTCGCTCAAGTTCTACCATTCCTTTGGGAATCCTATTGTCTTTCAACCTCATTATCCCTTTTTCATCATCAAACTATTCCAGCATAGTATCTTTTTGACCATCATCAATTATAGCATTTTCAAATGCATTGGTATTCTGTAAAAAGTCTATAATTTGTTGGTCATCAGAGAAGACTTGAAAATTGTCTACATTATTTGGAACTGAAGGACAAGGGATTAATTCGATTGAAAATTTTTTCCATCTGAACTCCTCCAATGGCTTCAGATTTGTGGCTGATGAAGCTAAGACATCTGCGAGTGAATTCTCTTCTCTCGAAATGTGAGTCAGATTAAAAGCATCAAAATCCTCTATGAGATCCCATGCTCGGTGTTTATATCTTTTCAGGTAAGATGCCTTGCATTGAAATTTACCTCTAACCTGATTAGCCACCAACTCTGAGTCTGTGAAAACCTGGATATTTTTGACCTCTTTATCTAAAGCAAATTTCAATCCCAGCACTAATGCTTCATATTCTGCCAAATTATTTGTGCAAGGAAACTGCAAGCGATAAGACATAAAATAAGTCTGATCTTTAGGTCCTTTAAGAACTGCCCCTGTACCAGAACCTTGCTTAGATTTAGCTCCATCGATATGAAGCATCCAAACTTCATTATCATGATTAGGATGAGCTTCAACAGGTTTCCCTTTTTGTGCAGTTGTCAGATTATAAACCTCGATATCTACATCTGCAATATTAATAGTCTCATTCTTGGCATTATACTCAGTAATCACGTGTTTATACCTAGGTTCCCTTTCGATCCTTAACTGATTTGCAACACCCTTCCAAGGTAACCACATATGTGAGAAATCAGTCGCCAAGTACCCATTCAGAGACTTTGACCAGTCTCTGCTTAGAAGCATTCCGTATCCCACGGGAATATCTACCACCTGAATATCAATTTTGTGTTGTGCTCTTGGTTCAGATGCTAGCTAGATGTGTATATTCTGAAGTTCACCCACCACCTTAACCTCAGTTTTATCTAGTTGGATGACTCTTCTCTCAGATTTCATAAGGGTTAAACCCAACTGTTGGCAGATGGCTAGAGGCATGACATTGGCTGAAGCACCAGAATCTACCAAACAATTGTGTAGATTCTTCCCAAATATATGGACAGTTAGTAGGAAAGGCGGAACTTCTGTCCTTTCTTTATACATGGCTAAGTTTGCATTTGCTATTTTCTTCCCCTTTTCTAGAGGTTTGGCATTAGGCTCAGAGTATGTCTTGATCAAATTATCTCTTTGTTCAGTAATCTGAGCTAACTCATGAAGAGTGATGTTAGCCTTGATCTTCTTCATATCCTCCACTATATTGTACCCCTTATTGAGTGGAACAAAAAATCCACTTGGTACTCTTGGATCTCCTCCCTTGGGTGGAGGTGGGTTATTATTTGGGGATGGATCTGGAGGAATATTATGGGAGTTGTCTGGAGGTGTGGATGTAGTATTAGGCTCTATATTTTTGTTCTAGAGATTATAGTTGTCCCTTCTATATTGTTGAAAGGCTTGGACTTCATCCATAGGCATCTCCACAACATTCTCTGACTCATCTAGAAAAGTGAAAGAATCTAACACCATAGCTGCACTATGTTTGGATGAACCTGGACTATCAACATTTCTTTGGTTTTCAAGAAAAACCAACTCACCAGATAAAGCTTCAAAGGCATTGCAGAACTCCAAACAATCTAATTCCCCGTGCTGAGATGTTTCGTGTATCCTGCACTAGTTGGGCAAAGCTAAGTCACAAATATTCACTTCATGCCCCTTGCCTTTATAATCCTTATTGGGCTCATACGGTGGTCTATTGAATCTATTCTGTTGATAAGGAAATCTATTTGAGTTGTCTCCGACGGACACTTGCCTTTTGAAACTTAAAAAGTCATTTGCCAACTTCTGGACCATCTTTGAGACTTCTTCAACTCTTGTTTTATCAGAGTCTTTTTTTGTATTCTGTACTTGTTCAGCCTATGTTACAACCAATGGGTTTCCATTCGGTGGAGTTTGGCATGATGGCAACATTATTTGATGTGGGATAGGATTCAACACAGGGGTATTTTGTGTAACAAAGGGAATTAGAGGAGCGTTCAAAGGTTGAGGTCCTAATTGTCTTTCAAGAACCAAAGCTTCTCTATATGCCTCTGTTAGATTACTAATATTAGCATCCCTCTTCAGGAAAATAGAAGTCATTGGATCTAGGGAATTCCTAAAAATTTCCAATGCTAGATCTGCAGTCGGCACGTAATGACCCGTCAATCTACCATAAGCCTTTTGAAACCTGACATTGAAAGATCTGATGGTCTCATTAATTCCTCTTTTAATGCTGGAGAACTATTGATATAACACACTGGGGTCAATCACTTCCCCAAATTGTGATACAAAAACTTTCTCTAGGTCATTCCAACTTGTAATAGAATCATTAGTAAGATTCAAAAACCAGTCATATGCTCCCTCCTGGAGAGTAAATGGGAATAACCTACAAGCCACATCTTCATGCTGCACATTTAACAGCTTCAAAGCATTTTTATATGCCACTAGATGTTCCTCTGCTGTCCTAATTCCATCATGCTTGTAAGTCGGAAGATACTTCTCAGGATTTCTGGGCAAATCATGCGTTGCACCAGGAATATTCAAAGCAGTGGAACCCAACCAGTTTGCCATTACTACCTGATTAACTATGATATTTTGAGTTGCAGTTGGAGGAACTACAAGGGGTGACAACACTATGTTAGACAAAGACTTGGCCCTTCTGAGGCTTCTTCTCCTTGGGGTTTCTAACTCAGGTACAAGGAGCTCTCCAGCTCTGGAGTGGGACCTGGTTACTCTGTAGGTAGAATCCAGATTTTCACAAACAACTTACAATCCTTAACAAATACTGAATGGAGTTCAGTAGGCCCTCCTTCTAGCACCAATTTTAAATGTTGGTTCATCTTTCATACACACCCTATGAAGAATGAGCATAAAATACCGATAACACTTATACGGGATAAATCCCACTCACTTTAGGATCTTGTTGGTTATCCAAGGTGTGAGTTATAGAGTTGGGTCGAATGTCTATTCACTCTTTTCCGCTTCTGGAATAGTTTCAAGTGGATTGTCTATTACCTTACAATGGGCTCGACCTTCGTTCAATAATGTTTTAGCGGTTGTTATCTTTGTAGACTATCAGGTTTACAATGAGTTCTTTGATATAGCTCTCTATGTTTTAGCAGATTAAATAAAATACAAATTTGAAAGAAAATAAAAATGAATCATTTAACAGTGGAACAGAGAGAGTAGGGTAGGGTAGAAAAGAGAAGTTTATCTAACTTAGCTGCAAAATCAGAACCACCAATTTCAGTTATACTATTTAGCTTCACAATAAAACCAATCAAAGAGGAAGGTGTCCAACTTTCTAAGATCACCTTCTACTAAGAGCATAAGACGGAAATAACATAGATCTGAAAGAAAATCATAAACAAAAGGGAAGTCGGTGTCAACTGGTATCTATCACCAGTAGCTTAGCTTGCACAGTGAGGATAGAGCAATTAGAACAGACCTGAACCTTAAATCTCTAACTTTCCTTAGCATATAACAAACAGAATGAAGCTTAGCAGCATATTCAATCTTGATAACACAGATTCACAACCAAAATAAATAGAACTTTAGTGAGACAAAAATAGAAGAAGATGCACTTATCGAAATCCGAAAGAGATTAGGCTCCTGGCCACGCTATCATAGAAGAACGATTTCACACCAACCCCAGGTCCAGAACAAAGCATTCAAACAAGATTTGCAGGAAATTATTCAAGTGTCTTTTATTCCAAGTTTTCGCATCCTTACTTTACATTCAAGAGAAGTATATATAGACTCAGGATAGACCCTGATCTTTTCAAAATATCTTCTTCCAAATCTCTAGATCTTATCGTCAAAATCCCACCGCCCAGGTTTTACACTATAAGGCATTTTTATATAGAGTTTTGATAAGCCCTAATTACTTTGAAAATCTTCACGTGAATCTTGCCATGAATGGAGAAGATAATATTTGGTTTGATCCTTATCAAATGGACACCCGCGTGCAAATGTATGTTCTTCTTTCGATAAGCTATCAGAGCACCTCATTAAATTTTTTGCAAAATTCGGATGAGTCACTGACTTCTAGGCCTTCCATCCTCTCACATAGCTACCTTTGTTTGGTTCGAGTTGAGATTCTCTGCTTGTCATTACTTTTGCCATAAATTTTCTCGGCAATGTATCCATCGATAAATCCCTTGACACCTGTATTCGCGACTAGATCTACAAAATCTGGATGAGTCACTGACTTGCCATAAATTTTTTGAGCAAATGAATCTACCAGAAAATTCCTTGATGTCTGTCTTTCTCGTCATCACTTCCACCATTATGTAACTGTCGAATCACTTTCTGCAAAAGAAAAGCAAAGATTAGAACTTTTTTTAAATTAATTAATTTTTTCATTTAGATATTTCTAGGGTTTGGACTTGTGTCGAAAAGCTTCCACTTCCTTTGGATGGGTGATGAAATGGCCAAATTTTGCAAAATGAATATAAGTCCAAACATGTCGCGATATCGCGACGTTTCCTTCACTTAGTGTCTTTCACGCTGTCGCCATCGCGAAAATGGAACATGTCGCGATATCGCGACATTTCCTTCACTTGGCTTCTTTCACTATTTTCGGCTCGGAAAAGATGACATGAAAGGGAAAATCAACGTTTCCCTCACTTCTCTTCTTTCTTTGGCTTTGCCCCTCTGAAAATGGAACATGTCACGATATCGTGACATTTCCTTCACCTTGTCTCCTTTTAGCTTCTTTGTCACGAAATCGTGACGTTTTCTCCACTTAGTCTCCTCCAAACTTCTTTGTCGTGAAATCATGACATGTCGCGAAATCGCGATGTTTTCTTCACTTAATCTCTTCCAAGCTTCTTTGTCGTGAAATCACGACATGTCGTGAAATCGCGACGTCTCCCTTCACTTTGCCTCTTCCAAGCTTCTTTGTCATGAAATCACGACGTGTCATGAAATCGTGACGTTTCCCTCACTTTGCTTCTTCCTTGGCTTCTTTGTCATGAAATCATGACATGTCACGAAATCGCGATGTTTCCCTTCACTTTGCCTCTTCTTGGCTTCTTTGTCACGAAATCGTGACGTGTCATGAAATCGTGACGTTTTCTTCACTTAATCTCTTCCAAGATTCTTTGTCGCAAAATCGTGACATGTCATGAAATCGTGACGTCTCCCTTCACCTTGCCTCCTCTCAGATTCTTTGTCGTGAAATCGCGACGTGTCGCGAAATCATGACGTTTTCTCCACTTTGTCTCTTCCTTGGCTTCTTTGTCGTGAAATCGTGACATGTCACGAAATCGTGATGTTTTTGCCACTTAATCTCTTCCAAGCTTCTTTGTCATGAAATCGTGACATGTCATGAAATCGTGACATGTCGCGAAATCGTGACGTTTCCCTCACTTAGTCTCTTTTTGGCTTCTTTGTCGTGAAATCGTGACATGTCGCGAAATCGTGATGTTTTTGCCACTTAATCTCTTCCAAGCTTCTTTGTCGTGAAATCGCGACATGTCACGAAATCGTGACGTTTTCTCCACTTAATCTCTTCCAAGCTTCTTTGTCATGAAATTGTGATGTGTCATGAAATCGTGACGTTTTCTCCACTTTATCTCCTCCAAGCTTCTTTGTCATGAAATCGCGACATGTCGCGAAATCGCGACATGTCACGAAATCGTGATGTTTCCCCCACTTAGTCTCTTTTCAGCTTCTTTGTCATGAAATCATGACGTTTTCGCCACTTAATCTCTTCCAAGCTTCTTTGTCACGAAATCGTGACATGTCGTGAAATCGCGACGTTTTCTCCACTTTACCTCTTCCAAGCTTATTCCTTTCGAAAATGGAACATGTCACGATATCGCGACATTTCCTACAAGTCTTTGCTTTTTTGGCTTTGCCCCTCGAAAATGGAACATGTCATGAAATCGCAAAATTTTTTTTTTTCACATTTGCATTTCCGTCCGAAAATGGAACATGTCACGATATCATGACATTTCCTACAAGTTATTGTCTCTTTTCTCACTTCTTCCTTCCGAAAATGGAACATGTCGCGATATCGTGACATTTCCTACAAGATTTTCTTCCTAGATTTTGCCTTCGCGAAAATGAGACATGTCCAAAAATGGAACATGTTGCGATATCATGACGTTTCCAAAAATGGAACATGTCGCGATATCGCGACATTTCCTTCACCTTTTCTTTCACTTTGCAAATTCTCCAAAAATTGTAGGTTGATTCCAATGACTTTGTCCATCTGCATTTTGCATTTTTACATATTGGTGAAGGATCTTCCTTACTCAAAAATGATTTTAACATTTAAAAAGTGAATTTTAAATTGCTCGAGAATGATCAACTTCACATGGTGTAGAAAAAATGATGAAAATTCAAAGTGCTCAGAATTTGATGAAACTTTACAAGTATCTATAAAAGCCCAAAGGGTATCCCAATTTGCAAACGGAACTTAAAAATTCATCATGGATTAAGAGAATATGCATTTAGAAATTTGCTAGGGCAGAAATGGAAACTGCTATTTCTAAATTGAAATCAATGCCATATGCAAGTAGACTTGGTCACTTTGATGTAGGCGAAGTTTGGAAAAGGATGCAAGAAAAAATTTGGAATTAAAATCCGAAAAACATCAAGAGGGTCCCTGCGGAAAAAATGAATATTAAACATTTTCAAAGGATGGAATTTCATTTTTTTTAGTGGGGGTGTGTTGCTTCTCAAAAAAACCATGCTCCACATTTCTTTCCCTCCTCAGCTCGACATTTCTTTCCCTCCTCAAAAAGAGAGATTTCCCTCGATCAAGATCCCCTCTCCCTTGGTTTTCCCTCACCAAAAATAAGGTTTTCCCTTCCCTTCCCTAAAATGGGGTTGGGTTTTCCCTTCCCTATTTTCCCTTCCCTATTTTCCCTTCCCTAAAATGGGGTTGGGTTTTCCCCTCGCTAAAATGGGGGTGGGAGATGTCAATCCTTCCCTTATCTTTTTCTTTGCTTGCATTGAGAGTTTGGTTTTCGGGCTCGATCTTCTTTCACTCGATAAAAATCCCCTCTAGCTTGAAATTCAATCAGGACCTTGAAATCAGAAGGTCGAAATGCCCCGAAGAGCGAAAAGCCCCTCTACCGTAAACGAAAAAGCGGAAGCCGGTTGGGTTAGGTTAGGTTAGGTTAGTAAATCCTCCCTAATTTGAGAATCACCTTTTAAGATCATTTGAGAATCCCCTTTTAAGATCTCCCTTCCCCTTTCCCTTTTCTCTTTACTGCCAACCTAATTTGAGAATCACCTTTTAAGATCATTTGAGAATCACCTTTTAAGATCTCCCTTCCCTTCCTAAAGTTGTTAATACGTATATAAAGCAAGTCGGTTGAGCCCTTTTAAAACAAAACAGAGAGCGATATAGCTCTTGTAAAAAAGGTACCTCTATGGGCGGGTTTCTATCTTTCATATCTTGAAGGGAGAGGCCTCCCTTCGATCGGGGTAGACATACCAGGGTGGGAAGGGGGCTTTACCAAGACAAGAAGGTTTTTACTGCCCTTTGTTGGGTGTTTTAGGGCTTTACCAAGACAATAAGTTTTTTACTACCAGAGGTCCCACCCTTCTGTACGTGTGACTATGGGGCCCAGCCTTATAAGAGAGGTTCTGATCTCTCTCTCTTAAAAGGGGTGGAGTGAGTGCACCTTTATATCTTAAGACGGGAACAGCAACAGCTTTTGAAAAAGCAGCGCCTTGCCCTCTCTATTTTAAATGGCTTAAGAGGTTATAATTTAAAGGGCCTCCAGCTTGCTTCGGCCAGATCCTCCAACCTTTCCACAATTCCTGCTATTGTCTTTGCAAAATTCCATTTTAAGAGCAGGCACGCCTCTCTATTCTAAAAGAGGATTCCGTAGCTCTCAACCCTTCTAATAAATAAGCCACTCTCCCCTACCCAAGGCAAGGATCAGTAATGGACTCGACCTTTTAAAGCTCTCTATCTATAATCTCAAGAGGTTATACCCTTATTCTCCGATATAGATAATAGATATATGTCCGTATCCATCCATCTATCTATCTGTATATGATAGAGTAGAGTATACTATTTCGATAGTAGCCCGCTTCTTTATTGCCAGGCTCAGTTCTTTCACCTTAAGGTCTACCTCTACCCAATGGGAGCTAGAGGGGAATGAATGGCATGCATTCTCATCTCCTCGGCATCCATCATCCCACACAAAAAGAGATTGCCCGTATCATGGTTGTCCGCGTTAGTGAAGCGAGGGGTTGAGCCTGAATGAATTGGCGAACCGAAGTCGCTTTCGGAACCGTACTTCCCACAGCTCTTTAAAATCCAGCAAGCACACGGAGAAGCTGCTTGCTATACCGAATCCCCGCCGGCCATCGGGACCGAGTGGTAAGGCCATCCATAAAGAATCTGATTGATCTGGCATTGATCGGACAGGGGAACGGATTACTCATTCTTCCATTGGGGACAGGTGCACGACAACCCCTTTAGTCACACATCCGCCAATGTCCTTCCTATAGGTGGCACCAGCGAGATCCAGCCAAGCGGCCTCGCCGCGGCGGCTGCTCCAGAAAAGGAATAAGTCTTTTGCTATGTATGCGGGGTGTGTGAATAATCAAGATGGGGATTGAAAGAAGATATCAATCAGGAGATCGGCTTTCCTCATCTCACCCCTTATTGATGAAAGATGAGATGGTAGATGGTCAATCAGAATATTGATCAGAGTTTATTTGTAGTTCAGGGCGTCGTGACCCCTACTATTACAATAAGGGCAAGTTATTATATAGAAAGGGGGAATTATTGGAATAGTAGGGCCCACCCCAACAAACTTCAAGGGAATATTTGAAATATTTAGTTCTTTGATGGTGTTTTCGGCACAACCCAGATTCTCTAGAGTCTCACAACCATAAACCAATGTGTGGCTCCTATCTGTTTCATTAGAATATCTTATTTAGCAAGAGAGGAATTTTTAAAATAGTCCTCTCTATTTTAGAAGGGGCAGGCGGGAGCCAACCAGATAATTCCAGCAGCAGGCAGGACCCAGCCTTTAATTTAATTTAAAGAGCCCCGCTTTTAAAAAGGTAAGCTGAATCTCTCAATCTTCTTCTCTCACAACAAGACACTTTAATATAATACTTGGGGGGGGAAGGCGGAGGCGAGCTGGTGAATCTCGTACCTTGAAGTTTTAAAAGCTTTTAAAAGGTCGGTCTCTCTTCCAGCTATGAGGACTTCTCCATCACGCTTATTTCGCTCTCTATTTCAAACCCCTGTGAATGATTGGTCGAAACTTCTCTCAGTTGATCAAAACCTACCTTCAAGAAGGAAAGAACCTTTTAGAACTTTAAATTAAAGGCGCTTTTAGATAAGCGAACCTGACCAGCCTTTGACCCTGAAAAGCTTTCCTACCTTATATAAGAGAGGGCACTTAAAACCCAACAAACCACCGCCCCCCATGTTTTGCCTTTAAAACCCCTCATGTTTAAACCTTTGCCTTTGCCTTTGCCCTTTAAGGGGGTGGGGTGGGTTCTCCCCATCGAGGTGGTTTTCTATAAAACCTGAAAAGAGAATCAATCTTGTAGCACCTATTATAGCCACCATATTCCTCTTTCTACCTTTAACCGAGAGGGCCTCTACTATCTATCGGGTGACTCCTCTCTGCAAAATAGAATAAATAGAATAATACCTTTTTAAATTGAAAGGTAATAGTAGGGGGTCGCCCATTAATAATTTATTCGAAATGTTGAAATGGGCCTACTTATAAATTCAAGAAATTAATGGGGTGGGTTATAATAATAGGGATTTTAATAATAATTGTCTCACTCTCAAATAGATAGCAGAAGGTGGAAGGTGCTACCGGATCTGCTCACCTCCCACATCCTATTTTGAGATAGTGATCGATAGTCCACGTGGAGAGTAGAGGGATTTCCCTCAAACAAGATAGAGATTTCCCTTGAGAAAGGATAGGGATTTCCCTCAAACAAGATAGAGATTTCCCTCGAGAAAGCTCAGAATTCTCTCCCCTTGAAAATAATCCCTCGACCTTTAAAATACTCCTTTAATTAACCTTTAAAATACTCCTTTAATGATGGCAACGAAACTAGATTCATTCTTTACCGCCATCCAATGATCCCAATAGCCTATTTGCTGCCAGAAGGGAGTATTTGCTGCCAGGAGAGAGTAATTGCTGTCGGGAGAAGGAGATACAGTTTCGCTTACTATACTCACAAAGCGGATTCTGAGTAATACCCTGATGCTTAGCTGGGACGCAATCCGTGCCGAGATGAAGCGCATTGAGGCTCCGCCTCGAACCTGTGCCTGAGGAACGGATTATAGGGGTCCCATTAACCACTGTGGAGGAAGAGAAACAGCCTCTTCCAGCCTATTGGAGAGATGATGAGGTTGCTTTTCACGTATATGACAGAGTTGGGAAGGATGGAGTCCCAGATAGAAAAGCAATCCATTGAGTCTTCCCGCATCTCCGTCACAAGCTTTCCATTGTTCCGGCTCTGCGCAATTCCACGAACTATTCCCGAAGTGGGGCAGGAAATGCTGCCATGGGGTGTGAGAGAACCGGTGGACCGGGGAAACAGGAACAAGGAATTGAGCCATTGTTACGGCCGCTCACCCCACACAGGGAAGGGATGTGAAGGAATATTTCAATCCGGATCGATGCATCGGACTGGGGTGTCAGAACACCTATTACACCGGGTTTTGTGTCGGTCGTCCACCAGCTTCAACCTCCCAGAAGAAGCGAAATTGGAGGGGTTTCTGAGTGAGATCCCAATAAGGCCAGGAGGGCCGGAACTGGTGACTCTGAAGAGAGTCGGGAAAGATAGAGACGAACTGTGAATGAAAGAGTCATCTCCTACCGAACAGGCTGCACCGACTCAGCCATCGACTACATCATTCCGTTACGTGTTTAAGCGGGGGATGAGGAAAACGTGATTGCTGCGGCGGAATATCATAGAGTACTTCGACCCAGCGGGGAGAGGCTTGTGCATAGTTGATTGCCCGATACAGTGAAGAGCATCAGCAGTTGGGTTTTGTGACTGCAGCTCCAAAGGCCGGCAATGGGACCTCGAGAAACCATGTACTCTGGTATGAAGGTTGGTGTCAGTCAGATATTTACATCTTCGATTCGATTCATCCTCAAATGATACCATACCTAACCCAAGGCTCAACATAGATCAGGGTTTCTTTATAGTGTATCATAATTCAAGCTATTCCAGCCTCCTTGTTGAACAGATTGTAACTATAAGAATGCGTGCCGAAGACGGAATATGCTCAATGATTCTCCGAGATGGAAGAAATTGGGGGACCGGATCAATCGGGCCAATGTAATTGTTGGATTCGGAAAGATGCAAGTAAGGCGGGGCGGGCCGGGGTCTTTATATAGGAAATGATTAGTGATCCGGAGGCAGACTCGGGGCCTTCACTGAATGCGGGGAGTGCATGGACACGGTGGAGAAGGGGGAGGAACTAGATGCAATTGCTGAGGGAGTGAATTACTAAGGAGGCACAAGAAAGAATAAGCTATGGTGAAGTGGTGCACCAACCCTCCTCTAATCGTATTATGTTCCTAGTGGAGTGGGTGGAACAAAACTATGGTAATTGTGGAAAACTAGTACTTTGAAAAGGTGAATAGTTGGGAGTACTAGGTAGAGCTAGCGTACATAAGAAAATACTTGGATCCCCCTCTCTACCCTTTCTATAGTGGGGGGGCATGAGGTATAGCAATTGAAGAAGAAATGGATTGGTCCAAGTCCTACCCATACCTAGCATCAGATGAAGGAGTTGTTGGATCACCGAGCATAGGCAATACTTCCTCAGTATGCCTAGGGGCTAGACTCACAACACTTAAGTCAAAAATTCCCTAGCTTCTTTCATCTCATCCCGCATTACTTCTCTATCACTTTGGGACCAGCTTTTATCGGAACTGCAACAACTTTTAGAGAATTCAGAACAAAGCCAATATAGAGGTAGGGGTGGCGGGTGGGTAAGGATAGAGATGTTTTTGCCTTACTCACCAAATCCATCTATCTATGTCTAGTTGTATCTATCTACATCTACCCATTCGTTATTACATATGTAATATGAATACATTTTTGTCTACATTTGATCACCTATAGAAATGGGGGTAGGTAGAGGAATCTATCTGATTTGATGAGGAAGGATTCATTGGAATGTTGGACCGGGCTGGGAATAAATAAGAGAACCGATCCTAAGAATAGCCTTCTTTTTATAACAAATACTATAGAGAGAGTAACTGAACCTGAGAACCGCCTCCTCTCTAATGAAAGAACAGGAACAACTGGCCAGGTTCTACATGTCACTCGTTTTAGTCATTTAAAGTGCTTTGGACAAAGCACTACAACTAAAAGGTGAAAGCACTTCAAAAAGTTTTAAGAGGCCCCTCTACCCAATTTCAAAAAGGAGAGGGCCCCCATATTTTTCCTTTAAAACCCCTCATGTTTAAACCTTTGCCTTTGCCCTTTAAGGGGGTGGGGTGGGTTCTCCCCATCGAGGTGGTTTTCTATAAAACCTAAAAAGAGAATCAATCTTGTAGCACCTATTATAGCTGTCATATTCCTCTTTCTACCTTTAACCGAGAGGTCCCCTACTATTTATCGGGTGACTCCTCTCTGCAAATAGAATAAATATAATAATACCTTTTTAAATTAAATTGTAATAGTAGGGTGTCGCTCGTTAATAATTTATTTGAAATATTGAAATGGGCCTACTTATAAATTCAAGAAATTAATGGGGCGAGGTTATAATAATAGGGCTTTTAATGATAATTGTCTCGCTCTCAAACAAATAGCAAAAGGTGGAAGGTGCTGCCAGATCCACTCACCTCCCACATCCTATTTCGAGATAGTGATCGATAGTCCACGTGGAAGGCCCCTTTCACCACGAACGATATGAGGATACTAATAAATGGATGAATGCTTGCTCACCCCTAGGATTATGGAGGACCTTGATAGATGTCATTTCCACCCCTATATGGAGTAAGGCTTAAATAATTGAATGAGTGGTTGAGCTAGACCAAAACTGGAAGATATTCTAATAGTATGGGGGCCTTAAATAATAATAATAGGGACCTCTGTTTACCCCAACCATTCCTTGAAAACAAAAATGCATAATAATAGCACCAAAAGTATGATATCATCCACGAGTGCAGGATCGACAAATGTGAAATTTTTTGACATGGGTAGCGGTGAACCGTGCATCGAAGGCCTGATCATTTGTCTAGGAGCCTCCGAAAACACATCGATCACTATCTAAATGACAAAGAGGTTAGCTCTGGTCACTTTCTGAATGATAAAAACATGAGGGGCTGTTGAAAAACTAGCATTGCTTAGGATCCATGAACCAAACCTACTTCCCCTCTCACAAACGACTGACTTCTTGCTCTTAAAATCTCATCGTTTGCACAAGCGGTTCACATCAACCCATCCTCACCCGAGGTTTTTTGTCTATTTTCAAGACATATGCGAGAAGTGCTAGCTTAGATAGGCTTCAATAATTTTTTATCTCTCTCTACTACCCATGGAAAAGAAATAGATTGATCTGCTCCCCTAAATAATAATAGTAGGGATTTATGGAGAGTGAGTCGATTGGAGAATAAAGCAAAGAAATAGATATATGAAGTTTGGTTTAAGGTGCATGAACCATATGTCCCTCCTTGCCCCATGTCCCTTCATAATTCCCAAGGACTTAGCAACTACTCTCAATCCATATATTCAGGGTGGGCGAGATAAAGACAAGACTAGAGGGGTTCTTCCGACCTCTCTATGATGTGGGAGCTACCGGTCCTTAGGGACGACTAGAAGAACCATATGTCTCAGCAAGCACATCTCTCTCTATAAGGCTATAGGGTAGCGACCCGTTATTGAAGGGTGGGCTATACTAATGAGAGAGACTGTTAGATCTTAAACTCATATCTCCTATTAGGTTGTATTACGAATGGGAGGGGGATATAGGGAATAGTAGCATTAAATAATGATAGAGAGATGAATAGGAAGGTAGCTATCTAGAAAAAGGAGGTATCTTATCTTTTACTACCCCCCCACTGGGGTTATTATTATTTAAGGTTAACCTTCCCGGGACTTAGATGGATAAGATACCTATGAAGCTGTTAACATGTATATGATTGTCCATGAACAACATCCAATCCTAGGCCCCCTATCTCCTATATTGATGTAATGACAAGCTTCCTCTCAAGACCGAAATCCAATCATTTCATTTTTTACCACCCTTTTCCTACAGCTTGCTTCTTTGTAGGATTTCTAGTCTATTATATAGTGGGGGGAAGATTGATGGGAGTTCTCAGGTTCACCAACTATGATCTGTAGCTCATTAAGGATTCACTATTACTCCTTAAAGAATCGCTTGTATATTATTAATTGGGGCATGTGTCCCCGGGCACTTGTATCCACTCGATTTTTGAGCTGGTCAAGACCAAACACAAGTGCTCTGGGTATGGTTAGGACCATTATTTAATGGGAAAGATCACTACCTATACCGTAAGGCCACAAAATCCTTTCTTCCTCCACCTATCCTGGCATCGGCTATAACTAAAATAAATCACAAAATCAATCCAGGAGAGAACACCTCTTTAAATGCCCTCTCTCTATCTATAATCGCGAACCGGGTGGGTGGGAAGAAGAGTTGCTTCGCTCTCTTGTTGCATAGCAATAGAAGCCTGCTGCTTCGGCGGCGCCGTTATAATAACAAGGGCGCCCTCTCTCCGCTCTTGACAGGAGTGCTGATGGGGGAGCAGGCAAAGCGTGTCGTTCGGGGGAAAGATACTACCACTACTTCGCCTCTATGTCGGACCGCCGGCGCGAACACAGTGGTCTCTGACCCGAAGAAAGACCGGGAACGAATTCGAATTTGGATCCTGACATGTTGGTGGTTTTTCACCGTAGGCATCTTGCTAGGAAGTTGGTGGGCTCATCATGAATTGGGTCGGGGTGGCCGGTGGTTTCGGGATCCCGTAGAAAATGCTTCTTCTATGCCTTGGGTATTAGCCACAGCCCGTATTCATCCAGTCATTCTACCCAAAGTTCATTTTTGGACCTTGTTTCCCAATACTGTGACTTTTTTATGCTGTGTCCCAGGAACTTTTTTGGTACGGTCCGGATTGCCAGCTCCCGTTCATAGTTCTGCTACGGATTCTACAAGGGGAATCTTTTTATGGCGGTTCTTCCTTCTAATTACCGGCATATCTCTGATCCTCTTATTCCAGATCAGCGGACATAGGTCCATAGAAACTCTAAAGTTCTCTAAACCTCTTGTGCGCCCCCTCCCCCCCCTCCCCGGCTATTTAAAAAGGGTATCTCGAAAGGGTCCCTCAAAATAAGGACCTTTATTTCAGGGCGGGCTTTTGGATAAGCGCCCCTCTCCCCCCTCCCCGGCTATTTAAAAAGGGTATCTCGAAAGGGCAAAATGAAAGGACCTGCTATCCACTCAGGGATTAAACTCCCGCCTTTTTTTGATCAAACTCCCGCTAACAACGGAGGATCTCCGAGCCCCGGAAGGGAACACGGCAACCTCTCAATTTGATTGAGAGGGTGGGACAGGGCAGTTCCACTACTGACACGTTTAAACCTAGAGCTCAACCGACCTTTTAAAATAAAAGAGATCGAAGCTCTCCTTGGTTATAGATAAAGAGCCCACCCCCACCCCACATTGAAAAGGCAAAGGCCCTTTTAAACATGAGGGGTTTTAAAGGCAAAACATGGGGGGAATCCTTACCTTAAAGGGCTTTCTAGTTTCCTTCCCCCTCGATTCCCCGGCAATTAAAAAAGCTGTTCGATCCGGTTCTTTAAATAATAAGTTGCGGTGTTCATGGGGGTTGATGGCGATTTCAATGCTTCCCTGCTTCCCCGGAGGCTGGGGTCATGTATCCATTTGTGTCGCACCAAGGCCCTATCAAATGGCCCCTTTCAAAATAGAGAGCTCTTTACCCTTTTAAAATAGAGAGGGGTTCATGCACCCTTTTTAAATATAGAGGGATTTATGGCTCTTCGAATGCTCTTCGAAACTAAAATCGTATTGATTGTTGTTCTCTCTGCGGCATATGGATAGGTGGATTTGACACATATGTGAAAAGAGAGCAGCTTTTAATGATAGAGGCAGAAAGATCTTAAATGGATAGAAAAGAGAGCTTTTAAAGGCCCAGTTCATATGTTTCGTGTGTTCTTTTAAAAGCTCCGGGAGTTCATTCGCCATTTTTGAAAGGGCTCACTTCACTTAAGAAGTCGCTTTTCGCTCATAATTTTTAAAGGGTGCCAAATTTAAATTTAAAGAGGGGGGGCTGCCCTGTTTAAAAAATGGGCCTTTTATAATTCTATATTTTTGGAGAGTTAGACTGCCCTAACTTGTGCAATATTTCCTATCTCCTCCCCTTTTAAAAGAAGATCAAACTAGATCAAAACACTCTCTAAAAGCCCTTTCAAATAAAAACAAAGCCAAGCAATCAAATAAAAGAAAATCCAAGCAAGCCCTTGGGTTATTCTTAATTCTATCCCTGATTCGGAGAGCTTATAATTAAATGACCTCCTAGCATTCCAAAAATACCCCCATGTTCCCTAGTTGCCACTGCAGGTATGCTATTTGATCGTGGAGGATAGCATTTTTCGTCTGAAGATATTCATTTTGGCCTTGTAGGCCCGCATTGTGGTTTAAAAGGGCAACAACTTGGCCTTGGAGGGCAACATTTTGATTCTGTAGGTTCGCTGTTTCCACCCATAGGTCTAAAATATTGCCCTCTAGCTCCTGCTTGGATGAGTTAAGCCTACGGATTTCCCCACTTAAGTATCTGACTTTATCTTCCAGGGCATCCCTCTTGACCTATTCATCTTCTAAGTTGAATTTGAGGAATTTAATAAATTCGCTTCGAGCCACCGAAAGCAGTTCTTTCACCTGGTCACAGGTCAGACCTTCGAAAGTCTAGCCTAGCCTTAAAATCATAGAAATATCCTCATAAGGAATATCAGGATATGGATTATTCAAGACCTGCCCAACACCTTTAGGCCATACAATAAGGCACCGCTCATCCGTCGTACGGGAGCTCTCTGCCACCTCTGGCGTGGGGGCCGAAGATTGCTCAGAGCGCAAAAAGTCTAAGAAGTTGATCTTCGATGGAGTGGATACGGGGGTTGTTATAGGGTTCTACACCAAAAGCGGTCTAGAAGACATAAGATCAGGAATAGAAGGATAAAAATGAGTCATTGTTGTGTCCCTGCTAGGGGGAAAGGACTTAGAGACCGACCCAATAGGAAGAGGTAAGAGGAGTGGTTCTCTCATCAAAGAATGGATCACTAACTAAGCCTTTAAAGAGACCTGGTTCTCCCCTTCTCTACAATGTATGATTAGAGAGTTGTGATTTCCATTCCCATTCGAAAGGCTCTCCCTATCTCGAGGTATTGAATTGAAGTGGGCTCGTCGATGATGGAATACATACATCGGATTGGATCTTGCGACTAAAAAGGAGAGGTGCAAGCGCAGAGCCTTTGTAATAGTAGTACTCATTGACTCTCCCCTACCTAGTTCATTCATTCATTTAGGCAGCAGCCTCCTCGGCTGGATCGATCCGGTACCTTAAAGTTTAAAGCTCAAAATTATGACCTTCTAGTTCTGATCATGGGGAAGAGCAACATGGAACGAGAGCTCCCAAGATGAATAGGAACAACTGGAGATTTTGATCCTCTTTTCTTGGTCTTCATAGCCATACACATAATGGTAAGCCATCTCTATCTATAATGAGCTACCCCTTTTAAAATAGAGAGGGTAAGCCACCCCTCGCATTTTAAAAGCAAAGCTCAAACCTGTTTTTAAGAGCTATGCTATTTTGAATCTGGATTCGGATGAAGAGTGGGCTCTTAAAGAGCGCAGTCCTCTCCAATCTGAGCTAAATAAACCTCCGGTTCACATAGACGGGTATGGGTTCATACCCCTCTCGACCGGGGGAAGGACGGAGCCCACATCGGATCATTGTCCTTGGTAAGCATTATATCAACCTCCATTGTAGAGAAGGGCCGCTCTGCCATTTTAAGCACCGAAAAGACCCGAAATTCCATACGGTCTCGTATCCGCCTATGTACGAATAAGAGGCATCCTCAAGAATACAGATTGAGTGAGTGAGTAATATCTCGTTCACGGAGCTTTTGGAGTCTCTTTCGCGTTCCCCCTCACTCCTCACTCCACTTCACAGGGTGGGTGGGCTTGGCCCTTTCTCCAACTCAGGGGTAGTTCCTTGTTTTGAGTGGTTAGTTCGGTGCTTCGTCCCTCTCCTTGGGATAGAGAGGGCTTGCCACTTCTAATCCGTTGGGGAAGGAACATGGGCCTTTATTATGTCAATAATGATGAGTTAATCCAATGTTGAAATCTTCCCAATGAGAAGAAAATGTATCTAATGATAGTTGTTTTTTGCCCGTTAAAGAAGAATCCTTATACTTATAAAAGTGTGGGGTAGGGTTCTTTATTACTTATAGTATTGGCAAGTGGATGAGATATCCTACCTATCCGATATCGGTTCATTACCCAAGAACTGGATCTCTCCAACCTGATCATGGTTAGATTGCTCAGTTATAGAATCTTATTCTTTCTCCTTGATTTCCTCTCTATTTTTAAAGTGCGAGGGGAACCGGATCTGCTTCTCGGTCAATTGGTCCTTCAGCTGCATGGTGGATATTCCAAGGTGTTGATCGCTCGATTCCAGTGTCTTGGTCGAATAGATCGGTTGAACGGCGGAGCTGTATCAGTGTAGATCCGTACCCCTAGCTCGGTGGATGTTGATCGTATTGCTCCCTTCTCCACGCAGGGTCTTCGTATCGAAGGGGCTGGAACCAAGCGAGGAGATGCCCACGCCCTTATTGATGCTTGCTTTGACACTCCTGGCTCCGACTCCACTCCTACCCCCGCCTCTATGGCCTCCGCCTATGGGTAAACTCAAATCGGTTCCCGGTAAACTCCGATTGGTTAAACTCAATCAACGGGCTCTGCCCTAGCCCCTGCTTCCAATGCCTTTGCCCCGGTTGCTCCTTCCGGACAAGGTGTCGGTGGAGAAGCTAGAACCCGGTCAACCTCACCTGGGACTGGATCCGTCTCTATGCCCGGATCTTTATTCACGCTTGGATCTGTCCCTACCAATAAGGATGCCGGCTCTGCTCCTGTCTCATCCCGCCGCTTCACCCGTCCATCCATGCCACTACTTCAAACTTATCCCTACCGGGGAGTTATGCTACTGGATATGAAACCGGCTCCGTAACTACTCGAAAGGATGTTGACTCTGTTGCTTCTTCAACTACTTTATAAGCCGGATCTCGATCCCGGGTGATGGGTCAACTTAAACTGCTTCTTCCTCTATAGTCAGTGGCGGCTCAACCGGAACTAGTGCTATTGAGGCAGGCACTCCATCTGTATCTGCTTCCTTCGCTGTTTACTCTACTGTGGATGACACCTTTTCTCCCGGCACCGGAGAAACTCGAATGGGATCTTTCTCCGAGACTTGGTTTTAGAGAGAGGGGTAAAGGAGAGAGAGCTTATGGTTTTTAAGAGGTTTTTAAAAAGAGGTCGGGTTATGGCTATTAAAGAGCATAAATATAGAGGGATTTCTTGCTCTAGAAACTACTCTAATCGAGTACATCCACAACCAGGAGAACACCTTCCCAACCAGCTCTCTGGAAATCACCCTCAACCTATTGATTCATGTACTCGACCGATAAACATGTAACCACCCCCCGGTGACCGACCTTTAAATAAATGTCCATATGTAATAACGATTCATTGGGAAAGGGAAAGCTTAGTGTGAAGGTTGCTCCCATACAGTTCGGTTAAGCCAGTCATATTAAAAGCGTCTCGCTCTTTAGAACCTTTATAAATGGTAATCGACTCCTTTTCAAATAGAGAGGTTACATCTCTATTTGAAAAGCTTGCGGAACCAAAAGTCTTAAAGCACTTTTAATTCAATTTAATTTAAAGAGTGAGATCGGGAGAGGGACTTGGGGTCATAGAAATAGGGCATGCATTCGTAATAGTAGGAGAGCTTTCTCTAAATAGGGCTATTGAGAAGTTGGTGTGAGGAGTCGTGCGCATGAAAGCTATTCTATATGTAATATGACTGCCCCACTCTTACTATTCGAGGTAAAAGTAAGCAATTTCGCATCTTCCCGCCCCATTAATTCCCTAATTGAGTTGTAGGCCCCCTATCATTATCCAAGCATGGAAACGCTACCCCGACCTTCTGAAGGCATGGCATTATTGAAGGTGCCGATCCGGGCAGGTAGGTGGGCGGGGCCAACAAGAATGACCTTACTTGGATCCCCTAGTGGTGGTATTGGTTGTTGATCACTAAATAAATAGAGGAGCTACCTCTAATGAAGTTATCAATAGGGGAAGATCTCTCATCCAACTGCTCGATCTCCAACCCAATTGCTTTGAAGCTCTTTATGGAGAAGTATTGAGTTCACCATTAGGCCGACCTTTCGGGAGGGGTTCGATACCAGTTGCCTAACTCAAATAATTGAATATTTTTGTTCCCTCTATTCTACTCCCCATATCACTCAATCCCTAGTGATCTATTATTATCAAACTATTTTAAAGGCTAGCCCCACCCCAATAAATAATAATCTTTAGATAGCTAGATCAATCCTATCCTTTTCATTCTTTTTGATAGTAGGGGTTCACAGAAGATAAGCAAGAAAGAGAACTACTTTAATAATTCATTTTCATGTATTAACAACCATTCAAATATTTCTTCTTTTTTGGAGGGCATGTTTTGGATGCCCCTACTATTACTCAGGGGTCGCCCAGTGAACCAGTGTATTATCTACATGGAAATGGGGGCACATAATCATTAGGGCCAGATCAAGCAAAAATACGTATTCATAACTCCATAAATACCCCAACCTTTACCAAGAAGCCCTTAGATTCTAATAGCAGGTGGGATTATTAGAAGGTGGGCACGAATAATAATTTGATAGAATTAGCCTTTTAAGGTAAAGAGCTAGTTGGGTAGGCCTTGCTACTATTAATTGGTAGCTGGAAGCTCCCCACTATTTATTATTAAAGGGAGAAGGCTGGTTTGGAGATCAACCTTTCATTGTTATACGGATAGGGATTATTGAATAGTTGATATTAAGGTGCCCCCCCTACTATTATTAAAGAGATCCGCTTCATTGCCATTTTTACGAGGAATAACGCCCCTTGGAGAGGTAAGTTGTATGATTGGAAGGGATACTTTTTCATCAAATGGCCAATCTCCCCTATCCATAGAGATGGATATTTTTTATCCATTACCCATTCCATCAAATCGAAGAGTCTTTACTCAAAGGCCAACCTCCAAAGAATAGTTTTTATTATAAGGCCCATCTCCCCTATCCATAGAGAGGCATATCATTCAAAGCACAATCTTCGTAGAAAGGATTTTTTATTAAAGTCCAACCCCCAATGAGCAAGGGTCATCCACCACCAATATCGCCAATGACCCGTATGGATGTATTTGGTTAAAGGCCACCTTTGAAAATGCCAACCCAAGAAATGGATATCTTTATTATCTAGCCCTATCTAATAGATATTTTTATTAAAGGAAATACCATCTATCCATAGAATTGTTTTTATTAGAGGGCCACCTGAAACCATTGAAGTAGGCAAGAGTCATCAACAACCACCACTGATAGTTATTTAATTGCCACCTCCCCCATCGGAATGCCCTACTATTATGGGGGTCATCCATTAAATAGATATATTTCTTAAAAAGGCCATCTTCGCCATATAGATGGATATATTAGAAGGCCATTCTATAGAATAGTATTTATTAGAGGGCCAACCTCCTCGAGGCTCTAGTAGACAAGGGTCCAGACAACCGTTCGGTTCTACTACTAGGAGGAGTCGAGCTCTAGTACGCAAGGGTGTGGCTGGGGAGACAACCCCCAAACCCCCCTCACCCCAACTATTCCAGGTGGGGTTTCCTTGGCCTACCTACTCCAAAACTTGGCTAATACCTACATCATTTCATTATGGCCGGAGAGGCCTATCTATAGTAGGGAGCCCCCACATCCATTGTTGTGGAACAGCTAAGTCTTACTATAGAAAGGGCATGTCCCCTCCACTTATAATTCCATTTCCACCCCCTAAGGGATTGGATCTATACCTATTCCACTCTCTCCATCACCTAGATTCCATTGTTCTCATTGCACATCTTCCCTAGGGTTTTGCTTCTCACAAAGCCATGTCACCAGTTTAGACCCAACTTCGTACAAAGAACGACGCCAGAATATAGAAATGAAATTTAACATGCTTACACACAATTCCATTTCTACTTAAATAATTTTATAGATCTGCAATCATTGTAGTACAATACACAGGAAATAACAATAGCAATGATAACAATAGTAGAAATGGTAGATAACAATAAATACAAGCAAATTTATATTAACAATGGCATTTATAGTATAGCATTACAGTTTCAGCATTACAATTTGTAGCTTGTAAACCCTATGTAGAATATTCTGGTTGCATACAATATTGGACTACATCATGCCCTATGCACATATGCATAAACTCTCACATGTACCAATGTTGTTCCATTAATCCATCAACCTGCATGACTCTCCTTAATGCCATGGCTGAATGAATGAATGAACAACCGCTGAACCACTTCAATGAATCAACCCTTGAATGAATGAGGGGAGGTCTTATTTATACACCCAAAAAGTAGTTACCCTCCAAATACCTCATAACTTCCCCAAATTACATTTCATATGCATTTGATCTTACATTTACATGACATTTCCCACTACAGGACAAACTAGTTTATGACTTATAACTTTGTTGACTTACATGACTTAACATGAATTTATTCTTACGTACAATATTAAATTGCACTTTATAACACTATTAAATATATGTATGCACATTTTGTCAAACACTTTGTGTACAATTAAAAAATAACACAAAATACCCAAAACTGATTCACCAATTACAAACATATCAATTTTCCTGTCTACAGTCCATAGATAGTCAAATCATGCATATAGCTTGTGCAAATGCCAAGGCTCTTGATAGGAAAAAGTGATTGTATGCATTGCTACCTACACCTTCCAAGCCTTGGGAATCAATGTCAATGGACTTCATGTTAGGCGTGCATGTATGTGGAAGTGGACAGATTTTTTGGCTACCCTAGTACGTTGCAAAAAGAATGTCTCAATGTAAGATACTGCCAAACTCTTTTCGAGCATGCTTGGTTCCATGTTATATTGGTGAGTAGGGGGAGGGGCATTGTCATATTTGATTAATGCCATTCCCAATTCCTCTCCAATAAGGTCCCACTAATCAGAGATATGTGGTTGGCTTTTCTATCCCCCCGTAGTCAAGGATTTCTATAGATCAGGTCATTTGTGATCGAGTGGAAGCCTTCTCCATCGATTCAATAGAGGGCTAGTTTCTGATGAACAATCACATAGGGGAAGTTGGGATCGGTCTTCTCCCAATAGAAGATTTATTCCATTAAAGTAGGTAAAGCTTCCTATTCATTCATGGGTTACTACTTGGAATTAAAAGCAGGGCCTTTTAAACTGCCATGAGAAGACCGGTGAGAGAGGGATAATGTTCTCCTTCCAGGACAAGATCCTAGAACAATTGAACAGAGGCGGTTAGATAGGATATCCCAACTCCACTTTTTGAGTGGTCCTTCAGGTTTGAAAGAGGAAAGGGCCAACAATCAAGTCCAATCCACTTTGAAATAGAAAGAGCTCCTCCTTTCCCAAAAAAGCTCCACTAGTTCAAAAGCTCTCTCGAATCTTTACGAAATCTATCTCTATTTTTTATCATTGTAACTTACGAGAGTGAGAAAAGAGCCCTTTGAAAAAATAGTGGGGGGAGTGCGAGATCAACAGATAGATGCTACCCCCACTGATTGACCACAGAGAAGATATGGGACACCTTTGAATCCCTAATGACTGAGAAACCCTAAAGCACACATTCGTAAGACCCCCCTTGAACTAGACCCTAGTGTCGCTTCGTTGTTTGTGCCTTGTCAAAATAGACTTTCACAATAAATGTGTGACTCCTATTTCTAGGGGTAAGGCATCCTAGGTTATGAGTACAGTGCCTAGTGCAGGAATCGAACCTGTGACCATTATTAAAATAGAGAGAGTGCTCTATCACTGAGCTAACTAGGCTTATGTTTAAATCATATAAAAGAATTACCCTGTCACCTGCTCTATATTTCAGCTTAGTGATCCGACTAGAACCTCCACTCCTATATTTAAACCTCTCGTTCGATTCAATGAATAGTTTATTTACTACTCTTGAGTCTTTTTTGTTGACTAAATAACGTAGAGCTAAGCCTCTCCCCTACCCATAGTTTAAAAGGTAAAAAATACCTTTTTATTTGATTTTAAGAGCCACCTTTATAGAGGTTCTAAGAAGCATATGCTTTGAGGTTTGAGTACTCGATGACTTCAGGTAATTTAAAGCTATTGGGATAGGCAGGCTCCCCAGATTAGGGGAAATGGGAGTTAGGGAAATGAATCCCTTCCTATTAAAGGTAAAACTAAGCACTTGAGTGAAAAGCTGCTTCTCCTTTCCCTTGCCTTTTAGAATAGAGAGTTGAAGTATAGCCCTTTAGTCAAAGTGGTAAGGCTTTTGATTTAAGTGGTACCAACATCTACCCGATTCAAATCCTTTGACTATTCCTTCATGCTCTTGTCCCAAATGAGAGGATTGGGTTGGGTTGGTGTACCATTTCCATCTAGAATGCAGCGTCGATTAAGTTAGTATGGAATAGATGCCTAATGGAATGTGATAATAGTCCTTCACGGTTGGACATTCTCTCGTTCCTCCATCTCTGAATTTAATACAAACAACCTTTGAAGGGTTAAACAGCCATTCCTACGTCAATGAATGTGGTGAAAATACTTAGAATAGAGAGGGGTGGAAACATTCAACTTTTATAAGGTAGTTGATGCCCATTTTGAGATAGAGAGCGCACGGGCTTTAAGAAACTAGCTACTCAATGGCAAGAGACTTCATGTTATTATTGGCTAAGCCTCTCCTCTCCTCTTGCCCTTTAAAATAGAGAGCCTTTTCAGATTTTTGAGGGGTGAGCTAAGAAGGATACTCTACCCTACCCTCGGAGCCCTCAAAACAAAAAGCCCTTTTAAACAGTGGGGAGGGGAGAGGTCATCATAGCATTTTCCAAGGAACTCAACGAAATGACTTGGCTTCGGAGAAGGGATGTTTTCTCATCCATGTCAAAGTGTTTTTCTATATCAAGATCAACTCACCACATCCTGGGGTTGAGGAAGGTATCGGCCTTTAAATAGTACATGAATCTCCTGCCTCGTATAGGAATCTGGGAGATTCGTTGGATCTAGGATCTGGCAGTGCTAGGGAGTTTTCATAGAGGTCCTTGCTTGCCAATTGAGAGGGACCTATCTATTTTAAAAGGGCACTCCACCCTTTTAAAATAGGTTCTTAAATGGCTACTTCACCCATGACACAGACCATGAGATGCCCTCTCTCTACCTATATCCCACTCCTTATGTGGAAATAACTCACACGGGAGAGAGATACTAATGCTCCAAAAACATGCAACATGCACGACCAGTGACCTACTATTGTCTTACACAACATGATCTGGTACCTTTTGAAGGTTTGATTAAATCCTTTTCCATTCTTCAACCTGGCTAGGATGAGTCAAAATGAACAATTTTCGTCTGATTCATCGTTGACCCGGTATAACTCCCTAGCCACACAAAACGAGCTTCTTCCATGATTATAGATAGAGAGCTCCATTGAGAAAAAATAAAATCCCTTTCCCTCTCTGTTTTAAAAAGGGAGCCCCCCCTCTCTTTTTGAATGGGCCCTCCCCTCATGTTTAAAAGGGCCTTTGCCTTTTCAATGTGGGGTGGGGGTGGGGAGAGGGGGAGGAGATAGAGCTCTCTCTATTTTGAAAGTGGGGGCTCTCTATTTTGAAAGGGTGGAGAGAGCACCCGACCTGCCTTTTAGAATGGAGGGAGGGAGAGGTAGGGATTTATTTAAAGGGCCAATATTCTAAAACTGATTAAAGCTTTCCTCACCTTTCTTTAATTCTTTAATTCATTTCTATACCCATTATTAAAAGTTGCTTTTTAAAATCCCCCATGCCATGTTTGAAAGGGTAAAAAAGGCAAAAGCATTCTTTATTTTCCTTAATATGGAATATAATTCAATGGGAATAAGTGTTCATAAGTGTGGTACCCAAGAAATAAGTGGGGTAACAACATAGCATAGAGAATGTGATATTGATGGAGTGTTTTTTATAAGATGATAGTGGGATATAATGGTCTTATGAGTATATGATCATCCGACCTGAGCCAATAGTGGGATATAATTGTCTGACAAGTATATGATCGTATGACATGTATAGGGATTGAAGGGAGGGGTAGAAAGAGTTCTAGGTCTCCTTGTTCCTGGTGATAGAGGTTTGGGGTGAGGGGGCAGGGGTGCTTGGAGGGCTCTCTCGAGTTCTATGGTGTATTCCCCATACCTTCTTTTAAAACATAATAAAGATCTCTCTGGTTGGAATAGATCTAGTTGGTTATCCGAAGCCTATGTATACCCATTATTATGGCCGAATCCATCATCCCAGTAGCCTTCCTAGCTAAATCCATCATCCCAGTAGCCTTTCTTCTTTTTGAAGTGTCATTGCCTTCACATTCTAAGGTCTGAAGGTGGAGTAATATGGATACCCTTCTCTTTTAAAAGGTCCTCATGCTCACAGCTAGGTTCTCCTATGAAGAATCCAATTTTTGCTCACCAACAAATCCCATCAATAAAGTTGGTGAGATTATTCAAATCTCCACATTTGTGATTTCATAAACTATCCGCAATGGTACTCATTCTCTATTGGTCATTGAGAACTACTTGGGCTTAGATGATGACTCTTATTTTCTCACTTCTCACATGGGAGGAGGAGAAGCTTTCCTATCCATGAGGGGAAAAGGTTTCGAATGAGCTGCAAAACTTTTAAATGCAAGTTCTTCGAATTGCTCTCTAAATAAAATAAAAGGGGCTCTTATCCCACCCGCTCGTGCTGGTTTTTTTTGCCTTTGATCCTGTCGATAGGGAGAGAGCCCCCACCTCCACTTTTACAATTTGAGGACAAGCACTCCTAAGGGAGAGGAAGGAGCAACTACTGCCCCATCCATTGCCATACTATATACATCTTAATATGACTGATTTTTTTCTATGCCCAACCATTTTATTTTAAAGGGGATCGATTCGACATGTTAAGGTTGGTTCTACGAAATGGAAAGGAGATCCGTACAGATCTTCCATCTGCATTCTTTATCTAAGAGAGATTCTATCATATGTATGATCAATCGAGATTTAAAACCTCTCTATATAATATAATCAAGTTTGCATTTTTTCCCTTCCCCACCAGAGCTTGGAGTTTATCATGCCACACAGGGATAAGGATCTACATCTAACCGGACCTTGCCTCTTTCCTAGTCGCCTGATTCATAGATTAAGAGAGCGGCTCTTTCCATTAAAAGTTGATCCCCCATGTTTAAAAGTGCCTTTTAAAATCTGAGGGGGAGGGGGCCATCCTTTTTCGAGAGGGGACCATCCGAGGGGACCATACTTTTAAAAGAGGGGGCCGACTAAGCCCTATTTTTTTGTCAGATAAGAATTGGCTTTTTAAATCATGTCGGTACCAAGATCACTGCCTTACCTCTCCAATAAAGGGACATTCGAGTCCTGCTATACCCATTTGTCCATCTCCCTTGTAAAATGCTTTGCTCTCTCTATTTTAAAGGTCCATTTTAAACATGAGCCCCTCTCCCCTCCCCCACCCCCACCAATTTAAAGGCAAGGCTAAAGGCCATGTTTAAAATAGAGGGGGAGTAACGTAATAAATTTTAAGTTGAGTTTGAGTGCATACTCTCATGTTTTTTTATCCTTTCAAATCATGAGCTTTCCCTTCAAAATTTAGGGTGAGGATAGGTGGGATTCCTTAATACTATAGGGAGGAGCTCAGTTCTTAGTAATGCTTTTAAGTAATAATGCTTGGATACAGTCGATCCTGAGTGATACGATAGTGATAATTCTCCCTTCCCCACTCACCACCTCTTCACAGTTACTTAGCCTTCCCAAACCTCCTAGTTGTGCCCGCGAGATACCTTGATTCATGAAATAATATCCCACTCCCCCCATGTTTAAAAGGGTCTTTTAAAATCAAATTCCATTCATGATCACGTGTTTGAGAAGGGGAAACTCTGCTTGCGTGGGAGTCCCTATCCGAGCCAGTCCGACACAGTGGGCATTGAACCTGCTGAACATGGAAGGCCCACTGCTTCCTCCGAGAATCCCTGTTGTGCGATTGGTCTAGTAAGTTCAGGCTCGATCAAATGCGCGGTTCTGGGAACAGCGGGGAAAGGGGAGGGAATGATGACACGGGGAGAGACCGAAAGTGATCTGCGAAGGTTGGTGATAGAACAGAGAGCTGTTTTTCGCTTTTCTAAGCCCTCCCCCCATCTCAAGCGGCTCTGTGATAATTAATAATGAATAATGAAGGCCCTCTATAGTTCGGTTGAGGCAGTCATAATCATTTCTATAATCTCTATGCGTTGGTAGGGGGCCCCCCCCGAAAGACCATGCAGGAACCGCCCGACCGTGGCTGGGAATAGTGCCTGCGGAGAGAAGAGTACGGGAGAAGCTATTGGATCGAGGAATGAACGCATGGAAGCAGGGGGCACGCACCTCCTCTTCCTTTGTCACGATCGATTCTGAGCTGGTAGAACGCGCTTCTCCTTTCTCGAATAGCTGCGGCTGCGGGTGTTGAAAAAGAAGAACCTCCCTTATATAAGAGAGGGGACTCCCCATATAAAGGTTCAATGCTATTAACAACGTCTCTCCGGCCGCACTCAACCTTTATGAGTTTTGACTTATTTAATCGGTTGAGGGTCGACCCATCTTTTTAAGGTCATTTATGTACTCGTTAAAAAAGCTCTGAATTTTAAGGAGGCTCTTGAAACTCAAAGCTTATAGACAGCTTAAAGAAATAAATGAATGAAGAGCGGTTGAGGCCGGCGCTCTCCCCTCCTCTCCCGAAGATCGAGTCCTATCCCAATCTTTTCAAGGTCGAGCTATCCTTTTAAAAGAGAGGGGGTTCGCTGTCGCGTTTTCGAATAAAGAGTACTTCTCCATCTCTCTCATCGGTCGAGGGCATTCCTCTCCTCTCTATAATGGCGGGTAGAGCAGTAAGAGTTAATGAACGGCCTTTAGGTTACAGTAGGGCTTACCAATGAACGGTAGGCGCCGTTCTCCAAGCAAACCACCCTCCACCCTCCCCCACTGAGGAGCAATACGCCTACCCAGCGCTGCTGATCAAACAAACCACCTTCCACCCCCCTTTAAAATAGAGGGGTTTTAAAATAGAGAGCTCCGGCTGATCAAACAAACCACCTTCCACTGAATCGTTATGACATATGTAATATGATTGACATTCGCTGTCGCTAGAGATCCCCCAGTTGGATTGACATTCGCTGTCGCTAGAGATCCCCTAGGGGTGTAGGTGGGGGCTATCTCAGATTATATAGAGAGCCGGTTTCCTTTAATACAATACTTGGGGGCCCTCTCTTCTATAACGGTTCTAAAGCTGCCCTCCCCAAACCCCAGGATAGAGAGCTTTAAAAGCTTACTTAACCCCCTGTCGAGGCCCTCTCTTTTCCTTAGCTTTCGCCGGATCTAGATACTACGAGTCCTCCGCCCCAGATCGAAAACCTCGCCCCCCTCACCTGGTTCACCGGTACTACCAAAAACTCTCATCTTGTGTAGGATCTCGGACCAGTAGAGTAGTGTCCGAGCGAAGACCCCAGTCGTGCTTCCTTCCGGCATCCTTAAGAGCCATCTATTGAAGAAACTCCTCTTATCGGTTGAGTAAAGGTCCTCGTGCTCTGCCATAGAAACTCGGAGTCCATATCATGGTGAGGAGGATTTATTAAAAGCTATTGATTGCTCGAAAAACTGACCGCGCCCTCTCTATTTTTAAAGGGACAAAAAATCCCGGCAGCATTCATGAGTTACTCGTTCAACTGCCCTTCGAAGACACGAAAATATCGATTCATTCGGACTAACTTGTTGAAAGAGCACAAAGACTAGTTGAAAGAAACTAGTCTTATATAAGAGGGGGAAGTGGAGGAAGAAATGATTCCTTAATAGAAATAGATATTTGAAGTTACTTGTATTGTTGTGCCTTCATTGTCTGAGCGGATCTAACCGTTTTAAGTGAATTACAAAATAGAATCACTTAAGTGAACTTAAAAATACTAACATTCTCCCTATTATTAAGGGATCCCCCCTACTATTGTAGTGGAGGCGAAAAGGCCAATGCAATATTCGATCATGTTCATAGGATAATTGAGATTAAAATAGTAGGGGTGGGATAATACTAGGATTATGCGGGGTATGTCAAAACTTCTTGAAAGCTCTTATTATATAGAGTCGGGCCTCTCCCTAAAGGAATAATAAGCAGGGTTTCCTTCCACACTGAATGATAAATAGGCAACAATCATTCTATTTTTGTTGCATGGCCCTATCATTATTATTTTAGGGTAATTCTATGGAAAAGGGGGAATCGTATCAATCTATCCAACAAACTATTAGGTGGGTGGACTGGAAATAGAATGAAAGATGGTGATTGTTGGATCCATCTATAGGGGTGTGGTTTGAACTGTAGTCCACCTATGCAGAGCTATAGTTAGAATTAATAATAATAGGGGGATGATGGAATATAGCTTACTATCACTAAGAATCTGGAGATAATGATGGATGAGGGGGACCAAAAACAAGTAGAAGGTGGAATACCAGCGTATTATTATTGGGGGCTTACTCATCATCATTAGGGGTCCCGTTATGTCTGTAATCGACATATATTTCCTCAAACCACCCATAAGAGCCATATTCTTACTTCTCCCCTACTATTATTAAAGCACCCCTTACATTATTTAGTATTATTTAATAAGGCCAACCCCTACTATTATTAATTCTAGTTCCATGGAATGGATCACTAATCCAGATCCTAGAAACAATAATGCTTTGGGATAAGCATGTATAATCAAATGGAACAAAGCAACTTGATAGGGATCTATACCCAGGGCTAGCATCATATGACCTAATTGAGACCTTGAATCAATAGTAGGGGGAATAAGCCAAGCCTCTTTCAAGATATTTTTGAGCAAGAGAACTATCTATTATTATTTAAGGCTCCCAATAGAAGTCATTGTTATTCCACCATTTCAAAGGGCTCTTAAAAGGGCCCCCATGTTTTAAAGGCAAAACATGGGGGGGATTGGCAGTTTTCAAGCTTCAGCCTTCAACCCTTTTTGCTCTTAAAATCTCCGCCAGGACTGTGTTTCAGTCCCAGTGGGGTATCTTCAGCTTCCTCGGAGTTCCCCCCTGACTGTGACCCTTTCATGGACCGTTCAATCTCCATGTCTCGTCTTTCTACTGGATTCGCCATTGTATTATTTCCGCCCGCCCACCTTAAGGCTATCTCCAGTTGCAACTGTAGCTGGAGCAGGAGGCTGTACCGGAGTGTTACCTAGTTGCGAGGGGATTGACCGGATGTATTATCCACGATTGACCATAATAGAATAGCGGTGTGATCTCCAAAAGCTCGCTATGGGATGGACGCCCCTTGATGCAAGGAAACGATGCGAGCACTGAACCGGAATAAGAAAGAGGGACCTCTTAAAATCCTTATTAGAGGTCGTTCATTCTCTTTCCTTCGGTGATCACTAGAGTGCCTTCTCCCCTGCACCCTTTTTTAATAGAGGAGAGCGGCCGCCGATTATCGTTCTTCCTCCCGCCCATGGTTTCGTAGCCACCGTGCCTCTCCTCCCGTGTGCGCCTTTTCTAATAGAGGAGAGCGGCCGCCGCTGTGTGATCGATTCCATAGTCGCGTCCTGTCCTCTCCGGTCGAATAGGAATGTGGCTCCGGAATCACTCACTCATTGGGCCTGATGGATAGGTGGCCCCCTCAATCCGCTTTGGCTCGGAATGTGGAAAGGTTATTCTTTCTAGAATGGATCGGAACGCTCTTTATATAAGCAGCAGTACCAATCTCTTATTGGCATTACGGTACAATGGATCGGAACGCTCTTTATATAAGCAGCAGTACCAATCTCTTATTGGCAGGGTTTTTTAGCGTGCGTAAAGAAAGAGTTTGATGATCCTGGCTCAGAGCGAAGGAAAGAGATGCTATAGGCATCTCCTCTTAAGGGGGCTCCTATCCCTCGACCTTAAGGTTGAGGCTTATTCTCAACCTTTATAAAAGCAGCTCTCTATCCTGTTTTTTGAAAAGAGAGAGGAGGGCCTCTCTTCCCTCAACCTTTATGAGGTTTTAAAATCGGTTTCTCCTTTCAAATCAATAAGCGAGTGCTCTTTGGATGAGATAAACCTTCAATCGCATAGATATTGATCCAGAAGAATTGGATCTTTTCAACGTTTCCCTTCTCCCGGGCCGGAGAGGAATATTATGCTTGAGCGGCCCCCCCTCATCGAACTGGGTCTTCGCGTCACTCATGAAGTCATTGTTCCCGCCCCTTCAAAATCTTGGGGAAACCCGCGGCTTGCTTTTTAAGGTAGGTCGAGCGCATAAATGACCTTAAAAAGATAGGTGGCCCGGTGGTCGAGCACATATGAGATTTGGGGCTTTTGAAAGAATGATTGCATTCTCTCGAGCCCGCTAAATCTCTACTTTCTACCGGTGTAACCAATTTGCTATATCCGAAAAACGATATCCGGATTATAGAGTTCAGCATAGAGCTATCTCAACCAGTAACGGAGTGGGTAGCCAGTAGAATGCCCCGAGAGGAAGCGACAAGCCTCTGCTTTTCAGAGTGCCTCGTTGCTTTCCGGTCAACATATACACCATCTAGCCCTGTATGAGCTTGATCCCCGAATGAGCCTCCCCATAGCGAGCCGGTACAACTACGTGCACTCGAAACGCACATCCCTCCCCTGGCCGACTGGTAATACGTATAGTATTTCGGTGGGTGAGGGGGATCCTAAGCTCTTGAAGTAAATAGCCCGAACTCTGATGGTCTCTCCAATCCATGATATAATCCACTCTACGATAACTGCTAGGGCACCCCCTACCTTTAGTGGGAGACCGCCGCTAAAGGCAGTTCTAGCATGCGTAAGATTACCGCCCTATCAAGCTTTAAAATACGAATTACTGACCGCTTTAAAGGGGTGTGATTATGTCGAACAGGTCACCATCGGTGTATGGATATTATACATGAGGGGATTGGTTCTCTCCGGTCCAGCTTCATTCGATTAACTTTAAGGTGGTGCAGGTGGAAACTATCATTGTCCGCTTCGTTCAGGGGGAGCACACAACTAAAGGTCCAACAGGGTGGGTGGCGCTCGCTCACACCTGTAAGCGTTTAGTTCGAATGAGCCGTTCCCCATGTTTTGAAAAGGCCCGCCCTCCCTATTTAATTTAAAGTGTCCGACCGGAACCCTTTTAAAATAGAGAGCATTGAAAGAGCGAGCCCCTTTTATTTTGAAATAGAGAGCACTTTTACACTGGTCACTTCCTCCCCTGAATGCATGTATTATTCTAGTTCCAGGGTCTAGTTTGAGCATCGCTGTGGTCTGAATGCTAGGAATAGCAGTGATCATTCCCAAATGCTAGGCCACAGCTAGGCCCTATCTAAGTGTAGTCATTGTGGGTCCCAATGATCTACATAGTAACAATAGGGCTCGTTCCTACTGGTATCCCTATGAAAATAGTCTAAATGGTAGGACCTATGCGTATACCTATAGATGGGGTAGTAGGGGTAGTCGGTCATGAGAAGGATTAGGGTAGTCGGTGAAGCGCTCGATTCTAGTTATAAAATATTCTCAAGTTCTTTTCTTTGAGTCCAAGGATTTGATCCACGAAGAAGGAGGGAGTAACTTCCTCTTGCCCTTGGCTATGGGGGAGGGTGGGAATTAATATGTTATATGGTGGGTGGGGATCAAAAATAGGTCACTTCTTATCTGTGTCATTTCTGTTGGGAACTAGATCAAAAACCATCCATGGTGGGAGAAAGAGAACATAAATCCAACTTCTCTCATATGTGTTGGCCTAAGATCCAGCTATCTCTGTCTCTGATTATTACCCCCCGCTTCAGATAGCAACAACCACCCCAACCTTAATCTGCCCCAAGGCGGGGATTTCTCTAGAATTGTATAAATAGGTCTAAATAGATATCAAAATAGATCCCACAGCATCGATAGAGGGAGATCAAATCTGAGTATTGAATGAGAAGTGCTCTCCTCTCTTATATAAGGTGAGGTGAATGGGATCTTAATTAAGGCACACCATCAAGGACGGGGAAGGCCTATTGATCCCACCGACTCAGTCCTTCCCATAGGCTTAGTTCATTGTTTCAGTTTGCTGAGTTTTGAAAGAATCTTGGTGGTTCTATTTCATTTTAAATGGGATCACTTGTAAGCCTTTTAAAATAGAGGGTTTCAAAAATAAAAAGAAGGGTGAACCTTAAAATTACCATTTAAGGTAAGGTCTCCCACTAAAGCAGTTATCAAATCAGATAATACGAGCGGGCCGCCTAAAGACTCATCGATCAATAGGTAGGATCATGGGCCTTTAGAGTTGAGCTCTACCCCTATAGTAAAAAAGGTGCATTTCTGTTCACTCCACACTCACCCCCCACATCATGCTATGATAGACCTAGAGAGCCTTACATTTAAAGTTTCATTATTTCCCTCCTCCCCAAGATATTTCTCATCTTAAGATCCCTCCCCCGTTACTCAAGGGTCCTCTTTATAAGTCGATCTTCGAAGATATTTTGAGCTTGGTACCAGCCCTCTCAAGATTAAATAATGATTTTAAGCTTATATGATGCTTTTAAGAGATAGCAAATCCTCTTAAGATTAAATGGAGCTCCTTTTAAGAGCCTTTTAAATGGTGGGGGTGGGGAGAGATTGATAATGGATAAAAAATAGACATTATTTCTCTTTGAATGGATGCCCTCTCTATTTTAAGGTTCATACATCATTTATGCAACCAGTTTTTTTTAGAGGCTAGTTATTTATTGGAAAATGGGAGATATATATATATATATATATATATATATTTATATATATATATATATATATATATATATATAGATATAGATATAGATATATTCCCAACCTCCTATACCCCTCACCCTTACCATACTCCTTACCCTTAACAACGTCTCGTTATGCACGCCTCAAAAAACAATTCCTCCTTTTTTTAGGAAACTCTACCGATTCCTTAATTGCATTGCTGGGGCTTTTTATTATAACTCGCATTCAATCAATTTCTTTTGAATGAAGGGGGAAGCGGTGGCAAAACTACCAAAACGAATTATTCTACCTTCATTGATCGAACTCCTCTTCATACCATCATTCATAGATCTATATTCCCCTCTAAATCAGGCAAGGATAGTGGCAAGGTGGGAATTCAAGTGGTAGGGATAGGCCCTCATTATTATCATAGATCGAACTCAAGCTTCAATCCATTTAGAGTTCGAATGTTCATGCGGTTCAATGTCTTTCCCAAAGAAGGTGTGGGGTGGGAAATGGAAGGATTTATCCATCCCCCCTTAGATATATTTGAGGCATCTACCTCCTCAGTTAAACAACATATTGATTTAGGGGTAGGCAACAAACCAAACAACAAATTCATTCCAATTCTTGCCTGGGTTAGATAGAGGAAGGGGATAAACTACTAACCGATGGTTGATAGGGGAAAGGGATATCTTTGCTTCTATGATTGAACCCTACTCCTCCTGCGTCCGGATCGGAATGGGTAGAGCGGTTCCGAAACCGCCCCTTTTTTTGAAAAGAGCGTAGAGAAGAGGCCCCTCCCGACGCCCTTTTTAAGTTAATGCGAGCGATTGACCATGCATAAGAGTCTGGTAATGCTACAGAGTAAGTGGGTTCCCCTCTCCTCTCTATTTTAAAAAGGGGGGCGCTTGTATCCTCTGATCCGTAGCGGAGCAGGGCGCTTGTATCCCCCGATCCGTACCTTTCAATCAATCAATAAGGTTTCGGGGAGCCGTGTTATGCGTTAATGAACCGGTTGAAAGGAGTAAGCTCTTAATTTAATAGTGCGTGCTCTGGTAAGGGTTGACTGGAGTAAGTCATTTACCTCCCAATGATACGTTCGTTTCCCCCCGGCGTGATGGATCATGGTTCTTTCAGCGTGATTCTGGCCTAAGGAAATCAATTCATTACCGCCTGGCTGTTATTAAAGAGCCCACCAGACCGCCTATAGCTATAGGGCTTCTTCATGACCGCTTTCTTGGTGTGTTGGTAGCTAGAATCACCGGGGTCTTTTCTCCGATCTTCCGCATCGCTCTCCTCTCTCTTCTATAGAAAAAGGTTTTCCGATCAAGGATCCATGGATTACTTCAAGCAGCTTAAAGGTTGGGCCGCCTCCCTTTTTGAAGCGTCCTTCCCCTTCTATGCCACTTCAGCCTGTTTGATCCATATCCCGAAGCAGAGATGAAAAGGACCGGATAAAGGAAATACATAAATAGACCGAGAGATGCGCAAATCCTTACCTCAATCCGAGGAACCTTTGAAATAGAAAGCTCGTCACACCCACGGAGGGAAGCGGGGTAGGGTGCCCCTCTCCATTTTAAGGTTGACTAACTTAAAGAGCCCTTAAGCCGATTCGAACCCGGCGCTTATCAGCTTTTAAGGACAGATTAGACTTTCATCGATCGGAGCGGAACCTTTTAAAATAGAGAGGAGGGAGCGGGAGAAGAAAGGCGTGCGATGAGTAGTAACTATATATACCAGTCTGGGAGTAGCTTTAAAAGGTTATGAAAGGAAGGAACTTCTGGTGAATAGAACACACATGCCTACTGGACGGATTGGATTCATATACGTGGAAAACCTCCATCAACAGATTTACAGTATATCGCTCACTCGGATACTTCTCCCCCAATAAAAGTTTCGGACTGTTAAAAATATGCTCTTTAAAAAAAAAGGGGTGAAACCGAATCTATCTCATATAAACTTGCTTGGGGAGGCCAGGAACCCCTTTTATATAAGCAGTGCGAACCTTTTCATTAAACTCTTTCCCAAACCGGGGAAGGGGATAGTCTGATTGTCTTCGTCTCTTTAGGGGGGGGCGCTTTTTTGTTCGGGAACGGATTTTTTTCAAGTCACTTCATCTTCCCGATCGGGTTGTAGGAATAGTCGCGTTGTTCCGTTCCTGATTCGGAAAGGCCGAACCACACGAGAAGGGAGAACCGCAGGATCTGGAGTAAAACTACGATGGAATGATCTCAAATTACAACCTCTTTCCCACCCACCCGGGAGAAAGGGAGGTGGGCTTGGAATTCGACATCCTTCGAAGAGAAGGAATAGCTCACTGGTGGTCTAGCTCCATAGCAAGCACCCCCTTTAAAAATAGAGAGGGCCCTTTTTCTTTTAAGAGCGCAAGCGATTCAGTTACGAGACCTGTCCTTATGCTGCTCGGTAATCGGAGCTCATATTTTCAAAAGCCGCCCTTAAAATCAAATAAAAGTTCTTGTGCAGGTCAGTAACCGAAGCTTAAAATAGAGAGGACCAGCTCAGCTCTTTTGGTAGTAGAACGTTCTGTAAATCGGTTTTGGGAAGGCTTAAGATATATGGGAGGTGGTGACACGCTCTCTATCTATAAAGAAGTGGTGACACCTTGAGAAAATGGAATACTATTCTTTCGTCTGCGGCTACCTAATCACTTCTGGATTAGACACCGTAAATCGAAATCGACCAATGTGAATTCATATATTCCAGATAGCTGGGATCCTTCAGCCCCGGTCAAGGCCTCTCTATTCTAAAAGGGGACCTTTCTTTTCCGTGGGGATGTTCTTTCTTATAACATAAATAGGGGGGTTTGGATACGGAAAAGCGGCTCAAAGCCCAATCAATCCTCGGCCCGCCCGTCACACGCCCGAATTCCTTCTTTTCTGAGTGAAGAGAGATGTCGTCCGGAAGACTTGTCATTATTCAAGATAAGAAAATACCTCTCTAAATAAATATAAGCCCGAACCGGGGAGGGCTCGTTCCTTCGAAATCTCTATTGCTAGTCTTAAAGGGATCTATTCTTTCTTCATCCCAGTTTTTCCTCTTGAAATAGAGAGCGTAGTTTTCTGCCCCTTCTCTCTACCAGGGTCGGGGCAGGGGTCGAACCTTGCCATTTTCCCGATCATGCCTTACCTTAAAGAGGAAGAAGTCCTCTCCCTCTCTATTTTAAAAGGCTCGTGCCAGATCTTGGACCAGTATATACGTACCCGAACGACCCTTATGGATGGAGAGCTTCCCTTCAACCTTCTCCTTTTGATCCGAGGGATGCCTCTCCGGATGCTTGCACTACTTCATATTTATTTAGAGAATGTTTTCTGCGGTCGAATTCCCGAACCCGAAGCTCTTAAGGTTTCGGAAGCACGCATCCATCCTTCTATTTGACCTTAAAAATCCAACCTGAAAATCCTTATAGAGCTATTCTATCACACGGGGCTCAACCTTACTGAACCAAGGGGAGGGGAAGGTAGGTATGGGTAGGACTAAAGGTAGGTATGGGTAGCACTATCTATTCGAGCTATTTAGAGAGTAATGCTCTTCTCTACCCCTATTGTAATAGTAGGCCCAATCCCTCAAGAAATATCATTATTGAAAGGAATGCCTTAATTAATTACTTCTCTGAGCACATATATTATCAATTTCCCTACCCTATATAACCCGTATATTAATGAAAGTAATGGGAAGTGCTCCTCCTTATCAATTCAAGAAAGCACTATTATTACTAATTGGATAAGTTGGGCAATTCTATAGAAAGGGCACCGTAGGTATGTAAGCGCTTCATCGCAATTAATGATAGTGGGGGGGTGGGCAAAAATGAAATATTGAATGCAGGGCAAACCTTTGCTTATCCAAATTCTTCTCCCCTATTACTATTATTCCTCACCCTAAATAGTAATAGTAGCACCTTGTTAGTTCTACATTCCAAGAATATCCCATCATGATTGGCCTGTAAACTATTTGGATAAAATATCCTATCGCGTAAAGAATTACCCTGATACCTATCTATCAGTTCGAGGATTCCCTATCTTGTGTCAAATTTTCCACCTCTTTGATGGCTACTGACCTACCTTTTTCCCCCTGATTCTCCCTCTCGAGGATGTAGAAGCAATCAATAACGGCCTTCCTCCCTGCCTGTATATCATGGATTCCCCCCCTGTATATTAATGAAAGGCATGCCTCAAATATCGAATCACATGAAATGGAGCTACCTATAATTGCTTGCCAACTCTATCACTATTATCTAAGTGAGAAGGCTATTATTATTCCATTTTGGGATCTTCTTTATTCAGACCATAAAATACCTACTATTTCTATGGGGCACAGGTGGGTTGGATTCAATAATAGGGGGCCCTTCCCCGCAAATAGATAAAGAGAAGGGGGTACCCACTCTGCTGTTCCACTTCCATTCCCCCTATTACTATTAAGCGCCATTCCCTGCTTGCTGTATCGCCATTCCAAGGAACCGTACGGGATCCATCCCTCATTGAAAAGCTTCCTACCTATTAACGAAGCGGTAACATCACCCACTCACCCCATGGAAAATAACTAAACCCTAGCTAATATCATCATGTGATTATCCTCGTGGATACCATTGCTATATCAGCAAATCCAAACAAAGGAGAGATGGATAGAAAATAGATAAATCCAAGGAAGAAAAAAGATGGATGGAAGACAGAGCTATCAAACAAGTGAGAGTTTAAAGATAATCAAGATAGAAATGAAGCCCGGCACACCCCCGCCCCTTTTAAAATGGACGAGAGGCAAAGGAAATGTTATTGCTGATACACTATGCCGTGAATAAAGTCAACCTTTTAATTTAATTTAATTGTCGAGGGCTCTTTAAAATAAAACTATCGAAGCTCTTTAATTAATAAGGTGAAGGCTTATATAAAAGAGCTTTCTTCCAGGCTTGTGGAGAGCCGGCGCCTCTCTATTATTTAAGGTTCTTTTGGGTCCGTTGCCGTTTCCGTGAGTGATGAGTGCTGATCCTTATAAAAGCTTCCTTTCTCGAATGAGGCGCCCCGGCGCTTATCGAACCTTTCCCCCTTTCCCCTTTCTCCGGGTCTTGAGGGAAGTTTACTCAGTTCGGAAGAATCCGGTGGGGGTTGCCGCCTCTTAAGATTGAATAAAGAACCCTCCGGTGATGTTCGTTTCCAAGCCAATGACCCAAAACCCAAGGTTGCATAAGAATCGGTTAGGCATCGGGGTGAAGTGGTTTTGGTGGGTGGGATAGAGATTTGTTCCCCTTCGGGTGTTGTGTTTGAACCCCTTTCTTGAAGTACCTTAAGTGGTTGACCCCTATAGTTTAGAAAGAAAGGGCAGGTGAAAGCCCTTCTCTCTAATAACGTTGGGAAAAGGTGTTTTGTGCCGGGTGGTGATATGGTGGAATAAGATCCTAAGGTGTTGTCTCGAAGGTATGATGGTTCCCCTTTTAAAGTTGTCCCCGCTCCCCTCTCTATTCTTAAAGGGGTGGCAGTTTCCCTGGTGCTATGGCTGGTGGAGATCCTCTGTCTGGTGTAGATGCTCCTAAGGTTCCTAGATCCTCCCTGAGTATGCGGATCCTCCATGAGTATGTGGTCTGCGGTTAGTTGTTCCGGTTCGCTGTTCCTGGTTAGTCGGTTTGTTATATCGTGGATAAGAGTTCTGATGCTCCTAGATAAGGTTCTGATGTGGGTTGTCTAAGTGGGGTGATCTGGATCGTGTTGGATGCGTGGTTTTGTAAGTGATTCTTGTCTCTAATCGGATTTTGGGGGTATCATGGAAAAAGGATTTATCGTGATTTCGTGGGCTTTTGAACGAATAAATAAATAACAGCGAGGTGGATTTGGGGCGGTCTCCTGAGGTGTTGTCGCTGCCCATGCATCAAACTCGTTCTCTCCTGTGGTTTATTCTTTCCCTGAGTGTCGTATGCCTCTTTGTGTAGGCCCAACATGGGGCTCAAATGAAGGGTCTGGAATTCCAATCTATTTTATTTATGGAGGGCCGAAACATTCATTCAATAAAGCTTATATTCGATATGGCCTTTATTCAAGCTTCTTCATTCAATTTATAATAGTAGACCTTGATTCGAGGTTTGGGGCCTACTTCCACTATAGATTCATTGGGGCTTCCTGACAACAAACCCTTTATTTGGCCCTACTATTAGTGTGGACTTCCTTTCCAACCTTTGAAGAAGGAGAAGCTGAAGTTATTGCCACTAGCTCAAACAAAAGTGGTTGAAACTTCAATTCAAAGAAATGGGTGGAATAGAATCTCTCTTTCTTGGCTAGGGTCAATAAACTTCGGGTTGGACCTCCTTCCCTTTCTCATTAGTTTGTTCCATCCCACTCCTTTCAAACTTTAATACTCAGTTCATTGCCAACGTAAGCTTTAGGGCATTGTGACCAAAGCCCTATCCTAACGGTCCCCCTACTATGGAGAATTAATAGTGAGATCTATTCGAAAGGTTCGTCCGCTGGTGCCATACGTATAGATGAGTTGGGAGCGGGCGAATCCCCCTGCCTATGGGGTATCCTCATTAATCTAGTCTAGCCCCAAGTGGCGGTTGGTCGAGAGGAATGGATAGGAACGTGAGGGCGCCATAGGCTTCTAACGGAAAGTCCAAAACCAATCACCATTACTAACCATCTCTTGGCTCTCCACTTGCTCGGTAATAGGAAGTATGTTCCGGAGTGTCCAAAGCGAGCGATGGAAGACCGAGGGCAGGCGCATCTACACCCAAAATAGCCGGTCACTAGAGTGAGTTAGTGAGTCAATCATAGCAAGCTTCCAGACATGGTGGTTTCGTGCGGAGACAGATAATCGAATTCGGAAAGCGGAAAGCGAGGCCGGTACTATGGAGCGAGACAGAGGAACAAGAGAAAGCAGTCGCTCGCTCATGGCACAAAGTTTCGGGTTGAGTTCTTTTTAGTATAGTAAAGCGCTATCACTGCACTTCCTCTCCCGAGTTATTACATCTGTAATATGAAGTCTAAGGCCCTCGCCCAGTATAGTCGGGGTGAGACGTATAGATGTGGGAGAAATAAGCCGCCTTGGTGTGCCTTTCCCATTCGCTCAAAAGTCGTGCAAGGATGAATTACGACTCATCGCTCGCTGGGATACTTCGGTAAAACTTTGTCATTCACTGAAGCTTTATAGTGAGAGTCGAGAAGGAATGCAGGCTGGCAACAAAAGCTACTTCCCAACCCCATATCTCATGCTACTGGCATAAAGCTGAGCTAGCATGGTGACGTTATATAAGCATTCCATTTCAAAATGCTAGCCAATTATGGAGTAGAGAAAAATTCTAGGCTAGTGAGTGTATTATGAGGGTGCAGTGAGATTTTTTAAAATCTTAAAGAGGGTAATGACTATCTCAAAAGGGGAAAGAGCAGGCTCCCTTTAAAAGGGGAATCTATAGCTAGTCCATGGGGGTTCATTTATGAATTAAGATCTATTTCCACATCCCCCATCGATTATATAACTTATAAATTAAAGTACAGTAGGTAGCTCATGCATGAATGGGAACGATGGGGGGAAATCTATAGCCGGGATGATTGATAATCTAGTTCGGATGATCTAGTTAGTTCGATGTGGAAATCCAGTTAGTCAATCAGGGCTTACTTATATGGATAGTAGTTGATCGAGCTTAAAGTTTAAAGAGCCGATTAAAATAGAGAGGCGGAGAAATCTCAATCACCTATATCCATATTAGTTTCTCAAATCGGGAGACTCTATGTTTGTTTCTCCCGCCGATCAAGCATGATGCGGGTTCTCTTTAGCAACCAGCCCTTTAAATATTATAACGCCCTCTCCCCTCTGTTTCAAAAGGGCCTTTTTAAAACGGGCCCTCTCTATGGGGGAATGCCCTTTATTTCTTTAAGCCACATTACCGGAGAGCTTAATTTTTAAGAGCCGCTTGACCTCCGAACCCATCATTCTCTTTCGATCAATCAATAACTGGGATAATAAATCGAGATAGAGATAGATGAATCTTAGGCCAACAGTAAAGTCTTTCCTGAACACAACACCTAGGCAGCATGCACAACTTACTTCTTATTCTAACCTACCCACCTGCTTCAACCCACCCTAAACGAAAAAGCAAGGCTCAATAGTTGGTTTTGGATGGGCAGGGCTTAATGAACCAAAGGGAATGTGCACCAAGAAATCTAAGCTAATATCGTAGCTAGCGATAGAACTAATTAGCAGTAGCGGGCTATCTTCTATAAGTTGGGTGGAACTAACTATTCATTCCCAACCTATAGACAAATTCCAACCAATTGATGGGGGTTCAAATCCTTTCCCTTCGTAGGACCAAATCCTCATTTTTTTTTCTTTTTCTTGCACTCCTATTATTGCTAACACATTAGGGTCAATTTCCTAATGATTGAGGTCAAATTTGAATTCATGGGTAGGACTTCTCTCTTTTAGAATAACCTTATGCCAGTTCCTAGTTGATCCATTCGAGAGGATGAGGTCCACAAAGATTGATTCACTGGACCAAACCAATGCAATGATCCCAACTCCGAATGCGGGTGGGTGGGAAATAAAGAAGTTGGAGCACTCTAATTTAATGGCTCCCTCCCCCACCCCTTATTAAAACATGGGGGGCCTTTTTAAAACAAAACACTCCTTTTCTCTTTTCAAAATAGAGGGCACGACCCTTCCCCTTTTTAAAGGCCAGGCAAAGTCAGGGGCGCTTTTAATTCAAAGGCGACGTGACTATTTAATGGCATGGCATGGCTAGGCTATTTAATGGAATGGTTGTTGACGGCTATAGCGTATGCCAGGACATGATCCTACAATCACCTCCGGTACACCTAAAGGACTGAAATGATGCTTATAGAGGTGGTTCACCTTTGTGATGGATGTGAAAGAATGACGAAGAGAAGAACTAGGAGAAAGGGTATTGAATGGAGAACTGAACTAACTCCATACTAGTTCGTTCGGGCCCAAAAGAGTGGACTTCAGAATACTCCATACTACGATTATACTTTCCCCCATACTGTCGTACAATAATTGGAATACCGGAGGAGTGGAGACAAAATTTAAAAGGGTTTGGGCTACTCCATACTACTTCCATACAATCATACAATAACTAGACCCATAAGTTGACTGACCTAATTTGATTCTACCATGTCATCGACCACCTAATCAGTCGGGTCAGGCTGGTTTACTTCAATCATGAAGACTTATCCCACTATCCCTAAACATAGAGCTTATATAAAGGAATGAATTCGTTCAAAGAGCCCTACCGCCCTTCCCACATCCCTAGAATCAGGTCAAATCCCAACCTCTTGGGCTTTTGATCGGGTAGGTGCACTTGGAATAGAGAGCATGCGCCCTATCTTAAAAATCCCAATCAATAACTTTTCCACTATCTCAAAAATCCCAGTCGAGCCTTGTCTTAAAAATCCCAATCAATAGGTAACGAGGTTGAGATCCCGGTGCTCGACCCAAGAGGAGGGAAATGGGGAAAAGGAAGAAGGAGAGGAAGCTCTATCTTTAAGTGCACCTTAAAGACAGCTCGGAGCTCCCCCATTCTAGAAGCTCTAAATTATCCCGTTCCAATCTAGGGAGAACTAGTCTATGTACATCAGGTTGAGTACTCGTCATTGAGTCCAGCTTTATTGATTGAATCCAGCCAGATCCCCTAATGTTTCGTTCACACTCCTCATTCTAGTTATCCTATTTCTTTTTTTTATGGATATTGCTACGCACTGCATATGGCCGTTGACAAATAATAAAGAGAAAGATCCACTATCCACTATAGCATCCCCCATGCATGCTACTCCGAATCCTTCCATTCCCCTCCATTGAGAGAAGGGTCGGGTCCATAGCTGAAGTGAGTGAAAGGCCATGATTCGGGCAAAGAGCGCTTGGGAGGAAGGGCAGTATTATTCCATTAGTAAGTAAGAGAGGGAATGGAGAAAGGACAGATCCATACACTATATCCACATTCATTTAATCCAGCCTACAACCCTCTTTTAAAAGAAGAAGGGGATCTATACTTTTGCCTATAGAGCTACCACTTTTAAAATAGAGAGCCCAGACTCTTATAAACGGTTGAAAAGAGAAATACGAGGAAACCCATATCCTATACTCGCTAGGAAAACTATGTACCCCCTCCTATAGATTTTCTATGCTTGCTAGGGATAGGAAACGATAGGAAAGAATAGGAAACCCCCAACCCTCCCTATCGGTCGGGCTCGCCTCTCCTTTGAGAAGCCTACCCGAAACCAGAATACTGATACACAGGGACCCCTACATATTTGAAAGGTTGGATTACCCCACACAAGACTATCGATGCCAATAGAGGAAAGAAAGCATTATATTCGATATTATCAATATTCAAGAAACCTCTATTTTAAAGGGCCTTTTTAAAACATGGGGCAACTCTCTATTTTAAAAGCGCATTATACTCCATATCGAAGCAACGAATTCAAGAAAGCCAAGGAATTAAAGAAAGCGAAGAAGAGAAGAGGTATGGGTAGGACTTCGAAACCCGGGTGAATTTGATTTAAAAGCCGGGACATCATTTTCTCTCTTCTAGTAGAGGAAAATGAGTCAAGATGATTCAGAATAAACCCTCTCTATTTTGAAAAAGTGGTTTTTAATCCTCGATTTTTTCCTCTCCAAAACCTTTTAAAATGTTCCTTCGTTGGGAAAAGGGCTCTCTATTTTGAAGGGGGGAAAAGAGTGGGCAAATTCCTACCTAAATCACTATGAAAGGGCTCGTTTCTTAGCTACCGAGGTTGGTATGGATGATATCGGTGGGCTTGGTCCAGGGAATTTTATTCTCTTAGGGTAGATGTGTGACTAAAGGGGTTGTCGTGCACCTGTCCCCAATGGAAGAATGAGTAATCCGTTCCCCTGTCCGATCAATGCCAGATCAATCAGATTCTTTATGGATGGCCTTACCACTCGGTCCCGATGGCCGGCGGGGATTCGGTATAGCAAGCAGCTTCTCCGTGTGCTTGCTGGATTTTAAAGAGCTATGGGAAGTATGGTTTCAAAAGAAAATTCAGTTCACCAGTTCATTCAGGCTCAACCCCTCGCTTCACTAACGCGGACAACCATGATACGGGCAATCTCTTTCTGTGTGGGATGATGGATGCCGAGGAGAGGAGAATGCGTGCCGTTCATTCCCCCCTAGCCCCCATTGGGTAGAGGTAGACCTTAAGGTGAAAGAACTGAGCCTGGCAATAAAGAAGCGGGCTACTATCGAAATAGTATACTCTACTCTATCATATACAGATAGATAGATGGATGGATACGGACATATATCTATTATCTATATCGGAGAATAAGGGTATAACCTCTTGAGATTATAGATAGAGAGCTTTAAAAGGCCGAGTCCATTATAGATAGAGCCGGTAAGCGACCGCCCCCTCTCTTTTTAAATGGGCCTTGCCTTGCCTTGCCCTCACTCGCCTTGCCTTTAAGATAGCCTGCCAGCCAGCCTGCCTGCCGAGGGGGAGGGGAGAGCTTACCTTACCTTATAAAAGTGGGGGTGGGGGTGGGGGCAAGGAATGCATACAAGGTCATTTAACTTGGGGAGGATGAAGATGCTTCTTTTGGACTAATCGCATTCCTAAGATCGATGAGTGGTGAGCTTTCAAAAGCATCTGGAGAGTGGGTAACCAATCAATCCCTTATATGAGGGAAGAGCCCCCATTAAAACAAAAGTGTTTTGGCTTTTTTGATCGAGGTCTTATTTCGGTTTAGCTGGGTCCCCTCTATAGGGATATTTTAAGGGTAGCTCTAATCTAAAGGTAGACCTTTAATTTAAAAGGACGAACACTCTTAAAAGCTTACCCTTATTGTTGTACATGGGTATAGATGGTATCCCCCCATTCTCTATGGTATTTACCCAGGATTGGTTAGTGCCACCACTTCCCCATTTTAAAATAGAGAGGTCTGAACTTTTATTTCAAAAGGTTGAGATAATGGATTGGGAGACACTTGGGATAGCGAGCCACTAAAATTCCTCTAACAAGTTGAGCTTAAATAATAAAACCCTTCTCCTCTCCCCACCATTTAAATTATTCATGAGGAATAGAACCTATCAGATGCAATAGAGTTGGGAATGCTTTCTTGGAAGGCCCAACCATAAAAAAATAGTTGGGGAATGGAACGTATCGGATGGGATAGAGTCGAGAGGGGTCGAAGGCCAACTACCTATCTGGACTAGATAGAGTTTTTTGAATACTGGATACTGGATGGGATGAAGCTGGTCCCTCAATTGATTGATGAGTGCCTTCCCTCCATAGGTGGGAGTAAATAGATTCTAGTATAGTGGGTGGGCCCAGCCAACCCTATTTTTGTGAATAAGTAAAGCTACCTATCAAAGGTATGTAATGAGTTTGATCTAGTATTAATTGGTTTCCTCCCATCGTCCACCTATCGAAGGGTCGCCATAAAAGAATATTATTTATTAGAAGGCCACTATCTAGATGATACCCTAATAGCAGTTACTAATAGATAGTTCCTCTATTAAAGGGACGTATCCCTCTACCCGTATACATGAATTTGTTTTAACGTATAGAGGAGTATGTTCGCCCGGTTGCTAATACGTTCATGATAGACCCGATCCCCCCACCTCACCCTGGCGCTCTCTTTCCCCACTACAAGCTTGACCAACTATCTGAGATGCATTCGACGTAAAGGCCTATTAATCAGCAAGGCTCAACCCCCTCACCTATATAAAAGTTTATGTGATAGGGAGGGGTGGGTTTGGGGAAATAAGGCAATTGTGAAAGTGTTTTGACAACCTTGTTAATTTGTAATTGCGGCATTGTTTGAAAGCGAACCAGTATGACATCAAATCTTGTCGTAGGAGTTGAGAAGAGTGGGTTTTTGTTTGGCCGTGTAGCGGTCCACCATGACGATTCACAAGAGAATCTTCAGGACCACCCCAACTCTCCCTTTTCTCTATAATAATTTCTATATAATAATTTACAAATGTCATTTTGAACGTATATTATAATGGATTCTAAATGCATGATTGATCTATTATTCTCTGAGTGGATCCTAGAAACTGGAACCCATAATGATACTTTTGGGGTACTTGGGAGAGGGAAGCACCATTATTACCATGAAACCATAAGTCGAAACTTTAAACCAGTAGTAGATGGTTTTGGTTCTGTCTCTAGGGTTGCATGGCAGGAACTATTGAAGTGGTAACCACTAATTCACTTCATCTCAGTGGATATGACTAAAGTAGTTCAGTCCTAAGTCTGCTCAATCAGAAGTCCCTATCCACTCGTTCAACAGAACCTTATTCGGAGTGGGGATGGCTTATTCCAACCAGAATTTCTCATTGAGAGAGACCAATTGGCCACATTAGCTGCTCTATCAGTCCAAATTTCTAGAGTTGATAAAGCCTTCTCTGATTCCCCCTCCTAAAAGTACATCTATTCCTTGTATCGGGCTAAGCCATTTCACACCTTCCAAACTAAATTGATGAAAATGGCATTTTCATATTTGAGGATATGGAAGAGGAAATACCGTCACGATGGATTTGATGTATATAGGACTGATTGTGTACTATCCTTGCTAGCCATATCTCATTCACCAATACCTTTGTTAGAACTATGAACCAGGTAGATCCTAGGTCTCCTTTCCCCAGCCATTTTGGTCTTGGGGGTCTGCACAAGCAATAGAGGATCCGGTCGCAGCTATTTTCTTTTAAGAGCCCTTTCATGATGGGTCAGCAGGCGGAGGGGGGGAGCGGCGGAGCAACTTAAATATTGCGTAGGTAAGGAGCGGGACGTTCGTTCTGTTTCCGGGGGAAGGGATAACTTTGAAAGGGCGGGAGGAGGTGACATTTCCCTATAATACCGGGAATACTACTAAAGTCTAAGGATGCCTAATCGCCGCCTTAAAAAGGTGGGCAGATCGAAGTGGATGCTAATGTCTATTTCCGATTCACTACTTAGTTCATCTCTTTGTTTACACCCCTTGAAAGCGGAAAAGAGTTGTGAGGCCCCCTTTTTTAAAATAGAGAGCACACTCAATTGAGCATTGATCGAAGTGAGAGGGGAGGCTCTCTACTCCATTTTAAAAGGCAAAGGCCTCTTATATACGGTCATAAACAATGGTGCTGGTCTGTCACGCCGTTTCAGATGTTGGTTCGAACGCCTACAGGTCTTAGGCCTGATCAGGGTGGCCCAGAGCTTACCCACTTGATCAATCGGGGGTTGGTAATCCATCCGTTCCGATTAATTCGGATCGATTATCGCGCTTTAGTTTTCATTTCTCAAGCTATGGCGGGGGGAGAGAGATTTTGACTGACTTGACTGCCGGAATGGATGGAATGCTCTCTATCTATAATCAGTGAGCGACAGCGAATCTTTTTTTGACGGATCTTTAAAAAAATAAAAGTCGATTTGTTCTCTTTATTCATGCTATGGCAAGTGAGATTAAATACTACATATGACGGACTGCCAACCACCGAGAAGAAGTAGGAACTCTCGCTTGTGTCATTCCCTCTGCGTCACCTGAGATACCACATACGACTGACTGAACTCGCTGGGATTGATTGCGCTCTTTGAAATAACGGCCCCCTTTCCCCGTTCGTTCGAGACGGCCCGGGAGTTAGATCAACTGGATAAGACATGAAACCCTCTCGCCATGGGGCGCGATCTGATCGTTTTTATGTTTTCGAATTTTATCCCCGCTCAGCTCCTTTCTCCTTTATATAGAGGGGTAAGGAACGCTCTCTATCAGCATGTGGAATATTCCTTTTGTTAGGCCGATTCAAGCACAAGCGGAGGAAGCTTAGTGATGCCCGAACCTAGGCACTACTCTATTTATCCCTCTCCATAGGAAAATGGAGCCAGCTCTATTTTAAATGCAGCCGGAATGAATGAGAGCAAGCACCCCTCTATAATACCGGGCCGTCCAAAGCTCCCGGAATGGGAGAAAGGAAAAAAACGCTGAAACCTCTCTATTTTAAAAGATGCTCGAAGAGATTCGGGCACTATTAATCGATAAACGGGAACCATCTGAAATGAACCAAAAGGCCCCTGGGTGGGGCCTTGACGAATAGGATACGCCGTTATTACGAATGGATTCATGGAGACGGGAAACTCCGAGATACTTTAAAAGGTAAGCGCTCCCCTTTTTTTTTATTGAATAAATACTTCATATTAAAGAATGGATAAAAAATACATCAGCAGAAAACAGAGAGCCATTACATCAGCTTGCGAAATAAAAGCAAGCAATCAGATCTAGCACTTTTATCTATTCTAAGGCAGTCTTTCAAAATTTCATCCCTAAAAACCTTAATTTGACCAGAAACAAAACTAGCTGCTCTACTAATAGTAGCATCAACAAGGGCCTCCTCGTTTCTGAAAACCAAGCTGCATCTATCCTTCCAAATGCTGAAAAGAATAGAGATCCTGATAACATGCCAAAACACCCTCCTATGAGATGCACAATCAAGTGAGTCACCAAAAACAACCTTCTTCCACCCAAGATGACCCTGAGAAACACTGCCATAAAGCCAGGCCGCTGCTCTCCAAACCTTCCTTGTTCTTGGGCATTCCCAAAAGATGTGCTTAATAGTTTCACTCCGACCACAACTAGCGCAAGCATCAGAAATACGCATCCATTTGACTAACCGAGCTTTGCTTTGCAGACCTTGCATCATCACCAACCAAGCAAAAACCTTTAGCTGCATTGAGACCCTGAATTTCCAAACTCCAGACAACCGTTTCTTCCATTTCTTGCATGTACAATTCAGACCCCATCTACCATTCAATATGTCCCCAAGAGGGATACTAGGAAGCATCAGCTGATAAATTTTAGAAGCCTTAAAGCACCAAATTGGCTTCCCATAATTCCACCTCCAGTCTTTCCAAATCGGACCCGGAAGGCCACCTGAAAGCTTATATAGCTGCTCAGACGGAAGAAGGCCTTGAATTTGTTGAACAACGAATTTATCAGAAGGTTTTAATTTGAACTTAACAAGCAACTGTTGCCAAGGAATCCACTGCCCAACGTTCCCATCCCATAGATCAGCCCATTTAAAGAGACCTTTCTTGCTAAGCCTCTTACATTGCAGATTAGGCATATCCACAACATACATATCATTTTCCTGCCAAAGACAAATAGCTTTGGAAGAAAGAGTCCAACCTCTCCTATCATCCAAAAAATCCCATTTAACCATTCCAACAACCTCTTTCCAGGCCTCCCAAATCCTTTTAATCAAGATGCCTCCTCTAATTTTGAATCTACTAGGATGCCCAACAATATCCTCAAAGCTGAAAGCCCCACGAATCCCATCAAGATTGATACAAGTCTGAATCCGGTATCTCAACAACCGCTGCCAGCCAAAATTACCCTCCAGGCATCTGGTAATCCACTTAGAAGCAAGAACTTTTCCTTGAACCTGAATGTCCAAAAGCCCCAAACCACCCTCCTCCTTAGGAACAGTGCAATACTTCCAGGCAATAGGGGGAACACGCCTGGAACCATCCATATTAGCCCACAAGAAACTCCTAATGCAAGTCTCCAACCTCCTATATTGAGTCAAGTTGGGGAGCCAACAAGAGGAGTAATACATGTGACAAGTCTGGAGAATCTTACTAACAACAGTGAGCTTCCCAGCAAAAGAAATCATCTTATTTTTCCAACCCTGAAGCTTCTTTTCAAACCTATCCATGCACCAATCCCACATAGATTTGAGGGAAATCCTCCTACCAAAGGGAATACCCAAATACCTAACAATTTCTCCATCATCAACTTTCCTCCAACCAGTGTTAATCCCACCAGGCATATCCTCAGCTCCTATCAACCAGTAATCTGATTTAGCCTCACTCACCACTGCCCCAGAAGCAAGACAAAATTGTTGAAGACAATCTTGCATACCCAAAATGGAATCTCTATCCAGCTGCACAGTAAGGAAAGAGTCATCAGCAAAATGACTATTTAGAAGATGTCCCTCCGGAAGAGCGATGCCTCTAATAAGCCCAGCTGACCTCTTTTTTTCCAACATATACCCCAAAGCATCCGCAGACAAGACAAACAACAACGGAGCCAAAGGGCAACCCTGCCTGATTGATCTGAAAAGCTGAATACTTTCGGACATTCTCCTATTGACCACCACCTTGGCAGAAGCTGAGGAGAAGAGCATACGGATCTTCTGAACTGCAGATCTGCTAAACCCAAGCCATTCCAACATTTTAAAGATAAACGTCCAATCAACCCTATCATAGGCTTTGTCAAAGTCTATTTTTAAGAAGAGAGCCTGCTGCTGAGATTCTTCCGCCCATTCCATCGTCTCCCAGACAGAAAGAACAGTATCCAGGATAAATCTCCCTTTCACAAACCCAGTTTGTTCTTCTCTAACAATTCTGGCAGCAATGTCTCGCAGCCTCAAAGCTAAAGCTTTGGCAACTATCTTATACGAAACATTCAAAAGAGTAATAGGTCTCCAGCCACCAATTTTGTCCTTATTACTTCCTTTGGGGATTAATTTAATCACACCTTGATTCATCCCAGAAGAAAATCCTACTCCTTCAAACACTTCCTGTACCATTTTAGTATAGTCTTCCCCTATGCAATCCCACATATACTTATAAAATTCTGCTGGAAGACCATCCGGACCGGGAGACTTACCATTCTTCATTCTAGATAAAGCACCAAACAATTCCTCCTTGGAAAAATCAGCGGCCATGCGATCACTCTCAAAGCTGAAAACCTTTTTTGGAATGCAATCTTTAATCAACTCCCTAGCATGTTGAACATCCACAGTGCTCTCATACGCCGCAAAAATCTTACTGAAGTGATTACCAAAAAGCTCCCTTATCTCTCCCTCCTCCTCAGTATGAGTACAATCTTCCCGTTGCAGAGTTAAAATCTTTTCCGAAGCATTCTTCTTACGAATGTAATTGAAGAAGAATTTAGTCGGAGCATCTCCTTCCTTCATCCAATGGAGCCTGCTTCTCACTTGCACTCCTCTACCAATATAATCTTCGATTTTCCTGATTTCTCCCTCTAGAGCAGCAACTTTTTCTTGTAAGGAAGAATTAAAAGGATCAGCTTCCAACTTCCTCCTGTCCTCCTCAAGATTCTGTCTGAGAGACTTCATATTTCTCCTCCTTTTTCTAGCCAGAAGTCTCCCCCATCCCCTTAAAAATTTAACCACCCTTTTGACAGCAGCATCCCACCAAGGGACCCATCCCTTCCCGGAAGGTCTTGGCTCCAGATTCCAGACACAGCGAATCAACTCTCTACAATCTGCAGAATCAAGATGCGAGACATTCAATTTGAAAGGCAAGTTTTTCTTCTCAACAAGCATCGCACCAATGTGAACACATGTAGAAATAGGAGCGTGGTCAGAGCCAGTAACTCCCAGATCAACATCCACGGGCCTCTTTCCTTTGCCAACACAAGTAAAAAGGTTGTCCGCGTAAAATCTATCAAGTCTCGCAAAGATTCTTTCCGCACTTGCTCTTCTGTTTGACCAAGTAAACCAACCACCAGACTCATACTGTTTTTGCTTGAAATTCACGTCGAACACCTGAAGAGCAGCCTTCAATTTCGCCCACAAATCCTTTTCTGTGCCAGCAATGCAGCAACCCAATCCACCCTCTCTATCTCCTTCCCACTCGACCATATTGAAATCCCCTCCCAGGAACCAACATGCCTCAGGAAGATTAAATTGCATCCAATCCCATAAACGAGCTCGATCATTAGCAGCATTAGGACCATACACTGAACATATTCCGATCACTTGGCCAGCCAAAGCAAAAGTAGCCCAAACGATACGCCCCTCCGGGTCCTCACCCCGATCTAGCAAAAGAGAGGCCAGCCATTGTCTAACAGCCAAAACAACACCCCCAGACCCTTGACGATGAGAAGAGCTCCACCAAGTGCCATTCCAGGAGCTGTTTAAGCAGCTATGCAACTCAAACCCATCAATCTTAATTTCTTGAAGACAGACTACATGCGCAGCAAAAACAGATTTCAAAAAACTACTCACAAAACTCCTACGAGTGGGGATAGTCATCCCTCTCACATTCCACGAAGCAATATCGAACTTCATTGAGAACTTAAGGAATCAAGAACCTGAAACCGATTCCCTCCCCCATCAATGCTTTCTTTTGCTATCTGCAGAGTACCACTTGGAGAAGATCCGTCCTGAACCCCAAACTCAACAACATTATCCGCTTTCCCAGATCTGGACACTGGAGAACTGCTCCTATGAGTCTGACTCAAGTTATCCCCTTCAACTGGTCCCCTCCTGGATTTATTAGGCCTAGCAGGAGAGTCACGCACATCCCTTCTTTTCTGAACAACTTTCCATTCCTGCTGCCCAATAGAGGAATTGGAAGCGTTGTTCTGAGGACTCGAACCATCGTCAACTTCCATCTCATCTTTATTTTTATTTTCCTTAAAAGTTGTTTTTTCAGGTTCTTCCTTCTTAGTGTCTCCTTCCACCTCCTTAGGTTGTTTCTTTTTATACGGGCAATTCCGAATCATGTGATCTAGCGACTGGCACCCAAAACATGCATTAGGTAAATTCAAATATCTTACCTCTTGAACCATCGGACCATCTGGAGTAATAATTTTGAGCTGTTGAGGAAGTTTCCTTGTCAAATCCACCTCAACACAAACACGCGGGCTGAACCTAAGAGACTTACTCCCTGTCGGATCCAAAAGGATCTTTCCAAAACGCTGAGCCATTGAATTCAACATGCACCTGAGTTCAGATTTCATGGCCACAAACTCGATCCAAAGGGGGTAATGGGCCTGAGAAGTATCCCTTGGATCAAAATTTGGGCGCCATGTCTGCACAAAAGCCGTAGACCCTGCAATATTCCATGTGCCAAACTGCAAGACATGCCTAGCTGCATCGGCCCTCTCGAACAACACTGAAACATAGCGCCCACCCAAACCCCAATAGGATTTCACATGTAACCCTTTAGCCTCCCAGTTAAGTCGGATCCAGTTATGAAAGTCAGCTTCAGCTGGAACCCTACGCAAGAAAAAAAGGATGATGCCTTTTGCCTCCAGATCCCTTCGAATGCTCCTGTACTCATCATAATCAGCAACGAAGAACGTAAATTCGTCATCCTCATCAGCCATGACCGAATCCAAACGATCCAATTTCAAGGCCAAATCCTCCTCTGGTTCATCTTCGTTTAAATGACCAAACCCTTCACTAGAATCAATCTGCTTGCCTCCGTCTTCTCCTAAACGATACTTTTCGGCATCCAAACCTTTGATCACCGAGTCCCCTTCATGCGCTTCCTTCAACACCTCAGCAAAGGTCCTACCTTCCCCACCCTTACCTTGTGAGGCTTGGTCAGAAGAAAGTGTATTCGAATCCTTTGCAGACTGCGCAGCAACCTTACTCAGACTCGCCAGAAAAGCAGGGTCGAGTTTATGAACCCACAGGAGCGGCAGAAATTTTCTTCCCACTGTCCATTTCAGAACCATCCGCATTTTTCTTAGTCGCTGCAACCCTTGAGCCGACCTGTTCAGCCATGTCCGCCCACTTGCTTCCAGAGTTCGCAGCATCGTGCTCACAGGTTTCCGCAGGCAGCCACGGATCTCCTCCTCCAGACACCCTTTTCTTTGAAGCATAGACTTTCTCATTCGACGGCTTCGATAACTCTTTCACAGCAGGAAGATTCATGTCTTCTTCGAACGATTCGCCAGAGAAAAGTGGGTTTTCGAAACCCGACAGTGAAGCATCATGCTCGAGCTTTACCAAGTCCTCACGGGACCTATCACGCGACAACCTTCGTAAACCCTCTGCGAACTCCACTTTTATCTCTCTCAGTGATGAATCTCCAACCCGATCAATAACAAAGCCATCTCCTGGCTCAATATCGCCCGTCCTAACCCCCGACCCTCGACCGCCATTCACAGGCATTCTCCCGCATCCTCGAGCTCCCTTCCCTCTCAACATCGCATACATTTTATACCCTCCCATTTTTATGGAGATAGCCCTAGGCGTATGCCATATCTCAACCACTTCAAAAGCCCCTCTCCCCTCTCTATTAAAAGTGAAATCAAAAGCGGAGCTCTTAAGATATTTTTTTCATTAATCAGAATCAACCCTATAATATCAAGAGGGTTTAGAGCTTTTTTTTTAGGCTTTCAAATATGGTTTAAATCCTTGAAGAGAAATATTTGAGAGCTACCTTGGAGAGAAAGATGTTCTTTTGGTTGTTGCCCGATATAATAGAAACAAGGGATCTATTCGAAGCTGGAGCAGGCTCTAAAAGAAAGACCCTCGCTCTTCCATCCCATGCTTAGGGAAATAATGACACCTTAAAATAGAAAGGGCTGCTCCTCCCTCAAAGTTTTAGAGAGGGGTCGTGCCCTTTAAAGGTTGTGAAGAGAAAGAAGATTTTGATCTTCTCCCATGCTTGTTGAGTGGATGGAATTCATGAAGAGTTCAGGTCTAGAGAGGGGTTTTGAGGATATCCTCCCTCCATTCCAGTAGTTATAGCCATGCTTAGCTACTCAAGTCACCCCTATAAAATTTGGGGCCATTACTATGGGTTATGAATCTCTCTTGAATGAATCGATATCTATGATGGAATGGGAATGGTAAGAAAGCATGGATTCTTGTCCCTTTCCATCATTTGGAAGAGAGAAACCAAAACCTTATGAATAGAGGGCATCTATGGATAAATTACGACATCATCCATCAAGCGCATGTGTCCCACCCAAAATGAAGAACCTCGAAAGGATGCTTATCTTATTCCATGGAATCCTCTCTATTTTAAAATAAGGTCAAGGTTCATAGATCGAGAATTCCATAATCGGAGATCCATGGATTAAGAACAACAATGGGCTCCACTGAAGGATTGGAAGCACCCTTCCCTCAATGGGTTATCCATTCGATGCATTTCGGGGGGGAAATGAAAGAACTTAAATCACCCTTCATCGATATAAACTTATGGAAGGGGTAGAGCAGGTCAACTCCATGATCTTTAGGACTGCAAGAATGCCCACCCCTCCCTATTCCTCGGTAAGTTGTTGGTGGCTCCTTACTAATGATAGGTCAAATCTGTGACTTCATTTAGGAGTGGAAAAAATTGGCTATCCATAGAATATAGGGTTAAAACTTTAGGGCCCATGAACCCCTCCAGTGGGGCTCCCAGCTATCTCTACACGAAGCATCCCATCCTCTCCATTCTAGGGAACCTATTCGACCCATTCCAAAAGGATAAAAGTTGAAGGAATGGAGAATGAGTGCTTATAGGAAAAGGAATATGATGAACAAAGGGAGTCTTATTCCTTCAGCGGGTCTTTGGTTTCATCTCCATTACAAATAAATATTTGTATTGGAAGCTCTAAATATTCGTATTGGATAGAATTATCTGACTTAGATACTTTTTACTCTTTATTAGAATAAGAAAGCGCCCCGCCTCTATTTTAAAAGAGGGTTCGGTGGAATCTTTTAAGGTATCCATCCTTAAAAACCGGTTAAAGTCCCTTTTAAAATAGAGAGGTGCTCTCCCCCATATTTTAAAAAGGGTAAAGGACCCAGCTCCATCTCGGATCTGGGCCCTTTAAGCTGGCTGTTAGCTCGGTGATTTCCAAAATCATTTATGTCCAGCCCCCATTCTTTCGATATCTGAAAAAGCACCTCTCCCCTCAATGATCAATGGGTTCGAATCATTTCTATCTTGTTCACTTGTATGATATCGATTATTGAGGGATACTTGGGCTTAGATGGCGCATCAGAAAGCCTCTTCTTCCACGCAAAAAAGGGAATAAGAGGAAGATATAACCACTCCATTTCATCGGGAAGAATTGGACCATGGGAAGGATACATGGAGCTATCCTCTTTTCCTTCTGTTATATCTCTTTCTAGCTCTTTCACAAGCAAGGAATTCCCTTAAAATAAAAGTTTCTAAAAACAATTTCCTAAGGGTAAAGCAAGGCTCTCTATCCATATTTGAGCTCTCTATTTTAAAAGGTGACCGAAACCTCTTTTAAAATGAAAGGGCTCCTGTGTAATCTCTATCATGATCGGTAATTCAAGCTCTATGATAGATATTTTCTATGGGGAGAATGTAGGGTTCGACATCGAACTAGCTAGAATCTCTTCCATGATTAGGAGTTCGATGCCTCTAGGTAGTTGGAAGGAGAAGTGTAGCCTCGAATTGAGAAAGTGGTACATGAGTCAAGGATGGAAGAATATTCCCACACACTACTTTCACATATTTCGATAGCGGGGTAGCCCATCTCCTTTAATAAGCTATCGGTGACCGGTTGGGATATAAACATGGTTCATCATGACCTGAACCGACGAGCCTTAAGATTATAGAGCAACTCCTAAAATAAAATAAAAGGCTCTCTATTTTTAAAAGTAGAGGCTAGAGATTCGTAGTTTTTAATGGGCTTTTAATCTTTAGGGAGTCTCGAAGATGAACCTCTATATCCTTATTTAAGCCCTAGAGCAACTCTCCACACTCTTGGGCAGAGATATGGTTTGGGAAATAAACGATGGCTTAGCCCATTGATCGCTCTACCTCGATGGGGCACACACTACATACATAGATAGCCACTATAGATCCAGAAACCCTATATTTATATCAGGACAGAAACTATGATGCTTCCATACCGAACTGAAAATTTAGAGCTTATTTAAGTGGCTGCAATTGACCACTTGAAGTTCAAGGGGATGATGGATGCATCCGATTCAAAAACATTATCAATTATTCAAGGTGACCTCTCTCTTTCCTTTTTCTAGAGGTTCCATACCGGGAGAGAAACGAAGTGCTCTTCTTCTCCATGATACCTTACCCTTTTAAACAGTGGGGGGAGGGTTTTTAATAAAATGCTTGGAGGGATGCCCGTCCTTCTACTTGGGCATTGATAGTGAGGGGTCCTCTCTACTCTAAGAAGGGAACATGATGGGATGAATTGAGGCACCCACCTTCATTGAGCTTGGAAAGAAACCTATCTCTTTATTCCAGATAATAACATAGATTGGATGGGTGGATCAGCCAATCATTAGATCTCTCTGTTCCTTGGATTTATGATCTTTATGCCTCTATTATTAAAATCTGCTCACTTTCATGACTCTGCTAGAGGGATAGGAAGAGGATATTCCCACCTCAGATAGGGTAGCATTCTCCAGGGCCCGATTCACTCAATTCAATTCACCCGGATGAACTTCCCGATCCTTTATTCCAATTTCCATATTTCATGTTTTTCGATATAGAGAGCACTTTAATATAATATAATAATCCAAACAGATTAAAAGCCTATAGATGAACGACCGAATTTTTCCTCAACAAATGGATCTGAAAAATCTCCCCTTATATTATAAATTTGACTCACTCAGATGCTTCAGATCTCTCTATTCCTGAAACTACTCTAGCGGTTTATACTAAGGGCTTTCTCTTGCACCCATTCCTCGATCCGTTGCTTGGATTGGATCACGTACAAGGGTGGAAGCACTCTATGGATGGGAATTCTAACTTTTAAAATGGAGAGTGCGATAGCCTTGTCATGATCCTACATGATGGAGGAATACATGGATGCGGTATCCTTACCTTCGAAAAAGAGGGATAACCTAGTAAATTTTTGTCCCTTTCCTTCCAACCCATCCCTTTAGGGTCATGCCACCTGACTGGATAGCTTAGACCCGACCTTTAAAAAGTCTTATTGAGGACCCCTATACGCATGTGATGGAGAATATATTTTGTATGCGATGGAGAAGCTATGTCATGATGGATAAGCTAAGTCATGATGGAGTATGTGAGGTCATCTCGATTCGAGTATGTGATGGATCCTCTATCTATAATATGCCAAGGGGAGATCGCTTGACCTATAAATAGGGATAACAACCAAGACCGACCATCGGCCTGAGGGTATGGGCTTAAATAAGCACTCAACCAACCTTAATTTATATATCTATATCTAGATCTATATATAGATACACATAGATCTGTATGGGCTCTTAAGCTTTGAATTTAAACTCGAGCACATTTAATTCAATGGATTTTTAATGGCTATGGCTATTTAATGGCTATTTAAGGAGATCCTGACCCGACTATTTAAAAGGCCCTTTTAAACATGGGGGTTATTCAAAAACCTATTGATTGATCGAGCCAGCTCTTTACAACTTTTAAGGGGTGGGGTCCTTTTCAATCATGTTACATATGCGATAAGATGTGCACCCGGTAAGGATGCCTTTTTTAGCAAAAAAAGAGTTTAGCTTCCATGCTATAGAGGAAATGAGGGTGCCTCCCCCATGGTACTAGGTTGACCCCCATGTGGGAGAAGGGGATTGAGGAATGGGCGCCCGCCCTACCCTACTTAAAGTAGCATGCATGCATCTGAAAAGCTTGTCATTTTATTTCACCTTCATCCTACAAGTGGGTCGGTCCCTGATCTATCTATCTCGATGAAGGATATCACCAGTCACCTTTAGGAATTTAAGGTTGCACACATCGATCGCATCCATTGTTGCCATCTCTAGGAGAACATACCAAACAACCCATTCACAACGTTGATGCCTATATCTCACACATCAATGTTGGCATGGACATATTCTATTATGTTATTAATGGGTGGGCACCCCACATAGTCTGTTTGGATCACCTCACCCCTAATTCATGATCCATTCGATCGAGGGCCCTCTCTATATTAAAAGGAAGGATCAGATATCGGATGTTTAAGAGGCCCTTCTTTCTCTAAAATAGAGGGGTCTTATTTTTAAATCTTGTATTATATCAATAAAGGAGATTTAGAACTTTAAAAGCAGATTTTTCACCCCTATTCACCACCAACTATTAGGTTTGGCCACAGAGCTGCCCCCTATCCATCGAGATGCTTCTACAGAGCAAAAAAATGAAGGGATCATTTATTTTTAGGTAAGAGGGTGTTCACGAACGATGCTTCCGTGTACTGCATCTCCCGCGTCAATCCTTAAGCCTTGGAGTCCCTGTTTCTCACTGATTATGAATAGAGGAGCCCCAACCAGCTTGACCCCATCGATGATTAACATGTCGTTGGTCTGCCCTCCATCCTTATCTAAAGCTTTAGAATCATTATAGATGCTCTTTTAAATCAACCACTCTTCATTTTTTTGAGGATGTCGGTTGAGCGGGCGATGTCGATGCCCCCTCTCCCGTCCAAGAGCTAGATTAGAATCCTCTCCCTAGTGGTTTGGATACCTCTCCCATCCAAAGAGCTAGGTTTTGATCTGTCTCCCTTTCCCTTATCCAGCTGGGTTCAAATCTGGCAATTTTTGGGGTTGGCTTGGTTGGGTTCGTGGATGGGGGTTGGTTGGTGTGGGTAGGAAGGTGGCTTGGGCGTGGGTAGCGTAAGACAAATCTTTCCCTGGGTTATAGATAGAGAGTCGGGTTGTCCCTTACTTCAAAGGGCCCCATGTTTCAAAAAGGCAAAGGTAAGGGTGGGCTTCGCTGCTCCCGTGTGGTTCCCTCAATCCATCAATCCATCCATCTTTTGTTCCTCATCGATAAGTTACCCCTTCCTTTTCCTCTTTAAAAATATTGGTGCTATATCATATAAAAGGTCCAATGGAATAAACCATCGACCCTGAGGGGGATAGAGAGCACTGGCTTACCTTTCTCAAAATAGGGAGGGGTCTGCTCTCGCACTCGACCCTCTATTTTTCTACCTCTCTTTGGAAAGAGAGGGCGGTTCTAAAGCTCCTTTAAAGCATCGATTCTTATTATGATAGTATGGAAAAATGATGCCATGGGAAGGGAGAGGGAGAGAGTGCTAGACCTTTCCACTGGGAAGGAGATAAATTATGGAATGATCAACTAGAAACACAAGAGAGCTAAAGGGAGGATAGCTCGCTTATCAATCTAAAAGCCCTTAAAAGGGATAAGCACTCGGCTTTAAGCTACATTCATTTCCTCTCGAGGGGTCTCCTCATTTATTAGAGGGGTCGATCCCCGAGATCAAGTTGTTAATACGTATATAAGAGACAACTATATAAATAGGGTCGAGTGCTTATCCCGCCCTGGAAAAGTGGGGGCTATCTCCCTTAAGATCCCCTTCGGACCTTTTGAATCAATAAGCTAGTGCTTAAAAGAGGCTCTCTCCTTAATTTAATGGCATGTTATGACATACTAGATATGAATCGATTGATCCTCCCCCTCCCCCTATCAAAGGTCGAGTGCTTAAAACTCCTTATAAAATAAAATTGGGGGACCTTGACCTCTTTAAAAAAAAAAAAGGTAAGCTTACTCTCTTAAAATAGAGAGGAGAGGAGAGCTTCAAGAAATAAAGGGCTTAAATTTTACCTTTAAATTAAAGGAGAGCTTCATTGAAAGCTTTTAGTTTTCCTAGAGCTCTCTCCCCCACTATTTAAAAGGGCCTTTTTAAAATAGAGGGGGGCTTTAATTTTCCTCTTTAAAAAAACCCCTTGAAAAAGTTGGCTGGCTGCTCTCCCCAAACCCCAGGATGGAGAGCTCAAAAAACCTTTGTGAGGATGCGGGATGTTTTAAAAAGGGGTCTTTAAAATCTGAGGGGAGAGTAGAGGGCTCAAAGGGGAGCTTTTTAATGTTTTATATACGTATTAACAACATCACCTTTAGCTTTATATAGAGAGGAGAGGTCGAGTGCTTATTTGGCTCTCTCCCTATCTTTTCAATATCGATACCCTATGTTCGAACTAGGATGTGTGTTATTACATTATAAGGGGCCTCTCCTCTCCCCTCTATTTCAAAGGTAAAGGGATCTATTTTTCTTGGAAGTATCGATGGCTGAAAGGGAACATCTCGATCAAGGGGCCCGACATCCACCTATAGATTAACATTGACAAGGTGAACTGATTAGATGCCCATCAAAATCCTGATCCATCCGCCAATCTTGAACTTTTTAAGGCCTAATATGTCTAAATGCACCTGATGGCCCCCCTTTGAGGTATATCCCCTTGATCGTGTGCACGGATCGCCCTTGGAAAGCTTTTTAGGAGGTGTGCTCTCGAAACCCCTCTCTATTTTTAAAGGGGCATTTGCTTTTAAAAGTTGAGGGGGCCATGAGCCTTTTAAAAGAGGGGGTCATTAAAAGGATATCCCCTTTTAAAAATAGAGGTCCTCTCTATTTTATTTTAAAGGTTGCTCTCTTTCTTTTTCAAGAGGAATCCCCCTCCCCTCCCCTCTATTAAAAGGCAAAGGCAAATGCAAAGCTAAAGGCCCATTTAAATTAAAAGGGAGGGCTCTTTAAAAAAAACTCCCAGGGAAAGGGGCCCTTAGGATCAATCCTAGGATAAATTCAATAAATATTAGGGTGAATCACCTAACCTTTTTTAAAATAGATAGGGTATATCCTCAATCGAAGCTCGGGAGCCCTAGTATGATAGATGAGATGAGGCTTGGTTCGAGCGGTGTAGTGTACCGGTTATATCTATTCGTGTAGTGTTGTGCAGTTAAGCCAATTCAATATGTAAGGACTTCTAAAAGAAAAATGAAAGCTTTCATCCTGGTAGAAAGAATAAATTATCATGTTCCCCAGCCTCTATTCTAGAAAGCTTCTGAAAAGACAGAAGGAATAGGTCTTAGGGCAATAGCTTTATTGGTGTAGCTTTCAAGTAGGCTATACCAGAGAGTATCGCTTGCACCTGAATTGGCCCACCTAGCTGGGTGCATCTCCCTATGAATAGGTTGGAATTACTAGAGAGTAGTCTTCAAGATCATGGGACTGTCCGAGTTCACCTTTAGAGTAGAGTTGAGCTCTACCCGACTTCCATAGATTGAGATGGTTAGATTGAGATGATTCTTCAGTGATAAACAAACTGGGACTATAGAGAGTAGCTGCTACCTATTGACCGATAGCAACTTCCCCTCACCCCTAGGATTTTTTCTTCCTCATAAATGAAAATTATCTCAATGCTTCTAAATAAAAATCATCCATCCAGCACTGGATCTATCTAATTATCGAATTGAAAAGGGAGCCTCGTGATCGGAGAGCAGGGATTTGGGTCGAATAGAAGAGAATAATCAATCCAGAATGAGTCAAAAATCTCACTCTCTTTTTAAAACAAAACCTCTCTCCCCTCCCCCTCATATTTTAAAGGCAAAATATTATAGATGGGGCGAGGGACAGAGCACGAAGAACTTGAAATTGTGTGATATGGAAAAACAAGTTCAGAAAAAGACTGCTTTATCTGACCATGATAAGGGAGTGGTTTCACCCGAAGCATAGCATCAGGGTCCGCTCTCCCCTCTATTTTAAAATGATTTCAAAAGGTCTCTTACCTTTCTTAGAATAGGGAGATAACATTTCTTCACTCAGAATGGAGGAATTCGGGCGCTGTGGGCCTCTCTATCCATGGTAGGCACTCGATCAAATCAAAGGGCTCGCTCTTTAAACTTAAAGCTCGAGTAAGTGAGTGCTTATTTAAGCCCTCTCGACCCACTTCCAATACCTTTCCTCTACCTCAAAATTAAAAGTGGCTTTAAAGGTTAATATTAAAATCTTAAGAGTGCATAAATGACTCACCAGGGAGAGTGCTTATCTAAAAGCTATCTCAGATTATATAGAGAGTCGAGTCACTTTTCAATCATTTCAATTAATAATATTTGGCACTCTCTATCCCATTTTTTGAAAAGAGATGGGTTTGAGGGTTGTTCCTTACTTAAAATAGAGAGGGGCGATCGAAATGTTTGATTCACTAGACTCAATCCCAACAAGGGGGAGGAGCAAACTACCAATTATTATTTCAGTTGTTAACACGTCTATAATAGCTTGCCCTTACTAATATAAAGGGTTCACTCCTACTATTACAATAAGGGGCAGCTTTCTATCTGAATGGGGGTTGGTTGAGAATGCATCGAGATAGGATGGATGGACTATGAGAAGGATCTTTCAACGCGACTCATTATGGAGTTCCCCAATAATAATAATGAAGCAAACTACGGGTTCAAACTCCCCTTACTGGAATAGTAGGGTGCCGCCTTAGATAGAAAGAGTATGATTTTGCTAATAGAGAAGGGGCCCTTAAATAATAAAAGTAGGCATTTTTTCAGGTTGGAAGGTTAATACGTATATAATTTGGTCGTTTTAGAGCGCCTTCCTGTGCCAAGTATCAGTGAGAATAGGAAGCAATATTCTCTAATCTTGTATTTTCTCTCATCGGTAATATTATATGATTCTATAGTTTATCCCATCAATAAAATTTTATAGTTAATTCGTATATAATCGAATCATAATCTACCTCCCTTGTTCTCTGTAAACCACCCCCCCTAACTGGAAGAAATCAAAATGGCCACCCTTTCTTCTAGCTATCGCCTCTTCCTAGTCAAGCAATTTGAGGACCCCTTATTGGAATAGCAAGGCCCCTTTCCATTATTTTGGAATAAATTCCCTCTTATGGAGAAATAAGTTCTCTTTCTACTGCCTCCCTTAATCAGTAAATAATGGAATATAGAATGGCCTCTTTATTCTCTATTGAAAGAGGCAGATATGTAGACTGGCCTTCTCGTAAAAGAGGTGATCTGTGAATAGCCTCCCACGTAGATATCTAGAAGGCCCTACTATAAAAAGGCCCTACTATAGAATTGATAGTTAATACGTATATAATATTTTATGATTCTACCTAACAATAATAGCAGGGGTGGGGTAATTAATTTATTAGTTTCTAATGAGGGGCGAGTGACAACGGCTTCATTATGCCCCCCTTCAAAACTCATGATGCTCCTGCCTATCCGGATGAGGTGTGCAAGGCTAGGAACCTCTCCCTTACAAGAATTCATTTACCAGCTAACTATTGGGGAGGGCATGCTATGTCTGCTATTCGGGAGAGGTATAGGAGAAGGGTTCAGAATCATATCATTATGGCATTCTAGTCATTACGGTGCTCCAACCATTGCTATTATCCCACTACTTATAATGTTTAAATTAATAGGGGGTTTGAAATCATATCCTTTCATTAATATATGGGGCTTGAGGAAATGCAACTGGGGTGCTCGTTCCAAAGCCTTCCCTTCTCGCGACGTGTCACTAGACCCCCAAACTTTGAACCCCTGGATTCTTGAAGGGTTGGAGGATTCTATTCTATATCTAATAGTAATAGCACTTCGAGAGGTTTAGTACCACTCCCCGAAAGGGGAGGGCGAGCTACATTCTGATATGAAGGGCCATGTTTAACTGGGTGGGCTACGTTTTGAGATAACGGTCTGGGATGAATGGTCGTGTTTAATACAACTTGATTGGGCGGGCATTTATAGGTTGAGGGGGTGGGGAATCCTCTCCCTCGACAACCATTCCAATAGGTCGGATACATAGAGGACCTTATTAGAGTATATACATATGTAAGAGCAAGTGCTATTAATTTCGCTATTGATTCAAAGTGTCACCTAATAATAAATAAACGACTTAGTTCGATCAAAATTATATATGTAATTTGGATCTAGTCCCGGCTAGGTCCTACCCATGCCTAGTAGGACTCGGGGTTATTGAATAATGAAGGGCCCTAGAAAAATGAGTAAGCAGGTTCGTAGTATCAAGACATACCCTTCCATTTAAGAGCCCACCCTACTGATAAGTAGATTGGTCGAGCATACCCCATTCCAAAGTCGAATAAATGTGATCTCCCTAAGTCCTTAATATAGAATAAATGGGGGTTTTAGGAGTCTATTATATATGTCAATGGAATCAGTGAAGACCTGCCCCTATATTATTCAAGGTTATTTATATGCATATAATAGACTCCTGATGTTATAGATAGAGAGTGTCGAATAAGTGCATGGACCGAAACCTCCTGGGCCCTCAATTCCTAATGCTCCTTGTATATTATAATAAGGGTTTCATAAAACCTAGTAATTCATTCCATTTCTACCTCAGGTTCTTGCTCTCGACAAACCCAAAACCATCTAGTTTTTATTCTAGATAAATGGAGTGGGATGGGCGCAAGTATTATAAGGGCTCAAGGAAATCCCCTCTCAATTATTATTTAAGGGGGGCTCACCATCTGGCATTCCCAGTCATTATATAGAAGGGTAGCCTAATAGTGGGGAATTAGATATTGATAGAAATCAGTCTGGATCAAATCCCCCGACGGGATTGGCAGCAGCAATCACTTGCTCCCCCCTTAAATAATGGAAAGCTCCCACCCAACCCTAAACTTGAAATCATGGCGAACCTTGCATCTCTAATGGCTAACCCCCCCCATTCGATTATTATTTAATGGGAGTGGGTAGAGACCCAACCATTTATTAATATTCCTAGGTGCTATGAAGTTGGCCTGGGGCATTTCTATATAGTGATACTTGAGAATTGCCAGTTTATGATTATCGCCCATCTTGAGAATATCAAACAATGCTTTCAACATTCAGTCGATTAGGGACACTTCCCATCATCTTGCAATTAATTAATAGTAGGGATTCACTATATTGGATGGATATGGGGCCAATAACATAGCAATGTGGGGTTGACTCCACCCAACATCCCCAAGTATTAGGTAGGGGAAGGACCTCAGTTCTCATCGAATCATCGTTCCTATCACTTCCCTTGTGTTCTTTGACCCGAGTTGTTATATAGAAAGGGGGCCAGCTCTGATACGAATTGATAACATGGTTCCTATCCCATGGGAAATATTTCCCATCTCACACTTCATGAGACTTACTTATTAAGTGGTTCCCATCCGTTGTTAAGGGATGATTCGGGGAACCCAAATATTAGCTAGGGGATCGAAGACCAGTCACCCAAACCTTGGATATTTCTCCCTACCTATAATATAAAGGCATTTGAATATGGGGGAACTGGAAGATACCATTCAGGAATAGCCCTTAGCCTAGAACTAAGATTGATACCGCTATCCCGAATGGCACATTTATTGGGGCCAAGAAGAACACATTCGATGGTATTCAAATAAATCCAATTCTCGTTCCTTAGTCTACTATTGAGGAATAGGAATCGTTGGCATTTAGAGACTTGTCTACCACTCCCCAACCATTTGGGTAGTTGAACCACTATTACTCGTTCCATCCATGCCTCACATGAGTAAAATTTCCACTAGCGAAACCTTAGGTGGTACACCTACCAATGTCCCCAACTTAGACTCGTGTTGCGCTAGGCGTGAAGAACCCACCATAGTAGTTCACTAGGGTATGGGAGCCTGGATTATATTATGAACCCGAGAAGGGGAGTTTTAGGTGGGTGGTATGCCCCTATTATTATTTAAGTGGGCTATGCTTTAAATCGACTACTTCCTCCACCCGATAGGAAACACTGATTTCCCCGAATGGAAGGGTTGTAGCTCTTCTATAGAGCCTAGATATCTATATATGCTCTCCTTCTAGGGCTATAGCTCTCTGCAACCGAGCTATAGGAGAAGGTTCAAGTGGATCTATCTATAGGGTGATCCGTGGGGCGAGTTTGTCTCCAATAGCAAATCCTAGGATTTGTTCAGATAACCTCGACTTATTATTATTGGGGGGGTTACTTCTATAATAGGTGGGCAGTTGAGTCTATCAGAATGTATTAACGAGTTGCATCCTCTCTCCTGGCCTATTAATTGGCTATAGAAATAAAATGGTCCATTTGGGGTTTCCATCCTTAAACAATAATAGGGGGTCATCCGATAATCAAGATCGATGGTTGCGGATAAGTCAGGGGGACAAACTTTCCCAATGGATCTATGCAGTGATATGGAGAATTTGGGAATTCAAATGTCCAATCAGGAACCAGATCATGCAGGTATGTTTCCCAAATCATGCCATGCCTTATAAAAGTTGTAGAACCAATCCCAGACGATGCTCATGTTTATGCTCATCCTAGGAGTCCATCAGTATGTCATCTAGGAACACTGAAATAGCTAAATGGCCAAGTTATATGAAGGAAGGGCCCCGACTGCTTGTAGAGAATGGTAGGCTGGAACTCCCCTATTATTGAAATAAAGGCACTTGTTATTACATAGAAAGGGGGGCTAGCCTGTAAAGGCAACATATGCTATTGATCACTACCTCACCCTATTACTTTCTAAGCCAGGTACTATTATTTATTCAAGCTTTCTAGCATCAAACTATAGATGTGCTTCTCCTTCATCCCTCAGCTTACTAATAACCTGATAGCAAGATCCGTGGATACAATTCCCACTTCATGTATGGTTACCCGATGCTATGGAAGGACCCACTCATATTCCAGCTCTTATACATACCACTACTAGAAAAAGGTAGTAGCATGAATATTTGTTATAGCTCAATTTTTTCCCCTCTTCGGAGCTCTACCTTCAATAATGGATCTCATCTCTCGGCTAGGTGGAATAATAGTGGCTTCTATTAGGAGCCTTAAATAATAATAAATAGGGCTCTTGCTCAAAAATATCTTGAAAGAGGCTTGGCTTATTCCCCGTACTATTGATTCAAGGTCTCAATTAGGTCATATGATGCTAGCCCTGGGTATAGATCCCTATCGAGCTACTTTTTTCCATTTGATTACACATGCTTATCCCAAAGCATTATTATTTCTAGGATCTGGATCAGTGATCCATTCCATGGAACTAGAATTAATAATAGTAGGGGTTGGCCTTGTTAAATAATACTAAATAATGTAAGGGACACTTTAATAATAGTAGGGGATAAGTAAGAATATGGCTCTTATGGGTGGTTTGAGGAAATATATACCGATTACAGGCATAACGGGACCCCCAATGATGATGAGTAAGCCCCCAATAATAATAAGCTAGTATTCCGCCTTCTGCTTGTTTTTGGTCCCCCTCATCCATTATTATCTCCAGATCCTTAGTGATAGTAAGCTATATTCCCCCATCCCCCTATTATTATTAATTCTGCCTATAGCTCTGCATAGGTGGACTACACTTCAGACCACACCCCTATAGATGGATTCAACAATCACCATCTTTCATTCTATTTCCAGTCTACCCAACTAATATTTTGTTTGATAGATTGATATGCCCTCTCTTCTAATAATAATTGGTTGTTAATATGTATCAAAGAGATTCCTAGAAGTTGTTAATTTAAATGGGAGTTATTGAGTTATTTGTTAGGTCGGATAGTTAGTTCTTTAGTTGGTTTGTTAGCCCTATCGGGGAGCCTTACGGTTAGTTACTTAATTTTTTATTTATTTGATGCATTCACTCCTACAATTGTAACTAGGGGATAGAGTTACTAGTCACAAGGGAGGGGGAAAAATCTAGAGGCTATTTGAGATTTGGATCACTCAAGCCCTACTATTATGATTTTAGCTGGGCGTTTCGGTATCGCCTGATCAAAAGAATTCCTTCTTTACCTATATGGAATCGTCCCCACTATTATTATGGGGGAGTAAATGGAGATACATAATATATGTATTTAGCCGAAAAAACCACACCTCGGTCAAGCTATATTTACCCTATTTCCCTCTTCATTAATAGTAGGTAATTGCCCGCACCTCTTTCCCATCAATTGCTTGATCTGTAAATAAATTGAATTGTTTTTATAAGCCAAATCTGAATTCCGTACTGAAGAAATAAATGGCATCAAATATTGAAATGGGGAGTACCTATATCCCTATGGTTAATGGAGAGTGATTAGTGGAGAACACCTATCTCTCCATTTGCTATAGTCAAGGTGATATGCTTTTCTCCCTCTCTAAAACTTCAATAACAAAAAGGGTAGGACCTGATGGGACAGGTGAAGCATCGATCGAACAAGAGGTTTGTAGTAGCCGAGCAACCCACCCAGCATAAGGAATGGTAACTAATAGATCTATTCCTATGAATGGAAATGGTGAGGTATCTACTCCACCAGCTTCTCTTGGGGTGTAGTATCCAGCAAGGGATCTTCATCTTGAATGGTCTCTTCCCCTTCCCCCATATCTCGACCTTTCATCTCCAAGTTGGAGTTATCTACCCCTCCCCCTATATAATTATTAATTAAGGTGGATCAATGAATTAAGTGTTTCTCATTCCAGCTAGCCGAGGGGATTTGAAAAGGAAGAAGAGAAGTCTCAATCCCAAAGCTTTCAATCATTCGGTATCTAAATCTATCTCTACCATCCCAATTCTAGCCAGAGAGGTCGGGGTCAAGCTCGCATAAAATATCTCCCTTAAATAATAGTAGTAGGGGGTTGGATCATTCCACAAAAAACTTGACTCTCCTGCCAATCAACCATCTCCCTTCCCCAACACCTTAAAACAACTAAACCCTTTCCTTCTGCTTGGTCTAATTCCCCCACAAAATTTGATCATATTAATTAATATCCTACACCTAACCCAGAGAACATTCATGTACTCGATCAATGGTTTCGTTAGTAACCACAATTTTTTTTTTATTGGCTCATTCATTCATTTGGGGCCCTTCATATTTCTTTGAGCAAAAGGGCTCCAATTCCTTCTCCTTTCTATTAGGAAATATGGCTGCCTGTACATTATCATTTAAGGGTCTGGTGTTTATCACCTCTGCACCCACCACTTCCCCTCTTGCCCCATTTACTTTCAAGGAGGTCTGAAATGCACTAACCCTATATCGGTGGGATGAGAGAGGAAGTGCCCATACCTAGTGGTTGTTCGTTCTATCGGGCACAAAAAGGAACAAGAAGAAATGGAGGAAGAATTAATTTATTTAATAATAGGCTCCCGCTTTGACTAATCCCATTTGGGTTGGGGTCGTCTTATCCATATATTAATGAGTGGAAAGGGCCTACTCTTACTATTTCAGGCTCGGCCACTTCAAACTTTGAGATAGGGCCATGATGTGTTGGTCAAACCATTTATTCTCTTTTCGGGCTTCACTCTATTAATAAGTCAATTTTCAACTTCTCATTTCAGCCCGTGTATTATCCGAAGGGCCCTCATAGATCAACTAATAAAAGGTTTTACTTATTAATATCGCTATTATATAGGAGGGGCGAAATGAAAGTAGAGTTGTTAATACATGTATAAGAGACCCCAATTCATAAGTTCAAGCTGGCACATTCACCTTATCGCATGTGGGGATTTGATTTGGTTGGTCAAGTGCATAGTTGGAGGTTTGAGTAAGCATGATTCATTTGATCAATCCGGCCCACCCACCTCTTGTGATTTAAGCGGGGCATAGAAGTGAGACAGCCCTACCCTCTATTAACCCCAAGTGATGAGCTATAAATAGGAATAATTGGGTCTAATCCCTCCAGGCATGAAACTACATGCCCTTTATCATTAATTCAAGGTATGTCCTATTAATTATTAGAGTGGTCGAGTCACTTATTCACAAAAATGTTAACTTGGCCCCCCCTTCTATCGATCCATTAGGGTGAGCGAGTGCTAGAAACCTACCATGTCATCCCTTATTAAATGGATGGGGTGTAGTCATTTTTTGGGGAAGATGGGTATCACCTACTCAACCCTGTGTCATAGTAAGCAATCGTAAATAGATTTCCATTATTCATTCGACAGCATTTCCTATGGAATTCTAGCCCCCCTTGGGCAACCTATCCCTTCCCCATTCAAATGGGTTTTTCCAACCTATCAAATGAAGCTCCCCCCACCCATTTCTATAGAATAATTTTGTGATTCATGGTTGCTTTAGTGTTGCCTCTCTCTATACAGGAAATACGTTCATTCAATGATTTTATTGGAATTCGACAGATCAATATTCAATATATCCATCCACAAAAAAATTGGACTTAATCGGGGGATCGACTACTACTGCTTTCTAGGATTTTGTATCTAATCCTGGGGCTTTGAATAGTGCTTTTTTACGGGTTTATTATTAAGGGTAGGCCCTACTATTATTAATTGCTAGCTCATTACTATTACCATCTGAGGAGCCTTATATAACCTGCTAATAAGGTTCGAAGATCCACCCTATACTCACCCATTATCAGATACTACAGAACCCAACTCCTTACATCAATAGATCACAACATTTAGCCTCGATATGCTTATCTATTCTAGCTATTCCATCTAAAGGGATAGACCCTCCCTCTATTTCTTGGTTGGCATTTGAGAAGCTGGTGGGTGGGTTGGATTGGAGCAGTTTGGTACTAGTAGTGTTGGGTGCTCTATTCCATCAATCCATAAGGGAGGGGTTCGATATAGTAGAGTCTTATCATGATGGAGGAGTCTACTAAATCTATGGTTAATGCCATCGGATGTGTATCAAATAAAAAATCCCTAATGGAAGAGTCTGTTGAAGCTTTCACCTTCTTCCCCAATGAAAGAGTTTGATCCTCTCGATATCAATAGTGGGAAAATCACTTCCCTGGGACAACCGCATCCCTTTATCGATCACTCTTCCCCCCTCCACCATTCCCTCTTTTCATGACTTCGAATTGATGGAGCTCCATCTCTTTGAATAGTGGGGATTGTATGACCGATCGTAACATTCTATTCCAATAGTAGGGAGTGCATGACCAATATCCAACATACCCCTCTTCCAAATTGGTCCAATCTTGCCCCTAACCAATAAATGGGAATCTATGAGGACCCTTGTGCCCCGATTAATTCATTAATATATAATAAAAGGGATTGACTTCTAACAGATGATTGGTCAGACAATGGGTGGGTTATTTGATAAAAAAGCACCATTGAATAGAAAAGGGTAGGATAGTATGGATTAGCGAGTAAGAAACTATCCTTCTCTATTGGATTGGGTTGGATAGGGTAGTCTAAACTATCCCTTTCTTGGTAGGTGGGTTGGATAGGGCTACCTATAAGTAGAAACTACCCCAACAATTGCTCCAATGGGGAAATCGAACAGAAACCACTCTGAAGCATGTTTCTCAAGTTGCCATTTTTTTGTTGGATATAGCTACAGAAGCGACTATTGGGAATTTCACTAATAAGGTTGATCAAGAATTCATGGATTGTAAAACTTGCTATTCCATCCTGAGATGCCTCACCATTCTAGTATAGGTGTCATTTCTCTTGAATAGTCGCCCCTAATTACTTAATCTGTGGTGAGTAAGTAACTAAGGAATGTTGAAAGGTAAGTATGGGGGTCGGTAGAATATAATGAACCGGGCTTGGTCGTTGGAGCCTGCTTTCGCCATATGGATGGCTATAGATATTTCTCCATTGCTCTTGGTGGGATGAGAATGAATAGGTAGGTCTATGTGTGGCTCCTTAAGGTTCATACATCATTTATGCAACCAGTTTTTTTTAGAGGCTAGTTATTTATTGGAAAACAGGAGATATAGATATAGATATAGATATAGATATAGATATAGATGTATATATATATATATATATATAGATATAGATATAGATATATTCCCAACATCCTATACTCCTCACCCTTACCATACTACTTACTCTTAAAAGCATCTCGTTACATGCCTCAAAAAAAAATTCCTCCTTTTTTTGGGAAACTCTACCAATTCCTTAACTGTAGGGCTAGGGCTTTTTATTATAACTCACATTCAATCAATTTATTTTAAATGGATGGGAATTTTTTCTTGAACTAGTAGATACGCAGGCATTCTTCTCCACGAAAAGAATGAGATTTGCCTTCTAAATAATATCTTAAAAGCTTCGAAGCTTTTAAGATCATTCTAAGGTTCCTCAGAATTGATTAGCTTTGCCATCTCCTAGAAGAGTGTGAAAGATATTCCATAGATCAAGGGTGCACCTCGGGTGGAATGATCCTCTTACCGGCTCTGGGGCTACCCTCTCAGAGAGGCGATGCTCTCTCTTTTTAAAAGGGGTTGCTGCACCTCATTAGAAAGTTCCAATCGGGTAGATCTAATCGAATGGACGCAACCCTTCCACTTCATGGATTCGCTGGTTTTCTGTTGTTATCCCTCACAGAACGTGTATCGGCGGGGCAGAGGGAAATATTGAATAGATAGAACAGCATTTTAAGAGGTTGCAGCGCTCTTTAAAAAGGGGGTACCCGGGCCCTGTACACGCCACACGCCCGTCACGTACGGGAATGAGTTGGTTTCGCCCGAAGCATCAGACCAAGAATCACCTTTGAAAGGGATTAAAAAGGCCGTATGATGTGAGAATGTCAAAAACAGTAAGCGGAAGCCAACCCTTATTCAACAATAGAGCTTAGGTACCGATTTCCAGCTCTCCCTCGACTAAGGATGGAGAAAATCGGCCACCGGAGAGGTAGATCATGTCCTATCCCTTCATCTTTAGCAGCTTAAACAACAGAGAGGCGCCGGGAAGGAATATGTGGAGAGAAGGGGTAGTGTGTTGATACATAGCTCTTTCCCTACACTATTAGTAGGAATGACTTCAAGCTTCAACTTCAAATAGTAGGGCAAGCTTCTTTATTAAATTAGAATTAGGCAAAGCTTCTCCTCCTATTGGTCGGGCCTCCAACCCAAAGTTTATTGACCAAATCAATTCAAGAGTTGCTTGAAATGGAAGGTGCATCCATCCCCAAGAAAATTTGCCTTCTCGACTCCTCTTTCTTGAATTGGAGGCTCTCTATAGAAATAAGATGCCCTCAATAAATCCACTCTCGTAGTAGATAGCTAATGGTAGATAGGCCACTTTCAATTAATGTGAATATAAGCTTGTATTTGAAACTTTCATTTGTATTCGTTTCCCAATCAAAGGTATAAATTTGAGGCCAATGAACGATAGAAGGCCTTATCATCTTATTACGAATAGAAGCCCCAAACTAGAGTGCTATTATATACATGTTAGCTCCTATCGATAAAATGGTAGGCCTTGAATTGATAGACTCTTATTCGAATAGAAGGTTTCAAAGGCGAGGGCACTCATGGCCTTAAAATAAGGGTTCCCCAATAAAAGTCTTGCAATGAATATAGTTTGATGGGAATAGTCTTAAACTATATTTATAGATTTCTTCTTGTTCGGGTTTCTAGCTCGCTTTCCCTTCCAGTTGAAAATCCCCACCTACAAGGTTCCAGAAAACAAAGGTTCCCACCCTCATAAGAGTAATAGTAGAAAGATTTGTTGGAGGCCTTACTTCTTATTTGAATAGAAGATTTCAGGCTTCTCAAAACAAAAAACCTTCTATTCTTTGCTAATCCATCATTTTGAATCTTGCTTCTCTAGCAGGGGCATCTTCCATCTTCAATGGTCGCAACTTTAATGTAGAAGCTTGAAGAATGGCCATCTCGAATAGAATCTTGCAGTTGGAAGGAAAAGTTTGTTAGAAATGGCCAACCTTAAATAGAAAGTAGCTTTCCCTTTAATAGAATAGATTGCCTGCCCTCAAGATTGGAATTCAAGAGAATGCGGTTTCCCCTATTGGAGACTCTAAACAAAATTTTCAAGCTTCATGCCCTTTCTTTTGAGCATTAACTCCTATATACGTGTTAACAGCTCCCCACCTACTATTATGCTTTCCCACCCAACCCCCATTAACTAATAGATGTGCATTTATTATATTCGAGGTCCGCCCGCGCTCATAAGTAAACATACTAATGGTCGATCCCTCTCTCTATGTCGGTATGAACCAATGCTACGATTAGTGGCATATCCTACGATGACATATCCTACTATCCCTACTATTCCATGTGCTCCCCCTCAACCTCCCCCTCAAGTGATGCTTTTATCGAGAAACTTAAGCCCTATCAATAAACTGATCCCTTTATTAATGAACTGGAGAGGAGGAAATAATTAGTAGGTGTCTCTTCCCTCTATGATTCTCTTAATGGTGTCACCTCAATCAAAGGTAATCATAAGGGGGTCTGACATCTGGATCAAATCACTCTCAAAAAAATGTCACTCGAAATAATGGCATTTTTCGCTGTTGTTGATACGTATATAAAACGACTCCCAAAATGAGAAGAGCGGAGTTGTTGCTAATACGTATATAAGAGACTCGACTCGGCCTGGCTCTCTTTTTCAACAAGGGCCCTTTCAAAATAAAAGCCAGCCCATTTTGAGCCCTTTTAAAGCGTATATAAAACGACCTTAAAGAAATGGAGGGGAGAGCTCCGTTGGAGTTTTTTAAAGGGCTATAACGGAGCAAATCAAATCAAAACTTTAAGGCTCGCGCCCTCAATAAAAATTCATGGTTTCCCCAACCCCTGTATATTTCAAGCGACCATCTCTATGCAGCGACGGCGAACTAATGGATAGAGAAGAGGAGCAGGGGGCACAGCTTGCTCATAGTGCAAGTTCCACTTGTCCATTGCCCTCTCTGTTTTAAAAGGCCTACATATTTGTTTGCCAACTTCTTCGTAGATAATCCAATTTTTTAAATTATGGATTAATGGATCCATTAGGGATAGGGATCCTTATGTCGAAGGGATTAATCTTTTCAATCCCAATCAATTCAATTTAGATCTATTGAATTTTTTGAATTGGAAAAAAAAAATACGTTATTTATTTGAATAAAATAAGATTTCGACATGAAGTTTTTCTATATTGCTACCTGATATATCTAATATTCCATCTCCCATAAATAAAGGGGATCCTACGTCTTCCAGAACAGCAAGTAGAAGGTTCTTATTCGTACGAATTCCACCTTGTTCCAAGAAAAATGACATCATACAGGCGTGTGTTGGAATGCCTTCTAATGCTAATTAAGAGCTTTTTCAAGAGCTTAAAAGCCTTTAATTTTGGCAGAGGGAAAAGCATCCCCCCAATTCTAGAAATCAAGGTTGAGCGTTGTGTTCACGTAATAACACGAAAATGAAAAATCCCTTTCCAACAAATAATAATAGTAGGGGGTGGATACTTGAAATTCCTTGCCCCGCACCCAAATGTTGTGTTCACGTAATATAAGGTCTGGGTCTGAAAATTCAAAATCCTGAGCAATAATTGAGACTTGGTTTTGGTTGCTCAAAACTGGCATCCTAGGTGATCCACTCACTCGTAATGGGATGATAATGCGCATTGGTACCCAAGGGGCCCTAGACATAGCCAGTGACACACCCGAAACTTCTTTCTCGATTATTGCCCCCAGCCCAACCAGCCTGAACCCGCCAAACCCTTCATGGGGTAAGAAAAATTTTTGCTAGGGGGAAGTAATTTTTTGTTGGGGGGAGTCCATTTTTGCAGGGGAGAGTCCGTGGATATAGCCCCACAAAAATTCAATAACCCACCCCACCCTTTCTTCAAGTCTTGAAAATGGAAGAAGCTCTCTACTATTGATTAAATTTGGAACCAACCTACTAGATAATAGTGAGTCGATCCCTACCATTAATCAAGGGTGAGCATAGTTTCGGTTCAAAAAATACACTACCCCCATAGAAAGTAAAGGAGTTCAAGCGACTCGATTCTATAGAAAGGGGAGTGATTACTTACTGACCGAACAACTTTCTTTTGAGAACGCACAATTAATTAATAGTAGGGCAGCCCTTATTGAATAGTAGAAATAAGGCCAGTTCTTGAATCTAGTCATACTGGTAATTCGGTTGAATGCCTTTTTATATCACTCAAAGTTGAGTGCCTTTATATCATAGGTTAGGCACCAGATTTCTATGGAAAAGGGGTCGGTGAGCTATGCATCGAAATATATTGGGTATATAATGGTTGTCTCTCCTTTTCCCCTTCATTAAATGGTAGGGTGAGCCACGCTCTCAATCATCTATTCATAATGGGTAGAGTCTGCTACTACATAGGTAATATATCTCCCTCGACCCTTGTTGTAATAGTAGGGACATCCTCTCAAGCATCTCCTCCATCTAATGACTAAGGGCCCCATTCAACTCCCCTTATTACAATAGTAGGCCCCTGCTCCCCTACCATTAGAATATTTCGATGCATCAATGACTTGATGTCTCCGATCCATGGGATAGGAAGTGCATGGATGACCTCATCCATCCAATAGCCTGAGGCCCCTTATCCATATTTGGGGTGGAGAAGAGGAAAGTGTTTTAGCTCAAATAGTAACAAGCCCAACTACAGCCTAGGGAATGATGGCACGGGTATTCCACTACCTAAAGTGTGTCCTCTCATGGTAGCCAGTAGCCAGATCTCTATAAATGAGAACATGCCTTCCTTCGCGACACTTAGGAGCTCCTCTCTTAATAAAATCAGCTTGCGGTTATTAAGGAGAGAGGGCTCTGATACCATATTGGGAAGACTCAGTCATTATTCAAGCTTCATATTAAACTGCAATTTATAATGTTTTACACCACCATGATTAGCATTCTTGGATAAGTGAGAATCGCTTATTTCACTAACAACCTCTCCATTCTAACCTTTCATATTCAGTAGCATTCTCTCGCAATTGAAGAGTGGATCCGAGTCGATTTCGGGTCAAATCGAATGTTGAGAGAGAATAAAAAGTGAATCCGAGCAGCCGTCGACTCCATATTCAGGGGTCCAGTCGGGTTATAAAGCTGTCTAAAACTGCACCATGGATAGCTTAGTTTTTTAAAGAGCCTAACTAACTAACCAAAAAGCCATTGATAAGAGCTCTCTCAATAAATTCGGATTCTCTCGATTTTAGGATCTATCACAGGAGTCAAGCGATCTTTAAAGCGACCTTGACATCAGGGAGATAGCGGTCTTGATGAAGAGGTGGTAAGCACTCTTAAGATGATTCGAAAGGGTTCGGTTATGAATTTCAAGCTCGACCCCCTCTATTTATTATTAAAGCTAACTATGAAAATCCTATATAAGAGAGAGATAAAAAAGAGGTTGTCCTTTTAAATTAAAATAGAGAGCATCTCATCTAAAGTGTCTCTGTTTTAAAAGGGCATACTACATATGAATCAACACCTATTAATTAAGCCTTGACCGCCCTCGACCTCCCGATCCATCTCTTCCGATCCTTTCTTTCTGGGTCGAGTACTCTCCCATCTTTCAAGCTATCTCCTTATCCGAAAATCGACTGAAAACCTTAATGAATGCTTTTCCATATATATAAATTAGCTTTAACCTTTTAAGAGCCCTTTTAAAACAGAGAGGAGAGAGCGGAGGCTTTTAAGATTAGAGAGCTCTCCTCTCCTCTCTATTGTGAGGTAAGGTAAGGGGTCAGTTTTTAATGCGCAAGAGAATAGATCCAGCCGCCTTATGATCGATCGAACCTTTAATATAACCCTTCCATGACATACCAGTAGGGCGGATCGAACCTTTAATATAGCCCTCCCTTCCATGACATACGGAATAGCATTGGAATCACCTTCTCTCGCTTGCTTTTGTAAGGGTGACTAACGAAACAAGAGAGGGACAAATCAAAAGCTATCTTTCACCCCTCCCCTCAAAAAAGCGGAAACCATCCATAACGAATATTTAAGGCCTTCTCCCGCTCTTAAGATATTCCCTTATCCCACTCGACCCTAGAAAGACCCTTAAAGTAGGTTAATGCCTTTTGATTCATTTAGGGGGCTGCCTTTTTAATATAATACTTTTAAAGGGCGGGCAGGGCATCCTCTCTATTTTAAAAGGATCTCCTAAGATAAGAGCGGGCTCTTAAAGTTGTTAATACGTATATAAGACCTATCCAATAGACAACTGGGGCCGTATGGGATTTTCTATGCCGAGCGAGGCCTTTTAAGATTATTCCCTCTCGCTTTATAATAAAGCGCTCTTGAGTTTGAGAAAAGCTCTCTATCCTCATTTAAAGCGTTTAAGAGCCTCTCTATCATCAAAAGAGCTCTCTATGATCGGCTTTTAAATATAACTGGAAGCGACCAAAAAAAATGTAAAAAAAATGGACTTTTAAGACCTCTACCTCTTTTAATAGGGAGAGATAGGGAGAGGGCCTCTTTAAAAGGACAGCGAACCGATGATTTTCCAATGTCAGAGTGGAGGGCCTCGCCCTCTTTAATATAAGGCGATCGCTCTCCTCTCGTCCATTTTGAAAGGGGCGGGGCTGGTGAGAAAGGCCCACTACTCCAGTAATAATAAAAACTCGCACCTCTCTATTTTAAAAAAGATTGAATGGGCCTCTTGTGGTTATTTTCTGTGTCCTTAATTGAATGGGTTGTCACGCCACAGAAAACAACTAATTCACAAGCAGAATTACAGGCTATGGTAAACCTGCCTCTTTGATTTGGGAAAAGATTCGTCTTAATAGACTCTTGACAGACCAAAATGGGTAAGGAAACCCCGGAGGTGAGCCTAAAGATTTAACAATTTAAGCTCATGCTCTTCCAGATTTAATTCAATTTTCTTGACCAAGCATTGCTAATAACAGTTCAATTATGCTTTATACGTATGACCGGTGCCTTAATCACTCTCCTCTTCCTATCTAAAAGGTTGAGTGCTTATCCCTATCCCCATAGAAACGGGGCTCTCTCAGATTATATAGAGAGCGGTGCCTTAGAATTAAAAGCTCCTTTCTAAATGATAACGGGGAGGGCGGGGCTGGATTGGTTATAAACACCTTTAAAAGCTCCCGAAGGCAGGGAATCCTACCCATCTCTAAGTTCTTCCCTACTCCAACAGCCTCTTAGTGAATCTGAGTTCCTAATAGCCATGAAGCCACTTCGTTATGAATGAGAAGGAGGCTTTTTGGATAATAGGTGGGGTGAGGCATTCACCTCGGACTTTGGAGACTTAGCGAACTGAACTACACCTTATAGAGTAGCGCGTGTGAGTAGGAAGAATAGAGCCCGTATTATATTATATTATATTATATTATATTATATTATATTATAGTGGAGAGGCCAACATAAGCATTCGCTCCTGACTGAACTAGATTTCAAAACCCGGTTCGATCTACTCCATGGAGATAATCCACCCGATTCATAGATTTTCGACCTTAGGATTAAGAGACCCTTTCAGTTTTAAAGCAACCAAGGCAAGGCTTTTAAAGTATAGCCTTTATTAGCCCTGGCTTTTACCCTTCTAAATGGTGGGGGAGGGGGGAGGAGAGGTAAGGCTTTTAAAAGCTTCTTATGCCACCTCTTAAGATTAAAGGAGTATCTGGAGTGAAGCTTTTAGAAATTCCCTCTATAGTTGAGCGTGCATGCTCATCTATTTGATGGTTGTTCTTACGGATCCGGTTTTGTTGAAGAAGGAAAGAACGGGAACAACTATCTATTCTTCCCCCCCCGAGCTAGTCACTAGGGCCTTCCTTTTAAAAGCCGAGGGGGCTGGAGCAGATATTTCTCCAACTCATAGAGCGTTTTTATTTTTCAAATAGCTCAGCTCCATTCGAAAAATCTTTTCCTTCTTAAAGGCTCTCTATCTACAATTGGTATAAGAGCCTGATAAGGGAACCTGGCTCTGATACCAATTGTTATTCTTATAATGGCACTGAGAGGGGGGGTGAATCAGTGTAGTTCTTTAAACTTAAATTCATAGCTCTTAAAATTGAAATAATGAAACCTTAAAACCAGATAAAGAAAGTATCACAAGATATCATCACACAACACAAGATTTAATGAGGTTCACCAATTTGGCTACTCCTCAAGAATGATTGCTTAGACTACCATCCAAATCCAGCCTTTGCAAAGCACCAACTTTACAATCAATTTACTAGTACCCATTGGAAGGAGCACCAACCCCTGATTTATCTACATCAACAGAAAGGAGCACCAACCCCTGATTTACCAGCACCAACTAGAAGGAGCACCAACCCCTGATGCCAAGCTGCAACCTGGACTTCAATTTGAATCTAGAAGCTTAACAAAACAAATACCTTCGCTTTTACAATACCTTGACTGGTCTATTGCTTACCCAATCTCTCTCACTGTTTACAGAATAGACACATCTTCTGCGATCTACAGCTACACTTTGCCTTCTTTGAGTCACTTCTCTATGCACCCTCTGTGCACTGTCTTCATGCACTCTGCGCCCTTACAGCTGCACTTTGTGTTTGTCTTCACCCTTTGCACTCTCTATGCCTTATGCTTTCTCTACGCAATCACATCCGCACTTGGTCGAATTTCAACTCTTCGCTCACTTTGCGCACTTCACCATCATCTCACCACTTATACGCTTTCTGCACTCTTATGGCCACATCTCACACTTCGATGCACATTCGATGACTTCTTCAACTCCATCATAATTTTCCAAACAACCCTCCTTTTATAACAACATTTTCATGATGAAAACCCTAATCTTAGTCGGCTTGCATAACAACTGAAAACCTTAATTTTAGTCGGTTGTCATCGGTATTCGTCGGCTTCAACTCAACCATGAAAATACATGTCACGATATCGTGACACTTTTTTCTCTCTCCTCTTTCTCTTTGGTTTGGCCCGCGAAAATTCAACATGTCGCGATTTGACGACACTTTTTTTCTCTCTCCTCTTTCTCTTTTCTTTGGCCCACAAAACTACATGTCACGATATCGCCACACTTTTTTCCCTCTCCTCTTTCTCTTTGCCTTGATCCGCGAAAATGCAACATGTCGCGATATCGTGACACTTTTTCTCTCTCCTCTTTTTCTTTGCTTAGGCCCGTGAAAATACAACATGTCGCGATATCGCGACACTTTCGCCTCTGTATACTTCATATTTCCTTTTGTCACGAAATTGTGACACTTCTACCTTCGAAGTCTTCTTCTCTGCTTTTGTCATGAAATCGTGACACTTCTTCTTTCTCTTCCTTCCTGCCCTTTCTGAGTCGTAAAAATGCGACATGTTGCAAAATTGTGATACTTTTCCAACTTACTTTCTCTCTCCTATTTTAGTCACGAAAATACGACATGTCACGAAATCGTGACACTTTTCCAACTTACTTTCTCTCTCCTATTTTAGTCGTGAAAATGTGACATGTCACGAAATCATGACACTTTTCCAACTTACTTTCTCTCTCTTATTTTAGTCATGAAAATGCGACATGTCGTGAAATCGTGACACTTTTCCAACTTACTTTCTCTCTCCTATTTTAGTCACGAAAATGTGATGTCGTGAAATCGCAACACTTTTATTACTTGTTCTCTTTCTTCAAACTTATCGTGAAATCGTAACACTTTTTCCTGCTTTCTCTTTCTCTTCCAAAATGTCATGAAATCGCGATAGTTTTTCCACTTGCCTTTTTCTCTTCCAACATGTCGTGAAATCATGACAGTTTTTCCACTTGCCTTTTTCTCTTCCAACATGTCACAAAATCGCGATAGTTTTTCCACTTGCTTTTTTCTCTTCCAACATGTCGTGAAATCATGACAGTTTTTCCACTTGCCTTTTTCTCTTCCAACATGTCGCAAAATCGTGACAGTTTTTCTTGCTTTTTCTCTCTCTTCCAACATGTCATGAAATCACGACAGTTTGTCCTGCTTTTTCTCTCTCTTCCAACATGTCGCAAAATTGCAACAGTTTTTCCAACTTTTTCTCTCTCTTCCAACATGTCACAAAATCACGACAGTTTTTCTTGCCTGTTGTATATGTCATGATATCGCGACACTTTTTTTACTTGTCTTTTTCTTTGATCTTTTGCAAATGGGCCACTTTGGTCTTCTTGGAAACTCACTGTACATACTCTGAATAACCCTTGAAATCATGTCTTCTGCATCTGAATCACTTTTGAACTTTCTATCCACTGCATCAACAGATCTATCTGACTGTGTTGACAACAATGACAATATTGTTGCTACACCTTTCTCAACAATCTCCCCCTTTGGAATTTTTGGCAACACATGTGCAATTTCCTGTAACTCTTCTCCCCCTTTGACAATAATACCAAAGGGCTACTGTAGACTCCCCCTGAGTCCATGCACATCATTCTCAGGCATAATTAATTACACTTAGAAAAAATCATGAACATGAGCAAATAGATAATCAAATACTTAAATGCTCCCTTTGAGAATGTGATTCCTATAGCTAGTCAATTCTTGGAAAGTGTGACCACTCCCAATTTATTGCGAAGGTACTCAAAAAATTCCTTGGGCAATGGTTTTGTGAAGATATCTGCTACTTGCTTTGTAGTTGGAACAAAATCCAACTTAACCTCACCTTCTACAACTTTCTCTTTCAAAAATTTATACCTGATAGCAATGTGTTTTGTGCGTGAATGCATGACTGGATTCTTGGAGATGTTAATGGCACTGGTGTTATCACACTTAACTGATATTGGCTCACTAAAGCAAATACCAAGATCTTTCAGGGTTTGTTTCATCCACAATACCTGCGTACAACATGTTGTCGCTGCAATATATTCTACTTGTGCTGTTGATAAAGAAACTGACTCTTGTTTCTTCCTATGCTACACGACCAATCTATCTCCAATATAGAATGTACTTTCATTGGTACTCTTTTTGTCATCGACACCTCCTGCCCAATCTGCATCTAAATATGAAATAAGGGTGAAGTCTTTATCTTTTGGATACCATAACCCATATTCCATAGTACCCTTGAGGTACATAAGGGTGAAAAGGGCTTGTTGCAAATCTGCTTAACAAGATCACATAGAACTTATCCAATCTCATAGAATCATAAAGAGAATTGTTAGAGACTCTATATGTTCTATTCTCAAATCTCAATCTCAACTCAAATCAAGAAAATAGAATAGTTTATTTATTTTATGGAACTTGAACAACCACATGCATCCAATCACTTGACTAGGCTCAAAAAACTCTACTCAACCAATCACCTCAATGAACAACCCTTTATCACAAATCCTAGTCGAAGCATGTATCAACCAACTCAAAAAAATTTCAACAATGATCAACCACAAATATCACATAACAATGATACTCATGTTTTTATCAAACCCTAACTCAAGTTTTTCACACAACTAATGGCTTCAACAATAATGCTTATAAAACAAGGTTTAATAACAACTCTCAAACCAAAAAACTTTGAAGCATTAAACCAATCACTTTCGAAAAAGAAACCACAATCAATCCTTTTCACTCCTATCACATGAGTCTCCTTGGGATTAGCCTGAAATCGTGCTACCATGCATACTATGCTCAAAATGCCTATTTCAAGCCATATATCTTCAACTTACAAACCAAGTTGGGATCATCACCAAGCTAGAAACCATCTGGATGCTCAATATAAACCTCTTCTTCAAGCTTCCCATTCAAAAACGCTAATTTCACATCTGTCAAAAAAAATTGCCAAGTGACTCACACTTGTACCAACTTTTGTCCAACACTGTACCAACACTACAATTTTACTGCCAACTCTGTGCAAGCACCAAACACTGTACCACAACACCAACCAAATCCTTTTTTACATTTTCAACTTGGTCTATGTTTTCTACAGTCACCGCTAGTCACACCTTACTTTCAACTGCTCGAATCAGGAGAAAACATTTTGTCAAACACTTCATGACCAACTATAGTTCACCTTACTCAAACTCATACTTCTGGACCTCAGATAGGTATGATTCACAGAACAAAGTTGCTCATATTGATGAGCTAAACATGAATCATGAGCTAAACATGAATCAATAATCAGACTTCAATATTTTTCACCACAGTGTCATAATAGATCTAACAATCTTCACGTCAATGTGTAGTTCAAGTACATACTGCTTTTATCGAAACACATATATGCGTCTAGGGTGACATTCTTTCACTAACCAAATTATCTGAACTGTTATAATCCTTAACTTTGGACAGTGGCAGTAAGAACCATCACCAGTACAACAATGACATATAGCAGTACTACCAATAATGACAACTCTCAATTTAATCACAACCCTTCACGGCACTTCCACAAACAACTACATGAACTAAAAACACACTTCGAAAACTATACGAAAATTTTCCTAACTACTTGCCTTTCATCCTCAGGTAATCAAACAAATACATAAGAGCATTAAAATGAAACTTTAATATTGCTCCCCCTGAGGATGTGCTACCTGGAGTTGCTTAGTGTAATAGAGGAGTAGTCTCCTTCAGTCCAAGGAGACACGATTTCCTTTCTTCTATCTTTCTCCAAACTTTCTTGAACTCAAGCTTGGATTTGTCAACTGCATCCCTATTTTGCACCTTTTCATGAACTCGAACATTTCTCTTGTGTGGTTTTCTCTTGTGCATCCTTGAATGATTATTTTCCTTTATTTTATGTACATGATTTATTCCCTTTCTATGTTGCGTTCTTTGCATCTGATGAAATCTACTGTTTTGCTTTAGATTATATACAAAAGTGCTTGGACAAAATCTTGCTATGTGCCCATGACCATTACATTGAAAACATTGTACATAGTGTTCACTCATAAACGTAGATGTATTTCTACCAGCATAACTCTTTGATTTATTATTCAATCCACAATAAGTTGCCTTGTGACCATACTAGTTGCATCTAAAACAATAGCCATTAAAAGTATTATTATGAATAGAGTGAGAGTGATAGAACCTCTTTTGTTGTGGTTGCTTTGCTATAGATCTCCTTTGATATTTTCTTCCTTTTGAAGATTTAGCTTCAAACTTTTCTTGCTTTGATCCTTCAACAGTGAACTTCTTCTTCTCTGCAGAGTTGGAAGATGAAGGTTGTTCAGCTTCATATCCAAAACCACGCTTATCCGTGGAGCTTCTTTGTTGGCTTAGCATTTTATCTAGCAACTCTGTGCTCTTCTCGAATTTGAGATTTGTATTGGCCTCTTCTAGTTGTTTCTTCAATAAAGCAATCTCTTCCTTTTGTTTACAGCAACCAATCTCTTTCCCATTGATCTGTGACCTGAGTGTTTCTTCAATCCTTTTGGACTCTTCTACTTGCAGCTTTAGATCACTAATAATTTTGTTAGATTCCTCTTCACGTTTGCTACATACATCGTCTTGATCATCCAGGCGTGACTTCAAGGCTTCTTCTATTTTCTTGGCTTTTTGAATTTGTAAGAGATCTTCAATATTATCTCCATATTCTTCCAACTTCTTGGACAGTCTTATATTCAACTCTTTACATGCAGTGATCAACTCACCTTCATCACATACTTCAGAATTCACTCCTTCAACCTTTTCTAGTTCAATTTCTCTTCCACAGGAACTGAAACTGATTGAGATGCCCTTTTGGAGGAGGATCTATTCTTATTACCCATTGCATACTAATCCAAGATCAACCGTGATTGATTTAGCCTGATAAGGGAACCTGGATTTGATACCAATTGTTAGTCTTACAATGGCACTGAGAGGTGGGGTGAATCAGTGTAGTTCTTTAAACTTAAATTCATAGCTCTTAAAACTAAAATAATGAAACCTTAAAACTAGATAAAGCAAGTATCACAAGAGATCATCACATAACACAAGATTTAACGAGGTTCACCAATTTGGCTACTCCTCAAGAATGACTTCTTGTACTACCATCCAAATCTAGCCTTTGCAAAGCACCAACTTTAAAATCAATTTACTAGTATCCACTAGAAGGAGCACCAACCCTTGATTTATCTACATCAATAGAAAGGAGCACCAACCCCTGATTTACCAGCACCAACTAGAAGGAGCACCAACCCTTGATGCCAAGCTGCAACCTGAACTTCAATTTGAATCTAGAAGCTTAACAGAACAAATACCTTCGCTTTTACAATACCTTGACTGGTCTATTGCTTACCCAATATCTCTCACTATTTATAGAATAGACACATCTTCTGCGATCTACAACTGCACTTCACCTTCTTTGAGTCGCTTCTCTATGCACCCTTTGTGCACTATCTTTGTGCACTTTGTGAACTTACACTTGCACTTTGCATTCATCTTCGCCCTTTGCACTCTCTGTGCCTTCGGCTTTCTCTGCGCAATGACATCCACACTTGGTCGAATTTCAACTCTTCGCTTACTTTGCGCACTTCACCATCATCTCACCGCTTCTGTGCTTTCTACGCTCTTACGGCCACATCTCACACTTCGACACACATTCGACGACTTCTTCAACTCCATCACAATTTTCCAAACAGCCCTCCTTTTATAACAACATTTTCATGATGAAAACCCAAATCTTAATCGGCTTGCATAACAACTGAAAAGCCTAATTTTAGTCCGTTGTCATCAGTATTCGTCGGATTCAACTCAACCGTGAAAATACAACATGTCGCAATATCGCAACACTTTTTTCTCTCTCCTCTTTCTCTTTGCTTTGGCCCACGAAAATGCAACATGTCACGATATCGCGACACTTTTTTCTCTCTCCTCTTTCTCTTTGCCTTGGCCTGCAAAAATGCAACATGTCGTGATATTGCGACACTTTTTTCTCTCTCCTCTTTTTCTTTGCTTAGGCCCGTGAAAATACATGTCGTGATATTGTGACACTTTCGCCTTCGTATACTTCGTCTTTGCTTTTGTCACAAAATCACGACACTTCTGCCTTCGAAGTCTTCTTCTCTGCTTTTTTTGTGAAATCGTGACACTTCTTCTTTCTCTTCCTTCCTGCCCTTTTTGAGTAGCGAAAATGCGACATGTCGTGAAATCACGACACTTTTCCAACTTACTTTCTCTCTCCTATTTTAGTCACGAAAATGCGACATGTCACGAAATCGTGACACTTTTCCAACTTACTTTCTCTCTCCTATTTTAGTCACAAAAATGTGATGTCATGAAATCGCGACACTTTTCCAACTTACTTTCTCTCTCCTATTTTAGTTGTGAAATCGTGACACTTTTCCAACTTACTTTCTCTCTCCTATTTTAGTTGTGAAATCGTGACACTTTTCCAACTTACTTTCTCTCTCCTATTTTAGTCGCAAAAATGCGGCATGTCACGAAATCGTGACACTTTTCTTACTTGTTCTCTTTCTTCGAACTTGTCGCAAAATTGTGACACTTTTTCCTGCTTTCTCTTTCTCTTCCAACATCTGGTGAAATCATGACAGTTTTTCCACTTGCCTTTTTCTCTTCCAACATATCGCAAAATTACGATAGTTTTTCCACTTGCCTTTTTCTCTTCCAACATGTCACGAAATCACGATAGTTTTTCCTGCTTTTTCTCTCTCTTCCAACATGTCGTGAAATCACAACAGTTTTTCCTGTCTTTTCTTTCTCTTCCAACATGTCGCGAAATTGTGACAGTTTTTCCAGCTTTTTCTCTCTCTTCCAACATGTCGCGAAATCGTGACAGTTTTTCTTGCCTGTTGTACATGTCGCGATATTGCGACATTTTTCTTACTTGTATTTTTCTTTGATATTTTGCAAATGGGCCACTTCGGTATTCTTGGAAACTCACTGTACATACTCTGAATAACCTTTGAACTCTTGTCTTTTGCATCTGAATCACTTTTGAATTTCATGTCCACTGCATCAACAGATCTATCTGACTATGTTGACAACAATGACAATACTGTTGTTGCACCTTGCTCAACATTCCCTACCAATCCAACAAAAGTTGGGGATTAATGAAAACTTCTTGGTCTTGGCCTAACATGGGGCTCAAATGAAGGGGCTAGAATTCCAATCTATTCTATTTATGGAGGGCCAGAACATTCATTCAATAAAGCTTATATTCGAGATGGTCTTTCTTCAAGCTTCTTCATTCAATTCATAATAGTAGCCATTGATTCAAGGTTTGGGGCCTACTTCCACTATCGATTCATTGGGGCTTCCCGACAACAAACCCTTTATTTGGCCCTACTATTAGTGTGGGCATTCCTTTCCAACCTTTGAAGAAGGAGAAGCTAAAGTTATTGCCACTAGCTCGAACAAAAGTGGTTGAAACTTCAATTTAAAGAAATGGGTGGAATAGAATCTCTCTTTCTTGGCTAGGGTCGATAAAATTCAAGTTGGACCTCCTTCCCTTTCTCATTAATTTGTTTTGGCCATTGCATCGAAGAAAGGAGGAAGGGGGGGCGAAGACCCAGTTCGATGACGAAATGATGATAAAGTGGATACGCAAATTTTAAAGAGGCGTTCTCTCCCCTTTATTTGAGTGGGATTATGAGTAAGATCCCCTTGAGGAAGTGAGGGTTCTTTCTGAGTCCCCACATCTGGTGTCCACCACATCCCATTATAATTCTTTGGGTTTTTGATAGTGTGTAAAGTTCTTCAAGATATTTTCCTAATTCTTTTTTCTATTTTGAGTAGCGGTTATCACTTCACTCAAGGTATTGAAATTGATTGATGTTGTTACAAAGAGGAGGGAGAAGTGTGGTTCCCGAGGGCCCCAAGCTTATCGATCCGAGGTGGGAGGGAAAAGCGGGTTAGTAGGGGGAATAGAGAATGCAACTCCAAACAAAGGTTGAACGAGACAAAATAGATGGACTCAATGCAGAGAGGGGAAGGACGTGATAGTGAACCAACTGTGTGGAGGAAGAAAATAGGATGCCTCAAGCTAAGCTTTTTAAAGAGAAGAGCTCGGGGCCCCCATGTTTTGAAAAGGCAAGGGCCCTACAAAGGGCAAATCAAAAGGGGGAGAAGTAATAAGAAATTGATGCATTATTCCTCTCTTTTAAAGCTCTCTATCATAATCTTAAGCTGGTTGGGGAATATAAAAATAAAGTAGAGTAAGGAAGAGATAGAAAGGTCGACCACCCTCTGTCTATTTAAAAGGCAAACAAATTTGTATAATATACATTCCAATGGCCCATATATCCAAAAAACCAAGCATTCTTTCTGAAACGTACAAGATTATTTCACCCAGGACTGTGACTAGGAAGTGCATAATGAGTACTACCATTTATCAGCTTTGCTATTCCATATATAATATGGGATGGCCCTAAATATCGATTGAGTCTTACGATCGGCTCCCAATGAAAGGGGAGAAGGAGAATAATCAACCAAAATGAATAACAAATCACCCCTTTTTCCCTTTTAAATAGTGGGGGGGTCGGTCCAATTTAAAAAATGCCTCTTCGAAAATCCCATAGCACTACCTTCAAAGGGGGTCCAATAGCATGTCACTTCGCGCCCCTCTCTTTTTCGATCAAATCAATCGGGTAGCATTCTATTATAGAGGAACATATGCCTAAAAACAAACTTCGAGGGAATGGATTATTACTATAATGAACTAGGATGGCACCAAGGCATAATCAATTTGAAAAGGCCCCTTTCTCTATCTATAATCATCTTTATCTTTCTTGTGTCGTCAATGCAGAGCTCTTTAAGGCCCCATAGTCATGTCTGCTATTTCCCCTCTCGTTTCCCCCTCCATCCAATCCACTTCATTGATAAAATGAAAGGGTGGGGGGGCTTTAGGGTGGGCATGAAGAAGTGGAGAGAATATTTAAGTTGCTTGACCCATCCTCCCGAGTCAAGGGATTCTTTCCCGGGTCCTGGCTTGCGCCTCTCCAAATAGCTCACTCTCGTTTCGGTGGAGTGGCTAACCTCTCTATTTTAAGCCGTGGTGGGTTCCATCCATGACTTTGGGCCCTCATTAAAAAACTCCAGTGTGTCTGGCTCCTCACTGGCTCTTCCATCTCTCCGGTTTCATTTCAGACCATTTTTGGTGCATTCGTGTTTATGTGCTGCGAAGATAGCGTGTGGTTCATGATTCCCATGTATTGAGCCAGTTGGATCTGGAATGTCCGGAATAAGGGAATGGACGGCGTTTTTTGATGGTCCCGAGTGTAGTGGTAAGTTGTCAATCAGTGGTCTGCTGTCGGCTTTCAAAGGTATGTGGGATTGTGGGAGTGTCTGCCAAGGATTCTATTAAGCTCGTTCGATTCCCCTCTATTTTATTAAAGGGCGACTGGGGTCGTAAGCTTTTACCTCTGGAGTTATGGAAATATGTATTAGCGAGAGTGATGGTCTGTCACACTCCTTATTAATCCAAAAGGTCCTCTCTCTATCCCTATCTAAGCTCCTCTTCGATTCTGGAGCGGTTGGGGTTGGCAACAAAGAAACACCACCCACCCCACCCCACACTTAGAGAGGAGAGGAGAGCTCTTTTAAGGCCGATCTGTGTTTCTGCAGCTTCGATGATTCCTGGGCGGGTGGCAGCAGCAGGTTTAATCATAGCTATGGTGGTATGCAATAGATTAGGGCAGGCCGCCGACCCTGTACCCCCCTTTCAAAGGCCATGTAGGGCAAAAGACGATCCTAGACCCCGCCGTTTTAAAGAGGAGTGGCGAACCGATTGAGATTAGCGGAATAAAGGGTTTAGTGAATGGAAGCCTCTGTGTATTCAGATACTTACTAGCACGAGCATCCATCTGATTGAAGGGAAAGCCAGTTCCCCCCTTTCCCAGTCCCCTTTTCAAAGCTTAAGAGAGAGAGCTCGCATTCGGCTTGTAAAAGTGGGGGAGTCTATCACATACATTTTAATATTATGATAACCGATAATACACATATTAATCAAAGGAGGTATCCAATCCACTTCTCTCACTCAACATCAATGAAGGCACAAATTGATTTAATCAACTCAATGGAAGTTTCACATGCATCATAACTCTATCTCTCCCTTTTATAGATAATAATTTCTACACCAAGCTATAACTATTAGTTCGCACCTGCGTGCACATGAGTAGATAATTGTCCTCTTCTGTAGCCCCGAGAGAGTGGAAAATGTGACTCTTGTTGGGAGATAACTCGAAGAAATGGAAACCTTGATTCGAGGAGTTGGTTGGGCCTTCACTTCAAGAATGGGATGGGCCCGGCATGGGATGGATCCCTTCTAGGAATAGGAGGGAGGCCTTCACTCATTGATAGGAAGGATTGGCCACAGAAAAAGAGAAGAAACTAGCTCGAGAAGTGTAAACCCTAATTCGAGTAATAATACACTCTTTGGTTGTACAGATGCGATGTTGATGGAGTGTGCTACTTAGATAAGAATGTTGTTGGTTGGTCACTCTATAGATGTTGATGGTGGCACTAGTAAACTACCATATCCATTGTTTCTTGGGTGGGGTTTACCCTATCAAGAAAAGGAGGGAGGCCCGAGGCGGAATCCATATGAGAGGGGAAGGAAAACATTACATGAACTGGGGACGAAATGTTGAAACCTGACTAGTGGGTAGGCTCAAATATCTCTTATCGGGATTGATCTATCGAGTAAGGGGAAGAAGGGCTTTCCCCTCATTAATAATAATTAGAGCCCTAGACTTCCCCATCTATTATTATTTAAGGTTGGGCGCTCAGTATTAGTAAACAAATATTTTGGTCCTTTGATGCAAGCCTTTGATTAATGGTAGGGTGCCAACTACAGTTAAGGTTTCTGTTCACCAGCATTAGTGAGTTTGTAACCCTGATTCCCTTTTGACATAACGAATAGTGCCTTCTCTGGTCTCACTTTCGGATAGAGGAGGTGGGCGAAGATCCCCAAATAATAATACTAGGATGGGAAGGTCACTTTAATTAATAAAACACGTGCTTAAACAAGTTTTACTAAGGGATTGTGTGGGATTAGAGAGAGAGAGCGGGAGAGAGAGAGAGAGAGAGAGAGAGAGACAAATATATTTCTTGATTAAAAGGAGAGAGGGAGAGAAAAAGAGGGACAAAGATCTTTCTTGATTAAAAGGGAGAGATCTCCCCCCCTCTCTCTCTCTCTCTCCCATCTCTCTCTCTCTCTCATACCTCTTCTAAATGGTTGCTTCCATATTTGACTTGTAAGTGTTCTTCTTTTGTAGTATGTGAGGCCTTTACTTTTTGAAGTAGGTTCACTAGATTCTCAAAGCTTGTTGTTTGCTTAGTCATTGTTAGTGTAGGTAGAAAAACATTTTACTTAGATGTGAGTGATTTGAAAATAATAAGAACTAACATTTCATCAAATACCCGAGTTCCTAGTGCTTGCAATGATGTTCACAATTCTGCTATTCTCCTCATGAATGCTTCTAACTTTTCTCTATTTTTCATCTTTAGAAAATTGAGATGACTTTGGAGGAATAAAATATTTTGATTCTTAGCTTAAAATATTATCTTCAAATTATCTTCAAAGTCATCTCAATTGTCTAAAGATGAAAAATAGAGAAAAGTTAGAAGCGTTCATGAGGAGAAGAGCATAATTGTGAACATCATTGTAAGCACTAGGAACTCGAGTATCTGATGAAATGTTAGTTCTTATTATTTTCAAATCACTCCCATATAAGTACAATGTTTTTCTACCTACACTAACAATGACTAAGCAAACAACAAACTTTGAGAATCTAGTGAACCTACTTCAAAAAGTAAAGGCCTCACATACTATAAAAGAATAACACTTACAAGTCAAATATGGAAGCAACCATTTAGAAGAGGTATGAGATCTCCACAACAATTCCAAAAAAGAAACAATTTTCAAAGATTCAAAAATTAAAGGAATAATTCTCAAAGGAGTACTTTCAATATGTAAAAGACGTGATCATTGTGGAAGAAATGGATACATAGTGAGGGATTATTGACATATTCCTTTTAATAAGGGATAATCTTCATAAGACATGAACTAGTAGCAAAATAGGTTATCTTTAGAATAGCAAAATCAAAGTTAAAAAAAAAAGTCACATCAAAGTAATGTATATGAAGAAATTCAATTCAAATAAGAAAATGAATAAATTCAAAAAGAAGTACATGTGTTTGTCATAGAATCAAAGATAAGATAACACAACAATGTTTGGTGTGATTCCAAATATATGACAAGATAAGAAACGTGGATAATAAATCATCCAAAGTGTTATTGATACAATGCAACTACAAACCAAGAACCTAATAGTGAATATGTACATTTAGAATGTGATTCTTCACCATCAATAGGAGTCTTTGAAGATATAAAAAATAATGAGGAATCAATATAATTGAAGATTCAGATATCAATAACACACTAGAGAAAGTGTGAATACATTACATAGCACAAGCAATGTCTTCTAAAAATGAATAATACCTAGAAGAAGCATAAGATGATTGATCTCACTCCATCAAGAGCTAAACAAAGTTTGAAATAGAAATTAGTTCAAATAGAAGATATGACAACACACAAGAAATTTTAGAAACCAGTGATTCATATAGGTTGCATGATAACACATCACACTGAAGATCAAAGGAAGCAAGAATACGCTACATATCACAAATAAAGAATTAATCAAATAATTAAATCCATGAAAAATAAGGAATTGATTGATCTTACCTCAACAAAATACATTGATCAAGATAATATTTCGAAACAAGTCTACAAAATAGGAAAACAATTGATCTTATCAATGCCTAACATATTCAATGAAGATCCACCACATTAATGGTAACACATGCCTCATGTGAAGACATTGAAGAAACACACTTCAAACATTGAATAATTATTTAATAAATTTATTTTTGGAGTGCATTACTAGTAGAACCCAATAATCCTAAGTATCTAAGTAGTAATTCTACATTAAGGGAGGAATTTCTCTCTAAAATTCCTACATCATCCTAGACATTATTCTTTAGTCATAAGCAAAATAGATATTTTGACTATGATGTACTAAGGGGGTTGTTTTAGGAAAAAATTACATCATATACCATGTGAGTAGTCAAGTGGTATAACCACCCCTCACAAGGTACATGCATGTAGTATAAGACAAGGTAGTTGCAAGTTTGTTTGGTTTTGTTTGGATATTTGCTATACATGATGAAGGATCCTATGTACTTATATACCCTTTACTACCATAATATATTTCATTCAAAGCTTAAGTTCTAACAATATGTTTGTGCTTCAATTAGGAGGATGTGACATAGAAGCTTGGTGGTTGCATGTATTGAAATATATCTTATGAATGCAATTCACCATAGATGACCAAAAATACACCCTAAAAGTGATAACAATTATAAAAACATGAGTAATTAGTTCTCATATTATGGAGAAATTACTTAGAAATGGTTCTCATGAAGTCATGGATCAACCTTTTTTAGTGTAATCTATAGAAGTTGTTGAATAAGATAAATTCCTAAAATTACATATACTCCTTAATAAGTAATTAGGTGTTTATGAAATACCAAGGAATTCCCCCACAATGCATACATGATGATGCCATACAAGTAAAACCACCAAAAATATGTCCTTACAAATATCCTTATGCATAAAAGTCAAAATTGAAAAGATAGTACAAGAACTATTGAAGGCAGGGGAAATTTGACTGAGCATCAACCTATATTCATCATTAGTCCTTTGGTACTAAAATAGATGGGTCATAGAGACTATTTGTGGATTTATAAGCATTGAATAAAATTCTTATCATGGAAAATTTTTGAATTTTAGTTATAGAAGAGCTCTTAAATGAACTACATGGTGTTTATTTTTTCTTAAAAATAGATTTGATATCAGTGTACCACCAAATCTATATCTACAATAATGATGTTTCTAAGACCAAATTTAAGAACATAGGATGGATACGAGTTTTTATCAATCCCTTTTGGCTTAAAAGTGCTCCATTCATGTTTCGAAGTTTTATAAATCAATTTTTTGACTTTTTTCTAAAAAATAATTTTGGTGTTATTGATGACATCCTCATTTATAGCAAGTCTTGGGAAGAACATTTGACTCATTTTGATCGATCTCTATAGTGACTTCTAGAAAATAAACTATTTGTAAAATATTTAAACTACTCTTCATCTCAAGAGAGGTTGAATATAGTACATATCATATTACAATAAGGGGTTAAGATAGGCCCTAAAATATTAAGGACATGAAAAATGATCTAAATCCAAAATCTTGAAAAGCCTACAAGGGTTTATTGGTCTCACTAGTTAATATCATAAGTTTGGCAAAGATTATGGTAATATTGTAGCTTCCTTGACAATCATTTTAAAATAAAATTTAAGTGGAAAGAAGCAGTAGAAAGGGATTTTAAAATTATCAAGTAGTCTATGTACACTACTCCCATACGTGCTATGTTGTACTTTCATCAATTATTTATAATTGAATGTGATACACCAAGGAATGGAATTGGAGCAATCCTCATTCAACAATGGTGACCATCAACTTTCACCAACCATTTGGGAAGATCAAAATATAAGAAAACAATTATGGTAATACTTCATGTTGTGATACATTGGTGCCCATATCTTATGGGTCGGTATTTTACATCAAGATTGACTACTATATCCTTGAATTTTTCTTAGAATATCAAATCTCTTCTCCTAAATAAAAATGTTGGGTGACTAAGCTATTGGGATATGATTATGAGATCTCTACAAAAACTAAAAATAGAATGTTGCATTTGATGCCCTATCACATAAATATGATCACAAAGTGACATTGTGTGCCTTATCATTAACAATTCTAGATTGGTTGCATGAAGTCTAGCAAGACTAGCAACATGATCCACACATACAAAAACTAATTTAGAAGTTATCCAAGAACTCCTAATCAAGTCAAGATAATCATGGGATGAGTAATACTTGTGCTATATAGGATACTTGTGATAATTTTTTCTAGAAAATATATGCATCATATTTACCAAGATATTTTAGATTTTTAAAGATTAATCAATGTACAAAGAAGAATTTTTTGGAAAGAAATTAATTAAGATATTAAATTGTTTGTTCAAGAATGAGTATATTTGTGAGCGTCATAAAGGAAAAATGGTTCAGGCTTAAGGCATGCTCCAACCACTACCTATTCTAGTAGTATAATGGACCAATATTTCCATGGATTTTATTAGGGGATTGCCAAATTTAATAAAGAAGTTAATTATTCTAGTTATTGTGGATCGTCTCTCAAAGTATGCCTAGTTTTGTCCATTAGCTCATCCTTCATAGCCTCCACCTTTATCCAAATATTCTTTAACCATTATTTTTGACTCAATGTCATACTTGCTTCTATAGTTTGTGATCACAATCCCACTTTCACCCGTAATTTCTAGAAGGAACTCTTTATATTGTAAGAATCCTAACTACTAATGAGCATGATGTACTATCCATAAACAAATAGCCAAATATAAATTGTCAACCAATACTTTGAGACTTATGTTATTTTGATTTAGAGCATTTGATGCATTGGACCAAATAGATACGGCTAAATTATCGTACAATACCACTTATTATGCAATGACCAAAATAACCCTATATGACCATCCACCAAACATTTCTCAAGTTTTATTATGTAAATTAATTTATTATATAATTAGAGCTATTAATTAAAGCTCTAGTTATATGCTTATTATAATTAGAGCTTTGATTAATAGTGAATCATGGAACCCATGACTCCCTTAATTGTAAATTTTTGTTATAGCTTTGTTTGAATGAACACTTTCTTTATATTTATATTTGTAAATGCCATGAAATAGTGTTATTATTGTGGCGGCTACAATGTGGCAGGGAAGAAGTTCGTTTAGTCTTTTTTTTCACTTCTATAAAAATGAAATTCTATCTAGTAACCGTGCCCGCCCTCAACTTGTAATCCCTGGACAATGATGTTTGACAAGCAACATATTAATCGTGACTACGGGGTGTCTAAACATGAGTTCTTTTGTGTGGTCGCGGCTTTGAAGGCCAGTTCATGCGTGGGGCTCTATGGATAGCTGTGACGCATAAAACAAAAATGTACCATCTGGGTGGAATGAATTTGTGAGGACGTGTTTGATTGATCTCCAACATGGAGAGCAAGCCCATTTGTCCTCCTCTAGCATTCTGGTTCAGCAGTTACACGGATATGATTTCGAGTAGTTGGAGCGGGCATAGTTTTATAGTGTAGGCGACGTCAGTAACCCCATTAAGCTCTCTCTCAAACGCTTTTCAAAAGAAGAATATCCACTCTGCCCAATAGCATATCCATCATTAATTCAACCTTGGTATAGTAGGGCTGGGCTTGGCTTCCTCAATTAATATATCTCTAACACACCGGATGCAAAACCTGGAAACGTGGACCACGACCCCTAGTTAAAGTGAAAACTCTAATTATATGATCCCATAGTCATGCTTAGTGTGACTCGACTATAATAAAAACATCTTATCCACTTCGATCTTGTGCTCTGTCAAAACTTCTGTGGGGATAGCCAGATTTCCAAGCCTTGCTTCCGCAAGGATCATCGCTTTTAAATTTGTTCTGAAACGTGTACCTAAGATTTATTTCCTTCTCTGATTTTTAACGCCAAACGACATTTCTTAATGATTAACTTCAATGCATGGCAGAGCTTTACATAACTCCTCCTCTTTGGATCGCTAGCGGAACCAACGATTCTCATCGGTGTGAAAATAAAATTTTATGAAAGCTTTTAAACATAATAAGTGAGGTATTTTATTGTTAAGAAGTTAAAGGTTAAAAGAAAAAGCATTATGTTCTTAATAAATCTTAGATTTTCAAGAGCGTCATTCTTCACAGGAAGGGAAAAAAAATTAGAAAAAAACAAAGACCAAAACTCTGGTCTCAAGTGCCATTTACGTGGTTAACATCACAACAAATATATCCTATGTTGCAATTAGCTATCGACTCTGTAAAATCACGGGCAAAAATATTCCCCTTCTTCGCCGAAACAAGTCTTTATTCCATTACCAAGAAATGGATGATACACTTAAGTTCAGTACAACTTTTTCTAATCTTGAAAATTCTACAAAATCAAAAGTAAATTTATTGCAAAGAGTAAGAATCCGGGCCGGTCATTAGTCTTTAGGATCGGCAATTCCTCCCGTTGTTATCTGGAAAACGTAATGAAATTAAGGCAAACAAGAACGAGCTAACTGTATAAATAAACAATGAGCAAAGAGCACCCCAGGGCTTAAAGGATATGGCTTCAGACTCTGGTAAACTAGGGGAATCGTAGACCTTGCAGATACGCTGATCTCCTTTGCCTTTGCGTAGCATAAGACGGATTGTGGAAGCATGCGCCAGCACATGACCGCCTGCGGGCTTCTTCGGATCCGTCACAAAAACGCCTCCTCCCGGATCAGCAATAACTGCTCAACATGAAATCCATCATATTAGCAATTAATATTCAAGTTTATTCCCCCGCTTTTTCTAACCAACTGTATGGAGTGGCTTCTGAAGCAAAAGCATACCTTGGTTCGTCATGTACACTGCCACGTTAAATTCTTCGGCGATCTTTATAAGTCGTGATAGCATTTGCGCTAGCTTTTGCTGTTACCAGTTACCACACAATCTTAAGACTTTAGTCGACGAAAATCAGCATCACGTTTCAACTGAAATTGCAAGAGAGTATGTTTACCTGTCGCTCAGCAAGCTCCCCTCGTCCCGTGAAATCTACCCGGAACAAAGCAGTTATTGAGTCTACAATCTGTAAGAAAGTTTCGTAAAATATACCTCTTCAAGGATTATTATAAAGCTTATATTCAACATTCACATGAACAATGTGTAAAACAAGGTAGCCTGAAGATGGATAGACTATTACAAGAAGCCTGAAAGGTTCCTCCGACATCTTTGCAGCGAGGCCAATCAACAAGTTGAACTGGTGCTCGTGAGTGTAAGCACGAGCATATACTATCTGCGCACAATGAAGTATGTATTAGACAATACCAGTAAAGGCTTTTGAGATGCAGAATCGCATTTTCAACATAGCTCGCCGTTTGTTTCCCACAATGCATTGGTTGTTTATTGGTCCTATTTGAAGTAAAATGATGAAATGAATATTATGAACGTAAACTACATTATCAAGGACGGCATTGGCGTCCATTCCAAAACGTTCTGCAATAGGCACGATACGGTCCGGGCGGCTGAAAATGTCAAACAGGAGGAATTTAGCAATCCTCTACAGAACTTTATTTTAGAAATTTTATAACATTTAAACGTAGAAAAGGAAATTTAGCTTTGAGAATGCAAGAGATTACAAGGTTCCCTCAGTGTCGATGTAAGCGACTTTTCCATTCCCTCCGTGCATGCTAAGCGGAAGCTGAGTGCATAGCATAAATTTAAATGGAACAGTCAAAATTTCGTTTCACAACAAACCCTTTACTGACAGATTTTCTGTTAAAAGAACTTCTAGTTTTTGCGTAGGTTTCATAATAAACAATTCAGTGAGAGATTCCGTTGTATAAGAACTTCCGATTTGATTAAAATTTGTGGAAACCTGAGTCGAAACGCAAAGTGTGTGAGCTAGTTGTGTTTTTCCAGTCCTGTAACGAATTAAGTTTTTAATTCTGTTAATCCAGATACAATAAGCAGATATTTGACATCGATCTTTAAATTTAGACTTCATTTTAAAGTACACATTTAGTTACCTAAATTCTCCAAAAGCTTCGGTGATTGCTAGCGTTTCGATCCCTCCTTTGGGCGGAAAACAAGATCATTAGCCTTCTCATGCGTATGATCTTCTACATCTAAAAAATTGAGTAAACCCCAGTTCAATTGCTTACCGCCAAGTAGCTCATCTAAAGCTTGGCTTCCCGTTGTAATTCTAACAACGCATTTTCGCTGCAGGAGTATAGAATTACCTATTATTTTAAGCAAATTTAAACAAAGTACACAAACTAAAAAATCATAGAGAGAAAGTAACAAACATGACTAAATGTCGAACGCATTAAATGAACTTTAAAGATCAGCAAATATAGGTAGCTACTTAATCGAGAATTCAGAAAGACACGGTGATTCAACGGTTCAACTTTAAATAAATGCATAATCCAAGGAAATGCGGGGAAAATTTACACAAAATTCAAATAAGAAAGCTAAAAATTAGAAAATTAAAACTCTAAATGAAATAAAGATACATCACTTCATACTCTTTGCAGAATTTCATTTCCAGTAGCATAGCCAAAATTCTGCGAAGAACATAGAAAATTATAGGTTATTTCCAGCAAATCAAATGAAATTCTAGGCTAACATCTTTTCAACTTTAGAACAGAGCAGAAAATTTTGAATTTACCACAAGCTTTTCCGCAGCTTCACAGATTTTATCGACTTTTGCATCGGATAGCCCCTTAATGTTGGTCAAGCTCTGCGCAATCATTTGATTCAATACAAATTTACCAGAAACAAATACAAAAGGCAGCAGCAGCGACTGCATTGGCAAAATTTAATCCAACCTTTTTCGTATGCATCATCAAACCGTTGCACGTGTAAATGCCTGCATCTTGAAGCTTCTTGACGTCTCCAGCGTTAATTCCCTGTGCTATGACTGCGAAACCGAAAAAGGAAAAATAACTTTCCAAGCGAATATTAGAAATTGGACCAAATATTCAAATAATTTACTAATTAGTCCTTGGCATAAAGAACAGACGCTTGTCTATAGACTCGAAACAATCCTCCTCTTCTTCGATTTCCTGTTCCGGATCAATCAACTGAAGCTGATGATCTTCTGGCCTGTATATTCATAAAATAAACTAGGTGATTTGTTAGGTTGTAATATTTTGATTCGACGATTTCCTTTGCAAATAGAACGAGCAAAGTTTACTTGAAATCCATTCCGTTCCGTAGCCGTCTTCCTTCTGCAGAGTGGAATGACAAAGGCAGGATTAAACACTCTCTTACAACCAAGCTTTCCTCGAAGATCTCCGCTAAAATAAACTTTCTTCACTAAGAATATGTCTAAAGGATATTTATAGCACCTAGAGATCACCAAATTCTTCCGGCAGCAAGGATTCAATGAGACTTTTCAAGGGCTTATAACTTGAAATGGATTTACTCTATAAATTTTAGAATTATTAAGTTTATATCGAAAGGTCTGTCATATTTGAATTGTACAATAGTTATAGTGTGATTGGAATTTAGCTTCATAGACTGAAGCTCCAAAAGTTAGGGTAAAAACTCCTGTATTTTGTATATAATATTCTCTTTAGTTTCTTCTGTTTTTATGATAATGTTGGTCAACTCAAGCTTAACACATGTGAAATGAATTTCTTTATTTCGAGAGCATCTTAAATTTTATAAGAAAGAAGAAAAGTATAATGAATTATCATACTAAGTGACAATACCTATATAAAACCTATAACAATCATATATTAAAGGATAATAGCATAACCTCATGAAACGAGTTCAATTATATATCATAAAATGAAAGGCTAGAAGTATAATCGATATGATCTCGATAAAGGTAAAGACAACTAATTTATTTTATTTTAACAATTTTATGAGAAAAGTTTATAATATTTATTTTATTTTTAATATTTTTTTTTTTTTTTTTTTTTGGTTAATGCGAGAAACTTCTACGACAATCAACGTATAGGGCTGAGCAGTCTCTTTCCAACCATGACCTTTTGTAAAGCCAAGAACTATGCTTATTAATAGGGAATTTAACACACACCCACCCCTTCACACACTCGTCCACGTTGCGGTTTGATATTGATTCACAAGGAATATTGTAGTGGTAAGTTTTTGGGTTTTCTTTCAAAAGATCCAAGTTTAAACCCTAATAAGAGGGGATCTAGGCCTCTCATGAAAATCCATGTAAAACTTAATTTTTAACTATAAGCTTATTGCAGTGGTAAGGGTTTTGGCCTCTCTTTAAGAGATCCAGGATTCAAACCTCACTAAATATGAGGGGACTAGGATCCCTCGTTAAAACTTGTGTAAACTCATTCAATTTTTTTAATGATTTTATTTGAATAAGTATTTTTAACTTATGATTAAAATTTCATGCTCTATAAAGCCTATAATTGTAGGGTTTCAAGAGATACATTTGGTTATTATTGATTAGGGTTTCACAAGACATCATCTACTTGCTATGGAGCAAGCATTTTAATGTAGTTGTGGGTTAGGGGAAGGGTTACGACGACAAATTCAGAGCATTTTTATACAAAGTTTAGTATTTCTAGTATTGATAGTATTTTTATAGATTTAGACAAATCGACCATTAAGATCAACAATTTTATGGTGGTTAGTGAACAAATCGATAGGCCACAATAGTGAAAACACTTTTCACAACTTCCCCAAACTAGGGTTTCACGAGATACATCTAGTTATTATTAATTAGGATTTTGCGAGACATCATCTGCTTGTTGTGGAGCAAGTATTTTAATACAATTGTGGATTGGGGGAAGGGTTACAACGGTAAATACAAAGCATTTCTATGCACTTATCCCACTAAGAGGGTTCATTATTTTTTGGCCGACAAAATCAAGAGTGGAAATTCCTTTGTTGTTTCTCCATTCAACCTTAGAACATTGATTCAATGAGGACAATCATGATATCAAGGTGTACATGTTGAGCAGGTATTTTTGGGTAATCTCAAAGAGGAAATTGATTTCAAGTTTTAGCTTCTCACAACTTCCCCAAGATTAAGGTTTGCCTTCTAAATATGGACAAGCAAGTTGGCAATCAAGGCAAGAAGGGCAATCAAGTTGGTTATCACGATCAGGGCAATAAGGGAGACTAAGGAGTTTCAAATTTGGTGGGTAAGTTTCTAGGGGTGAGGCCAAAGCTGGATGCAGTGAGAATATGGGTTATTGCTAAATGGAGACCCTTAGGTCAATTATAGGTCATGGCCCTTTCGAAGGCCTTCTTCCTGTTCAAGCTAAATTATGAGGAAGACTTGAGATGTATTTTGGGTAGTGGGCCCTTGGTTTTTTAGATGAGATGTCTCTTCCTTCATCAAAGGAATCTAGTCAAGCTAAATTATGAGGAAGACTTGAGATGTATTTTGGGTAGTGGGCCCTTGGTTTTTTAGATGAGATGTATCTTCCTTCATCAATGGAATCTAGATTTCAACCTAGATCTCTAGAAGATTAACTCTACTCCTCTCTAGGTCATGATCTTAGGTCTACCGATTCAATATTAGCATGATGATATTCTAAAGGGGATAACAAAAGTAGTTGGGTACCTGGTATCGATTGACCCAACTACAAGATCTAAGTCCAAAATGATTTTTGCACGTATGTGCATTAATGCAGACTTGGAAGAAGATTTACCATCATCCATTGAGCTTATCTCAAGTTTGGGCTCTTGGACTCAACCCATTATCTATGAAAATTGGCTAAGGGCATATCCCTAAGAATTGCCCTACAAAGAAGTCAAAAAAAATCTTGGACTAATATTGTCCCCAAAGGCAAGAAACCCCTTTTGGATAAGGGGGCTAGACCCTCGACTCAAGGAGAGGAGGTTGTTAGATATTTTTTCCTAGCTCCTCCTTTTGGTGACTCAATTGCATTGGAGCAAAATGAGTCTATTTCAACTCTTGTGAACCTAGTTTTAAAATACCTATCAATAGAAGATGGGGGTTTGTCTAATCTCCTGGTAAGTTCTCCCCCTTCATTACCCTTATTGAAGGTGTAGAACCCTTTTGATTACTTGGGCTCAAAAGCTAATTTCTAAATTTTCTCAGGAATGGTAGTAACTTTTGATCTAAATATTCCTCTTGCAAAGTGGGTGCTAGCAATAAAATGTGTTTTGAGGTTGGATAAGGTTTCCCTAGGTTCAAAAACTTGTAGTCATAATAAAAATATGGTTGATGTGGAGGTGGAGTGAAAGCCTAAGAAATAGTTTAATATGAACCTCAGGAAGAAGGAGATAAAATTAGAAATAGTGAATGGAACTCAGGTCCTATTGGGTATGAAAGAAAGAAAAGGGGTTGGTGAAAAGCATTGAATATCACCTCCTTTGGATCACTCTCACCCCATTGAAATGGAGGAGGAATAAAACCCTCTATCAAATCTCGTAAATTAAACTCATATCCTAGAATATAAGGGATCTGAATAGCCTTACAAAGCAGCGAGTGGTGGAATCATTGAGGAAATATTTAATGCTTGATATTTTTTCGTTCAAGAAATAAAGTTGGAGAAGGGGAGGATTGATTTAGTCAAAATAACTATTTGGAGGAGTGCACATTTTGTGGCTAGCCCGATTCAAGGGGCTTCGCTGGGGCTTCTATATCTCTACGATGGGGAGAAATTGGTGGGCTCAATGTTATCATCCTAAAATAAAGTTAGTGACATCCTTTTTTGCTATAAGGATTCCAATTGTCAGTGGGTACTTTTTAATATATATGGTCCAAACTCATATACTAATAGGAGCCTACTTTGGGACTCATTGAGCACTATAAGAGAAGCCTTCAAAGGGGAAAGCTAGATTTTGGATGGATATTTTAACTCTTCGCTCTTCCATATGACAAGAAAGGGGAAACTATAGGTACTTTGATAGGTATGGAAGATTTTACTTTGTTTGTGAATCAAAATGAATTAATGAATCTTGAGATTAAAGGTAATAAATATATATGAAGTAATAGGAGAATTAGGGATCAACTCATTTAGATTAGGTTAGATAAAATCCTAATTTCTAAGGAAGCCTTACCCATTTTTAGAGATACTTCTTTATGCTCTCTCCCTAAAGTGGGATCAGACCATAAACCTCTATTGATGTGTTTGTATTAGCCTTCCAAGAGATTTCCAAGGCCCTTCATATTTGAGGGGATATGGTTCCAGCACCCTAATTTAAAAGAAAATATTAAGGACTGGTGGTTTTGGGACTTCTTTGGTCCCTTAATTTCCCAAATAGATTCTAATATTAGGTGGGTTAATTCAAACATTAAAATCTGGAACAAGGTCATCTTTGGTCAGATCTCCCAAAGAAAGGATTATCAAAGATCTCAGCTAATAAAAATTGAGAGAGAAATTAGTGTTGGGAACCAGTATAGGGAGATTAGATATAGAGATAAAGCACTTCAAAATCCATATATACATATATTTCATCATCACATTAGGCTTTATGAAAGCACAAACTATTTTGGACACATAATTTTTGTTTGCAACCAAAAGTCATAAAATTGCTCAACAATCTTCAAAACACCTCAAAATGGTTCAAAATTTCACAAAACTACCACATTCATCATCCCAATAATTCATCACATAATTTCATCATATTTTATGCAAATTTGAATTGATTTGGGCAGTTAAATCTTGTTTGCAACCAAAATTCATGAAATTGCCCAAAATGGCTTAAAAAACATGCCAAAACAATTTCAAATTTTACAAAATCATACAATTTAATGCATATCCATCTTCATTCAACATCACACATCATCATTCCACTTTTCAACTATGTTTATCATTGCATTTCCATTCAAAATTTGCCAATTCCACTCACAATTTTCAAGTGAACCTCGTATCTAGTGGTCTACACTATTTAACTTAGCGATTGCAGTGATTGGTTATCCATGCAATTCGATAGGATGGGTAAATAACCATAAGGATACTTGATCTTATCATCATTCACCATCATCTTATTAAAAATTAAAATCTATATTGGTTCGTAATTTTTGAGTGAAACTATTCTCAGATCAATTTGCTCAAAAGATGTCATTGAAGTCCTCATCAATGGGGCTAGAAACACAGATACATTTCATTACATTATCTCTTCTACATGGACATTCATCATGGATACAGGCCTACTAGAATAATTGGTTCTAGTTTGAGGAATTCACTACAGTCACTAACTGGCCCTCCAAGGTTGATTGTTTTAACATATTACATTTTCATCATATTGCATTTCAATGATGCCAAAAGGTATATTTTTTGATAGCACTGACTCACCCAAAAATTGGGGTAACTAAATTGAATTTTGATTTTCCACATAGGAATACACTCATTTACATCACACATTATCACCCACAATTAGAAAAACCCCTTTTTTGTTGTGACAAAGAACAAAATCAATCATCGCATCATCATATATGTCACTTTCTTGATATTTACATCATTCCAATCATCCACATTTACAAAAAAAAAACCTTGCATATATTGGGGCAAAAACATAATACACCACATCTACATCACACACAATTGGAAAAAACCCTTTTTTATTGGGTCAAAGAATAGAATCAATCATCGTATCATCGTCTATGTCACTTTCTTGATATTTACATCATTTCAATCATCCATATGTACAAAAAATCCCTTGCATCTGTTGGGGCAAAATAGAATACACCACATCTACATCACACGCAATTGATAAAAATCCATTTTCTATTGGGACAAAGAATATAATCAATCATTGCATCATCATCTATGTCACTTTCTTGATATTTACATCTTTCAAATCATCTACACTTCCAAACACCCCCTTGTATCTATTGGGGAAAAACGGAATACATCATTCATCCACATTTACAACCACATCATCACCCACAATTCTGTAAATTGGCTTGTGAGATTCATTCTTCACTTATTATCCAATTGATGGGGTAAGATACACCCACATTCTTTTTGTCTTCAGGATCTTTTTGTACTCTAGGAAAGAAAGTTGATTCACCAAACCAAGTGTCTTTTATTTTTGCACTATATTGTGTTTCACGCAACGCAATACAAAAAGGGGAATTTGTAGACACTAAATCCTAGCCACTTGTCATCCACGCATCATCCAATCACATTTACTCATCATTTATTTATTTATATATATAAATATTTTATATATTTATATATATATATATATATATATATATATATATATATATATATATATATATATATATATATATATATATATATTTATATATAAATATATATTTATATATGAATAAATCACAACCATTCATCATGACTTAATCTCAACCATCCACTTGAATTGATCCATGTCATATTTCAAAGATATAATCCTAGCCCTTCATCACGTTTTAATCTTGATCGCCCATTGGTGTCATCGAAACCCTAGCATGTTGAAAGGTAGGTTATAAAAGGTCATTCATTTTCATGAATGAGGTTAAGCAATCATTCCATTGTGAGTGATTAATTGATTTGAAGGTTTGAAAGCCCTTTCCATTCATCCTTGCCTAAAACCCTAGCATTTCGCTAACATCCTCCATCCTCATCACCGCTAAATCCTCCATTTCGATTGCCCAAATCCTTGTGAACCAGATCTGGTTCTACAATACACCCCAAAGAAATCCTTGAATTTTAATGAGCATTGTATAAATTTTGTTGAGCATTCTAGGAACATTACAGGGTGTTCATAGCCCTTCTAGAATTCTCCAAGGCATTTCCTAGCCTTCAATTTTAACATCGATAAACCCTCGAATGCTCACGGGAATTCATGAGCCAACAGATCACAGAAATAGAAGCATGGATCGGGTAAATCAAGTATTCTTTGATAAGGTAAAAAATTTGTTGTGTTACAATTTATATTCTATGTATTTGCTTGCATTTTACTATTTTGCAGTTAAGATTTTAGCAGATTTGTTATTCTAAGGGTCTCACATAGTGGAGCCCTCGCATTGCTATTGACCTATTTTTTGTCATTGATCTATTTGTAGGTACAAGGACTCTATTATTGATGGCTATTACAGCCCAGGTGGTCCCGTAGGGATACTCAAGCCCACCTACAACTTGTTTGGAGTGAATTCGATGAATACACCAAATATTCATTGTGAACGAGAGTTTCCAAAACCCTTTGATTGTAACTGTTGTATCAATACATATTATATTGTAACATTGGACATCAAGGCTCCCACAATATTAGAAAATTCTTATTTCTTCATTGTGCAATATCTTTTGTGTTGGTTCTATTATTGTTATCTTGGTGTTGTTGATTTTTACTTACAATTTGATCTACATGAAATATTGAACATTGCATATTTATAGCACAAGAAGATATACTTTATGGTTTTTAGATTTCCAAAAAACACAACTAGAAGAAGCATGTTGAGTTCTTTTAATTGAGTTTTAAAATTTATTTTGATGCAACACATTGCTTGCACAAAGTTTATAATATGAATTTTCTCTTTTATTTCTACATATAAAGCCTAAATGTGGATTCTCTAAATTTATAATACCATTTTCATCCACCATGAATAATAGATAAAAATAATACAAATACTTATACATAAATTTGATGGAGAGAGCACCAATTTATTAACCATTTGGACATTTTTAGTCTTAAAAAAAAATGCATAAAAAAGTAGTGGTTAATTTGATTAGAAATCATTTCCCTTAAATCTTTAATATGAAGTATAATAGCCTTGGTAGCAAAGAAAACTATCTATTCCTTCTAATGTTATTTAACACTTTACCATAAGTCTATAAAACACTTGACACTCCTAAAGAATGATTTAGCTTTTGAATTAGAATCCAAGGCCAAAGGTTTTTTCTTATACCTAACTAGCTTCTTCCATAATATCAATGAAGTAAAGAAGCCAAGACCATGATACAATGCAGAACCACCTTGAGCATGATATTTAGCAACATAGTGTCAGCTTATCAAAATTTATGTTGAAATAAAGAATCCATAATTTTAAAGAAGGTCTACATTTAGGATCTTGATGATAGTGCATATCCTCCCAAGCATCTTTAACATAAACCTATTGCATGGATGGCATAAAAAATATTTCATGGTTTATTACCAATGAAGGTTATAGATGTTCTTTTTCTATTAAGCATAATTCATGACTAATGGAATGCTTCAATGATTTCCTTCATTGATTTGATATTAGTTATTACATAATGTTTTCCCAATATGGCATAGCAACCTATAATAGGACAACTACCTACAAATAATTATGAACATATGAACCCTATGTTGAGTGGGTTGTAACCACTCAACTTATAATAATACTAACTATGATGATAATAATGTTCTACCATTCCCTCTTATTAGATCATAGTTTAGAGTTTCTTGAAGAGTATCTCAAAATACCTCAAACTTAACAATTGTAAGTTATTTGGTGAATATGTTTGCACATTGTTCCTAAGTAGGGCAAAATTTAAGCTAAATATTGTATTATTGAACATGTTTACATATGAAGTGGAATTAAAATTCAATATTTTTTGGTGTGCTCATGGAACATTGTACTATGAACAAGTATCAAAACACCTTGAGTGTCATAGTACATGGTTGTTGGTTTAGTTTGTGGTACTCCCATACTTGCCAACACATTTTTTAACCATATTACCTCACAAATAGCTTCTCCTTAGCATGTTATGCTTCTATAGAATATTGAGCTATTGTTTGTTGTTTCTTACTGGCTCGTGATATAGGTCTAGATACTAAAAAGAATAAATAACTAAAAGTGGATATTCTATCATAAATATGTCCTACATAATTTACATATATAAATCTAATTAAGAAGAACTAATCACTTTTATTATATTCCAAACCATACTCAATGGTACCATGGACATACCTTACTACCCTCTTTGTTGCCTTCCAATGAGGTGCTTTCGGTTCTTACATGCAACATGAGGTGTAACTTACTGCAAAACTAATATCTGACCTAGTGTATGTTAGGTAAATGAGACTTCCAACCAACTATTGATAGAGAGTTGCATTCAGTAGTGGAGAGTAGTTATATCATGAGAATTTTAGCCCTAGTTTCATAGGATTCATCATGGGATTACAATTATTCATGTGATATTTCTCAAGGAGTGTCTTGGCATATTTAATTTGTGAGAAAAATATGCAATGATGTGTCTGCCACACCTCTAATCCTAGATAATAGTGCAATAGTCAAAAATTACTCATGTAAAATAAGCTTTTCAATTCATCAAAAAATCATTTTCCAAGAACTACCAATGATGACCAAATCACCTATGTATACAATGATGATCACAACTTTCTCCTTTATCTTTGTGGCATAAATTTGGATCATATGGATTTCTCTTGAAACCATATTTTTCAAAATGTTTATCTATTTTTATATACTAGGCTTGACAAACCTGTTTGAGACCATAGAGGTATTTGATCAATTTACACGTTTTTCTTTCTTGTACAAGTGTAATAAATCTCTTTGGTTGAGTCATGTCAACTTCTTCCTTTAGTTCTACATTGAGGGTACTTTTGATGTCCATTTGAAGAATCATCCATCTAAATTGCATATCTAGAGCATATATCATTCCAATAGTTTTTATTTTATCTATAGGTGCACATGTTTCTTCATAGTCAATGTCCTCCCTTTGCACATATCCCTTAGATACAAGTCATACCTTGTATTTATCAATACTACCATCTAACTTATATATGATCTTAAAAATCCATTTGCATCCAATTACTTCTTCCCTAGTGGAATATCAACATGTTTTCAACTCTTGTTCTTCATTAGTGCTTGATATTTAGTATCCATAGCATTCTTCCAAGATTTAGATTGAAGAGTTTCTTATACTATGGATGGTTTAAAATTTTGTACAAAAGTACTCATTAGGGCCATATTTACCTCCTCATAAACCATGCTATGTGTCTAAAAATCCATCTATCCCTAAACCTCTTAATGTGGTAGTGTACCACTTGGGTGTTTTCTGTATGTGATGTGGTGGAGTAAATTGATATATATCACAATCATTATATTTATCATTATTGTTCTTGGAAACTTCCTCATTAGCATATTTTCATCTTCATCACTCTGAAGTATTACCGTAACAAAATTAGATGAAAATTCCTATGAAGACGATGAAGGTGACTTATTTTTCTTATCAAAAATAACATCATGGCTAATATTTTTTTTCGTGGTTAAATCAAATAATATATAGGCTTTAGATTCATCATTGCATCCTAATAGAATGCATTGACAAGACTTCTCATCCAAGTTTTGTGATGTGGATATATATTGTTTAACCAAAGATACTAAGATGAAAGATGGTTGGCTTATATCTTGTCCTTGTTTCTTTTGGAGTGATGTGGTTGAGTGCTATAGTGGGGGCTGAGAAAATAAATTGTAGTATGTACTACTACCCAAAAATATGGTGCAAGTTAAGAATATTTCAACATACAATCAATCATTTCCATGATGGTTTCTTTTTATATGTCCATTGACACCATTCTACTATAGTGTGTAAGTAGTTATCAATTGTATATGAATGCCATATTTCTTTAAGAAAGTAAAAAAAAATCATTGTTGGTAAACCCCTCCTCTTGATATAAGTAGAGTACATGGATCCAACATCTTGTGAATATCTCAACTTGAGCCTTAAACTATTTTAAGTAGAAAAAGGCTTAATTCTTGTTCTATAATAATAATACTTACATTTTATGAGTATTTTCATCAATAAAAAGCTACAAATATTAGGATATATTATAGCTTATAAGCATGGATCTATAAATATAAGTATCAACCAGATCAAGAGGCACTTTGGATCAAGATTATGAAGAACCAAATGGATCTTGATGTTGCTTTCTAGCTAATCAATAAGGGTAAATTTAAATATATTTCTTCAACAAAGGAAGACCTTTGACCATGTACTTATTTTGAGTTGTAATAAGATGGCCAAAACATAAATGACCATATCATCAATGCCAAAGTGATGCAAAAAAATTACATTTGACAATTAATGCTTGATTGTCATGATGTATAGTATGAAGTTCAAATATTTTGCCTATTTATTTACCATGTAAATGAATCATATACTTTCTATATTTTTCATGAAACAAATATACCATGGATTTCTCTCATTTATTAGACTCAACCTTCAAATTATAATCGAGTAATTGGTTTTCAGAGAGCAGATTCTTAGTGAGTCCTAAAATATGAAGGACTTTCATTATCTTGCATGTGTATGTTTCAAATCATAATTTAACATCACCTATGCCCCCTTTGATGTAATAGGATGTTTCATCACCTTGAGATACCTTTCCTATATAATTGGAACAGTCTAGAGACTAGTGCCAATTTTTTAGCTGGTCATATGTTTGCTTGCTCTATAATTAACATACCAAACACCATTAGGATGATTTAGTTGACTATTAGCAGCATATAGATGCTCTTCTTCTCTTGAGTGATCATCTTTGGAAACTTTACCGTGTTGTTATGTATATTTTTCTAGTATTTTTTATCAATTGATGACTTCTTTTGTTGCAAATGATTTACTTGAAAATAAGATCCTTTTATGATAGGATTATGCCAACATTTCTTCAATGTGTGGTAATTTTTTCCATAAAGTGCATGTATTTTGCTTATGATAATTATTTTCTTGATATTGGAAGTGTTTTTGAGGTCTTATACCTCTTTTTACAAGTTTCTTTCCCTTTTGATTTGAAAAGGAGAACATGATCTTCATCTTGTGATGTATAAGAGGCTTCCACTTTTTGAAGTAGATTCTCTAAAATTTCAAATGTTAGTGTTTGCTTAGTGACATTTTGGGTTGCCATAAACACATTATATTATGAGGGAAGATATATTAAATAATGGAGACAATCATGTCATTAAACATGGTTTCTCCTAAATCTTGTAGTGATGCATGCAACTTTACAACTCATCTCAATAATGACTCAAGATTTTTCCATTATTAATTTTTAAGCAATGAAGTTGGCTTTGAAGGAACTAGATTTGGTTCTTGTTCTTTGCTTCAGATATTATATAAATCTTGTACCATGCATCTTTGGCTATGCTTGAATCATAAATTAATGTTTGAACTTCATCTAAGACACTAAATATGATGATCAACCAAGCCTTTCTATTTTCTTTATCAAAGTTTAGTAGTTCTTCATTGTATTTGTCAAAATGGGTAATGGACCCATTCATAACTTCCCAAACTTCTTCAAACTCAAGTTGGGTTTTTATTTTAATTTTCCAATTAGAATAGTTATTCCCTCATTATAGTTGGGAGTTGAGTAGTAGAAAATTTGGTGCATCACTAGCCATGTTAAATATTCACAAAACTATTAAATTTTAATTCTTATAGATTGGACTTAAAAATAATTCCCAACAAGCATTTATAAGCCTATACTTGCAAATTGATTAATAGCCCAAACTACAAAGAATTAGCAATGTATCATCGAGAAAAAGAATAGGTGGATGGGATTGAGGTATTTTCCTCCAACCAAATTCTCCAAGAGGTATTCTTAAAATATGTATAGTGCTTAAAAATATTTCCTTATTTTTCATATAGAATATTCTTACTGACTCAACATTAATTGGGCCACATAAGGCTATGGGTCCATCAGGAATTGATCTATTGTTGTAGAGAAACATATTTCAGTGAAGCAAGTACCAAGATAAGACTTAGAGAATAGATACAAAGCATATAATTGATGTACTCTATCTTCTACAAATTTTCTCCATAGTAAGGATTGTTAAAATGAGCAAACAAATTTTATAACAAAGGGATAAATATCAAGAAGATGGTGTAGCCAATGGAATTGAGCCCTAAAGAGCTTTGTGTGTAGAGAATCTTATAGTTGAAAGAGTTGTTCAAGTCCTTATTTATGGGAGAAACCAATTTTCTTATATGAAGGCCGTCTACACTACTATCCCCATACGACCTCATAGAATCTGAATACTTCCACTTAATGTGCATGTCTTTCAAATTATCTCCTAGAGTCTAGTACTTTTATTTTTCTTGTAACTCAAACTCTCTCTATCCATTAAGCTTGTAATATTTTCAAGATGTTATTGTTCCATGATATTTCTCTATCTAAGTAAATAGGTATTAGTGGAATTGTAGAATTGGCCATATATTCAATCAAACCATCAGGTTCCTAAGAGCCTAGATTTTATAGATTGAGTCTTATAGACCTTGTAGGGTTATATAAGGGACCAATGAAAGAGAGGACTAGGATGCAAGTTTTCATAATAGAGAATATGATGGATTTTTGAATTGATTTGATGGCTGAGAAGCTATATTAGCATTGCACCTATTAATGAGTGTAATTCAATTGTAGGAAGCCAATCAAAGCCATAAATTTTAAACTTGGACCCAAAATATGGGTCCTTAGATGTTACAATTTCTCGTTGTGGCTTTACTAGTTTTCTTACATTAGAGATCAATTAAAATAAAGATAGGGTATAGCTCTTTGGCATCACTTTCTATTTAAAAGAGCTATAGATACCTGCTTGGAATTCCAAAGGATGGGAGACAACAAGTTTGGGTTGGTAGATTTGATATTTTGGCACAAACACAATATAATTTCTACCTAGTGCTTTATTCTAGTTTGATGTTTGATTTTTTTTACAATTGCTTAACTCTACATGACTAACCCCAATTGCATATTGGGTCAATCAAGATTTTATTGTTTGAATCTACAATTTTTCCATTAGCACCATACCCTTATGATCTCAAGTTGATCTAGGAATGGATATCTCAAGAAATGGGTGCAATAAAGTGTTGACTCAAGGTACTCAACACTTTTATCGCTTTTCCTCCTATAATTTAGTGACCAAAATAATTTCTTCTTAGCATATCATTGAGTGCTCTTCATTACCCAAAATATATCTCATAAATGTTGTAGTCAATCACTACACCACCTTCATGGGTCCAAGTATCCTCTTGATCATAGTGATCCACTCTTGTTTCTCAATACTAGCATAGAACATGTGGTACAAGTTGAAGTTGATATTGGGATGAGAATGAATCTAAGATTTTTTAGCAAAGCTTTGATCATTGAGCACATGCTTGGATACTTGTAGTGAATATGGATATAAGGTAATACAATTATGATATGTTGCTTAAGGTCCAACTATAGTAGTGAAAGAAGAAACTAGGTATGAAAATACCTAGTTTATTTAATTATAGATATAAGATTATTTAATTATAGAAGGTTTACCCAATATGGCATAACATGTAGTAGGACAATAACTACATATAACTAACAATGAACATATGAACCCTATGTTGAGTGGTTGCAACCACTCAAAATGTTATGATGCTAACTATGATGATGATAATTTTCTAACAATGACTTCAAGGGTTTATTGATCCTTATTTGTCACTACTATGAGGCTTGGTACAATAAGACCAAGGTTTAACTACAATTTAAGGGGACCAATCTTACTTATTCCATAAAGATATAGTAAGATGTAAATAATTAGACTTTGAATGCAATAAATTAGATAATAATAATATGTTAATAGCAAGAAAAATATTCAAAACTATTTGTAATCCATCTATAACATATAAATATATGTTTTTCCAATCATTGAAGTTTTTCTAAAAACTTACCATGAACCACTGATTGAGATATTCTAGAGAAATATTATAGCCCATAAGGATGTACAAGTATCATAGCATACCCCCATCCATCATTTAATTTAATTGAACAAGAATAAAAAGGATGGAGATATCCTACATAAGAATAAATTTATTTTATGTAGTGAAATATTGGCTTTTGAAGAAGGACAAACACATCAAGATTTTAAAGTCTAGTATCAATTTCATCATGATTAGTCTACAACAACAAACCAAAATTTTCATCTTAATATATATCATACATGCTATGTTTGCATATATGTATATAAATTTGATTGCTAGAGATAGAGCTCTATGCACACATGCATTCCTAAACTCTTGTAGAAGATCAAACTTAAGTTGGGGTTGCACCTTCCTTTATTCTAATATTTCAAGGAATGGAGGAATGTATTGCCATATTTTAACATCTTTCTTAGTAGATTTACAAATTTATATGGAGGTTTATTTTGTAGGACCATATAATGGTGAAGGGGTTGTTTATATTCCTTTATCCTCTACTTAATCCTCAATAATTTAAGTATGTCAAGTCTTTTAGGGTCCTCCCTAATTACATATATATGTTAATATCTTCAATAAAGTAAGAGAGGTATCCTAGCATATCATATTGATAGTTTTAGAAAAATAAAACACTTGATATTATTGAATTGAAAGTACCTTGCTTAAATAGCAAGTGCTTACAATCTAATCCATTGGATCAGAACTAACTGAGCTAATATCAGCCACATAATATCCTAGTAACAACATAGGATATAATTTTATTATTCAAACACCCTCGCTTAAGTGGTACTATGATATATTAACACCCCCCCTTAAGTGGTACTAGGAGGTAGTGAAAAATAACAAAACCAAACAAGTGGCATATCCAAAAATATGAGTCCCAACAACAAGGCCTGATAAGGTACTCATGTACAATATATCCATAAAAAAACTGTTGCTGGAGAGATGAAAAAGAAAAAAAAAACACCTACCAGAATAGAAGAAGAAGAAGGAAGATGTGCATGGAGTATGGAGAGGAAGGAAGATGTCCTCTTCAACCCCCCTAGGATAACTTCCATCAAGAAGCTTACAAAGGATCCATCAGATGCCTCAAAAAAGTAGAGACTCATAACCAAAATAATGAAACCATACTCCCAGATTGGTGCTTTGATACATGAAAAAAGGTCACTAAAGAAAAAAAACCCCTAAAACCAAAGTGTCTCAGAAAGAAGATTGTGAAGATAGTGTGGAAAGAACCACAAGAATCGCAAGGGATGTCCAAATCGACTCCACAAGCATAAGTAGTGGTTTCCACCTATATGAACACAATGGGCTGATAACAAGGTCCAAAAAGAGTGGACAAACAACTTACTTCAAGGGAATTTGAAAAATAAAGGGCACCAATGTAGCTCTCGAATGTGTCCTTATGGTGACCTCCTCATCCTACCGGAATACATGGGTAACCAGCCACTGTAACCACTAGGTGATGTAGAGGAGATGACTAGATACTAGGATCACTTAAGCAAATATTTGGGAGTATCGGGTTCAACCAAAAATGCACTCCATGATACAATATTTTGAGCCATAAAAAATTGTGAAAAATAGTTTCGAAACTAAAAAAGGACTGCACCATGTTGTCCACCTCAGAAAAACCTTTTCTACGACTATAAATACCCCTATGTTCCACTTTCAAGGGGGCCTTCATTTTGTAGAAAAATAGCAAGTCTTCTTATTTTCCCAATAGAAAATCCCTAAATTTGTTTCGAAAGGAAAAATAAAATTCCCTCGCAAGAAAAAAATATAGGGTTTCCTTCAGTATAAATCCAATGTTTTCAAAAAAAAAAATTACATGGCTTACTAGGTTTTTTTTTCATTTCTTTTCACTTCCTCTTCAATGTGGAAATAAAATGGACCTTTTATAAGTGGTCCATGCAAATAAAAGAATGTGGGCCCCTCTTTAAAATTGATTATTTGTAAATTTTTATATATAAATAAAATAATGGGGCCCATATAAACATCACTCTTTGGCAGTGGCCATATGAAATGGCGGACAAGGCCCATCTTCCTTGTGGGCCCACAAATCGAATTCCCTTTCTTAAATCATCTAGATTGATGCTTTCTATGTAGGAAGTAGACACGAACCCTCCAACAGCAAAATGCGAGATCTTCCCAATATACTTTACTTGGAAAATAGGAACACGGACTCCAATGATTGGGAATGCATCAAACAGTATCAACAAATTATTTTCATGATCTGTAAACCCAAATAATGGATTATATTTCACCATTCAATAGTCACAAATTACATATTTTTAGGGCCCTTAAAACACTAAAAAATCCATAATTAGGGCATAGGCGATGTCAAAATCATCAAAGCCATCTTTGAAGGAATTAAAGAAATCAGCATCGGATGGCTTGGAGTCCGACGGTAGGGCATCATTGATGAGGTTGATAGAATATTCATCATCTTCCTCCATTGCTACCACTGAGGCTTGCTCTTCCAACACAATTTCTTGCAACATGATTTGAACTTCATGCAGGGAGTATGACACAATCACCAACAATGAGGTATCACCACCAGGCATGAGTTAGCAAAATTTTCACCGGGCATGAGCGTCAACAAAACTGGTACTCGAGGCAAAATTTTTTAACAATTCCCTATATTTTCCATTATGATGCAGTAGTTCCAGAATCCCTCAAAATGCACTGTAAAACCGTCGGGATGCACCACAACATCTACTGGGCTGGTGGGAAAGAAACTACCATCATCTCAATCAACAGAAATAACCTCTTCGTGCAGCCTCCCATCAAACACTAGGTGAAGTTACTGGTGGGAGCCTATTGTGAACCTCCCTGAAACACTCAATGTATTCTGCCTATTGTAGGTGACTACACCAAATGAGCGACTTTTCATGTGAAGCTATCACGATATGTTACACCAGGAGAAGATTACGTATTCCACGTATTTAAATTTTTTGAGGTCTTTAGTTGGAGGGCGACTGCGTGAAGTGAAAATAGTTTGAAACTACCAGAATCCATCTTAAACGGCTAGTTGAACTGAATTCATGATGATAGGGATTGTCCCAAACATTTGTGATCACCCCACAAGATTCCATCTCAAATGTCTATCTCGAATAGATGAGAAGAACTGAAGTCGACAAAAGTGACTGCATGAAAAAAAAAAGGAGTAAATCACCTTAATGTTGCAAAAAATTAATGCGTCAAAAATATCAAATACTTGATATTATTGACTTGAAAGTACCTTTCTTAAATAGCAAGTGCTTACAATCTGATCCATTGGATCATAACTAACTAAGCTAATCTTAGCCACACAATATCCTAGTAACAACTTAGGATATAATTTTATTATTCTAAAAGTTAGGTTGGCTAAGCTAGTCCATTATTGAGATTTAATATAGGTTAAATGGGTAATTGAGGTGTTTTACAAAATATTTGGGTGTTTATCTTTTATCACAATGGCAAAAGTTATTATTTTTATTGTTGCGTTGATAAATTTTATTAAACTCTCTAATATCATTGTTGTATATTTTATTGAGAGTATTGGGGAGGTGTCATATATTACCATGGTGGCTACTAATATTGCTATCCCATGGGTGAGTACCAATTTGGAGGAGGAAAATAAAAATTCACTTGATTAAAACAATATGGAAATTTATTATAGTCTTGGGGCATACTTGGAAATTATGCTTGTTATCTCCATAATTTTTGTTGTATGAAGCACACTTGTTCTACCTTCTCTTTTCCTTTAAGTATTGTGTTGAGTCCTAGGTGTGGAGGGTATGCATTTATATAATATTATTAATCACCTAATCATAGCTATTCTTTTCTAAGGGAAATTTATTTAGTTGATGTCTTCTTGTACATCTAGGAAAAAACACTTAAAGTGTTCTACCATTCTCTTCATTCTTCTTCTATATTTGGTTCATGTTAGTTTAGGAAGCCATCAAACTTAGTATCTTAGTCTTCATATCTTGCAATAGGTTTCTTAGATCAATATTCATTACACCTATGAATTTTATTGTTTGGGGAACAACTCTCCCTATCTTGTCTCTCCACATAAGTGATATGGAGTAGTTATTATATAACTCATGATTCTCTTCATAGGCTAGTTACAAAACATCTTTGTCTCCTATGAAGTTTAGAGTCTTAAAGGCTTGTAACATATTCCTCCCAAAATACTAGCTTAATAGACTTTGCATTAATCCCACATTGTTTAGATATTTTCAATCTAACTTGAAAACTCACCATATAAAATTTTCAATGATTCATATTTTTCTATGACATCAAAAAAAATCATCTTTCATGTCTCTTGCATTGGAGTAATTATGGTAATTTTAGGAATTTTTGCTTCATTTTATTTCAATTTTTTATAATACTCATTCTAAGGCACATGAACCAATAGAGCATAACCTTGAAGATAGACATGAATAAAACCAAAATGCTCTGGATATAAGCTTGGACTAATGTAGCTTTAGTTGCTTGATTGAGAAGGGTCCCTTTCCATCTAACAAGTTTTTTTAGAAGCCTTTCAAAGATATTTTTCCGCATGTTTTTATATGGGTTACCTTGGAAGAGGAGAAGGCCCAAATAAGTAGAAGTTAATCTAGAAATGGTGCACCCCAAAATTATTATAATCTTGAGTTGTTTGTCAATATGCGTGTTAAAAAAAAGATTGTTTTTCAAGAAATTAACATTTTGTCCAGTAACTTCCTCATAGTAATTGAGAATAACCTTGATAGCTTTGGCTTTAGGAATATATGACAAAGTATCCAAGATGGTGTCATGTACAAACTATTGATGAGTGATGGGATTTATGGTATATGAAGCCTTGATACATAAAATAGCATCCAAGGAACAAGTAGCTTTGAGGGATCTATCGAGAGACTCGACAAGGATGATAAAGAAGAAGGGTGATAGAGGATCACTGTGCCTTATGCCTTTGAAGCTTTTAAAATATCCTATAGTCAATTCATTAATGATGATAGAGAACCAAGCAGATATAAGGTATTCTTTTATAAGAGCGATTGAGTCATAATGGAAGTCAAATTTAGAAAGAACAACAAAGAGGAAATCCCAAGAGATTGTCAAAGTCTTTGTTCATCTCAAGCTTGAGGAAGAGGCCAACTCTCTTATTTTTGGAAAAAAAATGGATGAGCTCATGAATGGTGATGATGTCGTAAATAATAAGTCTAACCTGAATAGAGCTACCTTGGTAAGGATCAATGATAGTGGGTAGGATTTCTTCTAATCTATTAGCAATCACTTTAGATATTGTCTTATAAAGGAAATTATAGAGGCTAATGGTCCTATAATCTAAGAGAGGTCGACGAATAGGATATTTTAGAATTAGAGTGAGGAAGGTTGAATTGACATAATTGGAAAAAAAATTGTTCCTTTGAACTTCTTGAATGGCATTAGTGAGGTCTTGATCAACAATATCCCATAAGCACTAAAATAAATAAGGAAGAAACTCGTTAGGACCAGGGGCTTTGTTGATTAGCATATAGAAGAGGGCATGTTTTATCTCATCTTGAGAAAAGGTTCTAATAATTCAGGAACTAAAGTCAAGATAAATAAGGCATGGGATGTTCTGTAGGAGTGCATTAGAGGTTTGAGTAGGGCATGGGTGGTAGGGTCCAAGGATTATTTCAAAGTGGACAAATACTTCAGCTTTGATCTCTAGGATATTGTTGGTGATGGACCCATCATTCCTTGATAACTCTCTAATCTTGTTGGTGCTTCTATGCCTAAGAGTCTTAGTATAAAAGAACTTAGTGTTATAATATCCCTCTCTTAGCCATAAAACTCTTGATTTTTTTCTCCATAAGACTTCTTCTTTAGCTAAAATATTGTGAAATTTAGACAAGAGATATTTTTCTTTTGTTCTAAGTTCTATAGATAAATTTTCAATTTGGGCTTGCTCTACAGTGGTGTTGAGTTGACTCATAATGTTTTTCTTGCATTCAAAGATGTTATTGAACACTTCTTTATTCTAAATTTTGAGATTGACTTTGACAGAGTGTATTTTTTATGATTTGGAAAATGAGGGGGCTCAAGAAAATATTGCTCCACCATTTTACTACTCGATTTGCCAAAAAATAGAATAATTCTAAAAAACAATCCTATGGTCAAGGGTTGAGAATCAAAGTTGGTTTCCTTTGGTGGATTGGGATAGAATTTATACTATAAAATGCCAAGGTGGGTTGGTTTTCAATAATGTGAGCAATATGAACATGGCCCTCATTTCCAAACAAGGATGGAGAATCCTTAGGAATGTGAAAATTGCTTAGGTTGACATAATTAAAAGCAAATATCTTCAGTGAAACACTTTGTTGGATGAGTGCCCTCTCCCAAGTGGATCTTTATTCTAGAACTCAGTTATCAAATATAGATCCATCATCAAGGAAGGGCTCAGATGATAGCTAGGTAGTGGAAGGCACATTCATTTCTAGAAGGACATTTGGTTGAAGGATCAACCTTTGCTTGATGATCCTAACCTGGTTATCTTGAATCCTTTCATAGATCATCTCTTTGGGGATAAATTATTTAATTTTATCACTCATACTTCTCAAAGACATATTTGGAAAACTATTCCTCTTAATTATTTAAGTGAAGAATAGGGGGTTACTACTAAAATACTGATCAAAATTCTCATAACCTGTGTCATTTTGAATGGTTATACCTAGGAAACCCCTATTTGGAGAGTCAGTGAAAATGGTCAATTCATGGTTAAATTAGTGTATCACCTCTAGGATGATCCTTATGTCTATTGGTTCCCTACCATACTCATTTGGCTTAAGCACCTAGTCCCCAATATTACTTTCTTCTTCTTTGTTGTCCAAAACAAAGTCTTGACCATTGATAACCTTTTAGCTAGAGGTATGATCATCCCCAATCGGTGCTACCTTTTCCATTCTAGATGGGAGTCTACGCATCACATATTCCTTGAGTGTTTTACACTCCCTTTTTTATATTTTGTCTTACATGGATCCAACCCAATTCCATCCTCAAGGTGTGCGACCAATGGCCTAACCCCTTCTTCAACCATCACCTTAAACACCATTGGTCCTTCTGCCTACCACATTACTTATAGCAATTTTTGTTAGAAAGTAATATCATAGCCTTATGTGGTGTTTCTAAGGATCTCCTTCTTTTTTATGCTTAGGTTTTGAACACTACCATAAGAAATATTCACTTAGTCCCTTCTCTCAAGATCCCTAGGTCTATTTTGGAGTCTAGGCTTGTTGCTTCCTTCAAGCTCTCTTCTACCCCTTCCCGTCCTTCCATGCCTCTCATCGATAGATCTAGTTTAAGGTGGTCTACTCCCCTTGTTGGGTGGATTAAGTTTAATTTTAATGAATATGCAAAAGGCAACCCAAGCAAGGTTGGAAGTGGTGGTTGTAGACACCAAAACAACACCAATCCGATTATGTGACTACAAGCACTGATCGAATTGGCATACATACCCCCTAGGGCAGCCTCCAGAGGTTAAATAGTGGTCCTAACCACTCCCAAATCAGTTTTGGAGGGTCAAAGGTCAATTTGGCACCTTTTAAGCACTCTGCTCCCTATTCATCCCACCCTGGGATGATTAGAATCCTATTCGCCCCACCCCGGGATGATTAGCAGCAATCGCTCTAGGGTGGGGTGAATAGCAGGTTTGATTGGAAAAAAGTCAAGCCTTGACAAATGGCAACCCAGATCCGCCACTCAACTTCACCTTCAAGGCATGCAATTGTGAGGAACAATTTCAAATCAGAGAGAGGGACTTCAGTCAAGCATGCCTTGATCATGGAGGCCCTAAATCAGGGAGGAATCTTCTCTCCCCTAAGAAAGGCATGGTGAGCCAAGTGGCGCCCTCGCATGCGCATTCAAAGGAGACCCCCAGGTCTATAAAATGGTGAGCCTCCTCACCCCAAAAAAAAGAATAGAGCTGGAGCATTTGGAGCAATGGAGTGCTGCCAAATTGTACCCCCATTCCCCTTTGTGCTTCCTACATCCCTAATTTCTCTTTTGGAAGAGAGGTTATCGGGTGAACACTAGGAACGCAATCCTGACCCAAAACCCAAGCAATCGGCCACAATCCCACACCAAATTCACTGACACAACCCCCTAGGAGGTTTTGGACCCATCCCACTTGGATTGGTGCCAAAACTAAGCCCCAAACGGTGGGCGTCCTGCCCCGAGTGCCCCCCGCACTGCTGCAGTCCTAATCGCCCCACCCCGGAGAGATTAGAAATATGCAAAGGATTTCTCTACTATTATTTTTGCATTCTATCATATTTCATGTACTTATGCTGTTGTTCAAGTTTCATGTCATTTGACTTGATTTGACTGTGTTTTTATCATTTTATGCGTTTACTAACATACAGGGAGCGCTTTCGGATACAGGACAATCTGGGTAGAATCTGCCAAATATGACCTTTTGGGTCATCCCAAAATGCCCCTTTTAGCCTAACCCCAAGTTTGTAGGAGTTTTGGAGGCCTCTAGGTAGGACATTTGCAAGGTCGCTCTTGCACATTTTGTGACAGTCCTAATCGTCCCACCCCGGAGCGATTAGAAATCCATGCATGATTTCTTGACTATTCTTTTTGCAATGGGTCCCTGATGATGTCTTGATGCTTCTATCAAAATTTGGGTCCATTATGACATGTTTTGACCATCGTTTAATTCCTTTTTACATTAACCAGCCGGAGGCTTTGGGGATTGCATGTTTTCCTAATATCCGCATATGCTATTAACTATTTGCTATTTCTCTGAGCATAGGATCTCACCACTAGGAACACCGGAGGGGTAGCAAGGAACCATGAACATATGGATGCAAGCGGTGGCAATGTTTGGCCCGCCCATTTCAAATGTGGGCATGCAGAAGACACTGGAAGCGTACCATCCGTTGATGTAACGAACTGTATCAAACATTTTGAGCCCTAGAGGGGGGACGCATTGTAACCAGATTGAAAGCAACATTAATAAAAGAGGCCCCACTTTGTTTTGCTTACATCTCGTCTCATTTATGCTTTATTTCCTATATGCATTTGTTCATCGCATTCGTAGGACTTAGCATCTGCACCTCATATCTGTTTTGTTTGCATCAATAATCTGGTACGTCGTCGCTCCGCATTCGGATTTCAGTGGTGATCATGGTGGGACCCTATCCCCTACTATTGGGATCAAGTTTTTGATCAAAATTTTGTGGATTCTTTGTAGGTGTTACTCATTTGGGCGCTGGACTGCTACTCGTGCCACCCTGTGACGAATACAGACCTGGAATTCGTGCCACCCTGGGATGAATATGTATTCATCCCACCCTATGATGAATACAAACTTGCTATTCATCCCACCCTAGGATGATTAGAGTTCTATGCATTTTCTGAGCAGAAACTCAGAGGCATTTAGTTTGGACAGAGAAGAGGTAGGCCTTCTGAACATCCCCTGTGTTCTTTTGTTTTCTGTTTCTGCATATTTCTGTTTTCTTTGCTTTCTTGCAATAAAAAAAGGAAAAAAAAATAAAAAACATAGAGTAACTTAAATGGAAGGAACCTAATTAGGGATGCATTCTTCTCTGGTTTTCTTGCATGATACTTGCACCAATGGCAAGTCCTCATCATAGGTTTCAGTTCTAGGTAGGTTTTGTGATTTCCTTCTTGCTGCTAATTGTTTCTGAAAGATAAAACATACTTTAAAGCATTGCATTAGTGAAAATCATATTTTGTTGTATGTTTTCTTTCTTTACATGATTAAAAGGAACCACACACACACCACCTAATAAAATTAACATCAAGGAGTTGGTCTTAATACCCCAACACTTGATCAAGACCAACGGTGGATTTCATCACCACCTTGGCTTGGATTTTGCATACATTTACCCTGATCATGACTGTTGCTAGACATAAATCCTGATGAAAGCTGACCAAGTGTAATGGGGGTGATTCCCCGTGCATGAGGATAAGTCTTCTATGGTAGGTGTCAAAAATAGAGCGATCCCCCTTCCATACCACCTATGTTCCATGTACTTTTTTGCTCTCGCGTACCAATAGTTTCCCTCACGTAAGGGCGGGTATATTGAGAGGTTCGATATAATGGCCTGGCAATGGTATATTGAAGGGGCGACCATTTTGGAGATACAAGAGCCCTCATTTTGCATGTATAAAAAAGTTTCCTTTACGAGATTCACACAACAAAAATCAAACACATTAGACTAGATCTAGGACACACATTTAATCTGTAAATGAGATAATCATTTCTTTGCTTGTGTGGTCCCCCTTTGTTTGGTATAGCATAAAAAATTGTAAAGGAGATAAAAATACACATATCTTTCTAGAAAGACCACCACCATGGTGTATACCCATAGCCAAGCCCAATCATGGGCAGAAGTTGCGAAAAGTGTACAAGGAGGCACAAGTCACCTCCGTTATAGCCCCAAGGACTTGGTTATACCACCTTGGTAGCCTGACCCACAATGTGGTCCACACTATGCCACTATAGAAAAGGACTATAGAGGCACCCCTTTGAGGGGCACTCCCATTCAACACAGACCCTCTCAGGAGGAGTACATACATGGGAAGGCCCCCTTAGACACTCATTATGAGTGGCCACTGCATGATGAAGCGCTAGAGCAGCATAGGGTTCATAAGGAGGGACCACATGATTATATCATTCCTCCTCTACCCCTCATTACTGTTAGAACTAATAGGCCAAATCTAGAGCACAAGGCTCTTCAGACGGGTGAGCCAACTCCGCCCGTCCCTTTCACATGTACGAGAGGGAGCACGAGGAAAACTAGTATATTCCTCAAGAGCAATACACAGCATGGGAGCAATGCGCCTCCGCACCAGCTAATTATCAAGATCACCTATTGAGGCCAGAGCCTCAGGTGAATGCTGCTAACCTCGATAGAGGAAAGTGACCCATAGAGATCTCGGATCACCATGACCGAGATAGATATGTAGGGGAGGCATCTAGGCCTCCTAGACCTAGGATGGTGGAACAAATCGACTTGGCATTTGCCAAACATGCCACCCACCAAGCGCAAATCACGCAGCTTAGGCAAGATCAACAGCAGTTAGAGCAACTGTATCATCTTAACAAAGAGCGCATTCAGCGCCAGATAGATGAGTTGCTCCAGAACACTATGCATGAGAGGATTCCAACCCCTCGCACGCATAGGACAAAAATTTATGAGAGGCACAACCCCTTAGTGCGGGACAGGTCTCCATGACCTTATCAAGTGTTGCCTCCAAGACCTCCGAGACCTGAACGGGAGGCCACCCCTAGAACCAATGATGGGCACCTTCCTCGGGCACCCATCCATGTTTATAGGTCACACCCAAAAACTCCTCAAGAAGCCTATGAGGAATTTGAGCGAGAAGAAGAGAGGGCTGAAATGCCCTACCAAGGTAGGGGGCGCTACCCGGATACCCCTCCATAGGCCTCAAGTTCCTCGCAATGCACAATGGGAACAAACCAAAGAAGAGGAAATCAAATCCTCTGATGCATACAAAGTGCTGCTAGAGCACTTAGAGTCTATGGAGACTAAGACTTCGGGGCCCCAAAAGCCCACCTTATGCCAGCTCCGCAGTCACCCTGTGCATCCTTCAGTTTCGGCACCCCCATACCCCGACCACTTCAAAATGCCTCAATTGGCAATTTTTAGAGGGGATGAGGATGCCCAAGAGCACGTAACGAGATTCTTGAGTCAATGCTTTGGCATTCAGGACAATGATGCATTGCTTCTAAGAACGTTTATAACCACGTTCGTAGGCCCCGCCTCGGATTGGTTTACCCAGTTGTCGAAGCATAGCATCAACAATCTAGACCAGCTAGTGGACGCGTTCCTTGAATGTTTTGCCTTCAACACCAAGAAGAAGGCATCCTTAAGTGACCTAGCTGGCCTTAAGTAGTATGATGATGAGACCATAGCCGCTTATGGGAATCGGTGGAGGACATTGCTTTCAAAGCTACCTTACCTCCCTCCCATGGCCGACATGACTCAGATGTTTTCAAAGAGTTGCATAAGGTCGATCTCTATGCTATTGCAGCTGCAGAAATATGCCACCCTAGAAGAAGCCCTGGCGCAAGCCAGGATAATTGAGGAGATCAAAATTCAAGACGGTGAGATTGCCAAGCCGTGCAAGAAGGAGTGGACCAAAAATGCCAAAATTGGGCCCACGCAATCGAAACCCGTCGTGGTCAATCAGGTTGCCATAACTATACCATCACCTGCACAAATGACACAGCCCCCAAAGGCTAATTATCAGGTAGTTCCTCTTGCTAACTATGAAAAGGAAAACCACAAACAAGAGCAAAATCAGTAGCATCGCCCTAAGCGACAATTCACACAGTTCACGGAGTCTAGAGACTCCTTGTTTGACCGCTTGTTCATGGCAAACCTGATAAAATTGCCGGAAAGTCGACCCATAGACCCCAACGCGCCAAAACCCAAAGGCTATAGGGAAGATTTATATTGTATATTCCATCGACAGAAAGGACATGACATCTTCAGTTGTTGGAAATTCAAAAACTTGGTACAAGACTTGATAGACAACAAAACGCTCGCGGTGGATAATCCCGTAGCTGAGCAACCAATAGATGGAAGTCTTCAAAGACCCCCTACCTGCCCATGATGCACAGGCAAAGACTTTACAAGTAAATGAGGTAACACAAAACTGCCCCATGCAAGGGTACGTGGGGATGATAAGCATCGTGACACGAAACAAAAGATACCCAAACACGGCTGCACCCGCTGTAGCTACGGGAGATGTTCCATCAACGTCACAACCCCCACAATACCCTATGCAACCTCCCCCACCTAGACCAGTGGCCATGATTTGGACTAAGCTTACTCAAATTTTAAGGACCACATCGGCTAGGCTCTCCATTTATGAGCTCATCCAACAATCACCGCCCCATCGGGAGGCTCTGATGGAGATACTCAAAGCCATTGAGCTACAGCCCCACAAACCTAATTCTTTCAACAACTTTGTGGGACATGTGAGACAATGCACATAACCAATCATAACCTTCAGGGAAGATGAACTAAAATTGGTGACTGGTGATATGGTGGATCCACCCCTGCACGTCATCGCGCGGGTCAACGAGATTCCATTCAAGAGGGTGTTGGTGGACACTGGCTCGTCCAGCAACATAATCACGACAGCGGCATTAAAACATCTTAAGTTTCCAGCATCCCACATTGTGGCATCCACCTACACTCTTCGAGCATTCAATGACGCGTTATGCTCGACGGTTGGCACAATTTTCTTGCCCATCCAAGTAGGACAAAAGACCATTCCTACGTTGTGTCACATCCTTGAGGGTGAGATGGCCTACAATATCTTGCTAGGTCGGCCTTGGATCAGGGACATGAAGTGTGTCCCTTCGATAGCCCATCAATGCCTCAAGTACACATACGAAGGGCAAGTACATGTAGTCCCAGTAGACTTAGAGCCCTTTAAGTTTTGCAATGCGGTGCAGCTGATGCCACAATCGACCCTCCCATCGACACATTTGGACTTTCAATTGAATCCATCCACTCAGGGTCCGATTCTGCCTACATCCCCATTGTTGAGTCCCTCAAGTAACCGACCTGGCCCATCTTCGTCGTTTGTCCCTTCACCAACAATGCCACCTATGGTGGCCACACCGAAGGACAATGGGAAGAAGCCCCTAGAGGAGGCACCACCATTAGTCTCAACCATCTCTACCGAGGAGGTACCCAGCCGAATGGAAGTCGAGACACCTGATTCACCCAACATGGAGTGGACTCAGGGAGAACTCCCATTCCCTCCCCCTCAACCACCGATGATTACCATTGAAATGGCCAATACGGGCCTGGGGGAGTACCTAGTGCAGAACATTGTGGCAACACCCACACTCGAATCCATGCAAGACATGGGGAGACCTCACCTCCCCATCGGCACTATCATCCCTTTAGGTTACCCACCAAATCAGACCAACTTTGTATATGGGGGCCTCGAGAACGGCCTGGAACCCTACCTACAAGAGGAAGAGGATGAAGAGCCATTTTCTGAGAATGTTGATTATCTGTCCAACCCAGACTTTGCCTTGAAATACCTAGACCAATGTAATTGGCATGGATATGGATTGGGCAGATACGAACAAGGAATGCGCACTCTTTGTCAACCAAGATACCAGATGCCATATGATAAATCAGGAGTAGGGTTCAACCACCCTTTGCCCCTCGACATCTTGGTAGAAACCATGCAAGGCTTAGGTCTAGGCAATAGGGATGGGTTGGCACAAGATCCATATGCCAATCCCAACACTACATACACATTGGGGAATTATTTCCCATTGGTAACAACAAACCTTGTTGATCTCAACAGCCCCTCCCCTTTGATCGAGGAAGGGGAAAGTTCAAGAGGTAACTTCCAAGAAAGATATGAAGAAAATCAAGAGAGCTCTTTGAAAGATGAGTCGGATTATGAGGTCGCACCTTGGGACCCATTTGAGTCTGATAGCAATCACTCACAGGTGACGCCCATCGACGATTATCAGGAGGACTTCGTGGCAATGTTCCCCTTTAATGTTCCAATTGGGCAATTGCCACCTCTAGAGAATCCAGCCCTCCCGCAGAGAGCGGCACAACCCATAAGGGGCCAAATCAACATGCTCAAACAAAATGAGCCTCCCATGCCGGCCATAAGGCCAAGTGATCAAGAAATGCCTAGTGGGAGGCTATACCAGCCACAGGGGCACATAGTTGTCGGAGCAAATGAAGGCCTATGGATCTCTGATAGCGACTATGAAGATGAGACTGAGATGGCATATCTCAACCATATGAGGCAACAGGAATACCCCATAGACATCGATGATATGTTTGAACATCTAAATATGGGACCAAGGCATAGGTGGCATTTAAACCAAGCACAGTTAAACCAAGTGCTTCATCCACCACTTTGGGCATACAGAGAGCACCTCCCACCTAGAGACCCTATAGGGCCACCAGTGCCAAGGGTAGACCCTATCCTTCTATCCACACATAGGGCCGATCCTTTTGTGCCAGTACCCATAGAGCCAGATCCGAGGCACGAGGATAACCAAGAATGTCTGAATCAACACCCACATGGTAATGGAGACCAAATTCATTCCATCAACATGATCTCCATTGATTTAACCACCCCCATCCACAATCTAGCTGACCCAACATGACCATTGTATCTAGACCTAGATGCCATAGACTGGGATCGTGCTAACTCACCACCATCCCCATCAGAGTACTGGCCTTGCGGTGAGATGTTTCATTTCACCCCAAGATAGACTCAGGATATCTTCCATGCTAAAGAGGAACCCGACGTTCCCAACATAGATCTAAATTCAGTGAATGATATCCACCTGATCCCAACTCCACACCAGTTGGAGGATGGATCCCACATGTCAGTCGAAGAGACGATTGACGTAGACATCGGTTCTGATCCAATGAATCTGCAAATCATCAAGTTGGGGGTAAGTCTATCCCCCGAAGAGCAAGCCGATTACATTGCCCTTCTCAAAGAGAAGAAGGAGGTTTTTGCATGGTCCTACAAAGACATGTCGGGGCTAGACCCGTAGCTAGTCACGCATAATCTAACACTTGATCCGACAGTCAAGCCAGTCAAGCAAAAGCTATGTAAGATGCACCCAACAGTGGCCTTAATGGTCAAAGATGAGCTACAAAAGCTATTGGATGCATAGTTTGTCATCTGCATGGATTACCCACCATGGCTGTCCAACATGGTACCCATCAAAAAGCCGGACGGGAGGATTCGCATATGCACCAATTTTTGAGATCTAAACAAAGTGAGTCCCAAGGATGATTTCCCCTTGCCTAGCATCGACGCATTGGTAGATGCTACAGCAGGCCACGAAATGCTTTCCCTCATGGATGGTTTCTTGGGATACAACCAGATTCGTATCAATCCCGATGATCAACTAAAAATGGTGTTCACGATGCCTTGGGGGACATTTTGTTATAAGGTCATGCCCTTTGGCCTTAAAAATGTTGGTGCCACTTACCAATGCGCTATGACATACATCTTCCACGATCACATGCATAAAACTTTGGAATATTATATGGATGATTTGTTGGCCAAATATCTTTTGTGCCAAAATCATCTCGATGACTTACGCAAGATCCTTGATCGCCTCATCGAACACAAGGTTAGGCTAAACCCCAAGAAGTGCGTATTTGGCGTCACATCTGGAAAACTCTTGGGTTTCATAGTCTCAAAATGAGGCATCGAGGTAGATCCAAATAAAGTCAAGGCAATCCTTGAAATGCTTCCCCCAACCACCATCAAGCAGCTCAGAAGCTTGTAGGGTAAGGTCACGTCAATCAAGCACTTCATAGCATAGTTATCTGACAAGTGCCGACCCATGAATAAATTATTACACAAGGGGGTAGCATTTCATTGGGATGACGAGTGCCAGTCAGCCTTCGACGACATCAAACAATACTTGGCTTCGCCGCTAGTATTGGCACCACCTAGACCAGGAGTGTCATTCTACTTATACATCTCAGCTATCGAGGTGGCACTGGGCGCCATGCTAGCCCAGAAAAATGAATTACATAAAGAACAAGCTAATTATTATCTTAGCCGCACCCTGGTCAGTTATGAACTTAACTATGCATACGTTGAGAAGCTATGCTTGGCAGTGGTATTTGCCACCAAAAAGCTACGCCATTACATGTTGAGCAATACGACGTATGTTGTGTCTAAGGAGAATCCATTGCGGTACATGATGAGTCATACTTATCATAGTAGTCGCACGATGAAATGGATCATGTTGTTGACGGAGTTTGACATCGAATTCATTGGACAAAAGTCCATCAAAGGTCAAGTCATCGCCGATCAACTAGCAGAGGCTCCTCTCGAAGATGATCAACCTCTGACCGTAGAGCTACCCGATGATGGGGTCTTCCATGTCTCAGAATTGCCAGATTTTGATGAGCCTGAGTCACAGGCCGACATAACCTTATTTTTTGATGGTTCTAAATGTGAGCAAGGGGGTGGCATGGGAATCATGTTTTTCACACCACAAGGGGCTCCAATGCCTTTATCATTTAAACTTGATTTCCCGTGCACCAATAACAATGTTGAATATGAAGCCTTGCTCATAGGTCTTCAGACAACCATCACCATGAACATCAAATGCTTGAATATCTTTGGTGATTCATTGTTAATTGTCAACCAAGTGAAAGGGGTATTCCAATGCAAATGCCTAGTTCTGTAGGCCTACAAAGCCCTTGTGGATAAATTCTTGGAAAATATTGAATGGTACGACATCGAGGCACTCCCTCGATCATCAAATCATTTTGTGGATACTATGGCCTCCTTGGGGTCACTAATCCCGCAAGACCCTTCTGGTGAAATGACAACCATTCAAGTCAAAACATTATCGCAATCCGTGATGGAGCATGCAAGCTCTGACATAATGCCAAGAATCCACCTGATCCAGATTGAACCATCTCAGGATAGGTTCTCTCGAATCCATGATAGTCTAAATCACGCCAACTAGGGGTCTTTGTTCTCCCCAACCCCTCTTAATAGCAACACAATGCTATTTCTACAAGTTCTTTCCCGCTCAGCTTTTGCTAGGGATGAACTTCAAGAGGGATCGGCCATTCATACCATCGAGGTTTTTGATCAGCAGGATTGGTACACACCCATAAGAGACTATCTCAAGTTAGGTAGCCTCCCACTTGGATTATCGCACGCCGCAAAAAGATCATTCAAATAGAAAGTGGCAAAACATGTCTTGCTAGGAGACATTTTGTATCGTCGGAGCTACGAAGGGATCCTCCTCCGTTGCTTGGACCAGCAAGAGTCCACTTGGGCGATCACCCAAGCGCACGATGGTACGTGTGGTGGCCACTTCAGCGATATGGCCATCGCCAAGCGCATTCTTCGCATGGGCTATTATTGGCCATCTTTAGAGCGATATTGTTGTGCATATGTGCGAAAGTGCATGAAGTGTCAACACCATGCTAACTTGACACACGTACCTTCTCAGGCCTTGTAGTCGATCCAATTGGCTTGGCCATTTTCGCAGTGGGGCTTAGATCTCATCGAAAAGATCTCCCCTGTGTCGTCAGGTCATCACACGTTTATCATAATGGCCATAGAGTACTTCACTAAGTGGGTGGAAGCAATTCCGCTTACCTCTATGATTGGGCCCCACATTGTGGAGTTCATTTTACATAACATCATATGTCATTTTGGTATTCCATCCAAGATCATCTCGGATAATGGGACGTCATTTAAGAACAAATATGTGCGTGCTTTGACAACAAAGTACAAAATTTAGCATAGTTTTTTGACACCCTATTATCCGCAGGCAAATGGGCAAGAAGAGGCGTCAAACAAAATGCTAGTTGCCATCCTTAAAAATATAGTCGTAGATAATCATAAGGATTGGCACATCCAAATACCACTTGCACTATGGGCTTATCGCACTAGCATTCGGACGCCCACTGGGGCAACTCCATTTTCGCTGGTGTATGGCTCCGAGGCAGTCATGCCTCTCGAGTTGGAAATACCCTCCCTACGCATATCAATGCAAGAGTTCATCGATGATGACACTACGCATGGCAGGCCCGGTTAGACCAGCTTACATTACTCGATGAATGACGCGTCAATGCTCTCGAGCATTTACGTATCTATCAAGAGCGACTTAAGAAAGCTTACAACATGAAAGTTCACCTGAGGGACTTTCAGGTTGGTGACCTGGTCTTAAAAGAGAACCAACAAAATTCTAACTTGCCACCCCATTTAAGGGACAAGTTCATGGTAAATTGGTTAGGTCCTTATGTAATCGACAATAAAATAGGACCTAGAACATACCGACTCGCCTCTCTAGAAGGAATCAAGGAACTAGAACCCTTAAACATCAGTCATTTGAGGCCATTCAACATTTAGAGAAGCCATAGCCCACACTAAAAGCCCCAAGGATTCCCGCAATCGCTTGGTCACCAAAAATGCCCCAAAGGTATCCATAATCCCTTTGGTCAAACCAAAATCCCCAAGGATTCCCGCAATCGCTTGGTCACCCCAAAAATGCCCCAAAGGTATCCATAATCCCTTTGGTCAAACCAAAGGCTCCAAGGATTCCCGCAATCACTTGGTCAACCCCAAAATGCCCCAAAGGTATCCATAATCCCTTTGGTCAAACCAAAAGCCCCAAGGTTCCCACAATCGCTTGGTCACCAAAAATGCCCCAAAGGTATCCATAATCCCTTTGGTCAAACCAAAAGCCCCAAGGATTCCCGTAATCGCTTGGTCACCAAAAATGCCCCAAAGGTATCCATAATCCCTTTGGTCAAACCAAAAGCCCCAAGGATTCCCGCAATCGCTTGGTCACCCAAAATGCCCCAAAGGTATCCATAATCCCTTTGGTCCAACCAAAAGCTCCAAGGGTTCCCACAATCGCTTGGTCACCCAAAACGCCCCAAAGGTATCTATAATCCCTTTGGTCAAAACCTCCAAGGATCCGTAAGAATCACTTGGTTCGCACCCATTCGGGTTAAACCACCATAAAAAATATTCAAAAACAACAAATAATCAAAAATAACAAAAAAATGCATCTCACTTTCATGCACATTCTTAAAAACCAAAACACCAAAAAGAAAACAAAAGCTGCATTAGGCATCGCATACATACATTGCATATTTGTTGGTCATACATGTCAAAAGCACCATAGACTGTAATTACTCGGAAATTCCATCATTTTCCAAATTCAGTCCATTTTGTAAAAAGATCCATCAAGAATAACGCCCTTCGCATTTTTGCCATATCATAGTCAATTGTCTTCTAATGTCTTTAGGGTTTTGTCATTCAGCTGTCTTTAGATTTCTAGTCAAATGTTGTACAAAGTCAAACCTATTTTTACAAGGTAGAGTTTTACTTGGATTACGCCTTGTTACATAGCATCCCAACACAAGCTTAAAACACATAAAAATTCCCAAGTTGTGTGAACGCAAGACGAAACCTACAAAGCAGTCTAGGGTACCATAGGTGAAACGTTATCCTGCTCATCCCCCTGTGTGAATGGTTCAAGAATGCTGAGAATTGACAAAAGGACAAGCTCTTCCCCATCCAATTCCCCACAATAAATAGTGGTTTTCACCACTATCAAAAATTCCAAACACCTTTGGTCCCCAAAGTCGTAAGGATTCGTACTACACGTCCCTGAGAAGGATGGGTAGTCATCCCCAAGGCCTAAAAGGATCAATGCCATTCACAAGAAAAATCCCAAAAGTCCACCATCAAAAATCCCAAAACACCTTTGATCCCCAAAGTCGTAAGGATTCATACTACACGCCCCTGAGAAGGATGGGTAGTCATCCCCAAGGCCTAAAATATCAATGCCATTCCAAAGCAAAATTCCCAACCACCTTTGATTCCCAAAGTCGTAAGGATTCGTACTACACGTCCCTGAACAGGATGGGTAGTCATCCCCAAGGCCAAAAGGATCAATGCCATTCACAAGCCAAAAACCCACGAGCTCAACTTTGAAATCAAAATTCAAAATCTAACTCCTCAAAAGGCAACAATAAAAAGTAACAGTGGTTATCACCACTACTCAAACCCCTTGCTCAAGAAAAAAAAAGAGAGAAAAATAAACAGTGATTTTCATCACTATGTATGAGAGCAAGTATCCCAACAAGATTGAGCAATCGAAAGATGCCTGAGCTTGAATCCCTAGAATTCTCAGCATTCAAAAAACCATTTAGGTGATCCTCATTACGGGTTTGGTGGATAGCCTACCTAGCAATGGTGGTATCCTAAATGCATGACGATATGTCTATCACATTTTGCATGTGTGTAGACCAATGTTTGCATGTGGATGAGCTAGCTTATGGTATCTTAGATTGTGACGTGGATTAATCTTACTAAATGCAACAAAGGAATTAGTGGAGCTAATTAGGTGATCCTCAGTATAGGTTTGGTGGGAAGCCTACCTAGCACTGACGGTATCCTTATGAATACCACATAAACGAACTCAATCGCACACACAGGGATGTGAAATAACTTGGTCAAACTCAAGTCTGATTCATACCTTGTTCGAAAGTCTTGTAAGATAATGTACAGTCTTGATTAGTTAGTTAAAGCATATGAGTCTCAGAAAAACCTTAACTACATTTTAAAACAATTGTTGTACATTTCATTACTCACATCACCATCAAAAAATACAAAACAAAAATAACAAATGCACAGTTGTTCCATAAAGCAATCACATAGTGCAAAAAACTAGTAAATCCTATACAGTCTATGGTGCCATCGCTTAAACCTAACTACACATTCCATAATCCATTAACATAGTAACACAGATCCAACAAATCCTATACATCCCATCTCCATAACCCTGCATACATCTCCATCACCAAATCATCGACCTCCATCATGTTTGTATCATCCAACAGAGCCCCCCAAACCTCGATCAGTGCCTCTACACCCCCACTTCCTATTGTTGTCGCATTCGTGCCCCCCAAAGACCCCTCACCCCGCCATCGCCGCATAGTGCACCATCGATCATAATCTGCAATTACCCTAACATCGTCCATGTCGGGTACATCAATAACTACGTCAGACCCCTCACCTAGTGACTCAATTATTAGCCAGACTAGGGTCCTCTCATCCCTGCATTGTCGATAGATCAAGGGATCACTAGGCAACCCCTAGCGTACCCCAAACTGCCATGTCACCCGAACATATGGGAAGTACTCATGTTCTGTTCCATGACGCTCAATCAGCCACCTACCCCTATGCACCCGCCAGAGCCACTCTCCAAACTCAGGCCAAGATGGATAGTCTCGATACGATCACCAAAACACCTGCCTTGGCATCAGACAAGAGAAGGCGTCAGTATAGTGACCTACGTCACCTGCCCTCCGTCGACTTTGTCCATGCTCCTCTGACCATCACCATAGATTGACATACCCAATCTCCCGATCCACCATCTCACCTCGGGTGGTCCAAGGCAAACCCTGTGGCCACTCCACAGCTATGTGCTACCACCCCCAACATTGCAAAATATAGCTACACCCGATCCCCTTCCGCCTATAATAGCGGACCTCGTACAGCTCATCGTACAGCTATGCCAGCAACGTCTGACCCCATCTCATAATAAGTGGAGCTGATGTCGGACACTCCACCAAAGTGAAAACCAACTCTAGTAGGTTCCAAGGGAACCTCACGCTTGAATAGTCTAGAAGTAGCATATTGGAAATGAGGGCCATGAGTAAAGCATGCCTCACCCCCAATACGCCCTTCTCCAGCCACCATCGCACCAGAATACCGCCTATATGGCAGTTAGCCTCTGCCCTCTCCATAGCCCTCTCCACCCCCATCTCCCCCACCCGACCAAAATACCATGTTAGTATTGCCATCCGCTAGTCCCGTTGGGTCGTCCGGATAGGAAGCCCATCTATCAAAATCTGTAGAATTCGATACACATCCTCCAGAGTCACCATCATCTCCCCTATTGGGAGATGAAAAGTATTGGTGTGGGGATCCCACAGATTGATCAGGGTAGTCAAATATACCCGATCCCCCACCACAAGCTCCAAATGCATCACCTGCTTGAGCCCAAGGGCATCAAGCCACTCCCAATCCCCAACTATCAAGGCCTCCCGGGCATCAGAGAAAATAGTCGACTGGCGGTACCGACTCTTCACAACCTGAAAAACAATAAAAAAAAGCAAACAATATTAAGTACATACTTCATATCAACAAAAACAATACAATAAAACTATACAGAAGAAAAACAAAGTACAAAACAATAAAAGTACAACAAAAGTACAGACAAACAAAAGTAAAACAAAAGTACAGAAACATTCAAAACAAAATGTACAACAATGATCGCAGACATTAAAATAACTGTACAACAACAAAAAAATCAAAACAAAAACAAATTCATCCTAGGGTTTCAACCTTAGTGTGAACAAACAAAAATAACTGTACAATAAAACAAAAAATCATCCTAGGGTTTTAACCTTAAGGTGAACAAAAAAACATAACAAAAACAAATTCATCCTAGGGTTTCAACCTTAGTATGAACAAAAAAATGAAATCAAACAAAAAAAAATTGTCCTAGGGTTTTAGCCTTAATGTGAACAAAATAAAACAAAAACAATATAAAATATAAAAATTAATACTAGGGTTTCAACCTTAGTATTAACGCAAAATAAAAACAATTATGTGCAAGTTTTTAACTTCATATAAAACACAAACGAATAACAAGAAAGGAGAAGGAACATCATACCGGTCTCACCTCGGCTCCTCCGCTCGAAGATCCGGTTCTCGCACTCATGATGTCCATGAAATTTTGACAATGCTTCGCTACGCAAACTCGCACTCCTCCTCCTCACTGCTCCAAATCGCCAAGAAAAAATTGTTGCAAATGAGCCCAAAACCTATTTTTGGTCCTTTTATAGGTTGTTAGGCCTGTAATCATTCCACCCTGGGATGAGCGCTCTAGTTAGCGCTCGTCCCACCCTGGGATGATTACCAAATTGGTATTCGTCCCACCCTGGGACGATTACAGAGCAAGAAATAAAGCAACAAAAATAGCATCCAAAAAATGCACCAAAAAAAGCAATAAATCTACCAGACAAAGGTGCCTTTGCACCAGACATTCATGGCATGCAAAACCATCATCGGGGTCACAAATATTCACTATCCTACTCCCTAAGAAGGCTAGCATAGTTGGACCGCTCCACGGGAAGGAGGATTTTCGATAATTTCTACCCCAATCGGCATCACAAAAAGGGTCAAAACCCACCAAAAATAGGTCCGATTGTTGGAAAACTGCTAAGCATTCAATGGAAAACAACTGAAGGCACCCTTAAAAACGTCATCTTGGGTCAAGTGACTCGTCACTTTTCTCATTTTTTGTCATTCCCTCATCGATTCGTCGCTTGAGGGGGTAGTCACACTTAGTCACCAAATCAACAAATACACACCCAATCAAGGAAATGGCATGCATTCAAAGAATCATTGACAAAGACAATCACGCTCCTGCTTGGGGCAACAAACAAGCAATAATCACAAGTTGAACAAACACTTGGCATTCTGGAAGCATGAAGACAAGGTTCCTCAGACAAAAGGTTGCGCCCTTTGCCTATTCATGATTGAACAATGTCCAAGATCAAGTACACCTCACCAAAAAAGGTTACACTTGAGTTAAGCTCCTTAGCTCGTCAAAAGCAAGGATTCAAGAATGCGTGCCCTTTCCATACTTGGGGCATCAAAATTTGGTTAGGTTACTGAGAAACCCTAATCATTAAGTGCTTTGGTCATCTATTTTTTCTCAACATTGCGCCACACACAGCGCATCCCAAAAAGGGGCATCTGTAGACACCAAAACAACACCAATCCGATTATGTGACTACAAGCACTGACCGAATTGGCATACATACCCCCTAGGGTAGCCTCCAGAGGTTAAACAGTGGTCCTAACCACTCCCAAATCAGTTTTTGAGGGTCAGAGGTCAATTTGGCACCTTTTAAGCACTTTGCTCCCTATTCGTCCCACCCTGGGACGATTAGAATCCTATTCGCCCCACCCCGGGATGATTAGCAGCAATCACTCCAGGGTGGGACGAATAGCAGGTTTGACTGGCAAAAATTCAAGCCTTGACAAATGGCAACCCAGATCCGCCACTCAACTTCACCTTCAAGGCATGCAATTGTGAGGAACGGTTTCAAATCAGAGAGAGGGACTTCAGTCAAGCATGCCTTGATCATGGAGGCCCTAAATCAGGGAGGAATCTTCTCTCCCCAAGAAAGGCATGGTGAGCCAAGTGGCGCCCTCGCATGCGCATTCAAAGGAGACCCCTGAGGTCTATAAAAGGGTGAGCCTCCTCACCCCAAAAAATAATAGATCTGGAGCATTTGGAGCAACGGAGTGCTGCCAAATTGTACCCCCATTCCCCTTTGTGCTTCCTACATCCCTAATTTCTCTTTTGGAAGAGAGGTTATCGGGTGAACACTAGGAACGCAATCCCGACCCAAAACCCAAGAAATCAGCCACAATCCCACACCAAATTTTTTGACACAACCCCCTAGGAGGTTTTGGACCCATCCCACTTGGATTGGTGCCAAAACTAAGCCCCAAACGGTGGGCGTCCTGCCCCCGGCCCCCCGCACTATTGCAGTCCTAATCGTCCCACCCCGGAGTGATTAGAAATTTGCAAAGGATTTCTCTACTATTATTTTTGCATTCTTTCATATTTCATGTACTTATGTTGTTGTTCAAGTTTCATGTCATTCTGACTTGATTTGACTGTGTTTTTATCATTTTATGCATTTACTAACATATAGGGAGTGCTTTCGGATACGGGACAATCTGGGTAGAATCTGCCAAATCTGACCTTTTGGGTCATCCCAAAATGCCCCTTTTAGCCTAACCCCAAGTTTGCAGGAGTTTTGGAGGCCTCTGGGCAAGACATTTGCAAGGTCGCTCTTGCACGTTTTGTGACAGTCCTAATCGTCCCACCCCGGAGCGATTAGAAATCCATGCATGATTTCCTAACTGTTATTTTTGCAATGGGTCCCTGATGATGTCTTGATGCTTCTGTCAAAATTTGGGTCCATTATGACATGTTTTGACCATCGTTTAATTCCTTTTTACATTAACCGACCGGAGGCTTTGGGGATTGCATGTTTTCCTAATATCCGCATATGCTATTAACTGTTTGCTATTTCTTTGAGCGCAGGATCTCACCACCAGGAACACCGGAGGGGCAGAAAGGAACCACGAACATACGGATGCAAGCGGCGACAATGTTTGGCCCGCCCATTTCAAATGTGGGCATGCGGAAGACACTGGAAGCGTACCATCCGTTGATGTAACGAACTGTATCAAACGTTCTGAGCCCTAGAGGGGGGATGCATTGTAACCGAATTGAAAGCAACATTAATAAAAGAGGCCCCACTTTGTTTTTCTTACATATCGTCTCATTTATGCTTTATTTCCTATATGCATTTGTTCATCGCATTCGTAGGACTTAGCATCTGCACCTCATATCTGTTTCGTTTGCATCAATAATATGGTACGTCATTTCTCCGCATTCGACTTTCAGTGGCATCATAAGAGACAACCATGGAAGAATCATCCTTGCATTCACTAAAAAAATTGACATCCAAACCAATCATGCGACCAAATCTAGAGCCCTATACCAAGGATTATCCATCCTGGATGGCCTTCATATCAAAAACCTAATAATTGAAGATGATTCTTTGAATATAATAAACCACCTCAAAGGGATCCAAAATCCATCTTGGGATGTCTTAAATCTCATTTAAGAATCTAGAAGGTACCTCTACAATTATAACAATTTTATTATCCAGTATATGTATAGGGAAGGCAAAAATACTGCTATCATTATGGCTAACCTAGGCCTGGCTGAGGAGTCTCTCCATGTTTGGAATGATAATTTTCCTCAGACCCTCCATGCTCCTAGTGACAATGAAGAAATATCATTGCTCTAGTGTTGTCATTCGATCATGTTGGCTCCTTAAACAACATGGACCTCTTAGTGAAACTCACATCACAAGATTTTTTTCTTTTTAGCATGGTTGTTAACCACATATTCCCTACCCAAAAATTCATTTTCCAGACTCGTGCAAGCTTAGAAATCAGTACATGAATATAATCTATAGCCTTGTGTTGAATTCTCGCAAGCACACATGTCATAACATATCCATGAATTATTGCTTCAATTGTAGGACTTTCCATGCCAATGAACATTTTTGAAGCACCTCTATGTATAATTATTCCCAAAAAAGTGAATGGGCCAATCCCATCACCTTCCCAAGTATCTCATCTATAATCACTATATTGAATTTCAAAATTACCTTCTTCATAATTAGTCATGAGGTTCCTAAGGATGACTCGGCTCATGTGCTAATACTCTCTTGGTTTGAAGTGGCCCATCAAGGGTTCTAGAGTGAGAAAATATCCAAAATCATCAGCATGCATATCCAAGAAGCTTCAATCATTCGGCTTCTCAGATGAATTCTAAATTCAACCTATGGAGTGATGGTGTTTACATGAAATTTTCCATAATATTATTTTAGAGGTGAGCTTTCATGAGTTTTTCTAGTGTTGAGATGACACTTCTTGAGTCAAACTCCCTACAAATTGATGCCACTATTAAATAAATCCTGAAGAATCATGGGTTTATGCCTTTCCTTCACAAATTTAGTTGGATAAACCCTAAATTATCCTTTGAATTCACTTAGTCTTGGTAAAATGGCCACATCATGGTTCATAGGATTAATTTCAAGGTTAGTGTCTACATAATTGCTGAGGTGGCAAAACTTCCTAGCAATGGTGAAATCATTTGATGTGATAAGCATTCTTTGGCATAGGAGCTTAGTTATTTTAGAGATGAGGGTAAGATATTATCAAGAGAAAAATGTAGTATTATCAGGGACGCCCTCTTGGTGCCTTGGAATAGAGTTATGATCCCTATTCTCTAGTTCTTCATGATTGACAAAATCAACTCCCCTCTCAAGAGTTCCCACCTAGAATTTTTGAACCACCTGAGAGACATCAAGGACATCAATATCCCCAAGTATCTATCTATATAAATGGAAATGTTTGTGTTAAGTATCATGAAAGGCACCTCAATACACCTAAAGCATCTATACAAGCATACCTTATAGAAGGAGGCTCAAAAGACCATTCTCTCTGTTGTTGTAAGTCTAGCAAATCATCCCTCTACTTCAGTTCCCATCCAAGGGAGCCCTCATAAGGACACCATGAGCAATGAATAAGCCAAAAATAAATCTTATAATCATACTATAAAAGTTGGTAAGAGGCTAAATTTTGGCTCTACTATTGCTAACACCCCAACTTTTATTAAAATAGAGCTTCACTATCATTCATCCAGAAGCAAAGCTTCAAGGGGGAAACAAAAGATACCCATTGTAATTGATCAAGATAAGGAGGCCCTAGGAGAGTCTCCAGTGAATCTAAAGTAGTTAAAGATTGAAAAGGCCCCTGTTCAGTCTCTCTCCCCAAAGGATAGTGATCCCTCGAGCAGGCCTTCAAGACATATCCCACAAAGATATAACTCTGGTCCCCTTTTCAATTTTGAGGAATCATTGAAATCTATGTCTAAGGCATCTAACATAGCTTATAATCTCCTCCAACATGTTAATAAGATGGTTGGTGCCATCAAAAAATAGAAGGATGGGCACACCCAGGTCTCTGATGGTGATCATAATACAAGTGATGACGATTGTGATCCTTTTGAGGTATCCTAATAGCTATGGTTTCTCTAATAATCCCCTTTTTTTTATCCTCTAGGGGTCCTTTGTCTCCTGTTTTAGATTTTTTCTATTTTTCGTGTTACTCTTGTTGGTGTCCCTTGGATACTTTCTTTGAGTTGTGTTGAGATGTCCTCTATGGTTTCTCTTGTGTGTTGTAATTTTGAAGTTGATCCTGTGGAGACTATCTCCCTTTTGCAATATTTGATGTAAAAGGTTTGGGTTCCTTTCAAAACCCTCTCTTTCAACTAATAAAAAAATAGAGCATAACCTTTTTTAATGTAGTTAGAAATAACTTTAGTCTCTACATATTCATTAGGTAATTGTAACTCATGTATAACACATCAAATCCAAATAAAAGGATGTCTTGTCCTTGCTTTCATGACCATGAAAATTCTTTAGTGTAAATGACAGAACTTTTTTATAGGATTTTTCCTTACAAATGTAATATTTAAAAAAATCAAAGGTAGTTGGTCTAATGTTTAATATTTCCTTTTCTTTCTTGTACTCTACATAGTATATCTTAAGCCAACCTAGTATAGTACAATTAATATTGAGCATCTTGTAAATAAGATGTTCTTTCTTGCTTGATATTTGGAAAATGAGATCATCTAATTGTAGAACTTAAAATATTTCGTATAAGAGAACATAATGTTTCCTAGCCTTTTATTTTTCCCATATTTTTCATATCAAATATGATATCCTACATAAATTTTTCTTCTAACTTAGTAATGGATATAATAGCTTCTTTTGTGTGCACTGCAATAATTACAATAGGTTTTGGAGAAACTATAATACATCCTTCAATGTCTTTAACCTATATTTCAATGGCTATTATAGAGCCCTCAAATTGTTCAATAATCACCATAGTAGATTTTAGTTGTATATGAATAACTGTGATAGTCAAATACTAAAGTAGCATCTATTAGATTCTATTTTTATACTATAACCCCTTTTGTTCAATTCTTAGCTTCAATAGCAACTGATTTTGTAATTTGGGGTCCTTTATATCCTAATATCTTACTTTTTTCTCTGGTCACTTGCCCAATATTATTTATATTATTCTTATAAGGGTTGATAAAAATCTACCTTTACTATCTTTCTCATTATTCATGTAATAAAAATATAGCCAATTGTAAAAGCATTAGCCAAAAGTAGGGATAGTTGAAATGATATTTGTACATTACATATCCCTATGCAATGATCCATGGTTTCTAAACATCAATTTTTTGAGCTAGTACCTTCTCTAAAAATGACACCAAATATTATGAGTCATTTATATGTTTTTGAATCCCACCTTCTAGGATTTGAAGGCATTCATCGTTATATGTGTATAGAAATTTGTACTCAATTGAAGTTTTTACTGTCTACCATGAATATGCAATATACCTATTAAAGTAAGAAATGACACACAAGGATTTCATTAAAAATTTTATAGCAATATAGGATTAGAGCAATGTTGGTCTAAAATTTGGATTGTTTAGAGAGCAAATTGAACATCAAAAAATATACATATAATGAAATATTTAAGTTCACAAATTTAGAGAAAAACATCTCCATATTAAGAAATGTATTTTTATATTTATTATATATTTAAAATACCAATTAAATTTTAAAAAACACACTGTGAGAATGAAATAATGTCTTTTAGTGATTATCACTAAACCATAAGGATCCACATGAAACTAGTTAGATTGAGAAAATATTAAAAATAATATATCATTTATACATCTAGTATTAAATGAAGTCCTATCCATAAAATTAATTTTTTTAAAAGAAACCAAATGCTAACACAACACAAACATCTTGAATAATTTAAATATGATTGTATTAGGTCCAATTATTATACATATAGATATGTTACTCAAAATATTATGCTTACAAAAATTTGAACTTGAAACCCCTTTTTATTATAATTTCTTGATAAAATAATCCATTTATTGGTTATGAATAATAACCAACTAAAAGTAATTTATAATGTATTCCTCTTTACTAATTAGTTATTAAGACTAACTAATTACAAATTTTGCTTAACAAAATTCACTTTGGCATATCCGAAGTCTAAAACAAGTAAAATAATTTCATGAATTTTTCTCATTAGAGGATATTGGTAGGCCATGAGCTTATTACAAAGTGGGTCCATCAAATTCCTTTTCTTTAGCATCCTTATATTGACATATTGACCAAATTTACAATTATGCATTGATGAAATCTAGAACTAGTTTATCCATAATAGGCATCCTTGTATTAACAATATCCTACTCATGTTTGACCTAATTACTATGTGCATTCATAATATTTGTCAACTTTGGGAGTTGGATCCATATTTTATTTAATGTATCCATTGAATTCCAAGAAGATATCCTTTCAATATTATTGATCTACAAAATTATCTAATTAATTGTGGCTATAATATCATAGACTAAACATTCAAAAAGAGGGATTTATCCCTCTTAGCCTCTAAATTCGTTATGTTTCCCCACTAATCTAGCTAATTGTGGATCAATTTTTTACCACATTGAAAAAATGAGAAAAACATCTAACTAAGCTATAAAATATACTAAGTGTTGCAAATTTGCCAAGGGTGCATGGGACAAGGAACAACTAAAAGCCACTAATTACATTAAAGAGAATTCAATTGATGAGGACACTATTGTACCTTAGGCTTATCCTTAAGCCTAAGATATTATTTTGCATTGTATAGGCTTATCCATAAGCCTAATATTTCTTATCTTGCATTGTACTCACATGAGGTATAGTATGCCCACATTGTATATTGGTTTGTTAGTGGTTAGGATGCATGGTTATGTTGTTGAGGATTTGTTTGTCTTCTAGCATGTTGTTATTTTTTTTGCATCCATGTTTGTTGTAGGTACTTATCCCTACATAGTATATTTTTATAGCTAGTTGGCCTTGCGTGGTATATTGTTACAACCCCTATAACTACAATAGATTCCATTGTTGTACTATTTAATAAGTTGTGCATAATGAATACCCAACTTTATGTTTGATTTCTACATCATTGGTATCAAATCTACAAGAATATTTTAGCAATAAGGGAGGTAAGGTGCCAATTTCAATTGCTAGGTGCTTATTTTGGATCAATTCCAACTAGGGTACAAGTTCCTCGGCTAGGTGCTACATTGGATTGGCTTAGACTAATTTGTAGCATCTCATTGTGAAGCTCAACAGGTATTACAGGGTTTGCAATTGTCCTTGCACCAAGTACTCCTAAAATAATTGTCATAGGGTAACCTAAATTCCATGACATAAATGGAGAACTAAAATTACCCTAAATAATGCAAGTATATTTTAAATAGGTTTGTTGATTTAAGATCAAAGTTTTGAATGGATAATCTAGTGTAGTTGATTGGAGAACTCAATTTGTGACCAAGAGAAGGTTTTCAACACTCCTTATCGAGAGAGCATATGGGCAACCAAAGGATGCACAGGTTGAGATTTTTTGGAATATTTTTTAGAGGTGTTGAAAATCCATCAGGGTTTCTTGAAGGTGACAAATTCTCAATATAATCTATCCAACCCACTACCCCCCCTTCCTCCTTCTTCTTTGTTTGGTCGATCGTCTTCTCGATCAACACCATACTAGCCACCAAAATAGCTAGTAAAGAACTAGAATATCCCTACTACTACCCTACCTCCCCCTCCCTTTCCCTTTCCTCCTCTCCTCCTCTCCCTTTTCATCCCTTCCCAATTGTTGTTCAACCTATTTTAGGCAGTTTGCGACCATACTAAGGACGTGTCAATGTTGTCTAGCCCGATGATCGCTCAACATAGGTGACATAGGTACCTAAATCAATATCCAATAGTGTGGGATTTTCCTTTTCCCTTACCACTGGAGATTGAAATTGTTACAATTATCATCGATCATAGGCAAAGAATAGGAAAATAGAAGATGACAAAGAAAAATGCAAGTGATAGAAAAATCAAATAAAATCTAAGGTCTAAAATAGACCAATCAAAATGCAAATTCCACAACCTTAAGAGCCCTCCAATTTAAGAGTGATATGTGGAACCTCAACCTCACACTGGGAATCTGCAATGTCCATCCATATTTAGACATGTGGTATCATTTGGTTGGTAGTTGTGAATCCATGTTGGAACTCCTCTCACGGGTTTATATGGGAAAATATTTTATTTTAAATTTCATGAGAGACTTTAGTCCCACATCAACCTTTTTTTTGGCCAGGAGTATTTTATAAGTGAAATCATACTTATTAATGAGTTACCACCTCTCCGTGATCACCCTTAGCTTGTACTCACATAACTTCCTTGGTTGGACGTACTGATAAACACATAGCTTATAGATAGGGTATGTTGTCTTGGTTGGAAAGAATGATGAGGATATTATTGTACCTTAGGCTTATCCTTAAGCCTAAGATATTATTTTACATTGTATAGGCTTATCCATAAGCCTAATATTTTTTACTATGCATCGTACTCATATGAGGCATAGTATACCCATGTTGGATATTGGTTTATTAGTGGTTAGGATGCATGGTTATGCTATTGAGGATTTTTTTATCTTCTAGCATGTTATTTTGTTTGCATCCATGTTTGTTGTAGGTGGTTATCCCTGCATAGTATATTGTTACAGGTGGTTGGCCTTGCATGGCATATTGTTACAACCCCTATAACCACATTGATTCCATTATTGTACTATTTAATTAGTTGTGCATACTGAAAATCTAGTCTCACAGTTTATTTCTACATCATCAACATCCAATACATCTTCCACGAGGTGCATGAAAACTCTACGAATAAAGTCAACAAAATTTGGTGACCGCTTGATACCAAAAAAAAGGTAGATTATCCAGTAAAGATCTTGCTCGACGCTATGAAATCTCAAGCTTGGACTTTATAAAAAGTGATAAAAGTGATTAATTCAAGAAGCTTGAGGTTGTGTCAATCTCTAAGCTATGATGATTGAGGTCGTAACATTCCAAATAATAATATCACCAAAATAAAATATGGTTGGCATCGCGTGAGGAAAAATCAAAGACATCTAGAGCTAGAGATGAACCTCCCTAGTCAAGAAGTTCTCAAGGCAAAGATCAAAAATTATATGACATCATTGTTGTAGAATTTAGCTCAAGATCATGTGCAAAAGCAAAATAACATAGCATGAATAAATGCTCAAACTCAAGGTACCCTAAGCCATGATTTTGCAACTTCTATAAGATCTAGAGCCTAGCTTCAAGCATGATAGTTAGATGTCATTTTAACAATAGCTATGGTGCATGCCAAATGGTCTACATCAAGGCTTAAATAATGCATAATGGCTCTAATAATGCATCCACTTGTAGATATTTATTACAAATCAACATGTCATATTCATAGATACAAAATGATATCTGTCCACTCGTCCACATTTTTGGATCATTTTATATAGTTGTCTACAACTGTTTTCATAACTAAATGTAAATCTTATGCTACAAGATTCAAATAATCAACCTATAAATACAAGTTTAAACCTCATTCAAGGGGTTAGCTCTGTAGTCCTTGTGTGGTATTATTTTATAATTCACTCGTTGATCAACGAAGTGGTAGTTGTTTGGTCTCCATTGTCTCATATTTACAGGTTTTTTATGAGTATATTTTTTAAATTATTTTTTACACTATGGTGTTAGTCTATTTTATTAAAGTAGTTCAATAATATGAATTGCCTATTGGATTTCTAACATTCATAGTCCTTGGAATTATTAGTTTTTATATGTTGTTTTAAGTCATTTTTGTTGTATCCAGTAGTTAGTGTATTATGTTAAAGTGATTAGTGATCGCCTATTGGATTAGCTAATTGCTTGTATCCTTGGAATGATTAAAATAAATACATTGTTCTTAAATAGACTAGAAAATGTGATTTATAGTTGATCTATTAAGTACCATATAAGTGATCATATTAGTGTCTTGATTTGTAAGATTCAATGTTGTTACACTATATCACGTCCACTTTTTCTTTTCCTAACCCTAACTTATCTTATCCCTTTTCCTAAACCCCTTCTTTAAAGGATTCAACATTATCTAGAGGTTGAAACATAGGGTAACCTTGTTTCATCCAATTACTATACTTTGGCTAAAATCGATGAGTGCAACATCTTTCCTTAATAATGGCATAATTTAGTCCAATAGAGTAGTAAGTTTTTTGGCATATCGAGTGGGAAAAATTTTTCTTTTTGTCTTACCTTCCAAGAGGATCCAAGATTTTGTGAATAGTATTGACCTTATTAGTGGATATTGTATGTTCATCTAGTGACTCCCAACAATAGAACTCAGAGTTAAATTTATAACAATCATGAATATACAACAATAATACTAGATTTAGGAATAATTCAACAAGAATTATTCCTAAATAGGTGATTTTGATCATATGGCTCAATAATATTGTCCCCCATGGTATGATATCAGTTCTCTTAATATCTCGATTCTTCATGAAATACTAAAAATAACCTTTGAAACCCTAACTAGTTATGAAGGCTATGGAAAAGCTGCATATGAACATTGTCAAGATATAGCTTCCCTCTCTTCTATGTAAAATATTTCCTTCGAATATGTAATGATTAGATTGCTCATTATTTTTTCAAAGGAAAAGTGTTATTATGGTATAGGTCTCTAGAAGATAAGTGCATTTGTACATGGGTAGATTTAGCTAAATCTCTTATTGATGAAGTTGATGATAATGGAGATCCATTTTTATTACTTACTAAGTTTTATTTCATTAAAAGAGTATTACATGAAAATATTTTTATTTTAATGTTCATTTCAAGGGAAATTGGAAAATAATACTTGAGAATTCTAGCCCTCTCCCATTTGGACTTATATTTATTATATTCATGCTTTCCATCCTGATTTGAGTATCCTCATCGAATAGTCTAAAGAAATAATATTTCCACAATTTTTTAAGAATTTATTCATGCTAAAAATATGTTAATTATAGCAGACAAACCTCCCTCTAGAAATACCAATTTTCCACTTGACATTCCTTCAAACGTATTCTATACTCTATTTCATATAGAATATAGGACATGTTTGCCTTAGATCACCAAAACCAGTGTTATTCCTATTATATATAATAATCAACTTCAAACTAAGCAAGAGTTGAGAATTCTTGTTTAAAATTTAACCAAAGATATTAGGAATATGGAGGAGAGATTCTTTTAGCTTAGGAAAAATAACTCTGAAAGTGTTAAACTCCTATCACAACAATCACATCATCAAACTCATATTTTACCATCTAACAGTGTTGATCTCATCATACAAAGAGTAGTAAAAGAATGTTTACACAACAATAGACTAAAAATAACTGATAGCCTAACTACATGTAAGGTTTCATCATGAGAGGAAATTCATTTTGAGGAAAATAATCTACATCACAAACATTCATAGGAGCTTCAGTTATCAAGAAATATGGTTGCCCTCAATATAGCATGCAAATATGAATACTGAAAAGAGAATATTCTTGCAGATGACCATCAAGAAGTACATAATGGTAGCCATTCATCGTCCTTAATTTAATAAAGCAAAGAAAAATAAAAACAACTACCAACCTAGCAAGCATATCCAAAAAAATAATCTTTGAATCATTAGAGGACTAAGTTATATAAAAAAAAATTGTACTTCTTAGATGAATTTGGAGCAAAAAACCAAAGCAACAAAATAATTTCAAAATATTTTCAAGAGCTCTTTGCCCAAAGGATTAAGGGAGGATTTATTGGTAGCTTAAGAAGTGGATCTGGTCAAGTTGTGTCTTGAAAAGATAAGTAAAAGTAGTAGTATAAATGTAAGAAATATGTATTTTGACACTTGGGAGAACTCATCTACTCCATGTTACTTATATCCCTTTTTAAGAGAATGCATATTGTATAATCGTGTAATAAAACCAGAAACTATGACCACAATAATACCTTTAGACGTCTACAAAAGCTCAAAATTAGACACTAGTCCAATAGAGCCTAGATGGTTGTAATTCAAAGGGAGATCTATAAAAATAGTGGGGATTTGAAATTTGTCTTGATGATGATATATGGACACCCTAATTCAATAGTGATACAAGACATAATGGTTGTTGATGCACCACCCCTATTCAGCATATGTTTGGCCAAATATTTCTTAGATAAAATTGGAGGATACTTGAATCAATACTGAGACTAGATGATAATACCTAGTATTAATAAGGTATTTAGGGCTTATATCCTTTATTCATTAATAAATATGAAAGGTACAAGGATACACATCCAAGAAAAAGTAGTTGCAACCTAGAGATAGAGACAATGCTAAAGAAAGGAACATATAAAGTATGACAAGGATATCTAAGTGATGTTTCCTTCTACAAATAATAAAATCTAATAGTTAGAAATATTTCTTCCCTAGACACAAGAGAGGTTCAACCTCCCTAGTTCTAAATTTTTGAACAGATTGAGTCCATAACGTATATGCTCTAAGGTATAATGTTAAAACCAATACCTAGTTAAGTGAAGCTTAATGTAATGTAAATATTCATAACGTCCATGTATGCTCAACATTCAAGATTTTTAAATAAAGAAGTAGAATCAAAGTGGATCCTGAAAGATAGCTCAAAATCAATGGAAAATAGGTATGAGGAGAAAATGAAATTTGGCACCATATGATCAGGGTATTGCAAGTTCATAGGTTATATTGTAGAAATTAAGTTGATCCAAGCATGGGTATCATGCTACATTTTTGTGTAAATAGCTAATAATTAAATAAATGAGTTGAATACAATCATAGTACATAATGTGATAGGCTCTAATATGAGTGTTATTTTTCTTGCATTGTTTGTACATAGAATAAATAAGTGATGAAAAGAGAATTGTTGCAGCAAAAAATTATGGCTTGCTTAGACTAAAAATATGACAATATTTTGGAAAAGCAGATGGAGGGTTAAACTCAAAGAATTAATATTCAGCCTTCAAGTATGTTATATAGCACTTTACATCCACCTTCTTCTCTATATATCACCTGTTGGATATTTTGAGTCCCTAAGTCAAAGTTGTCATTGATGTCAAGATGCCAGTGATAGCTCTTCTTCAGTTCGAGTGCAAATTTTAATGGAAGTTATAATGGGTTAAAATATATTTATTTTACACCCAAAATAATGGGTCAAAAAATGGTTTCGTTTATCCTTTGGAAGTAGATGTATCTGAAGCAGTGGAACAATATAATATTATAATCTTTATTATAATATTTAACCAAGTTGATGAAAAACCCAAATAAATTATTATAATTTTTATTATAATATTATTGGGTTTACAAAGGTCAATTAATTATTTTTATAAACCCTAAGGTTGGGTTTTGAAAGGAAAAATATTTCAAAGTGCAAAGTTTAATGTTGATTAAACCCAAAGGTTGGGTTTAAATTAAAGGCATTCGAAGCCTTTATCGCCGACATCATGGAAGGAAGCATGGTGAGTGTCAACATTGTTAATGCAATGGAGGAGCATATAAATATGCCCAAAGTCCTAATTTTTATTTAACCTTGCTCTCAATTTTAATGTTTGGCATGCGAAGAGGAAACAAAGCTCGTGAGATTTGATTTTTGTGGACAGTGATTTGTTTAAGAAAACAAGTGTTGAGTGTTGAAGCCCAACCAGGCAGTGTGGCCTAGTGGCGAGTGGGAAAGTGCAAAGGTGTTAGTTTGTTGCAGGTCATACATTCGAAACATGGTGACTATTTTTGAGGCAGTGTTGATTGGAAGCGCCCAAGGCGCATGTGGTTTTCGGCCAAGGCAAAGGGAGAATGTGCGTGTTAGAAGCATGTGGTGCTTTGTTGATAGCAAACGATCTTGGTATCTCATGCAACGGTTTAGGCCATAGTTAAGGTGCTTGGAACATGGGCAGAGTGAGGGTTTGATTCCCTCCGAAGATGAGTACAGTTTATTTTTTTCGATTTTAATTTTTATTAGTTGCCTAATGTTGGAGGAATAAGGATGAATAATTGATTATTATTTTTGAATATACATTAAGGCATAAATTTTATGGTGAATGATTGTTGAGGATTATTTTGGAGGGATTGGTATTTAAGATTTATTATTTTAGGAGTAATAAGGAGTTTAGTAAAGTCTTGATTAAATTCTTATTAAGACTTTTGAGCATTATTTTTGTATAAGGGTTTTTTCTATTAAAATAAGCCTATGGTGAATGTTATTTTTGAGTTGGAGTAATAAGATGTATTTTGGGTCATCATTTTGCATTGTGTTATTATTAAAGTCTTCTAACCCTTATTGATATTGGAAAAGAGAAATTTGTGTGTGGCAGATTTGTGAGATCAACTCCTTGTCAAGCAAAAAGGTATGGGAAAATTCTTCTTTGGTTGAGTTGATTGAATGGCCTGCTAGAAAATAAAGTTTGGAGTGAAAAGGATTTGATTATGGTTTCCTTTTCAAAAGTGTTTGAGTTAATGCTTCAAGGTTTTTTGAAATTGAGAGTTGTGATTAAAAACTTGTTTGATAAGCATCATTTTTTAGACCATTGGTTGAGTGAAGTGTTTTGAGTTAATGCTTCAAGGTTTTTTAAATTAAGAGTTGTGATTAGAATCTTGATTTATGAGCATGGTTGTTGAAGTGAGTTGTTATGCAAAGAACTTGAACTAGGGTTTGAAAAGATCATGAGTATCATTGTTATGTGAGATTTTTTGTTGAGCATTGTTGGAAATATTTTGAGTTGGATGATACATGCTTGTACTAGGGTTTGTGAGCAAGAGTTGTTTTTGAGTGATTGGTTGAGTAGAGTTGATTGTGCCTAGTCAAATGGATGAATGAAGTGATTGTTCAAGTTCCATAAAACAAACTATTCTATATTCTGATTTGAGTTTTGAAAGAGATTGAGTTGTGAGAATAGAACATATTGAGTCTCTAACAATTCTCTTTATGTTTCTGAGTTTGGACAAGTTCTATGGACTTGTTAAGCAGATTTGAGGTAAGTCTTTGAGAAGACTTGTGGACTAATTTTGTGTGAGCATTTGTGGAAGCTTACAATACAGATTTGGTTAAATCCTAGAGAAGACTTATTGAGAATATTTGAGCAGGTTCAGAGTGGACCTATTGAGCATATTTGAGTAGGTTCTGAGTGGACTTATTGAGCATATTGGACAAGTTCTGTGTGGACTTGTTGAGCAAATTTGAGCAAATTCTGAGTGAGCTTGTTGAGCAGATTTGAATAAGTTCTGTGTGGACTTATTGAGTAGATTGGACAAGTTCTATGTGGACTTGTTGAGCATATTTGAGCAAGTTCTGAGTGAGCTTGTTGAGCAAATTTGAATAAGTTTTGTGTGGACTTATTGAGCAGATTGGACAAGTTCTGTGTGGACTTTTTGAGCACATTTGAGAAAGTTCTATGTGGACTTGTTGATCAAATTTGAGGATAGGTTTATACCAGACCTGAGATAGAAATTGAGAAAATTTGTGCTAGACTAACTGGACTATGTTTAGTGCAAATTTGAGTGAGCTTGTTGAGCAAACATGTGCTAGACCGACTGGACTGTGTTTAGTGCAGAGTTGAGCAGATTTGTGCTAGACCGACTGGACTGTGTTTAGTGCAGATTTGAGTGAGATTGATTGAGAAGATTTGTGCTAGACTAATTGTATTGTGTTTATTTTAGAGATTGAAAAGAATTTTTCTAGACTGACTGGACCATTTTTAGTGTAGAGATTGATAATAATTGTGCTAGACCAACTGTACTGAGTTTAGTGCAATTTGAGGCAGAGCTTTGGAGGTGACATAGTAAAGAGGATAGAGTATCTAGTGGATAGAGATCCATCATCTAGGATATTGAGGATAGGTCTTCTGAGTGAGTACAAGAGTCTTCAAGTGGAGAGAGATCCACCAGTCAATGCAGTGGAGGCAGTGTATTCTAAAGGATCACCAGCCAAAGTAGAGGAGAATGAGTTCTCTTATGGATAGAGATCCACAAACTAGATTTATGGGATCAACATCTCCTTTGGATAGAGGTCCATAAACATTGTAATCAGGAAAGTATTCCCAAGAGATTAACTGAGAAATTTTTAGTAAAATATTTTCTTCGTGGAGTAGCCTACATTGGGTGAACCACGTAAATTGTGGTGTCTCTATTGTGTGTGGTGTTGTGTACATTTCTTTGATTACTGTTGTTGATATTGCTATATTTACATTGCATATATTGGTTTGAGAGAAAAAGTAAAAAGTGGTCTTATATTTTTCACCCCCCCTCTCAGTATAAGCTTGTGTTCTTCACCACCATCATTAATACACTGACTCCATAACCAATGGATAAGAGCAAAACAATTTAGATGTGATGAAAGCACTCAAGAATCTAACATGATATGTAGTGAAGCTGGTATAATTTGTGTGAACAAGATGATACATCATACCACATTAAGTATGATGTCCACTATGCAAAAAGTAGAAAAGAAAAGTGGATCTCAATCAACCAAAAGAAAATCTGAACAAACGGCTTGCATAAAGTTTTTTTTTTGGAAAAAAACCTAGTCAAGAGGCATGATTTAATACATGCCAATTTGCAATATCACCTCTCAAAATTTCACTCTATATAAGGCTTGAGATACCTTGAAAATCAAAAGGAAAAACCTTAGTGTGATTCAAAGGTGAAAGTAGAGATTACCATGGTGGGGAGTGATCAATAGAGAAGTTTCATGTTAGATTGTGTCAAAAAAGAGAAAAGGGTATAAAGATGATAGATTTTGACCCACAAGTGACTAGAATACATGCTCAAGGAACCTTACCTAGACCTAAAGCAATGTTTAGTTGTAGTTAAGTATGCTCATGAAGGTACATTTTTAGGGGTGTCCCATGACTAAGGTACCCCTTTGTTCCTTTTTGTTTTCTTATTTTCCTTTTCTTCTTATTATAATACTTCTTCTTTGGGTGTTTTTCTATACACTACATCATGAACACATTCATTTATTTCCAAATCCATTTATTCTTTATTTATCTATCATAAATAATATTTCCTCTAATGTGTTATTATCCCCATGTTTTTCCACTCTTCTCCACTTTACCATGATTTTCCTCCTTTTCATATGTATATCTATTTATCACCCCATATCTATTTTTCTTATGTCACCCACCACCCTCCTTTATCTTGTGGTAAATAGTGGATGTATGTCTTTCCCTATGTCCTTCCCCTACTCTAGCTTATTTTCTAGCTCCTTTTTTTCTCCTCCACTTATTCAAAACTGCTAAGTTCAAAATAAGGCCATCTGAATTCTCTATTCCCACTAGCAGATATGCCCTTGTAGGTTCCAAACATGTGGGTCAATTTTTTACCACATTGAAGAAATGAGAAAAATGTCTAAGCTATAAAATCTACTAAGTGTTGCAAAGTTGCCAAAGACACATGGGATTGGGAATAGCTAAAATTCATTGATGATGTTTAAGAAGAATCAACATCCAATACATCCTCCATAAGACGCATGATAACTCAGTGAACAAAGTTAGAAAATTCGATGACCACCCATACCAGATAAAATGTAGACGATCCAGTAAATAACTTGCTCAATGCCATAGAATCATGAGCCCAAACTTTGTAAAAGTTGACAAAAGTGATTAATTTAAGCCTAGGATCATGTCAATCTCCAAGCTATGATGATCGAGGTCATAACATTCCAAATAACATCACTAAAATAAAAAATGCCTAGCACTGCACAAGAAAATCAAATATGTCTAGGTCAGAGATAAACCTACCTAGGCAAGAAGTGCTCAAGGCTAGGATCAAAAAACAAATGAAGTCATTGGTGTAGACTTTAGTTTGAGACCGCATGGAAAATAAAAATAACACAACACAAATAAATGCTCAAAATCAAGGTGCCCAAAGCCAAAATTTTGTGACTTCTATAAGACCTAGAGCTTGGCTTCAAGCATGATAATTAGACATCATTTTCACAACATCCATGGTGCATTCTAGTTGGTCTGCATAAAGGCTCTAGTAATGCAACCACTTGTAGATATTCATTATAGGTCAATGGGTCAAATTCAAAATCAAATACAAACTTATATATGGGCCATTTATCCATATTTTTGGAACATTTTGTACAATTATCTACAACTATTTTTATAACTTAATGTAAATTGTATGCTACAAGATTCAAATAAGCAGCCTATAAATACAAGTTTGAAACTCATTTAAGGGGTCAACTTTGTAGTCCTTGTCTAGTATTACTTTCTAATTCACATGATGATCAATGGAGTGGTATTTTTTAGTCTATATTGTCTTGCATTTACAGGTTTTTTATGAATACACTTTTGTAAGTCCTTTTTTTTACACTGTGGTGTTAGTCTATTTTGTTAAAGTAGTTCAAGAATATGAATTACCTATTAGATTGCTAACATTCACAATCCTTGGAAAGATTATATTTTGTGTTCTTTTAAGTAATTTTTGTTACATCCAGTACTTAGTGTATTATATTAAAGTGATCGGTGGTCACCTATTGGATTAGATAATTGCTTGGATCCTTGGAATGATTAAAATAAATACATTATGCTTAAATGAGCTAGTAAATGTGATTCAAAGTTTAATTGTTAAGTACCATATAAGTGATAAAATTAGTATCTTATTTTATAATATCCAATAATGTTACACTATATCCCATCCACTTCCTACCTTTTCCTCTTCCTAACCCTAACTTCTCTTATCCCTTTTCCTAAACCCCTTCTTTAAAGGATCCAACCTTCTCTAGAGGTTGAAGCACAAGCTAACCTTGTTTCATCCAATTACTATATTTTATATAAAATCAATAGGCACAATATCTTTCCTTAATAATGGAAGATTCTAGTCCAACACTAATATAACTTAATATAATAAAATAAAATTATTTAAGTGGGAAAAGGGTGTGAAAGACTGAAATAAAATGGAATAAAGTAAATATAATCTACTTATTGTAGTAATATTTAGTGTCAATGCAACTGATTATTTAGCAGTGACCAGATAACTTTAGTGTATTGGATTCATACATATCTACAACCAAATTGGGTAAGAGCAATAATATGAAATGAGAAATTTGAGCTAGAAAAATTATATATCCACGAATAAAGAGGTCAAATAACACAAACAATTCATAGAAGCCTTACATAATTCCTCCATTAATTATAGTTTGAATTGGTAATAATTTAATTATGAAGAGTAGCTCTAATATACTAAATGGAAAAGGAATTTTTATAAATGAGTCAATAGCTTCTATTTATAGTAATAAGTAAAGTTTAACCTAATTCTTACTATGATTAGTTGATTGTAACCCCTCATTACTTATTTATGGCCTTGAAGTTCATGAAAACCAAAACATCCCCACATAAAGAGTAGGGTGCCTTAATTTTGTAACAAGGTGCCTTGTATTAGAGCATGGAATCCTATTTTAGAATGAAATATCCTTCCTCTAGAGTCAAGTGTCCTGATTTTGGGTACAACACATAGATCTTGACTTGGTGTTAAAATTATATTTCATAGAGTGGAGTGCCCTGTTATTAGAGAGGGATACTTAGACTTTAGTGGGGTGTCTTATTCAAGCTTGGATTCATACCCTATTTTTAGAATTGTATGCCTAGATTCTAGGATGAGACACCTTCTTCAAATAACCTTTGAAATTGGTCCCTTATCAATGTAGGGAATCTAATATTTGGAGTAGGATGCCTAGATCCTAGGATGGGATAAATTCTATACTTAGTGTGATGCACCTTCTCATAAAGAGTGGATCACATTCATTCAAGATAATATTTCATCCCTTAAATAGTAGATCACATATTTCCTAACCTAGTCATTTTTTTGGGATTATTTGATTGTATTTCTCTTTTATTAAAACTTGAACTCTTCACTCCACTGTGATCCATTTTAAGCAATTTGATTGGCCTATTTAAGTCTTTATTATAATGAGTATTACTTCATTTAGTTTCAAGTGGTGAAATTATAGATAATAAACAAGGGAGTGAATTTAAAACTATATTAGTAGTAACCTTTGAGAGCATAAAATGTGATTGATGAACCTTCCCAAACACTTGCCTTGTCTATTGGGCTATGGAGCCTACAAAATATTAATCTACTCAAAATATAAAATTTGATAAGATTTTTGGGACCATACCTCATCTCTTGCATTCATTTATTTAGTGGAACTCATGTACATAAGGCCTTCTAATGAGTGTCTAAGATAATTTAAATTATATTTAAAATCATGATATGACACACTAAGAGTTCACATTGATCCTTCGAGAGGCACTCGTTCTTATAGATCACTTATTCATATTTTTCTAGCCATCCTTCTAGCTTGGTAATTCTACTAGAAAAGTTAGTCATTGTCCCTTTAAATGATTTACCTACTTGTACATATTTATTCTTATTCTCTCCAGTCAAACTATCAAAATAATATCTAGTTATAATGTCTTCATAGTTAAATAGAGGGTTAAGAAGCCTATTATCCACTAGTTAGTGTAATTATCCTTTAATTTTCTTTAATGATAATTTTTAGTGCATCATGGGTGAATTCATAGCCTTTCAAATTCCATTTATAAGGTATGACCCTCTAACTACTATAATTGTTGTGTCTATTCTACCTAGTTGAATCATTTGTTCATTAGACAATTTATATACCCTCTATAGTACTTCATACCTAGTTTTGACCTTCAACTATATTATTATTTGATAAAATATGGTGGTGGCTTGGTTGATTAATGTTTTGCACTACTTGAGATATACCAAGTACTTCCTAGCATGTGCAACCTTACATGCATATGGTCCCATAAGAATTAAATTTGATCTATCTTCAACTATTTCTTTGGTTATATGAGTGTAATAATTTCTTCATCCTCTTGGCATTCTTTATATTGGACAATTTTCTTGAATGGTTCAAGTTGAAGTTGGAGATCCTATTTTTGTTTCTTGAATTTTTATTTTTTTTTATTCTTTTCTTGCTTAGATTACTTCTTCAATTTTTTTCTTCAACTCAAATTATTTCTTAAATTATATTACCCTCTAATATATTTATTTATCTAGGAATTATTTCTCTTGCTCAAGTTTTCCTTTTATTTCCTTTTTCTTAGCAATCCATTTGTTGAACTTTCCACCTTACATTTTTCCAAATTTTCTAGATCTTTTTTCCTTTGATTCATTTACCCTTTGATATTTTTATTGGATTTTTTTATAGTTTCTAAGATTCTTAGTTTCAATTCCAATTATTCTTAGCATATAATTATATGTCCACCCAAATATTATGCTTTCCTTGGACTAGGTTTTTATAAGTCTTCACCTCTTCATATTTCTAGATATATGTGAGTATCATTACCTGATGTTACTTCCCTTATATTTATATATCTAAATATATGTAAATTAGTTGATATGAAAGGGTTTAATATATATTAGAATCCCTAAGGAAGAATATAATACTACATTTATTCCCAATTGGTTGACCATGGAAATATGAAGTCAATAATGATATAAAAGATAGAATCAATTGAAATTTAACATGTAGGATAAACTATGAAAGGATATTAGAAAATATGATGGTGGAGTTCATAGAATATCATGATAGGACCCATTTATATGGTTGAACTAATAGATATGGAATTGGATTAGGTGGAATAGATATTAATTATGATAATGACTAGAGAGTAGATGAGAGTTGAGGTAAGGAAATGAATAAACATGTCAATGTTTTCATAATCATAGTTGTTCTAATATGAGATGAGGTTTACATAGTAGAACATGTAGGGAAATAAAAGAAAAATAATAATATATATAAATGGAGAGAGAAAAAATGAAAATAGAAGAAGTGGTGGATGGAGTTGTGGTGGAAGTAATTGAGAGAGTGATGGTGAAGAACACAATATTATATTGAGAGGGGGGGTGAACAGTATAGCGCCCTCTTTTAAATTTCTTTCCAAACCAATATTAATTAGTGTCCCTAATTACAATAACCAAATATAGTAGTGTGCATTAATGACATAGATATCAATAGTAAACAAGTGCACAAATCACCACATAAAATTGAGACACAAGATTTAACATGGTTCCCCCAATGTGGGGTACTCCACAAGATAATATCCTTATAATATTTCACATAGAAATAAGGATCCTTATCCCAATACAAATGATTACTTTGATCTGCTCAAAGCTAGACAATACACTAATCTGCTCAGGTAGGCAATCCACTGATCTTCTTTAGCAAGCTCACCAAGAACTTGCCCAAAACTACTCTAGCAAGCTCACTAAGAACTTGCCCAAAATATGCTCAACAAGCTCACCAAGAACTTGCTCAAGATTTTCTCAACAAGCTCACCAAGAACTTTCTCAAAATATGCTCAACAAGCTCACTAAGAACTTGCTCAAAATCTACTCAACAAGCTCACCAAGAACTTGCTCAAATATGATCAACAAACTCACTAAGAGTTTGCTTAAAATCTTCTAAACAAGCTCACCAAGAACTTGCTCAAATGTGCTCAACAAGCTCACCAAGAACTTGCTCAAATGTTGTCCCAAATCTATCCACAAATCTATCCCAAAAGCCTTTTCAAAGGCTTAATCAATCATACACAAAAACTACCATAAATCTGTCTATAAATTTGTCCCAAAAGCCTTCTCAAAGGCTCAACCAATCATGCTCAAGTAGCACTCAAATCTCATCCAAAAATATATGAAGGCAAGGCTCAAATAAGAATTCAAAAATGAATGGCAATGCACTCTACAATGGATGAAAACAATGATCTACAATGATCTCAACTCAAATCAATCTCAACTCAACTCAAGTCAATATTAACTCAACTCAAATCTTATAGAAGCATAAAGAGAATTGTTAGAGACTCAATATGTTCTAATATCAAAGCTCAATCTCAACCCAAATAAATCTCAACTCAACTCAAGTCAATCTTAACTCAACTCAAATATTATAGAAGCATAAAGAGAATTGTTAGAGACTCAATATGTTCTAATCTCAAAGCTCAATCTCAACCCAAATCAGAATTATAGAATTGTTTTTTTCATGGGACTTGAACAATCACCTCACACAATCATTTGACTAGGCTCAATCAACTCAACTCAACCAATCACCACAAGGGACAACTCTTTCTCACAAAACCCTAGTCCAAGCATGTATCAACCAACTCAAATGTTTCCAACAATACTCAACCACAAATCTCACATAACAATGATACTCATGTTCTTTTCTAACTCAAGTTCTTTTGCATAACCAATCAGCTTCAACAACTATGCTTATAAAACAAGGTTTAAACACAAATTCTCAAACCAAAAAACCTTGAAGCATTCAACCAACCACTTTCAAAAAGGAAACCACAATCAATCCTTTTCTCTCCAATGATATTTCAGAAATCAACCACCATAAACAAAGTCAATGGAGAATATTGCTCATACCTTTTGATGCCTTATTTGATGTCCACTAAATCTTCCACACTCAACAAACTTCTTTTTCAACTTTCAACCAGGATTAGATATCATGATTAATATCACAACAATAATATCCAAATAACACCTTATCACTCCTACTCAATAAGATACAACATGTCCCCTCATGAAATAATTAATCACTTTTGAAAAAGAGCAAAACAACCTTCACTATTAAAACCCTTTATAAAAATAGAAATATCTCTTTACATACACCTTATTTCTCCCTCTAAGCAAGTTAATCAAATAACCCTCGAAATAATATTTCCAAAAATATATAATATGATATAATTTCAAAAGGAGAAACACCAAAAATCTCTCTTTTCCTAAACATGCATCACAACCCTTATTCCTCCTAGGGCAACTTTAGAAAAATAAAATATATTAAAAAAAATTATTAACTTGCCTTTGTCCTTAACTGGATTTGATCTCGTGACATCTCCTTGCTTAGCACTTTAACCATAGCCAACCTGTCATTGGGCCACACGCCCTCACGTGTCCAAAGGGACACGAACAAAAACTTATATCATAAACTTCTACACCCTTCGAAAAACTTAACAGCACTTCAACAAAGCAAATAACCATGACGGGACTCGATCGCAAGACCTCATGCGTAACACACAGTGCATGAATTGCTAGGCCAAAGATGCCTATGCATCTTATTAAACTTCGTGAACGATTTTTCAATAGACCAAAGTCACACTTCTCTCTCTTTTCACAATTTGTTCCCCAATCAAAGGCATTCGAAAAATAAGTGTTGGGGTCATGAAGTCTAAGCTTTTGTTGTCATATATATATATATATATATATATATATATATATATATATATATATATATATATATATATATATATATATATATATATATATATATATGCATTTCCTCTTTCTTTAGACGTCGGTGCTATAAATTAATATAGCCTTTCCTTCTTTCTTTAGTCGGCACTAAAATTAATATATTTAATTTTAAAATTTAAAATAAATATTTAAAATTAAATATCTCCATCATCGGGGCACCTTTTTCGATGAAACAAAATCCAACCTGGGTTTTAATAAAAACCCATTTCAAATATTCCATTCATGGTTTTAAATAAAAACTTTTATTTTACCTGCCTTGGTTTTCACAAAAACGCTATATATATCCATACTCTCCAAAATATCATAAATGCTTATTTATGAAATGCTTTGGCCACCAAAACTCAATGTGATCCATGTGACATCAATGACAATATAAAATAATTCAAATTGCCAACAATCTCCCCATTTGTCATTGATGGCAACACCTCTAATGCAAAAACCATAATCATTGCAAAAACCATCTCTGAGAATCAAAGTTGCTCCCCTTGACTCAATACTCTCTATGGAGGTTGCTCCCCCTAACTCAATGCTCTATTTGGAGGCTGCTCCCCCTAACTCAATGCTCTCCCCCTTACTCAAATCTCTCATCCTTTGACATCAATGGAAAAAGGGACACCTATGGGGCTAAAATATATGACTCTTAAGCTTAGCCCCCTCACCACCTTCTCTCTTGAGGTGATTAATTTTAAGGTGGGAGTACTTTCACTCCCGTCTTACATTGTTTCTTTCCTCTTTCAATTTCCTTCCATATTTTTTTGATATCCTTCTCTTGATGAATTACTTGATCTTCTTGTCTTGAACCTGTTTGACCTTCTTTTCTTGAACCTGTTTGACCTTCTTGTCTTGAACCTGTTTGGAATTGAGTCCTACACCATTTTGTAATATGTCCAAAGTTATTGTAATTAAAACACTTGATATTGTAGCCTTTGGATGGTGCCCATATCCTGAATTCTTTCTCGAAATAATTTTCATATCCATTCCTTTCCTAAACCCTGTATTGTGAAGTTTTGTTTCCATGACCATTATGACCATGAATTCTAATTTGTGCAGCTCTAAAACCAAAACCATATTTCTAATTTTATTTGCACTAAGAAGCTCTATGACCAATCCTGTTGCATAAGAAGTAATATCCTTGAAAACCATACCTTCTTCCTTTGAATTTTCTTCTATAAAAATCAAACTTCTTTGATTCATGGATCCTGTAGTGTATAGCCCTATGTCCAAATCCATTACAATAAAAACAATGTCCTTGAAAATCCCTTTGTTCATGCCTTGGTTCCTCATACCTTTCTTGACCATTATACTTATGAACATTTTCAACTTGTGCATTGCATCCTTGAACCTTATTTGTAGTATATAAATCCTCTTCCTTAGTTTCTTCCTTGCTTTTCTCTTCAAGAATTTCTTTTCCTTTTGAACTTGATTCACCTATCTCAAAACAAGATCCAAACTGAATGTTTGAAGCCATAGGAACTTTGGAACTTTCTTCATAAAACTTAGGTGCTTCCTTGCTTTCATCTGTTAGAACTTCCTTTCCTTTTGAGTGTGATTCCCCAAACCTGAAATATGAGACCTTTGGTGCTTTGGGACCTTCCTCTTCTTTTCTTCATTTGTGTTAAATAGCAAATTGGCATCCATATTTATTGTCTCTAAAATACATGTTTCCTTCTTAGTGAAAATATCTTGACCTTTTGAGTCATGTGATGGATCAAACTTCTCAAGTATGGAACATATCAATTCTTTTATATTCTCCTTAACCTCTTGTAGTTGCTCATGGATATCATTGAAGTCTTCCTTTATATCAACTAAGACATCTATATTTCTTACAATGTTCTCTTGCTTAACTTCTTTTGTTTGGAGTGAATGTTCTTCATCTACTTCTTTTATCCCATATAAAAACCCTTCTTCATATTCACTATCACTAAGTCATTATAATCTTCTATATCAAACAAACTTTCATGATTTCTTTGATCATGCCTATTTTCTTGATGGGTCATCTCATCTTCACTATCACTAAATCCATTGCAATATCCTGATCTGTGATCTCTTTGACCACACATAAAGCATTGTTCTCTTTCACCCTCTATTCCTAGTAATAGATGTTCTTCCTTTTCATCATCTAAATTGTCTCTATCACTATGATCTGAGCTATCACTTGCTTCTACAATGTATAAATTTGTCTTTGTCTTACGAAAATTTTTCTTCTTCTCATACTTGCTTTGCTTGTACTTGTTATCTTTGTCATGCTTATACTTTCCATATTATTTTATTTTGTGACCATGTTTTTCATCATCATTGTTTTCTTCATGTGGACACTTGTGTGCATAGTGGCCAAATCACCACACTTGTAGCATTTGACTTTCTTCATATCCCTATAATTTCTTAAGTCATTTTTCCTTTTGATGAAGTTAGATTCCTCATCATTATCTGAATCTCTATCTATCTCTGGAACTTTCCCTTTCTTTTTCTCTAAAGCCTTGAATGCAATCTCTTTTATTTGAACCTAATTCTTACTCACTCTCATATCATAAGCTATGAGAGTTCTTTGTAGTTCTTCCATTGTTAGCTTGTTGATATCAATTGTTTCTTCTATTGTTGAAACCTTTGCATCATACTTCATGGTAAGTGATCTCAAAACCTTTTGAGTAACTTCTGATTCTTTCATCTCAAATCCTAGGCCTCTCATGGTGTTAGTAATCTCATCAACTTGAAGTAAAAAATTTGCAATATTTTTAGAATCTTCCATTTTCAATTCCTCAAATATTTTTCTATGAGTTTGTAGTTTTGCCAACTTTACCTTTGAATCTCCTTCATAAGTATTCCACAACTTGGTCCACATTTCATTAGATGAATTATATACCATGACCTTTGTAAAATTTGTTTCACGTAGCCCACTCAAAATACAATTCATTGCCCTTGCATTGATCTCAATCAATTTCCTGATAGTCTTATCTGCCTTGGGATCACCTTCAACCTTATACTTTTTTTCAACCATCTACCATACCTCATATCCTTGTGATATCAAGTAGTTATTCATTCTCATGCTCCAGAAAGCATAATTGTTACCATAAAATAGTGGAGCCTTATTTGTAGATAATCCATTCTATGAAGCCATCTATGTTCTTGTAGAATCTACCCTCAAAATATTACCCTTTCCGAAGGAAACCGCTCTGAAACCAATTGAATAACACAAGATTATACTGAGAGGGGGGGTGAAAATTATAGAGCCCTCTTTTTACTTTATTTCCAAACCAATATCAATTAGTGTCCTTAATTGCAATAACAAAATATAGCAGTGTGCATTAATGACATAGATAGCAATAGTAAAAAAGTGCACAAATCACCACACACAATTGAGACACAATATTTAACATGGTTCCCCCAATGTAGGGTACTCCACAAGATAATCTCCTTATAATATTTCACACAAAAATAAATATACTTGTCCCAATACAAAATATTACTTTGATCTACTCAAAGCTAGGCAATACACTGATCTACTTAGGTAGGCAATCCACTGATCTACTTTAGCAAGCTCACCAAGAATTTTTCCAAAACTACTCTAGCAAGCTCACTAAGAACTTTTCCAAAATATGCTCAACAAGCTCACCAAGAACTTGCTCAATATCTGCTCAACAAGTTCACCAAGAACTTGCTCAAAATATGCTCAACAAGATCACTAAGAACTTGCTCAAAATCTTCTCAACAAGATCACCAAGAACTTTCTCAAATCTTCTCAACAAGATCACTAAAAACTTGCTCAAAATCTACTCAACAAGCTCACTAATAACTTGCTCAAAATATGTCCAACAAGCTCACTAAGAACTTTCTCAAAATCTACTCAACAAGCTCACCAAGAACTTGCTCAAATATGCTCAACAAGCTCACTAAGAACTTGCTCAAAATCTGCTCAACAAGTAATCACCAAGAACTTGCTCAAATCTGCTCAACAAGCTCACCAAGAACTTGCTCACATATTGTCCCAAATCTATCAACAAATTTGTCTCAAAAGCCTTCTCAAAGGCTCAATCAATCATACACAAAAATTGCCATAAATATATCCACAAATCTATCCCAAAAGCCTTTTCAAAGGCTCAACCAATCATGCTCAAGTAGCACTCAAATCTCATCCACAAATATATAAATGCAAGGCTCAATGATGAATTCAACAATGAATGGAAATGCACTCTACAATGGATGACAACAATGATCTATAATGATCTCAACTCAAATCAATCTCAACTCAACTCAAGTCAATCTTAACTCAACTCAAATCTTATAGAAGCATAAAGAGAATTGTTAGAGACTCAATATGTTCTAATCTTAAACTTAAACTCAACCCAAATCAATCTCAACTCAACTCAATTCAATATTAACTCAACTCAAATATTATAGAAGCATAAAGAGAATTGTTAGAGACTCAATATGTTCTAATATCAAAGCTCAATCTCAACCCAAATTAGAATTATAGAATTGTTTGTTTCATGGGACTTGAACAATCACCTCACACAATCACTTGACTAGGCTCAATCAACTCAACTCAACCAATCACCACAAGGGATAACTATTTCTCACAAAACCCTAGTCCAAGCATGTATCAACCAACTCAAATGTTTCCAACAATGCTCAACCACAAATCTCACATAACAATGATACTCATGTTCTTTTCTAACTCAAGTTATTTTGCATAACCAATGGGCTTCAACAACTATGCTTATAAAATAAGGTTTAAACACAACTCTCAAACCAAAAAACCTTGAAGAATTCAACCAACCACTTTTGAAAAGGAAACCACAATCAATCCTTTTCTCTCCAATGATATTTCAAAAATCAACCACCATAAACAAAGTCAATGGAGAATATTGCTCATACCTTTTGATGCCTTATTGGATGTTTACTAAATCTGCCACACTCAACAAACTTCTTTTTCAAATTTCATCAAGGGTTAGATATCATGATTAATATCACAACAATAATATCCAAATAACACCTTATCACTCCTACTCAATAAGATACAACATGTCCCCTCATGAAATAATTAATCACCTTTGAAAAAGAACAAAACAACCTTCACTTTTGAAACCCTTTACAAAAGCAAAAACATCTCTTTGCATACACCTTATTTCTCCATCTAAGCAATTTAATAAAATATCCCTCGAAATAATCTTTCCAATGATATATAATATGATATACTTTAAAAAGGAGAAACACCATAAATCTCTCTTTTTCTAAACATGCATCACAACCCTTATTCCTCCTAGGGCAACTTTAGAAAAATAAAATATATTAAAAAAAATTATTAACTTGCCTCTGTCCCTAACGGTATTCGATCTCGTTACGTCTCCTTACTCAGTGCTTTAACCACAGCCAACCTACTGTTGGACCACACACCTTCACGTGTCCAAAGGGACACGAACAAAAACATATATCATAAACTTCTGCACCCTTCGAAAAATTTAACAGCGCTTCAAGAGCTTCAACAAAGTAAAAAACCACGGTGGGACTCGATCGTAGGACCTCCTGCGTAACACATAGTGCATGAACATCTAGGCCAAATATGCCTATGTGTATTATTAAACTCCATGAATTATTTTTCAATAGACCAAAGTCACACTTCTCTCTCTTTTTGCAATTCGTTCCCCAATCGAAGGCATTCAAAAAATAAGTGTTGGGGTCATGAAGTCTAAGCTTTTGTTGGCATATATATATGCCTTTCCTCTTTATTTATACGTTGGCACTATAAATTAATATAGCCTTTCCTCCTTTCTTTAGTCGGCGCTAAAATTAATATATTTAATTTTAAAATTTTAATTTTAATTTTAAATAATTTAAAATTTAAACTAAATATTTAAAATTAAATATCTCCATCATTGGGGCACATTTTTCGACAAAACGAAAAGCCAACCTCGTTTTTAATAAAAACCTATTTCAAATATGCCATACATGGTTTTAAATAAAACATTTTATTTTTCTTGCCTTGGTTTTCACAAAAACCTTGTATATATCCATGCTCTCCAAAATATCGTAAATGCTTATTTATGAAATGCTTTGGCCACCAAAACTCAATGTGATCCATGTGACATCAATGACAACAAAAAATAACTCAAATTTCTAACAATTTGTGGATGGAGTTGTGGTGGAAGTAATTGAGAGAGTGACGATAGAAGAAATTAGAGCCTCTAAAATAGTATCTCCTACTTTCATTACTTATTCCTCAGTAGAGAGGTTGTTATCCATATTAAAAACTTCTTTGGTGATATCCTAAATTTCTTGCTCACATTTTATTCTAGTTTCCAATACTTGATAATTTTCTATTACAATATCTTCTTCCCCTTTAGTTTTTTTTTTTTTCTTCTTGTATTTCCTCTTCTTTACCTTAATTCTTTGAGGACCCAACATTGGTATTCATTTTTTACTATCCAAAATAAAAAGAGAACATAAGAAGTGGAAAATATTGGAAAATAAAATGAAATATATTATACATACATACATACATATATATATATATATATATATATAATCTATTAGTAGATATTTTAGAAATCCACACAAAAGAATTTCACTCAAAGATTTAGGAAAATAACTGCTTTTCCTTCTAATGCCAAAGTTGTTGTTTAGGATTTTCAAACACTCATGTAAATAATAAATTAGATAGTGTCATTGGTGCAATATGAGGGATACTAATTACATATCCTTCCAAACCTTGATATTCATAGATAAGTCTTAGAAAACAATATATTTCTCTATCAAAATAATGAGGGACCAAAGGCAAATTTTGAAGCTTGAGTAGTTAAAGTAAATTTATCTCTTATTATTTCTTTTTGTAGACACCTAAAACATGTCATTTTGAGGATACTACCTATATGAACACCTTTTTAGGCCATATGACCCACCTTGGGTAGCCTCAGGGCTTAACAGTGGTTTTTACCACTCAAACAGGGAGAAATTCCCCTTTGTAGCCTGGGCCACCCCAGCAAAGGATGGCCTCTACCAGGGCCACTCCAGCTAAGGACAACCTCTAGATAACCACTTCATCATGATTTTATCAATAGTCATAATCTCCCTACCCCTATAAGGTCATTCCTATAACAATGAAACTCTAAAATCCTAAGCAACGGTTCAGTTCAATTGCATGCTAGCTATGCACAACGGATTCTTGACAACCATTTCTTAATTCCAACTACTTCTTGGCTTCTCAATGAAGCTTTGGACTCCTATTGAAAAGTCTATTTAAATATTCTTAGCCTTCATTGATATCTCTCTTATTTTTTTATGCAATGAAATGCTACCGAATTGAGATAATATATATAGCAATTCCATATAACAAAGTGTTACCAAATCAGATATCGAAGAGTTCACAATCCATAAGCAACAAAGTGCTACTGGATTTTCACCACAAATATTCAAAGCATCCTTTGTATCCTTTCTCCATGGAAATCATGTCAATGGATTCCATTGGAGTTTGAAGACCACATTCATATCCGTTGTGCCATCCAACAACTCTATTTTCATGTCAATTTCCACCATTAAGTCATTACTCATGATCACACCCTTGAACATCAATTCCATGGATCAAACCCTAGAGCTACCTCACATTGATACCAGAAAATCCTTCATATTTTAGTAGCCACCTATTTTAAAGACGACCCACAGGCATCACCACCCACTACAAGGATGGTCAGTAGACAGGATCACCCTGCACAAGGATGACCTCCTGAGAAGAGATCTCTTTCTTGTTTTCTTTCTTTCAGTACACTTAGCATTTGATTATTGTTTTAGCATAATTAGATATCATCTCCATATATGTATTTGACACATTTTAGCTTTCTTTATTGCTTTCTTTATCATTCATATGGGCCTCACCTTGGAGGGCTCTTCAAATGTTTTTAATTCCTTTTAAGTTTCTTTGTGTGTAGATTGTAGGTCTTTACAAGGAGCTAATAGCATAAAGATTCATTCTCTTCATCATACATAGCAACAGTACCAAGAACATATTTAATCAATTTATGAGATGCCAAATATCCTATGTAGTACATCAAAAACAGTTTTTTGTGTAATCAATTGTATCAAAGATTGGTAGTGATCCTTCGGAGGGATCCTCTTTGTAACCTCTTTGTAAAGAAAACAAGATATTATCAATAAAATGGTACCTTATCATTTTCTTTATTTTGTTCTTTCATTGTATGGTTACATTTGATTATCTATGAATTCAATCTTGCATTTATGTATATGTACGATCTTTTATCTATATTTAGTGGCGATCACGGTCAGACCTTGTCATTTTTTTACAAAATTAGTTGCTAATTTATGCTTTCTTTGTGTTTATGAATTACAGGTACCATCGTCCTTGATAGAAATGATCAACAGTCACCACTGTCCTACCCTGATGCAGCCAATAGGCTCCACCACTCTACAAAGAGATGGTCTCAAAGCAAAATTTAGAAATAGCATCTACAACAAACTAAGGCTACACTTGTAAAATTTTATGTCCCTATTTTTCCTACTTTTAGTAAAGAAATGTAATAATTTTACGCTTTAGTAGAAAAAATATAAAAACCTTTCAATTTTAAATAGCCTGTTCATGATTGTTCTTGGGTCAGAAAGCCTTGGTTTATGGTTGTCCCTATCCTAGATGGCCTGTATTTTTTATCATTATTTGTTTGGATAGCCTCTGTTGTAGACCGTCCCTCTTAGAGATGGCCTCTATTTCATTGTTCTATGATCTATCTGCTTGCTACCTGACTCCAAGTTGATATCTTATTAGGGTTCTACATTTTTAGATTTCTAAAATTAAACATACATTAATAATATGAATTTGAAATGTCATTTTATATGTATTAAACATCATCATATGTTTTATACTTCATTTGATTTTGCATAGTAAAAATAACCCCACACACCACATCCTATTTCAACATCGATGAGTTAGATTTCATCACCAATCGTCGTTCAAGACTAGCGATGATGGGTTTCATCTCCACCTCTTTGGCTTGTATGTTGTTACTTTGTACCCTATTTTTTGCTAAGTTCGATCTAAGAACTATCATAGTGAGGACTGGTAGAACCTACGCTCCCTCATCATGTTTGGATTTCATCACCAAGCCTTTGTGGGTTTCACGGCTTGGACTTCATCACCAAGTCAATGTGTGAGAGCATACAGGTGAAAATCTTAAATTGATTCAATATCATCAACAAAATAAAAACAATCAAGAAAAAGAGCAATAACAACAACAAACATTAAAACACACTCAAACAGTTGTAGGGATTCACAAATAAAACTTAAACGGGATAATCACATTGTTTGATTATGTGTTTCATTGTTAGTTGTTTGGGTAATCAAGACCATGGTAACTATACACAGTCGATCTCAATCACGAGCTGATAATACAAAAATTATACAAGGGAGCACATAATATCTTCAATATAGTCTCGAGGACTTACTCTTGAATGACATCCTAGTAGTTGTCATGACGTTAAGTCCACACATAGAGGATTCGACCATTAAGGCATCTTTGCTAGGAGAACACCCATAGGTCCTCCACATGATCAAGTAGATGATTTGGTTAGCCTACATTGATCTCGTGCTATCACTAAACCTAATCTGCCCACTAAGGGGTCTAGTATGGGAGTATCACAAATTCATGTCCCCACTCGATCCATACACCCATCTGAGCATGATTTAGATTATATGTCTTTACCTAGCTCAGATGAGTGAGCTCCATAGCTTGATCATCCTTGGATGAGCAAGAAGTTTGCTCACTTAGATAAGTATGGTTCACATCGTACTAAAAAAGTAGCCTCTTTCATTCACACTCATTTTGAGAATGAGGAAGATGAAGGCCTAGTTCACCCTAATCCCACTCGTGAAGAGTGCTCCATGTGAACACGTCATACTCCTGCTCTATCTCAACTAGGGTTATGTGTAGAGGGTCATCCCCAAAATGTGTTTATAAAAATTTGGCAAATCAGTTTCAAAATCTAGGTGAATAATATCCATACGCATGTAGAAGGTTCACTATTATTAGGGGTAATGTTGGAAATTTAAACTTAAAATGGTCAAATTATTATAAAATTGGGGAGAATCAACCCAAAAAAAATTACACCCAAAATTTTTTGGCTAATGGGCCCTGGTCAAGGGTCCCAAATATTAGCTAATTCTAAATTTTGAAAATTCTAATTTTAGCCAATTTAGTGATAAATAGCCGATATGCATAACCATGGTATCAACACGAAGAGCTTAGTCCTATATTTGAACACCAAGTTAACACGTCTTTCCTCAAACATGGGAAACAAGTAGCTACTCTTGGTGAACCCACATAATAAGCCAAATCCCCTCTTGTTAACATAAGAGCTCGATGGTCCTACATGGTTGATTAGGTAGACCAAATACCTAGGATAAACATGAGTCAATGAGAACAATTACACCATCTTTGGTTGGATATGCTATAAAAATATCGAGAGCGCATAGAACAAGATCATGCAAAACAACAAAGAGTGCACCACCAAAGGTTGCATGAGCAAATATTACATGAGGAAAAATTGCATGAGCAAATATTGTGTGAAGAGCAATTACATAGGGTAGCTTATGAAGAAGTCCCTACACCTAGTACTTATAGGCAACAAGTCAATCAAAGGCACATTGCGCAACATCATGAGTTGCCTCCTAGGCCAATATAAAATCACCCTCCTCAGCATCATAGGTCACAATAGCATCAAATGCTAGATCACTGAGTAAACTATGAGACCTATGAAGATTTGGGACCCAAGTATCAATACCAAAGGTATCCTGATTTACTCTACGAATATGTGGTTGATGATTACATTCAACCACCTTGATCCAACATAAACCTTCTACCTCCCCTTCCAAGGGAACCATTACGAGAAAGTGAGATAATTTTATCTCAAGCATACAAGGTGCTCATAGAGCATATTAAATTATTGGAAAATTAAGGGATAGGCTACTAAAATCCCATGTTGTGTCAATTGTACGACCAACCTCTACATCCCTTCATACCATATCCACCATATCCCGAGTATTTTGAAAGGCCAAAATTGAATAAATTCAAAAGATATGAGGACATGCAAGAGCATGTAACTTGTTTTTATGAACCTATGTTTCCAATTGCAATAATATGATGCTTTTTTGTTAAGAAATTTCTTAATAACACTTTTTGATCTGGACCTAGAATGGTACAATCATCTATCGAGGCATAGCATCTTTAGTTTTGGAAAACTCGTGAATGTTTTCTTAGAATGCTTTTTATTCGACGTTAAAAATAAAGCTAACTTGACTGACTTGTCAAACCTCAAGCAATTTGAAGATGAGCCAGTCATAGATTATTGTAATAAGTGGAGAAAGGTAATGTCCAAGCTACCTTTTACTTTACCTGTCATTGAATTAACCAAAAATTTTATAATAAGTTGCTCAAAGCAAATCTCGCTTATATTACAATTGCAGTAATATCAAAAATTCGAAGAGGCTTTGGTACAAGCTAAATTTATAGAAGGCATAAAGTTCCAAGAGGGGGACATTAAAATATGAAAGGAGTGGAATAAGAACCCTAGAGGCAAAAATACACAATAAAGATCAGCTACAATCAATCAAGTTGCCCTTAGTGTTTCTAAACTCAAAATGTGGATAATGCCTCAACCAGCTAACTATCAAGTGCAACCCCCTCCTGTATAATATAACACTCAACAACAGTGGACCCAAGGGTAGAAACAACATCACCTGACTCACACTTATATGTCATTGCCTGAACCTTTTGAAACACTCTTCAATTGCTTGTGCAAAGCGAAAGCTATTACATTACCCAAAGTCTACACCTTATATCCTAATCACCCAAAATACAAATAGCATAGAGAGGACTTGCACTGCACATATAATAGACAAAATGACCATGATATCTAGGACTGTTACACTTTTAAAAACCTAGTACAATATATGTTAGAGAAAAATCAGTTACAAATTGATAATCCTCTTACCCCAAACAATTAATATATGGGCATTTTCAAAGACCTCTTGCCTACTCACGAGGTCAAGGAGGATCACATTAGACAAGTGAACAAAGTCCATATAGCCCCACCTGACCAGGGGTTCATAGGAATGATAAAATGATGACTAGAAGTTGGCAATATGATCAGGTGCCACCACCTATAGCTTTTTTCACCATCCCTTCTATATCCCAGTCCTTGCCATCACAAAGTCTGGCTCAAGGTCCACCACCTCAGCTAGTGGTGACAATTAGAAGTAGACTCACTTAAAGCCTATGCATGACATTGGCTAAAATGTCCATTTATGAGCTGATACGAAAGTCTCCAAGACATAGAGAGACTCTAATGGATACTTTGAGGTCCATTGAATTGCAGCCCCAAGATCCTGATTTTTTTTACAATTTTATAGGGCACATTCAAACATGCAAAGACCCTGTCATAATCTTCCAAGATCATGAGATCAAACTCATACCCACCAACATAGTGGATCCTCCATTGCACATAATTGCATGCATAAATAAGATTCTCTACAAGCAATTTTTGATCGATGTAGGCTCCTCTATTAACATAACCTTTCACCATCGCATATGGTGGCATCCACATTTACCTTATGAGCATTCAACGACACACTTTGCTCCACCATTGGCACCATCGCCCTTCCTATCTAGGTTGGACTAAAAACAATTTTAGTATTGTACCACATCAGAGAAGGTGTGATGCAATCTAATATATTATTGGGACGACCCTAGATCAGAAGCATGAAGTGTGTTCCCTCCATACTGCACCAGTGTATTAAGTATGTCCATGAGGGGTAAGTCCATGTAGTCCCTTTGGACTCTGAGCCCTTTACATACATCAACCTCATCAGCAATCTGTAAGAGCTATTATTGCCATCCACACACTTGGACATTTAGCCTAAAGGCCCTATCATACTTGTTGAGTGATATTTTTATCCAATCACAAGAATATACTCATAGTTAGGATTCTACCCAGATATCCTCTCTTGCAAGGAAACATTTATGATTTCCCCAAGGTTTTGTTTAATGTGTTAAACTGCTTGCAATGCTTAGTGAAAAATGTGAAATGCTAAAAGTTAATTGGATACCTCAGTGTTGCATATACATGTTAACAAGGGGCCTATTTTGGGTTGATTTTATTTGCAATGATTTTGTTGTTCATGAAATTTGTGAAAATGTGAAATTATTGATCAACTAACAACCTTCGAAATTTGATAAATATTTGATTTTAACCTTTGAAAATTTGATTTGAATTGATTTTATCTCAAATTGTTAATCAAATTTCTTCAATTGTTAATCAAATTTTATCTGTGATTGTTAATTAAGTTTTATATTTGATTGTTAATCAAATTTTATCTTTGATCGTTAATCAAGTTTTATCTTTGATTGTTAAACAAATTTTATCTTCGATCATTAATCAAAATTTATCTTTGATTGTTAATCAAATTATATCTTCGATGATTAATCACCTTTTATTTTTTATTGTTAAGATTTGCTTAAAAATAAAAATAAAATGATTAAATCTAACTTTGCAATGTAGGAACTTTGGAATATCATATTAATTATTCATTTTAATAAAAATTTGAAATTTATTGAAATTTCAAATTTTGCGTAAAATGAAATTAAATGATTATTTAAAAAACTATGCAAAGTTTCAAACTTCAAATTTTCCTCCAAATGTGTGAATTTGCGTAAACATGAAAATTTAAAATTTAATTCTTGAAACCGACATATTTCTTTTTGGGGTTTTTATTTTTATTTTTATATTTTTATTTTGTATTTGATGAAATTAAAAAATGTAAAAGGCTAGGGTTAGAGAAAAATAAATAAAAGAACAAGTCGTCGTAACTTTTAAAATTTCAACCCGAATCTGCATGAACAAATATTTTGAACCTAAATCAACATTAAACCGGTCAATCTTCACACAACCCAAAATTAATGTGATGCAATATTCTAATGGAATAACACAATATATTAAGAAAAATAAATAATTCTACCATCCGCATGCATAAAAATTATCAAAATTTCCAATATATTGCCAAAATGAAAGATGATTAAATTAATGCTCCTTCAAAATACCTTGCTTCAAATGGATTACAATGGTGAAATTTTTGCAGTCCAGCAACTAGGGAGCAGATGTTCTTCAAGAAAACTTGATTTCAACATGCACTCGCTGCCAATATTCTCCGACCTCCTTTTGTGAGTTTCAATGGATTTTTATAATTTCTAACATTGGCTATTCATTTTCGTAATGCTTTCTTTGTCAATGGAAATTTGTTTGAATTCCTCTTATTTATTTTCCTCCTTCGCATTTAATGTCACTTTTTCTCCCTTATTTTCGTAATGCTTTTCCAAACGTAACTCCTCTGACGATTCTCATCATCATATTACAAGTATGCAAACAAAAAAACAAAAAAAAAACTTCATTTGACATGAATGCACCGATCTGGATAATAGCAATGGTATCATGACACATCTATAGTCCAGCAACCTTGAGCTCATCTCTTTCTGACAGGCACTCAATAAATTACTTGTGATTCCAATAATAAAATAAACTATTCTTACGGGTGTCAAAATATTTTCCATACACAGTGCCATATTCCCCAAAACAAGTAGTCTCAACTGGTCTTCTATTGATGGAATTACCACGTCTAGTACTACGTACATGCGAAAATATCATGTTATGTGATAAAGTGCATCATGTTTTCGACTTGTATTCTATAACAAAAAGCACAATGTTTCCAACTCATATTTTGTGATGAAAAGCACAATGTTTCCAACTCATATTCTCCTCAAACCAAATTCTATCTTTACAAATCGTCAAACTAGACTTCAACTGTTACAAACTCAACAAACATAATTTTTGAAATTTAGTGAGACTGTTAAGATGCATCTCTAATAGGAACTAAAGCCTTCTAACACATTGGTTTTAATCTAAATGATAGGGAGCTTTTACTTTTCATCAGATGTGCTTCAAAGATCTCAAGCTTGTTGGATCCTCAAAATCCAGCTTGAGTTTACCCCCCTTTTATAAAATAATATATATTACTATTTTTGGGCAGTTTGTTATTTTTGGCCACCCTATTTTTAGTAAGTCCCAAAAAACCTCATATGGCCCCCTAAATTAACATAAATTATTGCATTTCTCATATGAGGCCTCTTTTAAAATATCAACACCTATCCATGTCTAAAAAGGCATTAAATTCCATTTTTATTTCTTTCAATTTTTCTTAAAAAACACTAAATCCCATTTTCGGGGCACTAGGTGAAGGAATTAGGGCCCGATAACACACTAAAAAATCTTCAAGGCTTGTAGATAATCCTTACCATAACATTTTTCTCCTCTTTATCTAGCTCCACAAAAAATTCAAGTTGATCCAATGGTCGGATCAAAAGTTATGCCCTTCGAAAGATAGTCTATTATGGGCCATTTTTGAGATCCAATTAAGAGATAGTGAGAGACCATCATTCAACTCTGGTAATTGTAGTTATAAAAGATTATTATTATCAAGCTTTATGTAATAGGTATTTTTGACCAATTGAGACCACTACCACACTACAAATAAGAACCACTACAAGCACAATTAATAATATGGGTCATCATGAAGACAGTTGCAATTATGGACCATCATCGAAACAATTGCAATTTTTATAATTATGGACCATCATCGAGATTTGAATGAGAATAAATTTATAGGATATATGAGAGAGTTGCTACAACAAAAAAATGATCAAGTTTTTACACAGTATTTTTTCGAGAGGTATACCAATGTGTCCGTCCTTGTCAATTATAATTTCCTTTTTGTTTCTTTTCTAGTCACCCTTGTTTCTTACTCATTATTGTGTATGTTTTGCTAAGGAGGTACCCATTTTACTGTTATCATTTCCAGTGGTTGATGTTGGAAGCTAGGAGAATCTTTGTTACATCATTTGAACAAAGAGTTGCAGTTCTCTATTGCATCATTTGAATGGAGAATTTGTTTGTATTGGTTCAGTGAGATCTGGTTATTCTGATCAGACTCCCATTGTAATAATTTATTGTTTAATGCAATCATGTTTCCTCCTTTAGTAATTCTATGTGCAATTTTGTGTGTTCTCCCATTTACATTTTACATCATTTGAATGTGTAGATGGTGTCTTCTTTCGTTGGCATGTTGAATAATTTCTATTACATTATTTCAATTGATATGATTGACTCAATTCTATCTTCTTCCTCTTCTCTATTCATCATATTTTAAGTTTATCTACAATTACCCAATGGATAAGGCACTGGTCTACAGCTTGAAGCACTAGCTAGGAGTTACTTTCGAACTTGGTCAAATTTTATATTGCAGTTTTATTTTATTTTTACAAGTCTAGATGAGCATGAACATATAAGAAATATTGTAGTCTCACCTCTGAAATTTCCTTACCCTACTTGATCTATCTAGAGTCTTAGGATAATATTTTCCTGAGTTAAATAGGTGGATCCATAGTGCTTATTGGACCAGGGGAGTCTTGTAGCATGAGAAATCTATTAAGGGTGCAAGAATTTCCCCTAATAGTTTTTGGTATCGTTTCAGTACAATTTTGAGTTTGTTTTTTTCAGTCTTTGCTGGAGTAAAATTTGTGAGAAATTGAGTGAATATTAGGTTGAGAAATATTGGCCCAAGTATTGTAGAATATATTGCTATTTCTTTGCACATTTGTGTTAGCGACTACGAATGAACTCATAAATTTAAAAATCAAAGGGGGAAATAGATCTGGAATCTACAAGAAGGGGTAAAGAAGGCCTTGCTGGAGTGCCAAATCCTAAGATATTTTTCAAGTCTCATAGAAAATCCTCAATTCCAATTTTTTTCTAGCCCAAATCTTGGTTTGAATATTTCTTCTCTTGTTGTAAACCAAGTACCTATAGTGAATCAACCTGTAGTGAGTATGACAACTCCTAATGCAAATCAAAATATCAATGTAAAAAAAAATGTCAATCAAAATGCCAATGCTAATTTTAATTGGTGGAGGACTAATAGATATAGAGCTTTTGTGTTACTTGCAGATCTAAATTCTCTCCCTGGTAAAGCTCATAAGTACTTGCCTAAATTCCAAGGAAATAATGTTGTGACTGGTGAAGATCATATTAGGGATTTTCTATATGCCATGGATAGTCTTGAGGTAGATGATGAAGATGTTGTCCTTAGATTATTCTTTCAAACTTTAGATAAGGATGCTCAAGAATGGTTCAACAGCCTTGGATTTGGTACTATCAATAATTTTCAAGAGTTAGAGCACACTTTTCTTAGGAAATATGGAGAGAGGAAGAATGAATAGTCCTTGCTGATAGAATTGGATACCATGAAAAAGAAAGAAAATGAATCAATGGAATATTTCAATAGAAGATTTTTTAAGACCAAAAATAAGATTCCAGTAACATTAAGGCCAAATGATGATCATTCCATTTGTTTCTACAAATATACTTTCCCTAGAGATTACAGTTATCAGCTGAGACAACAAGCAGCAGCCACCATTGATATATGTATGGAAAGGGCTATTAAAATAGAGAGACATATGATTGATAGTGGTAAGATGAAAGCATACTCTTTAGATCCCAATCAACCTGAAAGGAAGCCCAAGAACATTGAGTTCTCTATATCTAAGAAAACAAATTAGGATCCTATGAACAAAATAGCTAATCAGTTGAGTGAGATATTTACTACTTTGAATAACAGGTTGGCTAGACTTGAAAAAGGTAAGGATAACATTGCAGAAACTTCATAGGATAATAATAGACAGCAGGAAGATAACAAGCCTTCTTTTAGGAGGAATTTTAATAGAAACTAGAATAACAATGAAATAAAGAGGGAAAGAGGAATCAAAATGGGAATTGGAAAAATAAATAAGTAGAGAGAGATTTACATTCTATTCAAAATCCCATACCATCAATTAATATAGCATCATATCATCCATTTTATTGCTTTACCTATGATGCACCACATAACCCTATTGATTGTGGTAATTATCTAAGTATGCATTCTAATGTTGATTTAAATGTTGAATCTGAAGATGAAGATATTAGAATTAATGTATGTTGGACTCAGGAGGATGAAACTAGAGAATAGGAATTTTAAAGAGACATGACATATGTGCCAATAATCTTGAGAAAATAGCATTGGTCTTTGTAGAGGCATTAACCTAAAACGAACCTGCTAATACTAGATTTGATAGAAGAAAGCAAGGAAAGCTTGTACCTACAATAGAAGAGGTTGAATCTTTAGAAAGAATACATGCTATCAATCTCAGGAACATAATAGTGGAGGATAAATTTGATGAAGGGCCTACACAAAAGGGAAAAGCTATAGGAGTTATTTCACAAAAAAAGATAAATCATATGAAGCTGCAAATGATTCCTGAAGAGCCTGATGTAGAGGAGATTATCCAAAATCAACAAAATAACTTGGCTAATCAAAAAACTAGAAAAGGAATTGATGATAAGAAAGATCAGTTTGATCTGGTTTTAGAGGTCCAAACAGAAGTTCAACATCACTTTTGGAGAATTAATGACTATTCCAAATTACTTGTATTAGGTATGTAGAGCCTTCAAATTAACTGATCAATCAGGATGACAACCACAAAATCCTATAGGTCTTGTGAATAATGCAGTAAGAGCCCCATCTTTAGCTAAGCCATTTTACATCTCACTAAGGTATACATCAGGCTATGGGGACCAATATGTTATTCATAACTACATGACTGATAGTAGTGCTTTCTTGAATGTAATGTCAAAATAGGTAGTTGACCAGTTAGGCTTGATTTATAAAAAAGAGCACCTCCTATTTCTGTCATGGATAACAAGAGAGTACCTTATATAGGCATTATCACTGGAATTATTGTCCATCTTGAACAATATCCTAAGAAAGGAGTGGTGATGGATTTTGTAGTTTTAGATGTGGACCCTTTCTTTTCTATCTTACTTTCTAGTCATTAGGCAGAGCATTTAGGTGGTACTTTTCAATTGGATTGGTCATATGCCACTATTCCAATGTAGGATAAGGAGAAAGTGATATTGAAGAGAGAACCCTTCAATAGGTATTCAGTTGAATTTAGAGATCCTAATGATAATATGGTTATTTTCATGAATTTTGCTAAGGAAAATGACATGGGGTTTACTCTATCTGGCATTCTCCTTTATTTTTGGAAGTACCTGATTCTAAGAATATGGATCCAAAATTAAAGGCTTAAGTAGATGTAAAAAATGATAGAATTCTAACTTCTGAGTTATGGACTATGACCTTTGATGGGGTAAAATCTAAAGCAGGAGCGAGAGTTGGAGTATTGTTGACAGACATCAATGGCAGCTATCTTGGCATACCATACAGGTTAGAATTTTCTTGTACAAATAATGTTACAGAGTATGAAGCTTTATTGCTAGGGCTAAGAAAATCCAAGGAATTGGGTATTAATTACCTCAAGGTTAGTGGGGATGCTGAGTTGATAATTCAGCAAATCAAAGGGAAATATCAAACAAAGCACCCTAGATTAAAGCAATATAAGCAAGTAGTGTTGGATGAAATAGATAGATTCTTGGCTTTTGATCTACAATTAATTCCTAGAGCACATAATCATAATGATATATTTTTGGCCATTAATGCTTCTAGAGCAGAAAATCTTGAGATAGACACTTGGTTTATGGAAAGGTTCCCAACCATATTTGTTTATAAGCCATATGTCCCTAATAATATGGTATATTTACAAGTTTTTTATGATGATATACACATTAATGATTTCATGACTATAAAAAATATATTTTTTGATGTTATTTGTGATGAAAGTGATGAAGAAAAACTGAAGGATGTTATTGGAGAACCCACATAATTCATACAACTGAAGACCAATAAGATCCCCAGGGGGTTGGTATATTTTGAGAGCCTATTTTATGAATTTGATAGAGCATATAAACCTTTGGTTCAGGAATCTAAGATATATGAAGTTAATATTGGAATAGAGGAAGAGCTCAATATTGTAAGGGTCAATAAAGCTCTATCAAGAAAAGAGAAGCAACAATATATCAAATTATTGAAAAAGAGCATGGATGATTTTTCTTGGAGTTATGAAGATCTAAATACCTTCAATACAAAGTTAATGACTCACATAATACCCCTCCAAAAGGATACCAAGCCTTTTAGGCAGAAACAAAGAAATTTCAATCCCACTTTGCATCCAATTATGTAGAAAGAAGTGCAGAAGTTATTGGATACCAAGATAATTAGGAAGGTGAGATTTTCTTCCTAGTTGACAAATCTTGTTCCAGTTATAAATAAGAATGGTGATATTATGCTTTGTGTATATTTTAGAAATTTAAGTAAAGGCTCTCTTAAAAAGTGAGTTTCAGTCTTGTCCTTTCTAGGTGATTAAGGTTTCAGTTTTTAGGTGATTAAGGAGTCCTGTTTTGGATATTAGGCAAGTTTTTGATTTTTTTGGTCTACTGGAGATTCTGGAATTCTCAGGTGATTCAAAAAAAATATGTGCATTTCAGTCTTGTTTTTTTAGTTGATTAAGGTTTCAATTTTTAGGTGATTAACAAGTTCTTTTTAGGTGATTAGGCAAGTTTTTAAGTTTTTATGGTCTACAGGAGATTCTGGAATTCTTAGGTGATTCATTATCAAAAGCCTTTTTCATCACCTATCCTAGTCGGAGCTTGTGTTGGATCCTCAAAATCCAACTTGAGTTTACCCCCCTTTTATATAAAAAAATTACTATTTTTGGGCAATTTATTATTTTTGGCCACCCTATTTTTAGTAAGTCCTAAAAAATCCTGGATAGCCCCCTAAATTAACACAAATTATTGCATTTCTTATATTAGGCCTCATAGAAAATCTCAACACCTATCCATGTCTAAAAATTCATTAAATTCCATTTTTCTTTCTTTTGATTTTTCTAAAAAACACTAAATCCCATTTTCGGGGTACTAGATGAAGGAATTATGGCCTGATAACACCCTAAAAAATCTTCAAAGCTTGTAGATAATCCTTGCCATGATATTTTCCTTCTCTTTATCTAGCTCCATGAAACATTTCAAGCCTATCCAACGGTCAAATAAAAAGTTATGCCCTCCAAAAGATAGGCTATTATGGGCCATTTTCGAGATCCAATTAAGAGACAGTAAGAGGTCATCATTCAGCTCTAGTAATTGTAGTTATAAGAGATTATTATTATCAGGCTTTATGTAACAGGTATTTTTGACCAACTAAGACTACAATCTCACTACAAATGAGAACCACTACAAGCACAATTAATAATATGGGTCATCATGAAGACAGTTGCAGTTATGGGACACCATTGAAATAGTTGCAATTTTTGTAATTATGAAACATAATCAAGCTTTAAATGAGAATCAATTTGTAGGCTATATGAGAGTTTTTGCAATAGAAAAAAGGATCAAGTTTTTACACAATAATTTTGCAAGAGGTATACCACTGTGTTCGTCCTTGTCAGTTGTAATTTTCTTTGTGTGTCTTGTCTAGTCGCACCTATTTCTTTTTCATTATTGTGCAGGTTTTGCTGAGGAGGCACCCCATTTACTAAGATAATTTTTAGTGGATGAGGTTGTAATATAGAAGGCTCTTTGTTACATCATTTGAACAAAGAGTTACAGCACTCTATTACATCATTTGAATGAAGAATTTAATGCAATTATGTTTCCTCATTTAGTAGTTCTATGTGCAATTTTGTGTGTTCTCCCATTTACATTTTACATCATTTGAATATGTAGATGGCATCTTCCTTCATTGGCACATTGAATCATTTCTATTACATTATTTGAATGGATGTTATTGGCTCAGTTATATCTTCTTCCCCTTCTATCTTCATCATATTTTATGTCTAGCTACAATTTCCTAATGGATAAGGCACCGGTATACAGCTTGAAGCACTAGCTAGGAGTTAATTTCAAACTTGGTCAAATTTTATATTGCAGTTTTATTTCATTTTTACAAATCTAGATGAGCATTAGCATATAAGAAATATTGTAGTCTCACGTCTAGGGTTTCCTTATCCTACTCGGTCTGTCTAGAGTCTTAGGATAATATTTTCTTGAGTTAAAGAGGTGGATCCAATAGAGTCCACAGTGCTTATTGGATCAGGGAAATATTATAGCATGACAAATCTATTAAGGGTGTAGGAATTTCCCCTAACAATTTTTGATGTCATTGTCGAGGAAGAGTCAGTACAATTTTGAGTTTTTTTTTATCAGTATTTCTTAGAGTGAAATTTGTGAGAATTGAGTGAATATCGGGCTGAGCAATCTTGGCCCAAGTATTGTTTAAGATATTTCTCTTTCTTTGCACATATGTGTTGGTGACTACGAATAAACTCAAAAATTTAAAAATCAAAGAAGGAAGAGTTGGATCTGGAATATTGAAGAAGAAGTGGTAAAGAAGTGCTTGTTGGAGTGCCAAATCCTGAGGTATTCTTCAAGTCTCATAGAAAATATTCAATTATAATTTTTATTTCTAGCCAAAATATTGGTTTGAATCAGTCTTCTCTTATTGTAAACTAAGTACCTATAGTGAATCAACATGTAGTGAGTATGGCAACTCCTAATGCAAATCAAAATGTTAATCTAAATCAAAATATCAATCAAAATTCCAATGCTAATGTTAATAAATGGAGTACTAATAGATATAGAGCTTTTGTGTTACCTACAAATCTGAATCGTCTCCCTGGTAAAGCTCATAAGTACTTGCCTAAATTCCAAGGAAATAATATTGTGACTGGTGAAGATCATATTAGGGATTTTCTGTATGCCATGGATAGTCTTGAGGTAGATTATGAAGATGTTGTTCTTAGATTATTCTTCAAAATTTAGAGAAGAATTCTCGAGAATGGATCAACAGTCTTGGAGCTGGTACTATCAATAATTTTCAATAGCTAGAGCACACTTTCCTTAGGAAATATAGAGAGAGGAATAATGAACAATCCTTGCTGACAGAATTGGCTACCATGAAAAACAAATAAAATGAATCGGTGGAATATTTCAATAGAAATTCTGTAAGACAAAAAATAATTTTCTAGTAGCATTAAGGCCAAATGATGATCAGTTCATTTGTTTCTACAAAAATGCTTTCCTTGGATATTTGAGTTATAAGCTGAGACAACAAGCAACAACCACCATTGATATATGTATGAAAAGAGCTATTTAAATAGAGAGACATACAATTTATAGTGGTAAGATGAAATCATACTCTTTAGAGCCCAATCAACTTGAAAGGAAGCCCAAGAAGGTTGAGTTATTTGTCCCTACAAAAATAGATTAGGATCCTATAAACAAAATAGCTAATCAGTTGAGTGAGATGTTTACTACTTTGAATAACATGTTGGCTAGAATTTAAAAAGGTAAGGATAACATTGATGAAACTTCATAGGGTAATAATAGATAGCAGGAAGATAACATGCCTCATTTTAAGAGAAATTTTAATAGAAACTAGAATAACAATGGAAATGAAGAGGGAAACAGAAATCGAAATAGAAATTGGAAAAATAAAGAAGTAAAGAGAGATCTAGATTCTATTCTAAATCCCATTTCATAAAATAATATAGCATCAGATCATCTCTTTTATTGCTCTTCCTGTGATGCACCACATAACCCTATTGATTGTGGTATTTATCTAAGTATGCATTCTAATGTTGATTTAAATATTGAATCTAAAGATGAAGATATTAGAATTAATGTATGTTGGACTCAGGAGGATGAAACTAGAGAATAGGAATTTGAAAGGGACATTGACATATGTGCCAATAATCTTGATCAAAGAGCATTTTTCTTTGGAGAGGCATCAACCTCAAGTGAGCCTACTAATACTATATTTGATAGAATGAAGCAAGTAAAGATTATGCCTACAATAGAAGAGGTTGAGTCTTTAGAAAGAATGCATGCTATCAATATCATAAATAGAATAGTGGAGGACAAATTTGATGAAGGGCATACACAAAAGGAGAAATATATAGGATCGATTTCACAAAAAAAGGTAAATCATAGGAAGCTGCAAATGATTCCTGAAGAGCCAAATGTAGAGGAGATTATCCAAAAGCAAAAAAATGACTTGGATAATAAGAAAACTTGAAAATGAATTGATGATAAGAAATATTAGTTTGATCTAGGTTTAGAGGTTGCCAAATAAAAGGTCAACATCACTTTTGGAGAATTAATGACTATTTCAAAGTACGAGTATCAGGTATGTAGCACCTTCAAATTAACTGATCATTCAAGAGGACAACCTTAAAATCCTATAGGCCTTGTGAATAATGCAATCAGAGCCCCATATTCAGTTAAGCCATTTTACATCTCACTAAGGTATACATTAGGCTATGGTACCAATATGTTATTCATAACTGTATGCTTGATAATGGTGCTTTCATGAATGTAATTTCAAAACAGGTAGCTAACTAGTTAGGCTTGATTTGTTAGAAAGAGCACCCCCCCTATTTCTATCATGTGTAATAGGAGATTACCTTGTGTAGGCATTATCACTGAAATTATTGTTTATCTTGAATAATATCCTAAGAAAGGAGTGGTGATGGATGTTGCAGTTGTATATGTGAACCCTTTCTTTTCTATCTTACTTTCTAGGCATTAGGCAAAGTAGCTAGATGGTACTATTCAATTGGATTGATCTTATGCCACTATTCCAATGTAGGGTAAGGAGAAAGTGATATTGAATAGATAACCCTTTAATAGGTATTCAGTTGAATTTATATATCCTAATGATAATATGGTTAATGTCATGAATTCAGTTGAGGAAAATGGCATGGGGGTTTACTCTATCTAGCATTCTCCTTTCTTGTTGGAAGTACCTGATGCTGAGAATATGGATCCAAAAATAAAGGCTGAAGTAGATGCAAAACTTGATAAAATTATAACTTTTGAGTTATTGACTATGACCTTTGATGGTGCAAAATATAAAGCAGGAGTTGGAGTACTGTTGACAGACATCAATGGCAGCTATCTTGGTATACCATATAGGTTAGAATTTTCTTGCACAAATAATGTTGCAAAGTATGAAGCTTTATTTCTAGGGCTAAGAAAAGCCAAGGAATTGGATATTAATTACCTCAAGGTTAGTGGGGATGTTGAGTTGATAATTTAGCAAATCAAAGAGAAATATCAAACAAAGCACCCTAGATTAAAGCAATATAAGCAAGTAGTGTTGGATGAAATAGATAGATTCTTGGATTTTGATCTACAATTTATTCCTAGAGCACATAATCATAATGCTAATATTTTGGCCATTAATGCTTTTGGAGCAGAAAACCTTGAGCTAGACACTTGGTTTATGGAAAGGTTCCCAACCATATTTGTTTATAAGCCATCTATCCCTGATAATGTGGTATATTTACAAATTTTTAATGATGATATACACATTAATGATTTCATGACTATGCAAAATAAATTTTTTGATGTTATTTGTGATGTAAGTGATGAAGAAAAACTAAAGGATGTTATTAGAGAACCCGCAGAAGTCATAAAACTAAAGACCAATAGAATCCCCGAGGGGTTATTATATTTTGAGAGCCTATTTGATGACTTTGATAAATCATATAAACCTTTGGTTCATGAATCTGAGATATATGAAGTTAATATTGGAATAGAGGAAGAGCCTAATATTTTTAGGATCAATAAATCTCTATCATGAAAAGAGAAGCAACAGTATATCAAATTCTTGAAAAAGAACATGGATGTTTTTGCTTGGAGTTATGAAGATCTAAAGACCTTCAATACAAAGGTAATGAATCACATAATACCCCTTCAAAATGATACCAAGCCTTTTAGGCAAAAAAAAAGAAAGTTCAATCCCACTTTGCATCCAATTATACAGAAAAAAGTGTAGAAGTTACTGTATACCAAGATAATTAGGAAGGTGATATTTTCTTCTTAGTTGGAAAATATTGTTCCAGTTAGAAAGAAGAATGGTGAGATTAGGCTTTGTGTAGATTTTAGAAATTTAAATAAAATATCTCTTAAAGACAACTACCCACTTTTGAATATGGAACAATTGCTTCAAGTAGTGGTTGGGTCATCAAGAATATCTTTATTGGATGGCTTTTCAGGTTACAATCAGATTGCAGTGAATCCAAAAGATAGACACAAAACAACTTTCACTATACCATGGGGAACATTTGAATATCTTAGGATGCCCTTTGGATTGATGAATGTAGGGGCAATATTTTAGAGAGCAATGAATTTTGCATTTGAAGTATTGATGTTCAAGATTTGTAGTATATCTTGATGACGTTACACTTTTTTCAAAAATCTTGAAGATCATTTTGCACATCTAACTAAAGTGTTTGATAGGTGCAAGGAGTTTGACATATATTTGAATCCTATAAAATGTGTGTTTAGGGCCACACAAGTTAAACTACTTGGGCATATTGTTTCAAAATATGGGATTAGCATTGATCCACAAAGACTAGAAGCCATTGCTAAAATTCTCCCTCCTAAGAATCTTAAGGAAGTTTGACCATTATTTGGAAAGATTAACTTTATTAGGAGGTTTATCCTTGATTTTTCTTAGATTTTCAAACCAATAAATGACATGATCAAGAAAAATGGGAAAATAAGGTGGACAGAGGAAAATACTACAGCATTTTAGAAGATCAAAAATACAATCACTTAAGCTCCGGTATTAAATTTCCCTGATTACTCCAGAGATTTCAATATCTACTCATTTACCTTAGAACACGCTATTGCTATAGTTCTAACCCAAAAGGATGAAGAGAAAAATGAAAGGTCTATAGCCTTTATGAGTACAGGATTAAAGGGTGCTAAACTAAAATACTCTATGCTAGAAAAATAAAATAAGCTTATGCATTAATCAGAGCATTAGATCAATTTAAATGTATCTTTGGATCCAAAAAGGTAATAACATGTATTCCCTACATTACTGTTAAAGATATTTTCACTCAGCCTGAACCTTTAGGTGGTCCTGCAAGATGGATGGCTAAGTTACTAATTTATGATGTAGAATTCAAAGTAGTGTAGATTTTTAGAGGACAGATACTAGCAAAGAATTTGCTAAAGGGGAGGCTATGAATAACACTATTGCAGTGAATAAGTAGTAAGAATCTAGAGCAATTGATAATTCTGAGATCCAGTGGTACTATGGCATTATGTTTTACCTTCAGAACTTATCATTTCCATAAGACATGTCCAAATATAAAGGGAGATCTATCAAGCAATTGGCCCAAAGGTATTACATTCAATAAGGTAGACTGTATTGAAGGCATCTAGATGGGGTGTTGCTTCTTTTTTTGTTTGAGAAAGAGGTTCCTCAAGTGATGACGCCCAAAAATGCCTCATTATTGCATAATGTTTCACTACCATATGATAATTTAATTGCCAAATAGTCGACTAAAATATACTATTTGTTAAGTGTTTGCATGATTTTATGTTAGGAATACTATATCTCTGTTTTTTACTATTTTCAACATTTTGTGACTGATTTTGCTTGATTAAGTAGCAAGTAAAAACATGCATTTCAATTAACCAAATGTGGTATACTGATATCCATTAACTTCTCAATGGTTTTTGAATTTTTTCCTACCCTTCAACTTGTTTCAAATCCACATTGAAGCCAAAATTTTAGGACTATCATAAATCTGAAAATCTGAAAAAAAAAAATAGCCATATAAAAATCAGCAAGTTGTCACTTTATAGGAACACCTTGAATTTGTCAATCAAAGCATGAGGATATGGATGGAATGAGTTTATAAGGACTACAGAAGACATATAACCTATTTATAAGCATTCCCACATGGTCTAAATAGGCAGCAATAGGGTATAATAGAGCAGGGACAATTGTGCAGCACTGTTGCACTATTTCAGCATGGTTACTTGGTGAAGGAAGTGTATAAATTCAGTAGCAACTTGATGTACTCCTTCATGTTGATATTTGAATATTTTTTCTATGTTATCATTTGTTTGAATTTGCAAGAAATGCCAATATTTTACAACTGTGCAGCAGAGTTGGAAAATGCAGTAATTTACCATGTAAATTCCAGCAAGCTACCAATGAATGGCAAGGCATGGAATTCACACATGGAGAGGAATGAAGGCTATTGCAATCTGATCCTGAGGGCTAATCTTGAGAAATGCAGCTAAAATAACTTGAAGAGCACACAATTGGTCATTCCGAATATCTTCGGATTGAACAGGTATCTTCGGATTGAGAAATATAGTCTCTTCGGATTGAGAAATATAGTCTCTTCGGATTGAGCCACTTAGCTCTAAATTGAGAACATAAAGTGCTTTTTGACTTTTTGACTATTTTTTGACGGTTGAAAAAGAGAAAGAAGTTTGAGAATGTTAAGGTAAAATATCCCCCAGCTATCTTTGTCGTCCTTGCCATCCAAAGCCACCATTCATGGAAAAATATCAATTGATCCTCTTCTAGTATAAACCTAGAAATAACTGCAACATAATAGGAAGTTGTTTGTAAGATAGAAATGGCATATTCTAAAGTGTATAAATATGTGTGAGATATTTCTAGACTCCTCCCATGTACTCCCACCACTGAAGATGCTTTCTAAGGGCCAATGACTACTACTACAACACAAACTGTCCAGATTTACATTTATTTCAGATCCAGAATTATTGGCAAATCACTACAAAGTAGCACATAGGCTGATTTGAGCATGGGATATGTTGTAAATATTTATATAAATAACATAGATCCCTCCTTGGTTGAGCCAGTTAGGAATTAGAATAGAGGAGAGTTTTCAATAGCAGTAATTAGGACTGTCCAGTAATTTTTTGTAACAGTTTTCAACATGTTTTGTCATCAATAAAAGTGCAGTTATTTTATCATTTTCTAATATGAGTGTTAATTAGTTAAGGAGTGCTTTTCACCTCCTTCTAGATCAGGAAGTATGGGCCCACTTTCAAATTTAGAAGGAGGATTTTTATGGCAGGTTTTAATCTGTAATTTTGCTACAACATAATTAACATATTACTTGTCAAGTTTACTTTTCTTGTTTTAAGTTTGTATAATGTTCTTTATGTTTTTTATTATATTTGTGTACAGAATTTTGTGTGTGTGTCAGCTGACAAATTATATTAAGCATTTTTCCTTTGCTTTCCATGTTTTTCTTGCTTTTCTATTTTAGCAACTTTCCATTTTTAGCATATTTCATTTTGTTGTCAATTCCTATAGCAGAAGCTTGATGACCTTTTGTGGCAGGATATTGACAGGTGTTTTTAGCATAAATTTCATTTACAAGCATCATTTCAATTATGCAAGAGTAACTAGGTTTCAATTCTGCAAATGTAACTTAGGATTTCATTTCAACAACATTTAAATTCAGCAATTTAAATTCTATTATTTTAATTCTGCAAAAGTAGATTAGAATTTCAATTTAGCAATTCCAATTCCTGCAATTGTAGTTAGATTTCAATTCTTGCAACTTAGAATTAGTTTTTAGTTCCTACAAGTTTCCATTCTGCATATTAGGTTTAGTGTGACACCAAAAGGCTAAACCAAATCTGTCTCACCCAATAAATGCTTGAAATCTAAATGCCTGAATTATACTCTACCCTAGCCTTCTATCGTAGACAGCCTTGGACACCACCCCGGATTGATAATATCTTTGAGATTTAATGATGTGCTTAATGACAACGCATCATCAAGTGCTAAAAGAATATCATTCTATATTTTGTGGGGGTCACTTTGCTCCAAAGGCTACTACTCACAAGATCATGAGAGTTGGTTATTATTGGCCCTCCTTGTTTAAATATGTTTACCAATTTGTTAGAAGTTGTCATAACTATCAGATTTTTGTAGGAAAGAAGAATTTTCCAGCCATACCCCTGAAGCCAATGATTGTGGAATCTCCTTTTACTCAATGGGGAATAGATCTCATAGGTGAGATTAATCCCAATTCTTCTAGAGGTCATAGGTGGATCATTACAGCAACAGACTATTTTACCAAGTGGGTAGAAGCAACACCTCTCAAGAAATCCACTACAGAAGTGGTCATCAAGTTTTTAGAAGAGCACATATTGACAAGATTTGGGGTTCCCAAGAAGATAGTCACAGATAATGGTAACTACTTCACTTATTTTGAGATGATTGAATTTTGTGCTAGGTACAACATAGAGCTTTCTCATTCTACAAATTACTATCCTCAAGGGAATGGTTTAGAAGAATCCTCAAATAAGAATTTGATCACAAGAATCAGAAGAGCATTAGGTAGAAACAAAATAAGTTGGGACAGTGAGCTGAAGTATGCTTTATGGGCTGATAGGATATCTATCAAAAGAAGCACAGGAAAGTCTCCCTATGAACTAGTATATGGTGAGAGTGCTCTACTACCCCCTCAAGTGGAAAGTCATGCTTTATCTTTACTTCTTTAGGATCATGAAAATCCAAATGTCTTGCAGAGAAGACTTGATCAAATTGCAAAGTTGCAGGAAGACAGAAAGGATGCATTAATGAAGATGACTGAGCAAGCTCACAAAATAGTGCAGTTTTTCAATAAGAAATCCAAAGGTAAACCTTTTTAGGGAGGAGATATAGTGTTGTACTAGGACCCCAAAAATGACAAACATGGTGAAAAAGGGAAATGAGAGCCTAAATGGCTTGGCCCTTATCAAATCCTCCAGAATGTAGGCCAACATACTTACAAATTGCAAACTCTAGATGGTGCAGAATTTTTAATTCCTATCAATGGCCAACATTTGAAATTGTATCATTCAACATTAAGGGCTTGAGAAGCCACAAAAAAATGTGTTTCAATCTTGTCCTTTCTAGGTGATTAAGGTTTCAGTTTTTAGGTGATTAAGGAGTCCCTTTTAGGTGATTAGGCAATTTTTGAGTTTTTTGGTCTACTGGAGATTCTAGAATTCTCAGGTGATTCAAAAAAAAGTGTGTTTTAGTCTTGTTTTTTAGGTGATTAAGGTTTCAATTTTTAGGTGATTAAGAAGTCCTTTTTAGGTGATTAGGCAAGTTTTTGAGTTTTTGTGGTCTACTGGAGATTCTAGAATTCTCAGGTGATTCATTGTCAAAAGCATTTTTCATCACCTATCCTAGTCGGAGCCTGTGTTGGATCCTCAAAATCCAACTTGAGTTTGCCCCCTTTTTAAAAAAAAAATTACTATTTTTGGGCAATTTGTTATTTTTGGCCACCCTATTTTTAGTAAGTCCCAAAAAATCCTAGATAGCCCCCTAAATTAACACAAATTATTGCATTTCTCATATTAGGCCTCCTAGAAAATCTCAACACCTATCCATGTCTAAAAAGTCATTAAATTCCATTTTTCTTTCTTTCAATTTTTCTAAAAAAACACTAAATCCCATTTTTGGGGCACTAGATGAAGGAATTAGGGCCCAATAACACACTAAAAAATATTCAAGAGCTTGAATCCCCTCCTTCCCCCTTTCCAAAATCCCCCCACCCCCAGAGTAAAGGGGGGATTAAAAAAAAATATTTATAATTTAAATCCCCCCCCACCCCCCCAAAAAAGCACAATTAATAATATGGGCCATCATGAAGACAGTTGCAATTATGGGCCATCATCGAAACAGTTGCAATTTTTATAATTATGGACCATCATCGAGCTTTGAATGAGAACCAATTTGTAGGCTATATGAGAGAGTTGTTACAAAAAAAAAAGGATCAAGTTTTTACACAATAATTTTGCAAGAGGTATACCAGTGTGTCCATCCTTGTCAGTTGTAATTTCCTTTGTGTGTCTTGTCTAGTCACCCCTTTTTCTTCCCCATTATTATGCAGGTTTTACTGAGGAGGTACCCAATTTACTAAGATCATTTCTAGTGGTTGAGGCTAGAAGCTAGGAGGCTCTTTGTTACATCATTTGAACAAAGAGTTGCAGTTCTCTATTGCATCATTTGAATGGAGAATTTGTTTGTACTAGTTCAGTGAGATCTGGTTATTCTGATCAGACTCCCATTGTAATGATTTGTTATTTAATGCAATCATATTTCCTCCTTTTAGCAGTTCTATGTGCAATTTTATGTGTTCTCCCATTTACATGTTACATCATTTGAATGTGTAAATGGCATCTTATTTCACTAGCATGTTGAATCATTTCTATTACATTATTTGAATGGATGTGATTGGCTCAGTTTTATCTTCTTCCCCTTCTATCTTCATCATATTTTAAGTCTAGCTACAATTACCCAATGGATAAGGCATCGATCTACAACTTGAAGCACTAGCTAGGAGTTACTTTCAAACTTGGTCAAATTTTATATTGTAGTTTTATTTCATTTTTGTAAATCTGGATGAGCATGAGCATATAAGAAATATTGTAGGCTCACCTCTAGGGTTTCCTTACCCTACTCGATCTATCTAGAGTCTTAGGATAATATTTTCTCGAGTTAAAGAGGTGGATCCACTAGATTCCATAGTGTTGATTGGATCAGGGAAGTCTTGCAACATGACAAATCTATTAAGGGTGCAAGAATTTCTCCCAATAATTTTTGGCACCATTCGAGGAAGACTCAATACAACTTTTTGTAATTTGTTTTTCTCATATCTTTCCTAGAGTGAAATTTGTGAGAGTTGAGTGAATATCAAGTTGAGCAATCTTGGCCCAAGTATTGTTGAAGATCTTGTTCTTTCTTTGCACATCTATGTTGGCGACTCCGAATGAACTCAAAATTTAAAAATCAAAGGAGGAGCTAGATCTAGCATCTACAAGAAGAAGTGGTAAAGAAGTGCTTGCTAGAGTGCCAAATCCTGAGGTATTCTTCAAGTCTCATAGAAAATATTCAATTCCAATTTTTATTTCTAGCCCAAATCTTGGTTTGAATCAGTCTTCTCCTACTATAAACCAAGTACCTATAGTGAATCAACCTGTAGTGAGTATGGCAGCTCCTAATGCAAATCAAAATATCAATGTCAATCAAAATTCCAATGCTAATGTTAATCAATGGAGGACCAATAGATATAGAGCTTTTGTTTTACCTACAAATCTGAATCCTCTCCCTAGTAAAGCTCATAAGTACTTGCCTAAATTCCAAGGAAACAATGTTGTCACTGGTGAAGATCATATTAGAGATTTTCTATATGCCATGGATAGTCTTGAGGTAGATGATGAAGATGTTGTCCTTAGATTATTCTTTCAAACTTTAGAGAAGGATGCTCGAGAATGGTTCAACAACCTTGGAGCTGGTACTATCAATAATTTTCAAGAGCTAGAGAACACTTTCCTTAGGAAATATGGAGAGAGGAAGAATGAACAGTCCTTGCTGATAGAATTGGCTACCATGAAAAAGAAAGAAAATGAATCAGTGGAATATTTCAATAGAAGATTCTTTAAGACCAGAAATAATATTCTAGTAGCATTAAGGCCAAATGATGATCAGTCCATTTGTTTCTACAAAAATGCTTTCCCTGGAGATTTTAGTTATGAGCTGAGACAACAAGCAACAGCCACCATTGATATATGTATGGAAAGGGCTATTGAAATAGAGAGACATATGATTGATAGTGGTAATATGAAAGCATACTCTTTAGAGCCCAATCAACCTGAAAGGAAGCCCAAGAAGGTTGAGTTCTCTATCCCTAAGAAAATAGATCAGGATCCTATGAACAAAATAGCTAATCAATTGAGTGAGATGTTTACTACTTTGAATAACAGGTTGGCTAGAATTGAAAAAGGTAAGGATAACATTGCAAAAACTTCATAGGGTAATAATAGATAGCAGGAAGATAACAGGCCTCCTTTTAGGAGGAATTTCAATAGAAACTAGAATAACAATGGAAATGAAGAGGGAAATAGGAATCAAAATGGAAATTGGAAAAAGAAAGAAGTAGAGAGAGATCTAGATTCTATTCCAAATCCCATACCATCAAATAATATAGCATCAGATCATCCCTTTTATTGCTCTTCCTATGATGCACCACATAACCCTATTGATTGTGGTATTTATCTAAGTATGCATTCTAATGTTGATTTAAATGTTGAATCTGAAGATGAAGATATTAGAATTAATGTATGTTGGACTCAGGAGGATGAAACTAGAGAACAAGAATTTGAAAGGGACATGGACATATGTGCTAGTAATCTTGAGCAAAGAGCATTAGTATTTGGAGAGGCATCAACCTCAAGTGAGCCTGCTAATACTAGATTTGATAGAATGAAGCAAGGAAAGCTTGTACCTACAACAGAAGAGGTTGAGTCTTTAGAAAGAATACATGCTATCAATATCAAGAATAGAATAGTGGAGGACAAAGTTGATGAAGGGCCTGCACAAAAGGAGAAAGCTATAGGAGTGATTTCATAGAAAAAGGTAAATCAGATGAAGCTGCAAATGATTCTTGAAGAGCCTGATGTAGAGGAGATTATCCAAAAGCAACAAAATGACTTGGCTAATCAGAAAACTAGAAAAGGAATTGATGATAAGAAATATCAGTTTGATCTAGGTATAGAGGTTGCCAAATAGAAGGTCAACATCACTTTTGGAGAATTAATGACTATTCCAAAGTATCGGTATCAGGTATGTAGAGCCTTCAAATTAACTGATCAATCAGGAGGACAACCTCAAAATCCCATAGGCCTTGTGAATAATGCAGTCAGAGCCCCATATTTAGTTAAGCCATTTTACATCTCACTAAGGTATACATCAGGCTATGGGGACCAATATGTTATTCATAACTGCATGCTTGATAGTGGTGCTTCCATGAATGTAATGTCAAAATAAGTAGCTGATCAGTTAGGCTTGATTTATCAGAAAGAGCACCCCCTATTTTTGTCATGGATAATAGGAGAGTACCTTGTGTAGGCATTATCACTGGACTTCTTGTCCATATTGAAAAATATCCTAAGAAAGGAGTGGTGATGGATGTTGCAGTTGTAGATGTGGACCCTTTCTTTTCTATCTTACTCTCTAGGCATTGGGTAGAGCAGCTAGGTGGTACTATTCAGTTGGATTGGTCATATGCCACTATTCCAATGTAGGGTAAGGAGAAAGTGATATTGAAAAGAGAACCCTTCAATAGGTATTCAATTGAATTTAGAGATCCTAATGATAATATGGTTAATGTCATGAATTCTATTGAGGAAAAAGACATGGGGGTTTACTCTATCTGGCATTCTCCTTTCTTGTTGGAAGTACCTGATGCTGAGAATATGGATCCAAAACTAAAGGTTGAAGTAGATGCAAAAACTGATAGAATTCTAACTTTTGAGTTATGGACTATGACCTTTGATGGGGCAAAATCTAAAGCAGGAGCAGGAGCTGGAGTACTATTGATAGACATCAATGGCAGCTATCTTGGCATACCATACATGTTAGAATTTTCTTGTACAAATAATGTTGTAGAGTATGAAGCTTTATTGCTAGGGCTAAGGAAAGCCAAGGAATTGGGTATTAATTACCTCAAAGTTAGTGGGGATGTTGAGCTAATAATTCAAAAAATCAAAGGGAAATATCAAACAAAGCACCCTAGATTAAAGCAATATAAGCAAGTAGTGTTGGATGAAATAGATAGATTCTTGGCTTTTGATCTACAATTTATTCCTAGAGCACAGAATCATAATGCTAATATTTTGGCCATTAATGCTTCTAGAGCAGAAAACCTTGAGATAGACACTTGGTTTATGGAAAGGTTCCCAACCATATCTATTTATAAGCCATATATCCCTGATAATGTGGTATATTTACAAGTTTTTCATGATGATATACACATTAATGATTTCATGACTATGCAAAATGAATTTTTTGATGTTATTTGTGATGAAAGTGATGAAGAAAAACTGAAGGATGTTATTGGAGAACCCACAGAAGTCATACAACTGAAGACCAATAGGATCCCTAGGGGGTTGGTATCTTTGGAGAGCTTGTTTGATGAATTTGATAGAGCATATAAACCTCTAGTTCAAGAATCTAAGATAGATGAAGTTAATATTGGAATAGAGGAAGAGCCCAAGATTGTTAGGATCAATAAAGCTCTATCAGGAAAAGAGAAGCAACAATATATCAAATTCTTGAAAAAGAACATGGATGCTTTTGCTTGGAGTTATGAAGATCTAAAGACCTTCAATACAAAGGTAATGACTCACATAATACCCCTTCAAAAGGATACCAAGCCTTTTAGGTAGAAACAAAGAAATTTCAATCCCACTTTGCATCCAATTATGCAGAAAGAAGTGCAGAAGTTACTAGATACCAAGATAATCAAGAAGGTGAGATTTTCTTCTTGGTTGGAAAATCTTGTTCTAGTTAGAAAGAAGAATGGTGAGATCAGGCTTTGTGTAGATTTTAGGAATTTGAATAAAATCTCTCTTAAAGACAACTACCCACTTCCAAATATGGAGCAATTGCTTCAAGCAGTGGTTGGGTCATCAAGAATATCTTTATTGGATGGCTTTTCAGGTTACAATCAGATTGTAGTGAATCCAGAAGATAGACACAAAACAACTTTCACTACACCATGGGGAACATTTGAATATCTCAGGATGCCCTTTGGATTGATGAATGCAGGGGCAACATTTCAGAGAGCAATGGATGTTGCATTTAAAGGATTGATGTTCAAGATAGTGGTAGTATATCTTGATGATATTACAGTTTTTTCAAAAAATCTTGAAGATCATTTTGCACATCTAACTCAAGTGTTTGATAGGTGCAAGGAGTTTGGCATATCTTTGAATCCTAGAAAATGTGTGTTTGGGGCCACACAAGGTAAACTACTTGGGCATATTGTTTCAAAATATGGGATTAGCATTGATCCACAAAGAGTAGAAGCCATTGCTAAAATTCCCCCTCCTAAGAATCTTAAGGGAGTTAGATCATTCTTTGGAAATATTAACTTTATTAGGAGGTTTATCCCTGATTTTTCTCAGATTGCCAAACCAATAAATGACATGATCAAGAAAAATGGGGAAATAAGGTGGACAGAGGAAAATACTATAGCTTTTCAGAAGATCAAAGATGCAATCACTCAAGCTCCAGTATTGAATTGCCCTGATTACTCCAAAGATTTCAAGATCTACTCATTTGCCTTAGAACACACTATTGCTGTAGTTCTAGCTCAGAAGGATGAAGAGAAAAATGAAAGGCCTATAGCCTTTATGAGTACAAGATTGAAGGGTGCTAAACTAAAATACTCTATGCTAGAAAAATAAGCTTATGCATTAATCAGAGCATTAGATCATTTCAAATGTATCTTTGGATCCAACAAGGTAATAGCCTGTATTCCCTACATTGTTGTTAAAGATATTTTCACTCAACCTAAACCTTTAGGTAGTCCTACAAGATGGATGGCTAAGTTATTACAGTATGATGTAGAATTCAAAGTAGTATAGATTGTTAGAGGATAGGGATTGGCAAAGTATCTAGCTAAAGGGGAGGCTATGAATAACACTATTATAGTAGATGAGCAACAAGAAGCTAGAGCAATTGATAATTTTGATTGCCAGTGGTATGATGGCATTATGTTTTACCTTCAAAACTTGTCATTTCTAGAAGACATGTCCAAAAATAAAAGGAGATCTATCAAGCAATTGGCTCAAAGGTATTACATTCAAGAAGGTAGATTATATTGGAGGCATCCAGATGGTGTGTTGCTTCTTTGTTTGTTTGAGAAAGAGGTCCCTCAAGTGCTAAAAGAATATCATTCTAGATTTTATGGGGGTCACTTTGCTCCAAAGGCTACTGCTCACAAGATCATGAGAGTTGGTTATTATTGGCCCTCCCTATTTAAATATGTTTACCAGTTTGTTAGAAGTTGTCATAACTATCATATTTTTGTAGGAAAGAAGAATTTTCCAGCCATACCCCTGAAGCCAATGATTGTGGAATCTCCTTTTACTCAATGGGGAATAGATCTCATAGGTGAGATTAACCCCAATTCTTCTAGAGGTCATAGGTGGATCATTACAACAATAGACTATTTTACCAAGTGGGTAGAAGCAGCACCTCTCAAGAAATCCACTACAGAAGTGGTCATCAAGTTTTTAGAAGAGCACATATTGACAAGATTTGGGGTTCCCAAGAAGATAGTCATAGATAATGGTAACTACTTCACTTATTTTGATATGATTGAATTTTGTGCTAGGTACAACATAGAGCTTTCTCATTCTACAAATTACTATCCTCAAGGGAATGGTTTAGTAGAATCCTCAAATAAGAATTTGATCACAAGAATCAGAAGAGCATTAGGTAGAAACAAAAGAAGTTGGGATAGTGAGCTGAAGTATGCTTTATGGGCTGATAGAATATCTATCAAAAGAAGCACAAGAAAGTCTCCCTATGAACTAGTATATGGTGAGAATGCTCTACTACCCCCTCAAGTGGAAAGTCATGCTTTATCTTTACTTCTTTAAGATCATGAAAATCCAAATATCTTGTAGAGAAGACTTGATCAAATTGCAAAGTTGCAGGAAGACAGAAAGGATGCATTAATGAAGATGACTGAGCAAGCTCACAAAATAGTGCAATTGTTCAATAAGAAAGCCAAAGGTAAACCTTTTTAGGGAGGAGATATAGTGTTGTACTAGGACCCCAAAAATGACAAACATGGTGAAAAAGGGAAATGGGAGCCTAAATGGCTTGGCCCTTATCAAATCCTCCAGAATGTAGGCCAACATACTTACAAATTGCAAACTCTAGATGGTGCAGAATTTTCAATTCCTATCAATGGCCAACATTTGAAATTGTATCATTCAGCACTGAGGGCTTGAGAAGCCACAAAAAAAAGTGTGTTTCAGTATTGTCCTTTCTAGGTGATTAAGGTTTGTTTTTAGGTGATTAAGGAGTCCCTTTTAGTGATTAATAAAAAATTTAAGTTTTTTGGTCTACTAGAGATTCTAGAATTCTCAGGTGATTAAAAAAAGTGTGTTTCAATCTTTTTTTTAGGTGATTAAGGTTTCAGTTTTTAGGTGATTAAGAAGTCCTTTTTAGGTGATTAGGCAAGTTTTTGAGTTTTTGTGGTCTATTGGAGATTCTAGAATTCTCAGGTGATTCATTGTCAAAATCATTTTTCATCACCTATCCTAGTTGAAGCCTATGTTGGATCCTCAAAATCCAACTTGAGTTTGCCCCCTTTAAAAAAAAAATTACTATTTTTGGGCAATTTGTTATTTTTGGCCAAAGCTACCCTATTTTTAGTAAGTCACCAAAAAATCCTAGATAGCCCCCTAAATTAACACACATTATTGCATTTCCCATATTAGACCTCCTAGAAAATCTCAACACCTATCCATGTCTAAAAAGTCATTAAATTCCAAATTTTCTTTCTTTCGGTTTTTCTAAAAAAACACTAAATCCCATTTTTGGGGCACTAGATGAAGGAATTAGGGCCCGATAACACACTAAAAAATATTCAAGGCTTCTAGAGAAACCTTGCCACGACATTGTCCTCCTCTTTATCTAGCTCCATATAAAATTTCAAGTCGATCCAATGGTCGGATCAAAAGTTATGCCCTTCGAAAGATAGGCTATTATGGGCCATTTTCAAGATCCAATTAAGAGATAGTGAGAGGCCATCATTCAACTCTAGTAATTGTAGTTATAAAATATTATTATTATCAAGCTTTATGTAACAAGTATTTTTGACCAACTGAGACCACTACCACACTACAAATAAGAACCACTACAAGCACAATTAATAATATGGGCCATCATGAAGACAATTGTAATTATGGGCCATCATCAAAATAGTTGTAATTTTCATAATTATGGACCATCATCGAGATTTGAATGAGAACCAATTTGTAGGCTATATGAGAGAGTTGTTACAAAAGAAAAAAATCATCAAGTTTTTGCACAGTAATTTTGCAAGAGGTATACCAGTGTGCCCATCCTTGTCAGTTGTATTTTCCTTTGTGTGTCTTGTCTAGTCACCCCTTTTTCTTCCCCATTATTATGCAGGTTTTGCTGAGGAGGTACCCAATTTACTGAGATCATTTCTAGTGGTTGAGGTTAGAAGCTAGGAGGCTCTTTGTTACATCATTTGAACAAAGAGTTGTAGTTCTCTATTGCATCATTTGAATGGAGAATTTATTTGTATTGGTTTAGTGAGATCTAGACTCCCATTGTAATGATTTATTGTTTAATGCAATCCTATTTCCTCCTTTAGTAGTTCTATGTGCAATTTTATGTGTTCTCCCATTTACATGTTACATCATTTGAATGTGTAAATGGCATCTTCTTTCATTGGCATGTTGAATCATTTATGTTACATTATTTGAATGGATGTGATTGGCTCAGTTTTATCTTCTTCCCCTTCTATATTCATCATATTTTAAGTCTGGCTACAATTGCCCAATGGATAAGGCATCGGTCTACAGCTTGAAGCACTAGCTAGGAGTTACTTTCAAACTTGGTCAAATTTTATATTGTAGTTTTATTTTATTTTTGTAAATCTGGATGAGCATGAGCATATAAGAAATATTGTAGGCTCACCTCCGGGGTTTCCTTACCCTACTCGGTCTATCTAGAGTCTTAGGATAATATTTTCTTGAGTTAAAGAGGTGGATCCACTAGAGTCCATAATGCTGATTGGATCAGGGAAGTCTTGTAGTATGACAAATCTATTAAGGGTGCAAGAATTTCCCCAATAATTTTTGGCACCATTGTTGAGGAAGAGTTCAATACAATTTTGAGATTATTTTTCTCAGTATTTCCTAGAGTGAAATTTGTGAGAGTTGAGTGAATATCAGGTTGAGCAATCTTGGCCCAAGTATTGTTGAAGATCTTGCTCTTTCTTTGCACATCTGTGCTGGTGACTCCGAATGAACTCAAAAATTTAAAAATCAAAGAAGGAGGAGCTGGATCTGGCATCTACAAGAAGAAGTGGTAAAGAAGTGCTTGTTGGAGTGCCAAATCCTGAGGTATTCTTCAAGTCTCATAGAAAATATTCAATTCCAATTTTTGTTTCTAGCCCAAATCTTGGTTTGAATCAGTCTTCTCCTATTGTAAACCAAGTACCTATAGTGAATCAACCTGTAGTGAGTATGGCAGCTCCTAATGCAAATCAAAATGTCAATGTAAATCAAAATGCCAATGCTAATGTTAATCAGTGGAGGACCAATAGATATAGAGCTTTTGTTTTACCTACAAATCTGAATCCTCTCCCTGGTAAAGCTCATAAGTACTTGCCTAAATTCCAAGGAAACAATGTTGTCACCGGTGAAGATCATATTAGATATTTTTTGTATGCCATGGATAGTCTTGAGGTGGATGATGAAGATGTTGTCCTTAGATTATTCTTTCAAACTTTAGAGAAGGATGCTCGAGAATGGTTTAACAACCTTGGAGCTGGTACTATCAATAATTTTCAAGAGCTAGAGAACACTTTCCTTAGGAAATATGGAGAGAGGAAGAATGAACAATCCTTGCTGATAGAATTGGCTACCATGAAAAAGAAAGAAAATGAATCAGTGGAATATTTCAATAGAAGATTCTTTAAGACCAGAAATAATATTCTAGTAGCATTAAGGCCAAATGATGATCAATCCATTTGTTTCTACAAAAATGCTTTCCTTGGAGATTTTAGTTATGAGCTGAGACAACAAGCAACAACCACCATTGATATATGTATGGAAAGGGCTATTGAAATAGAGAGACATATGATTGATAGTGGTAATATGAAAGCATACTCTTTAGAGCCCAATCAACCTAAAAGGAAGCCCAAGAAGGTTGAGTTCTCTATCCCTAAGAAAATAGATCAAGATCCTATGAACAAAATAGCTAATCAGTTGAGTGAGATGTTTACTACTTTGAATAATAGGTTGGCTAGACTTGAAAAAGGTAAGGATAACATTGTAGAAACTTCATAGGGTAATAATAGACAACAGGAAGATAACAGGCCTCCTTTTAGGAGGAATTTCAATAGAAACTGGAATAACAATGGAAATGAAGAGGTTTGCATTGATTTTCTCAAATGATTTATATTGATATATAAAGTTTTATTTTATTAGGAATATTATCCTTTCCTAAAAGAAAAAAAATCATCAACAACCTCAATTGTAATATATTCAAATGATTTTACCTAAATACTTCATTTTTTAGCTTTATAATCTACATGAAGTACTCTCTTATATGATCAATCCCTTCAAGTATTGTTGTCTTTTAGTCAAATTATATTTTCCTTAACATCATATCCATAGTTTTCATTTTACTTATATGTTATACTTCCTTGACTAGGAAATTGATAATGTTTTAGTTATTATAAACATTTGTGAATGCTCCATGTTCCCTGGGGAAAAGGGCCTATATACAGTCAAAATATTTATGATTTTTCCATATGTTATTGGCTAAACCAAAATGGTTTGCTTTGGCTACAAATTGATCTACCATTTCATTTTGCTCCCTTGTGATGGCTTAGATGTTGATTGTCCCAAATGCCTCCATCAAATTCCATACTCATTGCTTGTATAGCTTAAGTTATTTATTTTCTTAGTGATGCATTATGATTAAAATTATATAAATATAACCGTCAACTCTTAATTTATTAATACTTGTAGGTGATAAATTAGTAGTTATTTTACTTTATGGATTTATAGGCATAGGCATTCATGCTTTACAATATTGTTAGTGTACTTGATTAGCAATTTACAAAATACTTATATATCTCTATAGGATGGCTATGATAATTCTAAACCTACTCCATTCCTAGTCTAAACTACGTAATTATGGTCCATCCCTAGTTTTATGTTTAACACGTATTCTTGTTTATTATTAAAATATCATTTGTGTTGCTTAGCACTACATGGTTATCCTAATCAATTTTTTCATGACTTTGTATTCCTCCTACTTTATCTTCTTCATTTTATTGCTCATGTTGATCCATGTCTAAATTATTATGTGTTATTAGAGTGCAAGTTATTTTTATCCTTACAAGGCTCTATATAATATAGAGATACTCATTGTGACTTCATCTTGAAGATGTAGTTTTTGTATAAGGCCTCAATATAAGTGTATTACATGGATATATATATATATATATATATATATATATATATATATATATATATATATATATATATATATATATATATATATATATATTTTTTTTTTTTGATAATTTCTAGTACTTTCTCTTGACAACATGTTGAATAATAAGGAAAGGTCTATTATATTAAACAATGTGTTGAATAATAAAGAAAGGTTTGTAGAGTACCACCAAATCTGGATGAGAGTGCATGATCATCATCAAATCTTTCAATGCTCCAAATATATTTATTAGATCCCCACCCATCTAGATTAGCCCATTGAATGCCATGTGTACATCAAATATAATTCTTTACATATGGATTTAGGTATTATTGATATTATTGCTTCAAATTCCACTATAGTGTTATGCAATAGGGATTCTTCGATCACAAGGATGATATAGAATGGAGATGACTTCATCTTTCCCATAATTGGATTTCTATTCTCAATGACATAATTATCATTTGATATATAATGTTATGTTCCATTATGCTTGACTAGCTTACCATGGCAAGCTCTTTAGCAATGGTAAATTTTATTTGTAGCTTGGACTTCTCTTGTTTCTTTAATGATTTTTATAAAAGATTAATCTATTTGAGTAAAAGTAGAATATTGAACATGCTTGCATTTGAATTTTTCTTTAGTTCTTCTACTACCTTGAATCCTCTTGGATGAAAACAAGGTATTTCATCATTTTGCATATATCTACAAACTATCTTGTTACTTATTATCTTTATTCTCTTGTCGACAAAGGAAACCATAATTTTTGTGCTATAATATTTTTACTATTTGATACTTCTATCCTTTGTGTGAATGTTTTATGATCATATCTCTCCATCATAGGTTATTTTCCTTTCAAATGCTATTAAATGTGGTTCTAATTTTTGGGGGATAATTATTAAACTTCACATCATAAGTGTCTCAACAATTTTTTCTTTGAATTTTAGCATATGGTGTTGCACATATCCTTATTGATGGTTGAGTGCCTCTTCTTAGTATAGCTAGATTTAAGTTGCTCATTGGTCATAGTTAATTTTTCTCTTTTTTCATAACCCTCTTTCTAAACCTCATAAACTATGTTTTTTAATGAAAAATCATGATCTTTAAAAATAAAATATGAATTATCCCATTTAGAACCAAAATTTATGAATAGTACTTGGATTTAGAGGAAGGACCTCAAGTCTTAGTAAACTTGCTTGACCTACCAAATATTGTTGTACCTTCATCAAAGCTTGAGTTCTCTACCTTTCTAACACACATGATTGTGGATAATTTGTTTCATTATAATTATAGCACTAAATATCCTCTTGATTTATATTTACAACTTGATTTGTAGCATTACCAAGAGTTGGATTAATACGGTTGTTTGTTGAACTAGCCCAATATTACAACCATGAAATATTATTCTAGCCTTGTATGAGATAATATGTCCAACACTACTAATTTCCCTTATATTTAAAATTGCATCATGTTCTTTCACTAATTATGAGTTTGTTAGATGATTCTATAAATATAGAGCTCAAAATATTCAATAATATTTTTAACCAATTTATTAGTGATGGTAAAGACATTGACTTCAATGTGGGAGGTAGAACCTATGGTCACTACTAAGGTATTTAAATTTAGCTCCATCTATGGAGGAGGTGGGAATGTTGGTTGGTAAGAAGTTGATGCTACATAACTGCAACTAGATTTTGCTAGAAGAGACATAAGGGATCTAAGTGGTAGTTTTCCTACTTGTATGTTGGATATTTTGGGAGCACACAATTATGATTTTAAGAAGGATACCACCATATTAGTTCCATATTAATTTGTTTGTAATGTGTGTTGGATAGGTAGATTGTATTTGTGATTTTGACTCAACTAGATGTTAATCATTTAGTTCCATTCCAACCCATGTCCATGGCTTCCACAAAAATATATTGAATATCAAAATTATCTTTTCTTTTTTTCTTGAGTAGGGTTTTGAAAGGGTTTCCCTTTTCCTTTTACATCAACTTAGTTACATTGAGTTGTTTGGTGTCACTGAGATTTGAACCTTGGTGTGGGCTACATCAACTATTTGTTCCAACTGTTGAACCAAGGACCCATTGGCAATATCAAAATTATCTTATTTTATACGTAATTAATTTATTAATTAATCTAACATGTTATTTTATGTTTCTTATGTATTAATCAAAATGTAATTTAGAGTTCCTAACAATGTGAAGAACATGTGCATGTAATCAGTTCTAACATGTCATTTTGTTAGTATTATTTTTCTAGCTATATAAACAAATATAAAATGTTAGAATCAATATGCCATGATATTTTTTCCATTTTGCCTCTAAAGGGAATTTTACTCTAATTTAAAAGGTTAATTACATATGGATATATGGTATTTTGAAATTCTCATTGCTATAAGAGTAATTCTTATCTTAGTTTTGGATATTAAATATTTTTATTTGAAACATAGCACATCATAGAAATGGTGAAGATCCTCTTCATTGGGTGATGCTTTAAGGGTGTGCTAGTTAATACTTGAGAACCATTTTCATTCAAATTGTCTTATTATAATATAACTTTTTTGAGGAGCTTCTTTAAATTGAATATCTAATTTGATTCCTACTTTTAAGTTTTGTAAAATAAGGGTGAGCCAAAAGAAGGTTCAATGTTTATAAAGAGATAAGTTTCCACAAAACTAAATTTCTCCTTCTATAAACATTTCATGTAATGTCCTCATTTTTTTTTTTGGAAGGAAGGGGTTTTGAAAGGTTCCCCAAACCTTTTACAACCTTTTCAAGATTTTGCCATTAAGCTCTGCAACTGAAACAGAAGCAAGACAAACAAGATCTGAACCTACTAGAAAGATAGAAAGAGCTCACAAACGGAAGGAACTAACAACAAGAACAACCATTACATGACACAAAAATCCAACAGACAGAAGGAAAACAAACATAACAATCATCCATCAAAGAAATCTTGGTGAACCCCATAAACCAGCTAACATCAACAAAAACTTGATGAGCCCCACAAACCAGCTAACCCCTGTTCTCATTGTGATCTTCATAGATATGGGCTTCTACCTTCACTAGCTCCTGGACCTGACCAGGCAAATTCCTTTCCCACCTCTGATATCCATCCAAGAACACTCCTAGGTTCGCCAAACAATCAATTGTCCCATTTGCTTCCCTATATACATGGTTGAATTGAACATTCTCCAGGGGGATGGTTTTACATTTAGCCTCTAAGATCATATCTACAATATTCTAGCTAGGAGGTTGATTACCTTTCAGAATATTGATAATATTTTGTGAATCCCCTTCAACAATCAGATTTTTGACATTAAGCCTCTCAATGAGAAATAGTCCCAAAAAAGTCACCCTGGTTTCAACAAAATGGCTTGTTTGCTCCCCTAGGGGTTCAGCATATGCCAAGACTGCCATGCCCTTATGGTCACGAAAGATCCCACCTACCCTAGCCCAACCAAGATTCCCTTTCGCTGCTCCATCGAAGTTTAACTTTAACCAGCCAAGGGGAGGCGACTTCCATCTTGATTGAGCCCTTGAAGGATTTGGGGGTGGCACCAGACTACGAGCTCTGAACTCCAAGCCCCAACCACACACTATCTCTTTCTCTCGATCAAACTCCTAGGCATCTTTAAACTTAATTATTTTGAGATTTTCCACCACAACATTGGTAGATCTGATCTCAACTAAGGGATAATCTCTTTTCCTATCCTTGAAGATCCGATGGTTACGTTCTTTCCAGATTCCCCATAGAGCATGGGGAAGGCTTAACTTCCACAATATTTTTAGTCTCTTACTACTGAAGGGGGATTCCCATTGGATACAAAGGTCTGGGAGTGACTTGGGGAGAACCCATGCAACCTAAAACTTGCTAAGGACTCTGTTTAGGAGATCAATAGTGAAGGGACACTCTAAAAAAAGGTAATTTGTATCCTCCTCATTCTTTTCACACAACACACATCTGTTTGGAAGTATCATCCCCCTTTTGCAGAGATTATCCATAGTTAAGATCTTGTTTTGGATTGAGAGCCAGTAAAAGTATGCAATCTTAGGAATTAAATCCTTGATCCATACTCTTGAGGCTGGCATCCATCCTAGGCCCTCCCCTTCCAACAAGTAGTAGCCTATTTAACTGAATACACACCTTCTTTTTGGTTCTTCTAGATGAGGGAATCAAAATATCTTGTGTTATTAAGAAAGTAGACCTGTAGAAGCCTGTTAAGCTTCCTCAATCTCTATTGGTTCCTTAAATCTAGCCCATCCACCTAGAGGTGTCTCCAATATTTTCCAAACTCATCAAAAATTATGTAGTCTTGCACCAAGTTTCCATATTGAGTAGACACAACTTGTTCTAACCCAACAAACTTTGGATCCTCACAAAGAGGAGTGTTTTTCAACCATTTATCAGTCCAGAAGTGGACTTGGGAGCCATTACCAATCTGCCAGCATTTACCTTGTCTAAGCAATGGTCTGATAAGCTGAAGGTTATTCCAGAAGTTTGACCCTCTCGGATGGTCCTCTTCCCCAATAAAGTTGGAGGTATGCCTAAGGTATTTGGCCTTTAGTATATGGACCCAATTGAGGTTTTCATTAGTTACAAGTTTCCATCCTAATTTTCCCATCAGGGCTTTGTTCATTCTCCTCAGCTTCCTCAAGCCAAGACCTCCCACTTCCTTTCTTGTACAAACCTTATCCCATGCAACCAACACCATTATTTTTTTATTCTTTGCCCCAGACCATAAAAAAATTCTTTGAATATGCTCTATTTTATCATAGATCTTAGTCAACATTTTGAATAAAGACATAAAATAGATTGGAATGTTTTGCAATGAGGACTTTACTAGTTGGGCTTTGCCATCCTGGCTAAGCAAAGAGCCTCTCCATCCTAAAAGATTTCTTGTTAATCGCTCAACCACTAGATTCCATAGTGCTTCAATCATCCTTCCCTTAAAAAGGGGCATCCCAAGATAGGTAGCCGAAAGGTCCCCAATACTACAACCGAAGAGTCTTGCTATTCTTACCTATTTAGGACCAGGAGTGTTCAGAAAATAAACCTTACTTTTATCAAAATTCACCTTTTGGTCGATTGCTTGCTCATATCTTTCCAAGATCAACTTCAGTTCCCTAGCCTATGGAATGGAGGATTTTGTGGTTATGATCATGTCATCCACAAATTGTTGGTGGGAGACAAGAAACATAACAGAAGCAAGTTTAATGCCATCAATATTCCCATTTGTTGTAGTGGCTGAAATCGCTCTTCCCAAGGCTTCAACAAGGATAATGAAGAGGTAGGGAGACAAGGGGTCTCCTTGACGAAGTCCTTTCCTATTTTGAAAATACCTTGCTGCAGAACCGTTTACTAAGATTGAGAACATGGATGAAGAGATACAAGCCCTGATAAGATTGATCCACTCTTGATGGAAACCAAAATTGGTCATAGTTCAAATTAAAAAATCCCAAGATACCCTATCATAAGCCTTGTTCATGTCAAGTTTTAACAACATCCTCGTATCTCCACTCCTATCAATGGAATGAATTACCTCATGGATAGTAATAATTCCATCCAGGATCTGGTGGCCCTTTACAAAGCCCCCTTGTTGGGGATCAATTATAAAGGGAAGAATAATTTTAATTCTATTGGCTAAAACCTTGGACACAATCTTGTATAAGGTATTGCAAAGGCTTATAGGTCAAAAATCTGAAAAAGACCTCGCACCTACCACCTTTGGGATTAGAGCCAAGAAGGTCGAATTAACATCCTGAGGTATATGTTGAGTTCTTTGAAACTCCATAACAGCCTGAGTAACTTTTACCCCAACTATATGCTAGAATATTTGAAAGAATACAATTAGGAAACCATCCAAGCCCAGAGCTTTATCCCCATGCATGTCAAAAACTACTTTCCTAATTTCCTCCTCTTTGAAGGGGTTGAGAAGGTAGTCATTAAGTTGATTTGTTACTAGGCATGGAATGTTCTACAACATGGCAATAGTTGAAGCATTATCAGTAGGAGCCTCTAATCCTATTAGATTGAGAAAGAAATTGACTGCCTCCTCTCTGATTTGAATGGGATCTTCAATGATCGAACCATCCATCTTGACAACTTCTTTAATCTGATTATAACTTCTATGCCTTAAAGTAGAAACATGAAAAATTTTGGTGTTTCGATCACCTTCCTTTAACCAAGTTACTCTAGATTTTTGGTGCCAAAAGATCTCTTCATAGGCTAGGGTGTTATGATACTCAACCAACAGATTCTTTTCTTTATCTCAGATTTCACTGGTTAGGTTCACAGATTGCAAGGCTAGTTCAATGTCTGATAACTGTTACTTCAAGTTTGATTTCTTCTTAAGGAGGTGACCAAAAATATCTTTGTTCCAAGTTTTAAGGTTCTTCTTAATGTATCTTAGTTTCTTAGCAACTTGGGTTAATTTGCTACCTATAAAAACATGTTTCCACCATTCAGAGATTCTGCTTTCTAATCCCTCATGAAGCAACCATATTTTCTCAAAATGAAAGGGGATTTTGAAGATTCTCCTTTGTTCCTCCATCTCCCACACCAAGGGGTTATGATCAGATCCTATTTTTGGGTGGGTTGTAAGGGTTGTGTCCCCAAAAATTAGAAGACTCTCCTTAGATAGCAAAAATTGGTCCAACCAGATTTGAATTAATTGATCCCCAAGATCCTATTGCTCCAGGTATACTTGGCCCTTCTCAGTTCGACATCCATAAGTTCATTGTCATTCACAAACTGGGCAAAGTCCATCATTCCTTCCGAAATAGAAGAAATGCCACCCTTCTTGTCTGATGGGTATAGGGGGAATTGAAGTCACCCACTAGTACCCAGGGTAAGCCAAAAAAGGCATTTCTAAGTTGGCTTAAATCCCTCCAAAGGTGTTTCCTACCCATCACTATGTTAGGAGCATAAACATTAGTGACTATCCACTACTGATTCACCTCCTTTACATAAAAATGGATAGCTATGAATCTTTCATTTGATACAATCAATTTTCCTTCAATATTGTTTTGATCCCAAATACACAGAAGGCCTCTAGAGGCCCCTACTATAGGGCATGCTACAAAATCAACACCTCTCCATATTCTTTGCTTAATGCTTTCAAAATGTGGTTCATCAAGCTTTGTTTCTTGTAACAAGATAACCTGCGGGTTGACCTCTTTCCTCAATGCTTGTAATACTCTATGCTTAGAGGGGGTATTGATACCCCTCACATTCCAAGAGATAACCTTCATTTTTTGGGTTTAGATTTTTGCTTCTTCCCCCCACCTAGATCCAGAGTTGATTGGGTGCCATTAGCAATCTCTACAACTACTTCTCTCAATTTGATCTCTTGATTAGTGGGTCTCCCATGTTTGGATTCATATCCTACATCTATCGACCCTTTTTTTATTCCTAGTAACTCTGCTAGGAGTAGCATATTCTTTGCCCTTCTTATTTCCAACATCAAACAAGGTTATCTCCTTATCCCCACCCAAGGGGAATTTTAGGGCCATTTTTTGGATTTAAATCATAATGGATCTCTGAAGCAACTAGGTCTTTATCTGATTCAGTCACCTCTTTATGGATTTTGACACATACATCAATAGGATCATCTAACTCATCCCCTAGACACACAAAGGAATTTTCTTGAGGAATATCATTATGAGGATTAAAAGGGTTTGAAGTAGGAAGACTTACCTGAGCGATGTTTTCCAAGATTTCTCCCTCCTCTATTGTTTGAGGCTCTGAAACTTCAAGTGGGACTTCTTGGGTTTCAATTTGGCTCAAAATATTCTCCTTCAAAGAGTTAGGCTCTTCCATATGATTATTTTTTGGGTTGGAGGACTCCTTTCATTGCCACACTCGACATAGATTACTTTCCTTCTTTTTGTTAGGGTAGTACTTTGTTGAGTGCCCTAGTTTTTTGCACATATTACAAAAGGGAAGCCTATTCTCGTATTCAATCTCCTGCATCCAGTTCCCCAAATCTGATATAAGTTCAATAGAACTAGGAAGCTCCGACTCCAAATCAACATTCATGCACATCCTTGCATGGATCAACCTTGACTTGGCTCTCGTTGCTGGGTTGATGGTAACTAAGTCCCCTATCTCTTTCGCAATACCCAGAAGAACCTCCTCATGCCAAAACTAAAAAGGTAAGCTTGGAAGTCTTACCCATATCGAAGCCTTATGGATGCTCTGAGTATTTGGATTAAAATTTGGTCCCCATTTTCGTAAAAAGAGGCCTCGTCACCCAAAAAACCATGGACCCCCTAGAGGATATGATCAACATCTTCTTCATAGTTAAGTTTTATCATGAAAAACCCTCGAGGTAATGCAACTATCTCCATGTGCCCCTACGGGTGCCACTTCAAGAATGCCCATTTTTGAATGGCATCCAAATTAGGGTGAGCACCTATAAACTTCCCAACCAGATTCTAGGCACCATGAGCCATCGTCAAGGCCATGAGTTTGGATGAGATGTAGAGTTTTCCTTGTTCAGGGTAAATATCGAAATGAAAATCCACACCCTTCAGATTTCCTTTCACAATATTTGACCATGACCATGCTCCTGGGTCAAAAGGCTTCTGCAAAACCTTTGGGGCCTGTTGTCCACCTAGCCTCATCGAAAGACCCACCCCATGGTCCTGTCCTGGGCCCTACAAACCTTGGTTCCCAACCCTAGTCTCCTTGTTGCCTTCCTCCATCCCAACCCCTATATTTTTTATTTATGTAATATCCTCATATAATTTGGATGTATTAGTTTAAATATATTCTTATATATATCATTGTTATTGTATTCATTGTCAAATGATTGAATTGAAAACTATTAACTCTGAAAATGATAGGCTCTACTTATTTACTTTTTTTTTATTGGATTGAAAAGGGATTTTGAAGGAATCCCAAACCTTTTACAACAAGGGATTAAGAGGACCCTAAACCGACAAAAGGAACGTAAAAAAAAAGGAAAAGCTACACAGATAAACCAACAAAGCAAAGGATCTCCAATGAAAAAAGGCTAAAATCTTGAGGATAATCTAAGAGAACAAGAGATCCAAGAACTAAATCAATAAAAACTCAACCCCACATGCAAAGCTCAAAAACATTAAAAATATCAAAATAAAAACTTGCTTTCAAATTAAAAATCCAACAATTGTTTAGACGAAATCCCATGCCCCAAAATTTCAATTTGAAAAGTTCAAAAAAAAAACCTGCCCAAGAAACTATATGTCGAAAAAAAATCTGATGAAGACCCATCAGATAATTTTTCGATGTCTACCTCCCCCAGCTTTCTGGTTGGTGGTTCTATCAGGAGATACATGTTGATCTTTACCTAACATTTCAATCTCTAATTTGGGTCTGGAAATAGTAAGTGGCTTTCCTTGGCCACCAAGGTTGAGATTACCCTTAACCTCAACCCTTGTAGTTGATCTTGAAGATGCATAACTCTTCAGAATTTTTGACCTAAGAGATGCAGATCTATCCACTATAAACTTAGAGAGATCTAAGGCTACCAATGACCTTTCTGCACAAGGGGATCCCCACTTGAGACCAAATATTTAAATGAATCCCCTAAAAATGGATTTACAGCCTTACTAGATGGAACCTCCTGAGAACTCATCGAAGATGAAATATTTGACAAAATCCCATAAACCATAGGAACCTGTTCAACTGGATTCAAATCTATGCTAGATTTAGGCAAGACTTCTTCACAAAGACAATCCTCTAGTGGAGCGACCAAACCAAAATTTCTCTGTGGACATCAAGAAAGCTCATGACCATAATTATTATAGTTAGAGAAGAATAAAAGTTTGTTCTCATACACAATAGGTTGTATCCTAAATCTTACATCTGAAAGTAATTCAACATTTCTAAGGAGCTCTGCATCTAAATCTACCACCACACACAAGAGAAAATATTATCCGAGATTTGATTCTGGTTGTCAGATCAATCATAACTAATTCACCAAGAATTATTGCAATCCCTCTCAAAACAACTTCATGCAAGAAGTGCAATAAAAAACATAACAACCTTACCCAAATAAAAGTGGTATTGATCTTTTGAGCGTTCGAATCAAAATCCATTCCCTACCTATAAACATTGTACTAAATTCTTTAAATACTTAATATGTTCTTTGATCTTAACATAATAATTTTTAGGCTTGAAATTTGCATTTGTAACCAAAAGACTATCTATAAGTTTTATTAGCAATTTTAAGTTGAATATAACTCTTATCCTCTAAGAACTAAATAATAAATATGAATGGATTTCACATGTTTTATATATCAACGTGTGAGAAATAAGTTATTGCATTTCAATAAAACAAACATTTAAAGTTTTAAATTTAAAATTCTCACATGATTTATAAAACTTTTTTAAAGACTACTCTTATATAAAATAAATATGCTTAGAGTGTAAGTGAGTTGGTATGAGGTGGTTAGTTAAGGAACATGATCCGTACAATGCAAATCCATGCAACTCCGGTTCTAATCATATTGGTTTACCATAAACCCTTATGTCCTTAAGGGCTTGGTGGATTGGTAATATGTTGGGCACTTACCAAAAAGAGACCTAAGTTCAAACCGTGGGGGTATGCCCAATCAAGACAAAGATCAAAGACCTAAATTCAAACCTTGGGGGCATGCCCAATCATGGTAAATATAGTTTGACTTGAATCTGTTGAGTGTGTGTTAGCTTGATAACGGTAGTACAAACCCCAAGCCATTGGGTCTCCCTCACTTCAAATCGTGTTTACCAAGAAAAGATATGGATCATAATAGTAGCACCATGATTTGATGCAGCTATAGAAGGCAATAGAATAACCCTTGTGACTAGTTGTTTAAAAGGAAAGACAGTTACCAATTCTTCTATTTATCAAAAATAAAAAATACCTAATGAAAAAATATACACTTTCACTTAAAAATTAAGAACAATTAAAATTACTACTACTTTAAACTTAATTCAAACTCAAAATAAATTAAAAAATAATTAAAACCTAAATCTCTTCCTAATATTACTTAATATAAAAATATTTAAGTTTTATTACGCTAACCAAAAATTAAATACATAGGAGACCTTTAAGCTATTGACTAACTCACCATAAAAATTAAGCGAGATGACCATATATGAACATGTTAATATTTCAATCACTCGTGAGTATATGAAAATTAAATATTTCAATTATTATTATTATATTTTAAAGTTCAAGATGGTGAGATGAATGTAAATTCACCTCAAGTTTTATGCGATGTATATGAACGACAAATTTTTACCCGAGAGGCGTTTCTACAATGAAAAACACGGTAGGAGGTAAAGAGGTCATACATGTTAAGGTGTAAATAAATTATATTTTTTTATATTAAAAAATCGATATTAATAAAAACATTTAAAATATTTAAATTAAAACGGTCTGCTGCAAACATTTAAAATATTTAAATTAAAACACATCCTCAAGAAATGAGATAGATAACTCTAAGTGTTTTTAGATATATATCTTTTATATTTAAGCTAGTTTTCTTTCTTTTATATATCAATTTATGTCCTCAATTTTGTATATCAAGGAATTTGGTGGTTTATTTTGTATATTTTATTTAGTCAGTGTAAAAAATATTTATATTTAAAGTTGAATATTTTAATTTAGATCAATGTTTAGAGTTAATTATTTTTATTTATATCTATGTTTAGAGTTGAGCATTTCTATCTCAATTATGATCCTTTTTTAAAGTAGAGATAAACTTGTCAACAGAAAATTAACACACAACCACATACAGCAGTTTGAACCTCTTAACCATGACCCCTCCTAAGATGGAAAGTTAAATTTATCAACAGAAAATTAACACATAACCACACACCCAGTTTGAACCTCCAAACCATGGCCCTCCTAAAATCAAGAGTTAAACTTAACAACAGAAGATTAACACACAATCATACACCCCAGTTTAAACCTCTTAAAAAAACCAAACCCCAACTATTTCTTTTATATTATTTTGACTTGTGCGGTCACGGAAAATTTAAGAAATAAATGCTTTATTTTTGCACCGTACAAGGTTGGTCTCATGTAGATACGGAATGTTTTTGTATAGTGTTTTAAAATTAATTGAGTTTTTAATAATAGATAACCACCCTAGAGGAGCCTTCATGTAATCTTGTCTAAGCTATATCGTTCGATGTATAATATATGTTTTTAATAAAAATTAAAAAATATGTTATTAACTATTTAATACTAGCTAATAATCAAAATAATGTAGGGAGCATGTTTGTCGGTTGTATATCTTAAATAAAAGAAGAAATTTTAATCAACTTATCCTTGCCGTCAAAAGTAATGGTCCCCATCAAATACATTAAGTCCCCAACATATTAAGTTACAACCATGATGATGGACCTTACCCCATGTGTATTCCCATCCACGGGTTATAGTACGAGTAGTTATTCTTATAATATTTAACTGTCATAATCTCTCTCTTGCCTTTTCAAGGTCTACACTTGTCTTTCTTATTATTTCATAATAATTTATACATTAAAAAAACCTTTGTTTCGCTTAAACATCGCGTCCAAATGAGCAAAGTCGCAGAATTATATTTATAGCTTCGACTTCTTGTAGTTCGTAGGTGCAGGGTGATTCATCGCTACAGGAGCAAGCTCTTTAAAAAATGTTAAGTAAAAGCACCTTTCCTCATAACTAATCTCGTCATCCATCGATTCAGATATATAAAAATATTTCATTTCCTTTTTATCTTGAAGGAAAGGACAAAGGCTTCACAAGAAGGTTGAGATTTTTTCATCACAGCAATTAATTTAGATTAAAATAAGCTTTATTTTATTGTATAGAAAACATATAAATGATATTAAAATAATTTAATAATTATATATTTTTAAAAGCTAAGATATTTAAATAATTAAACATTAGTATAATAAAATTTTAAAGTTTACTCACAAGATTATGAATTAATTTTATCAAATTATTTTAAGACTATAAAAATAAATTAATTATATATTTAAATTAATTTTATTCTTATTACAATTTAATCATATAATGGTATTATAATATATATATTTAAATATGTATTGAAAATCTACCATAAACCCTAAACCTAGTAAGTTGGGTTAGACAAAATCAAGGAAACTAAAACCTTGAACCTTGAACCAATGTATCTCCTCCTAAATACATAGTGGTTTGAACCTTGAACCTCCCCAAAGAAAAGAGTATTACAAAAAATTTAAACCTTAATTTCCTTCATGTCACTTAAACTTATATTATTTTTAATTTTAAAAACAAATTAAATTATTAAATTTAATTTTTAAATTATTTATTTATTTTATTATCTTTTAATAGTTATATGCTATTGAAATGGTCCACCCATATTACATTGTTGACCACATAAAATTGTTATATCATATTAACAAATATACATGTATTTCTTCACAAAACTTAAACATAGGTCTTCTCCTAAATTTTTTGAGAAATATAACTAATTAAGTTAATACCCTCAATGAACCCGATTGCTTCCAACAAACCCATGGTCTCGTGGTGAGACGAGAATTTCACCCATATTACATTGTTGACCACATAAAATTGTTATATCATATTAACAAATATACATGTATTTGTTCACAAAACCTAAACATAGGTCTTCTCCTAAAATTTTGAGAAATATAACTAATTAAGTTAATACCCTCAATGAACCTGCTTCCAACAAACCCAACAAACCCATCATCTCGTTAACGTTAACCCGCCGTGAGATGGGAATCATTGGTTTCACAGGGTTCATACTGTCGTCAGTCTGGCACATGTCTCGTTAACGTTAACCCGTCGTGAGTGAGATGTCTCGTTAATGTTAACCCGTCGTGAGATGGGGATCGCCGATTACACAAGGTTCGCACTGTCATCGTCGGTCTGACGCATCACTCAGAGGAGTCGAATCTAACTAATGCTTGTGCTAAGTTAGGTGCGCCTGCGAGTTTTGAATGTAGGTCTCCTCTTGGTAAGTGCCCAAGCTTACCAATCCACTAGCCCCGCGAACAATTGTTATAATTTTAATATATACATTATCCTAAAAATTTATTTAATAAATAAAATAAATTAAAATTAAACACTGAATTTAAAATTAAATATATTTACATAATTAAAATGTCATCCATTTACAACTATATATTTATTATGTCATTATTGTAATAATAACTCAAATGATTAAATAGCAATAATATTTTAAATTATATTTATTAGTCTTCTATTTACTTAAATGAATATATTATTTAATGTACAGAAAGGGCACCTGGCAACAACCCAGAGATATTTTCTAGTAACACCTTGTCGCAACTCATGTATAGTCAGGGGTGACAAAGTCTTAACAGAAGAAAAGTCAATGAAAAAACGAAACGTGGAGAGGCCAAGAAGTTTGTTGTAACGGCATTCAACTTATTTGACCGGAGGTGCATTAATGTCCACCGCACAGATTTAACGCCCTGCGAGATCCATATGTCAGCCACGGTGGTGTCGGTAAAAACAATGTCATGTCGCCGTGCCTCGACCGAGAATCTTAGGCGAACCCAGCGCAACGGCCCGGAAAGGACGAGTGGTGTCCGAACGGTATCAATATTCTTTTTTCTAACCTTGTCATTTGATAATTGTATTAGTGCCCTAGGCAACAACCGTCACGGTTCTCCACACGCGGACAGGTGCAACGATAACTTGGAGTGACCGTTGTCATCATTTAGTATTTATTTCTTGCGGATCATTCGCACTTTTGCTTCCGCTGCACTGCTACTACTCCTCCAAACTGGAACAAAGCGCAGTCAAATTTATAGGAGCCCCCGCAGTCATATGTCGATGCCCTTGGAATCTAGACATTCTGGGCTTTTCGAGCAACTTTACTCTCTGCACTTTAAAACTGTGGGTTTGGTAAGAGGACATATACATTGTGTATCAAGCTTGGTAAGAGGACATACACATTGTGTATCCAGCTTGACAAGGGCGGGGTGGAAAAATGGATTGGGGAACCAGGGAATACTTGAGGGCAATGCTGGTGTGGTTCTGCATAGTTTCTACAGCTAGCGGTTTTAATATTACGACGTATTTTTGGAAGCATCCGGAGTTCACGACATTTAACAGCCTAATGACGGCGACGAATGTTGCAGGGGAGATCAACAACCGGAGCTCGCTCACGATCCTTGGGCTGTCGAATTCGCAGCTGGAGCCCTTTATTTCGAGCTTCGGCGGAAATCTACCGACGCAAGAAGTTTCCGACGTGCTCCGCTACCATGTGCTTTTGGAATACCTGGACTGGGAAAGGCTCCAGCAGATGACGGCCGAGGGAACGCTGGTAACAACCCTGTACCAGACTACCGGAAGGGCACCGAACAACACCGGGGCCGTCAATATAACATCCGTCAACGGCCAGGTGCGGATCGGCATGCCGATCCTTGGCGCCGGCTACAATGCGACGATCCCCGGCCTTGTGGACAAATTCCCCTACGATATCAGCATAGCCAGGATCAGCAACATTATTTTGCCCTATGGCTTCGATCTCTCCGGTTCTCCTGCGCCAAACCCTGCCGCCATCAATGTGACCGACGTCCTCGTCAAAGCCGGGAACTTCAACTTCTTCGTGTCGCTCATGGAGGCTTCCGGCGTGGTGTCGGAGTTTCAGTCGGAGGAGGTTGGAGCCGGAATCACCATCTTTGCTCCCACCGACGATGCCTTCTCGGCCCTAAATCCTGAAAAATTGCAAGGGCTAACGGCGGACAAGAAGGCCCTGATTCTCAAATACCACGTTTTGCTATCTTATTACCCGCTTGGAACCCTGCAGACTATTGTTAACCCCGTGCAGCCCACGTTGGCAACGCAGGCCATGGGCGCCAGCAGTTACACTCTCAACATTACCAGGATGCGCGATGTGGTAGCGGTAAACACCGGCATTGTGCAGGCTCCGGTGACAGAAACGGTTTTTGATGAGAAGCCCTTGGCGGTTTTTGCGGTGCCCAAAGTTTTGTTGCCCAGGGAGATATTCGGCGCCAAAAGTGTTTCGGTTCCTGCTCCTGCTCCTGCTCCTGTTGCGAGTCCTGCGCCATCGCCGGTGACGGGTGCTGGTCTTTCTCCCTTTCAATCCCCTGTTTTCGCTCCATCGCCGGTGACGGGTGCTGGTCTTTCTCCCTTTCAATCCCCTGTTTTCGCTCCATCCCCGCTCCCTCCTGCAGTTCCTGTTGTTGTCCCTGCCCCACCTGTTGCTTCTCCCCCAGTGGTTGCGTTACCACCTTCTCATTCTCCAATGGGGTTAATCACGGCGCCATCTTCTGCTCCATCATCATCATCATCCCAAAGCCCTGTGATCAAAGCCCCAACCCCATCTGTTTTTGCAATGTCACCTTCTGTGAGTCCACCTCTGCTTCCTCCTCTTCCTCCCCTGCCTGCAACGACGCCGGTTGAAGGTATGCCGTCGTCGTCGCCGTCCCCGGCACCATTTTCTGCAATACTGGGGAAGATCACCAGCGCAGCTCCGGCGGATTCCGCTGTCAGCAGGGCGGTTTTGGGTTTTGCTTGGGTTTTGGCCCTGAATTTGCTTTTGGAAAACGTCTGACAATGAGGAGCGATTTAGTGCTGTACATGAGGTTTCGAATTTTCATACTTAGTAACCTGCTGTTTAGTATTTAATGCATTTCCGATCTGGATCTAATTTAATTGTATAATAAGAGTGCAATTGGTTGTTAATCATCTGATGAGGATTTATATAAGTCATACTGAGCGAAGAGGTTCGAGACAACGCCGGCCATGATTACTGGTTTGAATTACTTGTCTGAAGACTCAAAGCTGGTGATGAAAGTTGAGTCATGTTATCATTGCCGTTGTTTTAATCCATCTTTACCAAGTGACAATGTGTTTTTTTAACTTTTTTTCCCCTGAGCCTGAATTGGAATGGAAATTGTAAATAATCTTTGCCAGATCTATTTTGATGCTTGTTGACACATCTGTTCGACAACGCCGGCCATGATTACTGGTTTGAAGACTTAAAGCTGGTGATGAAAGTTGAGTCATGTTATCATTGCCGTTGTTTTAATCCATCTTTACCAAGTGACATTGTGTTTTTAACTTTTTTTTTCCCAGCCTGAATTGGAATGGAAATTGTAAATAATCTTTGCCAGATCTATTTTGATGCTTGTGACACATCTGTTCGACAACACCGGCCATGATTACTAGTTTGAAGACTTAAATCTGGTGATGAAAGTTGATTCATGTTATCATTAATCCATCTGTACCTAGTGACATTGTGTTTTTAACTTTTTTTTTTATTCCCCTGAGCCTGAATTGGAATGGAAATTGTAAATAATCTTTGCCAGATCTATTTTGATGCTTGTGACACATCTGTTCATCACTCGGGCAAAGGCAGATTTTAGAGTAGGGAATGTCTAATAATGTATTCTTGTTACTTTTTGAGATTGCTTGGTATTATATCTCTCAAGTAATCATGGAGAGTCTTTATTTACCATTGTTGTTTTAATCTTCTCCAGATATTATTCTCTGACAAATATCTGAAATATCACTTTCATCTTTTGTCTCTTTGACTGGCAAATAGCTTGATAAAACAGAATTAGAAAAGAGGAATATATCACAAGGCGCAAGGGCCTAGATTGATCATTCAATGAAGAGACCTGAAAATGTTCTTAGCTGAATGATCTTGGAGTATTGAGAGCCCCTAACAGATTTAGCTTAAGCGACTACCTATGATGAATACCCGCTAATTGCCTTTGATGGGAAGTATGAATGTACTGAAAGATAAAGTATCTTTTCCTTTTTATAGGCTAAAATTTGAGCAGTCCTTTTGTTGTTGAGTGTTCAAAATTAAGTGGAATTGTAAGGCAGTTTCATGATGAAAAAAATCTGATCCGTATTCCAAAATCACATTATTTTGGAAGGTAGTTTCATGGTTATCTGATCTATATTCCAAATTCATATTATATTGGAAGATAGTTTCATGGTTATCTGATCTACATTCCAAATTTATATTATATTGTCAAAGATTTAAGAGTCCAAGTGCTTTATTCTTTGAATCCTCGCAATCAAGTAGGGTGTTCATTTTATGCGTGATCCACAAAATATACTTGAGCGGTTTTCTTTTTTTTCATCAAAGCCAAATTTTCTATTTGCTGAACATGCCCATCTGAAAGCTAAAAGCAGTAGATCTGCCAGTGCAGTTTAGTAGTGGAACGATGAATTGTCATAAACGTAAAAAGCGGAGAAGCACTTGATGTGTATGGCTTTGGAGTGGCCCCACAACACGTTTAGTTATATAGATATCTTTTCTCTTTCGCCAACAACCCAAAAGCATCAAATCTTTTCTTTTGTCAATAACCCCCCTCCTTTTTAGACATGGTGAATTTGGTTAAAACAATCTTCAGTGAAATCAACAGGACCTCACAACGCCCAATACCAGGTCTAGGAGTTGTATTGGCCCTTTTTTAAAGCCGGTTTGTTATTTTCCTGTTTCACCTTAATACCTAACTAGTTCTAGGGTTTTACCGATTAGCATTCTACATGTGATGGATGTTTTTTTTCAGCTTTGACCATGAGCTATCAAATTTTTGTTTTTCGTGTCAAATTGTAAATGTACCTCACGGATGAATTGAGATAAATAATTGCTCAAGAAAAGCTAGCAGAATAAATGTACCTCACAGATGAATTGAGATAAATAATTGCTCACGAAAAAGCTAGTAGAATATGCTTGAGCTGTAGACGTTCGAAATATGGGCGTGAGCACTTTAATTAGAAGAACAGGGTCATAAGAAATTAACTGCTTAAAGTAAATACCTTCCTTTCTTCGGCTGAAAGGATCTGAGGCCTTTGCAATGTTGAAAGATTCTTAACTTCAGAGAGGGCAATTTTTCAACAAACCATTATATGTTTGAGGAGAATTTAACATGTTTTTTATTATTTCTTTTTTCAGAATTATGACTAAATTATAATATGAATGTTGAGATTTTCAAAGTGCCATGGCCATCCGTTGCGGTAGCCAGATATGTCTATAGCGTAATAATCCGTAAGTCTTGACAGCTGGAATTGCAACTTACACGACAACCTAGCCTTCGAATTTTTTTTTGAAGGCCGGTTTTTTTTGAAGGCCTGAAGTCAAGAATCTTTAATGCTTTCTTCTTCTATGTTACTCCTAGGAAAAGGGAAAGAAAGAAACCAGAGAAATAGAATCCTAGTTTTTTTGAAGGCCTGAAGTTAAGAATCTTTAATGCTTTCTTCTTCTATGTTACTCCTAGGAAAAGGGAAAGAAAGAAACCAGAGAAATATAATCCTAGGCTATGGATGACGATGCACCAAGATCACGAAACTTTTTTTATATCAGTGAGATGAAAGCACATGCATCATTCACAAAAACTTAAAATGAACAGTCTTGATATAACATAATCATTAATCTACAATAGATATGTATAAGGTAGAACAATATTAGCCACAACTAATAAAAAATCAATATACACACAAGGACTTGATAGAAAAAGACTAGTCAGTATTAGATATAAAACTTAATAGAACTAAGGTAGAACAATATTAGCCACAACTCATAAAAAATCAATATACACACAAGGACTTGATAGAAAAAGACTAGTCAGTCATTTATTTATAAGCTTTTAATACATATATGTTCTTTTCTATGTTATTTTTAGTCTACCAAATTCCCTCGAGGAAAAGGGAAAGAAAAAAAACATAAATAAAATCTTAGGCAATGGGTCACAAAAACTTAAAATGAACAGTCTTGATATAACATAATCATTAATCTACAATAGATATGTATAAGAACTAAGGTAGAACAATATTAGCCACAACTCATAAAAAATCAATATACACACAAGGACTTGATAGAAAAAGACTAGTCAGTCGTTTATTTATAAGCTTTTAATACATATATGTTCTTTTCTATGTTATTTTTAGTCTACCAAATTCCCTCAAGGAAAAGGGAAAGAAAAAAAACATAAATAAAATCTTAGGCAATGGGTGGCGATGTATCGAGATCATGAAACCTTCTATATATATATATATATATAAAAGTGAGATGAAGAATAATTACATGCATCATTCATAATCATAATCAGCTAAAAATGAACACGGTCTTAATCTAACATAATTATTAATCCACAAAAAATATGTATAAGAACTAAGGCAAAACAATTTTAGCCACAACTTCTCATAAAAAATCAACACACATAAGAACTTGGACAAAAAAAACTAGTCAAAACTCTTTATATATATATATATATATATATATATATATATATATATATATATATATATATATAAGCTTTTAATACATACATGCCAAAAAGAAGGTTATCACAAAGATGACTCAAGGTTATACACAAGGCCAAAAAGAAAGAAGCTCGAAGGTTGTCATGAAGATGACTCAAGGTCATACACAAGGCCGGTTATTAGACATGAATATATAAATCTCTCTTCTCTACCCCAAGACTCTAAGCCAGACATTTATACATTCATTACAAAATTCAAGTTTTTTCCTTGCTCTGACATTGGCAAAAAACTTACATCCTCTATTGCTCTCTGACATTCGCAAAAAACTTGCGTTCTCTATTGCTCCTTTACTCTCTAACATTGACAAAAAATTTGCATCCTCTATTACTCCTTTACTCATGGCACCATTTTGCATTTATGTATGGTAGGTAGGCTCAACGCTAGTTGGAAATCCCTTTTCATAGAGTGCTCAACAGACTAGTAGTTTCCTTTTAAATGTTGCATTTATGAGTCGTCTTTCCATTTTTAGCAAAAATAAGCTCCAGTAAATATTTTTGCGGTTGTACTTGTTATGAAAGTTTTCTACCCATGTTGAGGCTAGTGTTGATCGCATGGGACCCACTCTTCTTCCTACATTTTGAGATGTGATCTCTCTCTGATCTTTTACTCAAGATGTGGTCTCTCTCTGATCTTCTATCATGCCTAATTGGCGTTTTTTTTTGTTGGCCCTTTGTTTGCAATCTTGGTGACTGCCCTTTTGTGCACAATGTCTTCTTGGATTTTTATCAGAACTTCGGTTTCTGTTGCTTTGACTTTAGGGTTTTGGTTACCGCACTTTTGCACTCGTTCTTGCTTCTTGCTTGAACTTTCTTTTGAAAGTCTGTTTTTTCTCCCTTTGTGCTCTTTATTACTTCGGCCCTTCTCGAAAGTTGCAATTTGTGTTGTCCTATTGCATTTTTTTAGCTTTCCAGTCTTGCGAGTGGACTTTAAACTATTTTTTTTTACTAGTTTCCCATTGAGTCTTTGTATGTAGTGAAACTTCACTATAGTTATGGCAATTCACAAGGGATCTCCACCTTGTTGGTGATGAGGAACCCAAAACAACATGGCCTTATCCCCTTGGATGCAAGGTCACAATGGGGGACCTAATAATGATAGGAAAGGTTATTGAAGTTTATTCATCAATGGTATAACCTCCTCCCATTCTTCTTTTGAGGGAAACTTTACTATAGTAAGTTGAAGGTAGCTCTTTTCGAGCTCCCATTGGTTGTTCGAAGAGATGTGGGTAGCCCTGCTTACAACTTCTCAAAGGTGCGCTTTCAACGTAACCATTGGTTCTACAAACCTGAGCCACCTTGTCAACAATGAGCGAGTCTAACGGTATATCAAGGCTCTTCTACCACTTTATAACATGTTGTAACTCATGCATCTGAAGGAGTTTGTCATTTGAAGTCCAAGGAAAAGGGAGGCCCATTTGAACCAAAAGAGTCGATGTATCTTCTCTATTCCTTTGTTGTTTAGTCCAAAGCATCAATTTGATCTTTGCATTGGTGCACGACTCACTCTACCACGAAGACTTTTGTGATTTTGAGGGCCATAGTGTCATGGTTAGTAATTCCCACAATTGTCGGTTGGTGATTTTTCAACCAAGTTACCCGAGCCTTGAATGCTTGGGTCTTGACAAATAAGGAGTCGATAGTTGCCAAAACATGCTCGATTGTGTTGCTGACCTTGACACTTCGTAAGGTGACTATTTGGATAAGTTTGAGTGTTGGGATCAAGCCATCAACTACTTTAGTGACCTGAGCCTTGAATGCTTGGGTCTCAACAAACAAGGAGTTGGTAGTTGCAAAAACATGTTCGATTGTGTTGTTGACCTCGAAACATAAGGTGACTATTTGGATAAGCTTGAGTATTGGGATCAGGCCATCAAATGCTTGAGTGACCCCATTCTAGAGTACTTGGTTTATCTCAAACTGTTGTTCTACGTCGCCCACCTTTTTCTTCAGCTTGGAGACTTTTCTCTTTTGCTCTTACAATTCCCTTTTTATTGCATCTACCCCTTCTAATTGTGCCATGAGATAGGCCATTTGACACTTCATGCCTAGAATTCAACTTGGGCAACTCTAAGCACTTGCTTTATGTGTTCTAGTTATTTTTCTTTCTTTGGTAGCCTCCTTGCGTGAGTCATATATTCATGGCTCACTATCATATGTGTCTTCTCAACAAATTCAACCTTGTTTGTTGGTTTAGCATATTTAAGGTTGAGCTTCACAATAGCCACTCGATAATATTGAACTTGCATCTCCTCTTCCATATTAGAGAGGGTGGGCAGGAGATGGGTCAGGGACAATGCAACATTCTGGGGATCATTGATGGTCCTTGTGTCATTGCAAGTCGCTTTACTCATTCTGTCATTTATTGTTGTGCACATTATTGTTTGCTCTTGAACTCACTGGAACTGTGGGTAGTAGGTCGAAGATGGAGGTGATGGGTTGGGGTCAGTTAGCTGTTGTTGGCTATCTGAAGGTAAAGCCAAAGGTCTTAGGAAGGGTGGAATGGTTGGTTGTCCTATGAAGGATAGGGTTGTGGAAGTGGACTCAACCGGGACAAGAAGGGTAGAGGGTGTCATTGACTAAATTAGTTAGGAGGTAATGAGTGGCAAGGGGGTGGCCAAGGTGGAGGAGATAGGAGCAATAATAGAAGAGGCACTTGGAGAGAATGACGCCAAAGTAGAAGAAGCATGGGTAATGTGTTGGTCATGGCTTCGACCAATGGGGGTTCCTCTTTCAGTATCAACGTAGTGACTTTGGAAGCCATATTCAGATGCAAAGAGGGCCATCCTGAGATAGAGCCTTGCTCCTTTTCATTGTGGGTGGTTTGGCATTGGGGAATAGTTTTTTCTTCCCTTGAGAAACTTCGTCTTGACTCAATTCTTGTTGTGTTTTCCTTTCCCATGGAATTGCCAATTAGGTCAGGATGGTTGAGATGGGAGGCTTCAAAATGGAGGTTGTGATAAGGAGCATTTTTGTTTCTGGTGGTGTGTCCAGGAGGACATGGATGCCAACCTATTTGGACTCTTATTCTTATTTATCGATGTGATTGCTTACTCGAAGCCACTCCCTTGATTCCCTCCTATGAATCATCAGGTTCATGCTCTTCATCGTATAACCAACTAAATTTATCATCTTCCCTTCGATCCCTAGGCATTGCTATTATGTCTCCAAGTTAGTGGTAAAATGTCCATTAATCACTGATTTTATCATCCTTTCAACCCAACCCTCCAAAATATCATTTTTATTGTTGGAAATCTAGGATTTGGGGTTCACCTTGCCAACTATTTGATAGAAAAAATACATCATTTGCAGCCTGGATGGAAAGAAATTTTCCCTTTGGAATAGCGAGCATGTTCCCTCCTCCGCACTGTGGTAGGCTTCTATCTGTGATTTGGGTTGATGCTTAAACTTCTTGGTGTCTTACCTGATAACCACTTTAGGATTTTTCCTTCCAAGTCATAGTGCCAAGAGTTGTCTAATTTATCAAGATCTAGTTCACGTAGTTTATTCTCTACGATAGGAGTCACCTTCCTTTTTAGTAGAGATACCTCATCTCACCTCACCTAGGTTCATCAAAGGCTTGTAGTATCTTGCATTGCTTTGCCTACTTGCGTAGTTAGTATCAATCATATCCAACTACCTCAACATTTCTAGTTAGAACGCTCTCTCAGTCGTGTACTTTGGCAATAGGTAGACCAACTTGGTAAATCCATGTAGATGGATGATAGTGGCATATTCAAGGAAGAACTAATCTCCCCTAAATTGAAAGCGCGAGTCTCTAACACTAGACTCTGGCATGCATCAGGGCTACTTCTAATCATGTTCATAGTTGGAATTAAGAATTCATCCACAAAAGTGTAATAAAAGGAGGTTTGGTAGAGGACTCTAGTCCAAGAGGAGATGGGTTTCGTTCAACCATCTTTGCCTCTTACCTTCAAGTGTAAGTGCTCGTACAACCAAAGATTATGGAATAATGCCAAGTGCATTAAAAATTAGCAATACTTGAATGTAAGAGCATCCTTGAAATTTTACAGTCCCTTGTGGCTATAGTGAGCTATGAAGGCGCTGAAATTGAAAGTCAGCATCCTATATTTAGGGATACATCTTGACATAAACAAGATACACAACTCTTCTTGAGATACCTTCTTATTTTCATTCACACCAAAAAGAAATGCTACCATGCTTAGAACGTCACGAGTGTCATTCTTGAAGGTTTGCTAGCACAAGGGAAATTTGGCATAAAAAATTTTGCTTTCTGGAACTCAAGGTTTAGGTAGCCTAATCTATCATAGATTGAAGAGTAATATACATTGACAGTATTTGGTTCCACTCTAAGTCCTATGAGCACTATTATCATCTCCCACATGAAGTGATTATCACAGTCTCTAGTTTTCCTGTGTTGGTCATAATAAGAGGCGCACACCACCACTAGCTCATAGTAATTATGCATTTGAGGCAACATGTACTAGGCTAGATAACTTGTCCAAATTCTTGCAAGAAAGGACTTGGCTTCTTTGTTGATGCTCCTTTGATAGGTGTCTCCCTTCAAACTCTTGGTACTCTTTGATAGCTTGGGTTATGCTATCCTTTTTGATGCGTCGACAATAAAGCAATGAGGTTCTGCTTACTCAATTTGAGCATGAGTACTTTTCTTGAAGTGGAGCGCATTGCTTTGGAGGTTAAAATGACAACTATGCTTCATTTTTGACTCCATGGTTGTTGTGAGCTATCTGCAACTTCATGTTCCCTTCACACTGAATTAACGACTTTTTGTGCTTCAAAGCTCTTGATGACCTTGGTTGTCAAAATGCAGTGTGGAATATTGGGGGGTTGAGGACATTAATAGGCTATGGATCTCCCTATCATTGTGAATTTGAACATATGTGATTCTCCTTTATTATGATTGGTAGGGATGGTTGTTGTGGCCTTATTCTAGGTTATCGGGACTCCTTAGTATGTGTGCCCTTTTCTTGTGATTGACCAATTTTATTTTACCACTGAAATATAATTGGTCTTTATTATCAATTTGTTGTGTTGATGGAGCTTTCAATCTCATTTGTTTGAGACCCAATAAAACAATTTACATGTACCTTGTCTATGGACCCCTTTTTATTAGATGTGTCAAGCGCCAAGTGTTTTCCTTGAGATGCTAGCTCTAGGAAATCTTATGGGGTTAGCAAATTTTCTAAGTGTTAATTCTCGCCCCTAGGCGTATCAGAGAGTCTGCTAGCCTACATGAGCCTCATTTTATTGACTTTTCTCCCTTTAGAAAACTTTTAGGTTTCTTAGGCTAGGTGTATGCCCATTACAGAGTGGCGAGGATGGTCATTCATGCTCACATTGTCCCATGATGTACTAGTTACATGACTGTGGCCAGTGGAATTTAGATCATAAGGATGGCATGATGGCCTTCCAAATTTTTTTGAGAGTTTTAATCATTGAAAAAAATTATAGTACATGTTGGCCTCCTATCAAACATGCACCATTGGAGATACTTATGTTGGTGCCACCTCGTAACCTTCCCATAGCATGTGGATCTCTCTCAATGTTTCTATAAGGAAGGTAACCTATTTCAAGAACCGTCATTAAGCTCTTACATTTCTTGTGGTGTTTGAGCATTAAGATTTTCTCATAGGATTGGTGCAAATGAGATTCTAGAGGATTTTGGTGGTGTAATCTCCCTATTTGGGCTCTTTGAGGGACATAAATTGCATACGATAACCTCACCACCTATTTAGTTGTCAAGCACATTTGAGCAAGTGAGGGGGTTGCACTTAGTTGTTTCTTAGAGAACTTAGTTTTCGGGATTAATTTTTTAGTGGGGATATTTGTTCATGGCAACAAAGCATGAGTTGATTTGGTCAAGCCTTAACTGAGTCTTTCCTTGATTGCATTATCTTTGTACCTTGTTCAGTTGTGCTTGAGCAAGGTGAAAGCTTATTTAATTGAGGAAAACTCATTTAAGGCATGGCATCCAAAACTCTCCTCTTCTTCATCATCTCTTTATCTCTCTTATTTATTTATTTTTATGGAAATATTTTTAGGTAAATCCTATTAATTGGGATTGAAAGTTGTTACCCCTTTCGGGAGTGATAGTTTGAATGCATTTTCTAACTTATGTCAATCCGATTTGCTACTATCTTCTAGCACATGGTCACCTATATGGAAATGTTTTTCTATGGACTTCCAATAAAACCACCCCTTGATGATTTCTTGATGCTTTAACATGTGCTCTCACATTTTATCTATTCTCTTCAAGCCTTTACAACTCTCCTATCCTTAGTGGCATGGCATCGTTTTCTTAGATCTCTAGCTAATGTAGCAGTTGAAGTGCAGGTAGCTCTATGGAAATAGGTAGCTTGGTCTCTCATCCATAGACCAAAGAGTACAAAGAGTAACCTATAGATTTTTCAATGTGATCTTATCTTCCCATAGAGCTCTTTTGATGTGCAAGTGTCACTATCATTGATTATCAAAGTCGTTTCTCTTCAAGATGTGGAGCAAATTCTTGTTTGATTATTCTTCTAAGCCATTACCCTGAGGATAGTAGTTGGAGGAGTTTTTCAAGTAGATGCCATGTTGAAGTACAAATTGGACTACTTTGACCTTGATGAATGCCTTGGAATTGTCTATGATAACCTTATTGGGTACTTTGAACCCAGTAACACTTTCCTCTAGGAAATGGATAATGACCCTCGTCATGGCCTCTTTAAGTGAGATTGTTGTTTTCCACCTTGTAAAATAGTCTATAGTTGTGAGGCCTTCATTGGAGGTTAGATTGTTCATGCCGATGAAGTCAAGTCCCCACTGGTAAAATGGTTCGTCGATAGTGATGGGATTCAGGGACATGGGGGCATTTCGCTTTCTCATAGTGTAGAATTTGTAATTATCACATCCCCTCATCCATTGATGTGCATCATTTAATGTGGCCAATAGTATATAGACTGCATGATATTTACCACATAGGTGTAATCCAAATAGTATCCTTTGAAGAATCCCTGGTGGAAATATGAGAGTAGTGAGGCAACTTGATCATTGTTGACATAGCTCAAGAGAAAGCCATCAAAGTTTCTCCTAAAAGAGACATCTTCAATGAGGGTTAAATAAGTGTTTTGCAGTCTATAAGCCCTCTAATTTCTTCTCAGGTTTGGAGAGTATTGACCTCCCTACATGAAATCAATCCATTCTTGCATCCAGTATTTGATTTATTTATTTGCGATAAAAGAAGCATTTATCTCCCTTCTCTACAGTATTAGCAACATCCAAGATGAAATTATGGCACAATGCTTTACCCCTAATCAACTTGGTTATCTTGATTTCAGTATCATATTTAAGGATCCTTGTGATCCACCTTTCTTTTTTCTCATGATTTTTTTGCTTATGATGTAATCATTTATACTTGAATAAATAATATTAGTAGTAATTTTATTATTTGAAATCAAGTGTGAAATTATTTAAACTTCATATTAGGGTATAAAACTATATCTCCACAAAGTTGTAGCGCTCTTCATATCCCTTTAAAGTTTGTCTGAAAAAGGCTATGGGGTGTTCATTTTTTTCTTCATCCTTTTAGTGAGCATGATAACTATATTGAGTTCACCCCCGTAGGCATAAATAATAAAATATTTATCATTTTGGGTTGAATAACATCAGGGTCTCTATCATGGCTTGCTTGATTTCCCTGAAAGCTTCCTTACCCTCCTCGGTCTACTTGATCTCCATTTTTTTTAACATACAGGTTATTGGATGAACAATGGTGGTGAATTCTGGTATGAATCTACGGATGAAATTTATCTAACCCAATAAGGATTGGAGGGATGTCTCATGCTATGGTACTAACATGTTGACAATGACCTTAACCCAATCTAGGTATTTCTCCATTCTTTTTCACAAGCACCAAATTGGATACCCATGTAGTATGTTTGAGTGGGTATGTGATTCTTGCCTCAACTTGATTAACTCCTTTCTTATGCATGGCTCAATATTTGAGTTGACAAGCCTCTATTTTTGCCTTATGGGATTTCCATACAGGTCTAGTTCTATTGTATGTTGGATGATGCTTTTATCATATCATTTAAGTCTTCATAGATCCAAGCTATAACTCCATCATACTTCTGATATAGGCTGACAAGGGATTCATTTTTCTTTGGGATGACTACCTTCCCTATCCATAATGTTTGATTGGATGTAATATCCACTTCTCGATAATCATCTTTGTCTACCATAATGTTCTTTTGGCCATTGAATTGATCATTTAGGTTGAACAAAGACTCCAACATTACCAATCCGTTAGGAATCCTATTGGTCCCAAGTTGAATAATTTGATCTTCATAAGCTTCCTACACCTTTGGTACCAATTCATCCACAAAATCAACCTCCTATTGGGTGAAATAAATAATATGCTCATCATTTTCAAAGAATTGCTAGTGCACTTAATTATCTAGGATTATCAGTGTGAGGATAACCTTAACATATTGGTGCTTGTGCAATAGGTCTTCAATCGAGTCAAATTGTGTGCCAATGATTGGCATGCGATCATCATCAATGTTTTGAGTCTAGAAAATGGTGTATAGGTTGACTGCTTTGAATGCTTCCAATAGGTCTTAGACCCTATGCCTATATGATTTCATTAACTTGTTCTTAGCTACGAACTAGGATCTTACTTGTCTGATTACTAGCTCAATATCATTATATCTCTACAAAAGTTTAATCCCCCTTATTTCTACAAGTTGGAAATTGTGCATGAATACCTCATATTCAATGACATTGTTGGAGCAATTAAACTATAGTTGATTTACCTGCAATATATTATCCCCTTTGGATGAGATTAAATAGATTCCAACTCCCGCTCCCATCCTACATTTGGCCCCATCAAAGTAGAGTTTCCAAGTCCTAGTCAAATCTATCAAAGTCTTAGTGACCTTAGGTAAGAATGGATTCTTATCCCGAATTAGGTAGGTGCTTAATTCGGTTGACTCAAGGATGTCATATGGGTCCGAGTCCCATATTTTTTAAGTCCATTCATCCATATGATCATTAGGAACCAGAGTGTGGACCTCATCCACTAGCAACTCAAACTCGGACTAGCATTCTTCTTCTAGGAATGTCAACTCAATTTTTAGATTTGAGCATTGGTGCATGTTCCACATAATGGATGTGTAGTGGTTTGGATGGGGTATTTACCTTAGTATCATAGTGGGTTCTCAAGAATATGTGTCCAATCGAATGATAAGTAGCCCCCAATTTTGGTAGTGTCTTTTTATAGGCAGATGTGAAAGGAAGTTAGTAACTTGATTACTACTATATCTTGGGAGACAATTACATGGGATAAGTATGTAGTGTGAGTGGTAGGTATCTAACAAGGCAAAATATTTGAACTAGGTTTTTGTCGAGTTGGACCAACCCTTGATTGACTGACTCGTAAGCTAGTCCTAGCACATATGCCACCCACTTGGGCATGACTGAAGTGCTTGAATTTGAGTCAACTAGGTAATTATGGATCAACTTATCTCTGCATATGAGTGTCAAGTAAAATGGTAGGGACTTGGGTCTACTTGGTCTAAAATTGGATACCTATAATATTGTTGGCATCTCCTATTTTATGGTCATTTATGATTTCTCCAAGCCTTCCTCTAAATGTTTCATCTATTCTAGCATGGTGTAGATGTCCCAAAGTGGCATGGGAATAGTGGAACTTTTCAAGTGCTCTACCATAGTAAAATACTTGAAGGGTTGGACTTTAGGTGCATCACTTATTGTCCACTAAGTCCTTGGCATTTTAGCCGTGGGGTTGGGAGCTTTGGCTAGTTCTGGTATGAAATATTTCTGCTCTACTTGATTGTCTTGCTTGGATCAGTTTGGTTGTTGATTGATAAATTTTGATAAGGTACTTTGGTAAGTCTGGTCTACTTTTTTTTGCTCTTCTATAACCCTCCTTTTGCTTGTGATAATTTCAGACTAGACTTGTGGTTGGCTAGCTACCAAGACACTTGTTTTGTTTGACACCATGTAAAATTCTCCTTCCTCCTAGATTAGTAGTGTTTTATCCACTAGGTTAGTGTTTTTGTTGAGAGGAGCACTAGAGGTCTGACCCTATGTTAGTGTGTTTGTATTTGAGAAGGTAGCATGCAATGGGGTATACATGGTCTATTGAGGATCTCTAGTATTAGGATGGTATGTGGTTGAGTATGAATAGTTCCTATTTATATGGGTCTCCCACATCCTTGTATTGAGAGATAACAATATCCTTTACCAAGTTGGGAGGCAATTGTTGTAAGGGAGTAATTATGGGCACTATTTATTAACCCAATATTTGGAGTTGGTCGAACTCCCTATCAAGTTGGGATGGATGTCTTTGATAACCATTAGGGGGAGGTTGATAATCTTGGTGGCCTTGTTGGAAAAGAGGTTTAAGATAGTTCTAATACTAGAACCTCTAGATGTTTGTTTCCTCTTAAGGGCTATGACCTCATTAGATACTATCTTTAATTGGCTACTCATCTCATCCAACTAAAAAGATTACTCATTGGTGGAAGGTTGTTATAGAGTAGGAGGGTGCACTTATACTAGTATTGCACTTAAAGCAAGAGTTGGTTGAAAAGTAGTAAGCTAAAAAATGGGAGATGGATAAGAGGGAGGTTGAAAATTAGGAACAACATCAGAGTCTTAGGAACAAGTATTCCTATATGAATAATGTAATTCTCATCTCGAATGGAAATTTATAGGCTTGGGGCAAAGAGTTTCTTCCTTTTAACTTGATCATCATAGCAATATTGGAATTGATAACCTTTAGAAAGTAAATGAAAGCCATACCTAGTAGTGATCAGGCATCATCTGATATTCTTTTCCAAGTCTTCTAAAATATAGTGTTGAAGTCATTTATTGTCTCAATAGGATATATTTTTATGGTGGTTAGTTGATCTAGAAGAGATATGTTATCTATATTTTTTCTAAACCTAATAATAATTAGGTTTGCAAGCTAGTCTCATACCTATATTGCATTTAGTTGGAGGCTGATGTACCATTCGTGGGCCTTTATTTTGAAGGATGCAACTAGCAACCTTACGATGATATTTTGTGATTCACTATTATACATGATGAACACATTGACCATGTAATGGAGATGCTCTATAGGAGTGGTAGTGACTTCATCCCATGTTGCAAGTGGAACAAGTGGTTGCAACAAGCCTTTTTATTTCTAATAAGGGAATATTTTGGGAAGTTGATTTTTGTGTGCTATCATATTATGATGTTGTTGTCTCCTATAAATATGGTTAAGGGGAGGCATTAAAACCTGTAGATTTACTCTTGCATTAGCCCTTGTGATAGATCCAAAGCTCATAATTTTGTTGGGCCTATCAGTATCAACAAAGTCACCAAAATATTTAGTTTTTTAGCTAGGGGATTTTTTAGTCACCAAAATATTTAGTTTTTTAACTAGGGGATTTGTTAGGAAGATATTTTTTTAGAATAGCTCTAGAGATCGAGGTCTCCACCAAGATCATGACCAGTATTATGGGACCCCATTGAGAGTGCCAATGAAATTTTTGTGCATGGTGGGTGTTACTCTTGATATTTGAATATTTGTATTCTTTCAAGAATAAAACACACTTAAAATTATGGAGAGAATAAAATTATATTTTTTCCATTGGGTGTGCCAATGAAATTTTTAAGACACTCAAAGTGCCATGGTCATCTGTTATGATAGTTTGATGCACCCAATACTTGTGCCTCATATAGAGCATAATAGTACAAAAGTATTGAGACCATGAAGCTACAACTTACAAGACAACCTTAAATATTTTTTCTAAGGTCAAATCCTTATTGGATATAATTTCCGACTCTTACTCTTTTATGCTACTCCTAGTCTATTGGATTTAGCCAGGAAAAAGGGGAAGAAAGAAAATAGAGAGATAAAATCCTAGGCTATGGGTGGCAATGCGCCTAAAATCATGAAACCTTTTGTATATAAAGGGGATGAATAAACATATGCATCATTCATAAACAACTAAATATGAATATGGTCACAGCATAATCATTAATCCATAAAATATACTTATAATAACTAGGTTGTGGAGAGTATGGTTAGAGAGGAATAGGAGATTTTTTAGAGGGAAAAAAAGGTCAGTAGTGAGAAGTTTTGGTAGTATCATCCATATTTTAGAGGAGAATATTAAATCTATCAAGTACCCTAGAAAGCCAAAGAATAATTAAGAGATTATGATAGGTAAGGCATGGAAATTGGAACCCATTAGTGGTGGAAAGGCAAATACTCAGGTTAGAATTGATGTCAAAAGCAAAGAGACGAAAGAAAATGTAGAGTCCAAGCAGTCTAAGAAGAAAGCAGAAGGTGGGTCAAAATCCAAGATGGTAACCACCTCAAGATGAATGTTGAAGTTAAATTTTGATGGGGCATCCAAAGGTAACCCAGGTAAGGCTGAAGCAGGAGCAATTTTGAGGGATAATCAAGACAAATTCGTGGGGGTAGCCTGCAAGTTTTTGGAAATGACTACTAGTCATAAAGTTGAAATTAATGCTTTACATCTGGGTGTAGAACTAGCTAAGTATGTAAGTGCTAAAAAAGTTATCTTTGAAGGAGAATCCTTGAATATTATCAATATTTTGAAAAAGGAGGGAGAATTTAATTGAAAAATTGATTACAATATGCAAGATATTAGAGAGATTGTAAAGCATTTTGAAAAATTTAACTTTGTTCATGTCTTTAGAGAAGGTAACAAACCAACAGAATGGCTAGCAAAATTTGATGCCTTTAAAGTAGAGAATAGGCTATGGACCCCCTAGGGATGGTCCTTGAGGACTTAGAAAAGTTCATGAGGGAGGATTGCAACTAAGGTCCAGGTTGGATATTGTTTGTATTGCATCCATGGGATTTTTGGCTACTTGCCCTTGGTAGTTGTCCAGTTGATGGGTTGAATTTGTGTTGTAAATGGGTTCAGACCCTTTCAAAATCTTGTTTTTAACCTAATAAAAAAACTAAGTTAGAACAATATTAGCCATAACTTCTCATAAAAATCAATAAACACACAAGGACCAAGATAGAAAAATACTAGTCATTGCTCCTTATATATATGAAGGCTTTTAATATGTACATGCCATAAAGAAAGAGGTTCAAAGGCTACCAATAAGATGACTCAAGGTTCGAGTCTAGACAGATACATAAAGGAAAAATGAGAGAAAATTATACACAAGGCCAATTATTAGGAATGAATATACAAATATCCCTTCTCTACCCCAAGGCTCTAAGCTAGGCATTTATAGATTCATTATAAAATTCAAATTTCAAAACTTTTCCTTACTCTGATATTGATGGGAAACTTGCAACCTTCATTGCTCCCCTTCTCAAGGCATCATTCTGCATTTATGTATGGTAGGCTTGAGGCTAGTTGGAAGTACCTTCTTATTGAGTGCTCAATAGACTAGTAGTTTCCTTCTAAATGATGCATTTATGAGTCTTTCTCCTTTTAGAAAAAAATATCTAGTAATGGTTGTTACTGTTGTACTTGTTACTAAAATTTTTTACCCACCTTGAGGTTTACATTGATCACATGGGGTCCACTCTTCTTTCATCCTACTTTTATGGATGCAATCTCTATTTAATCTTCTACCAGATTTGATTGGCATTCATTTACATTGGCCCTTTGTTAGCAATCCCTGTGACCACCCTTTTGCACAAAATGTCTTCTTGGAATTTTATCGAAACTCTAGTTTTTGTCACTTTGCAAATGGCTTTGACTTTGGGGCTCTGGTTATTGCACTTTCTTTTGGAAGTTTTATTTTTCTTCTTTTGTGCTCTTTACTACTTGGGCCCTTACTGAGAGATTTGATTTGTGATGTACTATTTATTATGTGATATGCTTGTATACATATCAAACAAAGAGTAAATTAAATGTATATGTAAAAATTTAAAGGCTTTTGACACAATACACAAAGGTAATTTATGGAAAACAATGGAAGAACTCAGTGTAACTTGAGAACACCAAAAGGGTTGTTAGAAAGTTTTGGAAGTGATATCAAGTTGAAATAAGGTTGTTTATTGTAAGAGGTGACACAACTAGGGACCACACTCCCCGGGGGCATAGCAACAAGGGGCCTCCCTCCCTATGATTTAAACTAAAGTCACTAAGATGAAATGCCAATGACATACTTTTGGGGTGTCTTTGCTATGAAAGCATACATTTCTAATCATTTGAGTTCATGTCATTTAATAATATTTTAATATTTTTATTTATAATTTTCAAATTTATAAATAAATTACAATCTAATTGACTAGTTGATTTGAATAAAATATATTGAAAGTCATTAATTTTTATACATATGAGATATTGTGTTTTTTAATTTTATAAAAAAGAAGTGTTATTTTTTTTTTTTTTAATTTGACCATGAGGCAATGGAATATCAAAGGTAGGGTAGAATTCACAATACTCCAAAAAATATTTTTTATAGCATCCTTTATAGAAGAACACGAATGTATTCAAATATTATGTGGAGGATCTTGGTTCAAAGGTACAGTAGTATTATTCCTCAAAAAATGGTCTTCAGGCTTCAACCTAGATAATGAAAGAATTGATACCCAAATAATCAAATAATTGATATCAGACTTTCAGGATTACTAATGGAATTTTAGGAGGAAGAAATCTGGAAGGAACAACAAATTCTATTGAAATATGCATATCAGTTGACTACATAACAAGAGAGAAAAAATGTTTTCTTTGCAAGGGTGTGTCATGAAAGAATCTAGAAAATAAGGCCATGACCAGCTTAAGTTAGTTTCAAAATGAAAAGAGAATAACCAACCAATCATAAATAAAAATGACCCTTCTATCACAAAGTGTGTAGAAGGATAAGTCATTTGACAAAAGAATGTATGATTAATGAAAAGAAAAGAGAGGAAAAAGATATAGGGAATACCTAGAGGAGGAAAAAAGTTGATATGGAAAGTAAGGAATAGATGAGTGCTATAGATAAGGATAAAATCTTAAGAGAAAAATCTACTACAAAGACAAAACATACCAAAGAAGAAGGCAATAAGAATGATGTAGAAGATCCAAAACCAATTTAGGAGGGAGAAATCATTGAAAAGAAATATAAGAAAAAGGATAGATCCAAGGCAGAAACAAAGCAACATATAAAAGAATGGAACAAGGAATATGTAGAATATTGAGATTAGTTTAAAAGGAGAGAAAACCAATGAAATAAATATGAGAAAGATAAAAGGAAGGAAAACCAATACTCATTTAAATATGAATAAATACAAGAAAGTAAACGTAAAGTGGTTCCTTACATATTTAAATTACTTTTCTCTATCTGATCTAGTTCCTCATTCATTGCCTTAACCCAAAAGTCATCTTCACTTGCCTCATTGGAATATTTTGGCTCAATTTTGGATAACAAAGAAAAATTTGCTTGTTGATTTGATGTTATTACCCTTCTCCTTGTCTGTCTCTCATATGGATTCCCAATGATTAGATCCCTTGGATGATGTTTCTGTACATACCTGGATGGAGTATTAGGAAGAAGTCTTTGTGTTTCTTCCTCTTCTCCTTCTGATTCCTCATAACTCTTCTTGAAAACTTTCATCTTCCTGATACACAATTTATTGAACTGGTTCTCTTAACACTATCTTCTCATCAAATGTTACATTTATACTTTCTACAATAGTATGTGTCCTTTTGTTTTAGCATCTATAGGCTTTGCTCTTAGTGGAATAACCATGAAAAATACCCTCATCACATCTTGGGTCAAAATTGTCCAAGTCTTTCTCTTCTCGTCTTATGTAACACTTGCTTTCAAAATTTTTGAAGTATTTCACAGTGGTTGGTCTTCTTTTCCAAAGATCATATGTATTCTTGTGATGGTTCACTCTTATTTGGGCCCTATCGATGAAATAAACTGTTGTGTTAACTGCCTCCCTCCAAAAACCATCTGAAAGCTTGGATTCATTTAACATAGCTCTAGCCATATTTTCAATAGTCCTATTCTTCCTTTCAACAACTCCATTTTGTTGAGGAGTTCTTGCAGTTGAGTATTCTCTTTTGATCCCATTTTGTTCACAATAGTTTACAAATTCATTTGAGGTAAATTCTCCTCTTTTGTCTCATATTAAACACTTAATCCTTTTACCCATTTAATTTTCAACCAAATCTTTAAATGCCTTGAATTTATCAAGTGCTTTTGACTTCTCTTTCAAGAAGGCTACCCAAATAATTTTGGAATAATCATCTATAAACAATATGAAGTAACTTTCACCTTGAATACTCTATGTTCTAGTAGGACCACATATTAGTTTCAATGGCTGAGATGATATAAATCCTTTTGATTTGAAACTTGTTCTAGTTTGCTTTCCATGCTGACAAGGTGCAAAAATTATGATTTGTGGTCTTTTTAGCTTGGGTAAATCTTTGACAGCCTATTTATTGCTTATGTTCACTATGTTGTCAAAGTTAAAATGACCCATTCTTCTATGCCACAACCAAATCTCATCTTCTTGTGATAGAAAATACTTTTCTCCTTTAATATCACTTAACATGTAGAGGTTGTTTGTAGTTCTATTTGCATTTGCAATAAGTTTTCCAGTTTTAGACTTTCTAATATCACACCTATTTGGATGAAAAGTAACCATGTGCCCTTGATCACAAAGTTGGCTCACACTTAGTAGATTGTGCCTCAACCCCTTGACATACAATACATTCTCAGTTTTTGTTTTCCCATTATCTAAACTCAAAGTTCCTTTTCCACAAAATTTTTCTGATCCATTATCACCAAATCTTACTGATCATCCATCAGTTTCTTTGAGTACTAGAAATTTACTTTTATCTCCTGTCATATGACTAGAACATCCACTATCAAGATACCATTGTTTGACCTTGTATTGAACATGAAGAGTTATTTGTACTAACATTGATCTGGCTTTCTCATGACCTTTTCTCTCTTTCCTAACTGTTGAAGTTGTATTATTTTTACTTGACTCAGGCAATACCATTTTACACCATCTAGTCTTGTGCCCAAGATTATCGCACTTATAACATATAACTATTCATAAGAGTTTCAAAAGAATTAAAATTTCTATTGACATCCTTTTTAACATAACCAGTGCAATGTAAAAATATATGACCATATTTTTTACATGAAAAACAATAGCCATGGAAGAGAGTATGTAACCTATTTGAATGCCTTGGAAAATATGGTCGAGTGCTCCTTCTTTTGTTGTGATTAAATTTTTTCCATGGTTCTTCTTTGCTTTCTTCTTTCTAGATGTATTTTCCTTCCAGAGTATGAGTCACTTGCTTATCTTTGTTTGAAGTCTCTACCTCTTAAAGGCTTGACTCCTCTATCTATTTCCCCAACTTTATATCTTATAGTAACTTGGTCTTTTCAACTTCATTCCTTAGATAAACAATTTCTCCTTCCAATATTTCACATTCTATTTCTCTTGCTCTTAATAGATCTGTCATATCCTGTTCAATTTTATTTCCCTCTTCTACCTTTATCTTGAGTTTTGTGAGACTTTGTAGAAGTTCTATCCTTGCTTCTTCATCCTCTTGAATTTGATCCTTCAAACTTGAGTTCTTATTTCTAACCTTTTCAAGGTTCCTAAGAGTAGCAAAGAATTCCTCTTTTATGTCAAACATGGTCTCTTATTCACTCTCTGAAGTCATGTGTGTTTTTTATGGATCTTCCTCAAAGTTGTTAGTCTTTTCACAGAGAGACCCGCTCTTATACCAATTGAATAACATGTGCTTCTACTGAGAGGGGGGGGTTGAACAGTATAAGATACAAATTTTTGCTTTTCAATCCATATAATAATATCAACAATATTAAAGTAGTAAACATTGCATAAAGCATCACACTCATGAGAGACATGATTTAACATGGTTCACCCAATGTGGGCTACTCCATGGAGAAAATATTCCTTATAAAATTTCTTAATAAATTCTCTTGGGAATCCTTTCCCCATTACAATGTTTATGGACCTCTGTCCAAAGGAGAAACCAATACCCTAATCAAGTTTGTGGATCTCTATCCATGGGATAACTTCTTTTCCTATGCTCTAGCTAGTGATCCTCTTAGAAGACTACTACCTCCACTACACTAGCTTGTGGATCTATCTCCACTGAAGACCCCTGTCCTCACTCAGAAGACCTCTATCCTCACTACCCTGGCTAATGGATATCTATCCACTAGAGACTACTATCCTCTACTATGTCACCTCCAAAGTCTACTCTTACTCTATTATGTCTCTGTCTCAGATCTGTACTAAACATTGTCCTCTACCCTACACAAATATGCTCAATCTCTGTCTCAAATCTACACTAAACACTATCCATTGATCTAGCACAAATATACTCAATATTTGTCTCAAATATGCACAACAAATCTTCACCAAGACTTGTCTCAAATATGCTTGTAAGCTTCCACAAAATCTCACACAAATATTTCCTTAAGTCCACTTTAGGACTTACTCAAATCTTCTCACTAGCTTTCACAAAAGCTTGTTCAAATCAATTGCTAACTTGCATATAAAAATCAACTCAATATTTTACTGAAAACATCTTCAATCACACTAACTAGTTCCACTCAAAATCTTGTTAAACCACAAAAGTGTATAGAGAATTATTAGAGACTCAATATGTTTCACATTCACAAACACTCAATCACTTTCAATCCTTTCCATCAACTCAATTTAGAATAAAGAACAATTTGTTTCACAAAATTTGAATTATCACTCCAACACTCTCAATCAACTATGCTCAACCAACTCCACTCAATCAATCACTCAATGAAACACAACTTGCTTACAAACCCTAAACACTTGTTTTACTCCACTTCCAATAACTCACACTATGAATCTCAATCCTTGAATCATGATTATTCCTCATTCACATAACAATGATACTCATGTTATTTTCACAAACCCTAATCATGCACATGAAGGTTTACTCAAATATTTCCAACAATGCTTATCAAACAAACCTTTTCACTCCAACTTAGCATTCATAACATTCAACCCAACAATATTTCACTCACAAGGAAGATATGCCCATACCTTTTTCTTGATGGAGAAATGACCTCAAAACCTGTCTCAACACAATCAACCTCTTTGCCAATCTCAATGGTTAGATATAAAAAATTTACACTCAACTATTTCCTTCAAATATTTCACCATACAAAAATTATTAATTCTCAAATAAACCTTATAATCTCCAACCTTAAAAATAATATTCAACATATAACAAATCACAATAACCCTTATTACTCCTAACTTCATTTTCATAAAAATAAAATTAAAACCTTATAACTCCCTATTCAACATCGCATTTTCAAATAATTAAATTTATAAAATAATGCAATTTACTTTTTACCTTCAATAAATATACTTTTCACTTTTTTTCTAAGGTAAAAATAATTTACCTTACCCCTTTTAACTCCCTAAGCACTCAACAAAATCAAATACACCATGTGCTCATAACATTCCCACTATACACATTAACCTAGGCATAAAAATTAAATACCTCAATGCGCTCCTCAATGGGACTCAATCCTTGGACGAAGCATCGCCTATGCCTTAGCCATGACTACCCTACCGCATGAGCTAAGCACTCATGTGGGAGGCAAAATTGCCTAGAGCACTTTGCATCTTTCTCCCCTATTCCTAAGCCAAAAGACTTTGTTCCTGCATCACCGTTGAGACTCGAATGTAGCACCTCTATGTTCTAAATGCCTTACACACCTTAGATTCGCCGCTAGCCCAACCAACTGGTTGGTGTTGAATCTTCTCACCTTGATCGCTTTATTTTTCACGTATTTCAGGTAGTTAAAATTAAAACCTTTTCTTTGTTTGCTCACAAATTATTCGCCTTCTCTTTTCACAAATCGCATGCACAAATTTTTAGAGTCTAACCTTTGTGAGGTAAGTGCTATGGTATTTATACCATATGCTTCTATTTTTCAACGTCGGTGGAGGAATATGAAATTTGATTTAAAATTGGCTCCCAACCCAACTTTGGGTTATAAAATTATTATTTTTATAAATTAATTTATGATATAAATATTATAAATTATTTATAAACTACATTAGGCATTTATTAAAATTTTAATATTATAATAAATTATTATACTATTATTTCCATTTGGCCTAGGTGTTTTTCTCTTTTGCCCTTAGACCTTTTCTGACCACCTTTAATATTATAATAATAAATATTATAATATTATTTCCTTTAGGCCTTTTATTCAGGGTATTTAACCGCCCTTTTGACCAATCATCTGGAGCTCTTAGACCAAATATCTTGGGCTTAAAATATAAATATTTTAACCCTTATTTTGCCAAGTCCTGCACTGATTCCTGACACTTACTCTTGACATCAATGATAACACAACTAACTCAAAATTTCCAATAAAAAATCACTGTTGTATTTCAAATCTAGTTTTAATAGTAGTAAGATTGCTCTTTTTGAAAAGTAGAATTTAGTTTCTGTGAATTGCATTTTAATTTCCCTTGCTACATTAAAATTGATTGTTGTATTTCAGATTTGGTTTTAATAGCAGTAATATTGCTCCTTTTGAAAAGTAGAATTTAGTTTATGTGAATTGCATTTTAATTTTCCTTGTTGCATTAAAATTGACTGTTGTATTTTAGATCTAGTTTTAATAGCAATAATATTATTTTGAAAAGTAAAGTTTAGTTTTTGTGAATTGCATTCTTTTCCCAAAAACTAAACAAAAGAAAAAAACTATTGAAAACTAAAAAATAAAAAGAGAGAGAAGTATATGTTGCTAATGGTGGAAAATTACATTAGTAGAGCTCAAAAGAATATTTCTAGAACATGAAATAAATCTAATTTACGAACAATATATAGGTCCATATTGGGAACAGTGGAACCATTTGACACCTTGATGTTATTAGGCAAAGGTCAGAAGAGTTGGAAAAAATTAAGAGGATCAACATAACTAAAGCCCTAGGTGCAAATTATCACTCACCATACCTTGACCTCTTGAGGAGTTGTGAACATTGGCTAGGGGATAGAAGAGCAAGTGTAAACTCATCTACATATCCTTGGGAGCATTACTTTGAGGATTCCCTTAATATCCAAAATTTCTTAGCAAACATGGAAATAGAGAGGTGAGTCTAGAATATTGTAAAATATATCACAAAGCACCTAGGATTATACGCTTTAGAGAGTTGTATCATGATTTATAGTTTGAAAACCCTAATGCTATACAAGGACAAGCTTTTATTATCTAATTGATTCATATTTTAAAGCAAGACTTCACATTTGAAGAAAAACACTATATGACCCTTGAAAAATTAGAACCAATCAATGACATTCATAAAATATTTAGAGAGGATTAAATGACTTTAAGACACTCATACTTGTTAAAATTAGGAGTTATATAATTTTTGAATCGACCTAGGTACTCGAAAGGAATATTCATTAAAATTTACAAAGAGAAACAAGAAGAGAACCTTAGAAGATAATCTAGTGAAGAGCTTAGCATTGCTAATTTAAAAGAGATTGAGATTGTAGTAATTGAGGAATATTCAAAAGAGCAAGCCAGGTTTTCATTAGTTCTACTTGATCAAAATCCTAAAATATTTCTATTTAGAACTTGAATTTGATAATCATATACATCCTTCCACTATCTTTTATGAACCCATACCAGGTCCAATCTTAGAATTCCTTCAATCAGTAATGGACGACCATATTAGTGAACTTGGGGAAGTAAATGGAAACCAATGGGGGAATAGGCAAAGGAGTAGTGATCATGAAGAAGTAGAAAGAAACCAGAGAAGAAGTACGTAAAGAAATTTTTTTGCCTTTCCCATTTCTTCTTCAAAATATAGGATAAATAGAGAACCAAAGTTTATCTCTATTGCTATTTTGTGTACCTTTCATAGAAAACCACATGAGGACCCTGATGATTTTATTTTTGAGTTTGAAGTGGTATGCCAAGCTTATTTCTACACCACTGATGAATAGAAGCTACGACTATTTCTCTCTACACTTAAAGGTGCAACTTTAAGATGGTTCATGGGTTTAGGTGAGAGTGTTTATAGATGATGGGATGGAGAGAATGGATTGAAGGATATGTTCCTTGAAATATATCAAGATTACTATAGAGTTAAGGACAATAAAGTTGAGTTATTTTGTATGAGCCAACAAGAGGAAGAATCCCTTGAAAATTACCTTGAAATATTTCAGTTTGTGTTGTCTAAAGTGAACATTGAGCTAGATGAAGAAATATTGAAATAAAATTTCCTGTAAGGGTTAAAAGAGGATGTCCTTGATGTATTAACCATTATGGCTAAGGGAGATATTCATAAAATAACACTTGAAGAAATTGTGAATCTTTGTAAAAAGTATTCAAGAAATAAACCTCTTAGGAATAACAAATACTTATCCATAGGAGGAGTGACAAGAGCAGATATTGATAACATGTTGGAAAGTTTGAAGATTGATTTGTTGAGTACATTAACTACATCTCTTGACCTCATAGAAAAGAAACTGAAAGAGCAAGATATTTAGGAGATATATTATCATATATGTAGAAAAAGATATAATCTAAGGGAATGCACCCTTAACATCACAAATATCTCCAATATGTTTGTTAATTGTAAAATCTGTGACAAGAATCATAGTACTAAAAATTGCAAGTATATTTCAACTATCAAATATTCTATAAAATAACCTGAAGTTTAGGAAGTAGAGGATATTTATTTTGTAACCCAAATAAGAAATAGCCCATTCAATGGCCCATATAATTGGTCAAATTCTAGTTATTCCAACTAGAAAATACCTAACCATTGATCAAATGCATCAAACTAGATAAATTGGAACCCTTATAACTACCCAAATAATCAAGAATAGAATCTACCTCCATGGGTTCAATTTATGTCCAACTAATATGGGAGTCCACCTCCATGGAATCAAGGAATGATAGGCCAAAATTATAATATGCCTAGTTGGAACATGAATGGCCAATATAATCAAGGAGGACCAAGCTGGTATCAAATTCCACCCCAACAATAAAACTTTCAAAATCAATTTAAAGGACAAGCCCCTCAGAACCAACCTCAAATAGACTCTTACCATCACCAAATAATGTGAATAATCCTCCTAAGTAGCCACCCTTTCCAGATTAACCAGTATCCAATACTAATAACAACAAAATAGTTCAACAAGTCTATGAAGCTAATGAGACATGTTCAATATTTGTGGCACCTTGCCAACATATTCATTTAAGGTCTAGAAATATGTTGGATAATAATAAGGTGACTTTTACAGAAATTGAGGAACCTGCCCAAAACTTGTTTGAAAAGACAAAGAGGAAAAACCTAAAGATGATATAGAAACCTCACCAGTGAAAGTGCTAGCAAAACAAAAAGAGGTTTGAATCCCTCCAAGAAAAGAAGTAAAAATTCCATTTCTTGAAATATTAGCAATAACTAAAGAACCCTCTAAACCAGTTTTCAATTTCCTTCAAGGACTAGAAAATATTACCATTAAAATTCCTCTTTTACAAACTATCAAGGATATTCATATTTATTCTAAATTAATAAAAATTATATGCACAAAAAATTTAGGAAGGAAAAAGAATCTCAAACCATCCAAGTTATTGGACAATTATTTGAGATAATAACTGGAGGAAGGTTACTGCCAAAATATATAGATCTTGGACTACCTATACTCATAGTCCACATTGGTAAAATAATCTTGCATAACATATTAGTAGATTTATGGGCTTCCATAAATTTTATGACCAAAGAAACAACATAATATTTAGGGGTATATACATTACAACCAACCTCTATAGTGCTTCATCTTGCAGATAGATCTACCATTAAATAGGAAAGAAAGTTAGAAGACATTATAGTTTCTATTTCATGAGATTATCCTATAGACTTTGTGGTTTTACAACCAAAGAATAAATTAGGGGGACATCCCTTAATTATAGGACACCCATGGTTTTCAACAACTGATGCCTACATTAGTTGTAGGTATGGAAATATGACTATTTCTAATGGTAAGCATACTAAAGATCTTAGCATATTTTCAAAACAATTTTGGTATGGTTTTCTTGATTACTTGGATGATATTCAGACTATATCAATTAATGTATTAAGTGAACATTTACAATATATTGAAGGACCACTATATGTACTATTAGATGATCAAGAGGAAGACCAAGATCAAAATACTAGTTATCCACTTGAATTTATCCTTGTAGACACCAAAACAACACCAATCCGATTACGTGACAATGAGCGCTGATCACATTGAAACAAATAGTCCCTAGGGCAGCCCCTAGAGGTTAAACAGTGGTCCTAACCACTTCCAAAAGCAGTTTTAGAGGTCAGGGGTCAATTGGGCACATTTTTGGCACCTTGCTCTCCGTTCATCCCACCCAGGGACGAATACAAACTGCCATTCGTCCCACCCAGGGACGAATACAAAATTCGTCCCAAGGTGAGGTGAATAGAAGGTTTGACTAGAAAAAAAAATTCAAACTTCAGCAACTCTGCCAGTTAACTGAGGATTCAGGCCATGCAATTGCGAGGACTATATTTTATTCAAGAAGAAAGACTTCAGTAATGAGTGTCTTTATTTTAAAAACATCATGCAAGACGATTTTGTAACAGGGAGTTAGATTTTCTCTCAAAATAGGACATGCAAACTCAAGTGGCGCCCTCGCATGCACAATTCAAACAAAGAGACCCTAGGTCTATAAATTGGGGAGTTTTCCCACCCAAAAGAGAGATAGAGAAGGAGCATTTTGAGCAACGAAGTGCTGCCCTTTTACTTACGATTTGTGCTTTTACATCCATAATATCTTAATCGAAAGGGAGGTTATTAGGTGAATTTTGGAGGCACGAATCAAGACCTAAAAACCTAATTTTTTTGGCCACAATATCCTACCAATTCGTCGACAACATATCACAACAAGTTTCAGACTCATTCCAAGCGAATTGGCATTGAAATAAAGTCTCAACCAGCGGGTGGTTTGCCTTCGGGCACCCCCTGCCTTATTGCAGGTTTATTCGTCTCACCCTAGAACGAATACTAAACTATTGTAGGTTCATTCGTCCCACCCCGAAATGAATACAGATCTGTATCGAATTTGGTGATTGTTTCTTTTGCAGTATTTTATTAATTACATGTTTATGCATCTGTCAAATTTTCAGTCTATTTAAATTCATTTTAATCATCGTTATATTTATCTTTTATATTCATTAATAGTACTCTTTCAGATTTGCGAGTTTCATTATCATACATAGGTGCTATTGACGATTTTTTGTTTCTTTGAACGCAGGAGGAGCAGCAAGGATTAAAGATTCATCAATACTAGCGACGACAACACTTTGGACCACCCATTTCACATGTGGGCATGCGGAAGGAGGAACACTAAATCCATGATTGTAATTGAAACTATGTTAACGCTCCTACCCCCTATGGTGATCACGGTGGGACATGGTTTTCCTGATTACTTGGATGATATTCAGACTATATCAATTAATGTATTAAGTGAACATTTACAATATATTGAAGGACCACTATATGTACTATTAGATGATCAAGAGGAAGACCAAGATCAAAATACTAGTTATCCACTTGAATTTGTCCTATATCATGATGAAGCAAGTACAAGTCAATATAATCAATTAGTACCCTATAACTATCAATTAAATGCTATTGAACATGAAATAATGGGAATAGATGCAAATATTTAGAACTACAAACAGATAGACATTACACCTATAAAAACCCTGAACATTAATAATGCACTCACAAGTATACAAGAGTCACAATTGGTAGACATACTTAGGAAACATCAAACAATATTTGCATGGAACTATGAGGATATGAAAGGAATTCATCAAAATATTTGTACCCACCATATATTCATCCAAGAAGGTTGCCACCTAGTGAGATAACCTCAAAGAAGGCTGAATCCAACCATGAAAGACATAGTTCAAGAAGAGATTATTAAGCTACTGAATGCAGATTTATATATCCAATTTTTGATAGCCAATAGGTGTCACCACTTGTTATAGTTTCCAAAATGAATGGTAAGTAGAGGATTTGTGTGGATTATAGAGAATTAAACAAGTAACAAAGAAGGATTATTTTTCTTTACCCTTCATTGATCAAGTCCTTGATACCTTTATGAAGTACTTTTATTTCTTGGATGGTTTTAGTGGGTACAATCAAGTATTAATAGTAGAAGATCAAGAAAATATAACTTTAACATGTCTTGTAGGTACCTATGCTTACAAAATTCTACCCTTTGGACCATGCAATGCACCTGCTACTTTTCAAAGAGTGGTTTTGGCCATTTTTTCTGATTTGATAAATGAATGTATAGAAGTCTATATGGATGACTTCACAATTTATGGTAATACCTTTGAAGAAACTTTGTTGAGCTTACAAAAATTTCTTGTTAGATGCCAAGAACAAAATCTCTCTTTGAGCCATGAAAAATGCTTCATGATGATGAGAGAAAGTATTATATTAGGATATTATATGTCTGAGGAAGGTGTTAAAATAGATTCTGCAAAGATCTAGGTTTATAGATCCCTCCAACCTCCAAAGATATAAATTGAGGTAAGGAAATTTTTAGGACATGCAGGATATTATCGTAGATTCATTAAGAACTTTAGAAAACTTGCTTCTCCTATGCTTAAGCTCTTAACAAAAGAAAGTGAGTTTAATTGGATAGAGGAATGTTAAAATACATTTAAAGTTATAAAATACAAATTGACTACCGCTTCCCTTTTAAGGTAGCCAAATTAGAAATTACCATTCCATATACATTATGCTGCTTCAGGTTATGTAATATGAGCAGTAGTATAGTATATTGAGAACAAAATACTTTATGCTATCTATTATGTAAGAAAAACCTTGCATGGGGTAAAATTCAACTATAAAGTTATTCAAAAATAATTCTTAGCTATAGTTCATACCATTAATAAACTCAAACATTATATAACAAGGTATGAAGTATTTTTTCACACTAATTACTCTACCATTAAATATTTAATGAATAAAATTGTAGTAGGAGGAAGAGTGGTTAGGTGGCTTCTATTATTGCAAGAATTTAATGTCACAATTGTAGATAAAGTAGGTAAAGGTAATGTCATTGCATATCATTTGTCTTGTCTGCATATATTTGATGATGATGAATTGATTCCTAATAATTTTCTAGATGAACATTTGTTTGCTCTTTTAGTTTTCACCTCGTGGTATGTTGATATTGTAAATTATTTGGTAATAAGAAAATGCCACAAATTTTTACATCGTATGAGCATAGAAAGTTAGTACATAAAATTATCCCTTATATATGGATCAATGGAGCATTGTTTAAATATTTTCCTGACCATGTGATTAGAATATGTGTGCAAGAATATGATGTATATGATATAATTTGGCTGCACATGAGGAACCTTGTGGAGATCATTATGTCGCTCAAAGAACAATTAGTAAAATAATTCAAATAGGTTATTTTTGGCCTAATATGTGTAGTGATACCCATAGGTTTGTTGATCAAAGTGATTCTTGTCAAAGGGCTAGTAAACCTACACCCATAATGGAGATACCTTTAGTGCTACAAATAATATTTGAACCATTCGAGAAATGGGGAATTCATTTTGTTGAGATAACAGATCCTCTAAGTAAAGGTAATAAACATATACTTATGTGCATAGATTATGTCACCAAGTGGGCTGAAGTAAAAGCCTTACCACGAGCACAAGTTGAGCCTATAGTTTATTTTCTTTATATGCATATCATGCAATGCTTTGGAGCACCTAGAGAATTGGTTTCATACCATGGGTCTCAATTTCTCTCCAAAGTGATTGAGAATTTTATTAAAGGATATAAAATCAAACATATGAAGACATCACCATATCATCCTCAAGCTAATGGATAGGTAGAGGTTACAAATAGGGAACTTGAAAAGTTTATAACAATAACTATAGCTGCCAATAGGGTTGATTGGGCGAAAATATTAAAAGAAGCTAAATGGGAATATAACACAACTTAGAAAACCAAAATAGGACTATCACCTTATGAAATGATCTATGGGAAGCAAGCTATTATACCTATTGAATTTAAAATAGAGACTCTTCACACAGTCATACAAATTGATATGGATTTGGATAAAATACAAAAAACTAGGTTGAAGTAACTAAATATTCTAGATCAAAGAAGATTAGAGGTATTACTCAAGACAAAACTAATGCAAGTACAAAGAAAATAATGGAATGATAAACATATTGTATGAAAAACATTTCAACTAGGAGACTGGGCCTTGCTATTTGATTTTTGCTTCCAATATTTCCAAGGAAATATAAGGACGTTGTCATGACCCTCCCTTGGTAGACTTTTCATTTGGATGGACTCATGATGGACTATGATATCTTATAGTTAGTGTGATTAACTATTTCATGCTTAGTTTTTTGTAAAAAACATATATTATGGAAGAATATGATGCTTCTAATGGATTTGCACTTTTATAGGAACAGGTTTTTCTCATGGGTGGAAGAAAAGCTTACCCATAGAGAACAAGATATTATAAGGGGAATTAAGCTAAGTTTAGATGAAATTTGATGTTGCATGATAATATTATTTTAGATGAGATTAATCTGATGGATTCATTGCAAATAGGAATGAATGCTTGAGTTATTGCTTCCCCTTGTTTCATTTAAAAAAATATTATACAAGGAAATATATCTTTTATGGGTATCATTGCTTTGGCCTAAATAAGGAAAAGTTATGTTTTTGTTTGCTTGAGTTGATAAGTAATAGGGTTTTTCATTATTGGTTTAGTAGAAATTTTAATGTGTTCACCATGATTAAGGTAAACATGACTTGTAAAACATAATGGATTTATCTTATGTTGGGCACTATTGCTTTGGTACTAATATGGAAATATTAATATTAATAGTTGTTTGGATTCAATGTTGACTAATATTTTTCATTAGTCTTGTTATTAACAATTCTTGTTTTACATCAACCTTAGGAATAAAAGTATTTATGAGGAGGAAGACCTTTGAGAGGGACTTAGTAACTTGGTAATTTTGAATAATTGAGTTTTCATTTTAATCCAAGGGAATTTTTTGCTAAGTTGACAATCTAAGGGAATGTGAATATTTGAATTTCTAGCTAGGACATGGATAAGAACCATGGTACCTCATCATTAAACTACTTGGTTGGTCATACTTCATCATTTGTTTTCTTGCATGGAAAATATTTGGGTGGAGTGCTTGTGGAGATAATGCATCACCCATTAAAATTGCTTGAAATCATCGGTTATGGCAGGAATAGGAGGTATTATCCTAAAAAAAAGGGGATTATTGGTGGTGTTATGGAGAAGTACGAGAGAAGAAATGTTAGCTAGTGAACTAGAGGTAAAAGAATACCAGATTTATCACTAGAGAGACCTTGCTGAATTTATTTATGCAAATATCAGGTAGACTTCAAAGAGGTTACTTTTATAAATTTGGGTTTAAAAATTTATGATTTTAAGATCCCAATGTATATTAAAGTGTAATATTAAGTATGGTACTATGACTAGAACTTCCTCTTTAAGTTTTAATGAATTAGTTATGCATTTATGTTTTGTTGAATCAATGATAGGAAGAGGAAATTGAGTATTTAGTCCTAGTAGAATTATGTCTTCTGCATGCAAATCATTATTCTCTTGGGTATTTACTTTTGCTTTTAAATTCCTTGGTAGAATGTACTTTGGCCGGTTCATAGATTCACTCGTGTAGTTGGTTTAAAATGTTGTAGATACTTTAAAAATATATACATGTTGCATTTACAATGTATATAGGTCAATACCTATCCACTAGAGTCAATACTTGGGTAGTATGATTGAGATGACCATAACTGTGAATATACCTTGTTGTGTATGGATTAGATTGCTGATGACATTGTTTATTTATGGAAAATAAAAATACGTCTAAGCTTAATGGTATATTATGTTCTAGGGATATATGTTAGTTTATTTGGATTATTTTTAAGCTTAGGGATGACGTCTTTGACACACCCAGAACCCAAGGAGGTGTATATGTACGTACGTAGGAATTAAAAAGCAACCTAAGTGTTCATTTTAGTCAAAGGAGTCCTTGGTGTTGCCTGTTGCTATCTAAAAAAAATTATTAAAAATTTCATCAGTCTTACAAAAGGAAAATATAGAAGCTATGCAAAAATTATCTTTGGACTTGTTATTGAAAAAATAAAAGGTAAAAAGGGTCAAATATTATCCTTAAAAGAGTGACTTTCATTAAAAGCTATATTCTAAAAACTAGTGCATATCTTTAATAGAGATTGTTGGCTTCAATTTTTAAAGCATCGTCTCTTCGTCTGATTGAAGATGAAACTTCCCATTTTATTATTTGAAGATGATTTGAATATGGTGCTTGTGGTAGTGTATTCCGAGTTTTTCATTAAACTATATTTTCTAAGAAATTGAGTGAAATTGACTTGATTTTCTAGTAGTATTAATCTTGGATAAAGGTAATATTAGAATAATTGTTTGTGATAATTTTGGTGAGTTCATATGCATGTTAGTCGAGGTTTTTGTTGGAATTCATGATAAAGCTTTGTAATTACATAGGGTAACATCTCTGTGAAGACGTATGATATTTGTCCTTTGTTCCAGAAGAAGTGGAGGAGTTCTAAAAGATACTCTCTTTCTCTTTATCCTTTAGAGCTAGAGCATTGGAAGGAATTTAGAGTCCATTCTTCTATTGATCTTGCAATGAGTCAAAGATAATGAATGAAGAACTCTACATTTGGAATCAAATACAATTATGTATTGAAGGAAAAATTCATGTTGTAATACCATAAGAAGGATGGAAGTTTTATGTGAGTAGGAAAGGTATCATGGATCTCCTTGTCCCAAAACATGAAAAAAACTTGTAAGTATGAATTGAAGGATTAATTCTTATTGTAAAATATTAGAGGTTAGGGAGTTTTCATTGGAGGAGATAAAGGCAATATGGGGTGTCTTTATCTCATTGTAAGGATTTAGCTCTATTATGAAATTAATAAAGAAAAAATATTCAAGGCGAGGTTTATTCCCCATGAGGGTTCCTAGGATATATGAGATGTTGTGTGATTTTTGCATGGAATCTCTTTATCTATGGATGCACTTTGATAGAATTATTAATGAAAATTTATATATTTTTTAAAATAGTTTGTTTGGAATCACACTCACATTAGTTTACTAATTATTTGATATGAATTCCATGGGGAAATTATAAGCTTGTATGATAAACCTTGATATTGCAACTAAAACAAATTGTACCTTGGTATGGAAAGAACTTGGATAATTCTCAAGTATTCATTACTCTAAATATAAAAATTATTTGCAATGTCTTTAGAGGGTAAAAAATGTTTACTTGTGATGAAGGATCCCTTAAGGAGACTCTCATACTAATATAAATATCTACACTAAAGGTAGTAAAGAGAAATGAATGGGTATTGCTTATTGCACTAGGATTAAAGATCATTCGTGATGAAACCGAGAGGTAAAAAAAAGAGAATTGATGGTTGTGTCCTAAAAATCAGTGTCTAGTTTTTCAGGCTAATCATTTAATTATCAATCCAGGTCAATACGATTTAAATAACATAAAATACCATATAGATTATTCCATAACATTTAACTAGCTTACTTGATTCAATTCCTTAAGATCAGGTTACAAATTTTAAATGCAACTCTTTTTAATTATAAAATTGATATAATAAATGCAAAATTAACCTAATGAATGAATGTGGGTGGATCCACGTGGATATAATAATGTTCTAACTATCTTACTTTTAAAATAAATAATGCAGATTAAATTTATATTTCTACATTATACTAATCTAATTCTAATCTATTGCAAGATCAGGAGAACAGAGACTAGTCTTTTAGAAGTGAACCCTACCTTTGAAAATCTCAGTATATTTCTCTTCTCCTCTATGCTATTTATACTTCAGTAACTATTTATTTAATTTAATATATTCTAACTATTAACTATTCATTGATTGCAGGAAAAGTAAAGATATTACGAAAATGAATAAATCATTACTGAAAATAGAATAATATTGCAAGAGTCATGGAAGAAAAATAATACTATTTTATTGTTGGAATTTGAACGTATACATTGCTGGAGATTACAACTATGAAGTAACTTATTATTGTAAATTATACAATAATGTTCAAGGAAGTCTTTTTCATAACATACTATGTTTTCTCCAACTAATCAAAATCTAAATCTTAACCCTCAATTCTAACTATGTACTAACAATTTACTAAAAAAATATAATTTCGTAACAAAACGTCACTTTTACTAATCAACACAAATACACGTGTTAAGGAATTATTATAAACTAATATGACTTTAGAATAAATACAACTTGGACTAATCATTGTGAGGGCAAGTGGCATCTACTTAACAACTTTCTTAATATAAGAAAAAACAAAAATAATCTTGTGCCCCATTCTCAAGGAAAGAGAATATATATATATATTTTTTGAATTTACATGGTGGAATCAATAGCCACCACGAATCCGGGCAGGCTGTCCAGCTTTTTATGTCCGCCAAAGTAAGGAAAGAGAATATTAGTTGACGAAAATAAATCAATAGTTTGGATCCTTTCCAAATTTTAATAAAACTTTATAACTTTATCAAATAAATAGAATATGCCAAATATTTTGTTGCCTATGTTGACAACCAAATGAATGAATGTGTAAGATGTGCTCATGTTGGATATTATGTGGCACTAAATCTTGGTCAAATTTTGACTCTAGCTTTATGTAGCACTCCTTTCTATAGATGCTTCAGTAACACTTCTTCGTAACACTTCATCCACAGTGCCTGTGAGTGTGCTATGTGTCCAACCAGTCTTCATACACTTGCGTTCTGGTTCAACATCCACAGACTTTCATCTAAATTCAACATATTTACCTAACAACATAGTAACTTACACAAAATTCATGTAAAATATACGCATTAAGAACTTTTATAATCATTAATCTAATTAATGCATAAATGACAATATTAAAATAAAACAATCAGTAAAATCACTCATATCCATTCATGTTAAAGAAATATATAAGCAAATCAGGTATAAATATTGTAACACGTTGATGCTAATCATTCCCCCAAACTGAAGGAAATGTATGTCCTCATGCATACAAGTCTTAAATATCACAATGTAAAACATTGCAAATATTATAGATGAGATACAACAAAAGATATGATGAATGAAATGATGTGGTTTTATAGAAATAACTTTGTAGATGTATAAAATAAAACATTGTAATTATTTATGGAGAAAATAGTGCAAATGTATGAGATCAACATACTTGATTCTATCCCTTGTATAGCATGTTCAGGTGCAATTAAGTTAAATTTCATGTGAAATCATTGTTGAACAACCAAGGTTTTGCCCTAGAAATTTTATGAAAAAATGGGTTTCAAAATTAGGGATTTCTTTTATGTTTCTCCATGTGCCTTTGATCATGATTTGCTTGATGGTTTCTATATCTTTATCTATTTACTCCCTTGCTAGTAGTTGAAGTTTTATAACCAAGAGCATATTAAATAAATAAACAACTAAAATATGAAAATCAATAAATAATAAACTAGTGCAATTATAATAAGATATTATAACAAATAACTATTATTATTATAATAATAAAATATTAATAATTTTGGACTAGTAATATTATAATATAATAATAATAATAATAATAATAAACTTATTAAAATAATAATATAATTATAAGTATAGTATTATAGATTAATAATTATTATAATTTTATAGTTATGAACTTAATAATATAATAATAATATTATAAACTAATATAATAGCTAATAGTACTTTTAATAATATAGAGAAAACAAAATTACTTCTAATATAATTATATTATATTATATTTTTCTCACATATTAGTAATATTAATATAATTATATAAATAATCACTATTATATTAATTATAGTAAATAAATTATAATATAAAACATAAATACTATCATGATAATAATATTAATATGCATGAGGATTTCATAGCCTACGATTTTCCTCTTTATGCTGATTCATTTTTTTAGGCTTTCAAGGAGTGGTCTCTTCAGTTTTCATAATCTTGCACTATCCCTGTATGATTCATTCTGCTACACTGATCCACCCTTTGGTTCAAGGTGGATTTTCTATTTCTTTCTGGTTTTCCCCTGCATGGGAAGTTGTTTTCTCTCAGGCCTGTTTCCCAAGGGTGGTTTATGGTTTTCCCGCCCTTGGGTTGTTTCAAATTTTAAAATCTTGGCTTTGTTTCCTTTTCCCGCCCTTGGGTTGTTTCAAATTTTAAAATCTTGGCTTTGTTTCATTTTACCGCCCTTGGAAAAGTTTCAAAATGGTTTTTAGTGGATGGGGCGGTTTGGCACTTTCTCTTGCAATTTGTTTCCTTCAAATACTTGTTTGATTCAAATTTGGTTCTCTGGTGATCTTTCCCTTCGTGCTCGTTTTTCCTTTGGCGCATAGGAATTTGTCTTCCTCTGGTGCAAAGGATTACGCCTTCCTCTGGCATTTAGGATGATGCATCCCTTTTCTTGTTTGTGTTCCTCTAGTGTTACCTTTTGTTACAATATGATGTATTGTGTTGTAATCTGATCCTTTGTAATCAGGTTTTGGGATCCTTGATAAAAACCCACTTTTAATATAACTTACCAAAAAAAATATTAATATTATAATATAATGATATCAATAATATTATAAACTAATAATAATAATATAATATTATGGAATACTATGAAATGGTCATGAGAATGACACGTGAGTTTATATTATATTTTATCATATTATATCTCTCTGTATGCTAAATATAGCATTCCATCAATGCTTGCTAACAACTAGTCACCTCTCCACGATCTACGATGACCAATTATCCAAGTTATCACATACCTTTGTTGAAGCAAACACACAGTTGAGGGTTTCAATTTGACAAAGCAGATTTGATGGAGCTAATGAACTAGGGGTCATGTGGAAGCCAATACAATCTTCCATTTATTTTTTTATGCATGAACTAAAACATCCTGTGTTTTGTTGACACATGCCCCAAGAACAAATAGTGAATATCTAAATCCACTGTACTTCAGTTTTTTTTCTTTTGAGGTCAGATTCGTGACTTGATTTCTGCCCCAAATATTTTGATGTAAAAATAGATAAATTTTTCATTAGTCCCCTCTTTTACAATTATTATATTGATGCATGTAAATCTAATTTAATTTAGAAAAACATAAATTATATATATATATATATATATATATATATATATATACATATATATATATACATATATATACATATATATATATATATATATATATATATATATATATATATATATATATATATATATACATATATATATATATATATATATATTAATGTTAAAATATTAAATTATAATATATATTAATATTTTATTATTATTTAATTTATAAATATATTTATATTCAAAAAAACTCGTAAATGCACTTTTTGCTTATTTATTTTAATTTTAAATTAATTTTGAATAACAACATGCAATTTTTTTTAATTTTAAGTTCAGATAATATTTGTAAATCAAATTATTAAATATTTAAACTATAGATGAAATGTTTCGGTATAACTCCAATTTGTTACATGTGGCATTGAATTTTGATTGGTGAGAAGACCAAACTCATGAATGATAATGGTGAAATATTAGGGACCATATGCATTTTCAAATTAATTTTTTTTTTTGAAAAAATTGAAAAACTTGTATTAATACAAAAGGCAATTACACAAGGGAGAAAACTCATCCCAACCAACAGCAGAGAACTAGACAACAAGCGGAGAGCACAAAGGCAACGCTAACCCCCACAGAGCACAGAAGACAACAAGGCGCGAAAACGTGACATGTCGCAAAATCGCGACATGTCGCGAAATCGTGACATGTCACGAAATTGCGGCAATCAACCCCATCGCAGCCGCAGCAGCGCCATCAGTCACGAAAATGCAACATGTCGCGATTTCGCGACAGACAAAGACCTTCGCGTCCGATCGCCAAAAAAGTCGCGAAATCGTGACAACAACTCCCTCGGACGGTCTATCATCACAGGCGTCGCGAAATCGCGACAAGAACTCCAGGAAGCCTCAAATCTCCAAAAGGGTCGCGAAATCGTGACGGAATTTCTCCGAAGCTCCCAGCCAGCAAAAGTGTCGCGATATCGCGACATATTCTCATCTTGACTCCCAATCCACAAAAGTGTCGCGATATCGCGACAATTTTTACCAAAGCCATGAATGTGCCAAAAGTGTCACGAAATCACGACGAATTTTCCTTTCAGTTCCCAATCTTCAAAACTGTCGTGATATCGCGACAAGTTATCCTCATTGCAACTTGTCTTCAAAATTGTTGCGATATCGCGACAATTAATCCAGATGACGCCAGTGTGCCCCAACTGTCGTGATATCGCGACGATTTTACCATGCAGCTTCCGATCGAAAGAAATGTCATAGAATCGCGATGAAATGTGCCCTTTGCTCAAGTTCACCAAAAAAGTCACGATATCGCGATGATAATCCTCATTGCAGCCAGTCTTCAAAATTGTCATGATATCGCGACAAGAAATCCAGATGACGCCAGTGTGCCCCAACTATCGCGATATCACGACAGTTTTACCATGCAGCTTCCAATCAACAAAAATGTCGTGATATCACGACAAAATGTGCCCTTTGCTCAAGTTTACCAAAAATGTCGTGATATCGTGACGATAATCCTCCTTATCATCCCTGCGCCAAAAACGTCGCGATTTCGCGACATGTTCCTTTCTAAGGTTGAGAAGGCAAAACCTGTCGCGATATCGCGACAACTTCCAACAAGAGGCCATGACGCCGCTACATGTCATGAAATCATGACAAAAACCTTCTTTAGCAGCAAAAACTTTGCACATTATCATAGGTAGCATTCAAGGCCTTGCCAAATCCCAGCATCCTCCACAGGCATATCACTATGCATCTGCACTCCAACTTCCTTCTCAACACCTATCTTAGCAAGGAAATCGGCCGCCTTGTTGAAATCCCTACTCACATAGATGGGAACCACATCATCTAATTCTTTCCAGAGATCCTTTATCTGAGAGACAAGACTCCGCAACCTCCAGGCTTGCAAATCAAAGTTCCTCATGCAATCGAGAGCGCCCACTAGAATTTGGGAGTCGGACTCAAGAATTATCTTTCTATGGCCCTGCTTGACAACCTAGATAGAAGCAAATTTAACAGCCAAGGCCTCTGCTTCATTATTTGTGGCATGACCGAGATCGTGCAGTTCCCAGTAAAGCACGGACCCACCATGATCACGGCACACAACTCCAGTACCAGCACTACCCGGATTTCCTTTTGCAGCTCCATCAGTATTGATTTTGATCCAGCCTGCTGGGGGAGGGTGCCATCTATCATGAGCCTGTATTTCAAGAGCAACAACTCCATCAACCAGTGGCACAGAAACAGACTGATGTTCCTCCTCAACGTAGATGGCAACTGTTTCCACCACTTTGCTCCATATAACCTGCCATATTCCATCAAGTGAAGAGAATGTTTCACGGAAAATGCGGGCATTTCTCTCCAGCCACACCTGCCACCAAATAAAAAGAAAGCCCAGCTCCCAGCCAATTCGGAGAGCTTTGGATTTAAATCTGCCTCTCTTCCATCGGTTCCAAATATTGGTCCGAGTCACCTCACTGTTGGCTTGAATTTTGAAGTGGGAAAACCAACGCATCCAAATATGCCGTGTGAAGGGGCATTCAAACATCAAATGATCAGCAGTTTCCTCATACTTGTGGCATAAAACACACTGAGAAGGACCGAAGATGCCTCTGTGTATAAGATTGTCAAAGGTGAGAATTCCATTGTGCATAAGTTTCCAGGCAAAAAAATTCACATTCGGCCAACCCTTGGGGTGCCATATCTTCTTCCAAACATGGACCGGGAAAGAGTGTGGGAGGGGCTCTGGAAGAATCTGGTTAAATCCCGCCTTCACAGTGTAAACCCCAAGGTTCCCAAAGCCCCAAGAAAGTTCATCCTCTTCATCCCACCCAGTAAGAAACCTAGCTTTCAAAATTTTTCTAAGATTGGTGCCAGCTCCGGTGGGATTGGAATTGGCCACTCTTCCAACCTCTTGAACTTTTTGAACTTGTACTCCCCAATGTGGCTGGTATTGAAATAACTCTCAATATGAATCCAGCCCTTGTCTTCTATGGCTGATTTAATGGGTTGCAATTCTGAAACACAACAATGATGGGAGGGTGCTCGATCCCGTGAGTCGATCCGAAACGGGCCTTCTCCCCTCTCCCCACTTTCCAAAACAATTGATCTTTGATAACTTGAGCTCCAGACTTGAGAGTCTTGCCATACTAAGGATCCATTACCCTCCAAAGGGAAACGTCCTAGATCATTGGGGTGAGCATGGCCTAGGTATTTGCTAGAAAGAATTCTGCTAAAGAGGGATGTTGGATGGGAAATCCACCTCCAGTACAATTTACCGACCAAAGCTTGATTATTAAGCTTGGAGCTTCTCAGTCCCAGCACTCCTTTATCATTGGGCTGGGTGACCTTATCCCATCCAACCAAGGCCCATTTCTTCTTCCATTTTGCACCCTCCCATAAAAATCTTCTGGCCATTTTGTCAAGCTCTTTCCATATAGAATGTGGGGCAGCCAGGATGGAGAATTTATATATTGGCATTGCCTGAATAACTGATTGTAAGTAAGTTAGTCGGCCTCCATAGCTTAACCATTTATGAGACCAATGATTCATTTTCTCTTTGATGCCATCCAAAATATCCTTCCAGATATCAATTTTTAGTTTTTTGAAATGCGATGGAACCCCCAAGTAAACAACAGGTAGAGAAGTCCTAGTAAATCCCAGGATCTCAGTAACTCTTTCCTGTAACCTTCGATCAAGATTGAAGAAGACCACTTTGGATTTTTTATCATTAATGACTTGATTTGAGGCCCGAAGGTAGATGTTTAAAGTATCTCTAATTCCTCTTGCTTCCCTGAGGCTGGCCACTCCAACCAATCCTGTGTCATCCACAAACTGTAAGTGGGTCAAAACTTCTATCCCCACTTTAATACCTGTTATCACACCTAGTTGTCGTCTTCTCAGGAAGAGTCTGCCTAATCCTTCTGCTAAGATGAGGAAGAGGTAAGGAGAGCAAGGGTCCCCTTGACGAAGACCCCGAGAGGCTCCAAAAGGAGTCGAGGGGAGCCCATTGATTAGAACAGAGAAAGAAGGTGTGGAGATACAACTCATGACCCAATCAATCTAGTCCTGAGAGAAGCCAAAGGCTGCCATCATCTTTGCCAGGAAGCCCCACTCCACCCGGTCATAAGCCTTAGACATATCCAACTTTATGAACATTCCTTTGTTGCCTAAAGTTTGCATTGTATGGATTGCCTCCAGAGCAAGGACCACTTCATCCAAGATCTGTCTTCCTTCAACAAAACCCCCTTGCTCGGAGGAAATTATTTTATGGAGAAAAGGTTTTAGCCGTTCAGCCATAATCTTCGTGACTATTTTATAAATAACATTGCATAAGGCAATCGGTCTGAAATCAGAGAGATGAACCCCCCCTCCCATTTTGGAATTAAAGTGATGAAGGTGTGATTGAGAGCCTTAAGCATTCTTTTATTAGTTTTGGACTCCTCTGCGACAGCCAAAACATCTTTCTCCAGAGTATCCCAGAAGGCCTGAAAGAATTCTATAGGAAAGCCATCTGGACCTGGCGATTTTCCCGTGCTCATCCCAAAGACCACTTTCTTTAGTTCATCACTGTCAATGGGTCTAAGGAGAGTCTGATTCTCTTCGTGAGAGATAATAGAAGGTATGACATTAATAACTTCATTTTGGGCTTCCACATCTTGTTCCCTAATTTCCTTAAAAAGGTTTGAGAAATAATCCATTGAGTGGAAATGCATTCCAGGGAGAGTATCAAAGGAGTGTCCATTCTCATCGTGAAGGACTTCCATGTTATGCATTTGTCTCCTTGCACAGGCTAAGTGGTGGAAAATTTTTGTATTTCTATCACCTTCTAGTAACCAAGTGATTCTTGCTCTCTGTTTCCAATAAATTTCCTTTTGATTATCAATGTCCTCAACCGCTTTCATGAGAGCATCATCCTCGGCTTTAAGGTGCTCAGTAATGGTACCTTCCCTGAAGTGTTTTTGCACCTCCTCCCATCTAGCCATCAAGGGGGCCCTTTGGAGCTGGAAGTCCGACTTATTTTTTTGTCTCCACTGTTTCAATTTACACTTGACAAAATGGAGCTGTTTATGGAATTTGAACATTGCAGTCCCCAAGGGTAGGCGGCCTTCTTCCCACCACCGTGGAATTTTCCTTCGGAGATCCTCCTTTTGCAACCAAAAATTTTCAAATTTGAATGGCTTATGGTGTTGACCTGTCATCGGCCCTCCCTCCAACAAAAGGGGATAGTGGTATGAGACTGGACCTTCCAAAATCTGGAACTTAAGATTCCATTTAATAAATGCCTCTTCAGAAACCAAAAACCGGTCTAACTTAACCTTCCTGCTGTGAGGCTCTCTCCTCTTGTTTGTCCAAGTAAAGTAGGTTCCAGGGCCTTTCATATCAACCAGATTAAAGGCCTGGATTTGGGCAATCAAGAACCAGTCCCCAGGATCCAAAACTGGGGCACCACCTTCCTGATACCTAACAAAAAATTTGGCATTAAAATCCCCAGCTATGATCCAGTCAAAAACTTCCTGGGATGACCTCATGTTGTGTACAGCTTGCCATTGGAGCCGCTGGCCATCAAAGCATTGAGCCCCATAGAATTTTGTAATAAGAACATGTTCAGCTGTGGCATTGTTTCTAAACAGAGAAGTGAGAACACCCCTCCAGGCTATGTGTTCTAAAGTTGTCCATACTTGAGGGTTCCAGAGAGTAACAATCCCCCTCGAGGCACCCTGAGCAGCCACATCCATATAATCAGCACCCGACCATATTCTGTTAGCAGTATTGCACATAAGATCTACAGACATTTTTGTCTCCTGGATGAGCAAAAAGTCTGTTTTACATTTTCCTAAAAGTCCTTGAACAACAGATTGATGGGTTCTGCTATTTAAACCCCTAACATTCCGAGATTGAATAATCATTGAGGACCTTGTGAGCAATAAGACTCAATTGGCCTCATCGATCCTCCATTGATCAGCTTGTCTCCTTGTACTGCTAGTAGATCCTTATTGGATTTTCTGCCTGCTCCTTGGGAATTACTGTTTTTAGACCTCTTCTCCACCTAGGTAATCCCTAGAACCGGCCTTTCCCTGTTCTTTTCAGAGCTTCCCATATTGACGTCCTTAATAACCGGCTGTGCTGGGGAGTGGATTACCAGTGTCCCTGAGTTCTCTAGCTGCCTTGTCCCAGAGGGTTCCATTACCTGTTCTAAGACCGGAGTAGAAGAAGGGGAAGCCTGAGAGTGAATGTTAATATCCTCAACATTCCCATCCACTCCTTCCATAACTTGGTCCTCTTGATCTACTAGGGATTTAAAGATTTCATACCGATTGGTTGGTTTAAGTTGTGCCTGCTCCTTGGAATTTTTCTTTTTATTTCTCCTTCGCTTCGGTTGTTCAAAACCATCTTTCTGGAGATCAGAATCCTGAGGAATACTAGATGGATCTTGGACAGGGGTAAACTTGCCCTCTCTGGGGCAATTTGGATTTCCAAGCGGTGCCTCCACTTTTGTGCTCAGAATATTTGGGTAGAACCTCGCCAGATGGCCATGCTTATGGCAGACTCTGCATCTAAAAGGTAGTGCCTCATAATCTAACTGTTGTATCCAGGAGAGCCCTGTCAACTCAAGTTCCACCTCGGCTGGTAGAGGCTGGCTAATGTCCATTTCAACATAGATCCTAGCAAAGACAACTGTGTTTCCCTCTATAGTGTCTCTGGAGACTCCTATAAATCTGCCTAATGAATTACCAATCATTTCTAAAACCTGCTCACCCCAAAACTCCATCGGGAGAGCATACAGTCGGATCCAGACCGGGACTATCGTGGGTTCGATACGAGGGTCAAAACCCACTCTCCAAGGTTGAACAAATAACCTAGCCGGGCCATGGTTCCTCTTCTCTAATTCAAATGCTCTGTTTCTATCTGCTAAAGAAGAGAAACTAATAATGAAATATCCATTACTAATAGGCCATAAGGAGTACTCACCTAGTGGCTCCCAATTTTGTCTAACCCAGGTGTGCAGAAAGTTCAGAGTGGGACGGATACCCATGAATTTGCAAATCAGGTCGTGATGAGCACGATAGGAGATTGTGTCTTCGAACAGTTTCGGTTCTATAATAATCTTTGGTCTGGAAGTTGATTGCGGAAGGCAACCGTTAACTCGGTGTGTGGAAGCACCCTTGCCAGCGTTCTTGAGTAACGTCTGAAAAGCAGTCCTCTGCGCTTCACCAGTGGAGGGCGAGGGGTTTTCTTTCAGCATCTCAGCGTATGAACTCTTTTTTCCAGTAGAAGAGACTGGAGGAGACCCCATCGGGCCCTCCCGAAACAGCTTACAAGTCTTCAGAGTAGTGCAAAAACAATCAAACAAAGGGTCTGGGAAGATCTGTCGGGCCAGAGGCCCACGAGCAGCGCCCGACGTCGGTTCAGAAGTTTTCCTGCAAAATCGCCAGAGCGCAAAAACTCATCCTCAAATCATCCATAAAATATTACTCCATTTTCAAATTAAATTTAACCCTAATTTTATTTTAGAATTTTTTTTTAATATGATACTTGATTTAAAATAAATAATTAAATAAAACATCTTTATCCATACTCTCTTATCTGCTATCAAACTACCAACTGAACTTCGTAGAAAATAATTTGTGCCTATGATGAAGATGAACAAGATAGAAGAGGGTCTTTAACTTTTATCAATACCAATATATATATATATATTCAATAAAATTCGTAAATATATATTTCACTATTTTATTTATTTAAAATTTGTACAATTAGCATCTTGAATATATATAATATTAAACATAAAAATTATTATTTTTAAATGGTATATTATAGGAAATATTCATATAATTTATTAATTATATTTATATATATTATTTTTTGGTAATTATTAATTTTAATTAATAATGGGTTTTTATAGAGGATCCCAAAACCTTATATACAAAAACAGCCTAGCCAGATGATGTTTCATGCCAAACGGCTGTGAACGTAAATCAGAATGAGGAGAAAACAGGGAGTTGCTGCTAGCCCGAAGGCTCCGGACGAAGCAAACCGCCATGAAAATTTTGATCACACAAACATTCCCAAGAATTATCGAGCTTCCCACACTGCAACGACTCGGCAGGGTAGAGATACTTGGAACTTCCACCTTTGGACAAAGGAGAGGAGTGCAAGGAGCATGGGGAAACAGCTACCTCATCATGGAGGAGAAGGGAGCGTCGATAACCACTGTTGCACCAAATCAGACGAGCCTTGAAAACGTGGGAATCACCATCTTTGAAAAATGGAGTGCGAACGACGAGGTTGAGAGGGCCCACCTCCCGACCTTCAGAAACTTCGAGAAAAAACAACTGACACAAATCAATCATCATGGGGTAATGTCCGTCTTGGCCATGCTATCCAGCTCGGATGGGAAACGAGACCGCCAGATCACCGGACACGTGGTCGCAAGGCCCTTGTTGGCCAAGTGGTCCGCCACCCGGTTGCCCTCTCTGAAAATGTGCCCTGCCTCCCACCTGGCACGTCGGGAAAGGAGCATTCTAGCTTCGAGGATGATGTTGCAAACCCGCCAAGATGGGTCTTTGGAGCCACGGAGATAGTTAATGATGTTTAACGAGTCGCCTTCAATAATGAGAGGCCTGGGATCATCCGATAGGACCTGCAAGCCTTTCAAAACACCTCGGGCTTCGGCAAAATGATTCGTCTGAAGCCCCAAATCTTTGCAATAAGCCAAAATCAGCTTACCATCATGATCTCGCACAACGCCTCCGAAACCCATGGGCCCTAGGTTGCCTTTGGCTGCCCCATCGAAATTGAGTTTGATCCACCCCACAGGAGGTTTGGACCAAACGACATCCCTCCGTCCAGACACAGAACCGACCTCGAAAGGTGGGCAGATATTCAACCTCTTGAGAATAAACTCTTCCCCAGGGAGGTGAGGGCGGGAGCTGGGAATAATTTTTGAATTCTCAATAGCAAAGGATAAAGCTCTTTGGGCGACAGAGAGCGCCACCCTGGGGGGCTTGCCAAAGATACGCCCATTTCTCTCGAGCCAAATCTGCCAAATGGAGTGGTGGAAAGTGGCTTCAACCAGAAACCGGAGCTTAGGGTTCTTGAAAGGGCTGGGCCATTGGAGGAAGGCGTCTTTGAGGGATCGGGGAGAACACCACAGGATTTGGAAGGATGACAACACAAAGCTGAGAACCGATTGGGAAAAGGGGCAGTGTAAGAATAGGTGATCCAACGATTCGCAATCAGCCAAGCAAAGATAGCACCTGTTGGGAATTTCAAAGCCTCTCTTATGAAGATTATCAATGGTTAGGGCTTTATTATGAAAGGCAATCCAGGCAAAAAAATTCACCTTAGGAATAATCCCTTTTCGCCAAACCGCCTTCCACCGGATATCCATAGCATTTCCAGACGTAAGAAGGTCATAGGCGGACTTAACAGAAAAAAGACCATCCTGAGTGCTACGCCAAATAATTCTATCCTCCCTGATAACCGAAGGAATTAAAACAGATTGAAGAATTCTAGATAAAAAATCCAACTCGTTGTTGAAGCCGTCTACACCCGAAAGCTTCCACCGGGGGGGAAGAGAGCTCCGATCGATGAATTCCGCTACCTTGAGCTGACAGTTTGGATCGATCAGGGTCCGCAAACCGGCCAGGTCTGCTTTCGACTCAAGGGCTTCATCACCAGCCCATCTGTCTCTCCAAAAGAGGATGGAGGATCCATCGCCCAAGATCCACTGGGCGCCCCTGATGATTAATGAACGGGCCTGAAGCACTGTTTTCCAAAAGGTCGAGGCTTCGGTCGAAGGCCCAGCTTCAAGGAAAGAATTTTGCCCAAGGTACTTCCTCTTAACCAGCTTGACCCATTCCACCGGTTCGTTAGTGAGGATCCTCCAAGCATGTTTTGCAATCAGCGCCATGTTCATGAGTCTGGATCTTCTCATTCCCATACCACCTTGGTCTTTTCGAAGGCAGACCTTCTCCCAAGCCACCAAAGGAATTCTGGATCTGTCTTCACTATCGGACCACAAAAAATTCCTCTATAACTTCTCAATCTTGGAATGAATAGTCACAGGAATCATGAGAACAGACATGAAATAAGTGGGAATTCCTTGTAGACATGCTTTGGTGAGAGTGGCCTTCCCGGCTTGAGACAACAATTTACCTTTCCACGTGCTGAGTTTCTTATGGAGCCATTCCAAGATCATGTTCCACATGTTTGCACCGGCACGCCCATTGCAAGCCAAGGGTAATCCCAAATATGTTGCAAGCAGGGAATCAATGGTGCATTCCAAAATCCTAGCAATGCGAATCTGCCTACGTAAAGGAGTATTGATAAAGTAAATTTTGCTTTTGATATAATTCACCTTTTGGCCAGCAGCCTTCTCATACCGGGATAGGATGCGCTTAATAGACTTGGCCTGGATGACAGACGCTCCAGTGGAAATGAGCGTGTCATCTACAAACTGTTGGTGAGTGACAGGATCAACTCTGGACGTAGGCAAAATGCCGGAGATCTTGTTTCGCCGGAGAGCATCATTCAAGGACCAGCTTAGGACCTCCGCCAGAAGAATGAACAAAATAGGGGATAGAGGATCACCTTGTCTGAGACCTCTAGCGCTTCGGAAGAAGCCAGTCGGGGACCCGTTGATCAGAACTAAAAATGAAGGAGAGGAAATGCAACTGCTCACCAGGTCAATCCAGAGAGGGTGGAAGCCAAATTTGAGGAGGACAGCACAGAGAAACCTCCTATCGACCCTGTCAAAAGCTTTATTCATGTCTAGCTTAAGGAAAAGCACAGCGTTTTTGGAACATTGGGCAGAGTGGAGGGTCTCATGGATTGTGATGACACCGTCCAGGATGTTTCTACCCTTAACGGTGCTACCCTACGTAGGACCAACCAAGGAGGGGAGGAGGGATCTCAGACGGTTGGCAATGGTCTTAGTAAGAATTTTGTAGAAGACATTGCACAAACTTATGGGCCGATAGTCAGAAAAGCTTTTACAGGTGGGAGTCTTGGGAATGAGAGCCAGGAAGGTAGAGTTGAGTTTTGGGTGGATGGATCTGGCGGCTTGAATTTCTAGAATAGCTTCACAAACATCAGACCCCACAATATCCCACATAGCTTGAAAAAAATGGGGGGAAAACCATCGGGCCCGGGGGCCTTATCCGGCTGCATGGAAAAAAGAGCATCCTTAATCTCGAAATGGGAAAACGGTTCCAGGAGCTTAATACTCACCTCATGGGGAACCTTGGTGGGGAAATTAGCTAGCAAGGATCTCTGAACATGGAGGTCACTGTCAGGAGGAGCACCCAACAAATCCTAAAAGAAATTGACAGCTTCACTACGAATTTCATCAATCTCCCTAGTAGTATGACCATCCTTGCACACCACCTCCCTGATCTTATTGGCCCCCCTGTGCCTCATGGTGGACGCGTGAAATTTTTTTGAATTTGAGTCACCATTCTTCAGCCAGAGTTCCCTGGATTTTTGACGCCAGAAAACTTCCTCTCTAGCCAGGATGGAATGGTAATCAACTAAGAGGCACCGTTCCTCCTCTCTGAGAGCTACCGAGTACCCTTCGGCTTCCATATTCTCCTCCAGAGCCTTTAATTTTTGAGAAATGGACTTTTTAGACTCAAAAATGTTGCCAAAAACCTCCTTGTTCCAAACCTTCAAATTCTTTTTAATCAGATTGAGTTTTAGAGCCAGTATTTTGGACGCTGAACCTGCCAGCTTCACCTTCCACCAAGCCGAAACCTTCTCTCTGAAATCCTTGTGGGAAATCCACATGGATTCGAATCTGAAAGGGGTCTTATAACCAGGCCCGTCAGTGACCTCCAGAATAATAGGATTATGGTCAGATCCGATCCTGGGAAGGGCAGAGAGAGTTGCATCACCGAAGAGGGGGATAGCTTCATGAGAAATGAAGAAACGGTCCAGCTTGACCTGGATGAGATTGCTCCCAATCCTCCTGTTGCTCCAGGTGAAGGATGCCCCTTTAAGGTCAATATCCAACAAATTATTAGCAGATACAAAATCTCTGAACTCCTCCAAGCCGCGACTAAGAAGTTTAGCGCCTCCCTTTTTTTTTGAAGGATGAAGAGGGCAATTGAAATCTCCACCTACAACCCATGGGAGGTCGCTAAAATTGTCTCTCATCTGAGAAATGGCTTTCCACATCTCTGCTCTCTCCACAACAGAGTTCGAAGCGTAAACATTAGTCAAAATCCATGAGGAATTATCTACCTTGGAATGAAACAGAACGTTCATAATCCTGCTAGAGACTGATAAGAGGTTGCCTTCAACAAAATCAGGGTCCCACATTACCATGAGGCCGCCTGTAGAACCTATTGCAGGACTGGAGAGGAAATGGCCCTTGGCCCAGATGGACTTAGCAGCCTTAGCAGAAACGAAAGCATCGGACTTAGTTTCTTGCAAAATGAGGATGGAGGGATTAGACTTCTTTCGGAGATCGGCCACAACCCTGCGTTTGGCCACTCCATTAAGGCCTCTCACATTCCATGAGAGGACTTTCATCTGGACAATTTAAGGAATTTCTTACCCCCCTTTCCCTGCTGGATGGGAGGTTTTGGGACAAGAGAGTCACCCATCAGGGAATCGAAATCCTCTTGAAAAAGCAAACGCTGAGAACCATTTGCAACATCTGCTGCCATCTCCTTATCCCTCCTTTCTTTGTTAGGAGGACGACCCTGCTTTCTTTCACTGCCGAAATCTACCCCTTGCTTTCGGCTCCTAGTGTTTCGAGGGCTGATATTGCTAGACTGCTCGCCCCTCCTACCTGTCAGGTAATCTTCCAACAGGTTCTGGGCCTCGAGAAGGTTCTGATTATGGAGATTTAGTAGGCCAACCTACGCGGGAACAGGGGGTGGGGGCTGTTCTTTTTCCATTTGAGGTTTTGGCTGGGGGCTCACACCGCCATGAGTGGCACTCGAATGGGAGATGAGACCCTTATCAGGGGTGGAAGATACAGGGAGTTCCCTCAAAAGGATTGACGGTGCAGCCTCTGTCGCCACAGGGTGTTCGGGTTGCCCTTCACCATGGTCCAGGGGGTTGCAAGATTCCCCCTTTTTTTCCTCTAGCTTTTGAAGAGGACAGCTAGACTGAAGATGCCCCTGAGAATTACAATGAGGGCAGTAAGCAGGCCTATTCTCATAGAAAATGGCTTGCTTATGAAGAAAAGACCCTCCAGACCTCAGGGTAATGGAGTCCGGGAGGTTTGCCTCTAAATCCGCCAAAACACAGAAGCGAGCCTGAACAAATCTGGTTCGGGCTCGGGTAGGAGGGTCGATGGTAACCAGCTCCCCAATGGAGCGTGCAATACCTCTGATGACATTTTCATGCCAACAAAAGAGGGGAAGGTTCGGAAGCCTAACCCATATTGGGGCAATATTGATGTTTTGTGTTTCGGGATTGAAATCCATCCCCCACTTCCTGAGAAAGAGACTCCTTCGTCCCAGAAACCAGGGACCCCCAGCCAAAATTTTACAAAAATCCTCTGCGTTATTCAGTCTTATTGTGAAAAAACCCTTGGACGGGGCAGCCAACTCCATGTGGCCCGACGTTCGCCATTTTGCAGCTGCCCACCTGCGGATGGTCTCCATATCAGGGCGTCCCCCAACGAACTTACCCACTAAGGTGAATTTTTTGAACTCTACAAAACTTGAGAGGACTTCCTTCGGGATATTCAGTTCATCTCCGGATGAAAACAGGTCCTGAGTGAAAAAACCGCCAGGGGTTTTCGAAGCCGTTGCTTGAGCATACGTTTTCTGTTGGCCCATCCTCCGTTTATCAGGTGGATCCTTCCCGCGGTTAACGTCATCTTCAGACAACTCTGCAGAACCTCCATCCTCAGACTGGCCTCCCTCCGTCTTGCTGTGTCCTTCCGCTTTGCTGAGGCCTTGGTTCGTAATGTTGGCGCGCCCGCTCCCAGCCCCTCCCGACACGACCTTCCCACTCTGAGACATCTCCGACCTCTAGCTCATTATTACTCTTTATTGACAATCATATTTATATATATTAGATTTATTATTATTATAATATATTTATTTATTATTATTATATATATATTTAATTTATTTATTTTATTATTATATTTATTATTCTATAATTATAAAATATTATATTCTTGTACTACTCCCCCAAACTGTATTATAAACTTTATTGTATTAAGCCTATACCTCCCCCAAACTGTATTTTTGGCTATATAGCCAAAACAAAAATAGAGGAAAATATTTTTATTTAAAGATGCTTATATTTATAGGTATTTTTAATTTATTTTAATGGTATGGGGGTAAATATATATTGATGTATTATTATAGATATTATATATATTATATAAATTATCATTATATAGATATATTTTATTCATATATATTATTTTTATTTTTATTATTTATTTATTTTATTTTTATTTTATTAATTTATTTTTATTTGAAAGATTTTCTTCTTCTAATTTCATAAGGAGTTCCATGTGGGATGAATATCAATCATCAATATATAAAATGGATCTTTTATCATAGGCTTGGATGATTTTAACAGGATATTAGGGTTCTTGGAAAATACAAACCACACTTTTGTAGGATGGGATAAACCATAGTACTTAGGAATTAGCTTATGACTCTTGCTTGCTTACAACATTCTAGGGTTGTTTTACAAAGACTCAGACATCCTAGAGACTTTGAACAAATTCATCTATTTGTCTCACAAATCAGTATGATGCTAAGGGTGTCCTAATGTTTTCAAGCCTCTCGAGGACCAACTGTGTGTGCAGTGAATGTTCATTCCTCATCATGAGTAGGGATTGAGTAAACCAATGGTCACTTATGCCATCAAGCTAGCTTATCTATGAGCATCCATAGGTCTTGTCCAGACTTAGCGCTATTGCGTAAGGATACCTTATTTCTAGGTGGGTTTCATTCAACCCATTGTTGTAATGAGGATCACCCCATGGTTTTTGAAATACTAAGAATTCCAGGGATTCAAGCTCTTCACCCTTATTTTATTTAACTTTATTTGGGATACTTGCTTATTTTGAGAGGAAGCAAGGGATTTTGATTACTTTTTGGGATTCTTGCTTATTTAAGAGGAAGCAAGAAGATAATTTTTGGGATACTTGCTTGTTTAGAGAGAGAGCAAGGGATTTTTTTATTGCTTTTTGGGGTTCTTGCTCATTTTTAAGAAGCAAGAAGATAATTTTTGGAATACTTGCTCGTTTAGAGAGAGAGCAAGGGATTTTTCTTCTTTTTTTTTTTCAAAGGTGAAGGGGGAGCTTGTCCTTTTGCCAATTCATTAGCTTTCTAGACCATGCACATAATTTGGATAAGCAGGGGAAACCATTCACTCTTATGGCAATAGTAACTCATAGGTTAGTCTTTCCAAACTTCACAATGTTTTATTTATTATAAAGTGCATAGTCCAAGAGGAAACTTGATTGATTAGGAGCAACTTATAACATCCAAAGATTGTTTGATTTTCAATGAAGATTTACTCAAAACACTAGTGGTGACTGAGTAATTGAAAACACCTAGATTTTTTTTTATTTAGCAAGCAAAAGTATCATGCAAGATGTGGTAGTAACTTTCCTACAGAACTCTCAAGCTGATGCAAAATAAAGAAATGTCTTTTTAGGATCTTTTTGAAACAACATTGAGACTGAAAATTCTAGTGGAGAATAAAGTGAAAGTGATGCAAACATTGGAACTCTTTTATGAAACAAAAAGAAGCATAATCCCTTTTTATATATATATTATTTATATGAATATATTTTATACATATGTATATTTTAGATATAAAGCAACAACTTATTTAATAGGTAGTGTATTTGTTGCTTATTAAAGAGAAGTATTTATTCAATAGTAGTGATTTGCAGTTTAGATATACATTGCAAATCAGTTTGTTGCTTAAAATGGTGCATGAACTCTTCTTTAGAACGTGGATTTTTATATAATTTAAGCCTATGTCCATTAACTAGCAATTTTCTGGTTGAGTCATCAATAGGCTTGAGTTTTACTATACCATTTTTGAATATCTCTTCAATTTCATAGGGCCCAAGCCATCTTGTCCTTAACTTCCCCTAAAAATCATTGAAGCGAGAGTCAAATAGCAAAGCCTAGTCTCCTGGTTGAAACATTCTAGGTACAATGTGTTTATCATGCCATTTATTCCTTTGTTGTTGTGTTAATTCAGTTCTATGAAGTGCCTCGAGTCTCCTTTCATCAAGAATATTTAACTTCTCCAACCTAGCCCTTTGTGCTCGATCTAAGTTCATATCGAGTTGTACTATTGTGCGAAGAGTCTCAATCTCAAATTCGATGGGCATGATGGCTTGCTTACCATAAGTCATCTCATAAGGTGTTAAACCAATGGTAGTCTTCCAAGTTGTGTTATAGGCCCATACAACTTATTTCAATATTTCTACCCAATCTACTCTACTAGTGGCCATAGTTTTAGTTATTATCTTTTCAAGCTCTCGATTGGTTACTTCCACTTGTCCATTGGCTTGAGGATGATATGGTGAAGTTTTTCTATGTTTTATTTGATAGATTGTGGTGAAATGTTCTATTACTTTAGAGAGAAATTGAGTTCCTTGATCTGAGACTAGTTCTCTAGGTGCTCCAAAGTGTAACATAATGTGTGAATAGAGAAAATCAGCAACAGGTTTAGCTTGTGCTCGTGGCATAGCTTCTACCTCTACCCATTTTGTAACATAATCTGTGCACACAAGTATATGTTTATTATTTGCACTCGGAGGATCTATAGGTCCGAAAAAGTCAATTCCCCACTTCTCAAATGGCTCAAACATAACTTGAGGTACTAAGGGCATCTCCATTGTAGGGGTTGGTTTACTAGCCCTTTGGCATGCATCACATCTATCAACAAATTGGTGAACATCCTTATTTATAGTAGGCCAAAAGTATCCAGTTTGATATATTTTACTCGTTGTTCTTTGGGCTGCATAGTGACCTCCACAAGGTTCTTCATGTGTTGCCCTAATGATATCATACACATCTTCTTCATGCACACATCTCCTAACTACATGGTCTGGGCAAGACTTGAATAAAATCCCATTAATCCACATGTAAGGGGCACTCTGATGTACTAACCTTCTTCGCTCATAAGGTGTGAAATTTTGAGGCATCTTTCCAGTTACTAGATAATTTACTATATCAACATACCATGGAGTGAAAATAGAAAGAGCAAACAAATGCTCATCCAAAAAGCTATCAGGAACTAATTCATCATCATCAAGTATTTGCATACGAGATAGATGATCTGCAATGACATTGTCTTTGCCTACTTTATCTATGATTGTAACATTAAATTCTTGAAGCAAAAGAAGCCATCTAACCACCCTACCTCCTACTGTGGCTTTGTTCATTAAATACTTAATGGTAGAGTGATCAGTGTGAACAAATACTTCATACCCTGTTATGTAATGTTTAAATTTATTAATGGCATGAACTACAACCAAGAATTCCTTCTCAATGACTATATAATTTAGTTCAGCCCCATGTAAATTCTTACTTACATAATAGATAGCATAAGGTATTTTATTTTCTATTTGTTGAAGTATTGCTCCTATTGCATATGTAGAGGCATCACAATGGATATGAAAGGGTAAATTCTAGTTTGGCCCTCTTAAGATCGGAGCAGTAATCAATTTTCCTTTTATGATTTCAAAAGCTTCTTGACATGCTTTAGTCCATTCAAATTCACTATCTTTAGTTAAGATTTTAAGCATAGGAGAAGCAGTTTTGCTGAAATCCTTAATGAATCTTCGGTAGTACCCTGCATGCCCTAAAAAGCTTCTTACCTTTATCTGAGTTTTTGGAGGTTGAAGGGACTGAATAACTTGTATTTTTGCAGGATCTACCTTAACACCTTCTTCGGATATGAGATGTCCTAAAACAATACCCCTCCTCATCATCATGAAATATTTTTCATGACTTAGAGAAAGGTTTTTCTCTGCACATCTAGCTAGGACTTTTTGTAAACTTGCTAGTGTTTCTTCAAAGGTGTCACCATAGACTGTAAAGTCATCCATATAAACTTCTATGCATTCATTAATCATATTAGCAAAAATAGTGAGGACAACTCTTTGGAATGTAGCAGGTGCATTGCATAGTCCAAAAGGTAATACTCTATAAGCATAAGTTCCTATGGGACATGTAAAAGTGGTCTTCTCTTGATCTTCTTTAGCTATTGAGACCTGGTTGTATCCACTAAATCCATCCAAGAAACAAAAGTATTTCTTACCAGCTAGGGTGTCAAGGACTTGATCGATGAAGGGCAATGGGAAATAGTCCTTCTTTGTCACTTTATTTAGTTCCCTGTAGTCTACATAGATTCTCCATTTACCATTATTTTTAGGAACTATTACCAATGGTGAAACCCATTGACTATCAGAGATAGGGTATATAAATCTTGCATTTAAGAGCTTGACAATTTCTTCCTGAACTATATCTTTCATAGCTGGATTTAATCTCCTTTGAGGTTGTCTTACTGGGTGACAACCTTCTTGAATGAAAATACAGTGGGTACAAATACTCGGATGTATCCCTTTCATGTCCTCATAATTCCATGTGAATGTTATCCAATATTTTTTTAAGACTTCTATCAGTTGTGATTCCTGAATGTTTGTAAGTTCATTGCTTATATTTAAAGCTTTTCCAGATGTAATATCTATTTGTTTATAATTACTATCTATACTCATTATTTCATGCTTGAGAGTATTTAGTTGATAATTGTAAGGGGCCATCGGATGAGGGTAACTTGTGCTTGCTTCACTATTAGTCATGGTAACTTCATTAGCACCTTGTTCCTCATCAAGAAGTGAAGCTAAGGGCCCTTCAATTTCTCGTTGAAAACATTCTCCTAGCATATTGATTGATAAATTTTGTAGATCGTCTAAGTCTTCAGGAGAATCATACCACAATTGGTTTGAAAAATCATTGTCTTTTATTGATTTAGGAAATAAGCTAAGATTTTTAGTATACTTGCCATTTGAAATAGTCATATTCCCAGATCTACAACTAATATAAGCATCAACTATTGCAAGCCATGGTCTTCCCAATATCAAGGGGTGTCCCCCTAACTTTCTCTTTGGCTGTAAGACTATAAAGTCTATAGGGTATTCCCATGAGCTTATGAAAACTATAATATCTTCTAGTTTCCCTTCTGGTTTAATGGTAGATCTATCTGCAAGTTGAAGCACTATAGAGGTTGGTTGAATCATGTGTACCCCTAAATATTCTATTGTTTCCTTTGTGTCACAACCCACCCCATTGGACCTCTCTCATAGGTAAACTAATTGATTGAGGAAAATCAATTAGCATATGTCTAAGGGTCAAAGACCCTATTCACACCCACAACTCCTAGTTAGTGGATTTTGTGTGAAAACTAATTAGAAAGATTAGTGTTTATTCAAGATAATTCATTGGGTTAATTGAGGTTAATTAACTTAATTTAAGATAAATGAGTGCTCATAAAAATGTGTCCAAATTTAATTGGACCACAATAAGCACTAGTAATATTTAGAATATTATAATGGATAGTGGAGGATGATTAGGATCCTCACTTCCTATCCACAATATCGGATTGTCCAATTCTAATTGGACCAACCTAATTTAATGACTAATGCTCATAGTTGTGTTCAAATCTAATTGGACCACAAGGAGCATTATTCTAAGCAATTAATAAAGGGAAGACTTTCCTCACCTACCTTGACTGGTTTTATTATTAAAATAATAGGCATTAGGTGGGGGAAATTATCTATAAATAGAAGGCTCTTGTGAGGAGAAAGCAAGCATTCTAGGAAGCATTCTTGCAAGTGATTTCTGTGGGAAATCCTAACGCTTAGGGAGTATGCTCTCCACCCTTAGGTGGATCAGAAACCAAACAGCATTAGGAGATTACCAAACCTTAGTAATAGTCGCTCGATCAAGACATTTCTTGGAGTAGAAAGGAAGGACTTGATGAACTTTGGAAGAAAGAGAGAGAAGGAGATCACCATTTAGGAGGCTTACATGGAGGAGAAAGAGATCAGGTGATATCCCTCCTTGATTAAGCCTTATTTGCTACTAATTTTTAGCATAGAGTATATGATAGTATGTTAAGATTAGTTGGGGTTTCAACATGTGTTAGAGAAACCTCTTGTTCTTCTCATTAGGGTTTATGAAGAGATTTTAGAGATATACTATTACTAAAGATGGTTGTGTGAAAATTGATGAGTGCATGGTAGACATGATAGATTATTTGATCTATATGTTTAAAGTTATGATCTATGATCTATGAACTGTGATATGTGATCTATGATCTGTGATCTGTGATTTGTGATCTGTGATCTATTTGGTTAAATGGTTGGGTTATGTAGATATTAAAGCCCTCTAGTAATATGGCTAGGTAGCCCTGAAAATTTAGGGAATGTTTTATTTTTAGTGGCTTGAGCAATCTATGATTTAAATGTTGATTTAAATATTGTAGGCAAAAGGAATTATGATCGTAAGGGAATGCGTAAGTATAGAGTTAAATATACTTTAGCATGAAGACTAAAAGATATTATGTTAAGGGAAATACACCTTTTACCAAAGGTGATATTATGGAATATTGTGACAAAGTAATAAATAAAAGGTGGTATTGTATGGAATATTGTGTGGAATAAATATAACGATGGGTCCAAAGAAATTAGTTTTAAATATTGGGCTAGGATAAATGCACCCAAAGAAACTAATATAGCGAAATAAAATCAAATATGGGGAAAGCACCCCTATTTAAATGTCCACTTGGTAGACATAATAATTAAAAGGGTCAAAAGCTAATTGATCGAAAATGAATATCTTGGATTTAATGAAATTAAATTGGGTCAAGATATGTGAGCATAAAAATATTTGATTTAAAATACTCTTGGAAGGAGTATAAGCCATTAGAGTTAAATACCATAAATATTATTGAAAAGAGTATTAGGTGATTTGAAGCAAATCTAATTAAATGAAATATATATTCTTGAAAAAAAGTATATGAGATAGGGTTTAAATCTAAAGATATTATATATACTTGGGAAAAGAATATTAGAAATTGGATCTAATTCCGATTAAATGATATTTGTACTTTTGGAAAAAGGAATGTTAGAGATTTGATTTAATCTCATTAAATGGTATTTGAAATAGTTGGACCCCGAGAATTGATTGAGAGAAATCTAGGAAGAATCCTAGAAGAGTGATTTGGTCAACCATAGGGGAAAATCAAATAACTAAGAAATTGAGCTATTTAATGCTATTGAATTATTTGAGGTGGTCTATTAAAGAAGACTTTAATGAAATTGAGTTATATGAGAAAGCTTTAAATATTTAAAGACCATGTTATGGCCAATTGTAGAATATTATAATGTAAATCATAAGAAGAGACATAACTATAGTCTTTGGAAGAGTTAACTATACTTCAAGAGAATTAGATATGCTTTAACTCAGAGGTTAAAAGATATTGTTTGAAGTAAGTTTGGGAATACGTTGTGAGTTACCATATGAGAAAGAAATATGGAGTAGTCTCTATGAAATATTGGTTGTATCTTTACAAATATAGTAAACCTAATCATCACTAGACCTTTGATTAGGGGTTAATAGTTAAAAGAACTATAAAGTAGACATCGAAAAGATGTCAAGAACCTTTATCATAAATATGAAATGGTTCTCTTGTTTAAATGCTATTTTTGGGTAGTCGGATCTAGTACATGATAAGCATTCTTCTAATCGAGGGAAGATTGGAATGGGGTTTCGTTCTTCAGAGAATTTATGGGGATTCTCTCATAGCCTTTGGTGAATGTATGGGATAATATAGATTCAAAGGCATATCTTCTGGGTAGAATGATATGGGATGAAATGATGAAAGGGAAGCTTCAAGTTTCATTCTTAGGAAAGTATGGGATTTCCTACCTTTGGGTTGCGGAATATTTGCAAGTTACATATCGATTTATGTACTATGCTTAGCTACATTCATTGGAGTATTGTCACATGACATTGCCCGATTAAAAGTAACTATTGTGTAGGTAGGAAAACATTATGGTTTCCACTCCTGAGGAAGGTGTGAGATTTCCTCCAATGATCTGCAAACTGGGAATTCATTTAACAAGAAGAATGATTGCATATAACCAAAGAGATTATGGGATCTCTTCAAATATCATAAAACCTTTGTACTATAACTTCAAGATAGTTGAAGGTTATGCTAATAAAGGTGATATAGAATGCATGTGCGATTCATTCTTATGAGGCCTGTGAAGGTTCCTCTAATATGTATATGTGTCCAAGGAACATATTCTTGTATGTTTCGATTTATAACGATGTGGAAGTGTTCCACATAAAGGAATTTATGGACGGTTGGAAAAAGGATCTATAGGATCCTTAGTATTATTGTAAATTGAGAATAACAATTTAATGAAATAAAAGCAAGAGCGCATATTTTACGGTTGGGTGGTTTCCCTTCGAGGTTTTTCCCAGGATAAACAATTGTGTTATGGATCTATTTGTGGAATGGTGATTCTTGTTATTAGATTTAGAAATGCATGTCTTAACTATACTTCTATGTTTTACTTGCAAAAGGAATTAGTGATGCATGGTTTATTTAATAAGCAATGTTCCTTTGGTAAGAATGGTTTTGATAGGATGCTAGAAGTAATTGATAATGTACTTCCTTGTCCATGGCGTGAATACAAATATGTAATATACTACATAAGTGGATAAAATGATCATGGTATTTTGTAGGTAAATAAAGTATGAAATCATGGAGTATGTTACATTGAGCTTATGAATCATTGCATTAGAATTAACTGATGTTGCATTTCCTTCCTCATGGAATTGAATACATTATGTCATGTGATGCATAATAGATTAAAATTATTATGTTCTCATGTGATCAAATGAATGAGTTGTGTAGCATTGAAAGTGATTCTTAGACACATGATTCACTACACTAACTGAATGTGACTTCCATTGAGATAACTAAATACTAAGACTAAGGTCATGAATTAAGAAATATGATCATCTAGTCATTAATGGAATAGTCAATATCTGGAAGAATGCAAGATATGAGGATTAGGAACTCTACACTTGAAATAGAAGTGATTAGAAAAAAAAATCATAGTAGAGTTTGGTGGTGAAATGAGGGTTATTACAGTTGGTATCAGAGCCAGGTTAGCTAATAGATTCTAAATGTTAGATCTAGGCTAACAAAGGTTTTGGGCACTATTAAAACTTCCATATTGTAAGTTTATAAAACTTATAGATGAACTCTTAGCCAATAAATGATTGGTAAAAAAATAGAGTTTAATGTTAGCTTTAAATAGCTAATTGATTGGAACTAATGTTGATTTAGCCCTTGGAAAGAAGTTGGTAGCTCTATATTAGCAAATAAGCAACATGCTACTAATATTTTTTATAATCCTTTGGGTGCTAAGGGTGTTAATTTAATGTATGAGGTATAAGGCAATAGATTATGTTCAGATATTTACTCATAATCTTCGGGTACTTTATAATGATTGCGATTGAGAGACTTTATATCGACCTTGGATAAATATGCTTTATCAACCTTGGAGAATGTAAAATATTTAATCATGGTGGTTTGGTCTAGGTAGGCTCCTTTTCAAGCCTCAATAGCTTTTTAAGTGGTCAAATACTTGGCGTCAACACCATCGACGGTGCCCCACAACCACGACCACCATGAGGTGGTTATCTACTTCATAGCACGTTGGTGCTTATAAATATTTCTTCCCCCATGATGAAATCAATGTGGGACATAGGGAATGATATTGTCTTGTAATAATAGTTGCCTCGACCATGTGAGAATCAAATTGGGCCTACTCGAGTCCTATTTTAATCTCGATTGTGAGATAACTCTTCGATCTCTATTAAGAGGTGAAACCTTGAGCTAATGATTTAATGTCCCTTGTTAAAAGTGGCTATTTGGTCCTCTCTTTATTTTTGTTAGATGAAGGAATGGATCATTGTCAACCCAGAATTGGTTGACCTGCGATGATTCCTATTAAATGTAATCAGTAGGTTATTTAGTAAATCATGTGCTAGATTTTATGGTTACATCTAGATACAAAAACCATTGTGTGGGAAAAATTCTATGAGCCCTGGATTCTCCTATGAGTCGATCCTATCATAATCTAGGTATGCTAATGTTCTCTGCACTGTGTCTACAGAGAAATTATAACCAGCGATCAAGCCAGGCATTGAAAGTTTTATCTCTGAGTAACATATGGGGTTTCAAATTTTATTTTGGTGATTCTAACCCTTGGGAGATAAACGTTTTGTGGATAGAACAAACTCAAAATGACATCGTCCTTAGTGTTTATCTAGATATGATAGTTAAACATACCACATATCTTATTTAAGTTTGATGTTAAGGACTGCAGATGTCGTTAAAGGTGTATAGGATCAACCCTTGAGTGAGCTCCTGAATGTTGCCAATTATTTTCTAGGTCAAAGTTCAAATCTGACCAAATGATCCATAGATAATATCCAAGATTTACTTTAACATACTTGTTTTATAATGATATGATATAGGATTTTTCGATATGAACCTATCCACATCCCTTGATGCATTGGAGGATTTTGATCAAAAGCGTACGAAATCTTGGGATATCGTAAACCCTGATGCATTGTGATAAAGCCAATATTTCTAGGATAGTGGATGATGCTTTGTGGTTTCTTGAAAACCCTCTACCTTAGTTACCAGACAAGAGAGCACCATTATAGGGTTTAGAACCTTCTTGCCATTCAAACTTATTTGATGGGACCATGCATTGGGTATGGAATCATTGTGAGGATGAAGGACATCTGCGTAAACCCCATGGTGATAACCTATTCTAGATACAGTTAAATGAATGTAGGATCGATTTCCCAAGCGTGTTGAATAAGCTATGATTAATGTCATGTTTTCAACTGACGTATGGATATACACTATGTTTCATCGTATAGAAAGGGAAAAATCGTAGGACTCTTCTAGGGTAAATATAAGGTTCAAAGTTGCATTAGCTCAACTGGTTAAATTCCTCAACATTTTAAGGAGAAGACTCAAGTTCTTATCTTGCCAAATGATACATGGATAATAGTAAAGCCTTACCTTGTTGTAATAACATTGGGTGGTTATGGAGTAATATTGTAGGATCCATGGTAAATAGCCTGAATATTGTCACCTGGGATTGATGTGGTCCCTGTGCTCATCAAAGATGCGGTTCAGATGGATTTCCAAGGAGAACTCTACGATCCCTTTAGGAAAACATTCAACACCCAAGAATTGGATACCTTCAAGTAAATGAGCTTAACGATCCCGTAACAAGCAAATTTGCTTTATCGGTTAGTGCATAATGGTTGAAGACTTTCACTCAAGACTAGTTGTCATCAAAGATACTTGTCCTCAGTGATTTCATGATCGGGGTGCACCAGATCGTATGCAAAATCAAGAACCATAGGAAGACTTAAAAAAATAAAAAATAAAACTTCTCTCCCACATCCTTGACATGGCAGACGTACATCACCATAAAATGGATAATGTATCCTCTTACACTCGACCATCTCTCGATGATCGAGCACAATGTCGAGAAAGGATCGCATAAGTTGATGCAAGGTGTAATGCATTGTTTATCCACGTGATCTGCATGATGATAATAGATTAATGTTGGCCATGTGTTAATTATATTTCTCTGACTATTTGTCTAAATAGTGACACATCTGGGATTGACCCTCTTGCTTTCTAATTTGATTTGACTGATGAGTACCCTGAGGGTGTTAGGTGCAAGAATCCTCAAACAAACCAGAACCAGCGAAGCACCATCGAATGAACTCTCACTTGCATCGGGACATTTGGCATATCGAGGTTGATTGAGATAATCAGGTAATTTTTGCTAATGTTTTATATTTATGAGATAGTTTAATATAAGGTAACCATGGTACGCCATAGGGAGTTGGGACCTTATAAGTTAAATTCAAATCCAATTTAATGTGATAAAGTCTAGGGACACATTTTACGATTGGAATTTTGGGTCCCACAAAATATTTGTCTATCTCCATGAATATTATTATAATTGCCTCATGAAACGGTGGACGTCAAAAGCATGGCAATGTCATTGTATCTTAAATACAAGAAGACACCCTTATGAAGGTGTCCACCATGTAAGATATCAATTAACTAGTCTGAATGGTCGATAGTGGACATAGAACCCCTAGCTAACATTTGTAAGTCACACCATAGAGGGTTACATGGCCTTGAGAAAGAGGATATGCACATATCATTGAATGTTGATCCTTTTTCATGCCCAAGTATATTTAGTATTTAGTGTCAGTGGACTAAAAGTTTAATATAGTCATATTATTTAGTCAATGGTCAAATATCAAATATAATATTGAAATACTTTGATTTTCGATGATCATTTGACCATTGGGTTACTATATTAATTCCTATCAAAGGACAATTGGCTCATGAGTTAATGATCATTGATATAAAACACCCGAATTGGAATTTGCTCCACTTAATACCCTTACTTATTGGTTAATGGAAAATAAGTTAAATATGGTATTAAATTATTGATTTAAGGTATTGCTTAGTGGGAGACCAAATTAAAGAGGGTGTTCAATTAACGAAGATGTTAATTGAATCATTTGAAATATCCAATTAAATAGGGTATCAATTGGATCAGTTATATTTAAGAGGATGAATTATTGACCTTCAATTAAAGAAGATTTAATTATAATTGAATGTTAGTTTTAATGATGGAAGACTATAATATAGCCTTTGGAAAGATACAAATGATGAATATAGTTTGTATCAACTTTGGAAATAGAATAAACATTAAATGTGTTTATTTTTATTTTTTGATAATTATGTGTTTGTATTTATAGCGGGTTTTAACAAGGATCCCAAAACCTGATTACATAAGCAATGGGCCTAGGGCATCAATCCCTTGAAACTGAACACCAAAGCAGAAATCCCGCCAGCGATAACAGTAAGCATGAAACAATCCCTCTCGGCGGGAAACAAAAAAATAAGAAAAAAAGTAGTTTTGGAGATCCCGCTCAGTGGGGAGTAGCCAAAAACCACCATCGAGAAGATCCCGCCCAGCAAGAAGCAAAGAAAAACCGTTACAATAAAATCCTGCCTCGCGGGAAGCAGTCAAAACCACCACAAACAGTCCCGCCTAGCGGAAGGCAACAGGGAAATCCCGCCATCCGGGAAACCAACAGAAAAGAAAGGATCCCGCCTCGCGGGAAAACCGGCGGATTTGGCGGATCCCACCCTATGGATAAACCATCCCGCCCACCGGGAAAACATTCAGTTCAGCGAGAGCCATTCTGTAGGAAGCCGACAGCTAGCACAGAGAGGATCCAGTCCATTAGGAAGTGACTAGAGAGTTGCACCACAAGGAACCCGCCCGGGAAAATAGAAGAGGATCCCAGCAGCAGGGACCAAGAATCCCGTCCAAGCACAGAGCCTGTCGAGGATTCACAAGAAAAAGGGGGAAGCTGTCCAAACCCTAAACCGTCACCTCCACCGCACTGAGAAACGCAGGGGACTAGATCCACGCGAATCACCTACAAAAAACCCCAGGGGGAAGCCTGAGGGAAAAAGGGAAGGGATCCCCAACCAAACAGGGATCCCTGGGAAGCACCAGTCCGAAAAAACAACCAAGGAAACCCTAGCCGGACGGGAGGGGCGCAGATAGTGGAGAAGGATCTCCCCCCAGGAGATCATCTGCAAACAACCACTCCCCGGGAGGGATGACCTGGGTTGAGCCAGGGACTGGGCAGAAACCAGGAGCCATGGGAGGGGGAGCAGGGGAGGGACCAGAGCCCTCCCCTCTCAACCCTATCAGGGTGAGGTCTCGTACAAGCTTCAATAAATTCAATATTAAATGTGTTTATTAATGGAGGTTGAATCTATTAATTTCCAATTGGTTAATGTGACAATGTAAGTCTAAATGGTGTATCTCATATTTATATTTTGTCCCACATTAAATATATATAGAAAAAATATATTATATATGCATGTACCCTTGGAAATAGTATTAGAATAGACTCAATCTATTCCAAAAAATTAATGAGGTTGGATCTCTCCAATGGTAGAGTTAGATACAATTTGATCTCATTATAAGATAGAGGGATTAACACAATTTATGGAGTCCTTAATTTGTTAGTTACTATGTGGATTGAGACTTGATATATTTATTTAATAAGCAATGTTCCTTTGGTAAGAATAGTTTTGATAGGATGCTATAAGTTATTGATAATGTACTTCCTTGTCCATGGTGTGCATACAAATATGTAATATACTACATAAGTGGATAAAATGATCATGGTATTTTGTAGGTAAATAAATTATGAAATCCTGGAGTATGTTACATTGAGCTTATGAATCATTGCATTAGAATTAACTGATGTTACATTTCCTTCCTCATGGAATTAAATACATTATGTCATGTGATGCACAATAGATTAAACTGATTATGTTCTCATGTGATCAAATGAATGAGTTGTGTAGCATTGAAAGTGATTCTTAGACACATGATTTACTATACTAACTAAATGTGACTTTCACTGAGATAACTAAATACTAAGAATAAGGTCATGAATTACGAAATATGATCATATAGTCATTAATGGAATAGTCAATATCTGGAAGAATACAAGATATGAGGATTAGGAACTCTACACTTGAAATAGAAGTGATTAGAAAAAAATTCATAGTTGAGTTTTGTGGTGAAATGAGGGTTAATTACAATTTGTCATGACATTTATGGCAATCCCTAAGTCTACTAAGACATTATACAAGGTTGTCCTACCAATGTGAACTATGAGTATAGGTACTCCAGCGTTTGTATATTTTGGTAACACTTTCTCACCAGTCATGATATCAGAGAGTTGCCCAATAACTTGAATAGTTCTAGTCTCATTTCTCTTTTGCCTTTGTAAATTTGTTATACTTTTTACCAATTTGGAATATATAGGAATATATTTAATAGCTTGTAAAAGAGGAATCCTAATAGAGACATTTTCCAATTCTTGAAGAAAATCGAAAGCTGGTTTAGATGGTTCTTTTGGTATAGCCAGTCTTTCAAGAAATGAAGCTCTTATTTATTTTTGAGAAATTTGAACCTCTTTCTATTGGTCCAACACTTCTTCTGGGGGACTTTCTGTTGCTTCCTCACATTTATCATCTTGTCCTTTTTTTTTGATTAAGTTTTTGGTGGGTTCTTTAAGTTTTGTGAGGGTTTCTCTATGATCATCCAATACTTTTCTAGATCTTAATTGAATTTGTTGACAAGGCATTATAGATATTGAACATGTGTCATTTGTTTCATAGACATATTGAGTATTTTATTATTATTGGGATTAGGTACAGGTTGAGCTGATAAAGGCGACTATTTAGGATTATTATTGTTTGGGGGTGGAAGGAGTCTATTTTGAGGTTGGTTTTGAGGTACTTGCCCCCTAAATTGATTTTGAAAATTTTGTTATTGGGGCTGTCCTTAAGACCAGCTAGGTCATGTCTGATTGTATTGGCCATTCCAACTAGATGCATTTTTTATTTTGGCCTGCCATCCATGGAGGTTAATTTCCATACGAATTAGGTATGAATTGTGCCCAAGGAGGCATATTCTAATATTTATTATACTTATTCTAATTTGACCAACTTGGAGTATTTGACCAATAATTGGGTCTTTGTTGGTTGGAATAGTTAGAGTTTGACCAATTGGGTGGACCATTAAATAGACCATTCATTCTTTGAGATATAAAGTAGACATATTCTACCTCTTTGACCTCAAGCTCTTTGATAGTTGAGATATATTTACAATTTTTGATATTATGGTTTTTGTCATAGATCTTGCAGTAGGTAGAAATATTAGAAATATTTGTAACATTCAAAGGACATTTCCTTAGATTATGTTTCTTTATGTATCTATGGAAATATATCTCTTCAATATTTTGGTCCTTTGGTTTCTTATCCATGAGGTCGAGGGATGATGTCAATATGCTTAATAAATCAGTTTTGAGATTTTCTAGCATATTACCAATTTTAGCTCATGTTACTCCTCCTTCTGGTAATGGGTATTTATTACTTCTTAATGGTTTATTCCTTGAGTAATTTTTACAAATATTTATGATCTCTCTTAATACCATATGATGGATATCTTCTTTCACCATAAGGTTTAGTATGTCCAAGACATATTCCTTAAGCCCTTTTAGAAAAAGTTCTTTTTGAACTTCCTCATCCAACTTGATATTTACCCTAGATCCCACAAACCGAAATCTCTCGATATAGTACTCAAGGGATTCATCATATTTTTTATTCATACAAAATAATTATGCTTTCTTATCTTGAACCCTACAATAGTCTTGGTATCTTTCAAGGAATATATATTTTAATCCTTTTTCTCCATCCCATCGGTTACAAATGTTTTCCCCTAGATCCATGAACCATCTTAAGGCTGCATCCTTAAGTGTAGAAGGGAATAGTCTTAGCTTTTTCTCATCCGTGGTGTAAAAGTAAGCCTGGAACACCACTTTAAATTAAAAAATGGAAGCATCAAGATCTTCATGTGGTTTCCCATGGAAAGTAGGCAAAAAAACAATAGAGACTGATTTCGGTTCTCTTGTTAGCCTATCTTCAAGAGAAGGGATTAGAAAGGCAAAAGTCTTTATCTATCCACCCCCCCTTTGGTTTTCTACTCCCCCCCGATCTATTGTTCCTTGAATTGGGTTTCTATTTACTTCCCCTTATTCACTAGCCTGATCAACCATGATAGAATTAAGAAACTCAAGAATTTGACCAGGTATAGGATCGATAAATATAGATGAGGGGTTGATATGATTGTTAAACTCTAGTTCAAGTAGCAGATATATTCTGGGATCTTGTTCTAGATTTTCAATTTGTTTGGGTGATGTAGAATCTAAAGATGTAGTTTTTAACTCAAAAGTTTTAGTTTTCTTACTATGGTTTTATTGGTAGTCTACTTCTGGTTTACTAATTTTAATGAATCTACCCTGAGTCTCTAGGTCTGAACATGAAACTTTGAAATAAATTTTAGTAATACTTGAAAAAATTGTAGATATCGTTGATTGGTTTGAGTTGTTCAGGAGTCATATAATTCTCTTCGTTAAACCCAAAGTATTTTGTTACTAGAGTAATCAATTGGACAATAAAAAACTATTTGAGAATTGGATTAGGGAATTTTGCTCAATCAGTAATTTTTGAGGCCAATGGATGTAGATTATTTACTATTTTCTACCATCTAGTAACTTTTACTTCTCTCTCTCTATATATATATATCTATATCTATATATATATATATATATATATATATATTTGGTTTTGTTTTTTGTTCTATTTTTTTTCTAAACAAGTCCTACTGAACTGAAACTAAATGGATTGGCCAACTAATTTCAACATAATAAGAAAAATTAAAGTGTTTCTTGTTATTATTTTACCTCTAAGAAATGTTTTCATTGTGACTGTGTCACTAAGTCACACCTACTTCTTGTACTACCTTGTATTTCTACAGGCCAAAGTCTTAGATTTAAACTAGCAACAACCACACTATGCAGGAAAATAAATTGCTTGAAAAATAAATTACTAAAAAGGAAATTGCTAAAAAAGTAAAGTCAAGTTTTGTTATTATTGTTTTACTTCTAAGGGATGTTTTCACTATGGCTGTGTCACTTAGTCACAACTACTTTCTATACTAACCTATGTTTCTACAGGCCAAAACATTAGATTTTAAACTAGAAAGAACGACACTTGTGCAAGAAAATAAATTGCTGAAAAGTAAATACTTTAAAAATAAATACTGGAAAATAAATGACTAAATTCTAGAAAAACAATTAAAACTAATTTTAAGAAAAATGGAACCTGGTCAACCTAAGGTGGAGGATGCTTGTTGTGTGTGTGCATTTATCACTTCTTGCACCACCCTCCACATGCAGCTCTATACATACGTTGATCACTACTTGCACCGCCCTCCACACATAGGCTTACACATACATTGATCACTACTTGCACCACCCTCCACATGTAGGTAAGCTTCATTCCTTACGTGGACCAAAAACTTGTAGATTAATGTAATGGCACTGCTCTCCTTGGAAACGATGCCAAAAATATCTAGCTTGAATAGCTAATAATTTAATTATCAATCCAGATCAATACAATTTAAAGAATAGACAATCCCATATAGAGTATTCCATAACATTTAACTAGCTTACTTGATTCAATTCCTTAAGACCAGGTTAAAAATTTTAAATGCGATTATTTTTAATTATAAAATTGATATAATAAATACAAAATTAACCTAATGAATGAATGTGTGTGGATCCACATGCATCTAATAATGTTCTAACTATCTTACTTTTAAAATAAATGTTGCAAATTAAATTTATATTATTTCTACATTATACTAATCTAATTCTAATCTATTGCAGGAGCAGGAGAACAAGGATTGGTCTTTTAGAAGTAGGTTTTGCCTTCGAAAAGGTCGATATATTTCTCTTCTCCTCTACACTATTTTACTTTAGTAACTATTTATTTCATTTAATCTATTCTAACTATTAACTATTCATTGATTGTAGGAAAAGTAAAGATATTACAGAAAGGAATAAATCATTACAAAAAACAAAATAATATTGCAAGTCATGGAAGAAAAATAATACTATTTTATTGCTGGAATTCGAACGTGTACATTGTTGGAGATTACAACTACGGAGTGACTTCTTCAACTTGTATTACAGAATGTCATTTGGAGGAAAGGAAGGACCAAGAGGAAGGACCTTTTCAATGGTATCCTTATTGTAATTTATACAATAATATTCAAGGAAGTATTTTCCATAACATACTCTATTTTCTCTAGCTAATTAAAATCTAAATCCTAACCTTCAATCCTAACTATGTACTAACAATTTACTAGACAAATATAATTTTGTAACAAGATGTTACTTTGACTAATCAACACAAATACACATAGTAATGACTTATTCTAAACAAATATGAATTTAAAAAAAATACAACTTAGACTAATCATTGTGAGGCCAAGTGGCATCTACTTAACAACTTTCTTAATATAAGAAACAACATAAATAATATTGTGTCCTATTCTCAAGAAAATAGAATATTAGTTGGTAGAAATAAATCAATAGTTTGGATCCTTTCCAAATTTTAATAAAAAATTACAACTTTATCAAATAAATAGAATATACCAAATATTCTACTACCCATGCTGACAATCAAATGAATGATTGTGTAAGATGTGCTCATGTTGGATATGATGTGGAACTAAAGCTTGGTCAACTTTAACTCTAGATTTCTGTAGCACTCCTTTATGTAGATGCTTCAGTAACACTTCATCCACAATTCTTGTGAGTGTGTCATGTGTCCAACCAATCTTCACACGCCTATGTTCTGGTTCAGCATCCACGGACTTTCATCCAACTTCAACATATTTACCTAACAAAGTAACTTACACAAAATTCATGTAAAATATACGTATTAAGAAAATTTATAATCATTAATATAATTAATGCATAAATGACAATATTTTTTTTTGAAAAAATTGAAAAAATTGAATTAAAACAACGGGCATATACAAGAGGGAGCCAGAACATCCCTAACATGAACCCAAAGACAAAAAAACTCAGCAAAGAGCGAGAGGGGAGAACAACCCAACCCAAAGCACAAAAAGAAGGTAAGGCACGAAATCGTGACATGTCACGAAATCGCGGCAGTCAAGCCGACCGAGGCCATAACCGCGCCACAGGTCACGAAATCACGACGTGTCGCGAAAACGCGACGGTCGAAGCCAGCAGCCCCCAACCACAAAAGATGTCGCGATATCGCGACGAAAACCTTACAGAGCAGACAGTCCATAAAATTGTCACGAAATCACGACACAAAATCCAATAGCCACCATTGCGCCAGAAGTGTCACGATTTCGTGACATGTCACGATTTCGCGACATGTCACGAAATCGCGACAACCAAATCCAGCTGCCCCCAACCACAAAAGATGTTGCGATATCGCGACGAAAACATCTCAAAGTATTCAGTCCTCATAATTGTCACGATATCATGACGCATCCTCCAATTGTCACCTGTATGCCAAAAGTGTCACGATTTGGCAACATGTCACGATTTCGCGACGTCGCAAAATCGCGACAACCAAAGCCAACAACCACCGACCACAAAAAAAGTCGCGATATCGCGACAAAAACCTCACAAAGCGGTCAGCCCTCAGAATTGTCGTGATATCACGACGCATTTGCCACTTGCCACCATTGGGCCATAAGTGTCGCGAAATCGTGACAAAAAGACCTTTCTGCATCAAAACATCCCAAGTGTCGCGAAAACAAGACAGGTTGACCACATGATGACCAGTCTTCAAAAAAGTCTCAAAATCACTATTGTTGTCCTCTGTGATGCCCCTGCAGCCAAAATGACGTGAAAATGTAGCAATTTCGAGCCAAAGGTCCCAGTGACATAACATATCACAAAAAATAGACATCTTCCAACCGTTAGTTGCAACCACAAAACCAGTCGCGATATCGCGACAACAACTAGCCAAAGAGCGCATCAGCTCGAGATGTCGCGATATCGCGACAGGAAGTCTCCAAAGGCTGTGGCGACGAAACCTGTTGCGATATCGCGATAGGTTGCCACCAAGGGTCGTGACATCACAAAAGGTCGCAAAAATGCGACGAAAAACTCCCTTAACACATAAGTGTCTCATTTTCTCAAAAAGTTAGCAAGCCCTTGTCGAATCATCGGATCTTCCACAGGCATATTACTGTGTAGCTGAACTCCAACCTCCTTCTCTGCACCCATCTTGGCGAGGAAATCAGCCATCGAATTTGAGTCACGATTCACATGGATAGGGATCACATCCTCTAATTCCCTCCAAAGGACTTTGATTTGAGAGACTAAGATCTGAATCTTCCACGCTTTCAGAACAAAATTTCTCAAACAATCAAGCGCACCAACCAGAATTTGAGAATCGGTCTCCAAGATAATCTTTCTATATCCCTGAGTGACAGCCCAGAAGGAAGCAACTTTGATGGCAAAAGCTTCGGCTTCATTATTGGTGGCTCTTCCCAGGCCCTGCAACTCCCAGTAAAGCACAGTTCCAGTGTGATCACGGCACACAACACCGATTCTAGCATTTCTTGAATTTCCCTTTGTAGCTCCGTCCATGTTAATTTTAATCCAGCCAACCGGAGGGGGTTTCCAACTAGCCACTTTTTCTCTACCTTGAGCCACAACTCTCTCTTCTTGAGGATCCAGCTCACCCATAATATCTTTTGAAGCATGTAATGCAACCGTCTCAGTGACTTTGCTCCAGATAACTTGCCAAACACCATCAAGGGAGGAGAAGGTCTCTCGGAAGAGACGGGCGTTTCTTTCCAACCACACTTGCCACCAGATGAAGAGAAGACCAAGCTCCCACCCCAAACAGAGGGCTTTTGATTTAAATCTAGATTTCTTCCATCTTTGCCAAATATTATTTCGAGTCAGAGCACCATTACTCTTAAGTTTGAAATGAGAAAACCAACGATGCCAAATCTGACCTGTGAAAGAACACTCAAACATTAAATGGTCAGCAGTCTCTTCATGCTTAAGACACAAAATACACTGAGAAGGACCATTAATTCCTCTAATTTTGAGATTATCATAGGTGAGAATGCCATTATGCATAAGCTGCCAGGAAAAGAAGTTCACTTTCGGCCAGCACTTGGAATGCCAGATTTTCTTCCAGTCTTGAACCGAAAAAAAATGTGGAGGAGGTTCTGGGAGAATCTGATCATAACCATCCTTCACAGAATAAACTCCAAGATTCCCATGACCCCAAGCTAATTCATCCTCTTTTTCTCTGCCCGTGAGAAATCTAGCAGTCAAGATGGTGGAGAGAATGGTTGCCAGCTCCGGAGGGATAGTGACAGGCCACTCCTCAAGACGCTTAAATTTCTTGAATTTGAACTCCCCCAATTGACTAGTGAGGAGATAGTTCTCAATAGTAACCCAACCCTTGGATTCTATGGTAGTTTTAATTGGAAGCAGCTCAGGATGCTCAGCAATGATGGGTGGAAACTGGTCCCAAGAGTCGATCCGAGGCGAGCTTTGTCCCCTCTCCCCACTTTCCAGAACAATTGGTCTTTAATAATTTGAGAACCCAACTTAAGAGCTTGCCAAACTAGGGAACCGTTGCCATCCAGAGGGAAACGGCTAACTTCAGAGGGATGGACTCTACCCAAATATTTGCTGGTCAAGATTCTACTGAATAAAGAAGATGGCTGAGAGATCCATCTCCAATACAATTTACCCACTAAGGCTCTGTTGTTGAGTTTAGAGCTTCTCAGACCCAGTCCTCCTTTTTCTTTAGGCTGAGTGACTTTATTCCAGCCAACCAAGGCCCATTTCCTACCACCTTTTGCTCCTTCCCATAAGAATCGTCTAGCCAGTTTGTCCAACTCTTTCCAAATAGAAAGTGGGGCAGCCAAGATTGAAAATTTATAGATAGGCATGGCCTGAATTACTGATTGTAAGAAAGTTAAACGACCACCGTAGCTTAACCATTTGTGAGACCAATGGTTCATTCTATCTTTGATGCCATCCAAAAGATCTTTCCAAATATCCTTTTTCAATTTCTTGTAGTGCAAAGGAACTCCCAAGTAGACTATAGGAAGAGAAGCTCTAGTGAAACACAAAATCTCTAAAATTCTGTCCTGCAACCTTTGGTTGAGGTTGAAAAAGACCACTTTAGATTTTTTGTCATTAATAACTTGATTAGAGGCCCTAAGGTAAACAGAAAGAGAGTCTCTGATTCCCCTGGCTTCCCTGAGACTAGCCACTCCAACCAAGCCAGTGTCATCCACAAATTGTAAATGAGTCAAGACTTCTTCACCAACCTTGATACCTGATATCATGCCTTGAAGTCTTCTTCGCACGAAGAGCCGACCTAATCCCTCAGCTAAGATAAGGAATATATAAGGCGAGCAAGGGTCCCCTTGTCGGAGACCACGAGAGGCTCCAAAGGGGGGGAGGGAATCCCCTTGATGAGAACCGAGTAAGAAGGCATGGAAACACAACTCATAATCCAGTCTATCCATTCCTGGGAAAATCCAAAGGCAGCCAGCATCCTTGACAAGAAACCCCATTCCACTCGATCATAAGCCTTAGACATGTCCAGTTTGATGAACATTACTTTGTTACCAGAAGTTTGCATTGAGTGAATAGCCTCCTGAGCAAGAACCACTCCATCCAAAATCTGTCTACCCTCAACAAAACCCCCCCGTTCTGAGGAAATGATGTTGTGGAGGAGAGGTTTAAGACGTTCAACTATAATTTTTGTGATAATTTTATAAATCACATTGCATAAGGCAATGGGCCTGAAGTCGGAAATGTGAACTCCTTCCTTCCCATTTGGAATTAACGTGATGAAGGTGTGATTTAGAGCCTTGAGCATTCTCTTATTAGATCCGGATTCCTCGATAACTGACCAAAACATCTTCCTCCAAGATATCCCGTAAGGCTTGAAAAAAATCAATAGGAAAACCATCTGGACCTGGAGATTTGCCTGTGCTCATTCCAAAGACCACATTTTTCAATTCATCCCGGTCAATAGGTCTGAGGAGAGCCTGATTTTCAGCTGGAGTGATAATAGAGGGAATAACAGCAAGAACTTCATTTTGAGCCCCCACATCTTGGTCCCTATTTTCTGCAAAAATCTTGGAGAAGTAATCCACTGAATGGGAGTGCATGCCTGGAAGAGTATCAAAGGAGTGCCCATTTTCATCTTTTAAAACTGCCATATTATTCATCTGTCTTCTAGCACATGCTGAACGATGAAAAAAATTAGTGTTTCTGTCTCCTTCCAATAGCCAAGAATTTCTAGACCGCTGCCTCCAGAAAATTTCCTCTTGGTTATCAATGGCCTCTACAGCTTTACGCAAGTCATCATCTTCAGTTTTGAGCTGTTCATAAATTAAACCTTCCCTAAATTGTTTATGCACCTCCTCCCAACGGGCCAACAAGGGAGCTCTTTGCAGCTAGAAATCTGATTTATTGGCATGCCTCCACTGTTTTAGTTTAATTTTGACAAAAAGAAGCTGTTTGTGAAATTTAAACATCACAGTCCCAAAAGGAGGACGACCTTCTTCCCACCATTGCAGAAATAACTCGTGAAGGTCCTCCTTCTGGAGCCAGAAGTTCTAAAATCTAAAAGGTTTATGGAACTGCCCTGTCTGAGTCCCACCCATCAGCATGATGGGAGAGTGATCGGAAACAGGGCCGTCCAAAATCTATAATTGCAAATTCCATTTAACAAAAGCCTCCTCTGATACTAGGAAGCGATCCAATTTTACCTTGCAACAGTGTGGATCCCTCCGTTTATTAGTCCAAGTAAAAAAGGATCCAGGCCCTTGAACATCAAATAGGTGAAAAGCCTGCACCTGGGCAATCAGAAGCCGATCCCCCGGGTCCAAAATAGGGGAGCCACCCTCCTGCTCCCGAGCAGATAATTTGGCGTTAAAATCTCCAGCAATGATCCAGTCAAAAGCTTGTCTTGAGGACCTCATGTTGTGAACTGCTTTCCATTGTAGCCTCTGGCCATCAAAGCTTTGAGCCCCATAAAAATTTGTAATTAAAACTTGCTCAGCTATGATATTATTCCTAAAAAGAGATGTGAGAACACCCCTCCAAGCTATGTGTTCTAGAGCAGACCATTCCAAGTGGTTCCAAAAAGTAACAATTCCTCCTGAGGCACCTTGAGCTGCCACATCCATATATCCATCTCCCCTCAAAATTTTACTAGTTGTTCTACACATCAGATCTAAAGACATTTTTGTCTCTTGAAGGAGCAAAAATTCTATTTTACCCTTCCCTATGAGTCTTTGAACAGCAGATTGATGGGTTCTCATTGTTTAAACCCCTAACATTCCAAGATTGAATAATCATTGGAAACCTTGAGAGCAATATGAATCTATTGTTCTCACTGATCCATCAGTGACCAACTTGTCTCCTTGCATTGCTATTAGGTCCCTGTTAGACTTCCTACCTGCTCCTTGAGAATTGTTATTCTTGGACCGTTTTTCCACCTGTGTAATCCCCAGGGCTGGCCTTTCTCTAATCTTTTTTGTATTTCCCATGATGACATCCTTAGTAGCTGACTGGGTTGAGGAATGAATTACCAATGCCCCTGGGTTCTCTGTCTGCAAACTCTCAGAGGGTTCAGTCACCTGCTCGAGGATAGGAGTTGAGGAGGGGGAAGCCTGAGAGTGGATGTTAATAGCCTCAGTATTCCCATCCACGCCTTCCATGGTTTGATCTTCCTGATCCACAAGGGATTTAAAGATTTCATACCGGTTAGTTGTCTTGGGAGGAGCTTGGTCCTTGCCATTTCTCTTTTTGTTTCTCCTTCGTTTTTGCTGTTCAAAGCCATATTTCTGGCCTTCAGAACCTTGGGGGGTGTTTTGTGATTCTTTGACCGGGGTAAACTTACCCTCTCTGGGGCTATTTGAGGTTCCAAGCGGGGCCTCCACTTTTGTGCTCAAGGTATTCGGACAAAACCTAGCCAAATGACCATGCTTATGGTAGACCCTACATCTAAAGGGAAGAGCTTCGTAGTCTAACTGCTGTATCCAAGATTGTCCTACTAACTCCAGTTCCACCTTAGCTGGTAGTGGCTGGCTGATGTCCATTTCAACACAAATTCTGGCAAAGACAGCAATGTTTCCCTCTATGGTATCTTTGGAAACTCCCAAAAATCTACCTAGAGAATTACCAATCATCTCAAGAATCTGCTCGCCCCAAAACTCCATCGGGAGAGCATATAGCCGTATCCACACTAGAACAGTCGTGGGCTCAATGCGAGGATCAAAACCCACTCTCCACGGTTGGACAAATAACCCTGCCGGGCCATGGGTCCTCTTCTCAGATTCAAAAGCTCTGTTTCTATCTACTAAAGAAGAGAAACTAATAATGAAATACCCATTGCTTATAGGCCATAAGGAATACTCACCGATAGGTTCCCAGTTCTGTATAACCCAGGTGTGCAGAAAGTGCAACGTGGGTCGGATACCCATGAATTTGCAGATTAAGTCATGGTTAGAATGGTAGGTGATCGTGTCCTCAACCATTTTTGGTTCTATGACTATCTTAGGTCTGGATGCAGATTGCGGGAGACATCCATTAACTCTGTTTGCGGAAGAGCCCTTGCCAACATTCTTGAGAAGCGCATGGTAGGCACCCCGCTGGGCTTCATCGGAAGAAGGCGCAAAGTTCTCCTTTAGAATCTCAGCATAAGAGATCTTCTTCCCGTCTAAAGAACCTGGAGAAGACCCCATAGGGCCCTCCCGGGGCAACGAAAAAGCCAACAGAGGGGAACAGAATCAAACCAACCGAGACACTGGTAGGAGCCATCTACCAGAACCCTGGAGCTTCGGCCTCCGATAGTTCAGAAGGTTTCCCGCCAAATCGCCAGAGCTCGAATGCAAGTTTTTTCCCATAAATGACAATATTAAAATAAAACAATAAATGAAATAACTCATATCCATTCATGTATAAAGAAATATATAAGCAAATCAAGTATAAATACTGTAACACTTTGACACTTATCACTCAAAAATTGAGCAAGATTTACTAGGAGAAGACTAGCACATCATGATGATGATGAGATCAATAGCCATATCCCAACACACTTAGTACACCTGTGTAAAGTACTTATGTATGATATAGATATTGGCATGCTCCTTTCGATGGACTGAAGGAAAATAAGCTACCTCATTGAAAAGGTGAGATGGATAACTTATTATTTCACTTCACCTAGTACACTTGCATAGAAAGATATATGTAAGCTGTAGGGATGGGTATTCCATGTGTTAGATGTTAAATAATAACTCCTCAAGGAGGGAGAAAGGATATTTTAATTAAGGGACACTATGATCATAAGCATAACCCTAGCCTTATTTAGTTGAGAAAAAAACCTCATGAAATTTAGGAAGGTGAATTTTGGAAACCATTATCTAAAATAGAACTTATAAATCACCTTAAGCAGCAAGCTAATTTGCAGTACATTTATGAAATGCAATAAACTATTATTAAATAGGAACTTTTCTATCTACCTAAAGCAACAAAACACTATTTACTATATAAATTGTTGCTCTAATAATCTAATATATACTAAGAAAATAGATGCATTCATTTAAAATAATGTAGTCTAATCAATCCTCTTGTTTGGATGTATAAGTACCAGTAAATAAGATGGATGACAAACATCTTTACACTACTTGACCAATGAAAGAATATTATCATGGAACAATAATATTTCTTAAAAAATAACTAGAATATCACTCTATGTTCTTTAAAATATGATTCCTTTATTTCATGATGGATTTCTAATACATAAAATATTTTTATTTTATCATTCATCACTTCTCAGTCACAATATTAGGTTTTAGGGAAGAAGTCAAATTCATTGTGTGAAGACATATTCTTGCCTCATGGAAGGGAGGTCATATAGTCATAATGGTATCACAAATTAATAAAGCAAGGTAGTAAAATACCTTGTTTCTTATAGCCCATAAATTATATAAGGGGGAAAAAGTATAGTAAGGATAGGATTACATTTCCATCCAGATGGTTATGCAGTTGAATCCCTAAAGTTCTAATTTCTTTCCCAAATAAAATAGAGGGTAATAAGGATAGGATTACATTTCCATCCAGATGGTTATGTAGTTCGATTACCCAAAGTCTTAAAACTTCTTACTTATGGGTGTAGATTAGTAAGGATAGGGTGACAATTCCCATCATAACTTTAATAGAGTGATTGGGATTCTGATTCCCAAAAGCTCTACACCTTTAAAAATTAAAAATTATATCTATATGTATGTGAGAAAAATGGGAAATAAAATGGTAAAACAAATATGATACTAGAATGACTATCTTACTTTCTTCTTCCAAAGCAGGTTTTGAATGTATCCAACCAATGATAAGACCTATTTCTAAGAACCAAAGCATTGTTGATTGTTATTGGTTTAATCTCATTTTCATCCTTTTCATAAAGGGCTCCATAATGATGCCAAAGGAAGTAGAAAAAAGAAATTGATCTCTTTGGGGAATTGGAAATATTTGTTATGAAATCCATGGAATATTTTATTGTAGGTCAAAGAAGACATCAGAGTTTTTTTAGAACATCTTTGCTATTGGGAACAAAGAGTCCCATTCTAAGAAGATTTATCATCCTACAACCTTGTTTAAATGGCTTAGCTTAAATAAGTAGTTGATATATAGGTAAAATACCCTCATATTCATAAATAAATTATATATATATAATAATAATAATAGTAATAAAAATAAATAAATAAAATATATTTTATTAAGATTTTCTATAAACCCCTATAAATAAAAAATTTCTCATTTGTTTTGGTTATATAGCCAAAAATTTAGTTTGGGGGGAGAAACAAAGGAATAGTATAATATTTTTTTTTTTAAAAGCGAAAAACCCCTTGTGGGGCCACCTTGGTCTAAGAGACCAGGAATAGGGGGTTCTACACCGTCAAAGTCACTCGATATTCGCACCCAGCCCTGCCCGCACCAACATTATCAATTGGATTTTGGGTACCCAATTCAGATTTTTGGTAGGGTGGATATTCGAACTTGGGACCTCCCTTGAAGGATTTCCCTCTCCTCTCCAACTCACCTACAACACCTGGGTGAATAGTATAATATTTTCTATAATAAAGTTTGAGGGGAATAAAAAAAAAGGAAAAGAAAAGAAAAAAAATGGAAGCAATTAAAACATTTCTACAACATTCTCTTCTATAATATGTTTCTGTAGGTTATTTTCATAGTTAATTTTTATAGTTAGCTTTTTGTAGTTTATTTTTATGTTAGTTTTTGTAGTTGGTTTTTGTAGTATGTTTTCGGAGTTAAATTCCATAGTGTGTTCTCGTGACGAATTTTTGTAGGCGCATATTCACGTAAAACTTTTGAGTATACGACTATAATGAACCTACATCATAAGAGCCACATGTCTTAGGTACCAAGGCTCTACAAGATGGTCATCAAAGCTATTACACATAAATATAAAATTTGCATGAACATACAAATTATATACCTTGTGAAGCTTGGCACAGGTTTCATAGACTTTGAAATCGATGTAAAACCATGGATGCTCATGCTCACCTTCACGATCACCAATTGAAATCTTGATCGTGGCTAGCAAATCATGGAAGGATACAACCTAGAAGTCATGGTCTATTATCATGAGCGATACAAAATTTAAAGTAAATACCTCCATTTCTCCTAATGGTTATCTGAGGGTTATGAAGATGGTGAATCATGTGGGCACTCCTGGGTGATAAATGGAAAAATGAGCATCTTATAAACGCTATGTGTATCATATTTTGCACACAATACGGGTCCTCATACTCACTGCCTTTATAAAATGGTAAGACATTGGTATCATAATCTTGAGTGCATATCATTTAAGGAGGTTTCATCCTGTCATTGTGTGCAATGCAAAATTAAGTATAATCAAAGACTATAGGATATGAAACAAAGGAGATACATGGTATCCTTGAGTCAAGCTAATGTAAAAGTGAAAAACAACTCATGCGATGTTCATACCACAATTCAAACATGACTCCTAAATTTTTTTGTTGAGCGAGGATGATATTTAGAGGATGGCAAAGCCTTGACACATGTATCTATCACATGTAAAATAATGCCATACCTAGATAGGACACGAAGGCATCATATGATGACTATGCAAGTCACATGAAAGCGTGATGCTCACCTAGGAAAGGAAGTCTTGTTTGATGATTGGAGCATTTATAGATTTGGGAAATCATAATGTTGACTAAGAGTTGGGTAAGGGAATATAGTCAATTGGATATGTACACATGGATGACATCATGTTGTTAGCCACCAAGAAGCCTATCAAACATAAAGAGAAAAGTGAAGTTGAAGTTTCTATTATTATTTGAATGCAAATATGATTATCACCAAATATTGTTATGATAAATTACAAATACACCATGGACTTTGAGAAGAATTCAATTCACAAGGTACAAGTTGTTGGAATATGTAATACAACATTGTGTAAATTATTCTTAGACTAAAATATAAATTATAAAGAATAATATTTGAATTAGAATATAATTTTATCTTATGTAAAATATTCCCACCCAATTAATAAATAAATTAAGGGTGCTAGGAATATTTAATTTCTTGGGAAAAAGTTATTTCCATTTTCTAGAAAATATTAGAAAGTAACTAATCACTTTCTAATATTTGATAGATGTCACTTATCACATATCTCAAATATTATATTGTGATAAAATTAGAAAGTAACTAAAGCACTTTCTAATATTTGATAGATTGTGATAATATTAGATTGTGATAAGATTTAGGGTTGTAGTATAAAAGATTATTTTTAAATATGGATGATTTCTACTACATATTATCATATCTTGTCATATTGAATTGTGTTGTAGGTTATGTTGATGCATATTGTTGCATAACATTGAAAAATTATTGTACTGTTGAATCATTGAGTAATATAGTGAGCTTCATAGTGGATGTTTCCTTTCTTCATTTGAAGTAGGGTTTTACCACTCAATATTTATGATGTGGGTTTACCTCTTTTATGTGTGATTGATCTTGTGGAGCATTCTTAGATCTTGGGGAGACTTTGCTTGTCTCACATTTGGTATCAGAGCGGTTGAGATCTCCATCAAGTGTCTTCAATCCTTTGAGGTGAAAAACCCATTAAGGTATTTTTAATTTTTTTTTTGCATACATTTGATATTTGGGTATTTTATTTAAACTTATTTTGTAAATCTACCATTAGGGTTTATATATTTATTATGTTTTTATCTAGTTGTTAAATCTTTTACAAACACAAGTTACACGTGCCATGTATGGGAGTCTCAGCCATAAGAAAATGACCAACATAGAAACTGTAGTGAGGATTGGTGGCATGGTCACAAGTGGACTTTAATTATTTCATATAAAATTATACATATACACATTTCTATAGGATTATACGCTAACATCAATGTATACACATCGAATTATGGTAAAAATAGGAAGATTACTTGTTTCTAAACGATAGAATTATAGCAAAAATTATGATGCACCCTTACCAAGTCTTAGCAAATCCAACAACCGAGAAGATAATATACCATGGAAAAACATCATTGACCACCTTTCAAACCTGAGCTCTGATCACCAACATTTCAAACCTGAGGGGTTGATATGATTGTTAAACTCTAGTTCAAGTAGCAGATATATTCTGGGATCTTGTTCTAGATTTTCAATTTGTTTGGGTGATGTAGAATCTAAAGATGTAGTTTTTAACTCAAAAGTTTTAGTTTTCTTACTATGGTTTTCTTGGTAGTCTACTTCTGGTTTACTAATTTTAATGAATCTACCCTGAGTCTCTTGGTATCTTTCAAGGAATATATATTTTAATCCTTTTTCTCCATCCCATCGGTTACAAATGTTTTCCTCTAGATCCATGAACCATCTTAAGGCTGCCTCCTTAAGTGTAGAAGGGAATAGTCTTAGTTTTTTCTCATCCGTGGTGTAAAAGTAAGCCTGGAACACCACTTTAAATTAAAAAATGGAAGCATCAAGATCTTCATGTGGTTTCCCATGGAAAGTAGGCACAAAAACAATAGAGACTAATTTCGGTTCTCTTGTTAGCCTATCTTCAAGAGAAGGGATTAGAAAGGCAAAAGTATTTATCTATCCACCCCCCCTTTGGTTTTCTACTCCCCCCCGATCTGTTGTTCCTTGAATTGGGTTTCTATTTACTTCCCCTTATTCACTAGCCTGATCAACCATGAGAGAATTAAGAAACTCAAGAATTTGACCAGGTATAGGATCGGTAAATATAGATGAAGGGTTGATATGATTGTTAAACTCTAGTTCAAGTAGCAGATATATTCTGGGATCTTGTTCTAGATTTTCAATTTGTTTGGGTGATGTAGAATCTAAAGATGTAGTTTTTAACTCAAAATTTTTAGTTTTCTTACTATGGTTTTCTTGGTAGTCTACTTATGGTTTACTAATTTTAATGAATCTACCCTGAGTCTCTAGGTCTGAACATGAAACTTTGAAATAAATTTTAGTAATACTTGAACAACTTGTAGATATCGTTGATTGGTTTGAGTTGTTCAGGAGTCATATAATTCTCTTTGTTAAACCCAAAGTATTTTGTTACTAGAGTAATCAATTGGACAATAAAAACCTATTTGAGAATTGGATTAGGGAATTTTGCTCAATCAGTAATTTTTGAGGCCAATGGATGTAGATTGTTTACTATTTTCCACCATATAGTAACTTTTACTTATCTCTCTCTCTCTCTCTCTCTCTATATATATATATATATATATATATTTGGTTTTGTTTTTTGTTCTATTTTTTTTCTAAACAAGTCCTACTGAACTGAAACTAAATGGATTGGCCAACTAATTTCAACATAATAAGAAAAATTAAAGTGTTTCTTGTTATTATTTTACCTCTAAGAAATGTTTTCATTGTGACTGTGTCACTAAGTCACACCTACTTCTTGTACTACCTTGTATTTCTACAGGCCAAAGTCTTAGATTTAAACTAGCAACAACCACACTATGCAGTAAAATAAATTACTTGAAAAATAAATTACTAAAAGGGAAATTGCTGAAAAGGTAAATTCAAGTGTTGTTATTATTGTTTTACTTCTAAGGGATGTTTTCACTATGGCTGTGTCACTTAGTCACAGCTACTTTCTATACTAACCTATGTTTCTACAGGCCAAAACCTTAGATTTTAAACTAGAAACAATGACACTTGTGCAAGAAAATAAATTGCTGAAAAGTAAATACTTTAAAAATAAATACTGGAAAATAAATGACTAAATTCTAGGAAAACAATTAAAACTAATTTTAAGAAAAATGGAACCTGGTCCACCTAAGGTGGAGGATGCTTGTTGTGTGTGTGCATTTATCACTTCTTGCACCACCCTCCACATGCAGCTCTATACATACGTTGATCACTACTTGCACCACCCTCCACACATAGGCTTACACAAACATTGATCACTACTTGCACCACCCTCCACATGTAGGTAAGCTTCATTCCTTACGTGGTCCAACAACTTGTAGATTAATGTAATGGCACTGCTCTCCCTGGAAACAATGCCAAAAATATCTAGCTTGTCAGGCTAATAATTTAATTATCAATCCAGATCAATACAATTTAAAGAATAGACAATCCCATATAGAGTATTCCATAACATTTAACTAGCTTACTTGATTCAATTCCTTAAGACCAGGTTAAAAATTTTAAATGCGATTATTTTTAATTATAAAATTGATATAATAAATACGAAATTAACCTAATGAATGAATGTGTGTGGATCCACATGCATCTAATAATGTTCTAACTATCTTACTTTTAAAATAAATGTTGCAAATTAAATTTATATTATTTCTACATTATACTAATCTAATTCTAATCTATTGCAGGAGCAGGAGAACAAGGATTGGTCTTTTAGAAGTAGGTCTTGCCTTCGAAAAGGTCGATATATTTCTCTTCTCCTCTACACTATTTTTACTTTAGTAACTATTTATTTCATTTAATCTATTCTAACTATTAACTATTCATTGATTGTAGGAAAAGTAAAGATATTACAGAAAGGAATAAATCATTACGAAAAACAAAATAATATTGCAAGAGTCATGGAAGAAAAATAATACTATTTTATTGTTGGAATTCGAACGTGTACATTGTTGGAGATTACAACTATGGAGTGACTTCTTCAACTTGTATTACAGAATGTCATTTGGAGGAAAAGAAGGACCAAGAGGAGGGACCTTTTCAATGGCCTCCTTATTGTAATTTATACAATAATTTTCAAGGAAGTATTTTCCATAACATACTCTATTTTCTCTAGCTAATTAAAATCTAAATCCTAACCTTCAGTCCTAACTATGTACTAACAATTTACTAGACAAATATAATTTTGTAACAAGATGTTACTTTGACTAATCAACACAAATACACATAGTAATGACTTATTCTAAACTAATATGAATTTAAAAAAAATACAACTTAGACTAATCATTGTGAGGCCAAGTGGCATCTACTTAACAACTTTCTTAATATAAGAAACAACATAAATAATATTGTGCCCTATTCTCAAGAAAATAGAATATTAGTTGGTAGAAATAAATCAATAGTTTGGATCTTTTCCAAATTTTAATAAAAAATTACAACTTTATTAAATAAATAGAATATACCAAATATTCTACTATCCATGCTGAAAACCAAATGAATGATTGTGTAAGATGTGCTCATGTTGGATATGATGTGGCACTAAAGCTTGGTCAACTTTAACTCTAGATTTTTGTAGCACTCCTTTATGTAGATGCTTCAGTAACACTTCATCCACAATTCTTGTGAGTGTGTCATGTGTCCAACCAATCTTCACACGCCTATGTTCTGGTTCAGCATCCACGGACTTTCATCCAACTTCAACATATTTACCTAACAAAGTAACTTACACAAAATTCATGTAAAATATACGTATTAAGAAAATTTATAATCATTAATCTAATTAATGCATAAATGACAATATTAAAATAAAACAATTAGTGAAATAACTCATATCCATTCATGTATAAAGAAATATATAAGCAAATCAAGTATAAATATTGTAACACTTTGACACTTATCACTCAGAAATTGAGCAATATTTACTAGGAGAAGACTAGCACATCATGATGATGATGAGATCAATAGCCATATCCCAACACACTTAGTACACCTGTGTAAAGTACTTATGTATGATATAGATATTGGCATGCTCCTTTCGATGGACTGAAGGAAAATAAGCTACCTCATTTAAAAGGTGAGATGGATAACTTATTCTTTCACTTCACCTAGTACACTTGCATAGAAAGATATATGTAAGCTGTAGGGATGGGTATTCCATGCGTTAGATGTTAAATAATAACTCCTCAAGGAGGGAGAAAGGATATTTTAATTAAGGGACACTATGATCATAAGCATAACCCTAGCCTTATTTAGTTGAGAAAAAAACCTCATGAAATTTAGGAAGGTAAATTTTGGAAACCATTATCTAAAATAGAACTTATAAATCACCTTAAGCAGCAAGCTAATTTGCAGTACATTTATGAAATGCAATAAACTATTATTAAATAAGAACTTCTCTATCTACCTAAAGCAACAAAACACTATTTACTATATAAATTGTTGCTCTAATAATCTAATATATACTAAGAAAATAGATGCATTCATTTAAAATAATGTAGTCTAATCAATCCTCTTGTTTGGATGTATAAGTACCAGTAAATAAGATGGATGACAAACATCTTTACACTACTTGACCAATGAAAGAATATTATCATGGAACAATAATATTTCTTAAAAAATAACTAGAATATCACTCTATGTTCTTTAAAATATGATTCCTTTATTTCATGATGGATTTCTAATACATAAAATATTTTTATTTTATCATTCATCACTTCTCAGTCACAATATTAGGTTTTAGGGAAGAAGTCAAATTCATTGTGTGAAGACATATTCTTGCCTCATGGAAGGGAGGTCATATAGTCATAATGATATCACAAATTAATAAAGCAAGGTAGTAAAATACCTTGTTCCTTATAGCCCAAAAATTATATAAGGGGGAAAAAGTATAGTAAGGATAGGATTACATTTCCATCCAGATGGTTATGCAGTTGAATCCCTAAAGTTCTAATTTCTTTCCCAAATAAAATAGAGGGTAATAAGGATAGGATTACATTTCCATCCAGATGGTTATGTAGTTCGATTACCCAAAGTCTTAAAACTTCTTACTTATGGGTGTAGATTAGTAAGGATAGGGTGACAATTCCCATCATAACTTTAATAGAGTGATTGGGATTCTGATTCCCAAAAGCTCTACACCTTTAAAAATTAAAAATTATATCTATATGTATGTGAGAAAAATGGGCAATAAAATGGTAAAACAAATATGATACTAGAATGACTATCTTACTTTCTTCTTCCAAAGCAGGTTTTGAATGTATCCAACCAATGATAAGACCTATTTCTAAGAACCAAAGCATTGTTGATTGTTATTGGTTTAATCTCATTTTCATCCTTTTCATAAAGGGCTCCATAATGATGCCAAAGGAAGTAGAAAAAAGAAATTGATCTCTTTGGGGAATTAGAAATATTTGTTATGAAATCCATGGAATATTTTATTGTAGGTCAAAGAAGACATCAGAGTTTTTTTAGAACATCTTTGCTATTGGGAACAAAGAGTCCCATTCTAAGAAGATTTATCATCCTACAACCTTGTTTAAATGGCTTAGCTTAAATAAGTAGTTGATATATAGGTAAAATACCCTCATATTCATAAATAAATTATATATATAATAATAATAATAGTAATAAAAATAAATAAATAAAATATATTTTATTAATATTTTCTATAAACCCCTATAAATAAAAATTTTCTCATTTGTTTTGGTTATATAGCCAAAAATTTAGTTTGGGGGGAGAAACAAAGGAATAGTATAATATATTTTTTTTAAAGCGAAAAACCCCTTGTGGGGCCGCCTTGGTCTGAGAGACCACGAATAGGGGGTTCTACACCGTCAAAGTCACTCGAGATTCACACCTGACCCTGCCCGCACCAACATTATCAATTGGATTTTGGGTACCCAATTCAGCTTTTTGGTAGGGTGGATATTCGAACTTGGGACCTCCCTTGGAGGATTTCCCTCTCCTCTCCAACTCACCTACAACACCCGGGTGAATAGTATAATATTTTCTATAATAAAGTTTGAGGGGAATAAAAAAAAAGGAAAAGAAAAGAAAAAAAATGGAAGCAATTAAAACATTTCTACAATATTCTCTTCTATAATATGTTTCTGTAGGTTATTTTCATAGTTAATTTTTATAGTTAGCTTTTTGTAGTTTATTTTTATGTTAGTTTTTGTAGTTGGTTTTTGTAGTATGTTTTCGGAGTTAAATTCCATAGTGTGTTCTCGTGACGAATTTTTGTAGGCGCATATTCACGTAAAATTTTTGAGTATATGACTATAATGAACCTACATCATAAGAGCCACATGTCTTAGGTACCAAGGCTCTACAAGATGGTCATCAAAGCTATTACACATAAATATAAAATTTGCATGAACATACAAATTATATACCTTGTGAAGCTTGGCACAGGTTTCATAGACTTTGAAATCGATGTAAAACCATGGATGCTCATGCTCACCTTCACGATCACCAGTTGAAATCTTGATCGTGGCTAGCAAATCATGGAAGGATACAACCTAGAAGTCATGGTCTATTATCATGAGCGATACAAAATTTAAAGTAAATACCTCCATTTCTCCTAATGGTTATTTGAGGGTTATGAAGATGGTGAATCATGTGGGCACTCCAGGGTGATAAATGGAAAAATGAGCTTCTTATAAACGCTATGTGTATCATATTTTGCACACAATACAGGTCCTCAGACTCACTGCCTTGATAAAATGGTAAGACATTGGTATCATAATCTTGAGCGCATATCATTTAAGGAGGTTTCATCCTGTCATTGTGTGCAATGCAAAATTAATTATAATCAAAGCCTATAGGATATGAAACAAAGGAGATACATGGTATCCTTGAGTCAAGCTAATGTAAAAGTGACAAACAACTCATGGGATGTTCATACCACAATTCAAACATGACTCCTAAATTTTTTTGTTGAGCGAGGATGATATTTAGAGGATGGCAAAGCCTTGACACATGTATCTATCACATGTAAAATAATGCCATACCTAGATAGGACACGAAGGCATCATATGATGACTATGCAAGTCACATGAAAGCGTGATGCTCACCTAGGAAAGGAAGTCTTGTTTGATGATTGGAGCATGTATAGATTTGGGAAATCATAATGTTGACTAAGAGTTGGGTAAGGGAATATAGTCAATTGGATATGTACACATGGATGACATCATGTTGTTAGCCACCAAGAAGTCTATCAAACATAAAGAGAAAAGTGAAGTTGAAGTTTCTATTATTATTTGAATGCAAATATGATTATCACCAAATATTGTTATGATAAATTACAAATACACCATGGACTTTGAGAAGAATTCAATTCACAAGGTACAAGTTGTTGGAATATGTAATACAACATTGTGTAAATTATTCTTAGACTAAAATATAAATTATAAAGAATAATATTTGAATTAGAATATAATTTTATCTTATGTAAAATATTCCCACCCAATTAATAAATAAATTAAGGGTGCTAGGAATATTTAATTTCTTGGGAAAAAGTTATTTCCATTTTCTAGAAAATATTAGAAAGTAACTAATCACTTTCTAATATTTGATAGATGTCACTTATCACATATCTCAAATATTATATTGTGATAAAATTAGAAAGTAACTAAAGCACTTTCTAATATTTGATAGATTGTGATAATATTAGATTGTGATAAGATTTAGGGTTGTAGTATAAAAGCTTATTTTTAAATATGGATGATTTCTACTACATATTATCATATCTTATCATATTGAATTGTGTTGTAGGTTATGTTGATGCATATTGTTGCATAACATTGAAAAATTATTGTACTGTTGAATCATTGAGTAATATAGTGAGCTTCATAGTGGATGTTTCATTTCTTCATTTGAAGTAGGGTTTTACCACTCAATATTTATGTTGTGGGTTTACCTCTTTTATGTGTGATTGATCTTGTGGAGCATTCTTAGATCTTGGGGAGACTTTGCTTGTCTCACATTTGGTATCAGAGCGATTGAGATCTCCATCAAGTGTCTTCAATCCTTTGAGGTGAAAAACCCATTAAGGTATTTTTAATTTTTTTTTTGCATACATTTGATATTTGGGTATTTTATTTAAACTTATTTTGTAAATCTACCATTAGGGTTTATATATTTATTATGTTTTTAGATCTAGTTGTTAAATCTTTTACAAACACAAGTTACACGTGCCATGTATGGGAGTCTCAGCCATAAGAAAATGACCAACATAGAAACTGTAGTGAGGATTGGTGGCATGGTCACAAGTGGACTTTAATTATTTCATATAAAATTATACATATACACATTTCTATAGGATTATACGCTAACATCAATGTATACACATCGAATTATGGTAAAAATAGGAAGATTACTTGTTTCTAAACGATAGAATTATAGCAAAAATTATGATGCACCCTTACCAAGTCTTAGTAAATCCAACAACCGAGAAGATAATATACCATGGAAAAAAATCATTGACCACCTTTCAAACCTGAGCTCTGATCGCCAACATTTGAACAACTAAACCGTGCAAAGAAAATAAGGATGTAATCCATAGATTCAACTCAGAGGTTGTCGATAAAAAAAATGATCGATGGTTATGTTTCCTAAATCATAATGCACCATTAGACATAGGAAAAGCCCTAATATTGAGCACAAACAAAAATATTTTCTCTAAATCGTGTCTAGGGCAAAGCTTCTAGCCAATTCAATGATCAAACCTCGTAAAATTCAACTACAAATTACACCCAAAGGCACTACACAGAAGGGAAATTCTAGCAATAGTGGATTTAGTGAAAGGATATAGCAAAATAAATGCAGAATCATGATGAAGGGGGCATAGGGATTAAAAAATTGACCAAAATCCAACTGTAAGCATCTATATTTTAATTATTCAATGAATAATGAGAATATTTTGAAAAGTAATGAGATCTTTTTAAGATATATTGAGAGTTTTTAAATTTTCAAGGTGAAATATAATGATAATTTTTGAAATATTTCAGAGTGAAATATAAATCTTTGAAGTTTATTCTATATGCATTAAATTTTTGTAGAATAGTGATGAAATTTATGCATGTATTTAATTTTTTCTTTATAGGTTTTTATCACGACCAACATACTGTGAAACAAAACAGAAAAACTTGTTGTCTTTAACTCCTTGCCCTACAACCTAGAAAAAACCTTGTTTACCATGAAAAAGTCTACCTTTGAAAAATACATTGAGCCTTCCTCCATTTAAACCCAAACCTTGAGTGGCTTCATCAAAAATCTCTTCCAAAAAGTAATATGGTGGGAGGCCTTGACATGGTTTCAAGGCCACGACTAGGGTATGGCCAAGGGGTTTATTTTGAACTACAACCCCACATCCATGGTCACATAAGTGGGTGGAGTTGAGGTAGCCATTACCTCAAGTTTGAAATAAAAATTCCTTCACCTACCAAAATTTAGCCAAAGGTATTTTAAATCGAGTGACAAGGGAGTTAGCCAACTAGTCAAAAGGCTAAGGGAAAAGTGCTCCTTGATTTGAAATAGAGAAGGACCGATCAAAGGAGTGGTGGCCTCTTCTGTCCCTTTAAAATGGTAAGAAGATACCACCTTGATAATGAAATATTTCACTGTAGAAGAAAGAATATCGGTTTGTGGGGGATATCACATGAAGTTGATCCTTAACCTCAAGTTTCCTGATCAAGAAGATTTTATCATCAAATTACCTTATTTTCTGTACAAGTCCCTAAAAGTTGTGGTTAAAATACTTCAGCCAAAGAAATATAGGGATGAACCTAAGCTACACTTGATTGCCCATCATGGCCTCATAAAGTTGCTAGTATTTCACAAAACCCTTGATACCAAAAATACTTGGAATAAAATCGTAGAAGAAGCTAACCTGTTTGAGCAGTCATTTGAAGAAGAATTTAAGCCTAGTGAGATTTCTACATCTAAATCTAGTGATATTCAAGAGGAGGATGATTCTCCTATGCACAAATGGGTAACACGGGCTAAAAATACCAAGATGTCAAAACCCCCTCACCTGCACCAATGAAGAAGATAATATTTAAGGAGTATAACTCATAAAAGTAGAAAGAGAAAACATCTAGATAATCTATCAACCCAAGGTCAAGTCCAATTACCTCAATCTCTCAGACCGAATCTATTGAAACCTTGGCTCTGTACCCAACATATCTTATTGTAGTTTAAACTAGGTAGTTTTCTAAAAGAGTTTGCCAAACATGTAGCTTTGGTGGAGAAGGTCATCTCCATCCAAAATGATCTCTTAAAGTAGATATCTATGAAATTCAAAGGTAAGGTGACCAAAATGATTGATCAAGTTTCTCAACCATTGATATCTAGTGCTTCCCCAAACAAAACTCCAATAACATGGAAGAATATGAGGTGATCAGTAAATTTTAGTAAACACTTTGACTTGACCAAAGCATTCATTGAATACAACTCACCCACACTTTCAAATTTTATATTCCAGAGGTGCCCCACTCCTCCTACATATGGCGCACAAAATATGGGATCATCTATGGAGTTGGAAATATTTTTGGAGGTTGACAAGGTGATTAATATGATCATCGAATTAGCAAGATAGTTGTCCCCATTGGAAGATAAGATAAATCCAGAATCCCCACATAGCATAATATATGTAGGAGGTGGATAGGAGGATGTAGCTTACTTAAATATCATGGCAATCGAACAACCACAAAATCCTGATAAAGCCAGAGTGCAGGTATAGAAGATCAAGCACAAGGAATTGAAGGTATAAGAACATCCCATTCCAACCCAGGTTCCATCATGGATTAGGACCAAAAACATCTGATTTTTAATATATTTCCATAAAAAATATAGATTTATATTTTATGTATGATTTATCTTTCCAGTTTTAGTATTCATTTTATATATAAGGATATGCATTCCCTTAAGTTTGGGGGAAAATCATGAGTACAAGAATGTGATTGTAATATGTAATTTATTTCTACATTTTAGTTACATATTTGCTTGATATATTTATATATTACTAAAATGTAACTAAAATGTATAGTTATAACTATTCTAAAACCCCATGGCTATAACATATTCAGGATACAGTTAAATGAATGTAGGATCGATTTCCCAAGAGTGTTGAGTAAGCTATGATTTATGTCATGTTTTCAACTAACGTTTGGATATACACTATGTTTTATCAGAAAGGGAAAAATCGTAGCACTCTTAGGTTCAAAGATGCATTAGCTCAACTGGTTAAATTCCTCAACATTTTAAGAAGACTCAAGTTCTTATCTTGCCAAATGATACATGGATAATAGTAAAGCCTTGTTGTAATAACATTGGGTGGTTATGGAGTAATATTGTAGGATTCATGGTAAATAGCCTGAATATTGTCACCTGGGATGATGTGGTTCCTGTGCTCATCAAATATGTGGTTCAGATAGATTTCCAAGGATAAATCTGTGATCCCTTTAGGAAAACATTAAACACCCAAGAATTGGATACCTTCAAGTAAATTAGCTTAACGATCCCGTAACAAACGAATTTTCTTTACCGATTAGTGCATAATGGTTGAAGACTTTCACTCAAGACTATTTGTCATAAAAGATACTTGTCCTCGATGATTTCATGATTTGGGTGCATCAGATCGTATGCAAAAGTAAGAATGATAGGAAGAGTTAAAAAAATAAAAAACAAAAAAACTTCTCTCCCACATCCTTGACATGGTGGACGTACGTCACCATAAAATGGATAATGTATCCTCTTACACTCGGCCATCTCTCTATGATCGAGCTCAATGTCGAGAAAGGATTGCATAAGTTGATGCAAGATGTAATGCGTTGTTTATCCACACAATATGCATGATGATAATGGATTAATGCTGGCCATGTGTTAATTAGATTTCTCTGACTATTTGTCTAAATAGTGACACATCTGGGATTGACCCTCTTGCTTTCTAATTTGATTTGACTGATGAGTACCCTGAGGGCGTTAGGTGCATGAATCCTCAAATAAACTAGCGAAGCACCATCGAATGAACTCTCACTTGCATCAAGATTTTTGGAATATAGAGGTTGAATGAGATAATAAGGTAATTTTTACTAATGTTTTATATTTATGAGATAGTTTAATACAAGGTAACCATGGTAAGCCGTAGGGATTTGGGACATTATAAGTTAAATTCAAATTCAATTTAATGTGATAAAGTCTAGGGACACATTTTACAATTGGAATTTCGGGTCCCACAAAATATTTGTCTATCTCCATGAATATTATTATAATTGCCTCGTGAAACGGTGGACATCAAAAGCATGGCAATGTTGTTGTATCTTAAATACAAGAAGACACCCTTATGAAGGTGTCCACCATGTAAGATATCAATTAACTAGTCCAAATGGATGATAGTGGACATACAACCCTTAGCTAATATTTGTAAGTCACACCACAGAGGGTTACATGGCCTTGAGAAAGAGGATATGCACATATCATTGAATGTTGATCCTTTTTCATGCCCAAGTATATTTAGTATTTAGTGTCAGTGGACTAAAAGTTTAATATAGTCATATTATTTAGTCAATGGTAAAATATCAAATATAATATTGAAATACTTTGATTTTCAATGATCATTTAACCATTGGGTTACTATATTTATTCCTATCAAAGTACAATTAGCTCATGAGTTAATGATCATTGATATAAAACACCCAAATTAGAATTTGATCCACTTAATACCCTTACTTATTGGTTAATGGAAAATAAGTTAGATATGGTATTAAATTATTGATTTAAGGTATTGCTTAGTGGGAGACCAAATTAAAGAGGGTGTTTAATTAACGAATATGTTAATTGAATCATTTAAAATATCCAATTAAATAGGGTATCAATTGGATCAGTCATATTTAAGAGGATGAATTATTGACCTTCAAGTAAAGAAGGTTCAATTATAATTGAATGTTAGTTTTAATGATGGAAGACTATAATATAGCCTTTGGAAATATACATATATGAATATAGTTTGTATCAACTTTGGAAATAGAATAAACATTAAATGTGTTTATTAAGGGAGGTTGACTCTATTACTTTCCAATCGGTTAATGTGACGATGTAAGTCTAAAAGGTGTATCTCATATTTAGATTTTGTCCCACATTAAATATATATAGAAAAAATATATTATATATGCCTATACCCTTGGAAATAGTATTAGAAGAGACTCAATCTATTCCAACAAATTAATGAGGTCAGATCTCTCCAATGGTAGAGTTAGGTACAATTTGATCTCATTATAAGATAGAGGGATTAACACAATTTATGGAGTCTTTGATTTGTTAGTCACTATGTGGATTGAGACTTGATATATTTATTTAATAAGCAATGTTCCCTTGGTAAGAATATTTTTGATAGGATGCTATAAGTTATTGATAATGTACTTCCTTGTCCATGGTGTGCATACAAATATGTAATATACTACATAAGTGGATAAAATGATCATGGTATTTTGTAGGTAAATAAATTATGAAATCCTGGAGTATGTTACATTGAGCTTATGAATCATTGCATTAGAATTAACTGATGTTACATTTCCTTCCTCATGGAATTAAATACATTATGTCATGTGATGCACAATAGATTAAACTGATTATGTTCTCATGTGATCAAATGAATGAGTTGTGTAGCATTGAAAGTGATTCTTAGACACATGATTTACTATACTAACTAAATGTGACTTTCACTGAGATAACTAAATACTAAGAATAAGGTCATGAATTACGAAATATGATCATATAGTCATTAATGGAATAGTCAATATCTGGAAGAATACAAGATATGAGGATTAGGAACTCTACACTTGAAATAGAAGTGATTAGAAAAAAATTCATAGTTGAGTTTTGTGGTGAAATGAGGGTTTATTACAATTTGTCATGACATTTATGGCAACCCCCAAGTCTACTAAGACATTATGCAAGGTTGTCCTACCAATGTGAACTGTGAGTATAGGTACTCCAGGGTTTGTATACTTTGGTAACAATTTCTCACCAATCATGATTTCAGATAGTTGCCCAATAACTTGAATAGTCTTAGGCTCATTATTCTTTCTCTTTTGTGAACTTGTTATACTTTTTACCAATTTGGAGTAGATGGGAATGTCTTTAATAGCTTGTAAAAGAGGAATTCTAATAGAGACATTTTCCAATTCTTGAAGAAAATCGAAAGCTGGTTTAGATGGTTCTTTTGGTATAGCCAGTCTTTCAAGAAATGGAGCTCTTATTTCTTTTTGAGAAATTTGAACTTCTTTCTGTTGATCCAACACTTCTTCTGGGGGAATTTCTATTCCTTCCTCACATTTATCATCTTGTCCTTTTTCTTTGCTTAAGATTTTGGTAGATTCTTCAAGTTCTGTGAGGGTTGCTCTATGATCTTCCAATACTTTTCTAGATCTTAATTGAATTTTTTGACAGGGCATTATAGATATTGAACATGCCTCATTTATTTCATAGACATGTTGAGTATTTTTATTATTATTGGGATTAGGTACAGGTTGAGCCGGTAAAGGTGGCTATTTAGGAGGATTATTGTTTGGAGGTGGAAGGAGTCTATTTTGAGGTTGGTTTTGAGGTACTTGCCCCCTAAATTGATTTTGAAAATTTTATTGTTGGGGCTGTCCTTGAGACCAGCTAGGTCCTATCTGATTGTATTGGCCATTCCAACTAGATGCATTTTTATTTTGGCTTGCCATCCATGGAGGTGAATTTCCATATGAATTGGGCATGAATTGTGCCCAAGGAGGCATATTCTAATATTGATTATACTGATTCCAATTTGACCAACTTGGAGTATTTGACCAATAATTGGGTCTTTGTTGGTTGGAATAGTTAGATTTTGACCAATTGGGTGGACCATTAAATGGACCATTCATTCTTTGAGCTATAAAGTAGACATATTTTTCCTCTTCAACCTCAGGATCTTTGATAGTGGTTTTGACAATTGAGATATATTTACAATTTTTGGTATTATGGTTTTTGTCACAGATCTTGCAATAGGCAGAAATGTTGGAAATATTTGTAACATTCAAAGGGCATTCCCTTAGATTATGTTTCTTTTTGCATCTATGGAAATATATCTCTTCAATATTTTTGGTCCTTTGGTTTCTTATCCATGAGGTCGAGGGATGATGTCAATGTGCTTAATAAATCAATTTTGAGATTTTCTAGCATATTACCGATTTCAACTTGTGTTACTCCTCCTCCTGGTGATGGGTATTTATTACTTCTTAATGGTTTATTCCTTGAGTAATTTTTACAAGATATTTATGATCTCTCCTAATACCATCTGATGGATATCTCCTTTCACCATAAGGTTTAGTATGTCCAAGACATCTTCCTTAAGCCCTTTTAGAAAAATTTCTTTTTGAACTTCCTCATCCAACTTGATATTTACCCTAGATCCCACAAACTGGAATCTCTCGAGATAGTCCTCAAGGGATTCATCATATTTTTTATTCATACAAAATAATTCTGCTTTCTTATCTTGAACCCTACAATAGTCTTGGTATATTTCAAGGAATATGTATTTTAATCCTTGTTCTCCATCCCATCGGTTACAAATGTTTTCCCCTAGACCCATGAACCATCTTAAGGTTGCATCCTTAAGTGTAGAAGGGAATAGTCTTAGTTTTTGCTCATCCATGGTGTAAAAGTAAGCCTGGAACACCACTTCAAATTCAAAAAGGAAAGCATCAGGATCTTCATGTGGTTTCCCATGGAAAGTAGGCAAAAAAACAATAGAGACTGGTTTCGGTTCTCTTGTTAGCCTATCTTTAGGAGAAGGGATTGGAAAGGCAAAAGTATTTCTCTATCCACCCCCCTTTGGTTTTCTACTTCCCCCGATCCATTGTTCCTTGCCTTGGGTTTCTATTTACTTCCCCTTGTTCACTAGCCTGATCAGCCATGATTGAATATAGAATTTCAAGAATTGGACCAGGTATAGGGTCGATAAAAATAGATGAGGGATTGATATGATCGCCAAAATCTAGTTTCGAGTAGCAAATATGTTTTGGGATCTTGTTCTAGAGTTTCAATTTTCTTAGGTGATGTAGAATCTAAAGATGCAGTTTTAGTTTCTTTTAACTCAGAAGTTTTAGATTTCTTACTATGGTTTTCTTGGCAATCTACTTATGGTTTACTGATTTTAATGAATCTACCCTTTGAGTCTCTAGGTCTAAACATGAAACTTTGAAATAAATTTTAGTCTTCCTTGAACAACCTGTAGATATCATTGATTGGTTTGAGTTGTTCAGGAGTCATATAATGCTCTTCGTTAAACCCAAAGTCTTTTGTTACCAGAGTAATCAATTGGACAATAAAAGCCTGTTTGAGAATTGGATTAGGGAATTTTGCTCAATCAATAATTTTTTGAGGTCAATGGATGCAGATTGTTTACTATTTTCCACCATCTAGAAACTTTTACTTCTCTATATATATATATATATATATATATATATATATATATATATATATATATTTGGTTCTGTTTTTTGTTCTATTTTTTTTCTAAACAATTCCTACTGTACTAAAACTAAATGGATTGGCCAACTAATTTCAGCATAATAAGAAAAATTAAAGTGTTTGTTGTTACTGTTTTACCTCTAAGAAATGTTTTCACTGTGATTGTGTCACTCAGTCACACCTACTTCTTGTACTACCTTGTGTTTCTACAGGCCAAAGTCTTAGATTTAAACTAGCAACAACCACACTATGCAGGAAAATAAATTGCTTGAAAAATAAATTACTAAAAAGGAAATTGCTGAAAAAGTAAATTCAAGTGTTGTTGTTATTGTTTTACTTCTAAGGGATGTTTTCACTATGGCTGTGTCACTCAGTCACACCTACTTCCTATACTACCCTATGTTTCTATAGGCCAAAACCTTAGATTTTAAACTAGGAACAACGACACTTGTGCAAGAAAATAAATTGCTGAAAAGTAAATGCTTTAAAAATAAATGTTAGAAAATAAATACTGGAAAATAAATGACTAAATTCTAGGAAAAAAATAAAAACTGATTTTAAGAAAATTGGAACCTGGTCCACCTAAGGTGGAGGATGCTTGTTGTGTGTGTGCATTGATCACTGCTTGCACCACCCTCCACATGCAACTCTATACGTGCGTTGATCACTACTTGCACCACCCTCCACGTATAGGCCTACACATGCATTGATCACTACTTGCACCACCCTCCACATGTAGGTAAGATTCCTTCCTTACGTGGTCCAACAACTTGCAGATTAATGTAATGGCACTACTCTCCCCAGAAATGATGCCAAAAATGTCTAGCTTGTCAGGCTAATCATTTAATTATCAATCCAGGTCAATACGATTTAAAGAATAGACAATCCCATATAGATTATTCCATAACATTTAACTAGCTTACTTGATTCAATTCCTTAAGATCAGGTTACATATTTTAAATGCAATTATTTTTAATTATAAAATTGATATAATAAATGTGAAATTAACCTAATGAATGAATGTGTGTGGATCCACGTGCATCTAATAATGTTCTAACTATCTTACTTTTAAAATAAATGATGCAGATTAAATTTATATTATTTCTACATTATACTAATCTAATTCTAATCTATTGCAGGAGCAGGAGAACAGGGACTGGTCTTTTAGAAGTGGGCCTTGCCTTCAAAAAGGTCAGTATATTTCTCTTCTCCTCTACGCTATTTTTACTTTAGTAACTATTTATTTCATTGAATCTATTCTAACTATTAACTATTCATTGATTGTAGGAAAAGTAAAGATATTATAGAAAGGAATAAATCATTACAGAAAATAGAATAATATTGCAAGAGTCATGGAAGAAAAATAATACTATTTTATTGTTGGAATTCGAACGTGTACATTGTTGGAGATTACAACTACGGAGTGACTTCTTCAACTTGTATTATAGAATGCCATTCGGAGGAAAAGAAGGACCAAGAGGAGGGACCTTTTCAATGGCCTCCTTATTGTAATTTATACAATAATTTTCAAGGAAGTCTTTTCCATAACATACTCTATTTTCTCTAGCTAATCAAAATCTAAATCCTAACCTTCAATCCTAACTATGTACTAACAATTTACTAAACAAATATAATTTAGTAACAAGACGTTACTTTGACTAATCAACACAAATACACGTGCTAATGACTTATTCTAAACTAATATGACTTTATAACAAATACAACTTGGACTAATCATTGTGAGGCCAAGTGGCATCTACTTAACAACTTTCTTAATATAAGAAACAACAGAAATAATCTTGTGCCCTATTCTCAAGGAAAGAGAATATTAGTTGGCAGAAATAAATCAATAGTTTGGATCCTTTCCAAATTTTAATAAAACTTTACAACTTTATCAAATAAATAGAATATGCCAAATATTTTGTTGCCCACGTTGACAACCAAATGAATGATTGTGTAAGATGTGCTCATGTTGGATATGATGTGGCACTAAAGCTTGGTCAACTTTTGACTCTAGCTCTCTGTAGCACTCCTTTATGTAGATGCTTCAGTAACACTTCTTCATAAAACTTCATCCATAGTGCCTATGAGTGTGCCATGTGTCCAACTAGTCTTCATACGCCTATGTTCTAGTTCAACATCCATGGACTTTCATCCAACTTCAACATATTTACCTAACAACATAGTAACTTACACAAAATTCATGTAAAATATACGCATTAAGAACTTTTATAATCATTAATCTAATTAATGCATAAATGACAATATTAAAATAAAACAATCAGTAAAATCACTCATATCCATTCATGTATAAAGAAATATATAAGCAAATCAGGTATAAATATTGTAACACTTTGACACTCATCACTCAGAAATTGAGCAATATTTACTAGGAGAAGACTAGCACATCATGATGATGATGAGATCAATAGCCATATCCCAACAAACTTAGTACACCTGTGTAAAGTACTTATGTATGATATAGATATTGGCATGCTCCTTTCGATGGACTGAAGGAAAATAAGCTACCTCATTGAAAAGGTGAGATGGATAACTTATTCTTTCACTTCACCTAGTACACTTGCATAGAAAGATATATGTAAGCTGTAGGGATGGGTATTCCATGTGTTAGATGTTAAATAATAACTCCTCAAGGAGGGGGAAAGGATAGTGCAATTAAGGGACACTAAGACCATGAGCAGAACCCTAGCCTTATTTAGTTGAGTAAAAAAAACTCATGGAATTTGGGATGGTAAATTTTGGAAACCATTATCTAAAATAGAACTTATAAATCACCTTAAGCAGCAAGCTAATTTGCAGTACATTTATGAAATGCAATAAATTATTATTAAATAAGAACTTCTCTATCTACCTAAAGCAACAAAACACTATTTACTATATAAATTGTTGCTCTAATAATCTAATATATACTAAGAAAATAGATGCATTCATTTAAAATAATGTAGTCTAATCAATCCTCTTGTTTGGATGTATAAGTACCAGTAAATAAGATGGATGACAAACATCTTTACACTACTTGACCAATGAAAGAATATTATCATGGAACAATAATATTTCTTAAAAAATAACTAGAATATCACTCTATGTTCTTTAAAACATGATTCCTTTATTTCATGATGGATTTCTAATACATAAAATATTTTTATTTTATCATTCATCACTTCTCAGTCACAATATTAGGTTTTAGGGAAGAAGTCAAATTCATTGTGTGAAGACATATTCTTGCCTCATGGAAGGGAGGTCATATAGTCATAATGGTATCACAAATTAATAAAGCAAGGTAGTAAAATACCTTTTTTCTTATAGCCCATAAATTATATAAGGGGGAAAAAGTATAGTAAGGATAGGATTACATTTCCATCCAGATGGTTATGCAGTTGAATCCCTAAAGTTCTAATTTCTTTCCCAAATAAAATAGAGGGTAATAAGGATAGGATTACATTTCCATCCAGATGGTTATGTAGTTCGATTACCCAAAGTCTTAAAACTTCTTACTTATGGGTGTAGATTAGTAAGGATAGGGTGACAATTCCCATCATAACTTTAATAGAGTGGTTGGGATTCTGATTCCCAAAAGCTCTACACCTTTAAAAATTAAAAATTATATCTATATGTATGTGAGAAAAATGGGCAATAAAATGGTAAAACAAATATGATACTAGAATGACTATCTTACTTTCTTCTTCCAAAGCAGGTTTTGAATGTATCCAACCAATGATAAGACCTATTTCTAAGAACCAAAGCATTGTTGATTGTTATTGGTTTAATCTCATTTTCATCCTTTTCATAAAGGGCTCCATAATGATGCCAAAGGAAGTAGAAAAAAGAAATTGATCTCTTTGGGGAATTAGAAATATTTGTTATGAAATCCATGGAATATTTTATTGTAGGTCAAAGAAGACATCAGAGTTTTTTTAGAACATCTTTGCTATTGGGAACAAAGAGTCCCATTCTAAGAAGATTTATCATCCTACAACCTTGTTTAAATGGCTTAGCTTAAATAAGTAGTTGATATATAGGTAAAATACCCTCATATTCATAAATAAATTATATATATAATAATAATAATAGTAATAAAAATAAATAAATAAAATATATTTTATTAATATTTTCTATAAACCCCTATAAATAAAAATTTTCTCATTTGTTTTGGTTATATAGCCAAAAATTTAGTTTGGGGGGAGAAACAAAGGAATAGTATAATATATTTTTTTTTAAAGCGAAAAACCCCTTGTGGGGCCGCCTTGGTCTGAGAGACCACGAATAGGGGGTTCTACACCATCAAAGTCACTCGAGAGTCGCACCCGATCCTGCCCGCACCAACATTATCAATTGGATTTTGGGTACCCAATTCATCTTTTTGGTAGGGTGGATATTCGAACTTGGGACCTCCCTTGGAGGATTTCCCTCTCCTCTCCAACTCACCTACAACACCTGGGTGAATAGTATAATATTTTCTATAATAAAGTTTGAGGGGAATAAAAAAAAAGGAAAAGAAAAGAAAAAAAATGGAAGCAATTAAAACATTTCTACAACATTCTCTTCTGTAATATGTTTCTGTAGGTTATTTTCATAGTTAATTTTTATAGTTAGCTTTTTGTAGTTTATTTTTATGTTAGTTTTTGTAGTTGGTTTTTGAAGTATGTTTTCGGAGTTAAATTCCATGGTGTGTTCTCGTGACGAATTTTTGTAGGCGCATATTCACGTAAAATTTTTGAGTATACGACTATAATGAACCTACATCATAAGAGCCACATGTCTTAGGTACCAAGGTTCTACAAGATGGTCATCAAAGATATTACACATAAATATAAAATTTGCATGAACATACAAATTATATACCTTGTGAAGCTTGGCACAGGTTTCATAGACTTTGAAATCGATGTAAAACCATGGATGCTCATGCTCACCTTCACGATCACCAGTTGAAATCTTGATCGTGGCTAGCAAATCATGGAAGGATACAACCTAGAAGTCATGGTCTATTATCATGAGCGATACAAAATTTAAAGTAAATACCTCCATTTCTCCTAATGGTTATGTAAGGGTTATGAAGATGGTGAATCATGTGGGCACTCCTGGGTGATAAATGGAAAAATGAGCTTCTTATAAACACTATGTGTATCATATTTTGCACACAATACAGGTCCTCAGACTCACTGCCTTGATAAAATGGTAAGACATTGGTATCATAATCTTGAGCGCATATCATTTAAGGAGGTTTCATCCTATCATTGTGTGCAATGCAAAATTAAGTATAATCAAAGCCTATAGGATATGAAACAAAGGAGATACATGGTATCCTTGAGTCAAGATAATGTAAAAGTGACAAACAACTCATGCGATGTTCATACCACAATTCAAACATGACTCCTAAATTTTTTTGTTGAGCGAGGATGATATTTAGAGGATGGCAAAGCCTTGACACATGTATCTATCACATGTAAAATAATGCCATACCTAGATAGGACACGAAGGCATCATATGATGACTATGCAAGTCACATGAAAGCGTGATGCTCACCTGGGAAAGGAAGTCTTGTTTGATGATTGGAGCATTTATAGATTTGGGAAATCATAATGTTGACTAAGAGTTGGGTAAGGGAATATAGTCAATTGGATATGTACACATGAATGACATCATGTTGTTAGCCACCAAGAAGTCTATCAAACATAAAGAGAAAAGTTAAGTTGAAGTTTCTATTATTATTTGAATGCAAATATGATTATCACCAAATATTGTTATGATAAATTACAAATACACCATGGACTTTGAGAAGAATTCAATTCACAAGGTACAAGTTGTTGGAATATGTAATACAACATTGTGTAAATTATTCTTAGACTAAAATATAAATTATAAAGAATAATATTTGAATTAGAATATAATTTTATCTTATGTAAAATATTCCCACCCAATTAATAAATAAATTAAGGGTGCTAGGAATATTTAATTTCTTGGGAAAAAGTTATTTCCATTTTCTAGAAAATATTAGAAAGTAACTAATCACTTTCTAATATTTGATAGATGTCACTTATCACATATCTCAAATATTATATTGTGATAAAATTAGAAAGTAACTAAAGCACTTTCTAATATTTGATAGATTGTGATAATATTAGATTGTGATAAGATTTAGGGTTGTATTATAAAAGCTTATTTTTAAATATGGATGATTTCTACTACATATTATCATATCTTGTCATATTGAATTGTGTTGTAGGTTATGTTGATGCATATTGTTGCATAACATTGAAAAATTATTGTACTGTTGAATCATTGACTAATATAGTGAGCTTCATAGTGGATGTTTCCTTTCTTCATTTGAAGTAGGGTTTTACCACTCAATATTTATGTTGTGGGTTTACCTCTTTTATGTGTGATTGATCTTGTGGAGCATTCTTAGATCTTGGTGAGACGTTGCTTGTCTCACATTTGGTATCAGAGCGGTTGAGATCTCCATCAAGTGTCTTCAATCCTTTGAGGTGAAAAACCCATTAAGGTATTTTTAATTTTTTTTTTGCATACATTTGATATTTGGGTATTTTATTTAAACTTATTTTTTAAATCTACCATTAGGGTTTATATATTTATTATGTTTTTAGATCTAGTTGTTAAATCTTTTACAAACACAAGTTACACGTGCCATGTATGGGAGTCTCAGCCATAAGAAAATGACCAACATAGAAACTGTAGTGAGGATTGGTGGCATGGTCACAAGTGGACTTTAATTATTTCATATAAAATTATACATATACACATTTCTATAGGATTATAGGCTAACATCAATGTATACACATCGAATTATGGTAAAAATAGGAAGATTACTTCTTTCTAAACAATAGAATTATAGCAAAAATTATGATGCACCCTTACCAAGTCTTAGTAAATCAAAAAACCGAGAAGATAATATACCATGGAAAAACATCATTGACCACCTTTCAAACTTGAGCTCTGATCGCCAACATTTGAACAACTAAACCGTGCAAAGAAAATAAGGATGTAATCCATAGATTCAACTCAGAGGTTGTCGATAAAAAAAATGATCGATGGTTATGTTTCCTCGATCATAATGCACCATTAGACATAGTAAAAGCCCTAATATTGAGCACAAACAAAAAAAATTTCTCTAAATCTTGTCTAGGGCAAAGCTTCTAGCCAATTCAATGATCAAACCTCGTAAAATTCAACTACAAATTACACCCAAAGGCACTACACAGAAGGGAAATTCTAGCAATAGTGGATTTAGTGAAAGGATATAGCAAAATAAATGCAGAATCATGATGAAGGGGGCATAGGGATTAAAAAATTGACCAAAAGCAAACTGTAAGCATCTATATTTTAATTATTCAATGAATAATGAGAATATTTTGAAAAGTAATGAGATCTTTTTAAGATATATTGAGAGTTTTTAAATTTTCAAGGTGAAATATAATGATAATTTTTGAAATATTTCAGAGTGAAATATAAATATTTGAAGTTTATTCTATATGCATTAAATTTTTGTAGAATAGTGATGAAATTTATGCATGTATTTAATTTTTTCTTTATAGGTTTTTATCACGACCAACATACTGTGAAATAAAACAGAAAACTTGTTGTCTTTAACTCCTTGCCCTACAACCTAGAAAAACCCTTGTTTACCATGACAAAGTCTACCTTTGAAAAATACATTGAGCCTTCCTCCATTTAAACCCAAACCTTGAGTGGCTTCATCAAAAATCTCTTCCAAAAAGTAATATGGTGGGAGGCCTTGACATGGTTTCAAGGCCACGACTAGGGTATGGCCAAGGGGTTTATTTTGAACTACAACCCCACATCCATGGTCACATAAGTGGGTGGAGTTGAGGTAGCCATTACCTCAAGTTTGAAATAAAAATTCCTTCACCTACCAAAAGTTAGCCAAAGGTATTTTAAATCGAGTGACAAGGGAGTTAGCCAACTAGTCAAAAGGCTAAGGGAAAAGTGCTCCTTGATTTGAAATAGAGAAGGATCGATCAAAGGAGTGGTGGCCTCTTCTGTCCCTTTAAAATGGTAAGAAGATACCACCTTGATAATTAAATATTTCACTATAGAAGAAAGAATATCGGTTTGTGGGGGATATCACATGAAGTTGATCCTTAACCTCAAGTTTCCTGATCAAGAAGATTTTATCATCAAATTACCTTATTTTCTGTACAAGTCCCTAAAAGTTTTGGTTAAAATAGTTCAGCCAAAGAAATATAGGGATGAACCTAAGCTACACTTGATTGCCCATCATGGCCTCATAAAGTTGCTAGTATTGCACAAAACCCTTGATACCAAAAATACTTGGAATAAAATCGTAGAAGAAGCTAACCTGTTTGAGCAGTCATTTGAAGAAGAATTTAAGCCTAGTGAGAGTTCTACATCTAAATCTAGTGATATTCAAGAGGAGGATGATTCTCCTATGCACAAATGGGTAACACGGGATAAAAATACCAAGATGTCAAAACCCCCTCACCTGCACCAATGAAGAAGATAATATTTAAGGAGTATAACTAATAAAAGCAGAAAGAGAAAACATCTAGATAATCTATCAACCCAAGGTCAAGTCCAATTACCTCAATCTCTCAGACCGAATCTATTGAAACCTTGGCTCTGTACCCAACATATCTTATTGTAGTTTAAACTAGGTAGTTTTCTAAAAGAGTTTGCCAAACATGTAGCTTTGGTGGAGAAGGTCATATCCATCCAAAATGATCTCTTAAAGTAGATATCTATGAAATTCAAAGGTAAGGTGACCAAAATGATTGATCAAGTTTCTCAACCATTGATATCTAGTGCTTCCCCAAACAAAACTCCAATCACATGGAAGAATATGAGGTGATTAGTAAATTTTAGTAAACACTTTGACTTGACCAAAGCATTCATTGAATACAACTCACCCACACTTTCAAATTTTATATTCCAGAGGTGCCCCACTCCTCCTACATATGGCGCACAAAATATGGGATCATCTATAGAGTTGGAAATATTTTTGGAGGTTGACAAGGTGATTAATATGATCATCGAATTAGCAAGATAGTTGTCCCCATTGGAAGATAAGATAAATCCAGAATCCCCACATAGCATAATAGATGTAGGAGGTGGATAGGAGGATGTAGCTTACTTAAATATCATGGCAATCGAACAACCACAAAATCCTGATAAATCCAGAGTGTAGGTATAGAAGATCAAGCACAAGGAATTGAAGGTATAAGAACATCCCATTCCAACCCAGGTTCCATCATGGATTAGGACCAAAAAAATCTGATTTTTAATATATTTCCATAAAAAATATAGATTTATATTTTATGTATGATTTATCTTTCCAGTTTTAGTATTAATTTTATATATAAGGATATGCATTCCCTTAAGTTTGGTGGAAAATCATGAGTACAAGAATGTGATTGTAATATGTAATTTATTTCTACATTTTAGTTACATATTTGCTTGATATATTTATATATTACTAAAATGTAACTAAAATGTAATTATCAACAATATCCATGATTTAAGGTATTGCTTGATATATATATATATATATTTTGTATAGTTGTCTGTTTTTATCAACAATATCCATGATTTTGTATGAATTTTAGATAAATATGATCTACAAAGTGTTATATGATAATGGTTGTAATATTATGTGAATTTTCATGATAATGTTGTGTTTTTAGTAGGTGGATATTGTAGGTAATTCACAGGGAATGTTACAACCAAACACAATTGAAGCAGTCCGTAAGAAAACATAATAGAAATAGGTTATGAAAGCTATCTATAGAAAGCATATACAAAAATGTGCTATAGAAATGGTATATAGAAATATGTTGCTATTTTGTGTAGTAGAAATTCCACGTATGCTACCATCTTGGTCAATACCATACGGATCGTTAGAAGAGTCAAACGTGGATGATTTATCATTCTTTATTTGAGTTAACCGCATTAGAAGTTGTTATGTGTTTTGTTAATTGGTTGAAATATTGTGTAATCTGTAGTGAAACAAATTTGTCCTCCCTTAAATAATAGGACCAAAAAAGTTTTATTTTTTTACTAAGTTACCTAGATTTTAGGTTTTTGTTACGCATACTTAGTATCCATGCCACTTGGACAAGATTTATTCAAAACTATGTAAAAAATGAATATTGAATTTTCTATTGTAAGGGTATAATGTAACATTATAACTTACAAAGCCCTCCATTTTAGAAAGTTCCTCTATCTAGTCTACAGTAGGGAGAAAAGTATATTGTTACATTGTACAAATGGAGATTGGAATAAAGTAATAAATTAGCAACAACATTTTCTTCTATGAGTATGGTGACAATATTCTGTATTTCCTTCATATTTTGTTCATTATTGTAGCTTCATTTATTTTCCTGCAAGCATGAATTAAGTAGCATTAAGTTAGATTAATGAATATAACTTATTGAAGTTAAAATAGAGTAGAAAGAGGAGAAGATATTAATATTGACCTTGAGGAGGCAGGGTCCACTCCAAAAGGTTAGTCCCTTGCTCTCTTCCTCCTAAAATACAATAGATTTAGTTAGAATGTAGAATAGTCTTAGAACATAAATATTAAATTACATATTATAGAATTACAAAATATAATAAAATAGATAATGCATTATTAAATCATAAAGTGGATCCACACAAAAACCTAGATTAATTCATAATTGCATCCTTTAAATTAAGTGTAATTTCATTTATTGCAACTTTTATTCTTATGGTAGAAACTAAAAAAATGGAATAAAAGTCAATGGTTAGAATTATGGATATCTATACAAGATAACTATTCTTTAAATCTAATCCTATTTTGACGATTAAATGAGATACATTACAACTCAACAAAATGATAGTGTGATTCTTCAAGAATCAATACCTCTTATAGTTGCAACACATTTTTTGGGAGCAGTCATGCAAAATTTATTGGGGCTTTATCTCTTTCAGGGCGCACAAGGTTGGCATCAAGAAATAATTTATGAAGGTGTAATTAGAGGAATCTTGATAAATGAATCCTATCCAATTAGATATAGGCTACTTTTGGTCACCCTCATCCTTGATTTATAGGTCCAAGTGCTCATACAACCATAGGTTTTGGGCCAACATGAGGTGCATGAGGTATAAACCATACCTGAAAATTAATATGGTACCAAAATTCTCTATCTTGTCATAGATTTGCTGGGCTATGTGGGCTATAAAGTCTAGGGTTAGCACCCAATATCTAGGCATGTACCTCAAGATATATAATATCCCTAATACTATTTGTGTTACCTTCTTATATTCTTCACCACCCAAGATGAACGTTACCATGCTAAAAATATTATGGGTATTATTCCTTAATAGAGCCCAAGATAAGGGAAAATTTGGCATGGCAACCACTCTATTATTTGTCTACAAATCCACATTTAAGGCTACTAGTGGGTCAGAGTATTGATGGTAGAGTTGGTAAGCACTAAAAGGGGTAGTTTTTAGCCTAGGAGGGACCATCAACATGTCCCATATCACCTCAAGTATCATTAAAATTTTGAAGCACCTATTGCAATCGACTGCCATCTTGTCTTGAGTATTAGAGTTGGAGGTACATGCAACCACAAATTCCAAGCATTGGTGCACTTGGTTAACCATGCACTAGGCCAAGTAGGATTTCCATATCTAATCCAAAAATCTCTCAAATTGTTTGTCTTATATTATTTAGAGGGCACCCTCTTTCAGGCTCTTTGTGCTATTGGACACCTTAGGGTCAACTACCTTTCTTGCTTCATCTATCAAGATGACTAGTGGCTCGTTCAACTTTAAATAAAGAGGGATGTCTTTTTTGGCATTGGACCTAGTTACTAAAGTTGGCATGGCCATATTTTTTGCCTCTATGGTATTTGAGAACACTCTAAAGTTTTCTCCCTCTAGTTGCTCAATTACGCTCTAAGCTACAAGTCTTTTGATCTCTATTACATAATGAAGGAAACTTAGAGGGATATGATTTTAATAGGATTTGTAACTATTGCCACTCCCTATACATGTAATTTTTCTCCATAATGTTTAGCCACAAAAGGTAGAGACCCACTTTCAGGTTGTTGGATTTTCTTGGTCTATGTTCCACCCTTGTCTGTGATTGGTTGATTTCAAAATTTATTACCAAGATGTGACTGGCCTTAATGGCAAGTACTATTATATGAGAGATGGTCTATTACCTTGACCATTGAGATTTGATTAGATGGTTGACCCTGAATTTTCTCATCATAGCATTGTTTGAAAGGATGTGTAGGGTGACAAGTGTCTCTTCTAGACATGTGTTTTGGTAGAGCTCACAGGGGATATTTGGTACCTTCTTTTGGAATATCATCCTCTAGTCATTAGGATCACCAGGCCTTTTACCATTTTCTTTGAGCAATCCCCTTTGCAATGGTCTAATTTTGTGCAATTGGTTTTGGTTGTTGGCTTGGCTCACTTGAGTGCTATCCGAGGCATTATTTATTCATGTAGGTTTTATTGAAGGGATACTTGTTGGGAATTTGGGGTAGTGCTACCCTATCAAATAATGACAAGATATACATATATATAATGCAAGTAGTTAGGGGTTATCTTTAGGCAGATACTATTAACCAATATTTGGGGTGATTATCAAATACTATTATCAATTTCTTGGTAATATCCTTTATCCATAATCATCATATCAACATAGATCCCATCCTTTGTTGGGATCTATCAAATTAGAGTGTCTAAAATTTGGTTGAGCCTTCTAACACCTTGGTTACCTTGGGGATGAAAGGTATCCCCTTTCAAATTGGGTAGGTGCCTAACCTTGTAAATTTTAGCACCTCATATGGATATTATTCTTACATCTTAGCAGCCCATTCATCTATCTAGTTATCTAGTGCTGATGTGTGGGATTTTTTTCAATAATTTAGACTCTCATACCTCTATTAGGTTTGTTTATTTTACTTTTGATTTGATAAAAAGGATGTTCTCTACATCGTGTATATGAAGCATTTTAGAGGGGATCTTCACCTTGGTTCCATACTAGGTCCTTAAAAACACATGCATTCAATCCAAGGACAAATAACATCCAATATTGGCCATGAAATCATGGGGTAAGAATATACCAAAGGAAGCAAAAATCTCAATTACTAATATGTCTTGAGTGACAATCATTGTAGAATAGAAGTGGAGTATGAGTGAGAGGTCTTTTATGAGTATAAGAATTAAAACTAGAGTTCATCTAGTTGTATGAATCCATGATTGATTGGCTCAAAGGATAGTCCTAATGCGTCGATGACTTGTCTAGGCATAACTATAGTGACTAACCCAAAATCTACAAAGCAATTATGGATCAGTTTGTTTCTACATATAAGCATTGGATAGAAGGATAGGTTTTTTGGTATGTTAGTACTATGACCAAATACTTGTAGGATACTCGATGCCTTATGCTTTCTAGTGATATAATTTTCCAATACCTCCAACTATTTCATTTGTTCTAGTAGAGGGAGGACATCCTAGAGTGGTATAGCTAGAGTGGATTTCTTTAGATCCCTAATTGCATTGAATTATTCTTATGGATGAATTTTGGTGCACTATTTGTGATCCACTAGGGCCTTGGATGCTCAATAATAGGGTTGGGAAATTTAACTAGTCCTGGTGTGAGTCCTTTGGATCCACCTGATTGGATTTTTGGGGTTGTCCTAATTTAGGATTAATGGATCCTTGGTGTGGTACTCATGGTTATCTGATCTACCTCTTGGTTCTCCTTTATAGCTCTTATATTCTCCTTAGTGAGTATATCAGGTTTTGTTGGTGTCTAGTTGCATGGTGGTGTGTTTGTTCTTTCAAATATAACATAAAATTTACCTTCTAGGGATCCCTATATTTGTAACAACTTCTATGGATAGGATTTGAGGAGTTGATCCTTTTGCCTATAGTATTGGCTCTATATATATGGCTTAAGAAATAGGACATGTAGCCTATTAGAACTCCTCATGACTAGGAAAGTAAGGGTTGAGATAGTAATATTGTCATGCATATGGATCTTCCATGTAGTTTTTTTAAGATAAAACCACATTCCTTACTAGGTTTGAATGAATCTGCTATATGGGGACCGATGTAGGTATTATCTATCATCTAAAATTTTGAGGTTAACTAGCCTCTCTATTGATTTTGGGTGGGTAACTCTGATATTTGTTTGGAGGAGGATGGTACCCTTAATTACATGTTTGGAAAGGAGGATTATGGTAGTTCTGGTAATTAAACCTCTAAAAATTATGTTGTTGCTTTAGGACCACTATTTTGTTAGACATGGTCTTCATAGTATTCATTAAGTTGTTAATTTATGATGATTGGTAAGTCACGATAGGATGACTCATAGTAGGCATATTCATTTGTATCAAAACTTGGTTAAAATTTAGAGTTTGCTAAAAATTTGTGGACTACATAGATGGAGGTGGATGATAGAGCATTTGGATGTTAGGAAATAGAGGTGTGAGAAGGTCTATGAAAATCATAGTAGATCTACAAGGGCTAAAATACTTGTGGGTTGTCCTCACCTCAATTAGTGTGTTTTGGATTTGAGGGGTTCACCAAGAGTGTTTTAAGAATTCACTCCAAATACTTTTGGTTTTGATGTGTATTTTTTGAAGACACCTAAGTTTGGTTTTAGACTAAAAACTAGGATATGAAATGACTACAATCTATAAATGCATGACAAATAATGGAAGATACAAGAGCTAACCTAATATGAATATTTCATTTGAATGATAGTTATTCCTATATTGGAATAAAGTAAATATATTTTTTCTTTACAACAAAGGTTCAAGAGAAAGCACAAACAAGTACTAGCCAAGTCAAATGCCTAAAAGGATTAGAAGAGAAAAAAAAAATTAACTTATGTTCTTTGATTACCCTTTATATTGTAAATCATAGACTAAAATAAAATGAGAAAAATAGTTCCTTTTATTCCCTTTTGACTTTTCTATGAAACAAATATCATAGAACAATAACAACCAATGTTTAACTAGAAACGTTATTGAAAAAAACAAGGAAGGTTACCTCAACTAGTGATTGCCACAATATCACACCTTGTAGAGTTTGACCACAAAATCAATCTTGCACCCTATAGAAACTGATCATAATTTTACAAAATCTATAAAAATAAGATACTAGAAAGAGGATGATCAATGTTTGGGGGTCTTCTATAGCCAAGGGTGAAGCCAAGATTATAGGTTTGGTAGTCAAAAACCCTAGTTATTTTTAGATGAGTAAAATAAAAGCATAGATAAATGACCTTGGTTTTATAGAGTGAAATTGTGCTCTGTGAATAATGAGAACGATATTGCATAAGATACAAAGAGCAAAAAAATTCAGATTTGTTAAAAGTAGATGAAAATAGGAATTCAAAGCGATATTGTTCCTGGTTAATATAGACCATGATATCATTGTAGATAGTGAATCTTTAATGTAAAAATATAGCTAAAATATTGGTTGGGTGTCTTAGTATCAGAGAATAGATGATTGTTAGAGGTAAAAAAAAAGGGCAAAAAAATGAGCTATCAAATTTTCTAGAAGACTCAGTTAAGAAAAATCACACATGATGGGGATAAACTGTGATATCACTCTATTTGGGTCTTTTCCAAGAATAAAGAGGTAAGGTAGGGTTTTCTAACCTACAAATAAGGAAAATTGGACATAAAATGGGTAGGTATAGGGTTAAGAAGAAGAAATAAGGGATGAGATAGTATAGGCCTTTCCCCTAATTTTAAGAAGAGAAAAATCATAATTGATAGATATAGACCGTGATATTATCTTGTGTGAAGGGCCAAGGCCTAATCAAGCCAAAAAAAATTATCTTGAATGGCTTCAAAGGTAGAATGAGGGCCAATGAAAGTAGTGCAAAATTATGATCAATAGATACAGACTACAATATCACCCTGTGTGAAGGACTAAGGCCTAATAAGGCCAAAATAGTGGTCTTGAATGGATTTAAAGGTAGGAGGGCTAATCAAAGCCTAACCTGTAGTTGCAAAACAACTAATAAGATAGTTTAGAGCAAGAAATAATATTAGAGATTAAAAAATAACAATATGTAACTAAGATAATGCCAAATACAAATAAAATTGAAAAAGGAAAAACATAATAAGGTAGGCTTACAATTGTTGGACATTTTGAGTCCCTAAGCTAAAAGTTGTCATTGATGTCAAAAGGACCTATGTAAGTAAGCACTATGATTTTGCTCCACAAAGAGCTTCATGAGAAGCAAAGGTTTTTATCAAAGGTTCAAGAAGGGATGCATGGCATTTGGTTCCAAAAGGAGCTTCAAGGGAAGCTTAGCAAAAGGTTTTTATGAAAACCAAGGAAGGCAAGGAAAGGTTTTATTTAAAACCATGGATGGAAAATTTGAAATGGGTTTTTCTTAAAATCCAAGTTGAATTTTTTTTCATTGAAAAAGGTGCCCCGGTGATGGAGAAATTTAATTTTAAAGGTTTTTTTTTAATTTTAATTTATTTAAAATTTAGATTCAAATTTTAAAATTAAATAAAAGAGTTTTCCCGCCATGTCTGCCGACATCATATATTTTATCATGCAAAGGTTCAAATATTTAAAGGGGTTGATTTTATCAACCAAGAAAGTGATAGAAAGTATTGTCCGCATTCGATTATCCCCTTTCGATTTTGTTTGCGCACTGCATGTGGAACAAGGGAACAATTTTCAAGGCATAGGTGGAGAGGACAAAAATATAAGTCTCAAAGGCTTAAAACCTCCATGTGGGAGGCCTAGCCCACACGGTGGGTGGAGAGTGCGCTAAGGTGTATGACGAGGAGGAACGTGGGGTCGAAACCACAAGAAGCCATTTTGTAAGGTATGCCATAATTCGATCACTCAAATTTTTAGGTGCATGAAATATTTTGAATTTGCTAAGGTTGTATTAAGCATCGAATTTCATGGAGAGTATAGTGGATGTAATTTTTGCATATGGCTAAGATTTTATATTTGATTAATGTGGGATATTGCCTAAGAAGGCTTTGTGATTTTTTTAAGTGCAAAAGTGTTGAAAGGAAGGATATAAAATATTTGAGTTATTTTATGGTATAAGTGGTTTTTGGAGTGACAAGGTTATGCAATGTTTTGATTTATTTTATTTTATGGTACAAGTAGTTTTAGGAGTGATAAGGAAGTTGTGCATCAATTATTAAGAAAGTTTTTTAATTAAAATCCTTGATGAATATTATTGTGAAGTCGAGTAATGTTGATTATTTTGTGATCTTCTAACCCTTGTGAGGATTGGTAAAAGAATATTGTGATTGTGGCAGATTTCCAAAGAGGCATCTTCATCTTCATAAAAGGTATGGGCACATTCTCCTATTGATTGATTATGGTGGTTGATTATAAAATACCTTTGGAGTGAAAAGTATTGATTGTGGTTTTCTTTTTGAAAGTGATTGGTTTAATGCTTCAAGGTTTTATGGATTGAGAGTTGTGATTAAACCTTGTTTTATAAGCATTGTTGTTGAAGCCAATTGGTTATGCAAATAACTTGAACTTGAGTTAGAAAAGAACATGAGTATCATTGTTATGTGAGATTTGTGGTTGAGCATTGTTGCAAACATTTTGAGTTGGTTGATACATTCTTGGAATAGGGTTTATGAGAAAGGGTTATTCTTTGAGGTGATTGGTTGAGTTGAGTTGATTGAGCCTAGTGAAGTGGATGCATGTGGTTGTTCAAGTTCCATGAAACAAAATATTATATATCTGAATTGAGTTCAGATTGATATTTGAGAATATAACATATTGAGTCTCTAACAATTCTCTTTATGCTTCTATGAGATTTATTTGAGTTGAGATTGGGATTTGAGTATAGAACATATTGAGTCTCTAACAATTCTCTTTATGCTTCTATCAAGGTTTTTCTTAGTGGCGAATTTCGCAATTTAGCGCGAATATTCGGATTTCCAAAATGTCAATTTTGCGAATTTTGGGACCATAGAGGTCGGCCCGTTCGCCCAAAAATTTTGGGATCTAATTTTTTTAGGGTAAATTCGCCCCATTGTCATAAGGTTTACCACCCAATTTTTGCCCTAAATTTATTAAAAATAAGAAATATCCCGCCCAAATCACCCCTTGTACCCCATTATATATAGCTAACCCTGACAACGACTCCCATACAATTACAACATTTTTTTGGATAGCGAGCGATACAAAGCAGAGTACTGACAAAACCAGAGTCCACGACTAGCAGAAGGCGACTAGTAGAAGGTGACTGGCATAAGGTGACTGGTAGAAGGTGACTAGCAGAAGGCAATTGGTAGAAGGTGACTAGCATAAGGCAACTGGTAGAAGGTGACTTGCATAAGGTGACTAGCATAATGCGACAGTAGAAGGCAATACAAGTAGAAGGTGACTAGGTAGAAGGTGACTAGGAAGGTGACAAGGCAAGGTAGAAGGCAACGCAAAGGTGACTGGTAGAAGGCGACTAGCATAAGGTGACAGGTCGAAGGTGATAGGCATAAGGTGATTGGCATAAGGCGACTAGCAAAAGGCAAATGGTAGAAGGTGATTAACATAAGGTGATTGAGAAGGTGAGCCTGCATAAGGTGATGAAGGGTATAAGGTCTAAAGGTGACTAGCATAAGGCAACTGGCAGAAGGCGACTAGCATAAGGTGACAAGCAAAAGGTGACTGGTAGAAGATGACTGGCATAAGGTGATTGGTAGAAGGTGACTGGCATAAGGTGACTCAATTTATCGGTATGCTTCTTTTACCATTAAATTTCATTTAACATTTTATTAATGGACACTCAATAAGGAGGTTTATTCTGCCTATGAACGATATTCATGGGACAGATTCTGTTGTCTCTAGTAGTAGTTCTCTTTTATACCAGTTATTTTCATATTTAAAAATGATGTTCTTTGTTCATGTTATTCTTCTATTCATACAAGTAAAATGTCAACTACAGGCAGTGGAAAGAAGGGAGGCCAGTCTTCCAATAAAAGGAGTATCCTCAAATACTTTCATAATATTTCAAAACCTAGTCAACCATCAACATCTGCACAAACTGAAGGTATGAACAACTTTACTCCCCAGTTAATTTTTTTACTTTGTTAATTTTAAATATAATGTCTTCATTCATAAAGAAGTGTGTTTTTTGGTTGATGGCTTTGTCCACTTTTATCTGTAGAAAACACTAGTATGCTTTTAAATGCCATAGTGATAATGAATCTACTATTGACACTAGTATTATCTCTACAGAAAACACTGTTAACCCTGGTATTCCTCCACTTCCACATATCCACGTTAATGAACAGTCCACAGATGAAGATAATCTCAATCAAATCGAACAACAACATGAAGAGATTCCTGAATCTAACATGCCAAGTAGAAAAGAAACTGATAGTTCTTATGCAGTCCCTACTTTCGGAGAATCTTCATCTAAAAAAATAAACGTGCAAGGTTATCTAGGTGGACAATTAACAGATCATTTCAGCCTGATTGGATATCAAAATTTCCATTTATTGAGCCAGTGCTTCCAGAGAATAGTAGTGATGATATAACAGAATTAAGATGCGTAATTTGCAGTTGGAAACATGGAAAGGAGCATAGATTGCAACTTAAGAAAGATACAGTAGAAAAACATTGTGGAAAGGTTTATATCAAAACAAAAGAAGGTGATCGAGCAACACAAAAAACTTATAGGTGGAAGGATGCATCAGAGTGCGCACATATGAGATATGCGCAAGAATATGATAAAGAAATGAAACAAAAGCAAACATTGGTTGAGAAAGGTGCAACGATTCAAGCCCAATTTCGAAAAATGAATAAGTTAACTTTAGCTTCAAAAAGTTTGCAGTTTGCTATTGTATTTTCTATTCTTAAGAAGGGTAGACCTATGTCTGATTTCATGGATTATAAATCTCTATTTCGACTAGCTGATGTGCAGAACTTACCCAACGCTCATTGGTCAGATCGAAGTGGTTGGGAAATGGTAAAATGTCTGTCATTGGTTGAGCAGGATGACCTCAGAGAGAAAGTAAAAAAGGTAAAATTCATTTCACTTTCAATTGATGAGGTGACTGTAGTTGACAATACATCTTGGATTTGCATGCATGTTTACACATTGGAAAATCATTCAAGGCAACCTCATTTACTTGGAATACGCAAAATGGTGGAAAATTGTAATGCAGAAAATATTTACAATGTTGTTGTAACTAGTTTAAAAGAAGAAGCAGGAATGAATGAAATTGAAATAGCCACTAAGTTAATATGTGTAGGAGCTGATGGTGCTTGCTACAATGCAAGGACACAGGAATGGTCTTTGTGTTAGACTACAAACATCGGTTGCCCCATATTTGATCCCTATTCATTGCATGGCTCATAGAATGAATCTTGCATACAAAATTGTGGATACATTTACAAATGTTGCGAGAGTGGAAGAGCTTGTCCATGAAATTCATGAATATTTTTCACGTAGTCCAAAAATATTTTTAGAGTTTCAACAGTTTGCACTAGGAGTTACCGAAGGTAAAAAATTGTTGAAAGATGTGGATACTAGGTGGATTTCGATGTATCTACCGACATTAAGAGTTTTCAAAGAATATCAATCCTTGATAGGGTTTATGTATGCAAATCGTAGGGTGGTTGATAAGGCTAAAGATTTACTTTTTCGAATGAGTGACTTTGAAACTCTTCTCACATTGTGTGGAATTCTTCCAATGTTGGAAAAAATGAATACTTTGATCAAAATTGCACAAGAAAGATCGATTTATATTGTGGATTTCATCAGGGCGAGAATACAAATTTGCATGCATATTGATATGATGTATGCATCTGGTCAAAATTTTATGGATCCCTTGTTTGAGAGTTGGAGAGCATTAACAAATGTGAATGGTCCTCAGAGCTTTCTGAAGTTCAATATAAACGATCATCTGTGTATTAATGTCCGTGGAAATGAAATACCTTTATATTGTTATGGTGTGCGACTGGATATAGCTACAAATGAAGTTGAGCAAATGCCCATAACCTACAACAGATTTCATGTAGTTGTAGACGATACAAAACTTAAACTAAAACAAATAGCAGAATCATTGACAAAAGAAATAAGAGACCATTTTCAAAGAGATGAATTGCTAGAGGCTATGGGTGTGGTAAATCCGATGTTTTGGGATCCTTGTAATGAATACCAGATTATAAATTCTTTGTTTCTCAAATACATGGGCAGCCTTGCTGGCCATTTTAGTAAAAGTGTTGTAGTCAATGGCATTGAAATCAATGGCATTCTCAACAGAGATCTTTTGACAAAACAATCAAACTATTTTGGAACAACAATGTCTGCTCAAGTTTCACAGCTCTCTAACCGTCATGAAGCAGGTTCTATTTCACGTTTGTGGAGAATATTACAACCAAGTACTATCTTACAACATACTATGAGTGAATATTTTCATTTATATGAATTATGTCAAACGATGATTTTGGGATCCATGGAAGATGAAAGGGTGTTCAGTGCACTATCATATATAAAATCTAAAGTTCGAAATAGGTTGGACAAAAATTTGGAGAATTGTTTGAGAGTATATGTGTCGGCCTATGAGGTGGAGGAGTTTCCTTACGAAAGAGCATTGTCACATTGGAATTCTTTGGCAGAGAGAAGAGGTGTAACGAATATTGATAATGATGAGGATGATGGTAACATTGGTCAAATTGTGACGACAAAATTTTTGGGAATGAGTGCAGAACATTTTGTACAATCTGAAAAGAGTTTGTTCCAGCTTCCAACATTATGATGCAAGGATGCATTCATTTGATTTTATTTCACATATTATCATTTGATTTGATTTCACATATCAGAATGAGAGGATGCTATCATTTGATTTGATTTCACATATCAGAATGAAAGGATGTTTTCATTTGATTTAATTTGAGTTCACATGTTATTATTTGATTTGATTTCACATATTATCATTTGATTTGATTTCACATATCAGAATGAAAGGATGCTATCATTTGATTTGATTTCACATATCAGAATGAAAGGATGCTATCATTTGTTTTGATTTCACATATCATAATGAAAGGATATTTTCATTTGATTTGATTTGAGTTCACATATTATTATTTGATTTGATTTCACATATTATCATTTGATTTGATTTCACATATCAGAATGAAAGGATGCCATTGGATACTCTATATAGCATAGCCCTCTGATTTAATTATGTATTATTTGATTACACATGTGTTACACATATTCTTTGATTACACATGATTTGTTTATTGGATTATAGAAATGTGTTACTGGATATTTTGTATATCATTTTTCATTAGCCTTGTTATTGAACTATTAGTTAAAAGTTTATGTTTTTCTTGTAGTATTTGTTATTCGTGAAAGTAATTGTCTATGCTGCATTTTTTGACATTTCAAATTAATTCATATAACATAAAAGACATACTTCAATATTACTTAATATATCAACACAAACAATCAAAACATAACAACATTCAAAACAAAGTTTTCAAGAGATAACACATATCAAACATTATTTCTTCCACTTCAAATAAAGAACAACAAACTTTTACATCATCATAAATAATCAAAACATAGTCTCTTTCATTGAATTCAATATTTAAAGAAGATACCATTCATTCACAATTTACAATACATATCAAACATTATTTCTTCCACTTCAAATTACTTAATACATCAACACATAATCATAACATAACAACATTCAAAACAAAATTTCCAATAGATAACACATTTTTCGAAAATAGTCTCATTCATTGTTTCAATTCTCAAAAAGGATACCATTCATTTGCAATTTACAAAACATATCAAACATTATTTTTTTCAGTTCAAATTACTTAATACATCAACACATATAATCCTAACATAACAACATTCAAAACAAAATTTTCAATAGATAACACATTTTTCGAAAATAGTCTCATTCATTGTTTCAATTCTCAAAAAGGATACCATTCATTTGCAATTTACAAAACATATCAAACATTATTTCTTCCACTTCAAATTACTTAATACATCAACACATATAATCCTAACATAACAACATTGAAAACAAAATTTTCAATAGATAACACATTTTTCGAAAATAGTCTCATTCATTGATTTCAATTCTCAAAAAGGATATCAAACATATCAAACAAAACATATCAAACATTATTTATTCCACTTCAAATTAAAACATAACAATAATTAAAAACAAAATTTCAAAATGATAATATGAATTTTTTAGAAATTGCCTCTATCATTGATTTCAATTTTCAAAAAAATACCAGTCTTAAATAATTTATAAAAATATAAAGATATATTGAGTTTTTGTTTCACTTCAAATCCAACACAACAAAGTTCTATTCTTTTTCAATGTTTCCTGAAGGTCCACCCACATCTACCTCAATATCCTTTTCTTCTAATGCCCCAGCCCTAACCAAACTTTATGTTGTAGTGTTGATCCCCGATAACAAGGCACTCTCTTCCTTCATTGGATCTTCTTTGAAAGGTGCATTCAACTCCTTCTCATTTTATTTCAGTTTAGCCTCGACATCCAGGCCCCTATCTCTGATAATCTTCTTCAGGAAATTATTTTCTCTAACCGTCTGTTGTAACCTCTTCTTCAATTCAATAGCATTATTAATGCTAATTTTGGCAGTCTTGATCAAAACTTTCATGGCACTGACTTGTTGCTTTAGGTGCTGGAAATTAGACTACAAAATAGAAATAAAAAAAGGTTAATATTTATAAACAAAACATATTTAACAAAAAAATATTTTTTAGTTAGATGTAGAACTTACATCAATTGTAAGTCGTGTTGTTTCTGCAACCGCTACTTTGTTCTGATCAAGTGCCCATTCATTGAAATATGCTTGGGCTTCTGCATTGAGGTTTTCCAAATGATTCAAAACAATGGCCAATAATTTCATCTCTGTATGTAGACTCGGCCTCCATAGTGCCAGATTCAACTTTATGTAGCAAGGCATCGAGCTTTTGGGGCTCATTCTCCATCTTGAAAAACAACTCTTTTCTTTTTGAAAAATTCTTATATCGGCCATTGATGGCTTTAATCAAAACCTTGGCCCGATATTCCCATTCTTTCAATTTATCAATATCCGAAAGAAGAGTATTATGAACTACAACTTTACATGCATCGACTAATAACACATTTTCAAAAAAGTTTAGGATATCATCTTCTGTAACAGTACGAGCGATGACTTGCTGTGTGGCGGAGGGGGAAACTTCGATGACATCTACATTGACATCCTCTTCTCCATCAATGCCCTCTTCATCCTCAAGAATATCACTTGCCTTTAAAGGGTAATTTTTAGGATTCATACCCTGATAAAGAAAGTCACAATCTAGAGTTCCCGAGGGCATTTGAGATGCACTCTCAACATTTGAAAAATTCTCCAAGGTTAATATCGGTACAATAGAAATATTAGATGATGACACATTTTGTGTCTCTATAGCACTTCTTGCATGATGATGTGGCGGTGTGAGGAACATTTTACCATGCATGCATGATTGGTTCCTCATAGGTGGAACCTGATGTGGATGGACCGGAACTTGCTTTGAGTGGACAGACAGTGGAACTTGCTGTGGTTGTGGCTATGGTTGTGGTCATGGCTGGTCAGATGGTGGAGCCATATTTTTTTTTAGCCTTTTGAATCTAGCAGGTCCCTCTATTAAATTTCACACAAAAACATAAAATAAATCTTTTGTAAATAACAATAGCATTAAAAAATATTTATTTAAAATATACATACCTGACTCAGACTCTACAGCCATTGATGTTTCAACCATTTGCCCTTTGTCTGAAAAATACGTAAAACACATTAAAAAACATAATTTTAAGTCAAAAAAATAAATCATTTAAAAAAGCATTTTTGAACAATGAAGAGTAAGGTTACCTTGTGGGTTGGAGGTAACCTCTTCTACGTCGACTGTAATTGTTTCTCTAGTAAAAGGTGTCGTAGGTGTATGCTGAATCCGACCATCATGAGACCTCACACGTTTGTTGGGAGTTATTGGTGATGACTACGATTGCGTGTTAGAATCAGTAGATACTTCCTGAATCCTAAATGCGGCATCCCTCTTACTTGAAGACTGAGATGCTCTTTTCTATTTTCAAAACAAAATTAGAGAATAAAAAGATAGAATAAAAAAAGAAAACAATGATATTTCAACAAATATTTTTACCTGTATCTCACTATCAGACATGCCAATAGACAACAAACTAGGGTGCAATGCAGTGGGAGGACTGCTTTGTTGAAGGTTGAAATAAGCTTCCTGAAATAAACAAAGAATAAAATTGTTGGTAGTCACTATGTAAGCAGAAGATTGAATTTTTTGGGCACTCAAAAGGTCGTGCTTCAGGCGGTTGGAAATGTGCGTGCACCAGTCAAATTTACCGCCATCAATACAACGAAGCAATAAAGAAAGTGCCCAAAAAGGCATTTATGTAGGTCGCCCCTACAGAATAAGCCTTGCCTAAAAAATTCAATGCAAGCATATAGAAATTTGTCTCCAACATTCGAAATGTTTAAGCCCCTTTTGGACTTAGAAGAATTAACTGAAAAAAGAGAACATTATTAGAAAACAAAAAATAAAACAAGGAGAACGTTTTTAGAGAAATGAAAGTACAACAGAACAATATTTAATGTTAAATAAAAAATAAATTTTCAAATAATACCTTTCAGATTGTCAGGATGAACAGAGTAAAGGGTTCCCAGGGTCGATTTATCATCGTCGGTTAAGGCGTACTAGTTGTTCACCAGTACAACATCCAAAAATGGTAGCCCTATTAGTCATTGCACATCGAAGGGTTTAACCAAAAAACAATTTCCTTGTTATCCACATGCATCAAAATAGTGGACACGTCATGGTTGTAACAAGAAATGATCCATTGCATCAACTGAACGTTAATGTTCAACTGAGGCATCTTCAACACACCAGCAAGTCCAACGGTGTAAATCCATTGGGAATCTCTATCAGGAGTGTTGAAAATGCTCTTGATATTGGGGCAGAAGATGTACTTGAAATGCACTTTTGATGGAAGAGGAGAGGAACAACTAGCCATATCTGAAAAGAAGCAGGAAAACGCTGGCAAAACCTTCTAAAAATGCTTCTAAAACGCTCTAAAATGCTGCCAAAATGCTCTCAAAACCTGCCAAAACCCTCTAAAAATGTTGCCAAAACCTCTCAAAATGCTGCCAAAATGCTCTAAAAATGCTGCCAAAATGCTCTGAAATTGCTTGGAAACCGTTGTGGAAAATGCCCTAAAAATGCTGGAAAAAGGTTTAAAATTGCTCTGGAAAATGCTGCAAATGACCCTGCAAATGAATTTATAGATTTCTGCATGGCAGGAGTTAACGCATGAATGACACGTGGTAGAAGGGAGGACACGTGGCATCATCTTATTGATGGGTTATGGTGGTCGCCTTTTGCCACTCGCCATCTATCGATCGCCTTGTGCCACTCGCCATCTATCAGTCACCTTGTGCCACTCGCCATCTACCAGTCACCTTCTCCAGTTGCCTTATGCTAGTCACTTATACTAGTCACCTTCTGCCAATCACCTTATGCTAGTCGCCTTACTAGTCACCTTATGCCAGTCACCTTATGCCAATCGCCTTCTATCAGTCATCTTATGCCAGTCGCCTTATGTCAGTCGCCTTCTGCTAGTCACCTTATACCAGTAACCTTCTGCTAGTCGCCTTCTGCTACTCGCCTTGTGATAATTTTGTTGATAATTTTAGTGGGAAAAAAAGAAAAAATCGCCATGTTTTGAAAAATTTTCTTCAAAATTTTGAAAAATTCGCCCCAAAGTTTATACATTTTTCACGTTGATTCACCTCGATTTGATAAATACTTTTTTGGTACTACCCCTTATGCATAACCATGGCTGCTATGAGATTGATTTGAGTTGAAATTAGGATTTGAGTATAGAACATATTGAGTCTCTAACAATTCTCTTTATGCTTCTATGAGATTGATTTGAGTTGAGATTAGGATTTGAGTATAGAATATATTGAGTCTCTAACAATTCTCTTTATGCTTCTATGAGATTGAATTGAGATATTGATTGAGCATTAAGTATAGAACATATTGAGTCTCTAATAATTCTCTTTATGATTCTATGAGATTGGACAAGTCTTTGAGAAATCTTGTGGACTGATTTTGAGTAAGCTTTTGTGGAAGCTTGCTATGAATATTTGAGCAAGTCCTAGAGAGGACTTATTGAGCATATTTGGACAAGTTCTGAGTGAGCTTGTTGAGCAGATTTGGACAAGTTATGAGTGAGCCTATTGAGCATATTTGGACAAGTTCTGAGTGAGATTGTTGAGCATATTTGGACAAGTTTTGAGTGAGGTTGTAGAGCAGATTTGGATAAGTTCTAAGTGAGCTTGTTGAGCAGATTTGAGTAGGTTCTGTGTGGACCTATTGAGAATACTTGAGCAGGTTTAGTATGGACCTATTGAGTAAATTTGAGCAGGTTCTATGTGGAATTGTTGAGCATATTTGAGCAGGATCTATGTGGACCTATTGAGCATATTTGAGCAGGTTTTGTGTGGACCTGTTTAGAAAATTTGAGTAGGTTTTGTGTGGACCTGTTGAGTATATTTGAGTAGGTTTTGCATGGACCTATTAAGAATATTTGAGTAGGTTTTGTGTGGACCTATTGAGAAAAAATGAGTAGGTTCTATGTGGACCTATTGAGCAAATTTGAGTAGGTTCTGTGTGGACCTATTGAGTAGAATTATACTAGATCGAATATACTGTATTTAGTACAAGAGATTGAGCAGACCTATGTTAGACCGATTGAACTATGTTTAGTATAGTATTAAAATAGAGCTTTGGAGGTGATAGAGTATAGAGGATAGAGTCTCAGTGGATAGAGATCCAACAACCAAGACAATTGAATACATATCTAAGTTAGGAGTCTTCAAGTGGAGAGAGATCCACCAGTCAGTACAACAGAGAGACAGAGTCTTCTAGAAGATCACTAGCCAGAGCAGAAGGGGAAAGAGTTCTCCTGTGGAAGATATCCATGAATTTGAGATTAGGGGATCAACATCTCCTTTGGACAAAGGTCCATAAATATTGTAATTGGGAAGGATTACCAAAAGAGATTGATTGAGAAAATTTTAGTAAAATATTTTCTCTAAGTAGCCCACATTGGGTGAACCACGTAAATTGTGGTGTCTATGTTATGTATGGTTTTTTGTGCATTGCTTTGATTACTGCCATTGATATTGCTATCTATACATTGCATAATATTGAATTGAAAGAAAAGGTTAAAAGTGGTCTTATACTGTTCACCCCCCCTCTCAGTATAATCTTGTGTTCTAAAATTGGTGTCAGAATGGGTTCCTTCAGAAGAGTTTGACAACTTGAAGGAAAAGCGGTCTAAGAACACAATGGATCAAAATGATCAAATATATGGACCCTTGAATAATGTAGTACCAGTATTTTATGGAAGTGACTTCTTATATTGGTGTATGCTGATGATATTTTACCTGATGGCACTTGGAAATGAAGTTTGAGATACAGTGGAACTTGGATACGATTCAACAATCAATCCTCCTACAGATAAGGAAGGTAAGCTTCTAATGCATGCAAACTCAAGAGCCATGAATGCAATTATAAAAGGATTGTGTAGATCAGAATCTATGAAGGTTATGGATTGTAAAATAGCAAAATAAATGTGGGAACTTCTGCATGAAATATATGAAGGATATAAAGGAGTCATAATGGCTAAGATCATAAATCTCAAAGGAGAATTTGAGAACTTAAGAATGAAGGATGATGAAAACATTGATGACTATCTCAGTAAGATTGATGAACTTGTACATGAGATGAAAGGTCTGGGAGTTAAGGTTGATGAGTCTGATGCTTGTGATAAGATCTTGATAACTCTTCCAAAAAGGTACAATGAAAAGGTTTCTACTATAGAAACATCAAATGATAGTTATTCTTTGAAAAGGAATTATTTTCTTGGCATGCTTACTACTTTTGAGATAAGAACAAAAGATCTTATTCCTCTTAAAGAAGTTTCTTTCAAAGTAGACAAAAATAAAAAGGGAAAGAAGATAGAATCGAGCAGTGAATCATCCAATGATGAAGAAGCAAATTATGGTAGAATAAATAGAGGTTCCAGAAGACCCATAGATCTAATATCTATCAAATGTTTCAATTGTGGAAAGTATGGACACTATGCAACATAATGCAAAGAGCCAAAAGGCAACAATGATGAAGAAAAATAGGATCATAGGTACAAGGAATCATATAGACATAGGTACCAAAAGAAGAGCAAGGATGGAAAAAATAGAAAATGGAAGAAGTTCTTCCAAAGACAAAAGAAAAGCTACTATGCGGATAATGCAAGTAAGTACTCAGTTGATAGTGATACTAGTTTTTCAGACAATGATAGAGATGAAGTCTTATTTATGGTTGAAGAAAAAGATCTAGTTAAGAAAAAGACTTCAGTTATTCTCAAGTGTTTTAGATGTGGTAGATTTGGACATCTTGAAGATGATTGCACAAGGGATGGTTATAGTTTCAGTGATGATGATTTTGAATATGCACTTGATAGACCAGATAAAAATCTTCTAATGGCATTAGAAGAAGTGAGTGATTATATAGAAGACAAGCCAAAAGGAAGTAATGATATGATAAAAGGTTAAAAAATAGAGTATTATTCAGTAGAGAATGACTATGATATCAAGGGAGAACTTATCTATGCCCTTGACACAGTAAATAAGGTTAGAAAGCAACACTCTAAGCTTGAAAATCAATTTCAAGAATGTGATGAAGAAAGATTATTGCTCATAGAGGATTTAGAAAAGTCAAAGGCTAAGGCAAGCAAGTTCAAGGATAAGTTAGAAGCAAATATTTTGGAATTTGAGAAGTTAGAACAAGAAGTGGCTACTCCAAAAGAAGATTTAAATGACTCCAATATAAAGATGAAGAGTTTCACAAATAGCTCTAAGAACTTGGATAAGTTCATATATGGACAACAAGTCTTGGCTTTGGAAATGCTAAAAAGAAACAGGAAAAATAATTTACTTCAAGTCTTTATGAAGAAAAAACTTCAGAAGAAGATAGTTTAAGTGTAAGCGGGGCATCAGAGGATGAGTTGGATAATAAAGAGTTCAACAAAGAGAGGAATAATGCACAAAGAAGATACAGATGGAAAAAAAATCATAACAGGATACCAATAAGGTCAATACAAGGATACTTCAATGGAAGATGCTTTTCATGTCATAGGTTTGGGCACATGGCTTCACAGTGCAGGACTCATGAAAGATAGGTATATGAAAAATAACAACTTTTCTAAGGATATTGCTACTCATGCAATGGCTTTGGTCACAAAGCAATGAATTGTAGGGTTCATGACAGAAGAGGATATGGCTTCACTAGGAGAAATCCTAAGACAGTTGCACATCCAATGAATAATAATCTTAAGTGTTATAAGTGCAATAATGATGGTCACATAGCAAGATGGTGTAGAGAAAATATTCTAGAAACAGGCATGAACAGGGACAGAAATATGAACATGAATATAAATATGAACAGGTATAGGAAGATGAATAGGAATAGAGACTCAGAAAAGAATAAATACTCAAAAAATAAAGAGAACAGGAACAAGAACGATAACATGGATGAGAACAAGAACAGGAACATGAACAAAAGTGACGACAAAAATATGGATGATGACTTGGAAAGGAACAGTGAGAGGATTCAGAAGACTCACAGAAGAAGATATAAAGATAAAGGTATAGATCTATGCTTTGAGAGAGTATAAATACTCCCACCCCATAATTAACCACCTCATGTGGAGGTTGGGGAGGGGCTAAGCTAAGAGGCTCATTCTTATGTTCGAGCCCCAAAGGTGACCATTTGCCATTGATGTCAAGGGGGGAGATATTTGTGTATTGGGGAGATATTTGGTATAAGGAGAGATTTGATATTTGAGAGAGCATTGATCCAAGGGGAGCAAAGTCCTAGGGGGAGCAGAAAAGAAAATGAATATGGGTTGCCATCAATGACAAAGAGAGAGATTGTTGGACATTTTGAGTCCCTAAGCTAAAATTTGTCATTTATGTCAAAATGACCTATGTAAATGAGCATTATGATTTTTCTCCACAAAGAGCTTCATGAGAAGCAAAGGTTTTGATCAAAGTTTCAAGAAGGGATGCATGGCATTTGGTTCCAAAAGGATCTTCAAGGGAAGCTTAGCAAAAGGTTTTTATGAAAACCAAGGAAGGAAAGGAAAGGTTTTATTTAAAACCATGGATGGAAGTTTTGAAATATGTTTTTCTTAAAACCCAAGTTGGATTTTTGTTTCATCAAAAAAGGTGCCTCGATGATGGAGAAATTTAATTTTAAAGGTTTAGTTTAAATTTTAATTTATTTAAAATTAAATAAAAGAGTTTTCCTGCCATGTCCACCGATGTCATATATTTTATCATGCAAAGGTTTGAATATTTAAAGGGGTTGATTTTATCAACCAAGAAAGTGACACGAAGTATTGTCCACATTCTATTATCCCCTCCTTCGCAATCATCGATTCCTCCCTTCCGATTTTTTTTGCGCACTGCATATGGAACAAGGGAGCAAGTTTCAAGGCATAGGTGGAGAGGATGAAAATATAAGTCTCAAAGGCTTAAAACCTCCACATGGGAGGCCTAGCCCACATGGTAGGTGGAGAGTGTGCTAAGGTGCATGATGAGGAGGAACGTGGGATCGAAATAACCCGAAGCCATTTTGCAAGGTATGCCATAAGGTTGTGTTAAGCATCGACTTTCATAGAGAGTATAGTGGATGTAATTATTGCATATGGTTAATATTTTATATTTGATTAATGTGGGATATTTCCTAAGAAGGCTTTGTTATTTTTTTTAAGTGCAGAAGTGTTGAAAGGAAGGATATAAAATATTTGAGTTATTTTATGGTATAAGTGGTTTTTGGAGTGACAAGGTTATGCAATGTTTTGATTTATTTTATTTTATGGTACAAGTGGTTTTAGGAGTGATAAGGAAGTTGTGCATCAATTATTAAGAAGGTTTTTTAATTAAAAGCCTTGGTGAATATTATTGTGAAGTGGAGTAATGTTGATTATTTTGTGATATTCTAACCCTTGTGAGGATTAGCAAAAGAATATTGTGATTGTGGCATATTTACAAAGAGGCTTCTTCATCTTCATAAAATGTATGGGCACATTATCCTATTTATTGATTATGGTGGTTGATTATAAAATACCTTTGGAGTGAAAAGGATTGATTGTGGTTTCCTTTTCGAAAGTGATTGGTTTAATGCTTCAAGGTTTTATGGATTGAGAGTTGTGATTAAACCTTGTTTTATAAGAATTGTTGTTGAAGCCAATTGGTTATGCAAATAACTTGAACTTGAGTTAGAAAAGAACATGAGTATCATTGTTATGTGATATTTATGGTTAAGCATTGTTGGAAACATTTTGATTTGGTTGCTTCATGCTTGGACTAGGGTTTGTGAGAAAGGGTTGTTCATTGAGGTGATTGGTTGAGTTTAGTTGATTGAGCCTAGTCAAGTGGATGCATGTGGTTGTTCAAGTTCCATGAAATAAACTATTCTATATCTGAATTGAGTTGAGATTGAGATTTGAGAATAGAACATATTGAGTCTCTAACAATTCTCTTTATGCTTCTATGAGATTGATTTGAGTTGAGATTGGTATTTGAGTATAGAACATATTGAGTCTCTAACAATTCTCTTTATGCTTCTATGAGATTAATTTGAGTTGAGATTGGGATTTGAGTATAGAACATATTGAGTCTCTAAAAATTCTCTTTATGCTTCTATGAGATTGATTTGAGTTGAGATTGGGATTTTAGTATAGAACATATTGAGTCTCTAACAATTCTCTTTATGTTTCTATGAGATTGAATTGAGATATTGATTGAGCATTAAGTATAGAACACATTGAGTCTCTAACAATTCTCTTTATGATTCTATGACATTGGACAAGTTTTGTGTGAGCTTGTTAAGCAGATTTGAGACAAGTCTTTGAGAAGGCTTGTGGACTGATTTGAGTAAGCTTTTTTGGAAGCTTGCTATGCAGATTTGAGAAAGTACTAGATAGGATTATACATATGGTATTGATATTGTGTATGGTGTTTTGTGCATTGCTTTGATTACTGCTATTGATATTGCTATCTATACACTGCATAATATTGAATTGAAAGAAAAAGTAAAAAGTGGACTTATCTTTGTTCACCCCCCCTCTCAGTATAAGCTTGTGTTCTTCAACAATAAAAAGAGAGGTTGCTTATCTTGATTTACCAAGAAAGTATCCATTAATATCCTTCCCAAACACACTTGTAGACTAAAGCTTTGAATCATAAAATTCCCAAAGTTTCTTTACCATGAAAGAGCTTGATGTGAATGAAGGCCCAATTCCTTAATTTCTAGAATTTTGAGGCACAGAGGGAGAGAAAGAAGGCATTAAATACAAGGGGGTATGAGATGGAAAATTTTAAATTCATATTTCCAAAAGGATAAGTACCTTGGGATTTGGTAGCAGGGGCGAGGATGCTAAGGGTGTGGCACCATAAATGGTCCAAAATACCTACGAGGGTATACAATCCAAGATTTTGAGTCCTTGCCTTGGGACAGTGATATTGCAGTTCATTTTGGATGACCACGATATTGTTGACATGATCATTGTGGATCACGTCAAGCGACGCTAGCTAGTTTTTGAAATCTAGGTAGGAACAATCAAAAAAATGATATCGCAATCCACCTTGGAGGGGTTTGATATTGCTAAGAGATAAAAATCATTAGGGACTAAGGATTTAGAATGGAAATATTGCATCTTAGCAATTTTAAGGGTTTACTTAGGTGTCTAAGGGGAAAATTGACCTATTTATCTAGGTCAATTTTTGGTGTCTACATTTTACCCCCTCTTTGATGCATTTATGGTATAATAAATGTGTCAAAGAAAGTTGTAGATACCTTCAAATTTGAAAATGAGGGTACTAAAAGGGGTAGGAAGTTTAGGTAGAGGGATGGTGCAAAAATTATGTAATTTTGAGCACTTTGAAAATTTTATATGCTTTATAGGGCATTGATGACATAGATGCCCCCAAGCCAAGGTACCCCCTTTACTTTTAGAGGGAAGACATAACTTCCTGAGGAAAATTGAAATGACAAGGAAATAATGGTGGAAGAACAAAAAAAAGGAAGGGAGGGGTAAAAACTAAATTATTTTTATCACATAAGAGGATAAAGGAGCTATGGAGATAATATGGTACATCCACCACACTGTGCAACTATTGTGAGGGGCAAGGTTAAATGGCTAGAGGTGATGGCTTGGGTAAGCATCAAATCCATCCTATTAGGTTAGGATTAGGGCTAGGTGTGAAGTTATTTTAAGATTTATTTAATTTTTAAGTAAATCCATCATGAAAAACTGCATAATATCATGGGGTTTCCCATACTATCACTCACCTTAATAACACCAGGTCAAGGGCCATGACATTTTTTTATTTAGAAAAATTGTGGCCCTTTGTAGATACCTAAAAAATATCATATTACCCTTGTGTAGTGGTAATATTTAATTAATTTGCAAAACCCTTAAAAATACAATTATTTTGTATTATTATATTAATTATCCATCTTAACCCCAATTCTGCACTAAGCCCCATCGTACACCTAGCCCTTGGTCACCATGTGACCACCCCACTCACCTAGCCTAGGTCCACCTCACGGTAGTCTATCCTTTGACTCTAGTCTAAGCTATCATCCTAGTCTACCTTACCCTCTACTCTCCACATACCCATGCACCCACACCCCCTCCCATGCTCATTCAATGCACATGAGTAGGGTGAAGAATTTATTCACCCATTTACTTTAATGGGATGAAGACTTCCACCCACATGCCTTAAATGAGGTGAAGACTTTATCTACCCCTATGCATTAATAGGATATGGTGAACCCATGCTCATTTAATGTAAATGGGCGGGGTGAGGACTTCCTCCATTCAAAAACATTTATGAGACATGGTGCCCCCATGCCACCTCACCTTCCCCTCATTGCCCCCCTAACCCTTAGCAAAAATCTATAAATAGCCCCTCCATTTCATTCATTTGCATGAATATGATAAATGCTTAGAGAATATCTACCAAAATCAATCTAACCCCCACTTGTATGCAATCCATATCTTGTGCTAACCCCATGGATAGCTTGTTGTGCCTCTCTTTGCATGTTCTTTTGTGAATAGGTTACAAATTCAGATTCAAACAACCACTAGATTTAGACCAAAGCTACCTAACCACCAGTAAAAAATTTCCATAGAAGGAATTTTTACTAGGACCAACTCAACAAAAATTGTCCAAATAGGGATGGTTTACAACCAGAATCATCCTGATAGGGATAGTTCCTATAAATATTTAGTTTAGTCACCTGCAAATCAGCCACATATGTGAGTAAGATATGTTTAATTTGCTTTTAGTTTATTTTAAGCTTTCTTTAATGATTTGTTCATGTTTTTATTGTTTTTCTCTTTTCTTAAGCTTGGGTCCAACTTAAGTGGACCCACCAGGTGCTACTAACAAGAGTTGTGGTTGTTTTTATTAAGCCCACCCCCATCTTGAGGTGGTCAAAGAAGACAAATGAAGTGCCAAAGACTGTATTGAAAAGGGATTCCTCATTGGAAGATCCTCATTTAGCCCAAGGGGCATGTATCAAATCTACATTGTAATATTGCTTTTATTGTAATGAAGAGGCACATTTTCTCACCCACATTTTAGTGATCATGGTGGAACCCATAAACCCCATACCACACATAGATAAATAAAATTTCTAGGGTGTAAAATTTAGTTTTTATCACCACTTCCTCTCACTTTTACCTTGTGTTTTTTTTTTTTAGCTTTCTAGCTCTTTTTACTCACTCTCTATATTTTTTTCTATATTGTAGGTTAAAAATCCATCACAATGTAGCTAATATTGGGACCCATCAACATAGTCCAAAAGCATAGACCTCTAGCATAAACCATTACAACCAAGATGGTTTACAACCAATACTATCAAAAACCTGATGATTTACAAAAAATGTCTAGACCAAGATGGTTTCTACGGAGCCAAACTTATCCTATTTGGATGTGTTCAAAGGTGTAATATCTCATCTATCACACCTTAAATATTCAATCCTTGTTTATTTCACTATAAATTTTATATTTAATCAGTTTAGATTTGATCTTCATTATAATAGTTGTTGCAAATACTCCTAGAGTTTAACTAGTTGGGATTAGTGGCTCTTTATATTTATTTAAAAATCAACTTATTTGTTCTCTAGTTTTTGTAGGAAAAAAAACCAATCCTCTGTGGCAAAAAAATAGACCCCAACAAATAGGAAGACAAAAAGTCTCCCCCAACATAAATCATCTAGGCAGGGACAATTTCTACTAAAAATCATCTAGACAAGGATAATTTCAGCTACAAATCATCAAGACCAGGACGGTTTCTATAGAACAAGTTTTGGGAAAATAGATCTTGTGCAATAGTCTCATACAAATTTTAGAGAGCCCTTGACCTTAGGTAGACATTTCTGACCTCATATCACACTTAATAGAGGAACCTTTACTTGTTTTTTGAATTTTTTTTAAGCTTTCTTAGATTAGAGTTCACTTTATGCAATTTCCTTGTTTTCTTTAGAATAGGTTTGTTTTATAAAATTGTTATTTCCTTTCATTAGTATAGGATTTGCTTTCTTGTTTCACACATTTATTTCGTTAGAGTAGGTTTTCCTTTCTTTTTTTGTTAATTGCTTTCATTATATTAGTTTGTTTTCATATTTCATAATTTGCTTTCTTAGATTAATTTGTTTTCTTGAATCATAATTTGCTTTCTTAGAGTAGCTTGCTTTTGTAAGTTATACTTTTATTTCTTATAATAGCTTGCTTTCATGTTTCACATTTTGCTTTCTCTAGATTAGACTTAGTTTATTACACCTTAAAATAGAAATTTACTTTCTTGCCTATTAGCATAGGTTTTTTCACTCACTTGCTTGATTAGATTAGGCTCTCATCATTACTTTCCTAGTTTAGGATTTCTTTCCATAATCACATTTGTTTGGTTAGTTTAGGATTTGCTTTCTTAGGTTAGTGAAATCACATTTCTCTTTCTTAGTCTAGGTTTCATTTCTTATTCTTAGGTTAATGAAATTGCACTTTACTTTCCTAGTATATGTTTTCAATTCTTTTCCATTTGCTTAAAGAAAATTAAATCTTCATTTCCTAGGATAGATTTCTTTCATTGAACTCTAGGTAGCAAAACATCATTCCTAGTTTAGGATTTAATTTGCAACATTTAGCTTAGGAAGAATAAATTTGCATTCCTAGGTTAGTTATTGTTTGCACATCATAGTTAGAAGAAAATCCACACACATAGTACATATTTTTAGAAATAAATCAACGATGTTGGACTTAATCACCAAAAAATGATTGCAATCAACAATGTTATATTTCATCTCCAACCATTGATTTATCCCCTAGAAACCATAGTTGCTTATGCATAGTTTCCTAGACTTCATCACTAGGAAAATCACTACCCTTGGGATTATCTCAGGGTAGTTTAGGTTAGAGCCCCCACTCACAAGGCTATAGAAACAATGAGTGTATAGTTATCATTTTTGACCAAGACCACTTGAGGGTGAAGTAGAGGATGACCGGTCTTGAGAAGATTTTGACAAAACCACCTCTTATATCCCCTAAAAAGGACATTAGAGGTCCTTTTTCCTTTTAGATACCTCGAGCCATATCTGCATTAGGAAACCTTTAACTATTTATGCACATTGTATCTTAGGTATATTGGGGAGTGTTCATAGATAAACATTTAGATTTCACCCATCCACCTTTGTATATTTTAGGTATAGTTAAAAAAACACATAAAACATCTAAAAACAACACATAAAATAATAAACAAATTGACACATAAGCAACATAAAAAAAAAACATAAAATCCCATAAAAACCCTATGAATTAATTGTTTTTTGTGTGCATGTTTGTTTGTTTGATTAGTTAGGTTCTTATTCAAACACAATAAAAAGAGAAAAAAAGAAAAGAAAATAAATCATACCCCTTATTTTCCACTACCTCTCACTTTACCTCTACGTTCTTATGGTCATAACCTAAAATTAAGCTCAAGCACAAAAGCATCATTCTTTGGATCCCTCTAGGACAACCCATACTCTTTCGATGAACCTGATTGCGTTCCAAGAGGAAGCATCCTTCACCCTACTTAATAATATATCCACTATCTATAATATCCCATATCTAAGTGATTTGGGCCATCATGAGCCTTTGTGATGCAGGAGCATCCGGTGGCAGCAGAGCAATCTTGCATCAATAATTTTTTTTTTCTAAGTGTTTGCCTTGATGTCGCGATATCGCGACAGAGAAAAGTGTCATGATATCGCGACATGTCGCATTTTCGCGACTCAGGAAGGAGAGAGAAGGCACGGAGCAAAAATGTCGCGATTTCGTGACATGTCACGAAATCATGACCGAAAGAAGACAGGAAAGGCCAGAGAAGAAAATGTCGCGATTTCGTGACATGTCGCAAAATCGCGACCGAAGGAGCAGAAAGAAAGCAAGGAAGGAAATTGTCACGATATCGCGACATGTCATGATTTCGTGACCCAAAACAGAGAGAGAAAGCAGAGAGCCAAGTTGTCGCGATATCGCGACATGTCACGATTTCACGACCCGAGAGGCGAGGAGGAGGCAGAAAGGAAAGATGTCGCGATATCGCGACATGTCACGATTTCGTGACCGAAAAGGAGAAAGAGGAGCCGGAAGGGAAAGATGTCGCGATATCGCGACATGTCGCATTTTCGTGACCAAAGGACGAGAGAAAGCGCAAGGGAGAACAAGTGTCGCGATATCGCGACATGTCGCATTTTCGTGACCAAAAGGCATGGGAAGGCGCAGGAGAGAAAAGTGTCGCGATATCGCGACATGTCGCATTATCGTGACCAAAGGCGAGAGGAGGCGCGAGGAGAAAAAGTGTCGTGATATCGTGACATGTCGCATTTTCGTGACTGCAAAAGGCGAAGGAAGCGCAGGAGAGAAAAAGTGTCACGATATCGTGACATGTCGCATTTTCGTGACTCCGAAAGGCAGGAAGGCAGGAAGCAAAAGTGTCGTGATATCGTGACATGTCGCATTTTCATGACTCGCAAGGGGCAGGAAGGCAATGAAGCAAAAATGTCACGATATCGCGACATGTCGCATTTTCATGACCAAACAAAAGGAAAGAAAAGTAGGCAGTTACAGGGGCCATTACAGAGGGAATCATCGAGCGATGGGTATCCCGAACGTCATCATGGGTTGACAGGCAGATAGAGTCTACAGTGGTAGCATTGGACAAGCACGTGGCACCAAGGTGCAATGAAAGTAGACGAAGACCAAGAGTCAGAAAGAAAGACGTTTCGAAAGCCAAGGCAACGAAGAGGCACGGGAAATGAAATGAAGGGTCAAAAAAGGGAAACAGAGAGTCACGCCAAAGATTTTAAAAGGGGAAGCAAAGGCATGCAGAGGGGTCAGAAAACTATGGAGACAGAGTTGCAGACGTGAAGGCAAGAGGGCCATTCTGGACCTGTTAGGCTATTTTTCTTCCAGGCGGAAGATGTTGTAATAGAAACTATCTTTCGAGATAAAGGAGTTTATTTGGCAGACTACTGCCATTACTGTAATATTTTTCTAATTTGTTGAATGAGAATATAGAATTGGCATGAGCGATTTGGCTCCCCATCAAGTGGTATCAGAGCGGGAGTTCCTGAGTGTGTGAGCAGATCACCGAAAGTGAGGCAGTTTGCACCAGGATCTATGGAAGGGTTGTGAGAAGAGAGTGAGGAAGAATGCCTCCATGAAGAAACCATGGTGGTGGGAGGAATGTGGTACCTGAAGAAGATTTCAGAGCTTTGTAGAGGCAAGTGCAAGCCCTACAAGAGGAGTTGCGAAGAGGGGTTGAGCCAAGGGGAGAAGACCATAGTGAAGATGAAGCTTGGGAGGTTGATGATCCATCGGAGGAAGAGGAAGCAATGAATCCTATAGAAGTCAGATTAGTTAAGGCCATATCTCAGATCGGGAAGAAGCCAAAGTTTGATGTCTCCACGTACTCTGGGAAACTCAATCCAGAGGAGTTGATTGATTGGATCAATGATATGGAGGAGTATTTTGAGTATGAGGAGGTTGTAGATCCAGATCGGATCAAATTGGCAAAAACAAAGTTGAAAGGCCATGCTAGCATATGGTGGAAAGAAGTACAACTAGAAAGAAATAGGAGAGGAAAGGAAAGGATAACCAGATGGGATCGAATGGTTGAGAAGTTGAAGAGGCAGTTTATTCCTGTAGATTACGAATTGGAGCTATTGAGGAAAATGCATAGCTTGAGACAGTCAAGCAAAACTATCAAAGAATATACCGAGGAGTTTTACCAGATTTTAATAAGAACTGGACATTCAGAGGATAGTAAGGAGAAAGTAGCTCGTTACATAAATGGGTTAAGAATGAATATCCAAGAAGAACTCAGTTTGGTCAGAATAACCACCATTGAGGATACATATCAGTTTGCCTTGAAGGTTGAAGAGAAGCTGAACAGAAGATTTGAAGGCAAACAAAGAGGAAGAGGTCGAGGTGGAAGAACTGGTGGAAGAACCAATGGAGGAAAATATGATGATCAGAATAAGACTGGTGAAACGAGTAATAACCAGGATCAGAAAGAGGAGAATACCTACCACCCCCGTAATCAGAACAATGGTTACCAAAGAGGAAGAGGTAGATCTGGACGTGGGTATGGAAGAGGAGGATTTCGTGGAACCTATTTCCATTGTGGGGAAGAGGGACATCGGGCATATGAGTGTCCCCAACACCAAGAGAGGACGAATAAGAGACCTGAGGATCATGCCAGAGCTACTATAGCAGATGAAGGTGCTGAATCAGAACATTCTAAAGAAGCAGAAGAAGGAGAAGTGTTGATGACAAGAAGAGCATTGATGAATGGAGGGAAAGATGTGGATCAAAGGAAGAGCTTATTTTGCACGAGATGCAAATGTGCAGGTAAGGCCTGTAATGTTATCATAGATAATGGTAGCACAGATAATTTGGTTTCAGGAGAAATGGTTGCTAAGTTGAAATTGGAGAAGAGGGCGCACCCGCATCCATATCGGATTGCATGGTTGCAGAAAGATCATAGAGCATTAGTCAGTGAGCAGTGTTTAGTTAAATTTCATATTGGAACTTATCAAGATGAGGTTCTATGTGATGTTTTGCCTATGGATGCTTGCCATTTGTTGTTGGGGAGGCCATGGCAATTTGACAGACGTGCGGTGCATGATGGACATGCGAATACTTACTCTCTGATGAAAGGTGGAGTGCGTCACAAGTTGAAGCCATCGAAGGAAGTGGATGAAAAGGTATGCAGTAGTGCTAGAATCTGTTTGGTAGATGGTAGAAAATTTTTGGATGGCCTGAAGAGGGATTCTATGTGTTACGCATTAATTCCTACTGTTAAGAAGGAACAATGTATGGATATTCCAGTAGAGGTTGAAAGTCTGTTAGAAGAATTTCCTGATATTGTGTCAGATAATGTGCCTGAGGGTTTGCCACCAGTGAGAAATATTAGCCATCAAATTGATTTGATTCCAGGGGCCAGTTTACCCAATAAAGCAGCCCATAGAATGTCTCCCATGGAGAACGAGGAGTTGAACAGACAGGTTCAAGAGTTGTTGAGGAAGGGATTGATTAGAGAAAGTTTGAGTCCCTGTGCAGTACCTACAGTACTAGCACCGAAGAAGGATGGAGAATGGAGAATGTGTACTGATTCCAAAACCATAAATAAGATTACCATTAAGTATAGATTTCCATTACCTAGAATGGACGATATAATGGACTATTTGAGTGGAGCTAAATACTTCACAAAGATTGATTTAAAGAGTGGGTATCATCAGATTCGCATCAGAGAAGGTGATGAGTGGAAGACTGCCTTCAAAACCAAAGAGGGTTTGTACGAGTGGTTGGTTATGCCATTTGGTTTAACCAATGCACCTAGTACATTCATGAGGTTAATGAATGAGGTGTTGAGAGAATTCCTAGAGAAGTTTGTTATTGTTTATTTGGATGATATTCTGATTTTTAGTAAGACATTGGAAGAACATTTGATGCAAGTTCGGATAGTTTTTGAAAAGCTGAGGGAGGAGCAGTTACTGATTAATTTGAAGAAGTGCAGTTTTGTGAAGAAGGAGTTGGTGTATCTGGGATTTGTCATCTCGGATGAGGGTCTAAAAATGGATCCAAAAAAGGTGAAGGCTATCATTGAGTGGCCTACTCCAAGGAACATAACGGAGGTAAGATCATTCCATGGTCTTGCAAGTTTCTACAGAAAGTTCATTAGAAACTTTAGCAGTATTTGCGCACCCAGCCAGAAACCATGAGAGGGGATAAGAAGGAGTTTAAGTGGACTACAAAGGCAGGTGCAAGTTTTGAGATGTTGAAAAGGAAGGTGACGGAACAACCCATTTTGATACTTCCAGATTTTAATAAAGTATTTCAGGTTGATTGTGATGCTAGCGGCAGTGCCATTGGAGCTGTGTTGAGTCAGGAAGGTAAACCTGTTGCATATTTTAGTGAGAAGTTAAATGATGCTAGGAAGAAATACTCTGTTTATGATCAGGAATTTTATGCTATAGTTCAGGCTCTTAAGAAATGGAGACACTATTTGTTAGCAAAAGAGTTTGTTTTATATACTGACCATCAAGCTTTGCAGTATATTAATAGTCAAGGAAAACTGAATCAGAGACATTTGAAGTGGGTTGAATTCCTACAGAGTTATACCTTTGTTTTGAAGCATAGGAGTGGGAAGTCTAATAGAGTTGCAGATGCCTTGAGTAGAAGGCAAAATTTGTTGTTAGAGATGAAAGTGGAAGTCGTTGGGTTTGAAGAACTCAGGAGTTTGTATCCAGAGGATCCGAATTTTGCAGAGGCTTGGAAGGCATGTTTGTCTCCTATTACTTTGGATAGAACTAAGTGGTTGGATTTTATAATCCAAGATGGGATGCTATTCCGAAGGAACCAATTGTGCATTCCTAGAAGTTCAATGAGGGAGAATCTGATAAAGGAGAAGCATAGTGGAGGACTAGCTGGGCATTTTGGTCGAGATAAGACCATTGCCCTTGTTAGTGAAAACTACCATTGGCCACAGTTGCAGCAGAATGTGACGAAATTTGTGCAGGGTTGTAGAGTGTGTCAGATGGCTAAGGGAGTGAGACAGAATACAGGATTGTATCAGCCATTACCTGTACCAGAAAGACCATGGGAGGACATCAGTATGGATTTTGTTCTTGGCCTACCAAGGACACAACGAGGAAATGACTCCATTTTTGTTGTGGTTGACAGGTTTTCGAAGATGGCTCATTTTATTCCATGTCAAAAAATGAGTGATGCAGTTCATATTGCAGGCTTGTTTTTCAAGGAGGTGGTACGCCTTCATGGTCTACCCAAGAGTATAGTATCTGACAGAGATACCAAATTTGTGGGTTATTTCTGGAGGACTTTGTGGAAGCAGCTGAAAATGGATTTGAAGTTCAGTTCTGCATACCACCCATAGACTGATGGACAAATAGAGGTGGTGAACAGAAGTTTGGGTAATCTTCTAAGATGCCTGGTAGGAGATAAGCCCAAGGGATGGGATTTGATTTTGCCACAGGCAAAATTTGCTTACAACAATTCTATCAACAGAAGTACTGGTAAATCACCATTCCAGATTGTGTATGGGAACAACCCAAGGAATGCTTCAGAGTTGAGAATGATGGGTAAAGGAGAAAAGAGCAGTGTTGAGGCTGAAGATTTTGTAGAACACATAAAGAGTTTACATGAGGAGGTAAAACAACATATCAGTAAGATGAATACTCAGTACAAGGCCAAAGTAGATCAGAAGAGACATTTCAAGGAGTTCCAAGTGGGAGATGAGGTCATGGTTCATTTGAGAAAGGAAAGGTTTCCTAACAAAACCTACAACAAACTGAAGATGAAGAGGTTTGGACCATGCAAGATCATAGGTAAAAGAGATTCAGGAAATGCCTATGAAGTGGAACTGCCAAGCGAGCTGAATATATCACCTATTTTTAATATTTTAGACTTGGTAGAATACCATGAAGGAGGTAGTAGTGAGGCACCAAGAACAGATTTGTGGAGTATTCCAGTGACTGCGCCAGTCACAGATGAGATAGAGGAAATACTAGACACTCGAGAAGGCAGAAGTACCAGGAACAGGCAGTATTCAGAATATTTGGTCAAGTGGAAAGGCAGGCCTATCGAAGATGCAACTTGGTTGTCAAAAATAGAGGTCGACCGCCTGGGTCTTCCTCCAACAGTATAGAAGTAAAGGACACTTCTCAATCCACCTCAGGTGTCTGATGCAGGAGCATCTGGTGGCAGTAGAGCAATCTTGCATCAATAAAAAAAAATTTCTAAGTGTTTGCCTTGATGTCGCGATATCGTGAGAGGAAAAGTGTCGTGATATCATGACATGTCACATTTTCATGACTCAAGAAGGAGAGAGAAGGCATAGAGCAAAAATGTCATGATTTCATGACATGTCAAATCACGGAAGGAAGAAAAGGCCAGAGAAGAAAATGTCACGATATCATGACATGTCGCGAAATCATGACCGAAGGAGAGAAAGAAAGCAAGGAAGGAAATTGTCACGATATCGTGACATGTCACGATTTCATGACCCAAAATAGAGAAAGAAAGCAGAGAGCCAAGTTGTCACGATATCGCGACATGTCATGATTTCACGACCCGAGAGGCGAGGAGGAGGCAGAAAGGAAAGATGTCACGATATCGTGACATGTCACGATTTCATGACCAAAAAGGAGAAAGAGGAGCCGAAAAGGAAAGATGTCATGATATCGTGACATGTCGCATTTTCATGACCAAAGGACGAGAGAAAGCGCAAGGGAGAACAAGTGTCGCGATATCGCGACATGTCGCATTTTCGTGACCAAAAGGCATGGGAAGGCGCAGGAGAGAAAAGTGTCACGATATCGCGACATGTCGCATTATCGCGACCAAAGGCGAGAGGAGGCGCAGGCAAGAAAAAGTGTCGTGATATCGCGACATGTCGCATTTTCATGACTCAAAAGGCGGGGAAAGAGCGAAGAGGAAAAGTGTCGCGATATCGCGACATGTCGCATTTTCGTGACTCGCAAAGGGCGAGAGGAGGCAAAAGGAGCAAAAGTGTCGCGATATCGTGACATGTCGCATTTTCGTGACTCGCAAGGGGCAGGAAGGCAGTGAAGCAAAAATGTCACGATATCGCGACATGTCGCGTTTTCGCGACCAAACAAAAGGAAAGAAAAGCGGAAGTTACAGGGGCCGTTACAGAGGGAATCATCGAGCGATGGGTATCCCGAACGTCATCATGGGTTGACAGGTGGACAGAGTCTACAGTGGCAACATTGGACAAGCACGTGGCACCAAGGTGCAATGAAAGCAGATGAAGACCAAGAGTCAAAAAGAAAGACATTTTGAAAGCCAAGGCAACGAAGAGGCACGGGAAATGAAATGAAGGGTCAAAAAAGGGAAACGGAGAGTCACGCCAGAGATTTTAAAAGGGGAAGCAAAGGCATGCAGAGGGGTCGGAAAACTATGGAGACAGAGTTGCAGACGTGAAGGCAAGAGGGCCATTCTGGACCTGTTAGGCTATTTTTCTTCCAGGCGGAAGATGTTGTAATAGAAACTATCTTTCGGGATAAAGGAGTTTATTTGGCAGACTGCTGCCATTACTGTAATCATTTTCCAATTTGTTGAATGAGAATATAGAATTGGCGTGAGCGATTTGGCTCCCCATCACTTTGTACTATGATCAAGGCTTTATGTACCAAGCCACCCATATTATTCTACTCAATATTCCTAGCGAGGGGACCCCTTCATCCTCCTTACATCCAATCACTCTATACTTTCATCTTGGCACTTTTTGACCTTTCACCTCCTATGTTGCTTAACCCTCTTCCCTGACTTCTACTAATTCCCAACAAGCCCTCTTGCCCTATCTTTCATAGGATGAATCACCTCAATTCTCCTTGACCCCACTTCATGTTCTTGACTATTCTTTTTCTTCTTTCTCCCAATTTTAGACCAACTCTCACACTGTGCATTTCTTGTCCATTCCTGTGCCTCCTCTCATGCCCTAAGAAATGGGCATTATGTCTATCACCCTCATCACTTCCAAACCTTATCATACTTCTTCATCCAAATTTATTTTCTCCTTGAAATATCTTACCCCTTGGATGACACCCTTGTTTGATTTGCTTGATCCTAACCCATTTCATGATCTATGACCAAATATTTCTTCTTGTTCCACTTATATCCCCTAAATCACCTTTCATCCTCTCACTCCACCTCAAGATTCCACTCTTATAAATGCTACTTCTTTTTCATATTTTCCTCCTCATCCTAATCCTCCTCTGGCTGGATTGCATGTTGCTTTTTGTTCCCTTCTTTAAACTTCTTTCAATCCTCCTCCTAACCCCCCTTTGCCTAGTGTGCATGTTGCTTTTTCTTCCCTTCAAACTTCTAGCCTCCTCCTCTTAATCCTACTTTGGATAGTATGCATGTTGTTTCTTCTTCCCTTATTCAAACTTATTTTCATTCTCATCCTTATCTTCTTCAACCATTTTCTCATCTTCAATCTTCTCTATCATCCTCAATTCTTATCGCTATTCTTCTTTACAACATACACAACCTATCACTTCTCATTATCATCCTCATATTACTTTTCAAATGGCTCTAATTCCACTTTCTCAACCTCCTCATCTCCCCCTTCTAGTAAAACTTATTTCTTAACTCAACCTCCTTCATGGAATCCCACTCCACCTACAACTCCTCTACAATATTCACCTCCACCCACTTCTTATTAGTGGCTACCTTCATATTCATGGGTTCCAAATCAAACTCTCCAAATACAAAATAAACCTCCCCTAATCCAAATAAATCAATTGGTAATGCCACCATATTACCAACCCCCTTATTCATCTTATCTCCTTCAATCTCCATATCCTCCATCTCTTCATCCACCTCCTTCTTGTTCCCATATGGCCCAAATTAATTACATTCCATAGCTATCCATCTACTACACCCTATCATTACTCACACTCGTATCCATACCAGGTTGAGCCTTCCCATGCTACCATCACTATCAACCCTACATAGGCAACTCAAATCCCTCCTCAAAACAAAATTCAATAAGTATTGGATTGACTCAAAAGCCTTGAGATATATCCAACTAGCTATGTGTATTAGAAACCCACCTATATTTAGATCTAAAATTAACCCATCCACCCTTTGATTCCAATCCACCAATACCCATATTGGTTTGATTTGCCCAAATTTGAAAAATTCAAGTGGAAAGAAGACCCAAAATATCACTTAAAAAACATCAAGTATTCATGCTACCTCATCAGTGGTAGTGATCCCCTTATGCTCAAGATATTCCCTATGAACCTTGGGGGACAAGCCTTCGATTGGTTTAACAATTTGTCCCAACATAGTTGTAGACACAAAAAATTGACCCACCTAGATGATTCATTTTTCCTTGGGTTCCTTTGAAAGGTTCTCAAACTTGCAAGAAGCAATTTTGGCCCCTTTTTCTTGTGTTTTGCCTTGTTTTTCTTGGTCTTAACCGAATCCATGCCCGATAATTTATAGGGTGTAGATTTTATAAATTTAGTATTTTTTCTCAAAACCTAAATTTTAAGTCGACCCTTTTGGAACATCGACCTAATAAAGGTTAATTTTTATTTTTTATCACCTTTTAACCCTCCAAGACCTTTATAAATAAAGGGATTTGATCCCCTTTTTCTATACAGTTACAAAAAAAATTACTTAAGAGTTCCTTCCACAATCAGGCTATCAAGAGAGTTCATACAAAATTAGAGTTATCTTGTCTTCTAGTGCTCTTGGTACTTTGGTGTTCTATTGTTGGTGTGTTCCTTGTGATTTGACAAGTGGAGAAAGCCTTAACGATAATTTTTCTTCTTGAGGGAGGAGAGGTCTTCCACATTTGTTCTTGCTTCTTCCACGAGATCACCAGGTTGTTTCTTTACATTCATTAATTTGCACATTCATTCTGATTTATGTTCTATTGCATTTTGGTATTTTTTAGGGTTTTAAACCCTTTTGTCTGAATTTTCATCCTTGTTAGCTTTTGATGCTAGATACTTAATGAGAAATCAACCACAAGATATAAAATGAGCATGCAATATTAAATATATGATAATGACAATATACTAAGCATGTAAAACTCATAAGAAAATTCTGTAACTACTCATAAAACTGCCATTAATGAAGGCTCACAAAAATAGTACAATGATATAAAATGGAGGTCTCATACACTCCATATTTCTTACATGCTCTACATTGTATCTAGCATATCTACCTTCACTATGCTCTCTCTCTCACTCTTTACACTCTATCAAAGGCCTATATATAATGAGATATGACTCTTGGTCTTTCATATTCCTATGACACATCATATTTCTATTTTAAGGGCTCATGTACACATGGACAACATGCACATTTACATCATTGCACATTCTAATAATACTCATGCATTTATTACATTGCATAAAGTAAATACTTAAACCCTAATCTGAGAAACTCTCATAATCTAAAAATGTACCCAAGATGGTACATCAGCATGTACCAAATAATATAATATATTCCAACACCCCCCTATATTAACGTTATTTGGTTATTGAATACTTTAGTCTTCAATATGGATCTTTGTCTTGTTCCTTCAATTCACTTTGATATCTCTCCTAGAAATTGATATATGGATTCAGCTTGAATTCTTCTTGCTTATCTTCATCGTTAGGGTCAGTCTTTGTGCTTTCATGATCATACTATCATCAAATACCTGCAAAAATATTTTCTCTTTGCATTTGTCCTTATTATCACATGTATCCTTACTAGTGATATAATCTTATAAACAATCATGGTGAGATCATCACGATAAAGTATTGATTAGGAGAACTTGTAGTACTCCATCTGCATGAAGAATGAAATATCTTCATCTAAGAAGGATCCATTTGTTTCATCCTTTGAAAGGATTCAATCAATTCCTTAGTGATAGATATTATCATCTTGAAACATTTTATTGTAGTATAATCTATATATTGAGTATCCCACCAATGTCCTTGAAAAGTACTTCATGAAGAACATCTATTTCATTCATCAAATTTGCTTCAATTATTCTAGCATGTAGATAAAATTCTATATTTTTAAAGTTTTCTTCTATGGCTTCACTATAGATCAATTTTGAAGTAAGATATAAGTTTCCTTCAGTCTTTGTAAATATATTCTTGATTCCAATTTTTATGATAGTTTATCATTAAATCCTTTCTACTGATTTCTTCCATATCATTATCCTTTGAAGCCTTTGAAATATAATTCCTTATAACTCCCTAGTATTATATGATAGTCTAAGAACTCTTTTCAATTTTCAATATTTTATCTTTCAAAAATATAGGTTGTAAGCCTTATAACTCCCTATTTTTGTGCATTTTTTCTAATTTTAAGTTAAATTTGAGTATACTAGTTTTCAATTCTTCAATTTTTGAGTATACTATGTAATTTCTAATGATCAACAAATGGTTTTGACAAATATTTAATTTTCTAAATTTCTAGGTAGAATTCCTTTTTGCTCCCTAGTATTTTGAATAGCTTTGATAAAATACTTAGCTTTCTAAATTTTCTTTTGAGTTGAATCCCTTTTGTCTCCCTAATATTCAAATTCAAGACTAGCACGTTATTTCTCTCTATTTATAATAGAAGGTTAAAGGTAATTTTGATGCAATTTCAATTTTTGATAAGGTTCTATTTTCAAGACCTTTAAGTTGGATTCCTTATGTCCCTTTAATTTGAATAAGAGACTAATATCAAAAGTAATTTTCCAACTTTCAACCACTTTATGTTGTGTTTCAATTTTCAATTCTCAATAGTATGGTTTCTAAATTTCAAGCACTTAAATTGGTGCTGAATTTCTTATAACTCCCTAATTGAAAATTTAGAAAACAAAGGTACTTGCAAATTTTATGTTTCAAGTTTTGTGTAGGAATCCTTATACCTCCAAGTTAATCTATTTGCAAATATTTCAATGCAATATGAATTTCAAAATTGAATAAAGTAATTTCAATGCTTCTTACTTCAAATATATTCTAAGGCATTCAATACTTCATCTAAGGTTATAATTTATCACCTTATTTCTCCTATTATTCAAATAACCTTAAGTATAAAAGCTTAATTAATTTTATCCTCAAAGATATGCCTTATACCTCCTTTAATATTTGCAAAGATTTAAATTAGATTAAATATTTCATACCTCCTTGGATATGGCACACTAATCTTCAACTTGCTTCAACTCTAAAACTTGTGCTTTACAACATTCTTCACTCTTTGTAATTAATGCTTCTCATTTTTTATTAAATTTGGTCTTGTGGAGTTTGACTACCCTCTGCGTTCTTCTAAGATTCTTCAAAGTGCTCAATTAAGAATCAATGAGCTTGTTGTGTTGTACTCAAACTATTCCTGATCCATGCATTAATAGGTACTCTTTAGATGTTGCACCTTACTCCAATCATGACTGGCATTATGAGTTTCAAGTGCCAAGTGGCACCAAATATCTCTTGCACTCCTTTGATCATTTCTTATGGCACTCTACCCAACTGTACCTTGCTTAATGCCTGACAAAAGTATTATATTTCATGGTCTTGAATATATTATGACAACCCAAACATTGTAAATAGAACGTTCCTCTCCTCCAATAAAAAATATAGCATCCTCTATGAAGATGGCTTCTTCAATGCTTGATACTCCTAATTCACCCTAATTTGATTCTCTTGTTGCTTGGATTTCAAATATTCAAAACTTCTCTATGTTGTTTAGCTTTCTAACGTTCATCAAAGTTCTTCTACACCAACACTCTCCTCCTGTGGCGGTTATATCTTGGTGATTCTTCTCACCTCTTTGGTTGTAGTTTCAATATCCATTGTAACAGTGCTTGCTTTCAGATTTAGTGGTTGTTTGGCTTTCGACACTCAAGCTTCTCAACATCTCAACTTCTCTTCATAACGCAGCCTTCTATAATGCTTTCCTTCTTCCTTTTTTACATTACTTTCTTTTTCTAATGTTGTGGCTTTTCTTTACTATGATAACTCCTCCTTTTGTATGGTGGTGCTTCTTTACTATGGTGGTTCTCTACGCCTTTCATGACTTGTCTTCACCTAAGTTTTGTAATTCTTGGTCCATGTTTTTTGGTTTCTTTAGACACCTCAAATATGCCTTGCCTTTTTTCTCTATTGGAACTCTTCTATTTACTCAATAAGACTTAGAAAAAAATTGCATTTCAAATATAAAAACAGCATATACTATTTATGCTTATCTCTCCCTTTCAAGCAAGTTTTTAACTTCAATATTTGATGTTATGTTTTTGCATAATTCAATATAATAATGTCTCCTTCTATGGCTTGGAGATACTCAACTTAAACTAGCTTTTACTCAAAAAAATCTAATATGGTGCTTTCAAAAACCTTAAAATGAACTAGTTTTAATACTTGAAGAATGAAATTTCATAGCACCACTTTTACACAACTTTTGACCTCCTTTTGTAGCTAGTCTTCTTGGTAATTTCTTTCACCTATTTGCTGCCCCAAATTTATGAAATTTGCAGCTCTCTTTTCTACTACCTTAAACTTATCAATATTGTAGCTTCAATTCCTTGTGCTTTGCTACCTTTAACTTGTCAATATTACAACTCTAATTGCTGCCTATTTCTCCTTCAACTGTGTTGTCCAAGAGTGTATAATTTTGCAGCTATAATGTTGTCCAATATGCTGCCTTCGACTTCTGAAATTTGCAGCTATAATGTTGGCCAAATTTTTTCCAATGCTACTAGTAAATCTGCCCCTAAATTCTCCAAACCGTAGCTATATTTTCTTCTTCTAATGATGCCCAATATTGTAGTCCATGTCTCTCGATTTGTTGCTCTCAAAACTCTGATTTATCCTTCTTTATCTTGCTGTCCAAAAAGAGCATTCAGCACCTCCAAATTGTTGTCTTCTTTTGCTATCAACCCTTCCTTTAATCGGCTATTCAAGGGCACTTCAAAAACTACCCAAATATTCTTCTATTTGCAGCTATATGTCATCTTCATATTCTGCTACAAAACCAATAATCTTCTTCTCTATAAATAAGCCTTTAAATCCTTTATGGTTGTCTTCAACCCTTTCAAATATGGTGGCCTCTTTTATCTTCTTTCTTCTCAGCTCTTGTCAAATTTTGACTTCAAATTTGACCTATTTTCTAGCCTCTTCCTCAAGAATCTAAACGTCTTGAGGTCTCCAAAAATACTTTCCAAAGTTTGGCAAATTTCTTACCAAATCCTTATTCCTTTTGGGCTTGTTGTCGAATGGAGATAATTGTACCAAATTCTTCTTTTCAAGAGCTTCTCCTACTTGCAATATTCTACCTTGAGCTTTCTTAAAATCTTCTCCAATGGCCACTTATTTAACTTCTTCAATAGGGCTTTTCTAGCCTTCTCTTTCTTTCTCCTTCCAAATTTGCTTGAGACCTCTTTTCTTGGGTCTTCAAATTCAAAAATTCTTCTATTGGACCTTTTCTTGAGTCCTTCTCTATCTTCTTTCTCTAATCTTCTATCTTCCAAATTTGGAATTTCTTCAATGATATATCTTCTTTCTCCAATATTCAATAGGGCTTCTCTTGACCTCTTCTCAATCTTCAATCTGAAATCTTCAATCTTCAAGCTTCTATGGAGACTTTCTTCTTGGTTCTCCTCAATCTTCAATTTCTATTTTTCTACAACAAAGAACTAATCCCTGCACGAGGAAAGCACATAGAATTTCAGGCAATCGAAGATGAAATTCTTCTCTATCCGTTGTAGGAAGCTTCTCAACTTCTGAGAACTAATTTTCTGCAACAAAAAACTTAGACAACAACAAGTAAATACATGCAAATCTCTAGATCTCTTAAAATCAATAAACTTCACTAGTTATCCTTCAATCTAGTGGAATGAGATCTATGTTGAGTCCTAGTCTTCACAAGTTTTCCTGCAACCCTATGGAAAGACTCTAGCCAAAAAATAACTTTAAAAATTTTGAAAATAAAATCTCCCTATCTCCTCTCAATCTCTCTTGTGGCTCTCCCTATATCCTATCAATCCCTTATACTCTGATACCACTGTTAGCTTTTGATGCCATATACTTAATGAGATATCAACCATAAGATATAAAATGAGCATTGCAATATTAAATATATGATAATGGCAATATACTAAGCATGTAAAACTTGTAAAAAGCTTTTGTAACTATTCATAAAATTGTCATTAATGAAGGCTCCTAAAAATAGTACAATGATATAAAATGGAGATCTCATACATTCCATATTTCTTACATGCTCTACATTGTATCTAGCCTATCTACCTTCACTATGCTATCTCTCACTCTCTATCTCACTGTATAAAAGACCTATATATAATGGGATATGACTATTAGCCTTCCATATTCCTATGACACTTCATATTTCTATTCTAAGGACTCACGTACACATGGACAACATGCACATTTACATCATTGCACATTATAATAATACTTTTCCATTTATTATATTGCATAAAGTAAATATTCAAACCCTAATCTAAGAAAATCTCATAATCTAAAGATGTACCCAAGATGGTACATTAGAATGTACCAAATAATGTAATATATTCCAAAAACCCTATCTACTATAGGGCATATATTTAGTGAAAGCTTTGAAGAACACAAGCTTATACTGAGAGGCAGGGTAAACAACATAAGACCAATTTTTACTTTTCTTTCCCAATTAATATTATGCAATGTATAGATAGAAATATCAACAACAGTAATAAAAGCAATACAAAAATCACCACACACAATAGAGACACCAATTTAATGTGGTTCACCCAATGTGGGCTACTCCACGGAGAAAATATTTCACTAAAATTTTCTCAATCAATCTCTTGGGAATCCTTTATCTATTACAATATTTATGGACCTCTATCCAAATGAGACACCAATACCCTAATCAAGTTCTTGGATATCTATCCACAAGATAACTCTTTCTCCTTAGCTCTAACTTGTGATATTCTAGAAGAATTTTTGCCCCCACTAATCTCGTTAATGGATATCTATCCATTGAAGACAAATGTCCTCACTACCCTGGCTAATGGATCTCTATCCACTAGAGACTATCATCCTCTATACTTTATCACATTCAAATCTCTATCTCAAATCTATACTAAACACAGTCCTTTGGTCTAGCACAAATTTTCTCAATCTCTATCTCTGGTCTGGCACAAACCTATCCTCAAATTTGTACCAAACTTTATCATCAAATATATACTAAATATTGTCCTTCAGTCTAGAACAAATCTATCCTAAATCTCTATCCTCTGATCTACACTAAAAATAGTCCTTCGATCTAGCATAAATCTATCCTTAATCTTTGTCCTCTAATCGGCACTAAACACAGTCCTTCACTCTAGCACAAATCTATCCTCAATATCTGTCCCTTGATCTACACTAAACATGGTCCTTTGGTCTAGAACAAATATATCCTCAATATTTGTCCTCAATCCTTAACACAAAGCTTGATCCAATCACAAATCAACACTTCTAGATCTACCCCAAACCTTAACTCAAGGTTTGAAAAAATCAATCAATAAATTCTGCTCACAAGTCTTCTCAAAGACTTATCTCAAATTTGCCTTGTAAGATTCCATAAGAGCTCACATTAATATGTCCACAAGTTCTCTCTAGAACTTGTCTAAATCTACTGAACAAGTCCTCAATAGAACTTATCCAAATATGCTCTCAATCTCTTTTCTCAAATTGTATTTTAAGCTTCCTCAAAAGCTCACACAAATATATCCACAATTCTCCTCTAATACTTACCTCAAATATACTCAACAAGTCCACACTAGAACTTTTCCAATCTCATAGAAACATAAAGATAATTTTTAGAGACTCAATATGCTTCACATTCATCACAATGCTCAATCAATTTCAATCACTCTTTTTACCATAGAAACATATAGAGAATTGTTAGAGACTCAATATGCTTCACATTCATCACAATGCTCAATCACTTTCAATCACTCTTTTTACCATAGAAACATATAGATAATTGTTAGAGACTCAATATGTTTCACACTCACCAACACTCAACCTCTTTCTAAAATAAAATCATAATATAGAATAATTTGTTTCATAGAACTTGAACTATCACTTCAACACATCCACTTGACTAGGCTCAACCAAATCTACTCAACCATTCACTCAATAAATTAACTTTTTCTTACAAACCCTAGTCCAAGCATATGAACACTCACTCAAATATTTCCAACAATACTTATCAATTAATCTCACATAACAATGATACTCATGATCTTTGCAAACCCTAGTTCAATTTCCTCACTCAACTAAGTGCTTCAAAAAAAATTCTAATCTCACATAACAATGATACTCATGATCTTTGCAAAACTGGGTCTAAATTCACTCAACTTAATCACTTTAACAAAAGTGCTTATAAAACAAGGTTTTATCAACAACTCTTTATTTCATAAAACCTTAAATCATTAATTCAACATACACTCAACAATGCTTACCAAACAATACTTTTCACTCCAAATTTGTATTCACAACATTCAACAATCACTCCCTAGGAAGATGTGCCCATACCTTTTGTTTGATGTAAAAGTGCCCTTGGAAAACTTGTATCAATCACAATTTTCTTCTTTCCAATTTCAATGGTTAAATGAAAAAATATCACTTCAACACTTTCTCAAAATATTCCTTAGACACAAAAATACTCCTTAGACACAAAAATATCATTTTGATACACCTTATACTCTCCAACTTAAAATAATATTCAACACCACTCAAACAATCTTCCTAAAACACCTTACTACCCTTTTCAAACACTAAAACAAATAACACCCAAAAAATTATTTTGCATCAACCTTATAACTCCCCTTACAACTTTACAAACCAAATAAAATATGCAAAAATTAATTTTTAATACCTCAACTAACTCCTTCGAAAATTTCAGCACTCAACTAATGCATACCTTCGTTTTTCTCCCCAAAAGGATTTCGGCATGATTCGAACCGCCATATCCCTAAGAGCTAAGCTCCTTAGCACTTTGGATCCCACCGCATGGGCTATAGGCACCCACATGAATGGAGGAAGGCTTCCTTCCTATTAACTCTTCGTGCACTTTTGAATTCACATGAAAACCACAAAGCAATCCTCTTTGATGTAGCATGATTCGCATAATCTCGCATTAATCAATTTTAATTCAAAGGCATAAGGTAAGTTTGGCTAAGGTGGGGTAGTCCTTTTATACACATTTGGTTGATTTTTCTCCCATGTCAACACTACGAATTCAAATTTTAATTCAATAACCCACCTTAGGGTTATTTAAAATTAATATAAATTAACTTATAATTTTTTTTTTTTGAATTTACATGGTGGAATCGGTAGTCGCCACGATTCGGGCAGGTTGTCCAGCTTTTTATGGCCGCTGAATCAACGCTAAGAATTCAAATTTTAATTCAATAACCCACCTTAGGGTTATTTCAAATTAATATAAATTAACTTATAATTAATATTAATATTAATTAATAATTAATTTAAATAACTTATAAGTTAAGTAAATTAATTAATAAATTATTTTAATAACAAAATTTATATTAATTAATTTATAATTATTTTAAACTTCCCTGTATATAATATTATAAATAATTTTTATAATATTATTTATCTAGACTTCTTCTTTGTACTTTGGACCAAATCTGACTGCCTGGAACTGAATATTTGATTAAATGAACACAAACTATCCTTTTGCACTTATTGGAGAAGCTGAAAATGATGTTGCCCACTAAAACTGCCACTGACTGGTGCTGAAGGCTTGACATCAATGACCACTCACTCTTGACATCAATGACAACTCATCTACTTAAAATGTCCAAAAATATTCCCCTTTTTCATTGATGGCAACCCAAATTATTTTTACCAAAACTTGACCTTTTTCTTGTTCTACTCCCCCTCGAAAATTGCTCCCCCTGACTCAATGCTCTCTTATTAAACAAAATATCCCCCCCTTACTCAAATCTCTCCCTCTTTGACATCAATGGCAAAGGGTCACCTTTGGGGCTTGGGGCTAAGAATGAGTCTCTTAGCTTAGCCCCTCCCCCACCTCCTCTTGAGGTGGTTAATTCCAGGGTGGGAGTATTTCTACTCCTAGCAAGCACTGGTCTTTACCTTTGTCCTCTTTCCTTATCATGTAATCCTTCTGATTCCTTTGTTTGTTCCTATTCATGTCCATGTTCATATTCCTGTTCATTTCCATATTCTTGTTCTTATTCATGTTCATATTCCTATTCCTATTCTTGTTCTTGTTCATGTCCATATTCCTATTCATGTTCCTATTCATGCTTGATTCTAGAATGTATGATCTAAAATATATAATCACTTTCATCAAATATTGGTGTTGAATTATCTAAGGACACATTCTTAGAATCCATTGTGTTGTTAAAAGATATTCCTTCAAGCTGTTAAACTCTTCTGAATGAACCCACTCTGATACCAATTGAAGAACATAAGCTTATACTGAGAGGGGGGTGAATAGTATAAGACCACTTTTTAATTTTATTTCCCAATTAATATTATGCAATGTATAGATAGTAATATCAACAATAGTAATCAAAGCAATGCACAAATCACCACACACAATAGAGAAACCAATTTAATGCGGTTCACCCAATGTGGGCTACTCCATGGAGAAAATATTTCACTAAAATTTTCTCAATCAATCTCTTGGGAATCCTTTCCCTATTACAATATTTATGGACCTTTATCCAAAGGAGACACCAATCCCCTAATCAATTTTGTGGATCTCTATCCATAGGAGAACTCTTTCTCCTTAGCTCTGACTAGTGATATTCTAGAAGAACTACTACCCCTACTACTATGGCCAATGGATCTCTATCCACTAAAGACACATGTCCTCACTGCTCTAGCTAATGGATATCTATCCACTGAATACACGTGTCCTAAATGCTCTAGCTAATGGATCTTTATCCACTAGATACTATCATCCTCTATACTCTATCACCTTCAAACTCTATCTCAAATCTACACTACACACAATCCTTCAGTCTAGCACAAATTTTCTCAATTTCTATCTTTGGTCTAGCACAAACCTGTCCTGAAATATGCACCAAAATCTATCCTCAAATTTATACTAAACATAGTCTTGCAATCTAGCATAAATCTATCCTCAATATTTGTCCTTTGATCTACTCTAAACATAGTCCTTCTATATAGCACAAATTTATCCTTAATATTTGTCCTCTATTAGTCCCTCAGTCTAGCATAAATATGTCCTTAATCTCTATCCTCTGATCTATGCTAAACACAGTCCTTCGGTCTAGCACAAATCTATCCTCAATATTTGTCCTCAAGACTTAACATAAAGCTTGATCCAATCACAAATCAACACTGCTATATCTACCCCAAACCTTAACTCAAGGTTTGAACAAATCAATAAATCAATTATTCTCATAAGTCTTCTCAAAGACTTGTCTTAAATATGCGTTGTAAGATTCCACAAAAGATCACATTAATATATCCATAAGTTCTCTCTAGAACTTATCCAAATCTACTCAACAATTCCTCACTAGAACTTGTCCAACTCTGATCTCAATATCTTTTCTCAAACTGTATTGTAAGCTTCCCCAAAAGCTCACACAAATCTATCCACAAGTCTTCTCTAATACTTGCCTCAAATCTACTCAACAAGTCCACACTAGAACTTGTCCAATCTCATAGAAACATAAAGAGAATTGTTAGAGACTCAATATGCTTCACATTTATCACAATGCTTAACCACTTTCAATCACTCTTTTTACCATAGAAACATATAGAGAATTATCATAGACTCAATATGCTTCACATTAACCACAATGCTCAATCACTTTTTATAACTCTTTTTACCACATAAATATATAGAGTATTGTTAGAGACTTAATATGTTTCACACTCACCAACACTCAACCTCTTTCTCAAATCAATTCATAATATGGAATAATTTGTTTCATATAACTTGAACTATCACTTCAACACATCCACTTGACCAGGCTCAACTAACCCTACTCAACCAATCACTCAATGAATTAAATTTTACTTACAAACCCTATTCCAAGCATATGGACACACTCAAATGTTTCCAACAATGCTTATCAATTAATGTCACATAACAATGATACTCATGATCTTTGCAAACCCTAGTTCAAGTTCCTAACTCAACTAAGTGCTTCAACAACAATGCTAATCACACATAACAATGATACTCATGATATTTGCAAACCCTAGTTCAAATTCATTCAATTTAATCACTTTAACAATGCTTATAAAACAAGGTTTTATCAACAACTCTTTATGTTAGAAAACCTTGAATCATTAATTCCACATACACTCAAAAATGCTTACCAAACAATCCTTTTCACTCCAAATTTGCATTCACAACATTCAACAATCACTCACTAGGAAGATGTGCCCATACCTTTTGTTTGATGTAAAAGTGCCCTTGGAAAACCTGTCTCAATCACAATTTTCTTCTTTCCAATTTCAATGGTTAAATGACAAAATATCACTTCAACACTTTCTCAAAATATTCCTTAGACACAAAAATAATGAAAGCTTAATTATGCCTTATTGCTCCCTTTTTAAAAAAACATCCATCAAATCATACATGAAAAATAATCATTTTGATACACCTTGTAATCTCCAACTTAAAATAATATCCAACACCACAAAACCTCAAACAATATTCCTAAAACACCTTACTACCCTTTTCAAACACTAAAGCAAATAACACCCAAAAATTTATTTTGCATCAACCTTATAACTCCCCTTACAACTTTACAAACCAAATAAAATATGCAAAAATTAATTTTTAATACCTCAACTAACTCCTCCAAAAATTTCAGCGCTCAACTAATGGATACCTTCGTTTTTCTCCCTAAAAGGGTTTCGACATGATTCAAATTGTCGTCTCCCCAAGCGCTAAGCACCTTAGCACTTTGGAGCCCACCACGTGGGTTATAGGCACCCACATGAAGGGAGGAAGGCTTCCTTCCTATTAACCTTTCACGCACCATTGACTTCACATGAAAACCACAAAGCAATCCTCTTTGATGCAGCACAATTCGCATAAGCTCGCATTAATCAATTTTAATTTGAATGCATAAGGTAAGTTTGGCTAAGGTGGGGTAGTCCTTCTTTTATACACGTTTGGTTTATTTTTCTCCCACATCGACGCTAAGAATTCAAATTTTAATTCAATAACCCACCTTAGGGTTATTTCAAATTAACATAAATTAACTTATAATTAATATTAAAATTAATTAATAATTAATTTAAATAACTTATAAGTTAAGTAAATTAATTAATAAATTAATTTAATAATAAAAATTATATTAATTAATTTATAATTAATTTAAACTTCCATGTAACCCACATTGGGTGAACCAAGTTAAATTAGTGTCTCTCATGTGTGTGATGATTTATGCATTGCTTTATTACTACCATTGATGATATTGGTTAATACTGCTTTGGAAAGATAACATTGGATAATATTGGTTGGAAAGAAAAGTAAAATTTTATCTTATATTGTTCACCCCCCTCTTAGTATAAGCTTGTGTTCTTCAATTGGTATAAGAGCCAGTTCCTTCGAAAAAATATAACAACTTGAACGAATATCTTATAAGAATACAGATGGCTTCTTAGAATGGATATTCAACAAATAAGGCTCCAATGTTTGATGGGAATAATTATGCTTTATGTATTATGAGGATGAAGATTTATTTGATGGTACAAGGATATGAAACATGGCAATCTATAGAGGATGGGTTCAAACCTACAGCTACTCATCCCATAAATAAGGATGGTAAGCAACTATATGTAAATAATGCCAAGGCTATGAATGGAATCTTAAGTGGATTACGTGAATCAGAGTTTGTGAAAGTTATGCAATGTAAATCAGAAAAATAAATATGGCACAAATTGAAGCAAACATATGAAGAAGATAGCAAGGTTAATTTGGCAAAAATTCAAACTCACAGGAGAAGATTTGAAGAGTTGAATATGAAATATAAGGAAGATATTGTTAAATACTGACTTCGTGTTGATGAAGTTGTTAATACCATGCATGGGCTTGGATTAAAAATTTAGGAGTCTAGTGTTGCTCATAAAGTATTAAGATCACTCCTTATGAGGTATGATGCAAATGTTTTAGAAATAGAAGAGATGAAGGATATCAATAAGTTGATAATGGATGAGTTACATGGAATTCTCACCGCTTATGATATGAGGATAGAAAAATATCAAAATTCCAAGAGAGAAGCAACATTCAAAGTTTCCAAGAAGACAAAATATAAGAAACTAGAATCAAGTCATGAATCGAGCAGTGATGAAGAAGCTAACTATGTGAGAATAAATAAGGACTCAAGAAAACACAAAGATATGAAGACTATGAAATTTTTTAATTGTGGTAACTTTGGTCACTATGCATCTAATTTTTGACAAGCTGGAAGTAGTAGCAGTGAAGAGAAACGATATTATAAGAAAAAGGAAGAAAGAAAATTCAGGTATGAAAATAAAAATAGGTATGGTCAAGGTAAGCATGAAAATAATATTTTTCAAAGGCACAAGAATAATTTCTATGTTGGAGAAGCAAGCAGTGCTTCAAGTGATAGTGATGAAATATTATCAAATAGTGAAAAATAAGAGATTCTATTCTTGGAAATAGAAGAGGAAGAGGACACTCCTATTGAAATATTCCTATTGAAGATCAAGTAGAAGATGTTTCTGATCAAGTAGAAGAAAAGAAGATGCTCCTATAATTGAATACCTAGAGGAAGGTTCAAAAAAAGAAGAAGAAGCCATAGTTGACCTAGAAGAGGAACTTGTTGTTACTCTCAGAGAGTTGAAAAGAGTTAGAAATAAGAATTCAAGATTGAAGGCTCAAGTTCAAGAAGATGAGGAAATAAAAAAAAAAAAACTTCTACAAGATCTCAAAAACTTAAAAGTTAAGTCAAGGATATTTTAAAAAGTTATTGTTGAAAAGTTAGAGGCAAAAGCGTTAGAATGTGAAAGATTAGAACATGAAGTGGTTTCTCTAAGGATGGAAGTGAAATATTATAAGGATAAGCTGCATAGGTTTGGGAAAAGTTCAAAAATATTTGGATGACATTATCAAAGCACAAATATCCTCATTTATCAAAATAGGACTTGGTTTTGAAGAAGGTCAAGAGTTAGAAAAAGAGGATTCAATCCCGAAAGAAAAGGAAGTTTAAGAGGAAGAGATTGAAGAAGAAGCTAAGACCTATGTTGATAATTTAAGGAGTGGAAGCTTCATTGAGAATTAAAACAATGCACAAACAAGAAACATAGATCATCACAGATAAGGCAAAGAAAGGACCAAGAGACCATATTTTCAAGATGATGAATATTTCTTCCAAGGGCATTGTTTCTCATGTAATCATTTTGGTCACAAAGCTATACATTGTAGGATTCATAGTAGAAATTATTATGGCTTCACCAAAAGAAATTTTAGGTCATATACACCATTCAAAAACTACAATATTAGGTGTTTAAATTGCAATAATTTTGGGTATAAGGCTAAGTGGTGTAGAAAAGAGTTTTTGAAACTTCCAAATACAAGCAAGAACAGAGGCACTCAAAAGGATCAAAAGGGTATGACTACAATGATGTGGAAAAAGAAGGTTGAAAAGGAATAAGAGCATTGTAAGTTGGGAGTAGATTTAATCCCACCCCAAAATTGATCACCTCAAGGAAATGAGGTGGTGAGGGGGTTGAGCTAAGAGTATTATTTTTAGCCCCATGGATCCCTTTGCCATTGATGTCAAAGGGAGAGAGAATTTAGTAAGGGGGAGATATTTCATTAAGGGGGAGCAACTTCTTAGGGGGAGCAGATTTGGAATCCAATGGTAGTAAAAGGAAATATTTTAGAAGGATTGCCATCAATGAGAAAGGGTGATATTGATGGAAATATTGAGCATATTGTTGTCGTTGATGTCAAAGAGTGCATAAGGCAAAAATATTTTGATGTCAAAGGTGCATGGTTATCAAGGAAATAATATTATATTGTGAAAGCAAGACAAAGATTTAAAAGAAAGTAAGGTTTAGATGTTAATGAGAAGAGATATGTCTAAAATAAAAAAAGGTTCAAATGCCAATGAGAAGACAAAAGTTTATAAGGAAAGCAAGGTTAACTGTTAATAAGAAGCCAACGATTAAAAAGGAAGGCCAAAGGATAATATTATAATATTTTTTTATTATTATAATAAAGGTTTCAAAAAGGGGCTAAGGTTATAATATTTATATTTTAACCTAACCTAAGGGTGCAAAGTTATGAAGGCAATAAATAAATGTTTCAAAAATAGCACCAACATCATGTGAGCAATGGAGGAGAAAGGGTATTTAAACCTTAATCAAATGCAAAGAAAATTTGTGTAGATTCGATGGTGCTTGAGAGAATCCACTCACATTTAGCAAGGATGAATCAAATAGGAGAAAGGGCATAAACTTTGGTACAGGGTGCACAGTGAAGAAAATAAGAATCACTTCTCATTTGGTTTCAGCTGGCAGGCTAGTGTAGTTGGTCATTCGAGAAGCGCTAAGGCACTAGTAGAAGATAGATCATAGGATCGAGATACCTAGACATCATTTTGGGTATTATCATTTTTGGTCTACATGTTGAGGACAATGATAAATTTTGGTGGGTGCTTCCTTTGGTTCCAACTGTCGTAGTAGCACAATTGGTCAGGGCACTCATGATAGAGCATTTTTGTAGAGGTTCACAGGTCAAAACCCATCGAGGGTGTCTTTCTTAGTTTTAACATTTTGGGAAGTGATACGAAGGGAATAAAATGACTAATGTGCATTTGATATTTCATTCGCTTGGATATCCCAAGTGGTCACTATCCGTCATTGGGCTCTAGAGGTCACCAAGTCAATTATCATCTGTGCCAGCAAATTTTGGTATAAGGTATTTAAAAAAAATTGATTTTTTCAAATAGGAGTTATAAGGGTTGTATGCTATAAAGGCTTTTATTTTTGCAAATAGGAGTCATAAGGTATGTTTGTCATTAAGTATTTTATTTTACAATTAGGATTCATAAGGGTGTTAGTTTTGCATGATTAAAAAGAGAAGAAATAAGGGATAATTTTTGCATGTGAGAAAAGGGGATATAAGGTGTATTGTGAATTATTTTAAAATTGGAAATGTTGCACATTAGAAAAGATAAATAAGGTGTACTGTGGTATATTTTCTTGTTGTACTCTTGCTTGATATTTTGAGGGTTTTATTTTATCATTAAGGGATTTATCTTGTGAAACCAAAAGGAGTTATAGAGAATTATTTTTTAGGTATTCTTGTGGACATATTTTGAAAGGGTTCTAATGTGGATCTTTTGAAAAGGAAATTTTCAAACTTGTTTTGGAAGTGGCAAGAAAAAAGAAAAGTATTTTTGTGATAGGTTTTGAGGGCACATCTTCATCAAAGCAAGTTAAGAGGTATGGTGATATCATTCCTTATTTAAGGTGTTTGATTGAAAAAATATTTTTGAATCATAAGGTAGATAAATAAGGATTATGTATGAGCATTGTTGGAAATATATGTGCTAGGGTTTGAGAATAAAACTATGCTTCATTGTTGAATGAGATTGGAAAAACGTGTGCTAAGGTTTATAAACAAGTTATGCATTATCATTGAAAGAAATTGGAAACACTTGTGCTAGGAGTTTGAGAACAAATTGTGCATTATTGTTGAAAAAAATTTGTGAAGCATTTGGGCATTGATGTGAGTTACATTGAATGTAAATGGGCAAGTGTTAGAGACCAGTTTTATGAAGAAAATTTGTGCATTGTTGTGTTTGATATTTGAGAGCAAATTTGCAAGGAACATAAACCAACTTTTGTGAAGCAAAGTTATACACTAGCATGATTTGTTTTAAAAGGAATTTGCAAGAAGTAGAGATATTATTTTATGAATGTGATACATGTGAAAGCAACGGACTTAATGAATGTGAAGAGAACATATTAAGAATTTGCATTGCATATTATTATTTATATGTTCTTGAAATAATTCTAGGAAGAATATGTCTAAATTACCTAGTTGAAGAAAATATTTCTGAAAGAGATACAAGCATTATTTTGAACATCATTTGTGTGTAAGATTTGGGATTGGTTGAGCATGTGTTATGAGTATATTTGAGTATGTGTTATGAGAAAATTTGAGTGTGTTATGAGAATATTTGAGTATGTGTTATGAGAAGTTTTGAGTATGTGTTATGAGCAGTTTTGAGCATGTGTTAGAGCAGATTTGAGTAGAGATAATGAGGCAGATTTAAGCAAGTCTTGTGAGAAGACTTGAAGCATGTTTGAGGCACATTTGAGCAAGTCTTATGAGAAGACTTGAATCAGGTTTGTACAAGGATTGAGAGAAGATTTAAGCAAGCCTTGTGAGTAGGCTTGGTGTAAATTTGGGTAGATTTATGAGTAGGTTTTATTGCTAATTTGAGCAAGCCTTGTGAGTAGGCTTGGTGTAGATTGGAGTAGTGAGTTGAGCAGATTTTGCTACAGATTTGAGCAAGCCTTGTGTGAAGGCTTGGAGCAGTTTTTTAGAAGAATATTGAGTTGGATTTGGAGAAAACTAGATCTAAGAGGAGGGGTGTCTCCTATGGATAGATATCCACAAACCAAAGTAGTGTAGACAGAGGTCTCTAGTGGATAAAGGTCCATAAACCAAAGCAGTGGGGATAGAGGTCTCCTATAGATAGAGGTCCACAAACCATAGTAGTGGGTATAGAGGTATCTTATGGATAGAGGTCCATAAACCATAATAGTGGGGACAAAGGTCTCCTATGGATAGAGGTCTAAAAACTAGAATAGTGGGGATAGAGGTCTCCTATTGATAGAGGTCTACACAACAAAACAATGGGGACATAGATCTCTTGTGGATAGAGGTCCATGAACCAGTATTATAGTAGCCTAAGTAGGATCCCAAATACTAATCATATTTTCTAGATTTTTTGTGAAGTTATATTATAAATTTGAAGCTATGAGATATTCTATATGCAATACAAAGCTTCGATCAAACACCAAATCAAATAAGTGCTCTAAGTAAAAATATTAGGTTGTGTTTTATTTGATTTTATATTTTTTGTATACAACCTAGGTTATAAATAAAAAGGAAAAACATCTAGGTTTTAGTATTGTTTGTGCATTCCCTTAGTCCCTTTCTCAAAGAAAAATATTTTATTTCTTGCAACCCAGGCTTAGAGATAACTGAATCAAAGAATCATACTAATGTTAGACATTGTTTTCATGTATCTTGCGTGTTTTATATTGTTCTTTCATTTCCATAGTTTATTATAAAAAGGCCAAAAATAGGTGATTTCTCAAATGACACATTAAACATTTCCACCCTGGACTTGGAGCGAGTCCTAAAAATATTCCTGGTGAACCTTTTTTTTTGTGCATCAAGTGTAGAGAATATAACATACCCCTATAATCACCTCAACTTTCAGCATATCCAACCAAGAATCATACGCGATAGGTTAGTTTTCCTCCTCTACAATAGCCTCTTTTTTTTTGAGCAATTAACTAACCTATTCCTAGAACACTTTTCCATCAACATCAAGAAGAAGACTTCATTATTTAACCTTTACAATTTTTGACAATTTGATGATGAGGCTATAAATGATTACATATCTAGGTGGAAAGGGGTTATCAATAACTTGATGTTCTCTATACCCTCTATAGAATTTATTAAGATGTTTTCCAAGAGTTATGCTAAATATTTTTCCACAACCCTAAATATCCAAGAACACCACTCTTTTAAAGATACCATTGTTCAAGCTAAAGTTATTGAGGAAATAAAGATTCAAGAACAAGAAGTCAAACTTAGAAAGAATAATGACTTCCCTAGAAAATTCAATAAGGGTAATACTAACACCAACCAAACCAAGGCTACTTAAGCAAACCAAGTTGTGTTGAGTACCGCAACATTTCCATCACAACAAAGTACTCAACCTAGACGACAAGGTTTTCATCCACACACTGATCCTGAGAAGGTATTCACCCCACTTCCACCTAACCAACCTTTCAATTGATCCCAACATCCTCCTCATCCACATCCCAATTGGACTCCTCTTTTTGAGCCATTTTCAAACATATTTCAAAAGTTATACAATACAAATATAATATCCTTACCTGAAGTTAGACCAAAATATCCAAATTAGATAAAACCTAAATGGTATAATGAGCATCAATATTACAGCTACAATCTCTAGAGAGGTCATGATATAAATGAGTATCACACCTTGAAACACTTGGTAAAATATTTGTGTGATAGAAGGGATATACAAGTTGATAATCCCTTAGCTCCCTCTAACCTACACCTTGGTATATTTAAAAATCCATTGCCACAACATAGGATGCAAAAACAACAAGTAGGTGCCTCAACATCCTCAATTGAGCCTAGGAAAATCAATCATGTAAACCACATCCCATCACATCAAGATTTTGTGTGCATTATCAATATTATTTCTAGGAATCAACGATATCTAGGTTGATCACCCCAACAATTTGAACCTCCTACTATAAACCCGTCATTGACTATTACATGCAAGGTGCTCCTCCTCCATGAATTATGACATTACAAAGTAGATTGACCCACCAACTAAAAACAACATAAGCTAAATTGTCAATCTATGACATACTACAACAATCTCAACCTCATAGAGAGGCTCCAAATTATATCTTATAGTCTATAGATCTTGAAACTCATGATCCAAATACCTTTTTAAACTTCACGGGTAGTGTAAAGGCATGCATGTCACCCTCTATTGTATTTTATGATCATGATGTAAATACTCATGAGGGATCTATAGGGCTTGATCCTCCTATACATATAATGGCAAATGTTGATGGTACAACATTTAAGTGCATCATAATTGACAATGGCTCATCCATAAAAATCATCTTCATAACTATCTTGCAATAATTTAACCTCCCTTCTAGACATCTTGCCATCTCTACCCTTACTTAATGGTCCTTCAATGACACCTTATGCTCAAACCTTGGTACAATAATCCTTCCTATAAAGGTTGGCATAAATAATATGCCTACTCTCTACCATGTCATTGAAGTCGATATGTAATATAATCTCCTCCTAGGGTGACCATGGATAAGATAAATGTAGTGTGTTACCTCTACCCTCTACCAATGCTTTAAATATGTCCATGAGAGATAAGTATATTGCATCCCTACTAACACAGAGCATTTCAAATATTGTAACATGGTCAATATTCTACAATATTGCACTCTCACTTCCATGTATATTAATCCTACATGCATCCAACCCACTCTACCTATCCAATAAATACCTCCACCTTACACCAGTATTACTAGTGAATAACCATATTCCTCCTATATTTTTGGTGCATCATTCACCCAGTCAGTTAATCATTTGTGATCCATATTCTATTTACCTCCATTTGGATTCCCCCCTTCCTTTTCCTCAATGCATCCTCTACCCTTTCCTTCTACCTATCCTACTAAGCCATCTTCATCTTGTCTTCCTTCATATCCTCCACTTTATCACATTATCCAAGTCCATGTTCCCATCCATTATACCCCTCTTCTTCCTACTCCTCATGTTTCCTCTCATCCACCTCTCTTCCCTAGATCATTCAGTCCTCATCCTCCCCCTCTCACTCCATCTGCTATCCTTACATCATGACCTCCTCCTATTTAATCAACCCCCTTGTATACTCCTCAATAGTGTGTCACTCTTGGGAGTAGCATGCCTATTGGTTGAATTTCCAACTAGTAGATACCTCAATATCCACTTCTTCACCTCCCATTGTACATGATGAACACAAGCTTATAATGAGATGGGGTTGAACAATATAAGACCACTTTTTACTTTTCTTTCCCAATCAATATTATGAAATGTATACATAGCAATATCAATAGCAATAATAAAAGCAATGCACAAATAACCACATACAATAGAGACACCACAATTTATGTGGTTCACCCAATTTGGGCTACTCCATGGAGAAAATATTTCACTAAAATTTCTCAATAAATATTTTGGGAATCCTTTCCCTATTACAATGTTTATGGACCTCTTTCCAAAGGAGATACCAATTCCCTAAATCAATTTTGTGGATCTCTATCCACAAGAGACACCAATCTCCTAATATTTGCTCTAGATGGTGATCCTCTAGAAGACCTTTGCCTCCACTACATTTAGCAAATGAAAATCTATCTACAGAAGACACATGTCTTCCCTAATCTAGCCAGAGATATATGTCCTCAACTTTGTCACCTCCAAAGCTCTATCTCAAATCTATACTAAACATAGTCCTTCGATCTAGCATAAATCTATCCTTAATATTTGTCTCTGGTTTGGCACAAATATATCCTTAAATCTACATCAAACTTTGTCCTCGAATATGTACTAAACATAGTCCTTCGATCTAGAACAAATATGTCCTCAATATCTATCCTCAAGTCTTAACTCAAAGCTTGTATTAATCTAAAATCAACTCTGCTGGATCTTCCCCAAACCTTAACTCAAGGTTTGAACAAAATCAATCAACTTTGCTCTCAAGTATTCTCAAATACTTGTCTTAATTCTGCCTTGAAATATTTCACAAAAGCTCACACTAATCTATCCTCAAGTCCTCTCTAGAACTTGTCCAATCTTCCCAATAAGTCCTCACAAGAACTTATCCAAATCTACTCTCAATATGTATTGTAATATTTCACAAAATATTACCCAAATATATTCACAAGTCTTCTCAAAGAATTACCTCAAATCTGTTCAACAAGTCCACACTAGAACTTTTTCAATGTCATAGAAACATAAAGAGAATTTTTAGATACTCAATATGCTCTATACTCATCACAATTCTCAATCACTTTCAATCACTCTTTTAGAAATATACAAAGAATTGTTAGAGACTCAATATGCTTCAAATTCAACTCAATACTCAATCACTTCCAATCACTCTTTTAAAAACATACAGAGAATTGTTAGAGACTCTATATGCTTCAATTCAATACTCAATCACTTTATCAAATCAAATCATAATATAGAATAGTTTTTTTTATGGAACTTGAAAAATCACTTCACACATCCACTTGACTAGGCTCAACCAACTATACTCAACCAATCACTCAATGAAACAATCCTTCCTTACAAACCCTAGTCCAAGTATATGATCCTTTACTCAAAATGTTTCCAACAATGCTTCATCAACCAATCTCACATAACAATGATACTCATAGTCTTTTCAAACACTAGTTCAAGTTCTTCACTTAACAAAAAACTTCAACAACAATGCTTATAAAACAAGGTTTTAACAACTCATAATTCCATATTACCTTGAAGCATTAACTCAACACACTCAATAAGGAAAACATAATAAGGAAACATAATTAGAGGATGGTTCCCAAATGCTTTTGGAATAATCCATCAACATCAACTCAAGCACAACCCTTACAATCCTTGAATCATCCAACTTGGAAAGAACCTATCTAATGAAGAGAGCGCTTCACCACACTCCTAACCAAGTACAAGAAGATTTTTTTATGGTCCTACACTGACATGTTTGACCTTGATCATAAATTTGGCATCCACAACCTCATACTTGATAACATTTTCAAGCTCATGAAGCAAAAGCTTAGGAAGATGTATCCCACCATTGCGTGAATGGGTAAAGAAGAGTTTCAAAAAATCTTAGATGTGGGATTAATTCAATCCATCAACTATCCAGAGTGTGTCTCAAATATGTACCTATTAGAAATGAAAAATGGGGGATACACATATACATGAGCTTTAGAAACATAAACAAATCATGTCCCAAAGACAATTTTTTGAAGAACACAAGATTATACTGAGAGGGGGGTGAATAGTATAAGACCACTTTTTACTTTTATTTTCAATTCAATATTATGTAGTGTATAGATAGCAGTATCAATAGAAGTAATCAAAGCAATGCACAAAACACCATCCACAAAAGTGACACAATAATTTACGTGGTTCACCCAATGCGGGCTACTCCACGGAGAAAATATTTTTCTAAAACTTTCTCAATCAATCTCTTGGGAATACTTCTTAATTAAAAATTTTATGGACCTCTATCCAAAGGAGATGTTGATCCCCTAAATCTCAAGTTCATGGATATCTTCCATGGGAGAAATCTTTCCCCTTCTGCTCTAGCTAGTGATCTTCTAGAAGACTTTGTCTCTCTGCTACACTGACTGGTGGATCTCTCTCCACTTGAAGATTCATCATTCAGATATGTCTTCAATTGTGATGGTTGCTGGATATCTATCCACTGAGACTCTATACTTTGTACTCTATCACCTCCAAAGCTCTATCAATAGGTTCACTCAAAACCTCCTCAAATATGCTCTGTAGGCTCACTCAGAACCTGATCAAAACTGCTCAATAGGCTCACTCAGAACCTGCTCAAATATGCTCAATAGACTCACTCAAAACCTACTCAAATATACTCAATAGGCTCACTTAGAACCTGCTCAAATATTCTTAATAGGATCACTCAGAACCTACTCAAATATGCTCAATAGGCTCACTCAGAACCTTCTCAAATCTACTCAACAAGCTCACATAGAACTTTGTCCCAATATGCTCAATAAGTCCTCTCTAGGACTTGCTCAAATATTCATAGCAAGCTTTCACAAAAGCTTACACAAAAATAGTACACAAGCCTTCTCAAAGACTTACCTCAAATCAGCTCAACAAAATCTCAACTCAATCTCATAGAAGCATAAAGAGAATTGTTAGAGACTCAATATGTTCTATACTCAAATCCCAATCTCAATTCAAAGTAATCTCAACTCAGCTCAATCTTATAGAAGCATAAATAGAATTGTTAGAGACTCAATATGTTCTATACTTAAATCCCTATCTCAAATCAAAGCAATATCAACTCGGCTCAATCTTAAATCAATCTCATAGAAGCATAAAGAGAATTGTTAGAGACTCAATATGTTCTATTCTCAATGCTCAATCTCAACTCAATCAAAATATAGAATAGTTTGTTTCATGGAACTTGAACAACCACTTCATGCAACCACTTGAATAGGCTCAATCAACTATACTCAACCAATCACTTCAAGAAACAACTCTTTCTCACAAACCCTAGTCCAAGCATAAATCAACTAACTCAAAATGTTTTCAACAGTGCTCAACAACAAATATTACATAACAATGATACTCATGTTCTTTTCTAACTCAAGTTCAAGTTCTTTGCATCACCCATTGGCTTCAACAACAATGCTAATAAGACAAGGTTTTAAACACAATTCTCAAACCAAAATTCCTTGAAGCATTAAACCAACCACCTTCAAAAAGGAAACCATAATCAATCCTTTTCACTCCAATGATATTTCAGAAATCAACCACCCCAATAAAATCAATGGAGAATATTGCTCATACCTTTTTTTATATTTTATGAGTTGTCCACTAAATCTGTCACACTCAACACACTTTATTTTTCAACTCTCAACAAGGGTTAGATATATTGAGTAATAACACAACAATAATATCCAAATAACACCTTATTACTCCTACTTTATTTTAACATCCACCAAATTTCTTTTTAAAATAAAACCCTTACTCAAAAATAACTTTCATTAAAAATAACTTTATCAAAAACCCTTATTACTCCTAACAATTTCAGAAATCACAATTAAAAATAATTCACAATTCAAATAGCCACCATAACCTTATTCCCTAAGGTTACTCAAAAAATCAACTAACGAAGCACCTTTACCCCTTATCACTCCACCTTAGGCAATCCAAACAAAATATTAATAAAAACCTTAATACTTGCCTCGAGGGGAATCAAACCCTTGTCTTGCCCCAATGCGAACGCCCTAGATGCGGCCAAGCTGTCATATGAGCTGCGGACTCATTGGTGAAAAATAAGTGCCACCTACTTCTTATCCTTCATCCTCTTCCACCAAGCAAAAAGTATGCGCCTTGGACACCTCAATAGAACAAAGCCAAAAATGATGCTTGCGGGAATCAAACGCACAACCTCCTTGTCACCAACACCTTTGCACAATCCAAGCTGCCACTAGGCCACACTGCCCAATGTGTTTTCGGAAGTGGTCGTTGTCTCCCTTTAATGTTCGCTGCATCACTTAAACAAAAAACACGAGCTCTTTTTCTTCACAAATACCAAGCGCAAATATCAACGAGCAAGGATAAATGAATTAAAAAATTCAATGGCATATTTATATGCCTTCCCTTTGCTTTGGAAACGTTGGCCTTTTTGAAACTTCCTTCATGACGTCGGTGGATAAACTTTTAATTTTAATTTTAATTATAAAATTTTAATTTTAATTTTAAATAAATTAAAATTTAAACTAAATCTTTAAAATTAAATATCTCCATCATCGGGGCACCTTTTTCGATGAAACGAAAAGCCAACTTGGGTTTTAAGAAAAACCCATTTCAAATCTACCATCCATGGTTTTAAATAAACCTTTAAAATTAAATTTCTCCATCACTAAGGCACCTTTTTCGATGAAACAAAAAGCCAACTTGGGTTTTAAGAAAAACCCATTTCAAATCTGCCATCCATGGTTTTAAATAAAAACCTTTTGCAAAGCTTCCCTTGAAGCTCCTTTTGGAACCAAATTCCATGTATCCCTTCTTGAAACTTTGATCAAAAACCTTTTCTTCTCATAAAGATCTTTGTGAAACACAAATATAGTGCTTAATTACATAGATCCTTTTGACATCAATGACAACTCTTAGCTTAGGGACTCAAAATGTCCAACATTTTCTACTTCCCAACATCGAACCTTAGTTGACTCCACAATAGGTCATAAAATGCTTTTCCTAATGGATGATTTTTTAGGAAATAACCAAAACTGAGTTAATCTTGATGATCAACATAAAACATATTTCACCACACCATGGATACATTTTGTTACAAGATCATGTCCTTCAATTTTAAAAATATAGACGCTACATATCAATGTGTTATGACCTACATATTTTATGACTATATGCATGAAATTATAGATGATTACATGGATTATCTATTGGATAAATCTAAAAAGTATGATAAACATGCTGATATTCTATACAAAGTATTTGACCGACTTCTTGAACATAATGTTAGACTAAATCCTGAGAAGTGCAGATTTGGTGTCACCTTGGGTAATTTTTAGGGGTTCATTATCTCTCAGTGGGGTATTGAAGTGGAACCAAATAAATTTAAGGCTATAAATAAAATACCTTCCCCTAAAAATATCAATCAATTGCATAGCTTGCAAGGCAAAATTCAAGTGATATGCCACTTCATCGCACAACTATCCGACAAATACAATCCATTCAATCACCTTTTGAAAATTGGGGTTACATATCAATGGATCCAAGAATGTCAAGATTATTTTAATGCTATAAATAAATACCTCACATCCCCACCAATTTTACCTTCACCTAGATTGGGTTTCCATTCTTTTTATACATTTCCACCACTAAATTTGTCTTAAGAACCATGTTGGTCCAAAATAATGAGGTCAATCAAGAGCAAGCCATCTATTACATTAGTTGCACTTTGGTGAGTTATGAAACCAGATACACCTATATGTAGAATTTGTGCTTAGTGGTAGTTTTTACCATTGGGAAAATTTACCATTACATGCTCAATCATACCATCTATGTTATTGCTAAGGAAAACCTATTACAATATATGATGAGTCACACTTACAATAACAACTAAACCACAAAATAGATTATGATTTTAATACAATTTTATCTTGAATTCATCAACTAAAAATTGATCAAAGGTCAACTCATCACTAACCAACTTGCGAAAGCTCCACTCGATGACAATAAACCTTTTTTCATTGATCTTCTTGATGAATCTATCTTTAATATCATCAAACTCAAAGAGTATTTTTAATCTAAAGACCAAGATGAACTTACACCCTATTTTTATAGTTCCAAGTGTGAATAAGGGGGAGGTACTAGAGTTATTTTCTTCATACCACATTGTGATCACATCCCTTTTCCTTTCACTTTTACCTTCCCTTGCACAAACAACAATGTCGAATATGAAGCTCTCATCCTTGTCCTTAAAACTACAATTTCCATGTACATTAAGTGAATCAAAATTATTGGTGATTCTCTTTTCATTGTTAATCAAGTGAAAGACATATATCAATGTAAATACAATATCCTTAAGGTATATAAATAAATTACAAAAGAGTTTTCACACTTTGAGTGGTATGATATCATCGCCTCTTTAAGATCCACAAATTCATTTTGCTGACACGATGGCCTCTCTCAGCTCCCTCATTCCCCAAAACTTGCATGAAAACGTCACCCATGTAGAGGTTACTAATCTCCACAAATATTCTATTTTTAAAAAGAATTTTCTATATGAAATGAACATCAATTTTATCCAAGCATAACCTTATAGTTCTTGGTTTTCCTAAGTCAAGGATTATATCAAACTTGGTGTTCTTCCCCATGATTTGCCTCATGTTGGGAAGTAAATTTTTAAGCATAAATCCATAAGGTCTATCCTCTTGTGGGATATCCTCTATCGATAAATTTATGATGGTATTCTTCTCAATTTTCTTGAGCCACACAAAGCCAAATTTGTCATATCCTCAACTCATGAAGATATATATGGTGGCTATTTTAGTGGAATTTTCATCATGAAGTACATTTTGTACATGGATTATTATTTTACCACCATGAAAAGTGATTATTGTGCTTATTTCAAGGAATGAATCATATTACAACAACATGCCAATCTAACCTACTTGTCCTCATAAGATTTGCAACCTATCCAGTCATTGTGGCTCTTTTCACAATGGGGTCTTGACCTCATGGGCAAGATCTTCCCAACTTCATTTAGGAAGCATACATTCATCATAAAAACTACCAAATATTTCACCAAGTGGGTCAAATATACTCATCTTGCTAGAATAATAAGTCCAAAAAACCACTGAGTTCATCTTAAACCATATCATTTGTCATTTTCATATCCCATCTAAAATTATTTTCCATAGTGGCACATCCTTTAAGAATAATAACGTTCAAGCATTGTGTGATAAGTATCACATCCAACATAGCTTCTCTACTTATTACTATCCTGAAGGTAACATCTAAGCTAAGGCCATGAACAAAACCATTTGCGTGATCTTACACAATACTATTGAAAAATCCCACTGATATTGATATACCCAACTACCTTTAGCACTTTAGGTCTGCCAAATAAGCATTCATACACTCACAAGGGAAACTCATTTTTTCTTAGTCTATGGAACTAAGGCCTTCATGCCGCTATAAATTGAAATTCTATCTCTTCAAATCTCACTCTAAGAGTTCATCGATGATGACACTGTGCACCAAGCTTGTTTAGACCAGCTTATCCTTCTTGATGAATATCGAATCAATGCTCTTGAGCATATTCATGTTTACCAATATCGTGTAAAGAACACATACAATAATAATATCCATGAGTAAGAATTATAGGTAGGATATCTCATGCTAAAATAGAATCAACAAAATACAAACCAACCATGCCATTTATAGGACAAGTTCGCTCTCAATTGCTTAGGTCCTTACATCATCAAAAATAATTTTGGTTTTGGCACCTACAAGTTGGTCAATATTGAGGGGAATGAAGAATAAACACCCCTTAACATCCTTCATATTCATTATATCTATGTGTAATCATATTAAACAAAATCTCTAATTCTTGTACATTCTTTGCAAGAAAACAACAAATTTCAAAAATCATCCCAATTGCCTCTCAAATAAATTTACTAAAAATTCTTTAGGGCCTCCAAATTCAATTATGTCACTTCTAATCTATTCATATCCATGCTACCAATCATTTTATTCCCTCTATAATTCTTCTTCATATCAACATCATCAAAATCTATGCCCCTTTTGAATCCAATTTTTTGAAATTTTGAACTAAAGGGTATCTTTGGACATTTGACCCCCAAAATTTTCAAATGAAATAAATTTGGCAAAAATCCCCAATCATTTTCAAATATCAATTTATCATTTTTATATAAATATGGGATATCTAGGTAATCCTATGGACCCTTTTGTTTGCTCGATGTTATCCATTTTGATGCCTTATTAATTTTATTTGAAATAAAAAAATATGGACACCTCTTCAGTAAATTTGCTATTTTTGACTCATCAAATTTGCACATCATTATATCAAGCTCATAATGTGCTAATTGAATCACCTTTTGTATGTACACATATACATTTTTTAATCATGATTGGCATAATTAATCAATGACATATACGTGTGGTGTATTTTTGTTCCTATTTGTATTTGTTGTATTTTTGCTTGTTTGTCATATACCACTATCATTTGTCTAAATGTAGTGTTTTATCATGTGTCATGTTGTCTTGTCAACCATATTGCACACAAATCTTAGTTATCTTTCGTATTTTGTTAGTAAGCATACACTAGTTGTCCCAACTATCACGATATATTATTCAATCATATTCTGAGGCTACTTGGAAATAGAAGTTTGTTCTATTATTTAACCATTCATAGTTGATTCAATTGACCTTTGTCAATTGTCATTGTGTTCTAAGGATATTTTAGGCTTCCCTTGACTAAATTGAGTTATTTCTTGGACCAATAGCTTATCACACTTTAATTAAATTTTGAGTTTAGGAAATATGACACCATGAGTAGTCTTGCCTTAAAGTGAAAGTTTTCTTGCTCATCCTATCATTTGCATAATATGAACATGAGGATCCAATTACAAGTTAAAAAAAAAATTGATATCCAAATAATAAAGATAACACCCAAAGATGATTTTCCTTGGTCCCCTATGATATTATCGATGTCTCCACTAGGGCTATAGATGATTGGTTGGTAGTGGAGCTACATCCAAAGATTATGGGGTTACCCTCCATTAGGGCTATAGATGTATGTCTAGTAGTGGAGTATACCTTTTGAGTGGTGATATGTCTATAATATTAGTGATATTTTTTTGTACAAACCTCTACACGCTCGTGGATGAGCTAGTTTATATTGGACTGAGTTCACAATTGGTTAGTCCAACCTTATTTGAGATGGAAAATGAACCTCATTACACACACTTCGGTCCATGATAGTATTGATCTTATTCAAGATGGCCTAAATTTCTATGGAATTTTGATTGACCATTAGACGAGTTTGATTTTTGAAATTAGGGTGTTTTACTTTCTTAAGATTTTTCTCACATCCAAAAACCCTAGGATATATGGGCAAACCGCATCTTGGATAGCCACCATTCAATGTAAATATGTCCTAAGTATTAATTCATGTCATTAATCATTAGTCATTATCCATTGTTTTCTAGTTAGTAAATTATCCATTGCATTTTATCTTATTGTCTATGTCCTCAACATCTTCATTCATCTTGTTCCTTATGTCCATTGGTACTTGGTATTAGGTTCATGATTAATTCATTGTCCCTACTAGTATACCCATTGTCATTATTAGCATTGCATTCATTGTGTTCATTGCTTGTTATCTTGTCTTATGTTGTGTTAATGTGTTTTTTTACCGTTAAATTATCATTGATTAATTAAACCATTTTTTATTGTGAAATTCATACACAAGCATCTAGAAAGTGATTAAAATAACACGTGAGTATAAACCATGCAAATAAATAAAAATTTCATTTCCATCACATAACCATTTCCAATCCATATCATCTAACATTTAATGTCTATCTAATCATAAATCCATCAATCATAAAAATAAAAAACCTAAACATATGAATCACATCATGGCAACCATCAAATCCTCATCATTTGTCTTTCATGAAATAATAAAGTACATATTGTTGGAAATATTGAGCATATTGTTGTCATTGATGTTAAAGAGTACATAAGGCAGAAATATTTTGATGTCAAAGGTGCATGGTTATCAAGGCAATAATATTATATTGTGAAAGCAATACAAAGGTTTAAAATAAAGTAAGGTTTAAATGTTAATGATAAGACAAAGGTCTAAAAGGAAGAAAGGTTAAAATGCCAATGAGAACACAAAGGTTTAAAAGGAAAGCAAGGTTGACTGTTAATAAGAAGGCAAAAATTAAAATGGAAGGCCAGAGGATAATATTATAATATTTTTAATATTATAATAAGGGTTTCAAAAAGGGTCTAATCTTATAATATTTATATTTTAACCTACCCTAAGGGTGCAAAGTTATGAAGGCAATAAATAAATGTTTCAAAAATAGCATCGATGTCATGTGAGCAATGGAGGAGAAAGGGTATTTAAACCTTAATCAAATGCAAATAAAATTGGTGTAGATTCTATTGTGCTTGAGAGAATCTACTTGAATTTAGCAAGGACAAATCGAAGAGGTGAAAGAGCGTGAACTTCGACACAGGGCACACAGTGAAGAAAGAAGAATCATTGCTCATTTGGTTTCAGTTGGCAGGCTAGTGTAGTTGGTCGTTTGAGAAGTGCTAAGACACTAGTAGAAGATAGGTTGTAGGTTTAAGACCCCTAGACATATTTTTGGGTATTAACATTTTTGGACTACACGTTGAGGACAATGATAAATTTTTGTGGGCACTTCCTTTGGTTCCAACCAATGTGGTAGCACAGTTGGTCAACACACTCATGATAGAGCACTATTGTAGAGGTCCATGGGTCAAAATCCATAGGGGGTGTCTTTATTAGTTTTAAAATTTTGGGAAGTGCAACGAAGGGAATAAAATTACTGATGTGTATTTAATATTTTATCCACTTGGATATCCCAAGAAGTCACTATCCACATTTGGGGGCTAGAGGTCTCCGGGTCAATTATCATCCACGCCAGCAAATTTTGGTTTAAGGTATTTATAAATTTTTGATTATTTGCAAATAGGAGTTATAAGGGTTGTATGCTATAAAGGCTTTTATTTATACAAATAGGAGTCATAAGGGGTGTTTGTCATTAAGTATTTTATTTTGCAAACAGGATTTATAAGGGTGCTAGTTTTGCATGATTAAAAACGGATAATATAAGGGATATTTTTTGCATGTGAGAAAAGGAGATATAAGATGTATTGTGAATATTTTTGAAATTCAAAATGTTGCACATTATAAATACGACATAAGGTGTATTGTGGTCTCTTTTCTTGTTGTACTCTTTCTTGATATTTTGAGGGTTTTGGTTTATCATTAAGGGATTTATCTTGTGAAACCAAAAAGGAGTTATAGAGCATTATTTTTTAGGTATTCTTGTGGACATATTTTGAAAGGGTTTTAATGTGGATATTGTTGAGAAGCAACACACCCCCATTGAAAAATGATTTTCCATTCTATGAAATATTGAGCTTTCATTTTGCAGTAAAGACCCTCTTGATGTTTTTCAGGTTTTAATTCCAAATTTGCTTGCCTCCTTTTTAAAGTTGTGCTTTTATTTGCATCTGACTTTGATTTAGTTCAGAATTCATTTTTCAGATGTTAGGATCATTGCTGAGTAAAGAAAATCTTTCACTGATATGAGAAAATGCAGAAAACAGACAGATAAATTCATTAGAAACCAAAACTTTTCATTTTTGGAAGTGTCGCGATATCGCGACACTTCCATTTTTGGAAATGTCGCGATATCGCGACGGGTTTTGGAAAATCCGCCAAGTCGCAAAAACGTAGCGATATCGCGACACTTCCATTTTTGGAAATGTCGCGATATCGCGACACTTTCCATTTTTGGAAATGTCGCGATATTGCGACACTTTCCATTTTTGGAAATGTCGCGAAATCGCTACCGGTTTCGAGAGAGAAAGCCAGGGCATACGAAACGTCGTGAAATCGTGACATGTCGTGAAATCGTGACATGTCACATTTTTGCGGCTACAGAAGGAAAAAGGAGGCGAAGGACAAAACAGATCGTGATTTCGTGACATGTTACGAAATCGCGACATGTCGCATTTTCACGGCTGCAAGAGAGAAGAAAGGTGCAAGTGTGAAAAACGTCACGATATCGCAACACATTTTGGAAGAAAGCTGCAAGTGTAGAAAACGTCGTGAAATCGTGACAAGTTTGGAGAGAGAAAGCAAGATCGTACGAAACATCGTGAAATCATGACATGTCATGAAATCGCGACAAGTTTGGAGAGAGAAAGCAAGATCGTACGAAACGTCATGAAATCGTGACAATTTTGGAGAGAGAAAGCAAGATCGTATGGAACGTCGCAAAATCATGACATGTCACGAAATCGTGACAAGTCTGGAGAGAGAAAGCAAGATCGTACGGAACGTCGCAAAATCGTGACATGTCGTGAAATCACGACGTTTTGGAGAGCAAGGCTCGAGGTGGAAGAGGTGTGGCGAAATCGCGACACAGAGAAGCAAAAGGAACCCAAAGGTCAGTTGGGACAGAGAAGAGAAAAAAAAAAAATGCTAAGGCACGAAGAGGTTGCGATTTCGCGACCAAGAGGAAGAAATTGCCAAGAGCCAGAAAATGGGCACGATTTCGCGACATGTCGCGAAATCGTGACATGTCGCGTTTTCACGACTTACGAAGCAAAGAGTTGCCGAGGCACAGGAAGGGTCGCGATTTCGTGACATGTCGCGAAATCGCGACATGTCACGGTTTCACTGCCATGATGAGCAAAAAGCGCGCAAGGCTAGAAAGGGGCGTGATTTCGTGACATGTCACGAAATCACAACATGTCGCATTTTCGCGGCCATGTGGGACAGAAAATGTGCAAGGCGCTGGAACGTCGCGATTTCATGACATGTCGCAAAATCGTGACATGTCGCATTTTCATGACGGCGATAGGGAAACAGGTCGCGATTTCGCAACATGTCATGAAATCGTGATATGTCGCATTTTCGCGGCCTTGACAGGAAGACAGCACAGCATGAAAAGACAGCTGAAAATGGACATGTGTCACGATTTTTGTGACACGTGTCAAAGCAGAGCAAGCCTACGTATTTTTGTGACTCTTTAATTTGTCTTTTATTTAAATCTGCTGACCCATAAGAGCTAGATCAAGGAACTAATTTTAAATCTGATTTTCAACAAGTGACAACTTCTAAACATTACTGAACAAGTTTAGAGCCCGTTGTAAGGTAACAGACAGTCCATATTGAAAACTATTCTAGAAGCGGAAAAGAGTGAATAGACATTCGACCCAACTCTGTAACTCACACCTTGGATAACTAGCCAGATCCTAAAGTGAGTGGGATTTATCTCGTATAAGTGTTATCAGAAGTTCATACTCATTCTTCACAGGGTGTGTATAAAAGTCAGACCAAAATTTAAAAATGGCGCTAGAAGGAGGGCCCACTGAACTCCGATCAGTATTGTAAGTTGTCAGTACAATATTTTAAAATTTCCAGAAAAGAAGACCTCAAGTTCAGTATTCTGTTAAGGATTGTGAGGTTGTAAGTGCTTGTGAAAAGCTGGATTCTACATATAGGGTAACAAGGTCCCACCCCAGAGCAGGAGAGCTCCTTGTGCCTGAATTAGAAACTCTGAGAAGAAGTAACCTCAGAAGGGTCAAGTCTCTGTCTGAAACAGTTTTATCACCACTGATAGTTACTCCAACTACAGCTCAGAATATCACCGTCAGTCAAGTAGTAATGGCAAACTGGTTGGGTTCCACTGCTTTAAATATCCCAGGTATAGCCCATGACCTACCCAGAAACCCGGAGAGATATCTTCCCAGATATAAACATGATGGGACAAGGACAACAGAGGAACATCTGGTAGCTTTCAAAAATGCTCTAAAATTGTTGAATGTACAGCATGAATATGTTGCTTGCAGATTGTTCCCGTTCACTCTCCAGGAGGTAGCTTATGACTGGTTTCTAAATCTTACTAATGATTCTGTCACTAGTTGGAATGACTTAGAAAATGTTTTTGTGTCACAGTTCGGTGAAGTGATAGATCCTAGTATATTATGCCAGCAGTTTTCTGGTATCAAAAGAGAATTAAGTGAATCTATCAGATCTTACAATGTCAGATTCCAGAAAGCTTATGGTAGACTTACTGGCTATTATGTACCGAATGCAGACCTGGCATTAGAGATTTTTAGAAATTCTCTAGACCCAATGACTTCAGTTTTCTTGAAAAGAGATCCCTCTGTTACTAATTTAATAGAGGCTTATAAAGAAGCTTTGATTCTAGAAAGACAATTGGGGCCCCAACCTTTAAATGCCCAGCAAATTCCTTTAGTTACACAAGCTGCCCCTGTTTTCAATCCCATCCCACATCAGATGATGTTGCCAGTGTGTTAGACTCTACCATCAGCAAATCCATTGGCTATGACATCTGCTGAGAATGTACAGAACCCAGGAAAAGAGGCTGACAATGCAAGAGTTGAAGAAGTCTCAAAAATAGTTCAAAAGTTGGCCAATGATTTTTTGAGTTTTAAAAGGCAAGTTTCTACTGGGGACAACTCAAACAGGTATTCATATCAACCGAATAGATTCAACCGACCCCCATATGAACCTAATAAATATTACAAAGGTAAAGGCCATGATGTGAATATTTATGATTTAGCTCTGCCTAACTGGTGCAGAATACATGCTACTTCTCAGCACGAGGAGTTGGATTGTTTGGAATTTTGTAATGCATTTGAAGCTTTATCTGGGGATTTGATCTCTCCTAAAAATCAAAGAACTGCGAATGGCCCAAGTTCATCCAGCCACAGTGCAGCTATGGTCTTGGATTCTTTCACTTTCTCGAATGAATCTGAGAATGTAGTTGAAATGCCTATGGATGAGGTGTAGGCTTTCCAACAGTACAGGAGGGACAACTACAACCTGAGAAACAAAAATCCAGAGCCCAACACTACATCTACCCCTCCAAACAACTCTCACAATATTCCTCTAGATCCATCTCCAAGCAATAACCCTTCTCCACCGAAGAGAGGAAATCCAAAAGGACCAGATACATTTGTCCCTCCACTTAATAAGAGATATAACATAGTGGAGGACATGAAAAAGATCAAAGCCAACATTACTCTTCATGAGTTGGACCAAATTTTAGAACAGAGGGACAACCTAATTAAAACGTACTCTGGGCATATTACAAAATCTTTGGACAAGGGAAAGAAAATGACAAATGCTAATGTAGCCATGTACAAAGAGAAAACTGAGGTTTCGCCTTTTCTACTGACTGTACGTATTTTTGGGAAAAACTTGCACAATTGTTTGGTAGATTCAGGTGCCTCAGCTAATGTTAGGCCTTTGGCCATTTGTCAGCAGTTGGGTTTGACCCCAATGAAATCTGAAAGAAGAGTTGTCCAATTGGACAAATCGGAGGTTAAAGTAGTGGGAGAACTTCAAAATATTCATATCCAGTTGGCATCTGAGCCAAGGGCTCAACATAAAATTGAAATTCAGGTTATGGATATCCCCGTGGGGTATGGGATGCTTTTGAGCAGGGATTGGTCGAGATCTCTGAATGGATACTTGGCAACAGACTTTTCACACATGTGGTTGCCGTGGAAAGGAGTGGCAAATCAATTACGGGTTGAAAGAGAACCCAGGTACAAGCATACAATCACTGCGTACAATGCAAAAAATGAGACTGTAAATATTGCGGAGGTAGATATTGGAGTTTACAATCTAACAACGGGAAAAAATGAGAAGTTTAATAAATCCCATCCTGTTCATAGTAATGAAGTCTGGATGCTTCATGTGGATGGGGCTAAGTCTAAACAGGGTTCTGGCATAGGAGCAGTCCTTAAAGGGCTTGAAAGTTAGACATATTTTATGTCTTATCGCCTACAGTTCCCTTGTACAAATAATTTAGCAGAGTATGAAGCTCTGGTATTAGGTTTGAAATTTGCTTTGGACAGAAGTGTAAAAAATATCCGAGTTTTTACGAATTTAGAATTGGTGGCTAATCAAGTCAAAGGTAAATTCTAGTGTAAAGCATCTTATTTAAAAGGATACAAACACCGGGCTTGGAATCTTGTAGAATATTTTGATGCATTTAATCTGACACACATACCCAGAGAGCAGAATTCATGTGCAGATGTCTTGGCTTCTTCAGTCGCATGTTTAAAACCACTGGAAGAATTTAAATGGAATAAGTTTTCAATTGAGTTAGTCCCTTGTCCTTCAGTCCCAAATAATATAGATAATTTTTAGGTTTTCTCTGATGATCAACAGATTATAAACTTTTTACAGAGCACTAATACATTTTAAAATGCTATAATCGATGAGGGCCAAAGGGATACTCTGCTAGAGCAGTTAGATGATGACAGGGGAATAATAAGGTTGAAAGACAATAGAATTCCAAAAGGGATGGTGGAACTGGAGCGGCTCTTTGATGTTGACCAAATCAGGCAAAGAGTGAATTCTAAGGATTCTATGGGTGCAAAAGACAGTGAGACTGAGAACACCGAACGTGGGGATTGAAGAAGATCCCGGGCACATCAAGTTGGCTAAGAACTGTGATCCAAAAATAAAAGGGAATATGATTGATTTTCTTCACAGGTCCAAGGATGTTATGGCCTGGTCATACAAAGACTTAAAGGTATTTGATCCGAAAGTTTACACTCACATTATACCTTTAAAAGAATTCTACAAACCTTTCCAACAAAAATAGAGGCATGTCAATGCTCTGTTAGAGCCCCTCATCCAGAAAGAGATAGAAAAACTATTGAGTGCTGCCATTATTTTTTCCATCAGGCATTCTACTTAGGTGGCCAATCTGGTGCCAGTCAGAAAGAAAAATGGAGAGATCCGCTTGTGTGTGGATTTTAGAAATTTAAACAAGGCATCTGAGAAAGATAATTACCCTCTACCTTCCATGGATGAGGTGTTGCAGATTGTCAATGGTTCAGAGATGATGTCTTTCCTGGACGGTTTCTCAGGGTATAATCAGATATTGGTTGAGAAGGAAGACAGAATGAAAACTGCTTTCACAACTAAGTGGGGAACTTTTGCTTACAAGAGGATGCCATTTGGATTAATAAATGTCGGAGCTACGTTTCAACGAGCAATGGATCATGCCTTCAAGGGCCTTATGGGTAAATGTATTGTTGTTTACATGGATGATTTAACAGTCTTCTCTAAATCTCGGTTTGACCATGTAAAACACTTGGAGTCTGTGTTTAACAAATGCAAGGAGTTCGGCATTTCTTTGAATCTGAAGAAGTGCATTTTTGGTGTAACGGAAGGAAAGATCCTTGGGCACTTGGTCACAAAATATGGCATTTCCATGGATCCGGACAGAGTTGAAGTCATATCCGACATACCATTTCCCAACTCCAAGAAAGAGTTGAGGTCCTTCTTTGGAAAAATTAACTTTGTCAGGAAGTTCATCTCCGGTTTTGCAGAGATAGTCAAGCCACTGAATGACATGTTAAAGCAAACTGCTCAGATTGTCTGGACCATAGAAGCTAAAACAGCGTTCCAAGAAATCAAGACCGCCATCAAACAAGCACCAGTTTTGGTAAGCCCAGATTTTAGTGCAGATTTTTATCTGTACACCTTTTCTTCTGAACACACACTTGTTGTAGTTCTGACCCAACGGAGAGAAACCGAGGAACATCCAATTACTTTCAAGAGTACCAATTTAAATGGGGCTAAACTGAAATATTCTCGTTTAGACAAACAAGCTTATGCCTTGGTGAGAGCATTTAAGCAGTTCAAGCACTACATACTAAGAAGCAGAGTTCATGCTATAGTTTCAGACCCAGCTGTTAAATACCTTCTAAGTCAGAATGAGTTGGGTGAACTAAGAGGTAATTGGGTTACAAGGATGCAAGAATATGACTTAGAAATTCGGCCTGCAAAATTGATCAGAGGACTTGGTTTGTCCCGACACATTACCGAAGTACCTGTACGGGAAGAAGTTAATCAGTTAAATTCCGAATCTGATAGCTGGTATGGAGATATTACACATCTGCTGCAATCTGGAATTTGCCCGTCTCACTTGAATAGAACCCAAAGGAGAGCATTAAAACTGAAATTTGCTCATTATCTCCTCAAAGCAGGTAATTTTTATAGAGAAAATTATGCTCGCATTTTCTTAAGATGCATTTCTCCGAGTGAAGTCAATGAAGTCATGTCCAGTTTTCATGAAAAGTTAGGGGCAGGGCATTCATTAGGATCTGCTACTATGCATAAAATATTGAGAGCAGGCTATTACTGGCCTACGTTATGTAAAGATGCCCATCAGCATGTGAGAACTTGCCATCAGTGCCAAACTTTCGTAGCCAAAGAGGCCAACCGGGCTCTACCATTGCAACCTGTTGTAATAAATAAACCTTTTATGCAATGGGGACTTGATTTTGTGGGAGTGATTAATCCAAATTCTTTAGTAGGGCATAAGTATGTTCTAACGACTACTGATTACTGCACAAGATGGGTCAAAGCAACGACCACCATAAGAAGTACGACTCATGAAGTGATCGAATTTCTAGAGTCAAATGTCATAACCAGGTTTGGGGTTCCTCCGAATTTGGTGTGTGATAATGGACCAGCCTTCCAATCATTGGAGTTTGCAGAATGGGCATACCAGATGGGGATAGTTATCAAATTTTCATCCAACTATTATCCCCAAGGCAATGGACTTGCTGAGTCCACAAATAAAAATTTAATGAATGCCATTAAGAAATCTGCAGCAGACAAACCCAGGTAGTGGCATATATTATTGAAATATGCACTTTGAGCTGACCGAATAAAATATAAAGTGGCTCTTAAAACTTCCCCTTTTGCTTTGTTGTATGGTACCCAGCCAATTGTTTCCATCTCTCTGAAGTTACCTACTTACCAATTTGTCTTAGACTATTTTGAGGATCAAGCAGATACAGAAGCCCATGTTTTAGATCTAACTAATTTGCGGGATGAAAGACTCCAAGCCCTGGAACATTTCGGTCGGCACCAAGAAACCGTCAAGCACTGGTTTGACAAAAGAGCCAGAGTCAAAGCTTTCATACTTGCAAACCTGGTGCTTCTATGGGACAAGGCCCATGAAAAGAAGGGTAAGCATACAAAGTTGCAGCCACTGTGGATAGGCCCCTACCAGATTGCTGAGATTCTGGGTAACAATGCATTTCATTTACAAGACCTTGATGGTAATTTTCTGGACCTCCCTATTAATGGTCAATACTTAAAGCATTATTTCTCGAATGTTCCGTCCAATATATCATTTGAATGAGTCACAAAGAAGTTGTAACATGTGTATACATTGTAAATAACTCTGCAGCTTTATTTTATTTTAGCTTATTTTTCATGTCTGTACAGTTGTTTATTTTAGTTTTATTTTTAAAATGCCTGTACAGTTTTTAGTTTCATTTTATTTTTATTTTAAATGTCTGTGCAGTGTTATTTTATTTTGTTTTTAAATGTCTATGCAGTTTTATTTTGTTTGTTGTTTAAGGTTTGTACACTCTGTGTCTTTCCCTTTCAGGTCTGTACAGTTTTAGTTTATTTTAAAGTTCTGTATTTTTTTTTTAAGGTCTGTGCAGTTTTATTTGCTTTGCTGTCTGTACAATTTTATTTTATTTCCTTTGCAAGTCTGTACAGTTCTGTATTTTATTTCCTTTGGTGCCTGTACAATTTTATTTTGTTTTATTTGATTTTGTTTTATTTTAAAGTCTGTGCAGTTTTTATTTTATTTTGTTTTTAAAGGTCTGTGTTTATCCTTGAAAGTCTGTACAGTTTATTTTATTTTAGAATTCTGTTCTTTAACCTTTGCCTGAGCATCAATGAAAAAATCAGCCTTCTAAAAATTGTTTTATTCTGAGTCCAGAATCTAGGGTTCATTATCCTAATTGTGAGATAGTCTGTTTAAACTGAACAGTGGAACTATTTTGTTATTCATAACAACAGTGGAAGGATGATTGGATTTTGTGTCTTGCTTGCCACAGTTGTTTCAATTATAAAGAAATTGCTATGTTGTTTGGTTGGAGAAACTCCCAGGGAATCCAAGAAAAGTTGGTTGTAAGAGGGGACTATGATTTATGTAATTATTTGAGTATCCATAGAGGCTATCAATGCCCAGGCTGAAGCAGTTCCAGACTGATGAAATATTAAGAGAAAATTGTTATTATTTCTAATGCTTTTCAGATGTTGATATATTTCAAAAGAGAGAGAGAGACAGAAGGTGAGAGTTGAGCAAGACAACATAGAATTGGCACTCTGTTATTTCCAATATATTAAAAAAAAAAAAAAAGAGTAATGTAATCAAAGAGATAGCCAAGACTTCAAAAGATGTTTTTCTTCTACCAAGTTGTAGATTCTACCTTAAAGTTGTAAATTTTGGTCGTGTAAATCTAAAGGGTAACTCTGTTGGGGCTGTAAAAGGCTAAACTAGTAAACAGAGCTCTACTCGGTTTCCCCTTTTACAATCTAGAAAAGCTGATCAATCCAAAGTTCAACATTCGAAGGCCCAGTCATTCTTGAAGAAAGTTTTATACGCTTGTAATTGCACATCAGAAATCTTTCTTAAATGATTCAACCTAGTATGTCCTTGGGAAATTTTGACAACTATCAGCTAGTAGTTAAGTTGTTTTGAAGAATATCTGTGGCAAGGCATGATATATGGTCTATGTTGTTTTGAAACTAGAGTCCTGGGTTCTAAAGTAATGCTACTATTTTACCCACAGATATCGCCATTTTTTGAGAAGCAACACACCCCCACTGAAAAATGATTTTCCATCCTATGAAATATTGAGCTTTCATTTTGCAGTAAGGACCCTCTTGATGTTTTTCAGGTTTTAATTCCAAATTTGCTTGCCTCCTTTTTAAAGTTGTGCTTTTATTTGCATCTGACTTTGATTTAGTTCAAAATTCATTTTTTAGATGTTAGGATCATTGCTGAGTAAAGAAAATATTTCATTGATATGAAAAAATGCAGAAAACAAACAGATAAATTCATTAGAAACCAAAACTTTTCGTTTTTGGAAGTGTCGCGATATCACGACACTTCCATTTTTGGAAATGTCACGATATCGCGACGAGTTTTGGAAAATCCGCCAAGTCGCAAAAACGTAGCGATATCGCGACACTTCCATTTTTGAAAATGTCATGATATCGCGACACTTTCCATTTTTGGAAATGTCGCGAAATCGCTACCGATTTGGAGAGAGAAATCCAGGGCATACAGAACGTTACGAAATCGTGACATGTCACATTTTCGCGGCTACAGGAGGCAAAATGAGGCGAAGGACAAAACAGGTCGCGATTTCGTGACATGTTGCATTTTTGCGACTACAAGAGAGAAGAAAGGTGCAAGTGTGAAAAACGTCGTGATATCGTGACACATTTTGGAAGAAAGCTGCAAGTGTAGAAAACGTCGTGAAATCATGACATGTCGCGAAATCGTGACAAGTCTGGAGAGAGAAAGCAAGATCGTACGAAACGTCGCAAAATTGTGACATGTCGTGAAATCGCGACAAGTCTGGAGAGAGAAAGCAAGATCGTACGGAACGTCGCAAAATCGTGACATGTCACGAAATCATGACAAGTCTGGAGAGAGAAAGCAAGATCATACGAAACGTCATGAAATCGTGACATGTCACAAAATCACGACAAGTCTGGAGAGAGAAAGCAAGATCGTACGGAACATCGTGAAATCATGACATGTCACGAAATCGTGACGTTTTGGAGAGCAAGGCTCGAGGTGGAAGAGGTGTCGCGAAATCGTGACACAGAGAAGCAAAAGGAACCCAAAGGTCAGCTGGGATAGAGAAGAGAAAAAAAAAATGCTAAGGCACGAAGAGGTCGCGATTTCGTGACATGTCACGGTTTTGCGGCCAAGAGGAAGAAATTGCCAAGAGCCAGAAAAGGGGCGCGAAATTGTGACATGTCGCGTTTTCGTGGCTTATGAAGCAAAGAGTTGTCGAGGCACAGGAAGGGTCATGATTTCATGAAATCATGACATGTCACGGTTTTGCTGCCACGATGAGCAGAAAGCGTGCAAGGCTAGAAAGGGGCGCGATTTCGTGACATGTCGCGAAATCGTGACATGTCGCGTTTCGCGGCCATGTGGGACAGAAAAGGTGCAAGGCGCCGGAACGTCGCGATTTTGCGACATGTCACGAAATCGTGACATGTCGCATTTTCACGACGGTGATAGGGAAACAGGTCACGATTTCGCGACATGTCGCGACATGTCGCATTTTTGCAGCGTTGACAGGAAGACAACACAGCATGAAAAGACAGCTGAAAATGGACATGTGTCATGATTTTTGTGACATGTGTCAAAGCAGAGCAAGCCTACATATAATGAACTTTAGGGTTTTGACTGAACTTTAGGGTTTTGATTAAACTTTAAAGTTTTGATTTAATATTATTAAAATACTAATCCTTGCTTGTCTTTTATGCAGAAAGCCATCTGGCACTTGCATGATAACGGAGAAATGGCCATAAAGACAAATTTAAGTGCAAATTAATCGAAGACCGTCGTATTGAAATGGGAGATGCTGGGAATTCTTTGTTTCATCCAAATTTTATAGATCTGGCCGCAAAGAGACTTTACGGTGACTAAGCAGTTGCCCATTTAATGGAGTATGTCAGGAATTGGCCAAAAAATGAAAATATCTATACACAGTTACCGGAATTTGCCAATGGATGCATTTAATGAAAATTTATGACATAATTAATGGCGTGCAGAGATTTTCAACTCAGGGATGGCTCTACGGAGATGAAATGTTAGAGAAGTGGTGACTCATCCAAATTATCCGAGGACATTAATGAAGACATTTACTCACAGTTGCAGGTGGATGCAAGTGGCATTCGAATTATGTCTTCTCCATTTATGGCAAGTAACTGCATTGAGTTGCAGAATGGTTAAGTTTTATCAAGACTTTGTTTTAAAAGGGCTTATATTGTAAAACCCAGGTACTAGGGTTTAAGATGATAAGATTTAAGGTTTGAGAAAAAGATATTTTTGAAAAGATCAGGTTCTGTCCTGAGTCTATAAATACTTCTTCTAAATGTAATCGCAGGAGGCGGAGACTTAGAAATAAAAGGCTATTGAAGCAATTTCTTGCAAATATTGTTAAATACTTTATTTCTGGACTTGGATTTGATGTGCTTTTGTTTTACTGTGATAGCATGGCCGGGAGCCTAATCTTTTTAGATTGTGATAAGTTCATCTTCTTTTGTTATCCGTTTCATTAAATTTTATTAAATATATGCGGTAAATCTGTGTTATCAAGATTAAATATGTTGTTGGGCTTCATTTGTTCCATTGTATGCTAGGGAAAATCACAAATTTAAGGTTTAAGTTTATTCTAATTGCTCTGTCCTCACTGTGTGAGCTATGCTGCCAGTGAATGATACCAATTTTAACTGACTTCCCTTCTGTTTATGATTTTCTTTCAGATCTATTCCATCTCTGCCTTATGCTCTTAGTAGAAGGTGATCTTAGAAAAGTTGGACACCTTCTTCTTTGATTTGTTCTATTGTGAACCTGATAGTATAAATAAAATTGGTAGTTTTGTTTTTACAGCTAAGTTTGATAAACTTCTCTTTCTGCCTTACCCTACTCTCTCTGTTTTATCGTGAAATGATCTATTTTTATTTTCTTTAATTTGTCTTTTATTTAAATCTGCTAACCCATAAGAGCTAGATCAAGGAACTAATTTTAAATCTGATTGTCAACAAGTGACAACTTCTAAACATTACTAAACAAGTTCAGAGCCCGTTGTAAGGTAACAGACAGTCAATATTGAAAACTATTCCAGAAGCAAAAAAGAGTGAATAGACATTCGACCCAACTCTGTAACTCACACCTTGGATAACCAGCCAGATCCTAAAGTGAGTGGGATTTATCCCATATAAGTGTTATCAGAAGTTCATACTCATTCTTCACAGGGTGTGTATAAAAGTCAGACCAACAAATATTTTGAAAAGGAAATTTGCTAACTTGTTTTGGAAGTGGCAAGAGAAAAGAAAAGTATTTTTGTGATAGGTTTTGAGGGCACATATTCATCAAAGCAAGTTAAGAGGTATGGTGATATCATTCCTTCTTTAAGGTGTTTGATTGAACAAATATTTCTGAATCATAAGGTGGAGAAATAAGGATTATGTATGAGCATTGTTGGAAATATATGTGCTAGGGTTTGAGAATAAAATTATGCTTCATTGTTGAATGAGATTGGAAACACTTGTGCTAAGGTTTGTGAACAAGTTATGCATTATCATTGAAAGAAATTGGAAACACTTGTGCTAGGGTTTTGAGAACAAATTGTGCATTCTTGTTGAAAGAATTTGTGAAGCATTTGGGCATTGATGTGAGTGACATTGAATGTGAATGGGCAAGTGTTAGAGACCAATTTTGTGAAGCAAATTTGTGCATTATTGTGTTTGATCTTTGAGAGAAAATTTGCAAGGAACATAAACCAGTTTTTGTGAAGCAAAGTTATACACTAGCGTGATTTGATTTGAAAGGAATTTGCAAGAAGTAGAGATCTGATTTGATGAATGTGAGACATGTGAAAGCGATAGACTTAATGAATGTGAAGAGAACATATTAAGCATTTGCATTGCATATTATTATTTATATGTTCTTGAAATAATTCTGGGAAGAATATGTCTGAATTGCCTAGTTGAAGAAAGCATTTCTGAAAGAGATACAAGCATTATTTTGAACATCATTTGTGTGCAAGATTTGGGATTGGTTGAGCATGTGTTATGAGAAGATTTGAGTATGTGTTATGAGCAGATTTGAGTATGTGTTATGAGAAGATTTGAGTATGTGTTATGAGCAGTTTTGAGTATGTGTTATGAGCAGTTTTGAGCATGTGTTAGAGTAGAGTTGAGCAGAGATAGTGAGGTAGATTTGAGCAAGTCTTGTGAGAAGACTTGAAGTAGGTTTGAGGTAGATTTGAGAAAGTCTTGTGAGAATACTTGAAGTAGGTTTGGGCAAGAGTTGAGAGTAGATTTAAGCAAGCCTTGTGAGTAGGCTTGGTGCAAATTTGGGTAGATTTATGAGCAGGTTTTGTTGTTAATTTGAGCAAGCCTTGTGAGTAGGCTTGGTGCAGATTGGAGTAGTGAGTTGAGAAGATTTTGTTGTAGATTTGAGCAAGCCTTGTGTGAAGGCTTAGAGTAATTTTTGAGTAGAATATTGAGTTGTATTTGGAGAAGACCAGAGCTAAGAGGAGAGGTGTCTCCTATGGATAGAGATCCATAAACTAGAGTAGTGGGGATAGAGGTCTCCTATGGATAGAGGTCCACAAACTAGAGTAGTGGGGATAGAGGTCTCCTATGGATAGAGGTCCATAAACCAGAGTAGTGGGGATAAAGGTATCCTATGGATAGAGGTCCATAAATCAAAATAATGGGGATAGAGGTCTCCTATGGATAGAGGTCCACAAACTAAAATAATGGGGATAGAGGTCTCCTATGGATAGAGGTCCACAAACTAGAATAGTGGGGACAAAGGTCTCCTATGGATAGAGGTCCATGAACCAGAGTTGAGGGGATAGAGTTCTCCTATGGATAGAGGTCCATGAACTTGAGCATAGGGGATTGGTGTCTCCTTTGGACAGAGGTCCATAAACATTGTAATAGGGAATTGGTTCCCAAGAGATTTGTTGAGAAAATTTAGAAGAAATATTTTCTTCGTGGATGTAACCCACATTGGGTGAACCATATTAAATTTGTGTCTCTCATGTGTGTGATGATTTGTGCATTACTTTATTACTGCTATTGATGATATTGGTTAATATTACTTTGGAAAGATAACATTGGATAATATTGGTTGGAAAGAAAAGTAAAATTTTATCTTATATTGTTCACCCCCCTCTCAGTATAAGCTTGTGTTCTTCAATTGGTATCAGAGTAGGTTCCTTCAAAAAATTCTAATAACTTGAAGGAAGATCTTATAGGAACACAGATGGCTTCTCAGAATGGATCTTCAACAAATAAGGCTCCAATGTTTGATGGGAATAATTATGCTTTCTAGAGTATGAGGATGAAGACTTATTTGATGGCACAAGGATATGAAACATGGCAATCTATTGAGGATGGGTTCAAACCTACAACTACTCCTCCCATAGATAAGGATGGCAAGCAACTATATGTAAATAATGCCAAGGCTATGAATGGAATCTTAAGTGGATTACGTGAATCAAAGTTTGTGAAAGTTATGCAATGCAAATCAGAAAAATAAATATGGGATAAATTGAAGTAAACATATGAAGGAGATAGCAAGGTTAAGTTGGCAAAACTTCAAACTCATAGGAGAAGGTTTGAAGAGTTGAAGATGAAATATGAGGAAGATATTGCTAAATACTTACTTCATATTGATGAAGTTGTTAATACCATGCGTGGACTTGGATTCAAAATTGAGGACTCTAGTGTTGCTCAGAAAGTATTAAGATCACTCCCTATGAGGTATGATGCAAAGGTTTCAACAATAGAAGAGATGAAGGATCTCGATAAGTTGACAATGGATGAGTTACATGGAATTCTCATAGCTTATGAGATGAGGATAGAAAAAGATCAAAATTCCAAGAGAGAGGCAACATTCAAAGTTTCAAAGAAGACAAAAGATAAGAAACCAGAATCAAGTGATGAGTCAAGCAGTGATGAAGAAGCTAACTATGTGAGAAGAAATAAGGACTCAAGAAAACACAAAGATATGAAGACTGTGAAATATTTTAATTGTGGTAACTTTGGTCACTATGCATCTAATTATCCACAAGATGGAAGTAGTAGCAGTGAAGAGAAACAATATTATAAGAAAAAGGAAGAAAGAAAATTCAGGTATGAAAATAAAAATAGGTATGGTCAAGGTAAGCATGAAAATAATATTTTTCAAAGGCACAAGAAGAGTTTCTATGTTGGAGAAGCAAGCAGTGCTTCAAGTGACAATGATGAAATATTCTCAGATAGTGAAAAAGAAGAGATTCTATTCTTGGCAATAGAAGAGGAATAGGACACTCCTATTGAAGATCAAGTAGAAGATGTTTCTGACCAAGTAGAAGAAAAATAAGATGCTCCTATAATTGAAGACCTAGAGGAAGGTTCAAAAAAAGAAGAAGAAGCCACAATTGACCTAGAAGAGGAACTTATTATTGCTCTCAGAGAGTTGAAAAGAGTTAGAAAGAAGAACTCAAGACTGAAGGCTCAAGTTCAAGAAGATGAGGAAATAAAGGAAAAGCTTCTACAAGATCTCAAAAACTTAAAAGTTAAGGCAAGGAGATTTAAAGAAGTTATGGTTGAAAATTTAGAGGTAAAAGAGTTAGAATGTGAAATATTAGAACATGAAGTGGTTTCTCTAAGGATGGAAGTGAAATATTCTAAGGATAAGTTGCATAGGTTTGGGAAAAGTTCAAAATATTTGGATAACATTATCAAAGCACAAAGATCTTCATTTATCAAAATAAGACTTGGTTTTGAAGAAGGTCAAGAGGTACAAAAAGAGGAGTCAAGCTCAAAAGAAAAGGAAGTTTCAGAGGAAGAGATTGAAGAAGAACCTAAGACCTATGTTGATAAGTTGAGGAGTGGAAGCTTCATTGAGAAAGAAAACAATGCACAAACAAGAAACATGGATCATCACAGAGAAGGCAAAGAAAGGACCAAGAGACCAGATTTTTCAAGACAAGATGAATATTTCTTCCAAGGGCATTGTTTCTCATGTAATCATTTTGGTCACAAAGCTATACATTGTAGGATTCATGGCAGAAATGATTATGGCTTCACCAAAAGAAATTTTAGGTCATTTGCACCATTCAGAAACTACAACATCAGGTGTTACAATTGCAATAATTTTGGGCATAAGGCTAAGTGGTGTAGAACAGAGTTTCTAGAACTTCCAAATACAAGCAAGAACAGGGACACTCAAAAGGATCAAAAGGGTATGACTACAAAGATGTGGAAAAAGAAGGTTGAAAAGGAAGAAGAGCATTGTAAGTTGGGAGTAGATTTACTCCCACCCCAAAATTGATCACCTCAAGGAAAGGAGGTGGTGAGGGGGCTGAGCTAAGAGTCTTATTTTTAGCCCCATGGAGCCCTTTGCCATTGATGTCAAAGGGGGAGAGAATTCAATAAGGGGGAGAGATTTTAGTAAGGGGGAGCAACTTCTCAGGGGAGAAGATTTGGAATCCAATGGTAGTAAAAGGAAATATTTTAGAAGGGTTGCCATCAATGACAAAGGGGGAGATTGTTGGAAATATTGAGCATATTGTTGTCATTGATGTCAAAGAGTACATAAGGCAGAAATATTTTGATGTCAAAGGTGCATGGTTATCAAGGCAATAATATTATATTGTGAAAGCAAGACAAAGGTTTAAAAGAAAGTAAGGTTTAAATGTTAATGAGAAGACAAAGGTCTAAAAGAAAGAAAGGTTCAAATGCCAATGAGAAGACAAAGGTTTAAAAGGAAAGCAAGGTTAACTGTTAATAAGAAGGCAAATATTAAAAAGGAAGGCCAAAGGATAATATTATAATATTTTTTAATATTATAATAAAGGTTTCAAAAAGGGGCTAAGGTTATAATATTTATATTTTAACCTAACCTAAGGGCGCAAAGTTATGAAGGCAATAAATAAATGTTTCAAAAATAGTACCGACATCATGTGAGCAATGGAGGAGAAAGGGTATTTAAACCTTAATCAAATGCAAAGAAAATTGGTGTAGATTCGATTGTGCTTGAGAGAATCCACTCACATTTAGCAAGGATGAATCAAAGAGGAGAAAGGGCATGAAATTTGGCACAAGGTGCATAATGAAGAAAAGAAGAATCATTGCTCATTTGGTTTCAGTTGGTAGGCTAGCGCAATTGGTCGTTCAAGAAGTGCTAAGGCACTGGTAGAAGATAGGTCATAGGGTCGAGATCCCTGGACATCATTTTGGGTATTAACATTTTTGGACTACATATTGAGGATAATGATAAATTTTTGTGGGTGCTTCCTTTGGTTCCAACCACCGCAGTAGCATAGTTGGTCAGGGCGCTCATGATAGAGCATTGTTGTAGAGGTCCACGGGTCGAAACCCATCGAGGGTGTCTTGCTTAGTTTTAACATTTTGGGAAGTGCAACGAAGGGAATAAAATGACTGATGTGCATTTGATATTTCATCCACTTGGATATCCCAAGTGGTCACTATCCACATTTGGGCGCTAGAGGTCACCGGGTCAATTATCATCCACACCAACAAATTTTGGTATAAGGTATTTATAAAGTTTTGATTATTTGCAAATAGGAGTTATAAGGGTTGTATGCTATAAAGGCTTTTATTTTTGCAAATAGGAGTCATAAGGGGTGTTTGTCATTAAGGATTTTATTTTGCAAATAGGAGTCATAAGGGTGTTAGTTTTGCATGATTAAAAAGGGAAAATATAAGGGATAATTTTTGCATGTGAGAAAAGGGGATATAAGGTGTATTGTGAATTGTTTTGAAATTGGAAATGTTGCACATTAGAAAGGAGACATAAGGTGTATTGTGGTCTCTTTGCTTGTTGTACTCTTGCTTGATATTTTGAGGGTTTTGGTTTATCATTAAGGGATTTATCTTGTGAAACCAAAAAGGAGTTATAGAGCATTATTTTTTAGGTATTCTTGTGGACATATTTTGAAAGGGTTTTAATGTGGATCTTTTGAAAAGGAAATTTGCTAACTTGTTTTGGAAGTGGCAAGAGAAAATAAAAGTATTTTTGTGATAGGTTTTGAGGGCACATCTTCATCAAAGCAAGTTAAGAGGTATGGTGATATCATTCCTTCTTTAAGGTGTTTGATTGAACAAATATTTTTGAATCATAAGGTGGAGAAATAAGGATTATGTATGAGCATTTTTGGAAATATATGTGCTAGGGTTTGAGAACAAAATTATGCTTCATTGTTGAATGATATTGGAAACACTTATGCTAAGGTTTGTGAACAAGTTATGCATTATCATTGAAAGAAATTGGAAACACTTGTGCTAGGGTTTTGAGAACAAATTGTGCATTCTTGTTGAAAAAATTTGTGAAGCATTTGGGCATTGATGTGAGTGACATTGAATGTGAATGGGCAAGTGTTAGAGACCAATTTTGTGAAGAAAATTTGTGCATTATTGTGTTTGATATTTGAGAGAAAATTTGCAAGGAACATAAACCAATTTTTGTGAAGCAAAGTTATACACTAGCGTGATTTGATTTGAAAGGAATTTGCAAGAAGTAGAGATCTGATTTGATGAATGTGAGACATGTGAAAGTGACAAAATTAATGAATGTGAAGAGAACATATTAAGCATTTGCATTGCATATTATTCTTTATATGTTCTTGAAAGAATTATGGGAAGAATATGTCTGAATTGCCTAGTTGAAGAAAGCATTTCTAAAAGAGATACAAGCATTATTTTGAACATCATTTGTGTGCAAGATTTGGGATTGGTTGAGCATGTGTTATGAGCATATTTGAGTATGTGTTATGAGAAGATTTGAGTATGTGTTATGAGAATATTTGAGTATGTGTTATGAGCAGTTTTGAGTATGTGTTATGAGCAGTTTTGAGCATGTGTTAGAGCAGAGTTGAGTAGAGATAGTGAGGTATATTTGAGCAAGTCTTGTGAGAAGACTTGAAGCAGGTTTGAGGTAGATTTGAGCAAGTCTTGTGAGAAGACTTGAAGCAGGTTTGGGCAAGAGTTGAGAGCAAATTTAAGCAAGCCTTGTGAGTAGGCTTGGTGCAAATTTGGGTAGATTTGTGAGAAGGTTTTATTGCTAATTTGAGCAAGCCTTGTGAGTAGGCTTGGTGCATATTGGAGTAGTGAGTTGAGAATATTTTGCTACATATTTGAGCAAGCCTTGTGTGAAGGCTTGGAGTAGTTTTTGAGTAGAATATTGAGTTGGATTTGGAGCAGACCAGAGCTAAGAGGAGAGGTGTCTCCTATGGATAGATATCCACAAACCATAGCAGTGGGGATAGAGGTCTCCTATGGATAGAGGTCCACAAACTAGAGCAGTGGGGATAGAGGTCTCCTATGGATAGAGGTCCACAAACCAGAGCAATGGGGATAGAGGTCTCCTATGGATAGAGGTCCACAAACTAGAATAGTGGGGATAGAGGTCTCCTATGGATAGAGGTCCACAAACTAGAATAGTGGGGATAGAGGTCTCCTATGGATAGAGGTCCACAAACCAAAATAGTGGGGACATAGGTCTCCTATGGATAGAGGTCCATGAACCAGTCTTATAGTAGCCTATGTAGAATCCCAAATGCTAATCATATTTTCTAGAGTTTTTGTGAAGCTATATTATAAATTAGAAGCTATGAGATTCTATATGCAAGACAAAGCTTCGATCGAACAATGAATCAGATAAGTGCTCTAAGTAAAACTATTAGGTTGTGTGTTGTTTTCTTTTATATTTTTTGTACACAACCTAGGTTATAAATAAAAAGGAAAAACATCTAGAGTTTAGTCTTGTTTGTGCATTCCATTGGTCCCTTTCTCAAAGAAAAATATTTTATTTCTTGCAACCCAGGGTTAGAGATAATTGAATAAAAGAATCATACTAGGGTTAGACATTGTTTTCATGTATCTTGTGTGTTTTACATTGTTATTTAATTTCCATAGTTTAGCATAAAAATACCAAAAATAGGTGATTTCTCAAATGACACATTAAAAATTTCCACCTTGGACATGGAGTGAGTCCTAAAACTATTCTTGGTGAACCTTTTTTTTCTTTTCCATCGACTGTAGAGAATATAACACACCCATACGATCACATTAACTTTTAGTAGATTCAACTGAGAATCATATGCGATAGGGTAGTCTTCCTACTCTACAATAGTCTCTCTTTTTTTGATCAATTGACTAACCTATTCCTAGAACACTTTTCCATCAACATCAAGAAGAATACTTCATTGTCTGACCTTTACAATTTTTGATAATTTGATGATGAGGCTATAAATGATTACATCTCTAGGTGGAAAGGGGTTATCAATGATTTGATGTTATCTATACCCTCTAGAGAATTGATTAATATATTTTACAAGGGTTATGCTAAATATATTTCCATAACCCTAAAGATCCAAGAACACCACTCTTTTATAGATACCATTGCTGAAGCCAAAGTTATTGAGGAAATCAAAATTCAAGAACATGAAGTCAAACTTAGAAAGAAGAATGACTTACCTAGAAAATTCAATAAGGGAAATACTAACACCAAAAAAAATAAGGCTACTTAAGCAAACCAAGTTTTTTTGAGTACCACAACAGTTCTATCACAACAAAGTACTCAATCTAGACGACAATATTTTCATCCCCAAACTGATCTTGAGAAGGCATTCACCCCACTTCCACCTAACCAACCTTTCACTTGATCCCAACATCCTCATCATCCATCTCCCAATTGGACTCCTATTTTTGAGCCATTATCAAACATATTTCAAAAGTTATACAATGCAAAGATAATATATTTACCTGAAGTTAGACCAAAATATCCAAATTGGGTAAAACCCAAATGGTATAATGAGCATCAATATTACAACTACAATCACTAGAGAGGTCATGATATAAATGAGTATCCCACCTTGAAACACTTGGTAAAATATTTGCTTGATAAAGAACACAAGCTTATATTGAGAGGGGGGGTGAACAGTATAAGACTTAACCAATTAATAATTTTAACTTTAGATAGCAGTGGCATCAACACAACATTAATCAAGACAGAAAGCATCACACATTGAAGACCCATTTTTAACGTGGTTCACCCAAAAAGGTTGGGCTACATCCACAAAACTTTTTTCTAAAAGTTATCTCAAGGTTCTTTGGGAATCCTTCCCAATTACAATGTTTATGGGCACCAACCCAAAGGAGACACCAATCCCCTAATCTCGAGTTCATGGGCACCAACCCACAAGAGACACCAATCCCCTAGCTCTGCTCTGGCTGGTGATCCTCTAGAAGACCTCTGCCTCCACTGCCCTTAGCAAATGGAACTCTATCCACAGAAGACACCTGTCCTCCCTGCTCTGGCTGGAGACCTCTGTCCTCAACTCTATCACCTCCAAAGTTGGTCCTCGAATTTGCACTAAACACAGTCCTTCGATCTAGCACAAATGTCCTCGTTCGTCTTTGCCTGTCTACTCTCTATGCCCTCTTCTCTCTCTGTGCAAACACACCCGCACTTGGTCGAACTTCAACCCTTGCACTGTCTACGCACACTCTTCTTCCTTTGTGATCTTTCACACTCAGAATGATTCGACGAAATGCACTCTGCACACTACAATCAAATTCGCACTCTGCTCACAGCGATCGAACTTCTTACACTGCGCACTATCTTCGAACGTCGCACTACCACCACACATCCAATCGCTCAAAAAACCCTCCTTTTATATCAAAATTTTCAAGATGAAAACTTTAATCTTAGTCGGCTATTATACCAAAAACAAACCCTAATCTACGTCGGCTGCAAGCCCTAATTTTTGTCGGCTAAAATTTAACTTTGTCGGCTTCACTGCCTCTAGAACTCTTCTGTAGCTTCTGCCATGAAACTACAACATGTCGCGATATCACGACACCTTTGCAACCGTATACTTTCTTTTGGCTTTTGTCATGATATCGTGACACTTTAGCCTTTGTCGACTTCAACTAAGCTCTTGTCGCGATATCGTGACACTTCTGACTTAGTCAGCATCAACTTTGCTTTTGTCGTGATATCGCGACACTTCTCCCTTCGTCGACCTCCTTTCTGCTTTTGTCATGAAATCGTGACACTTCTCCTATAGAAGACTTGCATTCTATTTCTGTCACGAAATCGTGACACTTTCTCCAACCGAACGTTGCCATCTCAATCTATCGCGAAATCGTGACACTTTCTCTTCCTTGCACTCTTGTCTGCTTGCACTAGCAAAAATGGAACATGTCATGAAATCATGACGCTTTCACCTTTGAGCTCTTCCTCCTTGAATTTGTCACGAAATCATGACACTTCTAGCTTCCGTACATTTTCTTTGCAGCCTGTCATGAAATCGTGACGCTTTCAGCTTCCGTACGACTTCTCTGCAACCTGTCGCGAAATCGTGACACTTTTTCTCCTTAGCGCTTTTCTTTTCTTCGGGTCACGAAAACCCGACATGTCATGATATCGTGACACTTTTTCTCCTCGGACTCTCTCTCCTGCATTATGTCGTGAAATCGTGACATTTTTTCTTTCGGACTCTCTCTCCTGCAACATGTCGCGAAATCGTGACACTTTTTCGTCCGTTCAACCTTCCTTGCAATATGTCACGAAATCATGACATTTCTGACTCCAAAAATTCTCTCTCCTATTTGAGTCGTGAAACTGTGACATGTCACGATATCGTGACACTTTTCTAAAAAGATTTCTCTCTCCTGCTTAAGTCGTGAAAATGCGACATGTCGCGATATCGCGACATTTTTCCAACTTACTTTCTTTCGAACCTGTCATGTCGTAACCTTCATCAAAACAAATTATTTTACATCAAATAAAATTCCTTCAAAAGCTTCTTGACATCAATGACAACTTATACACTTGAGCAAAGGCAATGTACCCAAGGTACCCAAAATTTCCAACAATCTCCCCCTTTGTCATTGATGGCAAACCTTTACTGAAAACACGTCTCACGAGCCAAAACTGAAACCAACTGTGCTAACAACTGAGAAACTATGCCCACAACTAAGAATATTCCTTTGAAGTTTTGCTCCCCTTGACTTGAATCTCTCCCCCTTACTCATATCTCTCCCCCTTTGTCATCAATGGCAAAGGGTCACCTTTGGGGCTCGGGACTAAGAATGAGCCTCTTAGCTTAGTCCCTTCCCCACCTCCTGATGAGGTGATTAATTCTGGGGTGGGAGTACAACTCCCAATTTCTCCCTTAGATACTCAAACGTATCTCTTGGAAGAGGTTTGGTGAAGATATCTGCAATCTGCTCTTTAGTAGACACATACTCTAGCTTGACTTGCTTGTCTTGCACTTTCTCCCTTAGAAAGTGATACTTGATGGAAATATGCTTTGTCCTTGAGTGCATTACTAGATTTTTTGAAATACTTATGGCACTTGTATTATCACAAAGTATGGAGATGGGTTGTTCATGCCTGACTTTGAAATCCTCCAAGGTGGTTTTCATCCATAAAACTTGTGTACACCCAGCCACTATTGCTATGTATTCAGCCTCTGTTGTAGATAAGGAAACTGAAGGTTGTTTCTTGCTTAGCCAAGAAACCAAACTCTTTCCCAAAAAGAATGCTCCACCACTCGTGCTTTTCCTATCATCAGTACTGCCTGCCCAATCTGCATCTGTATAGGCCGTGAGGGTGAAATCATCACCTTTGGGATACCAAAGCCCAAGGTCCATAGTGCCCTTCAGATATCTGAATATCCTTTTAACTTCTATAACATGAGAATCTTTTGGAGCTACCTGAAATCTTGCTACTAACCCAACTGCCTGCATGATATCTGGTCTAGTAGCTGTAACATATAATAAACTGCCAATCATTGATCTATACAACTTTTGATCTGCCGCTGGAGATTCATCATCCTTACTCATCTTGCACCCTGTAATCATTGGAGTACATACTGGTTTGCTGTCCATCATCCCAAATTTCTTCAACATTTCTTTGATATACTTCCCTTGAGAGAGAAATACACCATCTTTTGATTGAGCAATCTGAAGACCTAAAAAGAATGACAACTCTCCAATCATAGACATCTCAAATTCCTTCGCATGGTGTTAGCAAAATCTTTGCACATCTGAGTCTTATTTCCCCCAAAAATAATATCATCAACATAGACAACCATAATCAACATATCATCATCTTCATTCTTAATATACAAATTGCTATCTGCCACGCCTTTCCTGAAACCTTGCTCATGAAGATAACTGTCAAGTCTTGAGTACCAAGCCCTCGGTGCTTGCTTTAACCCATACAAGGCCTTTTTTAGTTTACACACATAGTCTGACTGTTCTGAGAGAGACACTCCTTTTGGCTGTTCTATGTAGACTTCTTCTACCAACATGCCATTTAGAAAAGCTGACTTTACATCCATTTGATATACCTTGAATGATTTGAAGCTTGAAAGTGCCAAAAACATTCTGATAGCTTCAAGACGAGCAACAGGAGCAAACGTCTCTTTGAAATCAACACCTTCTACTTGAGCATAACCTTTGCAGACTAACCTAGCTTTGTTTCTGACAATTTTTCCATCCTCATTGAGTTTATTTTTGAATATCCATTTTGTGCCAATGACATTCTTGTCCTTAGGTCTTGGAACCAAATCCCAAGTTTCACTTTTCTCTATTTGATTTAGCTCTTCATCCATTGCTTTTACCCAAAACTTATCTGCACATGCTTCCCTGAAATATTTTGGCTCAATCTGAGATAATAATGAAACATTTGTAGAATCATGTGAAGGAATGACTCTTCTTCTTGTTTGCCTGCTATTTGGATCACCAATGATCAAATCTTTGGGATGATGTTTCTGAACATATCGTGAAGGAGTTTTGGGAAGCGAGTTTTTGTCTTTCCTCTTCTTCATCTGAAACCTCTCCGAATTCTTATTGACAAATTTCATCACTAAGTTCCTTGATTGGTTCTCTTATCCCTGTCTTTTCATCAACTATTACATTTATGCTCTCTACAACTGTATGAGTTCTTTTGTTGAAGCATCTGTAGGCCTTGCTTCTGTTGGAATATCCAAGAAAGATTCCCTCATCACACCTAGGATCAAACTTACCCAAATTCTGATCTTCCCTTCTGATGAAGCACTTACTCCCAAACACTTTGAAGTATTTTACTGTAGCTGGTCTTCCTTTCCACAACTCATAAGGAGTTTTATGATGATTGACTCTGAGTTGGGCCCTGGTGATAATGTAGACTACTATACTGATTGCTTCTTTCCAAAAGCCATCTGAAAGTTTTGATTCATTTAACATAGCTCTAGCCATATTTTCAATAGTTCTATTTTTCCTTTCAACTACTCCATTTTGTTGAGGAGTTCTTGCTGCTGAATATTCTCTTTTGATTCCTTGTTGCTCACGAGTACTCCACAAATTCATTTGAAGTGAATTCTCCTCCTCTATCCGATCTTAAGCATTTGATTCTCTTGTCAGTCTCATTTTCAATCATTTCTTTGAAAGCTTTAAATTTTTCAAAAGCTTTAGATTTTTCTTTGAGAAAAGTAACCCAAGTCATTCTAGAATAATCATCTATAAACAACATGAAGTAGCTTTCTCCCTGAATGCTCTGAGTTCTGGTAGGGCCACATAAATCAGTATGAATAAGATCCAATGGTTTTGAAGAAGTATACCCTTTTGATTTGAAACTGGTTCTGGTCTATTTTCCATGTTGACACGGACCGCAAATGATGTTATGGGGCCTTTTTATTTTGGGCAAGTCTCTAACTGCTTCCTTGTTACTAATATTGACAAGATTATCAAAGCTCAAATGCCCCAATCTTTTATGCCATAGCCAACTCTCATATTCTTGAGTTAGAAAACACTTTTCCTTTTTTATCTCACTTAGCATGTAAAGATTGTTTGGAGTCCTTGTAGCACTAGCAATGAGTTTTCCATTTTTTTCTTTACTTATCTCACATCTATCTGAAAAGAAAGATACTATGTGTCCTTGATCACAAAGTTGACTCACACTTAGAAGGTTATGTCTTAGGCCTTCTACATAAAGCACATTTTTTGTTTTGGATTTCCCATCCAAACTAAGAGTCCCTTTACCATAGATTTTAGCTGACCTGTTATCTCCAAAGCTGATTGTTCCTCTGTTTGTTTTTTTTAAGACCAAAAACTTTTCCTTTTCACCAGTCATATGTTTTGAACAACCACTATCAAGATACCATTTTTCTACTTTGTCTTGAGCATGAAAAGCAGTTTGAACTATCATTGACTTAGATTTGATCTCATTTCTCTTTTTAGTGAACTCAAGGCTAGATCTATCCAAACTGCACATCCTTGCTATATGCCCAAAATTCTTGCACTTGTAACACATGACATTTTTATTCATAAGAGGTGCAAAAGAATTAACATTTTCCTTACTATGGCTATTCAAAGACTTATTGCAATGCATAGCTTCATGACCAAATTTCTTGCAAGAAAAACAATAGCCATGGAAAGTATTATGTAACTTGTTTTGATGCCTTAGATGGTTGTTCTTCTTGTGACCAACTGGAATCCACCGCTCTTCGGGATGAAGATTGATCTTGCTTGAAGACCCTGTTTCATAAATGGTGATACCATCCTTCTTTTGCTTTTCACACGGAGTATTTTATCTGAGAGTCAACTGTTCCAACTTCACTCTAAGAGACATAACCTCTTCTTCTAGTTTCTCACAATCAGCTTCCTTTCCTTTTAGAGCCTCTGTCAAAACCTGTTCAATCTTCTTCCCTTCTTCAGCTAGAATTTTGAAGTCTATAACACTTTGAGACAATTTTGATCTTGCTATCTCTTCTTCCTGACATTGATACCTGAGAACAGAATTCTCTTCCCTAAATTTCTCAAGCTTTCTTAGAGCCAAGAAGAATTCACCTTTGAGATCGAACTCAACCTCTTCATCTCTTTCGAAATCTGTATGTTCCTCTGATAGATCCTTCTCCAAGATGTTAGGCTCTTTCTGGAGAGACCGGATCTGATACCAATTGAAGAACACAAGCTTATACTGAGAGGGGGGGTGAAAAGTATAAGACTTAACCAATTAATAATTTTAACTTTAGATAGCAGTGGCATCAACACAACATTAATCAAGACAGAAAGCATCACACATTGAAGACCCATTTTTAACGTGGTTCACCCAAAAAGGTTGGGCTACATCCACAAAAAATTTTTTCTAAAATTTATCTCAAGGTTCTTTGGGAATCCTTCCCAATTACAATGTTTATGGGCACCAACCCAAAGGAGACACCAATCCCCTAATCTCGAGTTCGTGGGCACCAACCCACAGGAGACACCAATCCCCTAGCTCTGCTCTGGTTGGTGATCCTCTAGAAGACCTCTACCTCCACTGCCCTTAGCAAATGGAACTCTATCCATAGAAGACACCTGTCCTCCCTGCTCTGGTTGGAGACCTCTGTCCTCAACTCTATCACCTCCAAAGCTGGTCCTCAAATTTGCACTAAACACAGTCCTTCGGTCTAGCACAAATGTCCTCGTTCGTCTTTGCCTGTCTGCTCTCTATGCCCTCTTCTCTCTCTATGCAAACACACCCACACTTGGTCAAACTTCAACCCTTGCACTATCTACGCACACTCTTCTTCCTTTGTGATCTTTCACACTCAGAATGATTCGACGAAATGCACTCTGCACACTACAATCGAATTCGCACTCTGCTCACAGCGATCGAACTTCTTGCACTGCGCACTATCTCCGAACGTCGCACTACCACCACACATCCAATCGCCCAAACAGCCCTCCTTTTATATCAAAATTTTCAAGATGAAAACTTTAATCTCAGTCGGCTGTTATACCAAAAACAAACCCTAATCTACGTCGGTTGCAAGCCCTAATTTTTGTCGGCTAAAATTTAACTTTGTCGGCTTCATTGCCTCTGGAACTCTTCTGTAGCTTCTGCCGTGAAACTACAACATGTCGCGATATCACGACACCTTTGCAATCGTATACTTTCTTTTGGCTTTTGTCATGATATCGTGACACTTCAGCCTTTGTCGACTTCAACTAAGCTCTTGTCGTGATATCGCGACACTTCTGACTTAGTCAGCATCAACTTTGCTTTTGTCGCGATATCGTGACACTTCTCCCTTCATCGACCTCCTTTCTACTTTTGTCATGAAATCGTGACACTTCTCCTATAGAAGGCCTGCATTCTGTTTCTGTCATGAAATCGTGACACTTTCTCCAACCGAACGCTGCCATCTCAATCTGTCACGAAATCGTGACACTTTCTCTTCCTTGCACTCTTGTCTGCTTGCACTAGCGAAAATGGAACATGTCGCGAAATCATGACGCTTTCACCTTTGAGCTCTTCCTCCTTGAATTTTTCATGAAATCATGACACTTCTAGCTTTCGTACGTTTTCTTTGCAGCCTGTCGTGAAATCGTGACGCTTTCAGCTTCCGTACGACTTCTCTGCAACCTGTCACGAAATCGCGACACTTTTTCTCCTTAGCGCTTTTCTTTTCTTCGGGTCATGAAAACCTGACATGTCATGATATCGTGACACTTTTTCTCCTAGACTCTCTCTCCTGCATTATGTCATGAAATCGTGACATTTTTTCTTTCGGACTCTCTCTCCTACAACATGTCACGAAATCGTGACACTTTTTCGTCCGTTCAACCTTCCTTGCAATATGTCACGAAATCATGACATTTCTGACTCCGAACATTCTCTCTCCTCTTTGAGTCGCGAAACTGCGACATGTCACGATATCGCGACACTTTTCTAAAAAGCTTTCTCTCGCTTGCTTAAGTCGCGAAAATGTGACATGTCGCGATATCGCGACATTTTTCCAACTTACTTTCTTTCGAACCTGTCATGTCGTAACCTTCATCAAAACAAATTATTTTACATCAAATCAAATTCCTTCAAAAGCTTCTTGACATCAATGACAACTTATACACTTGAGCAAAGGCAATGTACCCAAGGTACCCAAAATTGCCAACATATATTTCAAAATCCATTGCCACAACATGGGATGCAACAACAACAAGTAGGTGCCTCGACATCCTCAATTTTGCCTAGGAAAATCAATCATGTAAACCACATCCCATCGCATCAAGGTTTTGTGTGAATGATCAATATTATTTCTAGGAATCAACGATATCTAGGTTATCACCCTAACAATGTGACCCTCCTACTATAAACCTATTATTAACTATCACTTACATGCAAGGTGCTCCTCCTCCATGAAGTTTTGTGACATTACATAGTAGCTTGACCCACCAACTCAAAACAACATAAGCTAAATTGTCAATCTATGACATACGACAACAATCTCAACCTCATAGAGAGGCTCCAAATGATATATTATTGTCTATAGATCTTGAAACTCATGATCCAAATACCTTTTCAAAATTTATGGGTAGTGTAAATGCATGCATGTCACCCTCTATTGTATTTTATGATCATGAGATCAAGACTCATGAGGGATCTATAGGGCTCGATCCTCGTATACATATAATGGCATGCATCAATGGTACAACCTTTAAGTGCATCATAATTAACAATGGCTCATCCATAAACATCATCTTCATAACTATATTGCAACACTTTAACCTCCCTTATAGACATCTTGCCACCCCTACCCTTACCTAATGGTCCTTCAATGACACCTTGTGCTCAACCATTGGTACAATCATCCTTCCTATATAGGTTGGCATAAATAACATGCCTACTCTCTACCATGTCATTGAAGTAGATATGCAATATAATATCCTCATAGGATGAACATGGATAAGGTAAATGTAGTGTGTTCCCCCTACCCTCCACCAATGCTTGAAATATGTCCATGAGAGATAAGTACATTTCACCCTGCTAACATAGAGCATTTCAAATATTATAACATGGTCAATATTATACAAGGTTTCACTCTCACTTCCACCCATATTACTTCTACATGCATCCAACCCACTCTACCTATCCAATTAATACCCCCACCTTCTACCAGTCTCACTAGTGAATAACCATATTTGTCCTATATTTTTGGTGCATCCTTCACCCTAGTCAGTTAATCATTTGTGATCCAGCTTCTATTTGCCTCCATTTGGATTCCCCCCTTCTTCTTCCTCAATGCATCCTCTACCCTTTCCTTCTATCTATCCTCCTAAGCTATATTCATATTGTCTTCCTTCATATCCTTCACTTTATCACATTATCTAATTCCATGTTCCCATCCATTATCCCCCTCTTCTTCCTACTCCTCATGTTTCCTCTCATCCACCTCCCTTCCCTAGATCATTCAGTCCTCATCCTCTCATTCTTGCTTCATCTGCTATCCCTACATCATGACCTCCCGCTACTTAATCAACCCCCTTGTCTACTCCTCAAGAGTGTGTCACTCTTGGGAGTAGCATGCCTATTGGTTGGATTTCCAACTAGTAGATACCTCAATATCCACTTCTTCGCCTCCCATTGTACATGAAGAACACAAGATTATAATAAGAGGGGAGGTGAACAATATAACACCACTTTTTACTTTTCTTTCCCAATCAATATTATGCAATGTATAGATAGAAATATCAATAGCAATAATCAAATAAATGCATAAATCACCACACACAATAGAGACACTACAATTTACGTGGTTCACCCAATGTGGGCTACTCCACGGAGAAAATATTTCACTAAAATTTTCCCAATCAATATTTTGGGAATCCTTTCCCTATTACAATGTTTATGGACCTCTATCCAAAGGATATACCAATCCTCTAAATATATTTTTTGGATCTCTATCCATAGGAGACACCAATCTCCTAATATTTGCTCTAGCTGATGTTCCTCTATAAGACCTCTACCTCCACTATCTTTAGCAAATGGAAATCTATCTATAGAAGATACCTATCTTCCCTAATCTGGCTAGAGATATCTGTCCTCAAATCTATCACATACAAAGATCTATCTCAAATCTGTACTAAATACAGTCCTTAAGTATAGCATAAATTTGTCCTCAATATCTGTCTCTCGTTTGGCATAAATCTATGCTCAAATATGCAACAAACTCTGTCCTCGAATATGTACTAAACATAGTCCTTCAGTATAGCACAAATATGTCCTCAATATCTATCCTCAAGCCTTAACTCAAATCTTGTATTAATCTCAAATCAACTTTGTTGTATCTACCCCAAAGCTTAACTCAAGGTTTGAACAAATCAATCAACTATGCTCTCAAGTCTTCTCAATTTTTTTCTCAATTCTACCTTGAAATATTCCACAAAATCTCACACCAATATTTCCTCAAGTCCTCTCAACAAAATTTTCCAATCTGCCCAATAATTCCTCACAAGAACTAATCCAAATCTACTCTCAATATGTATTGTAAGATTTCACAAAAGCTTACCCAAATCTATTCACAAGTCTTCTCAAAGACTTACCTCAAATTTGCTCAACAAGTCCACACTAGAACTTGTTCAATCTCATAGAAAAATAAAGAGAATTTTTAGAGACTCAATATGCTCTATACTCATCACAAAGCTCAATCACTTTCAATCACTCTTTTAGAAACATACAGAGAATTGTTAGAGACTCAATATGCTTCAAATTCAACTCAATACTCAATCACTTCCAATCACTTTTTCAGAAACATACAGAGAATTTTTAGAGACTCAATATGCTTCAATTCAATACTCAATCACTTTCTCAATTCAAATTAAAATATAGAATATTTTTTTTATGGAACTTGAACAATCACTTAACACATCCACTTGACTAGGCTCAACCAACTCTACTCAACCAATCACTCAATGAAACAATCCTTCCTTACAAACCCTAGTCTAAGTATATGATCCTTTTCTCAAAATATTTCCAAAAGTGCTTCATCAACCAATCTCACATAACAATGATACTCATGTTATTTTCAAACCCTAGTTCAAGTTCTTCACTTAACCAAAAACTTTAACAACAATGCTTATAAAACAAGGTTTTAACAACTCTTAATTCTAGAAAACCTTGAAGCATTAACTCAACACACTCAATAAGGAAACCCTAATTAAGTACTTTTCACTCCAAACTTATTTTCCAAAAGAACCAATAAATAAACACAACTATGGAATAATATGCTCATACCTTTTTCTTGATGATGAAGAAACCTCAAAATATCTGCCAAGACCACAAAAATTCTTTGCCAAGCTCAATGAAGTTAGAAAGCTCTCTCAAAAATACAATGCAAATATCAAACCACACATATACCTTATTACACCATATTAAAGAAAGCATACATCAAAATTTACAAAAATGATTAACCAAATACACCTTATAATCTCCCAATTAAAATAATATTCAATACTAAGAATAATGTCAAAACAACCTCTTTTTCAAAATAACTCAATGGCAATAAGTCCTCTCAACACTATAAATCTTCAATAAACCAATATGTCAAAAATAATTTATTAAAAAATAAAGCCAACTCCTTATTCCACCAATTAACCAAAAATAATGATTAATTAAAAACTTTTTTAACTAACCCTTTTAACTCCCTAGGACCTTATGTCAAAACCTTAGGCATCACAACACATATTAAAAAATGTATTACCTTTGCCTTGGTGGGACTCGGACTCATGACACTGCATCTACCAGTGCCCTAGCCATGGCTCCAACTGTCTTACGATTTAGGCACTCATTTGGAGAGCAAGAGCACAACATGCTCTATATTCTTCTTTACATGCGCCAAACTAAAAATCACGCATCATTTCCTCAACACTTCAAAACATACACACCAAATGTTGTTGCCGTGAATCGATCATGGATCACTCCACCCACAAACACCTTAGCACTTCATCCACTTACCACTAGGCCACGCTGCCTTGGTGGATATTACGATTTAGCCCATGACAAACTTAACCTTTCACTGGCACTTAAGACAAGGTGTTTGTCTTCTTCCTCGCACGAATTCTCACAATAATAATTGCACACCTTATAATTTCGAATGGAGGATGATTTAAATGCCACTAAGGCATATAGTATATATACTAATTTCCTCCTTTAATTTTGAACGTTGGTGCCTTCGAAATTTGAATAATTAATTTATAAATTATTTAAATTCTTTAGAATTTAAATTTTATAAATTAACTTTTAAATCCTTTTGGCTTTATCAAAGCCCTTTTTGATTTTACCACTTTGTATAAATAATATTTATTTATAAAATTTAAATTCAATTTGAATTTAAATATTTTATAAAATAAATATTAAAACCTCCTTAGGCTTCCTTGGGTTTTTATGAAAAACCTTTTATTTTTGCTCAACCATGGTTTTAATGAAAACCCTCTTAACCTATGCTTCCACATAATATTAAAAATATTATGAAGCTCTTTTGCCTTTAACCTTTGCATTGTTCCTCTTGACCTTTTGACATCAATGACAACTTCGTTCCTTGACATCAATGAAAAATTTGACTCAAAATGTCCAAGGGTACAATCTATTAAGTCTCAACCACATTCATCTTCCTATTCCCCTCTAAAATAAAAAACCAAGGGTCTCAAAAATTACAAGCAAGTTAGGAGATGTCCTATGTGTCTATATATATGCCTAGTCCTAGTTTGTAGGAGTATGTTGTACATAATGCTACTTTCTCCCCTCTTAACATACAAATATATTAAATATTTTGGTCATCCTTGGGATGATCCCCTAACTATTGGTGTTGTTATTACCATTGGATCTTTAGCTAACTAAGCCAATTTTGTATATGGGTAAGTTGCCACCTCTTTTGAAAAACCAGAACCTAAAGAGCCCAAGGAGCAATTTTATGAGAACATTAATTATATGTCTAACCCTTATTTTTGCATTCGATATTTTCAACACTTTCAATGGTAAGTATTTGGCCTAGGTCACTATGATCAGGTTTCATAATACATCATTTATCCACCTTATCAATTACCTAAATATAAATATGGATTGGGTTATTGTGAGAATTGCACAATTGCCCTCCTTGTGGAAAATTTCTAATGTCTTAACCTTAACCTTTATAAGGAAAATTTTGATGATTATATTAACCCTGAGTACTCCTTGATAGATGATCATATTTCCCCATATTATATGGTAAGTAGTCCTACAAAATTATTCTATTTTTTTATGATTAACATCACCCCATCCAACACATCTGAGGATGAAATCTAAAAATTATTTGAGAACCTATCGATCAATTTTGATAGCTCTAAAAATGTGTCTTCTCGTATCATCTCTGTCTAAGCATCTTGAAGATGATGATGGTTACTTGGGACTCATTCCTTTCTAACTCCTTATCCTTCCCATACTCCTCTTGCAAAAGCATCTTGGTGGTGAACTACTTCCACTTACCCATATCCTTCCACCTCAACAACCCCCACCTCAACCTAATACTCATCCACCCATCGTTTAACAGCTTATACCTCATCCACAAGAGCCCTTAAATCCATCCTCTCAGTCACCTATCTACCCACCCCATTATCCACCCACTATCAATATGATTTACATTTATATTTTCATCCAAATTTGCTATTTTGCTAATCCATACCAAAATCTTAACATTGACCCAAGCTACATTGTTTTGAAAAACTCCCTCTAATCCTTATCCTCTTTATTTCCTCTAAATAGATTAAATGATCAAACAATCAAATGTCGGTCTTTCCCCTCTTCTTCTCATTACTATTCTATGTTCTAGGCTGAAGTTATTGATAATGATATAATCCTTACTGATAGTGCAATAGATTATATGCATATCATTCCTACCCTCATATAATTAGAGGATGGTTCCCACATGCTTGTGGAAGAATCCATCAACATCAACTCAAGCACAACCCTTACAATCCTTGAATCATCCAACTTGGAAAGAACCTGTCTAATGAAGAGAGTTCTTCACTACACTCCTAACCAAGTACAACAATATTTTTTTATGGTCCTACACTAACATGTCTGACCTCGATCCTAACTTAGTCATCAACAACCTCATCCTCGATAACAATTCCAAGCTCATAAAGCAAAAGCTTAGGAAGATGCATCCCACCATTGCATGAATGATTAAATAAAAGTTTTAAAAAATATTAGATGTGGGATTCATTCAATCCATCAACTATCCAGAGTGTGCCTCAAATATGGTGCCTATTATAAATGCAAAAGGGGTGATACACATATGCATGGACTTTAGAAACATAAACAAAGCATGTCCCAAAGACAATTTTCCACTTCCCAACATCAAACCTTAGTTGACTCCACAACAGATCATAAAATGCTTTCCCTAATGGATAGTTTTTCAGGAGATAACCAAATCAAAGTTAATATTTTTTTTGTAGATAAGATACTATAGCATTAATACCGGGTTTTATAGGTTGACCCAAAACCTTTTACAAAAATCAGCCCAAGGTTGTTGATGAACATGTCCTTACTAAGGATCTTGTTGAGTGGTATTTTCACCCGATTGTGAAAGTACACTCTCCTTTAGGATTTGGGTTCCAAATCCCCTCTTGCAAAGAAGTTAAACAAACAACTTCTCCAAGGTCTCCGTTGTATTAGCATTTGCATATGTGTATTAGTAATCTCAAATATAAGATATTCAATTTAAATGCTTGGAACACCTTAGTGATTGCAAGTAATCGTAAACAAGGGGCAATGTTGGTTTATTTCATCATGAAACTTTAGTGATTGTTCATTTTTTTTTTGGATTTTGATATTTTTTAAATGTTTATTTTAATGCCTTGAAAAGTTAAAATTTTTGGAAAAATATAAAATGCAGAAAAATGAAAATGAAATGCAGAAAACTGAAAATAAAATGCATTCAGTATGATGCTATCCTATTTCGACAAAACCGAAGATGTGAGGTCTCCGTGCATGCAACCTAACCTATTGGACTTGCAAAACAAGCACAATCCCCATAGGCTAAGTGCTGGTTCCTAGGGTACGAAATAAAATTCAGATTTCAAATATTCGCCTAATGTAACCCAAAGAAATGGCATCAACATTATCTATAAATTTGAAATCTGAAAAGATGAAAGAATAAACATTAAATCCATAGCATGCAAAGAAAATCTCCTTCTTTCTTGCCCACAAGATGCAAATTTTTGAACACTTTGCATTAAAAATGTGTCATTTTACAATAGCAGAATTTTTGGTTTTCCCAAACCAGTCCATGGAAGAAAAATGACTCAAACAGGCCCAGAATAGCCTTATCGCCTTCAAGTCTGCAACTCTGCTCGTCACAATTTCCAACCCATGTCCATGAAGAAGAAAAACCAGTCTACGAAAGAAAAATAGCCCAACTAGGTCCAGAATGGCCTTATCGCCTTCAAACCTGCAACGCTACTTGCAGCAGTTTTCCACCCCCTTCTGGCCTCTTTGAATGGCGTATTTAAACTTGTGAAAACATTGTTTCTCCTTCCATGACGGTTCATTTCATTTGCCGATGGCTGTTCGTTTCACCTTCCCTGTTCATTTCACCTTCCCTTGTATGCGTGTGCTTTGCTTTCCATTTTGTGGCCCTTCGCTACATTTTCTCCACATGGGCTTGCGTCCGTTTCCCTCCATGTGTAATGACCATCTTAAATGATTTCAAATCATTAAATATTCCTTATGTAACGCTTTGTCTTCTTCATTGGATTTTGTCCTTATGTCCACGTCACTATGCAGGTCCATTACCTTGGCAAAAATGGAACATGTCGCGATATCGCGACGCTTCTTGTTTCTCTGTTTGCCTGCCCCTTTTGAATCGCGAAAATGTAACATGTCGCGATATCGCGACACTTTTGGCCCCTTCCATATTTTGTTGCTTTTAGCCACGAAAATGTAACATGTCGCGATATCGTGACACTTTTCTCCTTCCATCTTTTTTTGCTTTTGATCACGAAAATGCAACATGTCGCGATATCGCGACACTTTTTTCTTTGACCGCGAAAATGCAACATGTCACGATATCGCGACACTTTTTTTTTGTTCCTTTTGTCCAAATGCAACATGTCATGATATCGCGACACTTTTCTTTCTTTTCTTTCTTTCCTCATTTGGTCGTGAAAATGCAACATGTCACGATATCGCGACACTTTTCTTTCTTGTTCTTTCTTTCCTCATTTGGTCATGAAAATGCAACATGTCGCGATATCATGACACTTTTCTTTCTTCTTTCTTTCCTCATTTGGTCGTGAAAATGCAACATGTCACGATATCACGACACTTTTCTTTCTTCTTCTTTCTTTCCTTGTTTGGTCGCAAAATGCAACATGTCGCGATATCGTGACACTTTTTCTTCTCTTTTCTTTTGGCCGCGAAAATGCAACATGTCGCGATATCGTGACACTTTTTCTCTTTTGGCCGTGATGATGCAACATGTCGCGATATCGCGACACTTTTTCTCTTTTGGCCGCGATGGTGCAACATGTCGCGATATCGTGACACTTTTTCTCTTTTGGCCGTGATGGTGCAACATGTCGCGATATCGCGACACTTTTTCTCTTTTGGTCGTGATGGTGCAACATGTCGCGATATCGTGACACTTTTTCTTTTTTGGCCGCGATAGTGCAACATGTCGCGATATCGTGACACTTTTTCTCCTTGTGGTGTTTTGCTTTTTTTTCTTTGAACTTTAGCCTATGGGCCACTTCGGTCTTCTTGGAACACATGCAAAAAAGGTGGGTCCCCAATTTTGGGGTACGTTGTGGATCAGCCACAACAAATGGTGACTCTGCTGGGAAATGCTCCTGAGCATTTCGATGAGAACTCAACTCTGAAAACACACAGACTCAAATACAAGCGTTAGCAAATATCCCAAGAATGAAACTAGACGAGAAATACATGAAACATTAGAATTATTAAGCATCAGCTCGGTGTGTGCAATGTGCTTCATTCCCTATCGTTTGAAACTCGTTCAACTTTCCATTGTCAGTTTCACTTATGATTCGTATGCAAGGCTATGAATGATTTGTGCAGGATTTGATGTATGACAACTATGTTAGAGATATAACAACCTGCTTTGCAAAGGCTCAGACCTTCTAGTATCATGAACAAACATATTAAAACTGTCAAACCCTCTTAGGACCAAATATATGTATACTTGAATTAATTTACTAGATCCCAAAGTTGGTTATGTGTCACTACCATCTTGAACCCATGTGCAAGTGTAAGTGAAATCAGAGCTTTGGGGAATAGGATTCCCAACCTAAGCGAGATGGGAATTTAATCCTATCCTTACTACTTTGATCCGGAGTTCATTACCTCATCTTGAACAAAATGATTTAACCTGTTATGGATGAAACTATCAAGCTAGCCTATCCGTTTGAGCAATCAGTGGTCTTGCTTTTAGACAAGACATGTTGCCACGCATGAGCATACTCCACTGCCAGCCAGGCGTCTATAGCCCCGGTGGAGATTAACCCCATAATCCATGATTTGGCTCTACTTTGATTTCTTGGACCTTGGGGATGACTACCCATCCTTGCAAGGGACATGTAGTACGATCCTTCCAATCCAATATTAATAAAGAAATGAAAAATATTTTCTTTTGAATTTCAAGTTCTTGAGTGGGCAAAATAGAAGCTTTGGGGAATCGGATTCTCAACCTAAGCGAGATGAGAATTAGACCCTATCCTTACTACTCCATGAAGGTCAAATCAGAGCTTTGGGGAGTTGGATCCTCAACCTAAGTTCGATGAGGATTTAACCCTATCCTTACTACTCTGATTTTAGGCTTTAAGCACTATGGGAGTGGTAAAAACCACTGTTTTAAGGATTATGTTGCATGATAGGACAGACACGAAATACTCCTTTCGCCTCACCTTTTCTTCCAAGTATGGTTTTGACCATTTTGCTCAAGATCCTCTTTAATATGCGTAGAACGTGCTTGGTTCAAGATAGTTCGGGCATCGGTTCCCAACCTTAGGATCCTTTTAATATATGTTATGTAATAACCCTAAGAGGATTCGACACCTTTTCAATGATTGCACATGAAATGAAGATGCAACTGAGATGGAATGTATATGCAATGTGGAATGTACATGAGATATGAATGCATTGCTCCTTTTGAAATGCGGATGGAGTATACCACCTACTTTGCCATAATTTATAAAACTGACAACTTCCTGCATCATAAGTTCCAAACGATATTCTTTAATGTGTTTGCGAAATTCGTGGAGCTTTATGCAATACAATTCCGATGTTTCATATTCTCCTAGTCTTAGTCAACATTCATAAGGACCTAAATTAACAAACCAAAAATGTCCAAAGGACCAACACACAAAACTTAAAACCAAAATGAGATCTAATCCAAAACCAAAACACGAAAACCAAAAGTATATACAATACAATACAAGATGATGCAAAAATTTGGATTATCATTTTCCCGGATCCCAAACCTGATTAGAGCATTCCAAAAGACATATAATATGATACACATGCCGAATGTGGAAGGAATCAAACGAAAACAAGATTAGACCAAACAATGCAACCAACTTCAACTTTCCTCTCTCACCCCACCAATTAGATTTAGTTCCATTAGTATTCTCATAGGTGAGATTCAAATTACCAGATTGATTAGACAATGGTTGATTTTCAATTCTTTCTTGTCTATTCTTTAAGGTGCAAATTTCATAATCCCATTCATGATTTAGAACTAGGCTTTCTTTATTCAAAATGAAATTTTGTAAGCAAGAGCCTATTTCTAAAAATTTCAAAGCTAATTCATTTTCCATGTTCTTAGGCCAATCAAAATTGTGCAACAATTTACAAGCATCTAGGATATTTACTAAATGGGGATCATTAAGAATTTTTATCCTAGATTCAAGAATTAATTGTTGATGAATTTGATTTAGCAATTTAAGTGCATCAAGCTCCTTTTCATTCATTAAAGTAATGTTATCAAAGGTGTGGTTAGAAATTAATCCTTGTTCTTCATTCACCTTCAATGGCATTTCATCATAAATATCATTTGAATTATACAAATCTTCACCAAAATCTTGGATGTTTGGACACAAAGGTTTAGATTTTACCTTTTTCACATTTTCATTTACCAAGATTTGGTGAGGATTTGCAATTCCCTCTTTTACCTCATGGTCTTCATATTCTTCATTGATTACTTGTTCATCAAACATACCAAAATTGGGCACCCAATTAAAAACATGCCCATCCTTTTCAACCCTCAAATATTCTTGGTCGAAGTGTATGTCAAGTAACTCATCTTCATGATCAATCACTTTCGTTGCTTCCAATAGATCAACCACTTTGTCATTTAATTCCAATTCTTTGTTCACTATCCATGGTATCTCTTCCAAAACATCCTCAAATTGTACAGGAGTTGTAATATCTTCCTTTGAGTAGGCGATTATGTTGTCCTGTATATCAATTGGCACACAAGTTTCATTAGCAGTTTTGGAGTGAGTGTAGTCTTCCCACTTCTTCCATGAATCATAGTAGTCATCCTCCAAGTTCAAGTTGTGACGTTCAACTACTTCTTCAACATCTTCCCATTCATCAATGTGCTTCTCATCAAATTCATCTTCACCTTCCTTAGATGGTTCAATTATTTCCAAAAGTGGGTCATTTTTTGAATTCCAATTTATAAGGCTATCATAATCCAAATTGGTGACCCATGATTCGATTTTATCATAATTTGGAGGGTGAAGAAATTTTTGATCATTAATTCCAAGCTTCTCATCGAGAGTGTCTTCCAAGAACAAGTGGTGACGCTCAAGTACTTCTTCATCTTCTAATTCATCAACATGTTTCTCACCCAATTCATCTTCACCTTCCTCATGCTCACTCTCTTGATGATATAGAGTTTCCACCACCAAAATGTTGTTCTCTCCTTGTTGATGTTGGGATGGACCCTTATTTGGCACAAGTTCCAAATCATCCACTTGAGCTTGGAGACAATGGGTATACATAGCAATTTTGGGACAATTCCTTTCATTATGCTCCTTTGTATTATGCAATCTACACCCCTTTTCCCATGCAAAATCAGAAATATTAAGAATGGAACTAGAGTGACTTGGTCCTGTAGAAGTATCTATCTGATTAGCAATAGGGGAAGGCACACCCCCATTGTTTGGCTTCGTATTCCATTGTCTCCCTCTATCGTTGAAATTTCGATTTGGGTGAGGGGCATGGGATTCATACTTCTATTTTTGAACCAAATCATTACTCAATTTGTGAACCATATTTTTGAGTTCTTCAACCTCTGAATAAATCTCTTTTGGTTGAGCTATGTTATTGCTAGTTCCAATAGGATTTGCGTAATTGGTGAGATCTTGACTTAACATTTGAGTTGGATTTTGAGCCACTTGATTTGCGTAGGGATTCACACTTTGAATCGGGATTGGACTGGGTGCGTAAGCGGGTGTTGATGAATATGGTTGTTGATAAGGCAAAGCATTTATGCCTGATATTTGTGGTGCCATGATCTGATTCATCATAGGAGCTTGACCATATGGACCATATTGTCCTACCATAGGCATCTGGGAAAACCCATAACTCTGTGGTGTCATTTGTTGTTCAATGGTCATAGCTTCATTGTAGGCTAGAGCAAGCGTGGTAACTTGAGGATTTCGCCTTGCAAACATTGTCGTCATAGGATCCAATGCCCCAAAATATATTTGCAAAGCTACTGCGGGATCAATGGCAAAATGTCGAATTGCTCTATTATAGCACTTCTGAAATCTCTGATTAAAAGTTTGGATTGGCTCACCCTGGCCTCTTTTGCATGTAATGAACTGATTATAGATGATTGTGGGATCTAATGGTGACCTGAATTGGTTGACAAAAGCATTCTCCATTTGCGTCCATGACGTAATGGAACCAGTGGGTAAGCAAATATACCATTCGTAAGCCACTTGGTCTAGGCTCATGGGGAAGAGTCTACAAGCCACATCTTCATGTTGAACTTGCAATCTTATCAAAACATCCCTATAGGCCTGAATATGTTCTTCTGCGGTCCTTGGGCCATCCGATTTGTATTTGGGCAAAAATATCTCTATATTCCTAGGGATCTCGTGAATATCCCCTGCAATATTCAAAGGAATGTTATGGGCTCCGTACCAAGGAGGTGGTGGAGGTTGGGCCATTTGATTCAAAATCAATGATGATAACCCTACAAGAACTTGACAAAACTCTCAGTACCTCAAAGAAAACCTGCGACACACAAAAAATCCTGCAATTAATGAAATTCAAAGAATAACTTCAAAATCAATTTGTTAGTCATGAAAGAAGGAACCTTGACAAAGCAATATTCTAAAAATGTAAATTAGTTTTTGATTCACCAGATCGCATATGCGCAAGTGAAGAGCATACTCCTAGTGTTGTAGGCTTTTTGATTCACAAGATCGCATTACGCGCAGGTGAAGAGCATAATACCGACAACAAATACATTTTTAGACAAAATAATTCCTTACAAATAAGCATGAAATGACTAGAAAATATCAAACATGTAACGTATGAATAATCATGTTAGCATCAACCAAGAGGTGTATCCATTAAAATCGAATGAAAGTAATTGCATGGAGACAACCTCGTTAGTCAAGAATTTTTTTTTTTAAATCAAATCAAGACACATTATTCCTGTATGAACAATCAAAAGTGTTAGAACAATGCATAGCAATTCATGTCCTCCTTTTAACACTACAAGGTTGTATTGTTAAAAGAGGGCTAAAGATAATAATCAATAGGGCATGAAATATTCAAAATTTAAATCCCTATAGCATTTAAATCACTCTGAAATAAAACAATTCAAGCCCTCCTTCTAGCGCCAATCTGTTGAGTGGTATTTTCACCCGATTGTGAAAGTACACTCTCCTTTAGGATTTGGGTTCCAAATCCCCTCTTGCAAAGAAGTTAAACAAACAACTTCTCCAAGGTCTCCGTTGTATTAGCATTTGCATATGTGTATTAGTAATCTCAAATAAAGATATTCAATTTAAATGCTTGGAACACCTTAGTGATTGCAAGTAACTGTAAACAAGGGGCAATGTTGGTTTATTTCATCATGAAACTTTAGTGATTGTTCATTGTTTTTTTTGGATTTTGATATTTTTTAAATGTTTATTTTAATGCCTTGAAAAGTTAAAATTTTTGGAAAAATATAAAATGCAGAAAAATGAAAATGAAATGCAGAAAACTGAAAATAAAATGCATTCAATATGATGCTATCCTATTTCGACAAAACCGAAGATGTGAGGTCTCCGTGCATGCAACCTAACCTATTGGACTTGCAAAACAAGCACAATCCCCATAGGCTAAGTGTTGGTTCCTAGGGTACGAAATAAAATTCAGATTTCAAATATTCGCCTAATGTAACCCAAAGAAATGGCATCAACATTATCTATAAATTCGAAATCTGAAAAGATGAAAGAATAAACATTAAATCCATAGCATGCAAAGAAAATCTCCTTCTTTCTTGCCCACAAGATGCAAATTTTTGAACACTTCTGCATTAAAAATGTGTCATTTTACAATAGCAAAATTTTTGGTTTTCCCGAACCAGTCCATGGAAGAAAAACGACTCAAACAGGCCCAGAATAGCCTTATCGCCTTCAAGTCTGCAACTCTGCTCACCGCAATTTCCAACCCATGTCCATGAAGAAGAAAAACCAGTCTACGAAAGAAAAACAGCCCAACTAGGTCCAGAATGGCCTTATCGCCTTCAAACCTGCAACGCTACTTGCAGCAGTTTTCCACCTCCTTCTGGCCTCTTTGAATGGCGTATTTAAACTTGTGAAAACATTGTTTCTCCTTCCCTGACGGTTCGTTTCATTTGCCGATGGCTGTTCGTTTCACCTTCCCTTGTATGTGTGTGCTTTGCTTTCCATTTTGTGGCCCTTCACTGCATTTTCTCCACATGGGCTTGCATCCATTTCCCTCCGTGTGTAACGACCATCTTAAATGATTTCAAATCATTAAATATTCCTTATGTAACACTTTGTCTTCTTCATTGGATTTTGTCCTTATGTCCACGTCACTATGCAGGTCCGTTACCTTGGCAAAAATGGAACATGTCGCGATATCGCGACGCTTCTTGTTTCTCTGTTTGCCTACCCCTTTTGAATCGTGAAAATGTAACATGTCGCGATATCGCGACACTTTTGGCCCCTTCCGTCTTTTGTTGCTTTTAGCCATGAAAATGTAACATGTCGCGATATCGCGACACTTTTGGCCCCTTCCGTCTTTTGTTGCTTTGAGTCGTGAAAATGCAACATGTCGCGATATCGCGACACTTTTTCCTTTGGCCGTGAAAATGCAACATGTCGCGATATCGCGACACTTTTCTTTCTTGTTTCTTTCCTCGTTTGGTCGCGAAAATGCAACATGTCGCGATATCGCGACACTTTTCTTTCTTGTTCTTTCTTTCCTCGTTTGGTCGCGAAAATGCAACATGTCGCGATATCGCGACACTTTTCTTTCTTGTTCTTTCTTTCCTCGTTTGGTCACAAAAATGCAACATGTCACGATATCGCGACACTTTTCTTTCTTCTTCTTTCTTTCCTCGTTTGGTCGTGAAAATGCAACATGTCGCGATATCATGACACTTTTTCTTCTTCTTTTTTCCTTTTTAGTCATGAAAATGCAACATGTCGCGATATCGTGACACTTTTCTTTCTTCTCTTTTCCTTTGCTTTGGGCCACAAAAATGCAACATGTCGCGATATCGCGACACTTTTTCTCTCTTGGCCATGATGGTGCAACATGTCACGATATCGTGACACTTTTTCTCTTTTGGCCGCGATAGTGCAACATGTCGCGATATCGTGACACTTTTTCTCTTTTGGCCAGCAAGGGGGTCACGATATCGTGACACTTTTTCTTTTTGGCCGCGATGGTGCAACATGTCGCGATATCGCGACACTTTTTCTTTTTTGGCCGCGATGGTGCAACATGTCACGATATCGCGACACTTTTTCTCCTTGTGGTGTTTTGCTTTTTTTCTTTGAACTTTAGCCTATGGGCCACTTCGGTCTTCTTGGAACACATGCAAAAAAGGTGGGTCCCCAATTTTGGGGTACGTTGTGGAGCAGCCACAACAGATCCTATATATGTAAAATCTACATGTCACCAAAGCCATAAAATACGATAAGGCACATATCTTGTTATCAAAAATAAACTTCCCATACAACATTTTGGGTATACCCCAAGAAAACACACCTGCATGATAATTACAAAAAAAGAAACAGACACAAATCCCTTCCTTAAAATAGTGGAGAAACAAAAAGCTACAGACACACATAGCAGAGTATTGAAAAAAACTCCCACAAACTCTGTATTGATAGTTACTCTTAATAATTCTTTGGTAATTGCTTTCTTTCATATATGTCATGCTTTGGTACCACATCCCGTTTTGGCCAATCAGCCTTGGAGAAGTGAACTTGTTGGCTAGATTTATGGAGGTGGCTATCTGGTAGTCCATGTGGCTCTAGTTCAAAGTCTTATATTGTCGATTCTTTTCTGCCCTATGATTATCAACCAACCTCAAATTACTAAGATGACTAGGAGCCATGTTATCTGACATGTGACTATCCCCATTAGTCTTTGTGGTATTTCCAAGCATCATCCACCAAGACTGACAGATTGGATAATTTTTATTGTGAGTCCATTTCAAAAAATAGATAGGAATACTCATAGCATTTAAACTTACAATGCTTTACTTGTTGGTAAATTTGACTATCATTCTTGTCATTCTTGTTGAATAAGCTCCTCTACTTCGCTCGAGACACCATGTTCCCATTTGAAAAGTCCATCACCATCGACACCCAAATTGGCCAGCTTATCAACAACTTTGTTAGCTTCCCAAAAGACATGTTGGGATTTTATGTCCTATCTTCCCTAGAAAAGGATCCTAGCCTCTTCAACAATTGTTTTAATCCTCCAAGGAGGTATTTTCCAATTATTGAGGAGATTTATAACATGCATAGAGTCTCCTTATACGATCAAATTACCTTCTAAGTCTTGATTCATTTGAAGGCCTCTCCACATAGCTCTAGATTCAGCTTTGTTGTTTGTCCTTGTTCCCAAATATTTGGAAAATGCAAGCATCATATTCCCATTATGATCTCGCACAATATCGCCAATGCCTACTCTTCCAAGATTTTCCTTAGCCGCTCCATAAAAATTAAGCTTAAACCAACCCATAGGAGGTGGGGACCACTTAACATTGGCTCTAGGGTTGACTACCCTAGGCACAGACTCATCTAACAAGGTTAAGCTTAAATATTGAGCAATCGTGGTCTCTTGTAGATGAGGTTTACGACTATCAAAAGGGATAAGGTTCACATTCTCATTGGTAAAGGATAGGATCCTGGCAATGATAGTTTGATGATCATGGATAAACTCATTAAAGACTCTATGGTTCATTTCTAACCACACCTGCCAAAGATAGTGATTGAGACAAATTTTCCACATGTATCTAAGACTTTGGCTTGAAAAGGGGCAAGGCCACCAGATGAACAAATAAAGTACGATTGCTGGTTTAACCCAGGAAATATTGAAGGCCTAAAAAATCCCACTTAGGACATTCAAGGAAAAAGGGCACTCAAGGAAAATGTGATAAATGGTCTCCCAATTAGCCTTGTACATATAACAACGATTAGTGATATAAATACCTTTACGCATCATATTATTAATGGTTATAATTCTTCCTTGGATAACCATCCATGAAAAGACTACAATTTTTGGAATTAATTTTTTTATCCAAACTAAGTCCTTTTGGAGGATAAAATCCTCATCATCAAGTAGAAGCTTGTAAGCTGATTTAATAGTGAACTACTAGTTTTTTGTAGGATCCCAGGTCACTTGATCTTCCTTGGGTCTCATGGGGATAAATTATTTCCCAAGAATGTTACAAAGATCGTTTGATTTCACTTAAAATACTTGAATCCTTTTATGTTTCCACTTCATTCTGCCTTTGTCCTCAACCATATAATCGAAGACTTTTTTGCCAATGAGTTCTTTCGTGATATCTCTTATTCGGGCTAAGTTAGGATATTGCGTTAGTGGTTCATCCTTAGCCCACCTGTCATTCCAACAATTTATCCTCTCACCATTGCCTAAAACCCATCTTAAACCTTATTTTGATGATTTCCTTACAATTGAGAATTGCTTTCCAAAAAGCAAAACCTCTTATTGGAACTAAGTCACTTAGAAATTCCATATTTTGAAGATACTTTCATTTGATGATAGTTGTCCATTCATTTTCTTCACCAGAAATGAGGTGCCACGCTTGCTTAGCTAGTAAAAATAAATTTATATGAGTAATTCTCCTTAGACCTAAGCCCTCATTTTCCCTGGGTCTACACACTTTGGTCCATCCTACAATGTGTATCCTTTTTTTCTCCTTTGATCCAGTCCATAAAAATTCTTTTTAGAGTTTCTCAATTTTTTGGAAAACCTTCACAAGGGATTTGAAAATGGAGAGGAAATAGACTAGAATGTTCTGAATAGAGGCCTTAATGAGGGTCAACTTTCCTGCTTGAGATAGAAGATGACCTTTCCATCCAACAAGTTTTTTTTGAATTATTTAAATAACCCTGTCCCAAATTGACTCTCTCGGAGAACCAATGAAAAGAGGAAGACCAAGATACGAAGTGGGGAGGTTTGTGAAAACACACCCTAAAATTTATGCAATCCTTCCTTGCCTCTGAATGGGGGTGTTCAATAAATATAACTTGCTTTTACTGAAATTAACTTTCTGACCAACAACGTCCTCGTAGAGTTGCAGGATGTATTTAATTATTTTGGCCTCAACCACCGACGCCTTAGTCAATAGAAGGGTATCATAAATGAATTGTTTGTGAGAAACAACCCTAGTGAGATATGTTGCCTTGATTCCTTATATTAGCCTTGAACTACAAGCATTTTTGATGGTCCTGCATAAATATTCTACCACAATGATGAATAACATGGGGTTGATATGGTCCCCCTACCAAATTCCTCTATGACTTTGAAAGTAACCAGCAGTTGTTCCATAAACCAGAATTGAGAACCATGCTTTAGAAATGCATTCTTTGATCAAATTAACCCATTGGTTGTGAAACTAAAATTAAGGAGGATATCAATCAAAAAGTCCCAATTTAGCATGTCAAATGCTTTGTTCATATCAAGCTTGAGGGCAAAAACAGACCTGTTAGTCTTATGAGCAAAGTGCAAAGCTTCATGAACTATGATAACTCCATCCAAGATTGACCTACCCTGGATAGAGCTTCCCTAGCATGGATCTATGATGCGGGGCAGAACATCTCTCATTCTATTTGCAATGGCTTTAGTTAGGATCTTGTAAGAAATATTGCACAGACTGATTGGCCTAAAGTCAGCCATAGATTTAGGGGTTTGCTTCTTAGAAATTAGAAAAATAAAAGTAGAGTTGAGATCTTTTGGGATATGATTGCTTTCTTGGAATTCTATGACAGTAGAAATTACATCCTCACTTGCGATTTTTGGCTCCATGCTAAACAAGGCTTCCTTAATTTCCTCATCAGAAAAGGGAGCTAGAAGCTTAAGGTTTATATCCTCATTTATTATGCTAGGAATGGATTGCAAGACAATATCTTCGGCCTCCTTATTGCACTGTGATTCCTGACCAAGGATAGAATTGAAATAATTTACTGCCTCCTTTCTGATTTTTGTTAAGTCCTGAGTAATAGAACTATCTACTTTTTAAAAAAAATATCTTGTTATTGCTTTTGTTTCTAAGCATGGTGACGAGAAAAAACTTGGAATTTGAATCTCCATATTTCAACCAAAGAGCCCTTGATTTTTGCCTCCAATAGATTTCCTCACATGCCAAAACATTATGAAACTCTGCTAATTTTATCTGTTCCTCCTGCCTAGTAGTTTCATCAGCATCACCATGTTGAATACTCTGATCAATTATCTTCAAACTTTCAACAACCTATTTTTTATTTTCAAAGAGGTTCCCAAAGACCTCTTTGTTCCAAGTTTGAAGCTTTTCCTTAACAAACTTTAATTTTCTAGCAATTTTAAAAGTTGCACTACCCCTGACAGGTTGCTACCACCACTAAATTAAGTTATCTCTAAAACTAGAATGTTTGATCCACATAGATTAAAATCTGAAAGGTTTATTGAATGGCAGATAGTTAGGGATCTCCAAAAAACTGGAATTATGATCAGAGGTAATTTGAGGAAGGGCTTGTAGGGTAGAATCACTGAACATAGTTGTATCCTCCTTTGATAGAAAAAACCTATCAAGCCTTTCTTGAATGAGATGACACCCTATCCACCGATTGCTCCAGGTATAATTCACTCCTCTAAGTTTTACATCCATCAACATGTTGGAGTTCACAAATTCATTGAACTCATCCATGCTCCTGATAGGTGGTCCATTTCCACCCATTTTGTCTGAAGGGTAAAGAGGAGTGTTAAAATCCCCAACCAAAATCCAGGGGACATTATGGAAGATTTCACTTAGATTGCCTAAGTATTCGCACAATAGATCTCTCCCTTAAATTGAAGTCAGGGAATAAATATTTGAAAGGATCAATGACCTGTTGTTTATTTCCTTAAATAAAACACTAATAACCCTATCATCTTTATGAATAATGGTGCCTTCTACTATCTAGGGATCCCATAGTCATAAGGCCTCCAGATGCTCCTCTGGATCATTTGCAAACCATCTCCCCTTGATTCCATATTTTTGTTGCTACTTTTTTTGACTGAATCTCATCATTTTTTTTTCTTGCAACATGATAATAGTTGGATTCACTTGATTTCTTATTGCACCGACTTCCCTATGTTTGGGCAAGCCATTGAGACCTCTCACATTCCATGAGAGGAACTTCATTTAGATTGTTTGGGAATTATTCCTCTCCCCCTACCTTTAGGGAGTTTTCCTAATTTGTTGTCTTCAGAACTCGAAATAACTTGTTGAAACAAGGTTCTCTATTTTCCATTGGCAATGTCATTATCAGTTTTAATTTTTTGATGCTCAACATTTGATATTCTCCCTCTTCTTTTTCACTGCAAAAATCTATAGGAGACTTCACATTGCTCTTGGTTTGTTTAGGACTAAACTAGGGGGAGGAAATTTGTTGCAGAACTAGACTGCCATATTCCTCAGGCTGAAGAGTTTCACATATCTCCACCCCTACATCCAAATCTTCTCCTTTTTTCTTGTATTCCCCTGGTCTGCAGGATGGCCCCTCAGTAGGATTCACTTGGCTCCTAGTGATGATGTTAGGGAGATGAGATTTTTTATTTTCCAATGCCTCAACTTTCTTCCTAAGTTCTTCAGCATTAGGGTTTGGATTTGTGATGCCCATGGGGCTAATAATAATTTTAGCATTAGTCTTTGAGGATCCTGACTTGGATGGGGATTCTAGAGAGTCAGAAAGGTTAGCCTGAAGGTTCTAGGCTTCCATGTCTTCCAATAATCCTCCTACTCCCATATTGGATAGAATTGAAAATTTATTTGAAACTAGAGGATTAGAACTTACCTGAGTATTTTGGTTGCCAACAACCTATTGTTTTCCTTTGTCTTGTTGGGACCCTGCACCCTCTCTTTTATTTTTTTGGTAGACATAGTTTGCCTGATTGAAATCACCTCTGCCAGGAAAACTCCTCAAATTTCCTCTATCTAGCATTCCCTGCTTCTGCTTTTCTCTATTCATTACTAGGTTAGGGCACTGATTGCATAGATGTACTTGATTTTTACATTTTGTAGAGAATGTCAATCTATTCTTGTATTCTATCGATTGTTTTTGATAGTATTCTCCATACTCTAGCTCCACAAACCTTGGCAATTCATTATCCAAATTAGCATTTACACAAATTTGTGCATGAGTCATCCTTGTCCTGGCCAAGGTCGCATGGTCAATGGAGATCATGTCCCCTATAGTTTTGGCTATGCCCTGTAGCCAATATTCATTGAAGAACTGGACAGGTAGACTCGCGAGACGAACCCAAATAGGGGTAATGTTAATATTTTGCTTTTCAAGGTCAAAATCTTCACCCCATCATCTAAGAAAAAGGCTCTTTTTGCCCAAAAACCAAAGACCTCCTATTAAAATGTGGTTAGCATCCTCCATATCATTAAAACATATAATGAATAACCCTCGAGTTAGAGCTACCAACTCCAAGCTACCTATCGGTTGTCATTTACCCATCGCCCAAGCCCTGATAGTCTCCATGTCCTGCCTACCTCCCAAAAACTTGCCTACCAGGGATAATTCTTCCATTGAAATAAAAGGGCTCATGGAACTTGTTGGGGCCAAAATTTTATTATTTACTGGAACTAGGGGCGAAAGAGAGAGAACTTCCTTTATTTTTCCTCTAAGAGTCTCAGTAAAAGACAACCACTTCTTGGGCCTCATATTGTCATTCGTATATTTTTTATCGGGGTCTCTCTGAGGAAGGTCGGGCCCCCGTGTGATGCCTGCCTCCAAATTTGTCGTAACCTGACTGCATTCCTATGGATCCTTTCTTGATCCATGCTTGAGGTTCCCACCCACACCTTCCATACTTGCTCTACCTCTGCTACATTATGTGAGATTCCTACCTAGAAAATTCAAACCCTCACTCCTGCCGCACCTGCTAAACCTCATCTCTATATATTGATGATCAACATAAACAATAGTTCACCACACCATGGAGACATTTTGTTACAATATCATGTCCTTCAATATTAAAAACATAGGCACTACATATCAATGTGCTATGACCTACATCTTTTATGACTATATGCATGACATTATGGATGATTACATGGATGATCTATTGACTAAATCTAAAAAGTATGATCAACATGTTGATATTCTATACAAAGTATTTGACCGACTTCTTGAACATAATGTTAGACTAAATCATGAGAAGTGCATATTTGGTGTCACCTTGGGTAATTTTTGGGGGTTCATTATCTCTCAATGGGGTATGAAGTGAACCCAAATAAAGTTAAGGCTATAAATAAAATGCCTTCCCATACAAATATCAATAAATTGCATAACTTGCAAGGAAAAATCAAGGGATCTTCCACTTCATCGCACAACTATCCAACAAATACAATCCATTCAATCACCTATTGCAAATGGGGGTTACATATCAATGGATCCAATAATGTCAAGATTATTTTAATGCTATAAATAAATACCTCACATCCCCACCAATTTTACCTTCACCTAGGTTGGGTTTCCCATTCTATTTATGCATTTCCACCACTAAATTTGTCTTAAGAACCATGTTGGTCCAAAATAATGAGGTCAATCGAGAACAAGCCATCTATTACATTAGTTGCACTTTGGTGAGTTATGAAACCAGATACACCTATATGTAGAAGTTGTGCTTAGTGGTATTTTTTACCATTGGAAATCTTTTCCATTACATGCTCAATCATACCATCTATGTTATTGCTAAGGAAAACCTATTACAATATATGATGGGTCACACTTACAATAACAGCTAAACCACCAAATAGATTATGATTTTAATGGAATTTGACCTTGAATTCATCAACTAAAAATCCATCAAAGGTCAACTCATCACTAACCAACTTGCAAAATCTCCACTCATAGACAATAAAGCTTTTTTCATTGAGCTTCTTGATGACTCTATCTTTAATATCATCAAACTCAAAGAGTATGTTGAATCTAAAGATCAAGTTGACCTTACACCCTATTTTTATAGTTCCAAGTGTGAATGAGGGGGAGGTACTAGAGTTTTTTTCTTCATACCACATTGGGGTCACATCCCTTTTCCATTCAAGTTTACCTTCCCTTGCACAAACAATAATGTCGAATATGAAGCTCTCATCATTGGCCTTAAAACTACAATTTCCATGTACATTAAGTGAATCAAAATTATTGGTGATTCTTTTTTCATTTGTAATCAATTGAAAGACATAAATCCAATGTAAATGCAAAATCCTTAAGGCATATAAATAAATTACAAAAGAGTTTTCACACTTTGAGTGGTATGATATCATCGCCTCTCTAATATCCACAAATCATTTTGCTAACATGATGGCCTCTCTCAACTCCCTCATTCCCCAAAACTTACATGAAAAATTCACCCATGTATAGGTTACTACTCTCCACAAATATTCTATTTTTAAAAATAATTTTCTAGATGAAATGGACATCAATTTTATCCAAGCATAACCTTATAGTTATTGGTTTTCCCAAGTCAAGGATTATATCAAACTTGGTGTTCTTCCCCATGATTTGTCTCATGTTGGAAAGTAAATTTTTAAGCATAGATACACAAGGCCTACCCTCTTGTGTAACATCCTCTATCGATAAAGTTATGATGGTATTATTCTCCATTATCTTGAGCCACACAAAGCCAACTTTATCCTATCCTCAACTCATAATGATACTTACGGTGGCTATTTTAGTGGAATTTCTATAATGAAGTATATTTTGTACATGGGTTATTATTGGCCCACCATGAAAAGTGATTATTGTGCTTATTTCAAGGAGTGTATCAAATGACAACAATATGCCAATCTAACCCACTTATCCTCATAAGTTTTGTAGCCTATCCAGTCATTGTGGCCCTTTTCACAATGGGGTATTGACCTCATGGGCAAGATATTTCCAAATTTATTTAGGAAACATGCCTTCATCATAAAAACTACCAAATATTTCACCAAGCGGGTCAAATCTACTCCTCTTTCCATAATAATAGGTCCAAAAAACCATTGAGTTCATCTTACACCATATCATTTGTCATTTTCATATCCCATCTAAAATTATTTTCCATAGTGGCACATCCTTTAAGAATAAGAACGTTCAAGCATTGTGACAAGTATCACATCCAACATAGCTTCTCTACTTCTTACTATCCTCAAGGTAACATCTAAGCTTAAGCCATGAACAAAACCATTTGCGTGATCTTACACAATACTGTTGCAAAATCCCATCGAGATTGGCATACCCAACTACCTTTAGCACTTTGGGCCTTCCAAACGAGCATTCATACACTCAAAATGACAACTCATTTTTTCTTATTCTATGGAACTAAGGCCTTCATGCCCCTAGAACTTGAAATTCCATCTCTTCAAGTCTCACTCTAAGAGTTCATCGATGATGACATTGTGCACCAAGCTCGTTTAGACTAACTTATCCTTCTTGATGAATAGCAAATCAATGCTCTTGAACATCTTCATGTTTACCAAGATCGTGTAAAGAACACATACTATAATAAGTTCCATGAGTAATAATTCTAGGTAGGAGACCTCATGCTAAAATATAATAAAAAAAAACACAAACCAACCATGCCATTTATAGGACAAGTTCACTCTCAATTGCCTAGGTCCTCACATCATCAAACATAATTTTCATTTTGGCACCTACAAGCTGGTCAATCTTGAGGGGATTTAAGAATCAAAACCCCTTAACATCCTTCATATTCATTATATCTATGCGTAATAATATTAAACAGGCCCTCTAATTCTTGTACATTCTTTACAAAAAAATAACAAATTTCAAAAATCATCCCAATCGCCTCTCAAATAAATTCACTAAAAATGCTTCAGGGCCTCCAAATTCAATTATGTCACTTCTAATCTATTCATATTAATGCTACCAATAATTTGATACCCTATCTCATTCTTCTTCATATCGACATCATCAAAATATATACCCCTTTAGAATCCAATTTTTAAAAATTTTGAACTAAAGGGTATCTCTGAACATTTGACCCCCACAAATTTTAAATGAAATAAATTTGGCAAAAATCCCCAATCATTGTCAAATATAAATTTATCATTTTTATAGAAATATGGGATATCTAGGTAATTGTGTGGACCCTTTTGTTTGCTCTATGTTATCCATTTGTATGCCTAATTAATTTTATTTGAAACAAAAAAATATGGGCACCTCTTTAGTAAATTCGTTATTTTTGACTCATAAAATTTGCACATCATTAAATCAAGCTCATAATGTGCTAATTGAATCAACTTATGGATGTACATGTATGTGTTTCTCAATCATAATTGGCATAATTAATCAATGGCATATACGTGTGGTGTATTTTTGTTCCTATTTGTATTTGTTGTATTTTTGCTCGTTTATCATATACCACTATCATTTGTCTAACTATAGTGTTTTATCATGTGTCATGTTGTCTTGTCAACCATATTGTACACAAATATTAGATATATCTCGTATTGTGTTAGTAAGCACACACTAGTTTTCCCAACTATCACGATATCTTATTCAATAATATTCTTAGGCTACTTGGAAGTAGAATTTTGTTCTATTATTCAACCATTCATAGTTGATTCAATCGACCTTTATCAAATGTAATTGTATTCTAAGGATATTTTAGGCTTCCCTTGACTAACTTGAGTTATTTATTGGACCAATAGCTTATCACACTTTAATTAAATTTTGATTTTATATAATATGACACCATGAGTAGTCTTGCCATAAAGTGAAAGTTTTCTCGCTCATCCTATCATTTTCATAATTAGAACATGAGGATCCAATTACAAGTTAAAAAAAAAAAAAGAGAAAATAAAAGAGAAAGATATCCAAAGAATAAGGATAACACCCAAAGATGTTTTTCCTTGGTCCCCTATGATATTATTGATGTCTCCACTAGGGCTATATATGATTGGTTGGCAGTGGAGCTACATCCAAGGATTATGGGGTTAACCTCTATTAGGGCTATAGATGTATGTCTAGTAGTGGAGTATACCTTTTGAGTGGTGATATGTCTATCATATTAGTGATTTTTTTTTGTACATACCTCTACATGCTCATGGATGAGCTAGTTTATATTGGCTTGAGTTCACAATTGGTTAGTCCAACCTTACTTGATATGGAAAATGAACCTCATTACACACACTTCAGTCCATGATAGGCTTGATATTATTTAGGAATACCTAGATTTCTATGGGATATTGATTGACCATTAGATGAGTTTGATTGTTGAAACTAGGGTGTTTGACTTTCTTGAGATTCTTCTAGCATCCAAAAACCCTAGGATATATGGGCAAACCACATCTTGGCTAGCCACCATTCAATGTAAATATGTCCTAAGTATTGATTCATGTCCTTAATCATTAGTCATTATCCATTGTTTATTTAGTTAGTAAATTATCCATTGTATTTTATCTTATTGTCTATGTCCTCACCATCTTCATTCATCTTGTTCCTTATGTCCATTATTCCTTGGTATTAGGTTCATGATTAATTAAATGTTCCTACTAGTATTTTCATTGTCATTATTAGCATTGCATTCATCGTGTCCATTTCTTGTTTTCTTGTCTTATGTTGTGTTAATGTGTTTTTTTACCGTTAAATTATAATCCATCAATAAAACCATTTTTTATTGTATAATTCATACACAAACATCTATAAAGTGATTAAAATAACACGTGAATATAAACCATGCAAATAAATAAAAAATTCATGTCCATCACATAACCATTTTCAATCCATATCATCTAACTTTTAATGTCTATCTAATCATAAATCCATCAATCATAAAAATAAAAAAGTCTAAACATATGCATCTCATAATCTATATAGACAATCATATCATGGCAACCATCAAATCCTCATCATTTGTCTTTCATGAAACAATAAAGTACAAATTGTTAGAAATATTGAGCATATTGTTGTGATTGATGTCAAAGAGTACATAAGGCAAAAATATTTTGATGTCAAAGGTGCATGGTTATCAAGGCAATAATATTATATTGTGAAAGCAAGACAAAGTTTTAAATTTAGGCAAGTTTTAAATTTTAATGAGAAGACAAAGGTCTAAAAGGAAGAAAGGTTCAAATGCCAATGAGAAGACAAAGGTTTAAAAGGAAAGCAAGGTTAATTGTTAATAAGAAGGCAAAGATTAAAAAGGAAGGCTAGAGGATAATACTATAATATTTTTTAATATTATAATAAAGGTTTCAAAAAGGGGATAAGGTTATAATATTTATATTTAAACCAAACCTAAGGGTGTAAATTTATGAAGGCAATAAATAAATGTTTCAAAAATAGCACCGATGTCGTGTGAGCAATGGAGGAGAAAGGATATTTAACCTTAATCCAATGCAAATAAAATTCATGTAGATTTTATGGTGCTTGAGAGAATCCGCTCGCATTTAGCAAGGACAAATCAAAGACGATAAATAGCATGAAATTCTACATATGCCACACAATGAAGAAATAAGAATCACTGCTCATTTGGTTTCATCTGGCAGGCTAGTGCAACTGGTCATTTGGGAAGTGCTAAGATGCTTGCAGAAGATAGGTCACAGGGTTGATGCCCCTAGATGTATTTTTGGGTATTAATATTTTTGGACTGCACATTGAGGACAATGATAAGTTTTGGTGGGTGCTTCCTTTGGTTCCAACCATCAGGGTAGCACAGTTGGTCAAGACGCTCATGATAGAGCATTGTTGTAGAGGTCCATTGGTAAAAATCCATCGAGGGTGTCTTGCTTAGTTTTAACATTTTGGGAATTGTTATGAAGGGAATAAAATTATTGATGTGTATTTGATATTTCGTCCGCTTGGATATCCCAAGTGGTCACTATCCACGTTTGGGCACTAGAGGTCACCCGGTCAATTATCGTCCGCACCAGCAAATTTTAGTTTAAGGTAATTATAAAGTTTTGATTGTTTGCAAATAGAAGTTATAAGGGTTGTATGCTATAAAGGCTTTTATTTTTGCAAATAGGAGTCATAAGGGGTGTTTTTCATTAAGGATTTTATTATACAAATAGGATTCATAAGGGTGTTAGTTTTGCATGATTAAAAAGGGAAAATATAAGGGATAATTTTTGCATGTGAGAAAAGGGGATATAAGATGTATTGTGAATTGTTTTGAAATTAGAAATGTTGCACATTAGAAAGGATATATAAGGTGTATTGTGGTCTATTTTATTTTTGTACTCTTGCTTGATATTTTGAGGGTTTTGGTTTATCATTAAGGGATTTATCTTATGAAACCAAAAAGGAGTTATAGAGCATTATTTTTCAGGTATTCTTGTGGACATATTTTGAAAGGGTTTTAATGTGGATATTTTGAAAAGGAAATTTGCTAACTTGTTTTAGAAGTGGCAAGAGAAAAGAAAAGTATTTTTATGACAGGTTTTGAGGGCACATATTCATCAAAACAAGTTAAGAGGTATGGTGATATCATTCCTTCTTTAAGGTGTTTTATTGAACCGATATTTTTGAATCATAAGGTGGATAAATAAGGATAATGTATGAGCATTGTTGGAAATATATGTGCTAGGGTTTGAGAATAAAATTATGCTTAATTATTGAATGAGATTGGAAACACTTGTGCCAAGGTTTGTGAACAAGTTATGCATTATCACTGAAAGAAATTGAAAACACTTGTGCTAGGATTTTAAGAAAAAATTGTGCATTCTTATTGAAATAATTTGTGAAGCATTTGGGCATTGATGTGAGTGACATTGAATGTGAATGGGTAAGTTTTAGAGACCATTTTTGTGAAGCAAATTTGTGCATTATTATTTTTAATATTTGAGAGCAAATTTTCAAGTAACATAAACCAGTTTTTGTGAAGCAAAGTTATACACTAGCGTGATTTGATTTGAAAGGAATTTGCAAGAAGTAGAGATCCAATTTGATGAATGTGAGACATGTGAAAGTGATAAAATAAAATGAATGTGAAGAGAATATATTAAAAATTTACATTGCATAATATTATTTATATGTTCTTGAAATAATTCTAGGAAGAATATGTCTAAATTACCTAGTTGAATAAAGCATTTCTGAAAAAGATACAAGCATTATTTTGAACATCATTTGTGTGCAAGATTTGGAATAGGTTGAGCATGTGTTATGAGAATATTTGATTATGTGTCATGAGCATATTTGAGTATGTGTTATGAGAATATTTGAGTATTTTTTATGAGAAGTTTTGAGTATGTGTTATGAGAATTTTTGAGCATTTTTTAGAGTAGAGTTAAGTAGAGATAGTGAGGCAGTTTTGAGCAAGTCTTGTGAGAAGACTTGAAGCAGCTTTGAGGTAGATTTGAGTAAGTCTTGTGAGAATAATTGAAGTAGGTTTAGGCAATATTTGATAGTATATTTAAGCAAGCCTTGTGAGTAGGCTTGGTGCAAATTTGGGAAGATTTATGAGCAGGTTTTGTTGTTAATTTGAGAAAACCTTGTGAGTAGGCTCGGTGTAAATTGGAGCAATGAGCTCAGTATATTTTATTGTAGATTTGAGAAAGCCTTGTGTGAAGGCTTGGCTTAGTTTTTAAGTATAATATATATTTGGCTTTGGAGAAGACTAGAGCTAAGAGGAGATGCATCTCCTGTGGATAGAGATCCACAAATTAAAGCAGTGGGGATAGAGGTCTCCTATGGATAGAGGTCCACAAACTAGAGTAGTGGGGACAAAGGTCTCCTATGGATATATATCCATAAACCAAAGTAGTTGGGACAAAGTTCTCATGTGGATAGAGGTCCATAAAATAAAATAGTGGGAACAAAGGTCTCCTATGGATAGAGTTAGACAAAATAAAATAGTGGGGATAGAGGTCTCCTATGGATAGAGGTCCACAAACCAGAATAGTGGGGACAAAGGTCTCCTATGGATAGAGGTCCACAAACTAGAGTTGAGGGGATATATTTCTCCTATGTATAGAGGTCCATGAACTTGAGCATAGGGGATTGGTGTCTCCTTTGGACAAATGTCCATAAAAATTGTAATAGGGAATTGGTTCCCATGAGATTTGTTGAGAAATTTTAGAAGAAATATTTTCTCTATGGATGTAACCCACATTGGGTTAACCATGTTAAATTAGTGTCTCTCATGTGTGTGATGATTTATGCATTTCTTTACTACTGTCATTGATGATATTGGTTAATACTACTTTGGAAAGATAACATTGGATAATATTGGTTGGAAATAAAAGTAAAATTTTATCTTATATATTTCACCCCCATCTTAGTATAATCTTGTGTTCTTCAATTGGCATCAAATTTGGTTCCTTCAAAAAAGTCTAACAACTTGAACTAAGATCTTACAAGAACACATATGGCTTCTTAGAATGTATTTTCAACAAATAAGACTCCAATATTTGATGGAAATAATTATACTTTTTGGAGTATGAGGATGAAGACTTATTTTATGGTACAAGGATATGAAACATGGCAATATATTGAGGATGGGTTCAAACCTACAACTAATCCTCCCATAGAAAAGGATGGCGAGCAACTATATGTAAATAATTCCAAGGCTATGAATGGAATCTTAAGTGGATTACATGAATCAAAGTTTGTGAAAGTTATACAATGCAAATCAGCAAAAGGAATATGGGATAAATTGAAGCAAACATATGAAGGATATAGCAAGGTTAAGTTGGCAAAACTTCAAACTCATAGGAGAAGGTTTGAAGAATTGAATATGAAAGATAAGGAATATATTGCTAAATACTTACTTTGTGTTGATGAAGTTGTTAATACCATGCATGGACTTGGATTCAAAATTGAGAAATCTAGTGTTTCTCATAAAGTATTAAGATCACTCTCTATGAGGTATGATGCAAAGGTTTTATAAATAGAAGAGATGAAGAATCTCAATAAGTTGATAATGGATGGTTATTGAAATAATTCAAAAAAAACTTGTTGGATGGAAAGGTCATCTTCTATCTCAAGTAGGAAAGCTGACCCTCACTAAGGCATCTCTTTAGAGCATTCCAGTCTATTTCCTCTCCATTTTCAAAGTCCCTGTGAAGGTTTTCCAAAAAATTGAGAAACACCAAAAAGAATTTTTATGGACTGGATTAGAGGAGAGAAAAAGGATACACCTTGTAGGATGGACCAAAGTGTGAAGACCCAAGGAAAATGGGGGCTTAGGTCTAAGGATAATTGCTCATATGAATTTATGTTTACTAGCTAAGCAGGTGTGGCGCCTCATATTTGGTGAATAAAATGAATGGACAGCTATCATAAAATGAAAATATCTTCAAAATATAGAATTTCTAAGTGACTTAATTCCAATCAGAGGTTTTGCTTTTTGGAAAGCAATTCTCAATTGTAAGGAAATCATAAAAAAAGGTTTAATATGGGTTTTAGTCAATGGTAAGAGGATAAATTGCTAGAATGATAGGTGGGCTAAGGATGAACCACTGACACAATATCCTAACTTAGCCTGAATCAGAGATATCACGAAAGAACTCATTGGCAAAAAATTCTTCGATTATATGGTTAAGGGCAGATGCAGAATGAAGTGGAAACAAATAAGGATTTAGGGATTTCAAGTGGAATCAAATGATCTTTGTAATATTCTCGAGCAACAGTTTATCCCCATGAGAACCAAGGAATATCAAGTGACCTGGGCTCCTAAGAAAAATGGGCAGTTCATTGTTAAATTAGCTTACAAGATTCTGCTTGATGATGAGGATTTTGTCCTCCAAAAGGACTTAGTTTGGATAAAAAATTTAATTCCAAAAATTGTAGTCTTTTCATGGTTGGTTATCCAAGGAAGAATTCTAACCATTGATAATATGATGCATAAAGGTATTTGTATCACTAATCGTTGTTATCTGTGTAGGGCTAATTGGGAGACCATTTATCACATTTTCCTTGAGTGCCCTTTTTCCTTGACTGTCCTAAGTGGGATTTTTCAGGCCTTCAATATTTCTTGGGTTAAACCAACCATCATACTTGATTTTTTTGTCTAGTGGCCTTGCCCCTTTTCAATCCAAAGACTTAGATACATGTGGAAAATTTGTCTCAATCACTATCTTTGGTAGGTGTGGTTAGAAAGGAACCATAGAGTCCTTAATGAGTCTATCCATGATCATCAAACTATCATTGCTAGGATTCTATCCTTTGCCAACGAGAATGTGAACCTTATCCATTTTGATAATCGTAAACCTCATCTACAGGAGACCATGATTGCTCAATATTTAAGCTTAACCTTTTTAGATGAGTCTGTGCCTAGGGTAGTCAACCCCAAAGCCAATGTTAAGTGGTCCCCACCTCCTATGGGTTGGTTTAAGATTAATTTTGATGGAGCGGCTAAGGACAATTCTGGCAGAGCAGGCACTAGCGACATTGTGCGAGATCATAATGGGAATATGATGCTTGTGTTTTTTGAATATTTGGGAACAAGGACGAACAATGAAGCTAAAGCTAGAGCTATGTGGAGAGGCCTTCAAATGACTCAAGACTTAGAAGGCAATTTGATCGTAGAAGGAGACTCTATGCATGTTATAAATCTCCTCAATAATTGGAAAACATCTCCTTGGATGATTAAAACAATTGTTGAAGAGGCTAGGATTATTTTCCAAGGAAGACACGATAGAAAAGCCCAACATTTCTTTCGGGAAGCTAACAAAGTTGTTGATAAGCTGGCCAATTTGGGTGTCGATGGTGACAAAATTTTTAAATGGGAACACAATTTCCTGAGCGAAGTAGAGGAGCTTATTCAAAAAGAATGCCAAGAATGATAGTAAAATTTACCAATAGGTAAGGCACTATAAGTTTTAAGGCTATGAGTATTCCCGTCTCTTTTTTGAAATGGACTCAATAAAAATTATCCGAGCTATCAGTCTTGGTGGATGTTGCTTGGAAATACCACAAAGACTAATGGGGATAGTCACATGTCAGATAACATGGCTCCTATTCATATTAGTAATTTGAGGTTGGTTGATAATCACAGGGCAGGAAATAAATGACAATATAATACTTCGAACCAGAGCCACGTGGACCACCAGATAGCCACCACCATAAATCTAGCCAACAGGTTCACTTCTCCAAGGCTGATTGGCCAAGATGGGATGTGGTCCCAAAGCATGTCATATATAGAAGAAAGCAATTACCAAAGAATTATTAAGAGTAACTATCAATATAGAGCTTGTGGGAGTTTTTTCAGTACTCTTCTATGTGTGTTTGCAGCTTTTTGTTTCTCCACTATTTCAAGGAATGGATTTGTGTCTGTTTCTTTTTTCATAATTATGATGCAGGTGTGTTTTCTTGGGGTATACCCAAAATGTTGTATGGAAATTTTCTTTTTGATAATAGGCTATGTGCCTTACCGGATGTAATGGCTTTGGCGACATGTAGATTTTACATATATAGGATCCTTAGTAAGGACATGTTCATCAACAGCCCTAGGCTGATTTTTGTAAAAGGTTTTGGGTCAACCTATAAAACCCGGTATTAATGTTATAGTATCTTATCTACCAAAAAAAATAAGTTGATAATGGATGAGTTACATGGAATTCTCACCGCTTATGATATGAGGACAAAAAAAGATCAAAATTCCAAGAGAGAGGCAACATTCAAAGTTTCAAAGAAGACAAAAGATAAGAAACCAGAATCAAGTAATGAGTCAAGCAGTGATGAAGAAGCTAACTATGTGAGAATAAATAAGGACTCAAGAAAATACAAAGATATGAATATTGTGAAATGTTTTAATTGTGGTAACTTTGGTCTATGCATCTAATTGCCCACAAGCTGGAAGTAGTAGTAGTTAAGAGAAATAGGATTATAAGAAAAAGGAAGAAAGAAAATTCAGGTATGAAAATAAAAATAGGCATGGTCAAGGTAAGCAAGAAAAGAATATTTTTTAAAGGCACAAGAAGAATTTATATGTTGGATAAGCAAGCAATGCTTCAAGTGATAGTCATGAAGGATTCTCAAATAGTGAAAAAAGAAGAGATTATATTCTTGGGAATAGAATATGAAGAGGACACTCCTATTGAAGATCAAGTAGAAGATATTTCTGACCAAGTAGAAGAAAAATAAGATGCTCCTATAATTGAAGACCTAGAGGAAGATTAAAAAAAATAAGAATAAGCCACATTTGACCTAGAAGAGGAACTTATTGTTACTCTTAGAGAGTTGAAAAGAGTTAGAAAGAAGAACTCAAGATTGAAGGCTCAAGTTCAAGAAGATGAGGAAATAAAGTAAAAGCTTCTACAAGATCTCAAAAACTTAAAAGTTAAGGCAAGGAGATTTTAAAAAGTTATGGTTGAAAATTTCGAGGCAAAAGAGTTAGAATGTGAAATATTAGAACATGAAGTGGTTTCTCTAAGGATGGAAGTGAAATATTCTAAGGATAAGCTGCATAGGTTTGGGAAAAGTTCAAAATATTTGTATAACATTATCAAAGCACAAATATCTTCATTTATCAAAATAGGACTTGCTTTTGAAGAAGGTCGAGAGGTACAAAAAGAGGATTCAAGACTAAAAGAAAAGTAATATTTAGAGGAAGATATTGAAGAACCTAAGACCTATGTTGATAAGTTGAGGAGTGGAAGCTTCATTGAGAAAGAAAACAATGCACAAACAAGAAATAGGGATCATCACAGAGAAGGCAAATAAATAACCATGAGACCATATTTTTCAAGACAAGATGAATATTTCTTCCAAGGGCATTGTTTATCATGTAATAGTTTTTGTCACAAAGCTATACATTGCAGGATTCATAGCAAAAATTATTATGGCTTCACCAAAAGAAATTTTAGGTCATCTACACCATTCAGAAACTACAATATTAGGTGTTTCAATTTAAATAATTTTGGGTATAAGGCTAAGTGGTGTAGAACATATTTTATGGAACTTCCAAATACAAGCAATAATATAGGCACTCAAAATGATCAAAAGGGTATGACTACAAATATGTGGAAGAAGAAGGTTGACAAGGAAGAAGAGCATTGTAAGTTGGGAGTAGATTTACTCCCACCCCAAAATTGATCACCTCAAGGAAAGGATGTGGTGAGGGGGTTGAGCTAAGAGTATTATTTTTAGCCCCATGGAGACCTTTGCCATTGATGTCAAAGGGGGGGATATTTCAGTGAAGAGTAGCTTCTCAGGGGGAGTAGATTTGGAATCCAATGGTAGTAAAATGAAATATTTTAGAAGGATTGCCATCAATGATAAAGGGAGAGATTTTTGGAAATATTGAGCATATTGTTGTCATTGATGTCAAAGAGTGCATAAGGAAAAAATATTTTGATGTCAAAGGTGCATGGTTATCAAGGCAATAATGTTATATTGTGAAAGCAAGACAAAGTTTTAAAAGAAAGAAAGGTTTAAATGTTAATGAGAAGACAAAAGTTTAAAGTTCAAATACCAATGAGAAGACAAAGGTTTAAAAGGAAAGCAAGGTTAACTGTTAATAAGAAGGTAGAGATTAAAAAGGAATGCCAAAGGATAATATTATAATATTTTTTTTATATTATAATAAAGGTTTCAAAAAGAGGCTAAGGTTATAATATTTATATTTTAACCTAACCTAAGGGCACAAAGTTATGAAGGCAATAAATAAATGTTTCAAAAATAGCACCAACATCATGTGAGCAATGGAGGAGAAAGGGTATTTAAACCTTAATCAAATGCAAAGAAAATTTGTGTAGATTCGATGGTGCTTGAGAGAATCCACTTGCATTTATCAAGGATGAATCACAGAGGAGAAAGGGCATAAACTTTGGCACAAGGTGCACAGTGAAGAAAAGAAGAATCACTTCTTGTTTGGTTTCAGCTGGTAGGCTAGCACAGTTGGTCATTCAAGAAGCACTAAGGCACTGGTAGAAGATAGATCACAGGGTCGAGATACCTAGACGTCATTTTGGGTATTAAAATTTTTGGACTGCATGCTGAGGACAATGATAAATTTTTGTGGGTGCTTCTTTTGGTTCCAACTTCCGTAGTAGCACAGTTGGTCAGGGCACTCATGATAGAGTGTTGTGGTAGAGGTCCACGAGTCAAACCCCATTGGGGGTGTCTTGATTAGTTTTAACATTTTGGAAAGTGAGACGAAGGGAATAAAATGACTGATGTGCATTTGATATTTCATCCACTTGGATATCCCAAGTGGTCACTATCTATGTTTGGGCACTAGAGGTCATCGAGTCAATTATCATTCGCACCAACAAATTTTGGTATAAGGTATTTATAAAGTTTTGATTATTTGCAAATAGGAGTTATAAGGGTTGTATGCTATAAAGGATTTTATTTTTGCAAATAGGAGTCATAAGAGATATTTGTCATTAAGTATTTTATTTTGCAAATAGGATTCATAATGGTGTTAGTTTTGGATGATTTAAAAGAGAAGAAATAAATTATAATTTTTGCATGTGAGAAAAGGGGATATAAGGTGTATTGTGAATTGTTTTGAAATTGGAAATGTTGCACATTAGAAAGGAGATATAAGGTGTACTTTGGTATATTTGCTTGTTGTACTCTTGCTTGATATTTTGAGGGTTTTGTTTTATCATTAAAGTATTTATCTTGTGAAAAAAAAAGGATTTATAGAGCATTATTTTATAGGTATTCTTGTGGACATATTTTGAAAGGGTTTTAATGTGGATGTTTTGAAAAGGAAATTTGCTAACTTGTTTTGGAAGTGGCAAGAAAAAAGAAAAGTATTTTTGCGATAGGTTTTGAGGGCACATCTTCATCAAAGCAAGTTAATAGGTATGGTTATATCATTCCTTATTTAAGGTGTTTGATTGAACAAATATTTTTGAATCATAAGATCGAGAAATAAGGATTATATATAAGCATTGTTGGAAATATATGTGCTAGTGTTTGAGAAAAAAAATTGTTGAATGAGATTGGAAACACTTGTGCTAATATTTATGAACAAGTTATGTATTATCATTGAAATAAATTGGAAACACTTGTGCTAGGGTTTTGAGAACAAATTGTGCATTCTTGTTGAATAACATTTGTGAAGCATTTGGGAATTGATGTGAGTGACATTTAATGTGAATGGGTAGTGTTAGAGACCAATTTTATGAAGCAAATTTATGCATTATTGTGTTTGATCTTTGAGAGTAAATTTACAAGAAATATAAACCAATTTTTGTGAAGAAAAGTTATACACTAGCGTGATTTAATTTAAAAGGAATTTGCAATAAGTAGAGATCTTATTTGATGAATGTGAGACATGTGAAAGCAATAGACTTAATGAATGTGAAGAGAACATATTAAGAATTTGCATTGCATATTATTCTTTATATATTCTTGAAAGAATTATGGGAAGAATATGTCTAAATTACCTAGTTGAAGAAAGCATTTCTGAAAGAGATACAAGCAGTATTTTGAACATAATTTGTGTGTAATATTTGGGATTGGTTGAGCATGTGTTATGTGCAGATTTGAGTATGTGTTATGAGCATATTTGAGTATATGTTATGAGAAGATTTGAGTATGTGTTATGAGCAGTTTTGAGTATGTGTTATGAGCAATTTTGAGCATGTGTTAGATCAGAGTTGAGCAGAGATAGTGAGGCATATTTGAAAAAGTCTTGTGAGAAGACCTGAAGCAAGTTTGAGGCATATTTGAGCAAGTCTTATGAGAAGACTTGAAGTAGGTTTGGACAAGATTTAAGAGCAGATTTAATTAAACCTTGTGAGTAGGCTTGGTGTAAATTTGGGTAGATTTATGAGCAAGTTTTATTGCTAACTTGAGCAAGCCTTGTGAGCAGGCTTGGTGTAGAATGGAGTAGTGAGTTGAGCAGATTTTTCTATAGATTTGAGCAAGACTTGTGTGAAGGCTTGGACTAGTTTTTGAGTAAAATATTGAATTTTATTTGTATCAAACCAGAGCTAAGAGGAGAGGTGTCTCTTATGGATAGAGATCCATAAACCATAGCAGTGTAGATAGAGGTCTCTAGTGGATAAATGTCCATAAACCATAGCAGTGGGGATAGAGGTCTCCTATGAATAGAGGTCCACAAACTAGAGTAGTGGGGACAGAGGTCTCCTATGGATAAATGTCCATAAACCAAAATAGTGGGCATAGAGGTCTCCTCTGGATAGAGGTCCACAAACTAGAATAGTGGGGATAGAGGTCTCCTATGGATAGAGGTCCACAAACCAAAATAGTGGGGACATAGGTCTCCTATGGATAGAGGTCCATGAACCAGAGTTGAGGAGATAGAGTTCTCCTATGGATAGAGGTCCATGAACTTGAGTATAGGGTATTGGTGTCTCCTTTGGACAAAGGTCCATAAACATTGTAATAGGGAATTGGTTCCCATGAGATTTGTTGAGAAAATTTAGAAGAAAAATTTTCTCATGTAACCCACATTGGGTGAACCATGTTAAATTTTTATCTCTCATGTGTGTGATGATTTGTGCATTGCTTTATTACTACCATTGATGATATTGGTTAATACTGCTTTGGAAATATAACATTGGATAATATTAGTTGAAAAGAAAAGTAAAATTTTATCTTATATTGTTCACCCCCTCTCAGTATAATCTTGTGTTCTTCATAGATAGTCCATAAAATACAATCAAACATTCATCTATCATACATTCATACATATCAATTTAAAATTAGTAGTACATCATCATCATCAATATCCATAGGGTTACTTCAAAACTACCCCTCGGGCTACATCACATATCCATCTATACAAGACACAATATATGCATCATCCTCATATCATAAAAAATTGTCTACAAAATTATGGCCAATATTCCACACCCAAAAATAGAACTCACTATTGTTGATACCATGGAGTCTCTCCACTCCCTTCCTATTTTCCTTATTTTTCATCTTTGCTACTCTGGTACTGCTCGCTAATCTAAAAATTCATTGTTTATGTTATCTATGATGCTATCAAATATATAAAATTAGGCACTAATGGTGTGCTTCTATAACTCTATCAAGATCAGGTAACTATGCGTGATGGGACATGTATACACCCTCATCAGTGTCTCCTCATATAACCACACTCTATCCTTCTCACATGACCAACTAGTTGTAAAATCATCTCTACTTTGTCATAGTTGAGTGATCTCAGCTCGCAAGGCTAACATGTGTCTCTCAGTCTCTACTACTAGTAATTGTGCCCTCAACTACTCAACCTCATATCAAAATCTTTCTTACTCTATAATCACTACATGAAGTTATCCCTACAATCCATCCCTCTCTGTAGTCATTATATTAATTCATCCTTGCATTCCATCCCCCTTTGTAATCATTGTATTGAGCCACTCATATAGCCCTATCCTATTTAGCACCCCTTCTACCTCTTGATATACTAGTTGGACCTCCAATCATCGTACTTGCTCCCTTAAATTATTGGTCTCCTTGACTATTGCCACCACCCCACATAAATCCATGGTGTCATCAAACTCGGGTGCCTCTCCACCCTCAAACTCTATCATCGGTGCCTCCCCAATTACTACCCTTGATGGGCCTAATTTCTCATCTACTTGATGACATACTCATCATATGAGTGACTCCTCCTCTCTTCCCCCACTACCAACCTCACCATCACCACCTACCTCCCCATCTAACACCTCCTCCACAACCCTTCCTCTACACCACTGTTGTGTGGCCCACCACCTGTCATACTCTAGTGTCATGTTGGGATTATCGATATCTGGAACTAGCATAACCTCATACACCTACTCCTTCATTGGGCCTACTTGATGTTCTAGTATATGATTATCCCTAATCCTTTGATATATAACAGGTAGATTTGGTACCCCTAGTCTCAACCCAAATTATCATAACACTAGAATAAACTGAAAGTACTCAACCTAAATGGTCTTATGACTAATCATCTACCTCACCCATCACACATAAAATATATGGTAAGCCTTCTCATCCCACACTAGAACACCTATCCATGATCACCAAATCACATTATGTTACCTCAAGCTTAACCAGATATTATGATAAAAATTTGCATGTCTCTCATGGGCCCTCCTTCCCTGTACCTCCATGTCTATTCGCCACCTCATGGCTTGTGAAAAATCCTTCTCCATAAATATATGAACATCATGGTAAATCATATGGCCTCTCAATTACCACATGCTCCTATACCCACAACTACACTAGTAAACTATAACTCATCCCCCCATGATCACTCCTAGTACATCCATGCAATTCCTGTAGGTCTATGCCAGCAATTCCCATGCATACATTGTTGAGGCCTCCACCAAGTCTCAAATAATCCCTAATAGGTTCAACAAAAACCATGGACCTAATGAGTTAAGGAGCATAAAACTAGATATCAACACCATCACTAGAATATGCATCCTTAATAGTAACCCATGCACATAATAATGCTCATATAACACCCCACCATCATTCATGTCCCCCCTATCCCACTCTATCCAAAATCCTCCCCATCATGGTTGCTCATTGTATCGTATTCACTGCTATGACTGTACATCCTTCCATGAGTAATCGATATATCCTATATACATCCTCTAGTATTAATGTCATTTCCCCCGTGGGTAAATGGAAGGTACCCCTGTTTGGATCCCAAATCTCATACAAGGTCAACATATATGATCAGTCAACATGCATGGTCTCCATATATACCACTCTCCAAGATATAATCTTCACTACCCTCAATCATCTTTAGTGAAATCCTTCCTCAAATTGAAGAGTGACATGAATCTATGTCATGACTATATTGCCTTACCCTACCATCATACCCCCCATCAATTCCCTTTTGCTATCACCCATCCAATCACACACACAAAACATTTATGACTATAATATGGTTCTTGTGTTCTTCTATATTATTGTATAGTCTATACAACACACCAAAATCATATTGATTAGGATGGTTCATATTTGAGAGGAGTTATGGACACCCAATAATAATAAAAAAACCACCCACCAATGGAAAATCCAAAAAAAAACAAAAATACAAATCCCATAGTCCAACACAATTGTTTTACCATTCCTAAGCTAGCCTATGCTTCTATGGTTTCATTTCACTAAAAATAAACCCTAGGGTTTATTTTATTTCAAAACCAAAAACACAAAAATAAGCAAAAAGGGGTATAAACATACACTACACTCCCTCCACTGCTAGGTCCCACATCACTATATGTCATATTTTCCATCTACATGTCTAATATAGTAGCACTTAATTGTAAATTATTTACCTCACCTGTCTCTCTCACTCTTTCTTATCTAAAATTGCATGATGCAAATGAGCTCGCACACCCCTTTTATTTTGATGCAATCCCTAACCATACAGTATGATCGATGACCATATAGTATAATCTAATCCATTGTTCATATGACCTTAGATCAATTGTACGATTTTGGATCCAACCATCATTTCACCAATTTCTCCATCATTTCCACTTTGTTGTTGTGCAACGATAATTAATCAAGGGCTTTGTTGTTGTGCTCTATTTCTTCACCCATAAAATCACCACTTGAGGGGATATATTACCTATCAATTTTGCCTTAAGCATATTCAATATCTAAACACTCAATCTTGGAATTATGTTTATCCATGAATATTTTCTAATACTATCACTAGCCCTCCTCACTTGAGGCAAAATAAGAAATTCTCTTCATCTTCTCTCAACTCAAACTCTAATCCAATCCAAATTTAGTATGCTCCATACCAATGTTGAAAAAAACTCACATACTCACTTCATCAAGGTGGAAAATTAATCCCACTTAAAATTGATTGGAACATCATGAAGACACATACTTATGGTTGGTTAGCTTACTCAATCAAGAGAGCTCAAAATTTTATCAAAGGAAAATATTCAAGTATATTTATCCCTTCCACAATTGAGGCATCTTACATTTTTCATGATTTGAGATAATCTTGCATCTCCTCCCTCAACTATCATTATGGTATACCAAAATCCATCATCAACCATTATCATCCATTCTCAACTCATTCTTGTCATAGTCATCCATCCATATGGTATCATATGTTTTTGCACTACATTATCTACACACACCAAAAAACAAAAAGGGGTAAATGTAGACACCTAAAAAATTTCATATTACCCCTTTTGTAGTGTTAATATTTAATTAATATGCAAAATTCCCAAAAAATCTGGTTATTTTGTATTATAACATTAATTATCCATATTAGACCCTTTCCCCACTAATCCCCATCCTACACCTAGCCCTTGGTCACTGTGTGACCACCCCATTCACCTAGCCTAGGTCCACCTCACCCTAGTCTACTCTTTGACTCTAGTGTAACCTATCACCCTAGTCTATCTTACCCCCTACTATCCACATCCCTATGCACCCACACTCCCTATCATGCTCATTCTGTTTATATGGGTGGGGTGAAGACTTTCTCCATCCATTTACACTAATGGGATGAATACTTCCACCCACATGCCTTAAACGAGGTGAAGACTTTATCCATCCCTATGCATTAATTGGGTATGGTGCACCCATGATTATATAATACATATGGATGGGGTGAGGACTTCCTCCACATAAAAATATTAATGAAGTATGGTGCACCCATGCCACATCACCTCCACCTCACCAAACACTAACCCTTAGTAAAAATCTATAAATAGCCCCCTCATTTCCTTATTTTGCATGAAGATGATATATGCCTAGAGAAAATATGCCAAAATAACTCCAACCCCCATTGTATGCAATCCACCTCTTGTTATAATCCCATGGATAGCTCATTGTGCCTCTCTTTTCATGCCCTTATTTTATGAATAGGTTATAAATTAGGATTCAAACAACCACCAGATTTTAACTAGAGCTACTTGAACACCAATAGAAGGTTTCCACTAAAGGAATTTTCTCCAAGTTTAACTCAATAAAAACCTTCCATACAAGAACAATTTACATCCAAAACCATTCTAATAGGGATAATTCTTGTCAAGAGCCAATTTCAATCACTTGCAAACCAAAAAATCAGTCACAAAGGTGAGTAAAATATGTTTTATGTGCTTTTAGGTTATTTTAAGCTCTCTTTAATGCATTAGTTCAAAATTTTATTGTTTTTTATCCTTTCATAAGCTTGGGTCCAACTTAGGTGGGCCCAATAGGTGCTACTAGCAAGTGTTGTGATTGTGTAGGTTAGATACTCTACTCAACCAGCAATGGTACTAAGCCAACCCCCCTCTTGAGGTGGTCAAATAAGACAAAGGAAGTGCCAAAGACTGTATTGAAAAGGTATTCCTCATTGGAATACTCTCATTGTAGCCCAAGGGACATATATCAAATCTATATTGTAACAATAATTTTATTATAATGAAATGACATGTTTTCTTGCCCATACCCTTGTAAATGAAGCATGATTTTGTTATTTTGCATCCCAAAAATGTAGAGCACGATATCACATAAGAAGAAAAAAGGAGAGAAGAAGAGGAAAAGAGAAATGAAAAATAAAAAGAAATAAATTTGAGGATAAATATGAGAAAATAGAGAGAGATATAGAGAATTACTGTGTTATTATTAGATTAGATGAATTTGATTGCTAATTTTTTTGTGGTGTAATTAATATGTGATTGATGCAAAGTTTTTTTTATATATTTAGATTTCTTGGAGTCTCAAGAGTGGTGGTTGGTGATATTGGAGATGTAAGTGAGAGACTTAACAATGGAAGATAAAGGAATACTTGATATAGTAGTATTACTACATATGATGGATATACCTTGAGTTGATTGCAATAAAGCATTGACGACAACTTTAATTGAGGGGTGGTATCTAGAGTCATCCACCTTTAGACTGCTCATAAGGGAGGTGACTATCACACTAGATGACATGTGGCAGATTTTGAGTACCTATTAGAGGTAGAGAAGTGTACAAGTCTACATGGCAGTGGGAAAAATTTTTGAGGCTATTTGGAGACCCTTATCATGAGGTTCATAGTGGAGGCATGCATCTAGAGAAGATGATAAAGTGATATGGGTTTATAAATTTGACCTGTGTGCTATATGACATCATAGTAGGACTTATGTTCTACCATATATATAGACATCATCTTCCATGGTCCTTAGGGGGGGTGATCTATGACATGAGAGATAACCAAATATTTTTTCCATGGGGGCCATTGATTGTAGCTCATTTGTAAAGGATATTGTACGATATTATATAAGAATGTTGAGCAAAGTGCAGCAAACAGTATTGTCATTGTTGTCAACACAGTCAGACAGATTTATTGATGCAATGGACAAGAGTTTATTGAATAGCAAGGTGCAGCCAAAGTACAATTGATAGGGTTCAGTGTTGAGCAAGGTGTTGCAGGAGGATTGTCATTGTTGTCAATACAGTCAGTTAGATCTAATGATGCAATGGACAGGCAGTTCAAACAAGAAGCGAAAAGGTTTTTTTTTTGTGAAAACCAAGGCAGTCAAAATAAAAGGTTTATTTAAAACCATGGATAACAGATTTGAAATGGGTTTTTCCTAAAACCCAAGTTGGCTCTTCGTTTCGTTGAAAAAGATGCCCCGGTGATGAAGATATTTAATTTTAAATATTTAGTTTAAATTTTTATTTTATTTAAAATTTAAATTAAAATATTAAATTAAATTAAAAAGGGCCGACGTGTTACTATTTCACGGCAATAAGCTACAGGAAGGTGACGAAGGTGGTAGAAGGGTTTTGCAGCCGACATTCTTAGGGTTACAGCCGATGGATTTTAGGGTTTGGCAGCTGACAAATTCTAGGGTTTCTTAGCCGACGTTCTTCTAGGGTTTGTTTCTAAAATTTCTTCTATAAAAGCAAGGGTTCTTCGAGTTTGTAAGAGGGGGTGTTAAGATAAAGTGAAAAAGTGAGCATAGTGTTTGTGAAAGTGAAGATCGTGTTGAGCAGAGAGCAGAATGTGAAATGACACAGAGTGTGCAGAGAAGCAGAGTGTGCAGAGAAGCACGAAGGGCAAAGTTGATTACAAAGTCTGGCTGTAGCAGTGCAACAGACTGTGTGAAGTGATTGCGCAAGAGAGAGCAGAGTGCGGAAAAATAGCAGACCATGAGAAATGAGGTGAAAGTTCTATTTTGTAATTTTTATTATTATCTTCCAAGTTGTAGCTTGGCATAAGGGGTTGGTGCCTCTTTCCAGTAGGTGCTGGTAAAATAGGAGTTGGTGCTCCATTCGGTTGAAGCAGATAAAGTTAAGGGGTTGGTGCTCCTTCCAGTTGGTGCTGGTAAAGATTTATGTAAAGTTGTAGCTTTGCATTGACTGGATTTGGATGGTAGTCCAAGCAGTATTTTTGAGGAGTAGCCACATTGGTGAACCTCGTTAAAATGTTGTGTCATGTGTGATGCTTTCTTGATGCATTTAGTATTTCTTTTATCTGCTTTAAACTGCTGCTGGTTTTAAAATCATATGTTTTAGATATTTTAAAGAACACACTGATTCACCCCCCCTCTCAGTGTCATTGTGATTACAACAATTGGTATCAGAGCCAAGTTCCTTCGAAAAGTTTAACAGCTTGAAGGAAGATCTTACAAGAACACAAATGGCAAGGAAAGGCAAAAGCAAAACCATAAGACACAAGAAGAAGAAATCTCACAAGGGCACAAAAGAAAATGAAGATGATCTCAATGTTGTTGCTTTGGGAATGAAAATAGATTCAAGAGATGAATCAAACAGTGGAGAACAATCCAGATTAATAAAGTTTTGCACCAGATGTGGGAAGACCGGTCACTTTGTAGCTGATTGCTCACAAGGTAGAGAATGTTTTGTTTGTGGTCAACTCGGGCATAATGGATGCCAGTGCCATGGGTTTAGTAGCAGTGAAGATGAAGATGATCCGTTCAAAATTGATAAAGAAACAGATTCAGAACAAGAGTGTGATGAAGAAGGAAGTGATGCAGAAGCAAATTGGGAACGAAAACTGATTTTAGACTTGAGTAAAAAGGTTGAGGATGCAGAAGATATAATCACCAACTTGAAAATTCAAGTAGAAGATTACAAGAAAATTTTTGAAGATCTTGAAATGCAATCTTCTAGGAAAACAGAGTATTGCAGCAAGCTAGAAAAAGAAATTGACGGTTTAAGAATGCAGACAGAAGAAATGAGTAATAAAGTTGGTATATACAGCAAACATGAAGAGGAATCTAACAAAGTTGTTAACAATCTGGAGCTGAAAATAGAAGAGTTCAAAAAGAGTGAAGAAACTCTCAGGTATCAAATCAATGAGAAAGAGATTGTATGCTGCCAACAAGAAGAAGAGATTGTTTCATTGAAGAAACAACTAAAAGAGGCCAATATAAATCTCAAATTTGAGAAGAGCACAGAGTTGCTAGATACAATGATAAATCAACAAAGAAGCTCCACAGCTAAGTTTGGTCTTGGATATGAAGCTGAACAACCTTCATCCTCCAAATATGCAGAGAAGAAGAAGTCCTCGGTTGAAGGATTGAAACAAGAAAAGTCTAAAGCTGAATCCTCAAAAGGAAGAAAATATCAAAGAAGATCTACAGCAAAGCAACCACAACAAAAGAGGTTCTCTCACTCTCACTCTTTTAATAATAATGCTTTTTATGGCTATTGTTCTAAATGCAACCACTTTGGTCACAAGGCAATTTATTGTGGACTAAACAATAGATCAAAGAGTTATGCTGATAAAAATACTTCTATTTTTTTGAGTGAACACCCTGTGCAATGTTTTAAATGTAATGGCCATGGGCACATAGCAAGGTTTTGTTCAAGCACTTATGTATCCAATCTAAGGCAATACCATAGATTTCATCATACACATAGAATGCAATACGGACAGGGAATAAAACATGTGCAATGTTTTAAATGCAACGGTCAAGGGCACATAGCAAGGTTCTGTCCAAGCACTTCTATATCTAATCTAAGGCAAAACCCTAGATTTCATCGGACACAAAGAGGACAACACCGACAAGGAACATATCATGTGCATAAAAGAAAAGAAAATAATCATCCATCAAGAATGCACAAGAGACAACCCCACAAGAGAAATGTTCAAGTTCACGAACAGGAGCAAAATAGGGATGTTGTTGAAAAACCCAAGCCCAAGTTCAGGAAAGTCTGGAGAAAGACAGAAGAAAGGAAATTGTGTCTCCTTGGACTGAAGGAGGCTACTCTGCCATTGCTCTAAGCAACTCCAGGTGGCACATCCTCAGGAGGAGCAATATTAAAGTTTTATTTTAATGCTCCTATGTATTTGTCTAGGTATCTGAGGATGAAAGGTAAGCAGTCGGGTTAATGTTGTATAGTTGTTAAAGTGTGTTTTTCAGTTTATATAGTGGTTTGTGGAAATGCCGTGAAGTGTGGTGTTTAATTTGAGAGTTGTCACCATTGGTAGTTTTGAGATATGTCACTATTGTACTCGTTGATGATTCTTAATACCACTGTTCAAAATTATGAATCATAATAGTCCAGATAATTTGCTCAACGAAAGAATGCTTGCCCTAGCTATGTATTTGTGTTTCGAGCAGCATGTATTTGTTTTTACTCTTTGATGTGAAGATTGCCAGATCTTTCATGACACCTTGGTGAATATATTTAATTCACAGACAGTTTTGTTTTAACTATTGATTTAATGCCAGTCCAAGGATAAGAAGCTTGAGGTCGAGTAAGGTGCACTATGGTTGGCCATAAAGTGTTTGACAAAATGTCTTCTTTCGACATGCATAGTTGAAAGTAAGAGTTGGCAATAAAATTGCGAGTCTTTGGACAAAAATTGGTACAGATGTGAGTCACTTGTCAATTCTGTTGACAAAAGTGAAATCGGCATGTTAAATGGGAAGATTGAAAGAAAAATTTTTTTAATGAGCGACCAGATGATTTCCAGCCTGGTGATGAATAGTTGAGTTGCTTTCATAGTGGTTGTTTTGATCAAGTTAATACTTTTCTTGATACATGATTTAGGCTTACTCCATTGAGTTTGATTTGAGCAAGTTATTCTTTGCCTTGGTGATTTATGTTGGTGGTTGTCTTGTTCAAATACCTTTGGAAGGAAAAGGATGTCTACTAGTTTCCTTTTCATGTAGTGATTGGTTGAATGCTTCAAGGTTAATCTTGAGTTGAATGATGTTGGTTAAACCTTGTCTATAAGCATTGTTGCTAAAGCCCTAATTGGTTGAGAAAAGATGTTGGTTGTCCTATGGTACAGTGTTTGGTACTTGCACAGAGTTGAAAGTGGATTGAGGTAGCCTGCTGGATTCTCACTGCAGAGAGAGACAAATAGCTGTCATTGGGTTCAAGCTTGTTGAGAATATATCCAAGATGCATGGTGAAGTTGTATGCAGATGTTGCTGGCATTGCAGAACAAAAAGTTGGCTATATAAGATTATTGTATGCCTTCACTAACAGTGGACAAGTTTGAGTTTGCAAGGTAACAGAGGGTAGCTGCATAGAAGATAGTGGTTCAGTCATGTTCTTACACATGTTATATTGGTGAAGTTGATGGTGATGGTGTCATTCACTGGTTATTGTTGCTATTCACATTGTTGATTTTATTGATGCCTATTATGCTTATCATGATGTTGTCAATCAGTGAAATGAAGTGGTCTTGGACTCAGGGGGAGCATTTGTGTATTTGTTTTTCTTCTTGTTCATGCTTGGAATATTTGCTAATTGTAATAATTTGTGTCTAAGAATGTTGTGCATAGACTCAGGGGGAGTCTGCAGTAGCCCTTTGGTATTATTGTCAAAGGGGGAGAAGATTTACAGGAAAATTGCACATGTGTTGCCAACAATTCCAAAGGGGGAGATTGTTGAGCAAAGTGCAGCAAACAATATTGTCATTGTTGTCAACACAGTCAGACAGATTTATTGATGCAATGGACAAGAGTTTATTGAACAACAAGGTGCAGCCAAAGTACAATTGATAGGGTTCAGTGTTGAGCAAGGTGTTGCAGGAGGATTGTCATTGTTGTCAATACAGTCAGTTAGATCTAATGATGCAATGGACAGGCAGTTCAAACAAGAAGCGGAAAGGTTTTTTGTGAAAACCAAGGCAGTCAAAATAAAAGGTTTATTTAAAACCATGGATAACATATTTGAAATGGGTTTTTCCTAAAACCCAAGTTGGCTCTTCGTTTCATTGAAAAAGATGCCCCGGTGATGAAGATATTTAATTTTAAATATTTAGTTTAAATTTTATTTTATTTAAAATTTAAATTAAAATATTAAATTAAATTAAAAAGGGCCGACGTGTTACTATTTCACGGCAATAAGCTACAGGAAGGTGACGAAGGTGGTAGAAGGGTTTTGCAGCCGACATTCTTAGGGTTATAGCCGACGGATTTTAGGGTTTGGCAGCTGACAAATTCTAGGGTTTCTTAGCCGACGTTCTTCTAGGGTTTGTTTCTAAAATTTCTTCTATAAAAGCAAGGGTTCTTCGAGTTTGTAAGAGGGGGTGTTAAGATAAAGTGAAAAAGCGAGCATAGTGTTTGTGAAAGTGAAGATCGTGTTGAGCAGAGAGCAGAATGTGAAATGACACAGAGTGTGCAGAGAAGCGAGTGTGCGAGAGAAGCACGAAGGGCAAAGTTGATTACAAAGTACTGGTCAGTAGCAGTGCGACAGATCGTGTGAAGTGATTGCGCAAGAGAGAGCAGAGTGCGGAAAAATAGCAGACCATGAGAAATGAGGTGAAAGTTCTATTTTGTAATTTTTATTATTATCTTCCAAGTTGTAGCTTGGCATAAGGGGTTGGTGCCTCTTTCCAGTAGGTGCTGGTAAAATAGGAGTTGGTGCTCCATTCTGTTGAAGCAGATAAAGTTAAGGGGTTGGTGCTCCTTCCAGTTGGTGCTGGTAAAGATTTATGTAAAGTTGTAGCTTTGCATTGACTGGATTTGGATGGTAGTCCAAGCAGTCTTTTTGAGGAGTAGCCACATTGGTGAACCTCGTTAAAATGTTGTGTCATGTGTGATGCTTTCTTGATGCATTTAGTATTTCTTTTATCTGCTTTAAACTGCTGTTGGTTTTAAAATCATATGTTTTAGATATTTTAAAGAACACATTGATTCACCCTCGCTCTCAGTGTCATTGTGATTACAAAAAAGAAGAGGTGTGGCCTTGCATGTGGGACACTACTATAGGTATGGTGTTAGGAGCATGTGTCATTGAGGTGAAGATAGGGACTACCAAGAGCAATGTAGAGCCAAGAGAGGATAGCAGTGTATAAATGGTCCCATGATTTTGACCATGTCCAATGGATGTTTGTAGGCTCACTAGCACTAGCACAGAGAGTGGTAAATGAGTTATGACCAAATAATATGATCTAGAAGCAATGGTATCTACACCCAATGTGGGTATAGGATGGGGTGGAATTGGCATAGGTCCAACAAATCTATTATGTGATCATAGACCATGAGTGAGAGCTACACTATTTTAAATAGGTGCAAAGGTATTTTGGCTTGTTCTAGCAGATACCAAAGATGGGGGATTTCTAGTATTAGAGAATCACTAGGGACTTTGTGGGGATAGGTGGGTAACTTGATCCGACCAATTTTATTGAGTAGGACATGGATGACCTATATTTCATTGAGCCTGGTGTGGATGACATCGAAGTGACCTTGGGGTACCAATGCTGGTATAGAGATATCATCCCAATGAGGATCTATCAAGTGGTACAAATTTTAAGGCATTAGTTTATGGATCAAGGGATGTTGTAGACATACCAAGAAGCCACATGATAGATGGTGAAGAGGCACCAAAGAGGGGTAGGATAGCCTAGGAATATCTAAGTAGAGGTGAGGATTGTGACCCTGATCACTATCTGGGAAATGGTAACATTGATGAATGCATTGACTAGGGAGTGGGTAATAAGAGTTACCCCAGGGCTATAGAGGTGGGTCATAGCAAGAAAATGGGTTAGGAGGACCCAACAATAGAGAGGGATTCTTTACGAGTAGAGGTAGCTTGGTTGTAGGTAGAGATAAAATTTGAGAGTGGAGATGGATTGGCTTTATGAGGATAGGACTTATAGGATCTCGGGATTTAGAAGGATGGTAGACCAAATCATCATACAACAAGATCAAGTGGTAGGAGAGGGGAATAAATTGGTCATAGATTAGGATTCTATGAGGGTAGACACAAACAATTTATGAGGTAAGGTGACCCAATTGGGTTAGGAGAGGCAACAAGCACAAGTAGAGGGTATGGCCATCATCACTAGTGGCCAATAGGACCAGGTGATCAGGCTACTACATAATGAGCTTCAACAAGAAATGGAGGATTTACAAGCATCCAAAGAGAGACATGTACCACAAGATGCTCTACCATCAGGTCATTCTCACAATTCAAAGGTAACCATCACCACCTTTGCATCACTTCTATAGTAGAACAAAATTGAGTATGTAAACTATCTTGTGTTCCATGAATTTGCCACCATTGGAACCACCAGCAGCTGGAGGAGTAGGTGACTCTAGCTTACAAGCCTAAGGAGAGGAGGGATGGTATGTTAATTTTGATTGTGACATGCTTCCCATGGAGAGAGATAGAGAGTATGTCCAAGTGTGTCAATTTTTATTTTGCGGCACATTGAGTAGGATGTACCACTTTTTGAGACTTCATGATATCTAATGTTATTTATTATGATTATAAAAATGTGTGAATTATTAAATAAATTTCTTTTATTATGTCATGTCTTTTAATTAGTAGATTTTTTATCTTTTATAAGAATAGGAATTTTAGTCATGATAGAAGGATGATGAAGAGAAAGAGGAAAAATGAAGCAAAGAGGAAGAAGAGGCTAAAAATAGGTCAAAAGAAGATGGAAAGATGTTTAGACAACATGACTATGATCATTGTAGATCATCATGACTTGATATTGGGGGTCAAAGTATGACCTGATATATATATAGAGAGATATATAGATAGTGGTCGTAAGGCCTAAGTATAACTATATATAATGTTTTGTGGATAGTTAATGCCTAAGATGATCAGCAACTAGTGAAGGCCTATATGAACAATGACCAGTTAAGGTCTATGTATATGTATATACAATATAATAGCTATGTACAATGGACAATGACTAGTTAAGGTCTAATATGGTCAACAAAGAGTGAAGGACTATATGAGTAGTGATCAGTTATGGTCTATGTATATGTATATACATTATAATAGCTATGTACAATGGATAATGACTAGTGATGTCTAATATGGTCAACAACTAGTGAAGGTATCTATGAGCAACAACTAGTTAAGTTTTAAGAGTTGACTAGTTAAGGTCTATGTATATGTGTATACAATATAATAGCTATGTACAATGGACAATGACTAGGTAAGTTCTAAGGTGGTCAATTACCAATGAAGGCCTATATGAACAAGACTAGTTAAGGTCTAAGAGTTGGAAAATAGATTGATCAACTAAGGTCTGTGTGTGTGCATGATATTTATAAGATAATTCCAAGCTATGTACAAGTATATAAAATGATAATATAATTAAATGTGTTATCAATACAAAATGTTTTTTTAGAAAAAAAATGGCAGGGAGAGTGGCCTTTAGCAACAATGGATCTAGATTTTGATGATGGTGGGATTTGTATTTGACAGTGGTATATGTGGGCTTTGAAGGTATTGGATCTGATATTTAATAGTGGTAGATCTTATTCAGTGGTGGACTTCAACAACTATGGATTTGGGCTTCAAAGGAAGTGGATCTAAGATTTGATGGTGGTAGATCTAGGGAGAGTGGGATTTAGCAATGCTTGATCTAGACTTTAGATATGGTGGGATTTGGCTTTGGCAGCATAAAATCTAGGCTTCAATAGTGGTGGGATTCAATAACTATGGATTTGGGATTTAGAGATAGTGGATTTAATCTTCGATAATGGTATATTTGGGAAGAGTGGGCTTTAGTTGTGGTGGATCTAGGCTTCAATGATGGTTGATTTTGGCTTTGATAATTTATAATGAAACCCTAGTAAATAGAGTCTATTGCAAGCATTAAGGCTTGGGTTCCTCCTTTGGAATTTTGGTTGTGAGAGAGGAAGGAAATGAAGGTAGGGGGAGCATTGGAGATGAGGGGGGTGGCTTTGTTGGAAGCAAATACAAAGATTATGAAGGTGCTAGAGATGATGTAGATAAGGCAAAGTAAAATATAGAAGTTTTCAATGGTAGCAATAATCCAGTTGACCCAGGTGTTGTAGCTAGACCCCTGTGGTTTGATTTAGTTTAAGGTACTAATTTTTGCCCTCTTAAAAATTTTGAGATCTATCCTTTTGAGTATGAGGATATTCCATGTCTATATGTCCTAGATAGATTAATGGAAATATCAATAAATAGGTAAAGTTTTACTTTATTTGAAAAAAAATTTGGTTTTCGATTGAATCTGGATATTATTAAAAATGGGTAGCTTACAAATAGAATATTAAGGGTCATCTAGAGATAGTAGCTCTACCTAGAAGCTTTATGCTCTTTACCTTCACTATCATGGAGGATATGGTTGATGTCCTACTAAAAGGACCTTGGTTCTTGGGCAAAAAAGGTCTATCTTTGAAAATATGGAAGCTAGGTATTAATCTTGAGATAAATAACATTCACCTAGCTCCTCTATGGGTGAGATTATTGAGCCTCCCAATTGGATATTGGGATGAAGAAATAATTAGGGAAATTAGAATATTTATAGGATAGTTGATTTCCTTTGAACCAAAAACTAAAACAAGGACTAGATTAGTTTTTGTTAGGCTTTGTATTAATGCAAACATGGAAAGAACCCTGGCATCCTCAATCAAGTTGAAATCTAAATACAAGAATTGGGAGCAGAAAATCAAATATGAAAACTCCCCAACCTTAAATATGGTTAGTAAAACAAAAGACCACCCACCTAAAAATTGTCCATCCAAGCAAAATGAGGGTAAAATTTGGTGAAGAAAAGAGTCTCGACAACAAAAAAAAGAGGTGGAAATGCTAAATAAATTCACCATTAAGAAATAAAATGAAGGAGATTCTTCAAAAATACAAAGAGCAAACATGAGCAATTTTAGAACCCTGGCAAGTAAAGAAGAAGAAGGGGGGGTCTTTTGAGAGGAAGAAGAAAAGTGGAAGGAACAATAGTTAGTATTGGTTCCTCAAAGTCCCGCTAAAGCCCATCAAAATTCTAGTGAAATGGAAAATGAGCCTCCATTGGTGGTTGTTCCTGTTAAGGCTGCATATGATATCATGCAAAAAGATAATAAGGGAAAGGTTTCTTCTCCCTTTGTTAAAAAATGCTTTGCTATTCCATGCCTGAGAATAACCAAAAGTATCAATAAAAAAAGTGGATATATGAGTGATAGCAAGAAGAGGACAATCTGACCTCAAAGAAATCCAAAACATAGAGATTGAGAAGGAATTTTATGATGGGAATCATAGAAATTTGGATTTAAGCATAGATAGAATCCAAAAAGAAAATATAACAATGTAAGCTAATTATTGTAATGCTATCAAAAAGTTATTTTAGTATTGTTAGTTTGCTGACTTTATTTCAGATTTGTTCCATTTTGGGCTTTAAAGCCCTATTATTTTTGTAAGCTTATTTTTTTATCTATAGTTTGGTTATGTACAAGGTTTTAGGACCTTCTAGTACCCTCGCCTTTGTGAAAAATATTTGGGTCTCTTTCAAATTCACATTCTCTAACTTTAATATATATAAAGTATATACAATGATACATACAAGATATGTACAAGAAAAAGATGATGAGTCAAAAGGATTATAATAAATAATGATGAGTAGATGTAATAGAATATGATGTGAGTAGAGGTCCAATAGTAGTAATCCACCAACTTTGCTAGATAGGTATGCATGCAAATGAAAACCAATTGTGGGAGGTAGCAGGTTCAAACCTTCTAGAACTTCATGAAGTAAGAATAATCATGAAAAGGACAAATGACATATGCTGGAAGGATAACCAACAACCTAGTATTAAATCAAGGAGGTATAATTCTACGAATTGAGTATATTCTACCCTTATTATATTATTAGCAAGAAGAATGATGAAAGAGAAAATATGACCATGCAATAAAGGGAAAACAAGGGATGAATACAAGATAACATATAGCCTAACCTTACGTGACATGAGAAAAAAATTTGAGAGGTAAGCATACATTATCCCATGCTATTGTTAGCATTAGAGTGCAAAGGAAAAGAAGTTACCACAACGAACATGTTGATAGCCAAGATACACTCATAGAATAACTAGTGGTTGTATGAACACCATAAAAGGATATTCATACAAAATATAGCCTATCCTACAATAGTTAGCTCACAATGCAAGTGAGCAATTACATAGCATGCATACTATATTTTGAGATGCATAGTATTCATGGGTTTCTTAAGACTGTTATCATATAGGGTTTCTAGACAATAGGATCTTGATCCAAACTTGGTCATAATGACAAAGGGGCCTAACCAATTAGGCTCAAACTTACCTTTTAAATCAATTTGAGCATTGTTATTCTTTTGGTTTTCTTTGATGATAATATCCCCTACTTCAAAAGAATGACTATGAACCTTCTTAGTGTAGGATATATTAAGACTATTTTGATAGGCTCTAAGATGTTCTAACCCATGAATGCACTTTTTGTTGAGAAAATCCAATTGGTTCAAATGGGTAAGGCAATATTCACTGCTGATATAGGCATCTTGTAACAAGATGCACAAAGAAAGGACCTCTAGCTTGAAATGGAATATGACTTTGGTCCCATAGATTAGGATATAAGAAATTACACCTATAGTCATACATATGCTAGTACAATAATCCCATAAGGTAGGATAAAGTTGAATATACCAGTCATGATCAGTCTTATTGACCAAATTCTTAAGGATTTTGATCAAAGATTTTTTAGAGGCTTTTGTTTGATCTTTTCCTCAAGGATAATAAGGATTTGACCATTATGTTGGATTTTATATTTAGAAAAAATATTATGAACATATTTCTTCTTAAAGGGAGTTCTATTATTTGAAATTATAACAAAAATATTTCCATACCGACAAAAAATTTGATTAAGAATAAACTTAGAAACATGAAATGTGGTAATTGTGGATAACTACATGTCTTCTATCCACTTAGTGAAGTATTTTGTGGTTGTGATAATAAATATATGTCCATTCAAAGAAATAGGATTTATTTTTCTAGTTATGTCTAGACCCCATATTGAGAAGGGGAGAATAAATGGCTTGGAGATTTTGAGGTGTATGAATAGGGTTATCATGATGTTGATATTTGTCACAATGTTAAACATAGTCACATGTATCCTTTTTCATAGAATACTAATAATACCATATTCGAAGTAGCTTTTTAGAAATTGTATTACCACTAAAATGTCCTCCATAGGATCTTTCATGGGCTTCATGAAGGGCTTGCTTAGCCTTATTAGGAGCAAAGCATTGTATAAGGATACCATCACAATAACATAGATATAATATATCATCGATGATCACAAATTTGCATTCTCTTTTGTGCAATAACTTTTGCTTATTGTAATCTAAGCCTTCAAGTATCATGACATCTTTTAAGAAGGTAAAGATATCCTTGTACCAAGGCTCAAATAGCGAAGCTTTGATGTTTAAGACATATAAAAAAATCTAACTAGAACTATAAGTTGTAGGTTCTAAAAGTTGATGGATGACAATTTTAGCATGATCAACCTCTAAATCCAAAGGGATAAAGGATGAGGTTGCAGACATTGCATTTGCATGGTGATTAAAATACCTAGGAATGGATTCTATAGTTACCTTTTCAAAGGCTGATATAAGCTCTGCAACAATGTCTATATGGCATCAAATTTTTATCTTTAGTATTATATACATCATTGACTTGATTGACTAAGAGTTGAGAATCACAAAAGACAGAGATATTTTTGACTTTTTAGGCTAAGTAAACTTGAAGACTTAGGATCAATGCTTCATATTCTATGGTATTATTAGTACATAATAAGTACAAATAAAAGGAGAGATGGATTAATTGCCTTTGCGGTGTGAATAGGATGATTCCTGCTCTTGCACCCTTTAAGCAACAAACTCCAGAAAAATATAGGGTCCAAGAATCTTGAGGTTCTTCCTCAAGGTTAAAGACACACTTATCAAGTAATTCTACTATTATGGTATGGGCTGATGTTAATGGAGTTGTAGCTAATTGGTAAATAAATACCTGAACTTTTATCACCTTTTGACTAATGAAGGTTAGATCAAATATCACTAAGGGCAATGATCCACTTAGCAGGTCACCCTAAAAGGTGAGGCTTTTACATTAAGTAATGAAGAGGATCGATCCTTACAACTACTAATGTCTAATGACTAAGCATGTAATAATATCACAATTTTGAGATGCAAACACTAAAATGAGGTAAAGCTTTTCTAAAAGAGTCTAATGGGTTTTATAACTAACAAGGATTCTACTAATATAATAAATTACTCTTTATTATTTTGATCATCATGTTGGGCTAGCATAGTCCCTAAGGCTTAGGTTATAGCAACAATATAGAGTAATAAATGTCTGGCTGGATTAGGTGCTATGAGGATAGAAGGGGATGTGAGATACCTTTTGAGATCATTGTAAGCTTGTTGGCATTCATCATTCCACTTATATTCTATATTTTTATGGATCATAAATAAAATTTGATATGTATTTGATATTTGAGATATGAAGCATCTAATGGATTGAATATTGCCTTGTAAACTATGCAATTCAATTAAATTATGTGGGGGAGGCATATTAGTGATAGTCGGTATCTTGGTAGGATCCACTTCAATGCCTCTTCTAGACACAATGAAACATAAAATTTTACTAGATGTGATACTAAAAACACATTTAAAGGGCTTAAGGAAAACTTTGTATTCTCTTAGTTGTTCACATATATACCATAGATCTTGTGCATGAGTTTCACGATGAATGAAGCGACCAAAGAGATCATCCACATAGTATTCTATAATGGCATGCATTAGGTCATGGAAAATATAATTCACAACCCTTTGATATGTGGAACTTGCATTCTTTAAGCCAAAAGGTATGACTTGATAGCAAAAAGTGCCCCAAGGAGTGATGAAAGTAATTTTAGCTTGGTCTTCAGGAGCAATTTTGATTTTGTTATATCTTGAGAAACCATCCATTAAGGATAGCATTCCATATCTAGCTATGAAATCTACAATCAAGTCTATATTAGGCAAGAGAAAATCATCTTTGGGATATACAAGTCAATGCATATATTGTTTGTGCCTTCTTTCTTGGAAATGAGTATGATATTGGATATCCAATAATAATAGTTTATGGCTTTGATGAAACCGATATTGAGAAGCTTTTGTAGCTCTTTTTGACTAACAAGGCAATTTTAGGGTGCATTTTTCTCAACTTTTTTTAATAGGTTTAGCATTTTGTCAAACCACTAAGTGGTGCATGAACAAAGAAGGATCTAGTACAGGAATAATGGTGTAATACCAAGCAAGGATATCTTGAAATTCTCTTTAAAAATTGGCTAATTGTTCTTGTTCTTCAATAGAGAGGGCTTACCCTAATTTTAGGATTCTATGAATTTCCAACATTAATTTCTATGGTTTCTTCAATGAATATGTAGGATTCATCCTCATAATGAAGTGGGGTAGTAATAATCCCTAGTTGCTCAAGGTATTTAGGGGATAAAGGAATTTGATCCTCTTGTTTATTTTTAATATATTCAACATGGGCCACACATAGGACTAACCCATCAAAAAAACATTATTTTAGAGAATATCCTCATGATTCATATCACAAAAGGTATCTCCTTTGACATATTCATCTTGGATTATGATCAGTTCAAGATGAATAATTGTAGTCTAGTCATAAAATAGAATTGAAGATGGGGAAGAAGATTATTTATCTTGATCACTCCAATGTAATCCATGATGATCAATAAATTCTTCATAAGTTATAATTTGATCATCTTCTAGGTCTGTAGTTAGGGTTTTATTTTTACTAGTAATATAACTAATGCCACATATTTCGAGCCAAATTTCAATGTCTAAAGGTTCTTTTATCCCTTGTGGTTGAGGCCCTAATCCTTTGCCTTGGTATCCCATAATAATTAAAATTTTCTTAGGTAAGGGATAGTCTTCGGATAGGTAACAAGTTGCAAATTGCTTCTCAAAGGGAGATGGATTGCTACCACTAATATTTTCTTCATGGGACATCCCCGTGTAAGTAAATGTGCACATGTTGATGTACACTACTTCACCCTTCTTATTAGGTAATCCTAACATTCTTGGTGAAGGTGGTAGTGTAGCAAGGTCTATAAGTGGATCTTGAATAGCTTGATTTGTTTGTTCATTAGTGGGAGGTATTATTTGAGGTTCATCATTAATTTTTAAAATTTTGATATTTTTTGTTACTTGTGAAGAAGAAGAAATAAAGGAAGAAGAAAATTTGTTTAGGAACATAGATGGACAAAAATTTACCCTGGCTTGGTTTACCTCAACCATTGTTTAGTATTGAAAAGGATGAGATCACCAGGAATTAACAAGTTGATTTTGAAATCCATAAGACATATTGATGAAGAGTTGATGGGACAACCTTCATGGTATGAATCCAAGGGCATCTAAGAAGAAGATTAAAATAAGTTGGACAAGATGCTACATAAAAAGGTTGTTAAGAATTTTTTATCCAACTATAATAGGAAGTGTGATGGTCCCACAAGATTCTTGGGCTTCATTATTAAATGCTCTTATGACTATATTAGATTTTCAAGATCTCTCATTCCAAATTTTGGAATGAATTAAAATATACATATATTTAAGGAGGATCCACTGTCTACCAAGATTATTTTGATAAAAGTATCCCCTATGTAGCCCATGATGCAAAGGGGATAACCCCCTTGCAAGGTTAGGAGAGGGATATCATCTTCGTAAAAGGTGATTATTTATCCTAAAATATCCAACAACATTAGCAAGATTGTTTGGTGGAAGATCTTGAGGGACTACTTGTTGACTTAATAGTTTGATTAAAGCCTCCCTATGAATAGAAGATATTTGAATAAGCTCTAGGAGAGAGATTTTAGTTCAACCACTTGTTCAAAATATGTGATGGTTGTGGTTTCCAGTTCATATGATAATTAATCTTGTAAATGATTAATGAATATTTCCAATATATCCTTAGGTGATGGGGTGTATTGCAATATTCTGACAAATCCTCTCCATCGAGATAGAAAATATGTAAAATTTTCATCTTTAGCTTGCTTAAGTATATAAAGATCTTGGAGGCTAATATTATTTTCCACAAAGGTGCCAAAATGGTGGACAAACATTTTAATGGTTTCCTCAAAATTTCTAAGAGAATGGTAGGGTAGTTGATAATACCATTCTAATGTTGAACCTATGAGCCTCTTAATAAATGTTTTTAATAAAAGCATTTCATCATATGCAATGTCATGGCAAGCAATCCAAAACATCCTTATATGTTCAATTGGATCCTCTGCATCCTTATATATTGGAAGTTGGGGTGCCAAAAAATATTTGGGTATGGTCGACAAGCTATCGCAGGATCCAAAGGCTGATTACACATTTCTCTATATAAATAAGTGAAGCTTGGTGCTTGAATGGTATATATTCATTGAGCAAGTTGTTTGACTAGGGTTGTTAAATTTTAAATTTTAGGATTTTGATTATTTTGAAAAATTAAATATTGGGTGGTAGGTATGTTCATCCCAAATTTATTAAGGGACAGATTATAGTTATTGATCACAAAATTTTGAAATAGGATTTGATTTACATTTGAAGTGTTCACATTATTATGATAAGGATTATTATGCATATTAGAATAGTAAGGATATTGTGTATTATCTTATGGAGGAATTGGAATGTTATTAACATTAGGTGGAATAGAAAAATAATTATTAATAGAAGGAAGATAAGAGAAATTATTAACGTTAGGTGGGATAGAGGAAAAATTGTTGACATTAGGATTAATAGAAGAAAGGTTGTTATTAGGAGGAACAAAAGAAAATAAATTATTATTAGAGGGAATATTATTAGTCAGGGGTGTTTGAGTAAATCCCCCTACATTGGTTGTGATGATTGTAGCATAACTTGGATTAGAAGCAAATGGATTAACATTTGATTCATACAAATTTGATTAGAAAAAGTATTATTATTTGATTTGTGAAGTGACGTAGATCTTTAATTAGGTATTTTTTTATTATTAGGACCTGCTTCATTAAAATGAATATTTTTTTTCTAGAATTTTTGTCATATAATACCTATTTTGTCTTAGAAATTTCAGAATATGATTATGAGATTTAAAGGTAAGTTGACCATGGGGTCCCTCTACAAGGGATCCCATGGTTGAGTTGTCATCATAATATTATTCTATATTTATATTTTCTTTATAAATTTTTTGATTATCATCCCATAAGGGATTTTCATTAGGGTCCATGATTCTCTTTCTACTATGAAGGTTAGGAGCCATGGTTTAAGAAAAGAGGGGGAGATTAATTTTTAATCTAACTCTTGATTAAAGAAAGGTAGAAAAGCTATGAATATTGATTTCAATTGATCAATATACCTTAATAATATCTCCTGATATATCTAAACATGCCCGATATACTCACCCCCTCAACATACCCATTAGTATTGGAGGTTGACTCGATTCACCTGCCTGATATACTCGCCCCCTCAATATACGTAGATGTACGTGAGGGAAAAACTTGAGGTACTAGACTAGGAATAATATGGGGATCAATATTTCTTGGATATGTGACTTAGTATCAATATTACCATGATGACTTGAGGCACCAATTGTTAAATCTTGATTAGTGATCTAATCTATGTAAATAAAATTAAGTGGTCTTGCTTAATTTTTTAATGAAATTTTATCTTTTATTTATGCGAAGGTTTGAAATATTATAAGGAGGTGTTCACATCGGGTTCACCAAAATGTGAGGAGGTCCATAAAAATCCTAGCGAATCAGTATAAAATCCCAGTGGGTTGTCCTCACCTAAAATGGTGAATTTTAGGTTTGGGGAGTGTTTTAAGGATTCACTCCAAATTATTTGGGTTTGATGTGTATTTTTGGAAGATACCTACAAGAGCTAACCTCATATGAATATTGCCTTTAAATGAGAGCTATTCCTATATTGCAAGAAAATAATTTTTTTCTTTAAATAAAAGGTTCAAGAGAATGCACAAACAAGCACTAGCATAGTGTAAAACTACATGCAATTTGATTTCAAATGTCTAAAAGGGTTAGAAGAGATAAACAAATCAAAATTTAACTTATGTTCTTTGATTACCATTTATTTTATGAATCATAGACTAAAATAAAATGAGAAAAATAGTTCTTTTTATTCTCTTTTGACTTTTCTATGAAATAAATATCAAATAAAAACAATAAGCAATGTTTAAACAAAAAATTTATTGAAAATAATAAGGTTACCTCAATCAGTGGCCACGATATCATGCTCTATAGTGGCCAACCATGATTTCATGAAACCTAAAAAAATAAGAGAATTGGAAGAGGATGATTAGTATTTGGGAGTCTACTATAGCCAAGGGTGAAGCCAAGATCTTAGGTTTGGCAGTTAAACCCTCTAGGTCCTTTTAGATGATAAAAATGAAATCATAGATAAATGACCTTGGTTTTATAGAGTGAAATCATACTCTATGAATAGAGAGTGCAATATTTCATAAGATACAAAGATTAGTAGAATATGGATATATCAAGACCATATGAAAATAAGGTTTTAGAGTGATTTCGTGTCCTCTCAACATGGACCGTGATATCGCTATAAAGAGTGAATATTTAAGGTAAAACCAAAGCTAAAATTTTGGTTGGATTTTTTAGATCTAGAGAATAATTTATTGTTAGAGGTAAAAATAAAGGGTAGTAAAAGGAGCTATCAACTTTGCTAGAAGACTCAATCGATCGATATCGTGCCTCATAGGGATGAACCATGATATCACTATATTCAAGTCTTTTTTAAGAATAAAGAGGTAAGACAAGGTTTTCTAACCTACAACTAAGATAAAATGGAAATAAAATGGGTAGGGATGGGATTAAGAAGGAGAAATAAGGGACAATATGGTGCAGGTCTTGCTCCTAATTTGAAGTAGAGTGAAATTATGGTCGATATATACAAACCATGATATCATATTGTGTGAAGGTCCAAGGCCTAATCAAACCAAAACAATGATCTTGAATGGCTTCAAAGGTAGGAGTCCTAATGAAAGTAGAGTAAAATCATGATTGATAGATACAAATCGCAATACCACCCTATGTGAAGGATCGAGGCCTAATCATTTCAAAAAAGTGATCTTGAATGGATTTAAAAGTAGGAAGAGGGTCAATCAAAGCCTGGTATGTAGTTGAACAATAACTAGGAAGATGGATTAGAGCAAGAAATAATATTAAAGCTTAAAGAAATAATAAAATGTAACTAAGATAATTCTAAATACAAATGAAATTGAAAAATAAAAAAGACAAGAAGGTAGGGCTACAACCAAAAGAGAGGTTGCTTCTCTTGATTTGGCCAAGCAAATTTCCTCGAAGAGCCTTTTCACACATACTTGTAGACTAAATATTTGAATCACCAAATTGCTAGAGTTTCTTTACAATGAGAGATCTTGATGAGAATGAAGGTCCAATGCCTCAATTTATAGAATTTTAGGGCATGGAGGGAGAGAAAGAAGGCATTTAAGACAAGGAGGTGAGGTAGGAAATTTGAAATTCATATTTTCAAAAGGGGAAGCACCTTGGTATTTGATAGCAGGGGTGAGGATGCTAAGAGGATGGTGCCATAAATGGCCAAAAATCCCTAAGAGGGTATAAAATCTAGGATTTTGAGTCCTTTCCTCAGGAAAGTGATATCACGATCCATTTTGGATGATTGTGATATCATTGACATGACCATTTGGGGTCATGTCGAGTGGTGCCAATTGGTTTTCAAAATTTGGGCAAGAACGGTCAAAAACATGATATTATGGTATGCCTTGAAGGGGTGCAATATCGCTAAGAGATAAAAAAACCTTAGGTACTAAGTATTCCATAGGGAAATTTTCATTTTAGAAATTTTAGGGGTTTACTTAGTCATATAAGGGGAAAATTAACCTACTTGGTTGGGTCAATTTTTGGTGTCTACAAGAGGCATGGGGGACCTAGGAGCTAATATCCTAATTTGGATGAGATATTTCTCAGCCTGAATGGTGGTTCCATAAGCCTCTAGTAGTATATTACCTCCTCTTGATGTTATCATTATAGCTATCTCTGAATAAAAACTTTTAGATAATAGATGAAAGACACACCTCGAGGGGGCCATATCTCATCAAGAATTATGTACTATGTCTTGTGGAACCTAACATTAAAATAATCCATAGCCTCCATGGGAGCCCTTTTGAAATACAACTGGTCCTAGGGTGATGAAATGAATTGCAATATTAATTAAGAATCATATTTAAGAATGGAATCACCTTTAATATTGAGGAATACCTGCAATAGATTGTATATTGAATATATAATGTTCGATGATGATCTTATGGCAATAGTTTTATTGCATTAAATACCTACTCTAAGGGTTGTGAGAGTGAAGGGTTGTGACCCTTATAATATAATTAATAAATAAATACAATTATTAGAATATGTTAGGAGGGTCCTAACATGCCACCCTTCTTAAAAAAGCTTTGTCCTCAAAGCTGGAAATATGGAAATTGTTGTTGGATATAGTGAAGAGTATCCCATGTAGTGTCTTCTAAAGGTAGACCTTTCGAGTGGATCAATACTTCTATGATATATCAATTATGAATTTGAAAAGAGCGGCGATCTAAGATAGCTTCAGGTTCAACCAAAAGTACTCCATCATCTATAAACTCAAGAAGGTTAGTTTGTATAGTGATGTGTGCTCCAACCACTGGTTTAAGGCAAGATACATGAAATACGGGGTGAATTTTGGAAGAGGGAGGAAGCTCAAGTTTGTAAGCAACGGCCCCAATACATTGGAGAACCTTATAAGGCCCATAAAATTTGGGTGCTAACTTTTGGGAGCCTTTTTGTTTGAGAGAGGATTGGCAGTATGGTTGGAGGTGAAGAAAAACCTTATCACCTTCTTGAAAATTTTGCTCACTCCGATGTTGGTTGGCTTGTTGCTTCATGTGATTTTGGGCGATGTGTAAGTTCTCCTTCAAAATGCAAAGAATGTTATCTCGAGTAGAAAGTTTCATCTCCACTGCTTGTACTTTTGTACTGCCTAGAATATAAGAGGTGAGGGATGGTGGTGATTGGCCATATAATGCTTCATAAGGAGTCATTTTTATGGATGTATGGTATGAAGTATTATGCCACCATTCTGATAATGGAAGTCATTTCACCCAATGGAGTGGTTGAGTAGAAACAAAACAACGAAGGTAAGTTTCTAAGCATTTATTAACAACTTTAGTCTAGCCATCGGTTTGAGGATGGTAAGCGGAGCTCATATGAAGTTGAGTACCTTGTAATTTGAATAATTCCTTCCAGAAGGTGCTAGTGAAAGTTGGGTCATGATCACTAACAATTATTGATGGCATACCATGTAATTTAAATATGTTATCTAGGAAAATGTGGGCTATAGTACTAGTGGTGTAAGGTGAGCCACCAGACAAAAAATGGGCATATTTAGATAAGTGATCTACTACTACAAAAATGGTTTTTTTTCCATCTAATTTGGGTAGTCCCACAATAAAATCCATAGAAATATCCACCCAAGATTTTTTTGGTATAGGAAGAGGTTGGAGTAATTCTAGAGTAGCAATTGTCTCCCCTTTATGTCTTTGGGAAGTCTCACATTATTTTACAAATGTTTTAATGTAGTTTTTCATACCTACCCAATAAAAATATCTAGTTGCTCTTTTATTGTTTTTAAGAACCCTGAGTGTCTGGCAGTGGGTGAGGTATGTAATTCATGGAGAATTTTTTCACGATAAGAGGAATTAGGGGATAGAACCATCTGTAATTTATACCTTAACATATTATTCGTCCAAGTGTATGGCGGTTTTCTATTAGGATTATTTTGGAGTTGTTGAATTATTGCATGGGTAGTATGATCATTAATCCATTCTTCAGACACCTCATCTAACCAATTAGGAATAAGGGAGGAAAGAGCATGGAATTGAGGCATATCTTCAAATTTTCTATAGAGTGCATCGGTCGCCATGTTGTCTTTTCCATTTTTGTATGTAATTTCGTAATCATAGCCAAGTAGTATAGCAACCCACTTTTGTTATTTCGAGGTATTAGTACATTGTTCCAAAAAGTATTTTAAGCTATGGTGATCAGTGCATATAATAAAATGTTGTCCAATAAGGTAAGGTCTCCAATGTTGAATAGCGTGAACAATTGCCAATATTTATTTTTCATAGGTAGAACGAGCTAGATTCTTTTTAGAAAACACCTTGCTTGTAAAATCTAGAGGCCTTTCATCTTGCATGAGTATGGCTCCTATTCCTACCCCCAAGGCATCACTTTCAATGATGAATGGTTTAGAAAATTTGGGCATAGCTAGGACAAGAGTGGTACACATTGTATTTTTGAATGTAATAAAATCTTCATCTGCTTGATATGACCACTTGAAAGCATTTTTCTTAAGTAATGTTGTTAGAGGAGCTGCGATTTTCCCATAATTTTTGACAAATTTTCGATAATATCCTGTTAGCCCAAGAAACCCTCGTAGATTTTTTAAGGTTTTTGGAATAGGCCAACTTTTCACATCCTTAATCTTGTGTGTATCTGCCTTAAATCCTTCCTTAGAGACAATGTGTCCTAAGTATTCGATTTCTTGTTTTCCAAAGGAACACTTTGATATTTTTGCATAAAGTTGATTTTCCTTCAAGATTCTCAATGCTTGGCTAATATGTTTCAAATGATCTTCCCATGTTTTGTTGTAAATCAAGATGTCATCAAAGAAAACTAAGATAAATTTATGAAGGAAAGGGTGGAATACCTTGTTCATTAGACTTTAAAAAGTGGAAGGAGCATTGGTAAGGCCAAATGGCATCACCAAGAATTCATAGTGCCCTTCATGAGTGCGAAAGGTGGTCTTTGGAATATCCTTTTTGTTAACTCTAATTTGGTGATAGCCCGACTGTAAGTCTAATTTGGAAAAGTAGGTAGCCCCATGTATTTCATATAATAGCTCATCTATGACCGAAATAGGAAATTTATCCTTTATGGTCATTTTTTTAAGTGCTCTAAAATTGACACATAAATGCCATGACCCATCCTTATTCCTTACTAATATAATTGGAGAGGAATAAGGGCTTATAGTATGTCTAATGACCCTTGCTTTAAGAAGCTCTTGTACTAATTTGTCTATCTCGGTATTTTGAAGATATGGATATGATAGGGCCTAATATTAGGGGGTTGATGCCCTGGAAGTAGTGGAATAGTGTGATTGTGACTTCATTGTGGAGGTAGTCCTTTTGGTTCATTGAATACCTCTTTATGATGTTCTAAAATATTTTGTAGCTCTGGTGCCTCTTGTTCTTCGTGAGTAGGTTGGATTGAGAACAATTGGGTGACCATTCCTTTGCTTCCTTTACGGATAATTTTCTCCATTCTATGAGAACTTATGATTTGTGAGGGTCCATATTTTAAGCCCTTGATAGTATAAGTTTGGTTCTTCTCTGTTAACTTCATCTACAATTCGTCAAATTCCCATTGGACTATACCCAATGTTTGTAGCCATTGTACTCCCAGTACAATTTCACAACCTTCTAGAGGTAATACATATATGTCTCCTTCATGTTATAATCCCCCATAGTTAGTTTTATATTTTTGCATTTACCTTTACATGCAATTTTTCCTCCGTTTCCAATCATCACTTCGAAATTATTACAAGGATATATATAACAATTAGATTTCTTAGCCACCTTTGGATCAATAAAATTATGCGTGCTACCAGAGTCGAGGAGCATAGTAAGGTTTTGTTTCTTAAAATACCCATTAACCCTCATCATTTGTGGAGCAGAAAATCCTGCAAGGGCGTTGAAGGAAAACTTAGGTGTATTTTCTTCATTGCTTTCAAGTGTGTCGGATAATACCTCCACTTCTATCTCAGTTTCTTCTTATATTGAATTTCCACAATTCATAGCATCCAGAATATACAACTTTCATGAGGCGCAATTATTATTTTAGTCAAATTTCTCATTGCAATGGTAGCAAATACCCTTAGCTTGTCGTTCCTTCATTTCCTTGAAACTAAGACGTTTAATTGGTAGAGTTGGGTTAAATTTAGGGGTTCTGTAGTTTTGGGGTTAGCATAAGTTTTTGATGATTTCCCCATGGGTGGTTTCCCCAATCGGCATTGTACCTTGATTTTTTCTTCAGCTAGTTTCACCAACCCTATGGTCTCCATCATGTTTGTGGGTTTATACATTTGTACCTCTATTCATATTTCTTCATTTAATCCATTGATGAAATAGTATTGAAAGAAGGAATCATCTAGCCTGGTTGTTCAATTTGACAATCTTTCAAACCCAGCTTGATAGTCCCTTACTAAAGTGGTTTGGCACAATTTGGTGAGAGCTCCTATGAAATTTTCAAAAGCGCTTGGTCCAAAACGTACTAATAAATTTTGTGTAAAGGTAAACCAAGTAGGGGTGCCGTTGGTTTTTTTGAACCATTGGTACCATTGGATGGCTTCATTCTCTAAGTGGAAGGATGCAATATGCACCTTTTGTCTTTCAGGAATTTGATTCAATGAGAAATATTGCTCTGTCCAATAAATCCAATTTGTAGGATCACCGCCTTCAAATTTTGGAAAATATAACTTCTTATTCCTAGGTAGGATGGATTTTTGTGGCCCTCCCAAGGGTGACCAGGGTGGTGATCCTCCATGAGTTTGATTTGTCTGTGCTAGTGCCATATTTTGACTGACAGATTCTAGATTTAAGTTTAATTCGAGTACTATTTCTTGGATTTCCTGTGTCAGCAACGTTCTCGCAAATTTCTTGGAGAAGTTTATCAATTTCTTGTGACCTTCTTCCATCTACCATTTAGAACGTAATTGAGATTTTTTGAGATTTCAAGGTTTTTTTTTGGCACTTCTTTTATTTGCGAGGGAAAAAAAGTTGCAAGAATTTGCAAAAACAAAAATTTGATTTTACCAAAATTTGTTGTTAATATTACAAAAAAAAAATTTCAACTTTGGTGGCACTCTGCGGTTAGTGCAGGTCGAGGCGGTATGAGGGATACTATCAAAGTAAAGATTCATAACCAACACAAGGAACGAGGACCACGACAAGACTAAGGAAGAGTAGACAACCTAGGTGACATAGAATGGAGGGTGCGACGGTAGCATGTGGTACGAGGTGAAGGGAGATCACAACATAAGGTGGAAAAGTGGGTGGGTACTAAGGACAAGATAGTACATGAGATGAGGGGACATGAAGAGAAGACCAAGATGGGTATTGAAGATAGAATAAGGTATGCGGTACAAGGCAGTATGGAAAGGCACAGAGGGAGGATCGACACAGTTTGGCATAAGGTACGAGTAATCTTATGTGGCTTCGATGTGAGTAGGTCACTTGGCCTATGTGACCTACGTCACGATTACAACTAGGCCTTTGTTGGCATTTAAACCCTATCTCTTCTCTTACCCATCGCATGTGGGATAAAAACTTTTATCCTATAAAACTTGTGATGATTGTCGCTACCGGAATTTTTCCTGTCGACGATAGTAACCTTAGAAACTTTTAATTTTTTGTTACAAAAGTTTCTAACATCATCGGTAAATGATGCAGCACAACGTATCAGCTCCAATTCACACTGTTATTCGTCTGATTCATGTTGTTCTTAATCCGATTTGCATCTAATTTGTGATGTTATTTATTAAATCCTGGTAGGACAAAGAATTCCATGAATGGGACTAATTTACAAAGGATTTTATGAATACCAGTTGGAGTTCTCAGGGTCATCAAAAAATGCAGTTTCACGCTGCTTAACTTGCGAATTGATCTATTATTCTAGAGTCGTCACCACCGCCCTATTTCTCTCATGTGCTTAGGGTTTTTTTGGAATTTTATAGTGGATGAGACATCTTCAAGGTATGACAATGTGCTTGAAATAGTATGGCTCTGATACCAGATGTAAGACAACTGGTCCTATGGTGATGAAATGAATTGCAATATTAATTAAGGATCACCTTTAAGAATGGAATCACCTTTAATATTGAGGAAAACCTGCAATAGATTGTATATTGAATATATAATGTTCGATGATGATCTTATTGCAATAGTTTTATTGCATTAAATACCTACTCTAAGGGTTGTGAGAGTGAAGGGTTGTGACCCTTATAATATAATTAATAAATAAATACAATTATTAGAATATGTTAGGAGGGTCCTAACACCTTTTGATGGTTGATAATTGATCCAAGAGGGAGATTCTATCTCCAAATAGATTGGAAAGCTAGTCCCAATTGATAATGGAATGTGGGATAAATGAAATATACCATTATCTTACCTTCCCTTGAAAGAAGCAACCAATAATCTTAGTACCGCATTTTGCTAATCAATAGTGCACATAGATTGACCATGTGTTGGATATGGTTTATTGGGATTATTTATCTTCATCGATGAAGGATGTTAAATACTAAAATTGAGACCAAAACCTCATCCTAGGTGTTGGTGGCATTGGTGGTTGCAATAGACCTCTATCATTCCATGTTCGTAGACTTCTCTAGTGTGAGTTGTGTGGTGTGGTCATGTTTTATTATCAACCTCTCCTTCTATGACCATGATTTAGTTATGTAATAAACAACTATGAATTCATCCTTTGTATTCAAACTATGATAGGCCTTGAGCTCATAAATTACTAGGTTCACCTCCAAACAATGGAGTTATCACTTAATGAATACTTTGACTAATGGAATCACCAGGTGGACTTTGAATATGCTTCAACAAGCAATAAAATAAAACCTTCACTAATACTAGCCTACACCCCTTCCCCTATGAATAAAGGCCCTTGTTGGTGCTCATCCCATAGGAGCATCTCTGGGCAGATCAAAATGGAAGTAGACTTGTTGGATTTCGGTACAAAGGTGACCCCAATTTCAGCAAATAATATTAAGGTAAAATGTGTCTCCTCTCACACTCGAGTTGTTGTGGCTGGTAAGGTGTTGAAGAAGAAGAAACCCTTGGTATGCATGGTAGAGCTTTTGAGCTTTGCATCTTCCACCCTTCTCCAAGCAGTTAAGATCATTGAATAAATGAACAAAGAAGTTGACCCTGAAACAACTACGGAAGCATAAGAGCAAGACAACCTCGAATATTGATTACCCAGTGGGCTTTCTATTTTTTTCAAGATTTAAGTAAGTCTGTGGGCTCTCTAATTTTTTACGTAAGGTCATTTTGTTATGTAAATCCTATTATATTTTTTTCTTGGTCGCTTAGTGGTTGTAGTGTCCTTCATTGTTTACGTCTAGTTCGGTGTCAACTGATGGATCATCTACCTAGGTCTATTCTCTAAAGTCCTCCATGGCCCTCTATTGCATGGTTGATTTTATTTTGTGCTCGATTTGGTGAATTGCTTTCCCCTTCTATTTTCGGTGGTCTAACCACCTTCTTGGACTCTTTTATGTAAAAGGTTTAGGATCCTTTCAAAACTCTCTTATCAATAAAAACAAAATACCTTTACTTGAGTCTTATTGTGATATTATAATTTTGGGATAAATATTGTGTGATTTATCCCATTGGGCATGCCAAATTAACCATTGGAAACTATATTTGATTCATACTTCAAGTGCAATGGCCACTTTCTTATGGTTGTCAAGTGCATATGATGCCTACACCTCATGTGGAACATACAATTTGGGAAGTTTTGGGATCATGAAGTGTAACTCCAAGGACAACCTCCAAGATTTTTCCAAGGTTGGATCCTTTTTCAAATGTGTTCTTGATGCTCTCTTTTCCTAATTTACCCTATTCTACTAGGTTTCGTTAGGAAAAAGGGATGGGAGGAAAGCAATAAAACTAACTAGTGTAGACTATAGAGGCAATGTGCCAAGAATTATAAAGTTTCTTTATGTTTTAATGGGATGAATGAACACGATCATCAATCATGCCAATGAAAATGAACATAATTCCATAATGATGTATCTATTTCTTATGAAACATGTGAAATATATGGGATAGATATTAGTCACAACTTCTCATACAAGTTTATACATACACAAATATCGAGATAAAAATAAGGTAGTCACAATTATTTTATATATATGATAAAAACATCCAAATACATATATCAAAATGAAAGGGCTCAAAGGGACTATATGTGAATTGACTCAGGGCTTAGTCTAAATCAATACACTAGAGATAATGAGAGAAAAACTCTATTTTGAGCCAAATACTAGGCACACAAACATCATTATTCCCCCTTTGATTGATATAAAATTGGCCTATTTATACAATCAATTTCCAAATTCAAAATTCCCTCCTAAATTTCCCTTAACAAGAAAACCTGCATCCTCCTTGGTTGTTGAGCCTAAGGTATTGTGATGGTAGATCTAGAGCTGGTTTAGGATTTAATCACCATAAATGCTTCCTTTATATGGAATGACCATCTTTGAATGTGGTATTAATGGGCCTTCTTCTTGGGAAATTAGCTTAGGAAATGCTTACAAAAAAAAACCCTTGTATGCTAGAGGGGCTTCTTCAACAATCCTAAGGTTTGTTTAGTTTGTGTAGACCCCCTACCTATGTTTACCTTATCTCTAGGCTATTGTTCCAGCTAGATCATTCATTAGATTTTGTTGATGCTTCCTTGGTGTATCTTGGTTAGGATTCCATTAACTGGAACCCTATATGCAATGTAGTTCTTAGGTCATATTCCTTTTCCTCGTTCAACTACTTCCTTATGTCTCTTGGACTCATCATTGAATTTTTATGTTGTCTCTAACTTACAACCCATTTTGGGTGTGTGGTTGCCTTGGTGGTGCTTGTCTATGTTGATTCCTTCACAAAAATCTAGTTTGGGAAAAAACCTACCTCTAAATTTTGGATGTAGTGAAAATTCACTATAATAAAATTAAAATATTTTAGGGTGAAAAACATATATATCTTTTTTAATGGATTTTTATATTGATATTTTATGGTAACAATGGATATTTTTCTAGACAAGGATAATTAAGTAGACAAATACAAATAGATGTAACAATTAACAAAGGGTACTTTGCACTAAAAGAGAGAATGATAACTTGATTCATTGGTTGGAAATAAAATGTACAATGATGTATGTAAGTGTTCAAAATTCACTACATTGAACATATCCTACTAAGGATACAATTTTGGTGAGCCATCAATCAATGCAAATTTGAAAAGTAAAAATAATAAGAGGATCTGGGAGCCCCACAACATGTCAAGTAGTGAGCACCATGAAAACTGCCAAGGATGTTGCTGGGAGAAAGCCTCTACCACAGAAGAAAAGCAAACGTAAACCTCCCTATGCCATGAAGCCATGCCAACCGACTAGACTAAACAAACAAATATTTCATAGCCTTTCCAGTGATAGTTAAGCCAATCATACCATTGGTAGGAATCTAGAAGACTTTTTGGAGATAACTCAATTGGCTCTATCATTGGGAGGGATTTGACCTAAACAAAAAACTATGGACTCTTCTTCTCCTTGAATGGATGATCCCACAAAATAGACTATCTTCTATGTCTAATTGGTTTTGTGGTGACTATCTGCATAGCCACTAACCCCCCAATATGCTCATGAGACAAAACTAGAAGAAGAATCTAGAAAATAAATCCAACAACTGCAAGAGAAGGAAGGGGGTCCAAGGTTTCTAGTCAAGGATCTAGTAGGATAAGCCCCTTCACACCAATATTTCCATCAAGAGGATCTTAACACTTATGATCTATGAAAGTAGAATCATATTAGAGCACTTCAAGTTGTAGAGACTTTGTAGACTATCTAGTCCTACTAGTCCTTGATAAGGGATGCTTTAGGACAATAATGGATAGAAGGGAAAATAAAAAAATTGGCCAAGAATGAAAAAAGTAATGACTCAATCACACCATCAAATGAAAATATTTGGTAGTCCTAGATTGTGGCAATAATCAAAACATCAGACAAAGGGAAGGGACTACAACATAAAGAGGTAAATCAGGCTATCAAACATACAAATCACTAAAAACTAAGATTTTGGCCAAATTATAGAAGAACATCGTATGCAAAAGGATGGTAACCCAATTCCAAGCATGCTGCCTTCAACATCTGAGCATGGTATCCTAGGGGGATGATCAAAACATTTAAAGCAACAACATGGAGGTAGTCCAAAAGTGACCCTAATCCTGAGGCTATTAATGGTAGAAGATATTTGATTATAATTATTGAAAATTTCTAGTGTAGGAAAATGAAGGAGGCATCATAGAAGTCCATATCCAAGAAAAAAAAGCCCCTACAACATTAAATGGCCCCAAAACTAGAGATAATAAGATTGTTCAAAATTGATGTAATGGATCTTGGGTATAATATTAAAGTTGGCAATTTGAATTTCCTACATAGTTTTAGGAGGGAAAATTTTCTCTACTATGTCTATAAATACTACTCTCTTCTTCATTGTACGAGGGGAAGAATTGTATTTTTTCATGCCTAGTATCTGGCCTTAAGTGTAATTTTTTCTCCACTTCTTTTGTATACTAGTTTGGACTCGAACCTTGGGTCAATTTATGTATAGGTCTTGAGAATTTTTATTTTCGGCATACATGTATTGAAGATTTCACATATATATAAAAAGTTGTGACTACTTTCCTTCTGTCCTGGTCTTTGTGCATATGCTAATTTATATAAGGATTTGTGGCTAGTATCTGCCCTAATTCTTATATAAGTTTTATGGATAAAATTATGTTGGTTTGAAACCATGTTCGGTTTAGCTATCATGAATGATGCATGTGTTCATTTATCCCACTATAAATAAAGTATTTTATGATCTTGGTGCATCACCACCCTTAGTTTAAAATTATTTATTTTATGTTCCATCTCCTTCTCTTTTTCTTAGTAAGCCTGGTAGCCTAGGAGTAGATAGAAAATATGAGAGTCAACGATTATACCAATAAGGAGTTGACCTTAGAAAAAATCTTGAAGGTTATCCTATGAGCCACGGTTCATGCTCTTAGGACTTCTAGAACTATGCATTCTCCACATGACATAGTCATCAAGTGTATCCAATTAATACAATGGATGGTCGTAATATCTTGAATAAACAATATTTTTTGTGGTACACTCAATGGGATGAATCCCAACATACATCTCATAGACTAGATATTGAGCTAATACCCTATTGAAGGTTTCATCCCATTTGCTTATTAAATAACATTCAAAAACTTCACCAGGATACTCCCTTGGTAGAAACTAATATTTTGGTGACTATGCTCAAATGAAAGAATCCAAAGTTATATGAGTAAAAGGCCTACCGCCAAATATTCTACCATTGTAAATCTCTAGTCATTAGTACAACCCCTTAGTTTAGTATTAAAAATAAAAAACGTAAAAAAAAATATATAGTCACACATCAAAACCAACCCATGAGGATATTTTTGGATTGGATGACAAAGCTTCTCTGATAACTCCTACTCCACCTACTATTTGGGATCTAATTTTGACTTTAGCATTGAATCCATTGCCCTTCCACACCAATGAAGATGTAACTACACCAACGGAGTAATTGTATCACATGGTAAGCCTATGCATGGTCCACAACATTGAAGAATAAAATGTGGCATTGAGGCTATTGGTAGTATTCTTCACAGAGAGAGCAAGAGAATAGTATATAAATCTCACCCCACAATCAATCGAGAGCTAGGATCAACTAGTGAATAGATTCAGACATAAGGTTAATGAGTGTATCTACTAGAACAATTGATGATCAATAAAATGGCATCTATGAAGATAATAGATTATTTTAAAAACCAGTTCCATAAGACTTGGTATAAAATCCTGAATAAGATCTAACCTTGTCCACGTATGGTATTTATATACTACTTGAAATCTTTCAATTTTAAGATTGCCATGATGATTAAGTCTAGGGGAGGAAACTCCTTATCGATGATCTATGGGATAGCCATCCAAGAAAAATGGTCTTATTTTGATAGGAAGGCTAGCTCCCAAACCCCCCATGCCCTTGTTTACAAACAATCAACCTCCTCTTGTAGTACAACCCAAAATTTTTCAACTCACTTCGATTGTAAACCTAGTTATGGTCCAAACTTCCTTTGTCACTCCTATTCCTCTAAGTTCTAACTTCTAATCCATGGTAAAGATGAATGAAATAAAAAGGATTCTCTAGAAACTCCCAGATGAGGTGATAGCTCTAAGAAGGCAATAAAATACCCAAAAGTTTCAATATCAGAACAATCTAAGATCTTATTAGAATATTTTTCAATATTTACTCTCTCTAATTAATTTGATCCTAAACAATCTTATATTGTTGTATTTGATTAATTTAGGCTAGTTGTTAATTGTTGCAGCCATGCCTATTTTGGCCTTGGGTGGTTCCACAACCTCTGAACTAATCTTGGCTTGAATGTATTATTTATGTTTCATCACATTAATGAAATCTAGTTTCGCTTCTCACATGGTATCAGAGCATTATCTCTGCCACTCTCATTTTTTGAGATGATCTTGTAGTTGCAGAGCAGAGGTCTTGGTAGCGAAGCTTTGGAGGAGGATATTTTATTTCTTTGGCTTTGAAGAAAAGTTTTTTTTCTAAAATTGTGCCTAGGTTATCTCAAATTTTTTTTGGATCAACCAGATCGAAGTGAAGGTGGGATCCTAAATCGATCGAGGGTCGAAGCAAAGGTGCGATCGAAGGTCGAAAGCCTAAGCAACGATGGATCTACAACAGCGAAAGCAAGGCACATGGAAGCCAAGACCGAGGCAACCAGCACAGCCCGAGAGGAAAGCCCGTGCCCTTTCGGGAGAGTCTCTCCCTGAGGAGATACTCCTTAGTGGAGTACAAGGATTTTTAAATCCTTCAATGCCTCAAATTCCCATGCATATGTGATAAAATACCTTGTTTTTTTAAACATCGCTTCTTGTCACCTGTAGCGCATCCTGTCAACTGGTGTCAAGACTGAAAAGCACTTTGAATTTTTCCTTAACTCTGAGTTCGATCAATCAGAATTCTGCATTTTTTTATGGAAAGAGGTCAATCCAAGCAGATTGGTTGGATTGGAACTTTGTTTTAGTCCTTCAAATTCCTTCCAAATTCATTTTATCTTCCTGAAAGACGTCACTTGCAGATGTTCTAGCAGCGTTTGGTGCTCCCTTGTTGTGTTTCTTGGGCGAATAGATGGTTGACATTGCGTCCTGAGAACATTTAGATCTGAAATGATCCCTTCTGCAAGGTTTTTGAGTGAAAAAAACATAGTTTACACACCTCTGTGAACTCGCTACCCCACTGCCACCTGAGCACCACCCGAGCGTCGCCCGAGAGCCGCTTCCTGAGCGTCGCCTAAGCCGCAGTTGAGGTGGGAGCATCGCCGAGGAAATTCTAGACTCGAGGCTATGATCTAAGAGGGTGGGCACCCAGATCCCTCTCGGATCAGCCCATCGGCTCACCTGGTCGTGAGTCGAGTGGTAAGGGCTTCAGCAGCCCTGAGGTCGCGGGGTCAAAACCCGTCGACACCCCCCCAAAAAAACAAAGGTAAATTTTTTTTTTCTTTTAAAGCATTTTTTAAATTATTTTTTATTAAAGTTAATAAATTAAATCTTTAAATTATTTTTTTATATATAATTTTTAAAAGTTATTTTTTAAATAATATTTTTTTACTATATGAGATAATTTAATTTTTTTTTATTAACTTTAGTTATAATTTTTTTTTTTTAAATATGCTTTAAACGAAGAATTTTTTTTTAATGGGGGAAGTATTTTTTCAAAAATCAAGGGGGGATAGAGAGTAATTTTTTGAGAAAAAACAAATTTTGGCATTATTATAAAGGTGCATTTTCGGCAGCGCCCGACACGTAATGGTTTATTTTTGTGGGCACTTTTATGTTGTATGTTGCATTTTTTCTTGCTTTGCACTACATCATTAAAAGTTAAAATCAAATTCACTCCCTAAGTCCCCGGAATAATTAAAACCCATCCGTGCAATTTATTGCACTACAATGTTTGGTATTTGTGATACCTCTGGCCAGCACTTACAAGTAAAGCTGTCGTGATTGCACTACTGTATGCATCGCCTAATATAGCTGCCAAAATGATGTCTGAGCTTGTTCTCTATTAATCATCAAGGAGAGATAAGTTTACCATTTTGCTATTTTTTACTCCATCCACTACCCCAATCACTCTCGTGTTTAGGCTTTAATTCAGATGAAAGTTTGGATATCCAAAGTGTTTAGGGGAAGTTATGCCCCACGCATGAGGATTGAAGGCTTTCTAAGGTCGGTGCCATCAACTAGGTGATTCCCTTTCAGTACCGCCTAAGTACCATGTATCATATAATCATTAAAATTACCTATAGTCTCCCTCAAGTAAGGGCGGGTAATTTTTTTGGTTTTTCAAAATACCTATAGTCGCCTTCACGTAAGGGCGGGTATTTTGTATGGTATAACGGCCTGGAATTAAGGTATATCAAAGGGGGGACCATTTGGTGTTATAAGGAACCTTCACAATGTCTGCAAAACTAATGACTAATGCTCATCAGTTATTGAAAGGTCCAAACTATACACCATGGAAAAACAAAATGAAGGTAATCCTAGAGATGGATAATCTTTGGGATGTTGTGTCTGGAACAACAGTAAGACCTTCATCTATAGCTAGAGCCACAACTCTCACTGCTGATCAGAAAGACTTTGATAAGATAGATAGCAAGGCAAAAGTGCTCATTTTGCTTGTTGTCTCTGATGAAGTTCAACCCCATATTATTGATTGTCAAAATAGTAAAGAGGCATAGAATACCCTTAAAACTATATATGAAGGAAAGAATTATTCCACCATTTTATTTCTTCAATCTCAATTACACAATCTAAGCATGAAATAGGGAGAGACAGTTGAACTCTTTCTTTGCAGAGTGTTTGAGTTATTGCTACTCATGTAACGAGTTTGGTCACAAGGCAATGAATTGCAGTGTTCATGACAAAAGAGAATATGGCTTCATTAGGAGAAATCCTAAGATATTTGCATCTCCAAGGAATAATAACATTGAGTATTATAATTGCAATAATAATGGTCACACAACAAAGTGGTGTAAAGCAGACATTCCATAATCATGTATGAAGGAACAGGAACAGGCACATGGATATGAACAGGATCAAGAATAGGAACAAGAAAAGGAATAGGAATGTGGACATGGACAAGAACATAGACAAGGAAAGAAACAATCAAAGGAATCAGAAGAATCAGATGATAATAAAATAGGATAAAGGTAAATAAAAGTGCTTGATGGGAGTAGAAATACTCCCACCCCAGAATCAACCACCTCAAAAGGAGATGGGGGAGGGGCTAAGCTAAGAGGCTCACTCTTAGCCCTGATCCCCAAAGGTAACCCTTTGCCATTGATGTCAAATGGGGAGAGATTTGAGTAAGAGGGAGAGATTTGGTATTTGACTAAAGAGGAGAGAGCATTGAGCCAAGGAGAGCAATGTCCTAGGGGGAGCAGAATAAAGGAAAGGTTAAGTTTCTGGTAAAAAGAGTTTGGGTTGCCATCAATGACAAAGAGGGAGATTGTTGGATATTTTGAGTCAAAGTTGTCATTGATGTCAAGGAATGAAGTCATCATTGATGTCAAGGAATATGTCAAGAAGAAATGCAGAGGTTAATGGAAAAGGAGCTTCATAATATTTTTAATATTATGTGGAAGCATATGAAGGCGGGTTTTTATTAAAACCATGGATGAGCAAAATAAAAGGTTTTTCGTAAAAACCCAAGGAAGCCTTTTGATGGACAAGAAAAATAAAAGGTTTTTTATAAAAACCCAAGGGAGCATGTTGAAAAGTTAAACGAGGTTTTAATATTTATTTTATAAATAAATATTATCTATGCAAAGAGGTAAAATCAAAGAGGGCTTTAATAAGCCAAAAAGGATTTAAAAATTAATTTATAAAATTTAAATTCTAAAGAATTTAAATATTTTATAAACTAATTATTCAAATTTCGAAGGCGTTGGCGTTCAAAATTATTGGAGATAATATGTATAAAAACTATATGCCTAAATGGCATAGAACTTACCCTTTGTTTGAAAGAAATCAAATTGGCATGTGTTGTGTGAATACTCGTGCAGAGAAGAAGACAAATCTTTGTCTTAAGGCGCCAGCAAAAGTATTAAAGAACATTGAGGGCCAAACCCTCATATCCACCAAGGCATGTGGCCTAGTGGAAAGCAATCCCGAGTTAAGTCATGCGGGTGTAGAGTGGTTCGCGTCTGATTCTCGGTGAGAGCATTTTGGCATGTTGTGCTTTGGCGTTGGAAGAAGCGATGCGTTGACCTTTTTTGGTTTCGACGCATTGGGGAAGAACATTGAGCATGTTGTGCTCTTTGTTCCCCAAACGAGCGCGTAGCTTGTGCGAAAGTTGGAGCTGCGGCTAGGGCATGGGAAGAAGATGCGTCGAGGGTTTGATTCTCACCTAGGTGGAGGTAATAAATTTTGCATTGTTTTTAATTTCCTAAGGTGTAAACATAAGATTTAGGGAGTTATAAGGGATTTTGAAAGGTGCTTATTTTAAATGTTAGTTTTTGATTAAATGAAGGAATAAGGTGTTGAACTTTATTTTTAAGTAAAGTGATTGTGATGTTTTTGATTTATCAAAAAGTGAATTGAAGAGTGATTAAATTTAAAAGGACTTCTTGCCATTGGGTTAGTTTGAAAAGGATATTGTATTGACAATATTTTTTATATTGAATATTGTTTTAATTAGGAGATCACAAGGTGTATTTGGTCAATCATTTTTGTATATGTTAATGGATGTTTTCTTTAAGATGGAGTGATAAGGTGTATATGTGTTTTGATATTTTGCATTGTATCTTTGAGAGAGTTTAGTATCTTCTAACTCCTTTGAGCTTGGCAAAGAAGTATTGTTGGTTTTGAAAGATATTTGAGGTTCCTTCATCATCAAGAAAAAGACATGCACATTCTTTGATAGTTGAGTTGATTGGTTGGTTTTTTGGAAAATAAGTTTGGTGTGAAAAGGACTTGATTAGGGTTTCCTTATTGAGTGTGTTGAGTTAATGCTTCAAGATTTTTTGGAATAAAGAGTTGTTATTAAAACATTGTTTTTATAAGCATTGTTGTTGAATCCATTGATTGTGTGAAGAACTTGAACTAGGGTTTGAAAAGAACATGAGTATTATTGTTATGTGAGCTTTGCTTTATAATCATTGTTGTTGAAGTGAGTTGTTGAGTGAAGAACTTGAACTAGGGTTTGAAAAGAACATGAGTATCATTGTTATGTGAGATTTGTTGTTGAGCATTGTTGGAAATATTTTGAGTGAGTGATCATATACTTGGACTAGGGTTTGTGAGCAAGGATTATTTCATTGAGTGATTGATTGAGTAGAGTTGGTTGAGCCTAGTCAAGTGGATGTGTGAAGTGATTGTTCAAGTTCCATAAAATAAACTATTCTATATTCTGAATTGAATTGAGAAAGTGATTGAGTTGAAGCATATTGTGTCTCTAACAATTCTCTGTATGTTTCTAAAAGGAGGGATTGAAAGTTATTGAGCATTGTGATGAGTATAGAGCATATTGAGTCTCTAATAACTCTCTTTATGTTTCTATAAGATTGGACAAGTTATAGTGTGGACTTGTTGATCATATTTGAGGTAAGTCTTTGAGAAGACTTGTGGACAAATTTGAGTAAGCTTTTGTGGAAGCTTACAATACATATTGAGAGCAAATTTGGATAAGTTCTTGTGAGGACTTATTGAGCAAATTTGGATAAGTTCTTGAGAGGACTTATTGAGCATAGTGTATAAAGTTCTAGAGAGGACTTGTGGACTTATTGGTGTGAGCTTTTGTGGAAGCTTACAAGGTATATTTGAGACAAGTCTTTGAGAAGGCTTGAGAGCAGAGTTAATTGATTGATTTTTTCAAACCTTGAGTTAAGGTTTGGGGCAGATTGATCAAAGTTGATTTGAGTTGAGTCAAGCTTTGAGTTAAATCTTGAGGACAGATATTGAGGACAGATTTGTGCTAGATCGAAGGACTATGTTTAGTACATATTAGAGAACAAATTTTGGTGTAGATCAGAGGACAGGTTTGTGCTAGACTAGAGATGATTGAGGATAAATTTGTGCTAGACTGATAGACTATGTTTAGTATAGATTTCAAACAGAGCTTTGGAGGTGATAGAGTTGAGGATAGAGATCTCTAGCTAGAGCAGGGAAGACATGTGTCTTCTGTGGATAGAGTTCCATTTGTTAATGGCAATGGAGGTAGAGGTCTTCTAGAGGATCACCAGCCAGAGCAAATATTATGAGATTTGTGTCTCTTGTGGATAGAGATCCATGAACTTGATTGAGGGAATTGGTGTATCCTTTGGACAAAGGTCCATAAACATTGTAATAGGTAAAGGATTTCCAAGAGATTTATTGAGAAAATTTTAGTGAAATATTTTCTCCGTGGAGTAGCCCACATTGGGTGAACCACATAAATTATGGTGTCTCTATTATGTGTGGTGATTTATGCATTACTTTGATTACTGCTATTGATATTGCTATATTTACATTGCATAATATTGATTGGGAAAGAAAAGTAAAAAGTTGTCTTATATTGTTCATCCCCTCCTCTCAGTATAAGCTTGTGTTCTTCAAATAAGGCCTAGGAAAATAATCAATAAATAGTGTTTGTCCCTACCCCATTGTATTCGATATCTCCTAACTATGTTAGAGATATTGTCCCAATGTAAAAAAAAACTATCTAGAGGAGTTTACATCATGGTATTGCCCTCCAAATACCTATTTCAAGGGAATTTTTTCAATAATATACAACAATACCAAATGAGGTGATGCCCTTCTAATCGTCTATTCCTTATTTTGGGGAAGAGACATCAACACAAATCTAGCCTTCACTTGTACTAACCCTCTACAACTTGACTCCTCCATAGCAAGTTTTAGCCATGTGGGATGAGGAGGTGGTGGATGCTACATCCATTAGAGTAGATACTCTAATAACCAGCAAGTTACAAGTCTAACTGGACTATACAATGTTGACCAAGAGGTAAGCATCCAAAGAGCAACAAGAGAAGACTTAAGAAGACCCAAGTATCTAAAGTAGACCACCCAAACCCAAAGGGGATGTCCCTATTGAAACCGCTCTAAACCAGAACACACTGAAACCAAAGTAGTACATGCTTTGGTTAGAGCTAGTAAAAATTCCTCAACCAACTAAGACCATCCCATATCATAACCATTATTAAATTCCTCTCAAAATACCTATTCATTGGGAACATTTATCTTGATTATCATTTGGAAAAATCCCCAATGATTGAACTAGTGTTGGGCCTGTCGTCTATCTCCAAATAGAAAGAGAACTTGAAGTAAACCTTAGTGTAGCGACCTCGGGACGCATGCACCACTTTACTCTACTTGTAATATTATACCCAAAATGAAATGAAATACCATGAAAACCATATAACGTGGAAGTAACAAAGATAGATATTTTTATTTGTATTGAAACCCGATTACATGTTGGTCCCTCTTAAGGATACCCATTTAGATACAATGAATTACAAATGAGTAAGATGTCCCCCCTTTTACAAAGGGGTGGTGCACTTTTAAAGGCTTCCCGATTTTGCACACGAAAATGTATGAGGTATTACAGATGCCTCCTTCTCCAGGTATGTTTCCTAGAGGGATCCTTTAGCTCTTGTATGATGTATATTTGTCCAGTGAACTTGTGGACCTATAAGCAATGAAAAAACAACACACGCTTAGATGTCCAAGAATGCCTCCCTGGATGAGGTTGTTAGTAACCCTAATGATAAATAGAAATATTCTCAATGAATGAAACTAGTGCTTATGAATACAAGTAAATGATGCAAGTCTATGCTAATGATATGACATATAAAGAAAGTAGAATAAGAGAAACTTAACACCTAAACCCTAGACTAGGTTTGCAGGCCACTGTCCCGCTAAGATGAAATCCCTCTCTATTGACCCAAAGACTATGGGCTTAAGTTTATACTAATGTTAAATGATTACCGTGTGTGTATGGATGATCACCTCTCAATTGGCTAGCACTTTGTCGCTCCTCAAAGGCTATGATCTCCAGTCCGGCAAGGATTTGTTGCGTATGCTCTCCAAGAAAAATCTCTCTCAAAGAAGTCTACTAAAATATCATCCCTGGTCTCAGAATTGATATCTCCCTTTGGTGCTCTTAGGCTTGCACATTTTAAAGTGTTTGAAATACTAGGTCTATGTTCAGAACCCTAGGATTGAATCCCTCATGCGCACTAGATGTTAGCATGAGAAATTGCCTTTTTCTATGCTTTGGAGGTCAGTTAACTAAAGTCTAACTTTGGACTTGAGTCTCCCATGTGAACTGGTCGTTAGCATGAGGAGTTTTATCTTTGTCTATGTTTGAAGGCCAGTTAACTGAAGTCTAACTTTGGACTTGAGTCTCCCATGTGAACTGGTCGTTAGCATGAGAATTTTTGTCTTTGTCTATGTTTGAAGGCTAGTTAACTGAAGTCTAACTTTGGACTTGAGTCTCCCATGTGAACTGGTCGTTAGCATGAGGAGTTTTGTCTTTGTCTATGTTTGAAGGCCAGTTAAATTTGTGAGGGGGAATGCAAAGTTGTCCCCGCTCACTTTATTGCATGCAAACTGCCACTTTTGCTCCTAATTAGACTTGTTTGTCAGTAAAAATTTTTTTATGACTTAGCCATTGTCATCTATAGTGACTAATATTTGGTCATTGTCATCTCCAGCAGCTAAGGTCTGGCCGCTCTCAGCTTGAGCGGCTAGGATCTAGCCGCTCTGGTTTACAGCGGCTAAGCTTGGATGGGTTAAAACTACCATTTTTGAATGGTTAGGACCATTGATTGATCTTGTAAAGGTCCAAAATTGGACATATGGTCTTCAAATGTGCTCATATGAGTGCTTTCCTGAACATGACATGTTTAAGGTGTCTACACTTGGTAGATCAAAGGAAGCTAGAACAAGAGGAGGAATTGGCAATCTGATAAGCTTTTGGTCCAATAGAAAGCCAAATCAGGTCCATGACCCTCTATTTAACCCTAATATGCGGTAACAAGTTTGTGCATAACTATATGATCAACTCCAAGGTAGGTAATTTGGTTATACCAAAGGTAGTGGTGGATGCATAAGGATTGTATTTTCAACCAATCAATAGAAGGGTGGTGAAATTATATAGGAGCTTAGTCTAGATATATAAGATAATTAAAGATCTTTCATTCACATTATATGCTTGTTCTATCCTCACGGTCCCATAGAATGTAGTGGTGATTGATCTCCCAACTTCATTTGGTATTTGGTCTATTAAGAGACTTCACCGCTAAACTCAAAGGCTACATTTACATGGACTGGAAACTCGTAGTCCTAGTGACTAGAAATAAGATTAATATCAATATTCCTCCCAAACCGCTTTACAAACATCATATTGAGCAACTTTCCACAGTTGAATCAGAGACCAAATAGATTCCCCTGGCTGAGGAGTGGTCCAAATTATAGTTACCTATGATCGAGGCGCATTCTTTCATTCTAAATGACTGAAAGGAGCAATGGGCGATCGAGGTTTGGGATTTCATTCCTAAAAAAAATTGAGCAAGTAGCAACTGGAGAGCAATCCCTTGAAATTACCACTAGCCATCTAAGAATTGTCCAATTAATGAAAATATAGTTTTCATGATTCACATAAAGGAAAGTAGAGAATAATAACATCTTTGTTGCTTAGACATGTGGGAGGGTACTTTTGCATCATCTTACCCTAGGAGAGATCAATATAAGGATGAAAAATGGAGAGAGTATGAATTTAATGGCTCCCTAAGTAGAATAATTCTATAAAAGGACTGTCTCACCCTCTATTTTCCATGAGTCCTCAAGCAAAGTTGACATCCAAAGATAAGAAAGATGAGTGAAATCCTCCTTCTCTCTTCCCCTCAATTTTAGAAATATTTAGTATTTGATTTCATTGAATCTACACCCAATATATAAGGCCTTATGTCCAGGTCCCTTATCTTCTATGAGCAAAATATCCCTTGTGAGTAACCAAAGTTGTAGTGAAAATTCACTATAATGGGTAAATCCCAACAAGGAGAAATTTTTTGGTGAACCATCAACCAGTGTTGATTTAGAAGGAGAATAGAATGAGAGGACCTAAGGCCCCTATGATATATCAAGTAGACAACACCTTGAAATCGCCAAGGATCTTCATTGTAAGTTGAAAGTGGATATGAAATTACCTATGCCACAAAGATACACCAATTGACTAGAATAGACAAGAAAACAACCCTTAGCCTTTTTGGTGATAGCTAAGCCAACTGTCTCCATTGGTATGATTCCAAGAGTCTTTATGATGACAACCAAAATGGCTCTATCATTGACAAGGATTTGACTTAAACAATGGTTGTAAACTCTTCTTCTCCGTGGATGGATGAACCTACAAACCAAATTATCTTCCATGTCTGATTGGGTTTGTAGTGACTACCACATAGCCACTACCCCCTAATGCACTCATAAGACAACACTAGCAGAAGACTTGGAAAAAAATCCAACAATCATGGGAGAAATAAGGGGATTTGAGGTGCCCGATCGAGGATCTAGTAGGATATACCCCTTTGCACCAATATTTCCATCAAGAGGAGCTTAACACTTATGATCTACAAAAGCATAATCGTATTAGACTCCCTTATGTATAGGCCTTGAGTCTCTCTTTTCAGCATACATGTATTGAAGATTTCACACATATATAAAGAGCTGACTACTTTCTTTTTGTCATGGTCTTTGTGTATATGCTAATTTGTATAAGGAGTTGTGGCTAGTATCTTGGTTCTCATATAATATTTATGGGAAAAATTATGTTGGTTTGAAATTGTGTTCACTTTAGTTGTCATGAACGATGCATGTGTTCATTTATCCCACTAATACATAGATACTTTTATGATCTTGTCTTATCGCCACCCTTAGTTTAGAATTATTTATTTTATGTTCCTTCTCTTTCCATTTTCCTCGGTAAGACCTGGTATCTTAGGAGTAGTTTATAAAATACAAGCATTCAATATCATATTAATAAGTATATAACCTTCGAAAAATCTCAAAGGTTGTCCTCTGAGCCGCAATTCATGCTCTTAGGACTTTCGAACCTGTGCATTCTCCACAGGACTTGGACATCGAGCATGTCCAACTATTGTAATGAATAGCCATGATATTCTGAACAAACAAAAATAAGCATCATGTTTACATAATAGATAATATATATAGAATATAACTTTAAATGATAACAAATTTTATGAAAAAGACAACTAATAATAACATTGACGTAACATGTAAAAAAATAAATGAAATCAAACACCTATAAATTTGATTTGGATCATAACAATTTCAAGCTTTTTTGCAAGTTATATATGCATATATTAGTATATTTTGGCTATGCAACGCATTACCTTCTACCTTATGAGGATATCGTCCCTCATCTCTACAAAATGACTATGGTGTCATTATCCCTATAAAAGGAAAACAATGGCTAATGGGTTAAATGAAAGGAATTATGCTAGGTTGGACTATGCAGTGTGTGCAATTACATACTTGAATCAAAATTACTTAATATCATATTGTTTTTCAATTTTAAATGCTTTGCATGCAAATACGTTGCTTCTATATGAGGGTTACTCCCATTAAAAAAATATTACATCTCCTATTACGTCAAGTAGACTATATCTATGCTAAATTTTCATGAATTATTCTAGCTTGCCAATCTCCTCTAGCTACCTTATTCTTTGTACTTCTTAAACCACCATTTTTACTTTGTCAATTCTTTGATATTATTTTCTAGGCTATGGTTTTCATCAAAGGTAAGATTGTCATTGTGGTTGGCTAATTTTTATTCCATTATATTTCTTTCCACAATAACTTATCATTCCTCTTCTTTGCCTCCCTACATTTCTCACTACTTATTTTTTAAATGGGTTATGTGGTGTTGATATAGGCCACACCCTTATTATATCACCACCACATAGTGGTATTACAACATCATTTTTACATTTACATATATATTTCCTAACAAGATTTTTATTTTTTTAAGTAGGGTTTTGAAAGGATTAATTTTTATTCCATTATATTTCTTTCCACAATAACTTATCATTCCTCTTCTTTGCCTCCCTACATTTCTCACTACTTATTTTTTAAATGGGTTATGTGGTGTTGATATAGGCCACACCCTTATTATATCACCACCACATAGTGGTATTACAACATCATTTTTACATTTACATATATATTTCCTAACAAGATTTTTATTTTTTTAAGTAGGGTTTTGAAAGGATTGTCTGTTCCCTTTTACATTGACTTAGTCACATTGAGCTATTTGGTGCCATCAAGATTTGAACCTTGGTGTGGGCTGCATCAACTATTTGTCCCAACCATTGAACCAAGAACTCGTTGGCATTTCCTAACAAGATTTGAACCCACCTTGAAAGTGGTATTTAACTAGTCCAGCTCATGCCATTTGATCCACATTAACTATTTTTTACTTTTTTTAATAATTTTTGCATTGTTTATTCATATTTATGTGTTTAACACCATTCATAGTTAACATTTGTAATATTTATTTTTAACTTTCTAGATCACTCTCCCTTTGAGTTTTATTTTCTACTTGATCATCCTTTGAAGTTTTTTTTTTTTTTTCAATCCCACCAATATTTTCATCCTTATCAATCTCTTATATTTTTTCCAATTTAACATATTATATTATTTGTGGCATTTGGTTGCCCCAAATAATCTAGAGTGTAAGAGACAAACTCTTCTTTATTTTTTATCACATTTCTCTTTATTACAAGAAGACAGTTTCTATTATTAAAATATATAAAAATAATTTATGTTAAATATTTTTTCTTCGCTTTTTGAAAATTGACTCTAAATATTTATTTAGAACTTTAAAACATTTAATTTTCATCTCTGTTCATGCAATGCATCTTCTTGGCTCCTCCTAAAGTTTACCAAAGGGTGATAACCTTTTTTTATTTGATGAGCTATAGGGTCTTTCTTTGTCACATTCGGGAAGTGGAAAATCCTTCCTTTGGGTCACACCTTTTATTGCTATGTAACTGCTTCAACTTTAGACTCGGTAAAAAAATCACGCATTTCTTGATTATTCTTATTTTGAAATGTCTTGTCGGGTGTTCAATCTCGTGGCATATAACACTGAAATGCAATACTTTCATCAATCTTTTTATTTAAAATCTAACAATGGTGGATTTTGGAGAGTGTTTTGAAATGTACATGGCAAGATATATAGGTATCTAAATGATTAGATATCACTGCATAAAGATTGATATTATGCTGATGAACTTCATTCGTGATTGATACTATGTTGATGAATTTCATTAGGGTATTCTATTATCTTTTAAAGGCTTGAAATTTTTAAGAGTTAGATGAATTAATAAATGGTAAATGATAATTTGGTTGAACATTTATTAAGAAGAAAAACAGATTCATATTTTGAGAAAAGTTTATTGTAAAGGTAGTAGTCTGCTACGAATCCTCGTGTAAATTAAACTGAAAAAAACGGTACTAATTCCAAGCACCTGATGGTCCATTTTAAGTTAGATTAAAAAACAACAAATTAGTTGAGTGCACGTCAAACTGACAACTATACAAATCCCGAGCACAGGTGGTCCATTTCAGGTCAGACTATAGTCCCCTTTAGTTTAAACCTTTCACTTATCAACTACTAAAATATAATTAAAACCAACTCTCTTATCAAACAAAAAAAAATATGATATAAAAAATCTAAACAACTGTAACAGTGAAAAAAAAAAACCTCTACTTTACTTATACCCACACCAAAAAAAACCCTTTTAAACCATACGAAAAACCTTTCAAAGTGTTTATGCATCCATTGGCTTCAATACTCAAGCCTCAAAAACCATGGACAACATATCATGATTTCATCCGTGGCTCCCAATAAAAAAAAAAAAATTATAAAATAATCTTAATCTTATTTTTATTTTTATTTTTATAAATAATTTTACATTTTATTATTAAAAAAATATTAAATAATTATTAATATATAAATTAATTCTTTATTTTTAAAAACCTTATAAATGTTTAACCATCTTATTCATAATAATCATGAATAATACTTTTTTTAATTAATGTATTATCACTTTCAATATAGCTTAAAAAAATTTCTATAAAGATGTAAAGCAAAAACTAAAAGATAATATGTTATGAAGAGAACTAAAATTACCTATAGCTCTCACTATACTTGTACATCTCTCCTTGCTCAGACTTTAAGTTGCATGCCTTTGCTCTTTGCCTGCCATTTATTGGTATTAGGTGTTTCTGTTCTTATTACACATAAACTATGTGCTTTTTTTCATCCGTAAATATAAAAATCTTTGTAAAAGATCTGCACATACAAATATCCTTTTAAGATAATCTTGAACTCTTCATAATAACACCTTCAACTTGCCGTCCTACGAAATCTTTTAAAACATATGAGCAAATAAATATTCATACAGATAACTTTTCAAAATAATCTTTAACCTCTTCATAATAACACCTTCAACAAACCACTCAAAACAAACCTCATAATCTTTAGTAAGAAATGTTAGTAGTATCTTAATTTGGTTCAAAATTAATGCATATCGTTATATTCATGAAAGCAGTTCTAATTCTCATTTTTACAATCATTTAATGCTGATAAGGCCGATAATCAAAGGCAGCCCATTTTTTTATAGCAATCTATATGTAGAATATATCAATCATCTTAATAAATAAATAAATAAACAAAAGTAAATCCAACACCCCTAGATTTTGTACTGACCCCACAATTAATAGGTGAGTTAAACCTCCACCAACCCAAAATGACTTCCTTTATACTAAATGGAGAATATCGTCGTAGGCCTATATTAAATTTCAAAGACTCGTGGCAGGCTCACAGGAAAGACCCCTATTTTGCAACGAATGAGCTCATTAACTTATGAGCTCTAAATATAAGTACCTTACCAAAAAAAAAAAAACCACAATTAAAATTCATTTAAATCACTGTCAGACACACGTAATTGACCCTCCTTAACAGACACAGACTTCTTGCGTAAGAACACAACAGTGGACCATGAACCAACTACTAATTTATTTTCACCAAATCCCCTGGAATTGCATTGAATCAATCTCTTGCCTGTGAAAATCAATTGATATCAATGCATTTCCCTCCGCTGTGGGATCGGCTTCTAGATTTCCAACTCCTCCTCCTATATAAGAAAGTTAAAGAAAATTGCACCATCTATCACTGCACTGGATTACATTGTGATTTTCCTTGGATTAATCTATCAATTCAATGACCATGTCAGAACACTTGGCTATTCTCATGAGCTGGTGCCTTTCATCAAGACAGTAGGAGAGAATCGTAAAATGGCAGGATCCTTGCAAACTCGGCTCACCTGATCTGGAGGAAGAGTTAGCATCACGGTTCTACTCAAATTTCCTTCGGCGCAAGGCAACACGAAAATAAGCCCTTCACCGTGCAGAGGCTCCACATGATAAGAAACATGAAGCGGCTTCACATCCTTTTCAAAAACAGCATCGTAAGTAAAGAAATCCTCCCCGTTCACGGCAGTCAGATTCGGACCATAGAGATATAACGGTGGCGGCAGCTGCCCCTCCTTGTTCTTCTGCTTCTCCAGCCACTCCACCACCGATCTCAGCTCATCCCTCTCCAGCCGATAAATATCGTCATGAATGACCTTCGCAGGGCAAGACAAGTCCAAGTTCTGGACGAGATCTTGGGCGCCGATGGAGACCTCAGAGAAATGGAGGGCGTTCCCAAAGAAACCGTGGGGCAGCGGGGCTATGATGATCTTCCGAAACTCAGAACAAATCGACAGCTTCGATTCCTCGACCTCCATTTTCATCCCCTTGGCTTTGGTGCAGGCGATCCAGAAGAGGGCGGCTAGGGCCTCGAAGGCAGTGGCCCCCTCGTAGGGGTGGCTCCCGCTTTGAACCGCCGAAAGGCACTGTTGCACCATCTCGTCGCTGAATTTGAAGGTCACAGTCCTGTAAGGCTGTGAGGTGGGGGTGGGGATCGTGATCTCCCGCTTAAAAGTCGACTCATAGAACTTGGTGGCGGTGGTTTCTCGATTGATGCCGGAGCGGGCCTTGAGGCCCGGCGGGTGGAAGAAGGGCGGGTGCAGCACCTGCGCCTTTCTGTGAGTCTCCCCCCACGCCTTCATTATCAGCGTCGCGCAGCTGGGATCCGCCAACATGTGACCGCAGCTTAATCCTACCGCCAGCCCCCCTCCCTCAAACACATTGAACTGCATGCAATCCCCATAAGTTCTCCTAGACAGCAGTCATGGTTTCTGAAATTAAAAAAAAAAAGAAAAGGGATTCATGACTGACCTGAATGTAGGCAAGAGAGGAGACGTAGGGATCGGCGTCGACGTTTTCCCAATAGCAGAGGCTGAGCTCGGCAGATCTGTCGGCGGTGTGGAGCCATTCGTCGAGCGTCATGTCGACATGGGCCTCCAGCGTCCGGACGCCGGCGTCGCTGCACCTGATTTCCCAGTTGCCGTCGCCTCTCCTCTGGAGCCTGCCGCACACCGGCGCGTAGCTCGACAGAGCGGCCGACAGAGATGCCTTCAGCTCATCCACCACATCGTGCTCGTTCTTGTCGCCGAACTTGTTGTAGTAATAGACGAGCCTCACGTTGTGAAGATGCATCATGTGGTCCAGATTCGACAGCGGGTAGACTTTTCCAGGCGCCACCGCCTTGCTCGGCACCACCGTCAACTTTCCTTTAACGTGTACGTGAACGTTTTCCTCTCCCATCTTGGATTTGCTGCGCTCTTCTCTTCTCGATGGATCGATTGGAAACAGACGGGACACAATGGTTAGGGAGGTAGAAGAGATTTTAAAAGAGCGAGCAGGCTCGCTGGTAGTTGGGATTATGAATGGCATTTAAGAAACTTCGGAGGGGTAGCTGAATCATAAATGTAGTCCGTGTGTAATGCTCAACTACCCCGCTCAAAGTGAGGAAGCGGAAGAGTGCCGAGTTCTCTGGTTCTGCCACGGGTACTGTACTTAGTGGAGTTTCCAAGTGGGAAATCTCCATGGATGGCAAATTAGAAGCAGAAAGTTTGATGAAGGAACTGGAAAATTCATCGTTGCGGAGTTGAACAACATAATAGGTTGTAGCGTACCTACTGCAACGTGGACCCGAGTTTAAGCTCTCATGAATTACCATAAACGGGTGCCCATATACGTAATAGTTTTACTTCGAATCTTAGTTCTTTACTTCAAATTATGTCTTGAATTCTTGAATGGTTACTGGAGGCCAAATCACTGTCAAATATCTACCGGCGGTAAACCTCATGGAAACTGTCCAAGATTCCAACTCAAACGCTCTCGTTCTTTGACAAGGGTTGTAGCTTAATGTCCATGATCATGTCGAATGAGAGGGGAGGAGGAGGTAGCTTAATGTCCATGATCATGTCGAATGAGAGGGGAGGAGGAGGTATTAATGAGGGAAGGGAGGAAACGTTTTTCAAAACCAAACTACTACAACAAAACTGAGATGGACCCTGAGATGGTTCGTAAGGGAGGAGTGGTTCACAAATCAAAGCCCAGCATTTCAATCTTATCCCTTCAAACAAAATGGCATTAATGTTCCTATCCACCCCACCGAAACACACAATTATATACAAAGTATAACAAAGTTCTAACCATATAAGCCCCATACATATTAATTTGTTCTAACCATATAAGCTCCACACATTGATTTCTATAAATATTGGAGTTTACATTAAACAAAACAATTCTTTAGAAATGTTTATCACATTCATTCTTAATTGGATGAATTTTTTCTTTTCTAAACCATTGAATGAAATAAAATAGATGCATTTAAATTATTTATAAAAATTTATTTATATATATTTTTATATTTTTTATAATATCTTTTAATTTTTAACACCTGGGTGCAGCATAACGGTTTGGGCTTTGGTTCTTCTTCGAGAAGTCCAAGGTTCAAACCGCAACGTGGGTGAGTGTCCGAGGGGGTGGATGTGTGGTAGCTTTTGTGTTAAGTTCCCTATTGATAAGTATAGCTCTCAACTTTAGGAGGGGTCATGGTTGGGAGGAGACTGCTCAATCTCGTACGGTCATAGGGGGTTTTCCACAATAATCAAATCCAAAAAATATATATTATATATTTTAATTTTTTATTTTTGTTAATAAAATTACATATATTTATAATTTATAAAACTTTAAAAGATATTAGAAAGATAATTATGAGTTATACATATTATTTATCTCTTATTAATTAACTTATTAATCATGATTTAAGATTATTTATAAGATTGAATTTAAACTAAATTAATAATTTATTAATCAAATTTAATAAGTTAAAATAATGGAAAAACGTATCTTCTTTTGTGTGCAATTTTTTTTGTTAGAAACCTTAATAGAAGGGATTGTGAATCATCCGCGGTACGAAGGGTCGACAAATAACATAATGCAGCAGATTTAGTCATGGTAAGCAGCGGTCCATCCATCCATTACATTCAAATCTTGCGTAGCTTGAAGCACTTCTATGGAATCTCCAAGCATTATAAAGCAAGGGTGAGCGAGATGGCAACGACAACGGAGCGCTTTGGTGATGGTGATGGAAATTTCAAGTTTTTAGGAGACGAGAAAGCTGACACCGGCAATGGCAACAACGACGATCCAGAGAACCCTCCCGGCAAAGACGATGACTTGGAAGACACAGGCATCGACGATCCAGGTGGACCCCCTCCTGAAGGCCACACCACTGACAGTTGTGGTTCACATTCGATTTTTGAAAACCTAACCGCTAGTAGAAATATTTTGTGTCAGTCTCGAGGTTCTTATGATGATAAAGTCAGAAATCGAGGACATGTGTCTGCCTCTTCTGAGCCAAACCCCTACACACGTAATGGCAAGGAGATTTCCATTCCTCCCGATGTTATGGACTTAATTATCAACATAAGCTCTTTATCCTTGATAGGAAAATTCGTGGGAGGTCGATATGACATTGAATTAATCAAGAAATGGGCATCGACCAAATGGCATCCTAGTGGATCCATGGAAATCAAGGCCATGTCTAGAGGGTTTTTCCTCATAAGCCTCAACAATGTGCAAGAGGACCTTGGTTCAATGGTCGTAGAAGTTGGTTCCTGCGAAAATGGGCAGAGGACTTTGATCCTGAAACCCAATCTGTTAATATGGTGTCTATCTAGTTTCGACTCCCCAACTTGCCCCTCCAATATTGGGATGAAAGGATTTTTATCATGGATGTTGAAGCTGTTGGAGATTTTGTTACCCTAGATCCTACGACGAAAGCGTAGTCAAGGCTCACTCATGCCAGAATCTGCGTTATGGCAAACCTTGATTCTTAGTTGCCTACCTATGTAGATCTCATCTACGACCCCAAAAGAAGATGTCAAGCCATTGTTTATGAAAAAAGCCAACATGTTGTATTGAATGCCATACCCAAGGTCACTTGAAGGCTCAATATCCATTGCTAAAAAAGGAAACTCCAAAAAAACTGATCCAAAAATTCCCAGTAGCTAATTCTAATGATATATCTCTTGGGTCTGCTCACCAAAAGAGATTTCATCAGGCTAAACCAACCCAGAAGCTGGCTGCCACCATGGATACTGGGAAGCCTGCTATTGCATCAAGAAATCCTGATGAAAAGGAAAAAGAAGGTAATCTTTCCATCCCTAAATTTTCTAATTCAAAATAAAATTGCTCCCTTTTTGCTAAAGCAAACCCTTTTGGGCCTTTAAGTGATTCTGTAGAGGATCCTGTCATTGATATTATAGATAACCCTTTGCAATCTTGTTTTGTTGCTGGTGAGATTTTGCAATCCCCTTCACATCCATGACCTTTTGGTCTTCATTTTCTATCGAATCCCTAAGCCTTCTTCAATCTAATTTTGGCAAGCCCCCAAACCAACAAGACCCTATGTTCAGTGTGTCTATCCCCATCCCTCCTCCTGTTAGCAAACATGTTATCAGTCTTGGGCTGAAAGTTCCTAATCCGAATCCTGATAACCAAAACCCTAGCCCTCAAAAACATGGTTCTAGAAATCAAAAGAAAATTTCAGTCGACATAGACTGTGAAAAAGTGAAAAGAGGGAGACCTAGTAAACAAGATTTAAGGCGAAAGGAAGTTGAAGATAGTATTGCTAATGGTGATCAACCCACTATTATCACCTCTTTAGCTGAGCAGGATCTTTCTAAGGTTTTCATAGATGAAGGGAACAGAACCAAACCCCCTCCGACACCTTCACATGAAAGAGGAAAAAAATATTCAAAATATTCCAAATGAATATCCTCTCATGGAATGTGAGAGGTCTTAATGGATGAACCAAGCAGAGGATCCTTTCATCCATGAGAAAATACATTAAGCCGACCATCATCTTGCTGCAAGAAACCAAGATCAATGAAAACTACCAAGATAGAGTTATTCAGGCTATATGGAAAAATTATGGAGTGGCTACCAACCCTGCCAAGGGAGTGTCTAGTGGCCTTATGTGCCTTTGGGACCCTACTAAAGTAGAAGGTCATATTTTATCTTCTTCTGATAGGATTACTAACATTATTTTTTGTTGCAAAGACTCAAATGTTCAATGGGTTTTATCTAACGTGTATGCTCCTAATACTATGTCTGGTCGGTGAGAATTGTGGTTTTCTATGAGGCAAATACGATAGATATTTTAAAGTTAGACTTGGATGATAGCTGGCGAATTTAACTCATCGTTATACCCTATTGACAAAAAAGGAGGTACTCCTATCTCACCTCAGATTTTTGAAGATTTTGTTGAATTCGTTGATGAGTGTGGTCTTATGGACATCAACCTTCAAGGGAGCAAATTCACTTGGACCAATAGGTGAGTGGGAGCACAACATATCTTAATGCGACTGGAAATATTCCTCATTTCCCATGAAGCTCTTCAATCCTTTAGGGATGCAACTCTCCACACTCTTCCTCGGATTGGGTCTGTGAAAAGGATTGAAAATCCAACTAACTTCATATTATTTACAAACTCATTATATAGGCTCTAATGGCCCAAAATACATAACCAAACCCATCAAATCATGGATTTGATCCAATATGCTTAACCATAAGCTACAAAAGTGCAAAGGAGAATGCACGTAACTTCTAAGTTAAGAGGAAAGGAATATTGCTAACTATAAGATCCATTTTAGCTATCTTGAAGTACACACTTCCTACTTTGAGTTCACACTTCCTAACTAACACTCCTAAATGACAACTAGAAGATAACTAGTGCCCACAAGTGCATGTGAGAAGGAGACTCACTTACAATATTAATTTGCAAGAAATAAACTATGCAAACCTAGCTAGGAATTACTAGAGGGGTCATATGAGTGATCAAACATCAATCCTCATCATGCCTCCCCACAATAGAAGCATTGGCCTCCAATGCTTTCAGAAGAGTAGGAAAGTCACGGGACATCTGATGAAAAGAAATCCAACGAGCCTTGATGCGGCAGCTGTCCTCGTCGAGCCACAAGATATGAGGTGGTAGACCCCTGGAGAGTCTGTCGAGTCTTTGTGTCATAGATCTGATCGGAATCCAATGGTAACTAAGAATCAGGAACCACGTCCACAGGATGACTGATAGCTGGTGCGGTCTCCAATGTAGAGTCAAAGTACAACTTCAAAAGATCTACATTGACGACGTCATGAATTCCCAAGTGTGTGGGAAGATCAAGGCGGAAAGCATTCTCGGACACCTATTGAAGAATAGTATAAGGCCCATAGCGAATCGGTTTGATTTTACTATGAGTCTTATCAATAAAACGTCGCTTGTCAAGATGCAACCAAACTTTGTCACCAACCTGAAATGGATGAGGAATGCGATGTCGATCCATGGCCTTTTTTCTGCTGCTGCTGTGTCTTTTGCAAAATCTCAATCACCTTTGATTGAATATTGTGCAAGTGCTGAATAAATGAGTGTGCCTTGTCTTGCTCCTTCTGAAGATGTGAAGTGACAGGAGAAGGCAAAGACAAAGGTAACTCATAAGGTGCCAAGGGCTGAAATCCCATACAAACCTCAAAAGGTGAGTGACCTGTAGAAGAATGTAGGGCCCTATTGTAGGCATGTTCAATATGAGTGAGACTCAAGTCCCACTTTGCTGGTGAAGCGTGATGATAGATTCGTAAACTTTGCACAAGGGTACGGTTTACCACTTCAGTCTGCCCATCTGACTACGGATGATAGGCGATGGAAAAGTTAAGGGAAACTCCCAAAATTTTCCACAAAGAATGCCAAAAGTGACCCACAAAGCGTGAATCACGATCCGATATAATGCTGGTAGGTAGACCAAAGGAACGCCAAATGCTGTCAAAGAACAATTGGGCTAAGTCTCGTCGTAGAACTTGTCTTGCGGCATGGAATAAACTTAGCCATCTTACTCGAATCTGTCAACCACCACGAACACACAATCATGTTGTCGCACTCGTCATGGGAAAACCACTAACCAAATCCATGGAAATGCTTTCCCAAGGATGGGAAGGAATGGGCAAAGGCATGCCTAAGCCAAACTTCCTGTTAGCTGGTTTTGAACGACAACAAACCGCACACTTGTTTGAGAAATCTCAACACATCCCTCTGCATTTTAGGCCAATAAAAAAATCTTTGCAAGTGATGAAGTGTTTTGTGTTTCCCAAAGTGACCACCATAAAGTGTAGAATGAGCTTCCTTAAGAAGTGACACCCTAGGCTCACAAGGAACACAAACCTTGTCCAATTTGTAAAGAAGTCCTTCTTTGATGTAGAAATCTTGGAAAGGACGCAAATTGGAAGAAGAAGGCTTACTCACTTGCTCAAATATTTTCCCAAAATCAGGATCCTGTGAATACTGATTAGGCCAAGTCTTAAATCCCAAGTGTGAAGTGGACATAACTGTTAAGGCAAGAGCGGTAGGAGGCCTACTCAAACAATCAACAACAGTATTACTCTTCCCCTTTTTGTACTTGATCACCAAGTGAAATTGTTGGAGGTAAGAGGCCCACTTCATATGTCTTGATTCTTCAATTTTACTTTGAGATTGTAAAAACTTGAGAGGCATATGATCAGTGTGTACTACTGTATATTTTCCCAAAATATAATGTCTCCAATACTTGATAGCTTGAACTAATGCATACAACTCCTTGTCATATGTAGAATAGTTCAACTTAGCAGCAGAAAAAGTTTCTGAATGATAAGCAACTGGATGACCATTTTGTTTGAGCACAACTCCTAAGGCAACTTTAGAGGCATCCGTTTCAATCTCAAAAGGTTGAGAGAGGTCAGGTAAAGTTAACACAGGTGTTGTACAAAGTTTCTTTTTGAGTTTCTCAAAGGCAATATCTTGGCTTTTCTCCCAATGAAATGGAACTTTAGACTTAGTGAGATAATGCAATGGAGCTGCAAGAGTGGAATATTGAGGAATGAACTTGCGATAAAAATTCGCAAGTCCTAGGAAACTCCTTAACTCAGTGAGAGTTGAAGGAGGGGACCACTTAAGTAAAACATCAACTTTGGTGGGATCTACCTGAATTCCACTTTCACTAATCACATAACCAAGGTAAGAAACTCAAGTATTGCCAAAAGAACACTTGGAAGAATTGGCATATAATTGATTCTTCGCAAGAAGATCAAGTGTATGATGGATATGCCCAAGGTGTTCCTCCCAAGTTTTTGAGAATATCAATATATCATCAAGATATATTATTACAAATTTGTCAAGTACATCACGAAATACATCATTCATCAACCTCATGAAGGTTGCAGGAGCATTAGTAAGACCGAAGGGCATGACCAACCATTCAAAGAGGCCCATATTCATTTTAAAAGTTGTCTTCCATGTATCCTCAGCTTGGATACGCACTTGATGATATCCACTTTTGAGATCTATTTTTGAAAAGAACTTAGCTCCTTGGAGCTGATCTAATAAATCATCAATGCGTGGTAGTGGATATCTATTCTTTACAGAAATTCTGTTCAAAGCACGAAAATCAATGCACAATCTCCAAGTGCCATATTTTTTAAGAACCAACAAAATAGGTGAGGCACAAGCATAAGTACTTTCCTTAATGAAACCCTTAGACAACAAATCTTCTATTTGCCTTTTTATTTCTTCATTTTGCAAAATAGATTGTCTATACATGGGAGCATTAGGTAGTGAAGAACCAGGAATGATTTCAATGTTGTGATTAATTGTGCGAATTGGAGGAAGAGACTTTGGCTCCTGAAATATGTGTGAGTAATTTTGCAATATTTTATCCATTGAAGAGTGTTGCTTTGGAATGGATGTGGATGTAGGAGTGTTTTGAGAGCGAATGAAAATTAGAGCAACGTCACCACCTTTTTTAATTGCCCTTTTTGTTTGCTTGGAATTTAGAATGATGTTAGGAGTGTTGGTGCTTTTAATGAGAAAGACCTTACCATATTTTTGAAGTGTGTAGGTTCTTTTGAAAGCATCATAAATAGCTCTCCGATCATACTTAAAAAGGTTGTCCAAGAAAAATCCCACAACAATCCATAGGAGTCACATCACAAGTGACTTGATCTATGAAATGTGGGCCAAGTGCAAATTTTAATGTGCAAGTGTGAGTGATTTCTGAGCCCCTTCCACTATCCTTCCAACCCAAAGAATAAGGTTGAGGATGAGGCTCCATAGGTAACTTCAATCGCTCGACAATGGACCTCGCAATTAGATTTTTCTGCGAGCCATTATCCACTATACAATCTGTTGCAAAATTATGGAGCAAATGAGCTCGAGTGATGAACAAAGCATCACGAGCGCCCCGTGATGAACTTACATTTACCAAAGTAACCTCATTGAGCTTACCTCGTAATTTCGTGTATACCCTACTTTCTCCTACTGACTCAAGGGGACCTTTGGAAGCATCCTCCTCTTGAGTAGTGATGACTAAACTCTTCTTTTTAAGCTTAAAACAATCAGCTTTTTCATGACCTTTTTTCTTACAATAGTTACAAAAATTTTTAGAAGAAGAAGGTTTGGAAGAAGAAGAAGAAGGAGTAGAAGCGGAAGGAGAAGGAGAAGAAGGAGATGGAGAAGAAGAATTCTTCTTTTGAGCAAAGTTCTTCTTTGGTGAGAAAGAACTATTCCCTTTTGATGAGTTTGCAACCACTTGAGTAGCAGGTGCGCGGAATGCCTGCGAATGCGCCTTAAACTTGTCCTCCGCAAGTTGCGCCTGGTTGAAAATTGAATCCAATGTTTCCATAGAAACAAACATAATTTCCCTGTACAAATGTTCCAACAAACCACTTTGAAATTTGAGAATCAAAGCTTTAATATCTTCCTCCACATTCAAAAGTATCATGTACCTGTTGAATTGAAAGATATATTCCTGCACAGTCATATTAGTACCTTGTCGAAATCGAAACCACTTAATGACCAATTCCTTAGAATAATTGGAAGGATAAAAATTGGTCTTAAGACAAGTCTACAAGCTCATCCCATGAGGTGAGTTCATCATGACCTCTTTTTCTTTCAACAAGTACTTTAGCTAAACCAGAAAGTTTGAGTTTAGCATATGGAACCATATCCTCATCTGAAAGCTGAGTATAAGAAAACCAAGAACTCATGTCAAGAATCCAACTATTCAAGACTTCAGGGTTTCGGGATCCATCATAAAGTGGCACTTCACAACGAACTCTCAGGCGAGAATCATGAGCAGAAGTTGAAGCATTATGGAGAGAAATATCATTTACCTTCATTGCAAGGTTACCGAGGACTTCTGCCATGGTAGTATCATTAGCTTTATCTGCTAAAGCATTCACAACATGTGCAAGTTCTGCCACTTGGGCAGCCAAGTCAGAAGCCATGTGAAACCGGGTATAAGCCAGGAGTAAAAGGGAAAAGCACTAAAAATCAAGGTAAAAATTGGAGGTTCCTTGTTACAATGTTGTGCCCTGAATTGAAAAATACTCCTAAGGCTCAAAATTTAAAAATTTAAACTAACCTAAGGTTTAAAATTTATATTTTATTAATTTAAAAATAACTTAATTAAAAATTAAATTTTAATTAATCAAAGATTAATTAATTTAATTAAGTTATTAAAAATTAAATTAATAAAAAAATAAAAATTACATGCAAAACCTTAGAATAGTAAAATTAAAAAAATTACAATAAGTTTTACCCTTGGTTTTACCGAAACTGCACTCCACCCTCTGTTGCATGAAATTTTGCAACTGTTGTTGCACGTTTCTCGAGGCGATGCTAGTTCAATGTTTAATAGCTACAAATTTTCCTAGGCGGTGCTTCTCCATGCAAAAATACCTGCAGGGGCGGCCAATCCTGTCGTGCGCTAAGCAACGACAGGTCCTGCCAAGCCTACAGATTGCAAGGCTACGACAGGCCTGTCAAGCGTGCAGTGCCTGCTGCACTGGCAGGCCACAGCATTGACAAGTCTGCAACACGTGCAAGGCTGCTGCACTGGCAAGCTGCAATGCCTGCAAGCCGACAGCACCTACAACGACTACAAAACTTGTAGCTCGTGAAGGCTGTAAGGCATGCAACTTTTGCTGCATGTGTAGCCTGCAGCTCCTGTCGGTTGCAAATTGTGCAGCTTTCGCTGCACGAGAAGCCTGCAGCACCTGCAGGTTGCAGATCATGCAGCTGTCGCTACACGTGTAGCCTGCAGCACCGCAGCTGCAGATCCTCCTCCCTTCATGCTCTCAGAAGCTCGCCTCACTGCAAATGTGCCTTCCTGCACGTGTAGCCTGCAGCACCTACAGGCTTCAGACCGTGTAGCGTCCAGTGCACTGTAGCCGGCACGCTACGACGGCCAAACACCGGAGGCTGCCGAGACGTAACCGGCAGACCTCGAAAAAAAAATATTATATATATATATATATATATATATTTTTTTTACAATAATATTTTAATTAATATATTAAGAAAAATAATATATTAATTAAAATTAAGTTTTCTAAATAAAAATGAAATTTGAAATTAACCAGAAGGGTTAATTTAACAACATTGAAAACTTAAACTTTTACAAATATTAGCAATTTTTGAAGGGGAATTACCTTCAAATTTTCCTAACAAATTGCTAATTTACTATCATATCACCAAGACCCCTTCAGTAGCTCTCCTTTCAAGATCCAGTCGACACACGACCAACGTTTGAAAGGCAACTAGACCCAAGTCGACACACGACCTGGTATAGATGCTCCTCAGTCTTCAAGACTCCTCAATGGTAGGAACAAATGGCTCCCTAATGCGTATTTCACCGTAGGAGTAGTCCAAACCTGCCAAGGGATTTTTGTAAGAGAGGAATCGGGGTAAATTTTTCCTATACCTCTTGAGCATAAGTAAAAATTTGGAACGAGGAGTTTGACGCCTAAGGAACTTCCTTCTGCGAATGGTTTTCAAGCTCCCCTTGAGCTTGAACCGAGTCCTCAATGAGAAAGAATTTCTCATGAAAAACAATCTATCTCCTACCCTCTCACCTCACAAGCCCTAGTGCAAACATAAACTAGGCTCTGATACCAATGAAAAGGATTGAAAATCCAACTAACTTCATATTATTTACAAACTCATTATATAGGCTCTAATGGCCCAAAATACATAACCAAACCCATCAAATCATGGATTTGATCCAATATGCTTAACCATAAGCTACAAAAGTGCAAAGGAGAATGCACGTAACTTCTAAGTTAAGAGGAAAGGAATATTGCTAACTATAAGATCCATTTTAGCTATCTTGAAGTACACACTTCCTACTTTGAGTTCACACTTCCTAACTAACACTCCTAAATGACAACTAGAAGATAACTAGTGCCCACAAGTGCATGTGAGAAGGAGACTCACTTACAATATTAATTTGCAAGAAATAAACTATGCAAACCTAGCTAGGAATTACTAGAGGGGTCATATGAGTGATCAAACATCAATCCTCATCAGTCTGACCACAATCCCCTGGTTTTGGAGGGTTTGAATGCTACCTCTTTCAAGTCTCCTTTTTGGTTTGAACCGATGTGGATCCAACACCCAGATTTTAGAAACAAAGTACTTGAATGGTGGAGCAGAGATTTTCCTGGTAATCCAATTGTAATATTAACTCAAAAACTCTGGCACACCAAAAATAACATAAATATCTAGAACAAGGAAACTTTTGGAAACTTATTTGAAGCAAAAAGAGTCATTGGTGATAAGATCCGGACTATTGAAAATCGTATCCAAAATGAGGAACATGATGTGCATCTCAGGGAACAAGAAAGAGAACTACTAGCCGAATATCACAATATTTTGTCCATGGAAGAAACCTTTTGGCGATAAAAATCGAGAGCTCTCTAGCTCAAACAGGGTGATTCCAATACAAAGTACTTCCATGCCCTCACCCTCCAACATAGGAGCATCAACAAAATAAGAAATCTAACCAGGTCGGATGGCACCAGCATGAAAAATGAAGAGGAGGTGAGACGTGAAGTTGTAGCCCATTTCCAAAACATTCTTGGAGCAGGCCAACCGAGTAATCCTCAAGCCACCAATTTTCTTCTCCAAAATATTCCTTGTTTAGTCTCTAATGAAAATAATGATAGCCTGTTGGCTGATTTCTCTGCAGATGAAATTAAAGATGCTATGTTTTCCATGTCTGTTGATAAAGCACTTGGGCTTAACAGTTTCTCTCCCCATTTATTTTAGCAGTTTTGGGATATTTTTAGCACTGATGTAATTAAAGCTATTCGGTTTGCTTAAGTGTCCAAGCGCATCCCGAGAGACTTCAAATCCACCTTTATCACCCTTGTCCTGAAGACTCAGCACTACCAAACAATTTTTTATTATAGATTGATAAGCTTATGCAATGTTGTGTACAAAATTTTGACCAAGAACATTGCCAACAGAATGAAGAAACTGCTCCTTGATATTATTGATTCTTGTCAAGGCAGTTCGGTCAAGGGAAGGCTCATAACTGATGGCATAATAACTATTCATGAACTGCTCCATTCTGTCTCCAAAAACAAAAATCCAAGCCTATTTCTCAAGTTAGATATCACCAAGGCATTTGATAGAGTCTCTTGGAGCTTTTTATGTGTTGTGCTGACAAAATTTGGCTTTCATCCAGAGTGGATTGCCTTAATCTAGGAATGTCTTTCTTCTGCCTAGTTTTATGTCATTGTAAACGATGTTGTTGTTGGGTATTTCAAAAGCAACCAGGGAATCAAACAAGGGGATCCCCTTTCCCATTATTTATTCATCATTCTTGCAGAATCCCTTGGGAGGACACTCAAATCTACCTGCTCTAATGGTACTATCTCTGGGATAAAGGCCTCCTCTATCTCCCAATCGGTCACACATCAACAATTTGTTGATGATACATTACTGGCAACCAAAGCCTCAGTTCCTAAAGCAAGGGTAATCAAGAATATCCTACTCTCCTATGAGCTGGTTGTTGGACAAAAAGTTAATTTCTAGAAAAGTAAATTGTATTTCCTGAATACACCTATTGACAGACAACAAAATATTACCAAAATCTTGGGCTGCAACATATCAAGCCTTCCTTCCACCTATCTAGGCATACCATTTTTCCATGGTAAACCTCCTGCAAACGTGTGGAATAACATCTTGGAGAAAATTCAAAAAAAGTTGGTTGGGTGGAAAGGTTGTCTCCTTAGCCAGGCAACAAAAGTGACTCTTGTCCAAGCTTGTTTGCAAGGCATTCTAGTGTACTTTTTGTCTGTCTTTAAAGCATCAACTTTCATCTGAAAGAAAATTGAACAAATTCAAATAAGATTTCTCTGGTCAGGGAGCAAAAATAATAACAGAATTCCCCTAGTTGCTTAGGACAAGATCTGCTTGAAGAAGAATCAAGGAGGGTTGGGTTTCAGGAAAGCTAGCAATATGAACTCTATCCTCATTGGTAAGTAAGGTTGGAGAGTTATTTGAAATGAACAAGCTACTTGGATCAACATCATAAAATATAAATGTTTACAACATTGGGTCTTTCTCAGTGATGAACTACTTTTGGTTGGATCATATTTTGGAATGCTATGATTAATACAAGATCCATTCTAAAATCTGGACTCTAGTGGCAGCTAGGAAATAGAATGTCTATTGAATTTTGGGAGGATATATGGCTTAGTGATTGTTGGAATTTAACCTTTGGGTTTACCTTCACCTTCTACCTTGGTTGGATGGTAGATAGTTAAGGTGGACGACAGACAGCTAGGGTGGACGGCGCCGAAAAAGGAGTCATAGAGTTTAATTAAAATGTCCCTTTCCTCCCTATTTTCTCTCTTCCCTAATATCTCTCCTTAATATTCTCCAACTATATCCTAGGCATTATATATAGTTTGTAATCTGATTTTTCAAGTTAATGTGATTTTACATTTCATATTTGGTATCAGAGCACAGTAGTGAGGAAGCCAAGTGGACAGGGTCCGAGGAGTCCGAGGAGGGCATGGTTTTTGAGGAGCAGATCTAACTGATTTGGCTCGACTCCTGAGGCATGAGGTGGCTCAATTTTTGAGGTAAGGTTCTGCCTGAGGTGGATCTGACGTGGTGAGGCTCGAAGCTCGAGGTGGACTAGGAGGACCCGTAGGCTCGAAGCCCGAGGAACCAGACAAACTGGACAATGAGGACATAAACTGGAGAGAGGACAACGTGGCTGGTCACGAATGCGATGTGGCAAGTAGAGATTGGAAGGCGACGTGGCAAGGGGCTATTCGCAGGTGACGTGGCAAGGGGTGATTCACAGGCAAAGTGGCAAAAGGGGTAAGGTCCGATTACCCGAAGGCAATCGAACAATTCATTGCGCACCCGAGGTAATAAACACCTCCCAGTGCCAATTCCCAGTGCATGTGGGATAAAGAATTTTGTATTTTTTTTTAATTTTCAATTCGCGTCGCATAGTTTAAGTGGTAGCAAGGCGGAGTTAATACCAAACGTGGCTTGTAGCACGAGTGGTAAATGAAGACTTTGGCATATGGGTGGTCGCGGGTTCGAATCCCAGCGACATGGTTTTTGCATGAGTTGTGGTTTTATTTGGCATTCGAAGGTCGCGTAGAGGAAATTAATTAAGCATATAGCATATGAGTGGTCTTTGAAATGCTAGAAGATATAGCCGAATGGGCTTAGGATTTTTTTTTTTAAAGTTTTTTTTGTTTATTTCATTATTATTATTTTTTAAACAAAAATCCCCTGGGGGCGCCCCCCGTCAACACGGGGGGCCCCCACCCCCACCCGCGCCCCCCCCCCTCCCCCCCCATTTGGGCCTCTTTGGGGGCCCCCCCCCCCCCCCCGGTCATTATTCTTTTTTAAGTTATATAATAAAGTTAATTAATAATTTAAAATTATATTGCTTTTTTTAAGTTTTTAAAAGAAAGCAAATTTTTTTATTATTAAATGACATGTTATTATAATAGCTTTTAAAATTATTATTGAAAGAAAACTATAAAATTTTTTTTTTGAAGAACATTGCCTAAGAGGCAATTTATTGTAAAAGAGGGAGCTTTACACCTGATTCGAGGAATCAAAATTGTGGTGGAAAAATATGTTGTAATAGCCTAGAAGGCTTTAAAACTGGAAAATTTTTTTAATAAGCCTAAGAGGCTTAATATTTTCCTTGTAAGAGAGACAAAAGACCAAGTTGAAATTTGTAAAGAGGCATTGATGATACGACCAAGCGGTTGTTATCATGCTCTTTGTGCACTTTTGGTGAGAGAAAACACCAAAAGTTTTGATGAGAAAGTATGAGCTTATGGGCTCCATACTATGTTTAGTCAGTTGCAGAACGCAGTAATAGCACATCAGAGACATCCGGACTCAGGGTACGAGGTAGACTCTAAAGATAACTCATTCGGTAGTAGATTTGAGCAGTCAAAATCTGCACCACAAGACCCAGTAAATCCACAATTCAACAATGATGACTCCATTGAAATACTAGAACCAAAATCACCAGAGATAATCTTGATTAGTGACGATGAAGAACAAGTAGCAGACAACTTCGTGAATCAAGTGATAGGAGCGTCCCAGCAAGAAGAACAAGCTATCAGTGAAAGGGTGAATCAAGCCAGATTTGACCTCAATTTGTAATTTCTTTTTCTTCTTCTTTCTTCCTTCTTCAAAAAGTAGAGTGCTTTATTGTAACAGAGAAATAAAGAGTGTGTTTTTTTAGTTTATAGCAGTTATGGCCTCACATAATAATCTACCAATTCCAAAATTCAACGGATATGATTATGAGTATTGGTCCATCAAAATGAGGACCTTACTCATAGGCAAGGGATTGTGGGACATAATTGAAGAGGGTTACACCGAACCCATAGACTGGACAACATTAAGTGCTACAGATAAGAAAACAAAGAAAGAAGCATAAAAGAGCAACTCTTCTGCTCTTTATCATCTCCAAGCAGCATTGGAGAAGAGTATATTCCCTAGAATAGTCGCTTGTATAACTGCACAAGATGCGTGGAAAGCTTTGAAATACGGATTCCAAGGAAGTGATCAAGTGAGGCTTCAAACACTAAAATGAGATTTTGAAAATCTCAAAATGAAAGAAGACAAAAAAGTTGGTGACTACTGTGTCAGAGTCAAGGCAGTAATTGATAAAATGGTTACTCTTGGCGAGGAAATTAAGCCTGAAACAATTGTAAAAAAAGTGTTGCGAACACTTCTTCCAAGATGGAATCACATAGCCATAATCATAGAAGAGTCAAAAGATCTTTCCACTTTCACATTTGATGCATTAATAGGTTCATTAATGTCTCATGAAGAGAGATTACAAGAATCTCCTTCAACCAGCTATGGAGGTGATGATAAAGCCTTCACATCCAATGAAAGTGTTGGAAGAGGACGTGGAAGAGGTCAAGGCAGAGGTCAGAGAAGAGGTAGAGGCAGAGGCAACAATAGAGGAGGCACTCCCAGTAGGGGAGGCAATCAGAACAGAGGTGGAACCCAAAGTAGAGGTGGAAATCCAGGGTGAAGTGGAAATCAAGGGCGAGGAGGTGACAAGTCCAAAAAGGCTTGTTTTAACTATGGCAAACCAGGTCACTTTGCTCATGACTATTGGTCAAAATCTTCTCAAGGCAACAATAGTCAATATGGAAATTATGGTGAAGAAGATGAAACCTCTAATATTTTTCTTTCATATGGACAATCAGAACAAAATCTAAATGACACATGGATTTTGGATACTGGTTGTTCCAACCATATGAGTGGCAAAGAAGAACTCTTTGCTACATTAGATTCCACTTATAAATCCCGCATCAAGTTAGGGGATGATAAAGTTTTGCAAGTCGAAGGCATTGGAGCCATGGAGGTTCCAATGAAAGAAGGCATAAAGAAAGTGAATGACATCTACTATACTCCAAAGCTTCAACACAATCTGCTAAGCATTGGCTAAATGATGGAGAATAATTACAAACTTGTTTTTGATGAAGGAAAATGTATCATTCTTGATAAAAATAATTGTAATCGTGTCATCACACAAGTACCAATGACCAAGAATATATTGTTTCCCCTCAATTTTGGAGAGCCAGGGGGAGCTCAACTTGCAAATGTAGCTATAGCTAATCCAAGTGTGCTTTGGCACTTGCGATATGGTCACCTTAATTCAGCCAGCTTGAAATTGCTAACTTCTCAAGCTATGGTGACAGGACTTCCCAAATTCAATGAAAAAAGGAGGTTTGTGAAGGATGTGCTTTGGGAAAGCACTCAAGGTCTAAGTTTCCAAAATGAAAAGCATGGAGAGCCAGCTATCCACTTCAGTTAGTGCATTCGGACATCTGTGGTCCAATGCAGACAAAGAGTATCAGAAACAATTCCTATTTTCTCACTTTCATAGATGATTTCTCTAGAATGTGTTGGATTTATTTCTTGAAACATAAAGATGAAGCTTTTGATTGCTTCATAGATTTCAGAAACAATGTAGAGAAACAAAGTGAGTTTTATGTAAAATGTCTTAGGATAGATCGAGGAGGCGAGTACTCCTCAATTTTTTTTTTGAAATATTGTAAAGCAAGTGGGATCAAAAGGCAATTCACCACTGCCTATACCCCACAAAAGAATGGTGTAGCAGAGAGAAAGAACAGCACCATAGTAGAGATGGCGAGAACAATGCTTCAGACTAAGCATCTAACTAATATGTATTGGGATGATGTTGTAAGAACCAGTGTATACATTCTAAATAGAAGTCCGACTTCTAGTTTAGATGGCATCACTCCTTATGAGGGGTGGTATGGAAAGAAACCAAATGTAAAGCATTTCAAAGTTTTTGGTTCTTTAGCTTATGCACACATTCCTGATGAGAAAAGGAAAAATCTTGATCCCAAAAGTCAAGTTTGTATTTTTATAGGGTATTGTGAGTCTACCAAAGCATATAGACTCTACAATCCAAAGACACATAAAATTGTACTTTCCAGGGATGTAATTTTTGATGAAGGGGGAGAATGGGGTCATCAAAAAATTTTTGTTGATGATGAATCCCAAGATGTAAGTTCTTCACAAATATAGCACATTCCTCCCAAGAAAAACAAAGGCACATCTCCTCCAAGCCCAAGTAGGAGTACTGCATCAAGTACATCAGCCGTCACTCCAAGTCCTTCTCCACAACGATCAGTAAGTTCTTCACCGATGGATATTGACTCTCCATCAAGAGGTAAAATAACATTACAACATCATCCATATTTTCAAATGTTGGATCAAAATTTCTAGAAAAGATACACTAGAAGCCAAGCTAGTGAAATGAATTCAATTTTGCAGAAACTTGAAAATCTGCATATGTATGGGGATGATGACTCCCAAGATCCTAAGGGAGATGTAGTTAATTATGCTTTATTAACTAATGCACAACTAGAACCATCTAGCTATGAGAAGGCTTGTACTCGGAATGTATGGCAAGAAGCCATGAAAGAGGAAATAACCTCTATAAAAAATAATGATACATGGGAGCTAGTAAAGCTGCCCAAAGGAAAAAAATGTGTTGGATGTAAATGGGTCTACAAGACCAAATTCAATGCTGATGGAAGCATTGAGAGGCACAAGTCGAGACTTGTAGCAAAAGGTTTTACTCAAAAATTTGGCATTGACTATGAGGAAACCTTTGCTCCTGTTGCACGACAAGAAACAATCAGATCTATTCTTTCCTTAGCTGCCCACAAAGGATGGAACATTCAACACATGGATGTGAAAAGTGCCTTTCTAAACGGGTACTTGACTGAGGAGGTTTATGTTCAACAACCTCAAGGCTTTCAAGAACAAGGTAAGGAGAACCTTGTTTATAAATTGAAAAAGCACTTTATGGCCTCAAGCAAGCACCAAGAGCTTGGTACTCTCGCATTGACGACTATTTCAACGAGTATGGTTTCACTAGAAGCAAAAGTGAACCTACTCTTTACTACCTAAAGCATGGTGTAGACATTCTCATAGTTTGTTTGTATGTGGATGATCTAATATTTATGGGTAGTAACACTAAAATGAATATGGAGTTCAAACACTCCATGATGAAACAATTTGAGATGAAAGATCTTGGTTTAATGCAATACTTCCTAGGCATGGAAGTTCATCAATCAAATAGAGGTATCTTCATATGTCAACACAAGTATGCTCGAGACATGATCAAGAAATTTGCCATGGAGCAGTGCAAATCAGTTGCAACTCCAATTGGACATGGGATCCAATTGAGCAAGGATGATGGAGCACCAAAGGTTGACATGACCACTTATAGGAGCATGGTTGGGAGTTTGATGTTTCTCACCAACACAAGACCTGATATACAATATGTTGTTTCTCTAGTTTCAAGGTTTATGGCTAGTCCATCTGAGCTGCATCTACAAGCAACTAAAATAATCTTAAGATATGTAAAGGGTACATTGGATTTTGGAATCCATTACCACAAATGTAATTCTGTTAAATTAGTTGGCTTCAGTGATGGTGATTGGGGCAGCAATATAGATGATAGGAAATCTACATCAGGGAACTGTTTTAGTCTAGGATCAGGACTAATTACATGGAGTTCCAAGAAGCAGACTATTGTAGCATTATCATCTACTGAGGCTGAGTATATAGCCATCACATATGCTAGTACTCAAGCCCTATGGTTAAGAAAAGTCCTTGAAGAGATTGGAGAAAGACAAAGTGGTCCGACCAGACTGTATTGTGATAACATGAGTGTCATTCAGTTGGCATATAATCCAATCCACCATAGCAGATCAAAACATTTTTATATGAAGTATCACTTCATCCGAGACATGGTGGAGCACCAGATCGTTGAGCTTAAACATTGTAACACTTTGGATAATATTGCAGACATCTTCACCAAAGGTATGGCTAGAGCTCAATATATAAAGCTGAGAGATTGTATAGTCAGTCCTCTCAACTTTAAGGGGGAGAATGTTGGAATTTAACCTTTGGGTTTACCTTCACCTTCTACCTTGGTTGGACGACAGATAGTTAAGGTGGACGACAGACAGCTAGGGTGGATGGCACCGACAAAGGAGTCATAGAGTTTAATTAAAATGTCCCTTTCCTCCCTATTTTCTCTCTTCCCTAATATCTCTCCTTAATATTCTCCAACTATATCCTAGGCATTATATATAGTTTGTAATCTGATTTTTCAAGTTAATGTGATTTTACATTTCATAGCGATCACCCTCTAATCAATGATGTTAGTCTATCCTGCACCAAGCCAATCACTGTTTGCCTATTTGGTTCTAAGGTATGTAATTAATTTTATAGAAACTGTAGCGGTGCCAGATGGAAGCCCTTTCCCTCTGGAAATATTAGCATTGCCCAGTCTTCTACTTTTACCATCATTGTTGGTCTGTTACGCACTACTATCATTCCTAGTAATCCAATTGCGTCAGACTCTCCTTTTTGGCATCTTCATGAGGACAAAATTTATTTTGTTAAATATACCTACTATGTCCAAACCACAGAAGTTAACTCTTGGCCAAAATTTAATACTATATGGTTGAAAATTTTAATCCCTAAGGTAGCCCATTTTTTTTGCTTTCTTCTTTAAATGAAATTTTTACCATCGATAATCTCATCGAAAGAGGTTTAATGCTCCCTAAATGTTGTGTCCTCTGCAAGAGTAACTGGGAATTTGTAATTCATATCTTTGTTGAATGCCCTTTCTCTACTGAAGTGCTATCTTCATTTATCAAACTAGTCAACTTTTCTTGGGTATACCCAAAAACTCTTATTGACGCTTGCAATTAGTGGCCAAATCCTTTTCTAAATCCAAAAATTCATGCTTTTTGGTCGTATTGTTTTCCTCACTTTTTATGGCAGGTTTGGTTGGAGAGGAATAATAGAATCTTTGGCGCTGATGCAAAATCAGTGTTTTCTCAAGATTTATTGTTTGCCATCAAGAATGCTAGTCTCATCCAAGCTGAGAAGCCCAAGAACCAATGGGAATTGTCCATTTTCAATACTCTCAAATTTCATATTGACACCCCCCTCCGGGGTCCTCCAAAAGTTGACAGGTCAATGGTGAAATGGATTTTCCCGTATTGTGGATGGGTCAAACTTAATGTTGACAGGGCCTCAAAAGGAAACCCTGGTAGGGCTAGAGGAGGTGGTCTCTTAAAAAATAGTTAAGGTAAAGTCCTGTGCGCATTTAATGAGTCTATGGACAGTCAAACCAATAATTTTGTTGAAGCATGTGTGTTATACCTAAGCCTCTTCATTTGCAAGCGGCTTCAGTTTGAAATACTTATCATAGAATGTGATTCAATGAATGCCATTCATTGCATCCAAAAGTTTCAACTCCCTGCCTAGAGCATGTTCAATGCTATCCAAGAAAGCTTGAAAATAATTGAAGGCATCAAACATGTTACAATTCAGCATGTTTATCGGGAAGGAAACAAAGTTTTTGACCTCCTTGCCAATCAAGGAGTTGAACAGGACAACTTTCAAGTCTGGTATGACAATTTTCCTCCATGTATTATGGCCCACACTGATGCAAATGGAAATCTTAATCTGTAACTGGTTGTTGTTGCTGATGTGGCTGAATTGGGGCCTAGTGATTGGGCATGGTTTTTCTGACATGGGCACCAACACATATCTTCCTTTCCCTTATGCATTTTCTTGCAATCCATTTAAAGGGCAAGTTTATGAAGGCATGGAAAATTCACAAGGCAATTGTCACCCATGAACTCAGGTGGTAAGGAATGGCAAATAAAAATGCTAATTTCTAGCATAGTGGAGATGTTTGCTCCAAAAAGCTCATAGACCAGAATTGAACCCCACTGAGCCAAATATCGTAATCTTGGTTGGGATTCTGATGTTTGTTTTCTATTTTTATGGGTACCATTATTGTAGTTTGTACCCTTGTCCCTTGTTGTTTCAGTTTTAGCCTTCTTTCCAGTTTAATGTTGGTTGTTTTGATCCCCTCTAGGGTTTTTTGCTTTCAGTTTAGTTAAGCTTGCTTTTGTCAAGCCTTCTTTGCTACATTTGTGTAAAAGGTTTCGGGACCTTTCAAAACCCTTTTTATCAACCAATAAAAAAAAACTTTTTTATAAGATAAATATTGAGATAATTTTTTTTTTAAAATGGTGGAATCGGTAGCCGCCACGAATTCGGGCAGGTTGTCCAGCTTTTATGGCCGCCATAGTATTTTGCGCTGTCTACCTCGAAAGCCACCACATAGATCTTCGTGCAGTCCACACCTATAACTGCCATGCCATAATCATTTTAAACCTTTTATGCCGCTGAAAGCACCAGGAAAGGGACAAGCGTTCAGTACGACGAGGCCCGAGATTTGATCCTTGGACCTCTGCCCCCCTTATGGGGTTTGGATCAACCATATTGAGATAATTTTAGTTAGATAAATTTGTAAAATATATTTTACAATAATCAAGGATTAGTATAAAACTATCTATTTTTAATAAATAATATTGCGTTTATTGAATTATGTTATACTTGTTGAAGCATTTGTTAAAATTTTTAACAACCCATGCATATATTTGGTGTTATCACTAATAAATTATAAATAAGGTATTAGAAAAATATATATTCCATTCTCACCAAGATTATTGCAATTGATCCAAATGTTGTTTGACTCATACAATTTATAAACACTCAATATCCCATATTAGTGGGTGGCTTTATGTATACGATTGGTGTATTTAAGCAATAATTTTGATGAGTTTTAACTATATTTCATATATCTATCATTTATGAGGATATTGAGCATGAATGATTAAGACTCATATATTTAATCTAATAAAGTATTATCTGCTCTTTAAATCATTTTTTATTTGGTTAATGCGAGAAACCCCTACTACCAACGCATAGGACTGAGCACGCTACCCCCAACCATGACCCCTCCTAAAGCCAAGAACTATGCTTATCAATAGAAAATTTAACACACAACCACCACACATCCACCCCTTCACACACTTGCCCATGCCGCGGTTTAAACCTTGGACCTCCTAAAGAAGAGCCAAAGCCCTAACTATTGCACTGTCCCCCTGGGACACTCTTTAAATCGTAATCTTTAAAAATAAAATAATTTTTTTTGAATAATAAAAATGATATTATTATTAAATAGTAAGGCTTTAATTATATCCCTAGTTTAAAATGTAATGTTAAAATGATCATCAACTTGAATATGTCTCAATGAATCATTGACCATATGTAATATGATCATGCACATCCTATACATGGCACTCAATATGGGAAGTTTTAGAGGAAATAAAAAAGTGAAGAACATGTGCTTATACTGAGAGAGGGGGGGGTGAACAATATAACATAAAACTTTTTCCCAAATAGAAGCATCAGCATTAATGAAACCATAAACATCACACAAAGCATCACACACATAAGAGACACCATTTTAACGTGGTTCACCCAATGTGGGCTACCTCCACAGAGAAAATATTTTACTAAAACTTTCTCAATCAATCTCTTGGGAATCCTTCCCAAATTACAATGTTTATGGACTTCTGTCCAAAGGAGATGTTGATCCCCTAATCTCAAGTTCGTGGATCTCTTCCATAGGAGAACTCTTTCCCCTTCTTCTTTGGCTAGTGATCTTCTAGAAGACTCTGTCTCTATGCTGCACTGACTGGTGGATCTCTCTCCACTTGAAGACTTCTCACTCAGATCTTGTCTTCAATTGTCCTGGCTGCTGGATCTCTATCCACTGAGACTCTGTCCTCTATACTCTGTCACCTCCAAAGCTTTGTCTCAATACTGTACCAAACATAGTTCAGTCGGTCTAGCATAGTTATGCTCAATCTCTTGCACTAAACACAGTACAGTCGGTCTAGTACAATTCTGCTCAATAGGTTCACTCAAAACCTGCTCAAATCTGCTCAACAGATTCACACAGAACCTATCTAAATATTCTCAATAGGTTCACACAAAACCTATCTAAATTTGCTCAATAGGTTCACACAAAACCTATCTAAATCTACTCAACAAATCCTCTCTAGGACTTGCTCAAATATGCTCAATAAGTCCTCTCTTGGACTTGCTCAAATCTGCTCAATAAGTCCTCTCTTGGACTTGCTCAAATCTGCTCAATAAGTCCTCTCTTGGACTTGCTCAAATCTGCTCAATAAGTCCTCTCTTGGACTTGCTCAAATCTTCTCAATAAGTCCTCTCTTGGACTTGCTCAAATCTTCTCAAGCAAGCTTTCACAAAAGCTTAACTCAAAATAGTCCACAAGCCTTCTCAAAGACTTGTCTCAAATCTGCTTAACAAGCTCACACAGAACTTGTTCAATCTCATAGAATCATAAAGAGAATTGTTAGAGACTCAATATGTTCTATACTCAAAGTACAATCAATATCTCAATTCAATCTCATAGAAGCATAAAGAGAATTGTTAGAGACTCTATATGTTCTATACTCAAATCCCAATCTCAACTCAATAGAAGCATAAAGAGAATTGTTAGAGACTCAATATGTCCTATTCTTAAATCTCAATCTCAACTCAAATCAATCTCATAGAAGCATAAGGAGAATTGTTAGAGACTCTATATGTTCTATACTCAAATCCCAATCTCAACTCAATAGAAGCATAAAGATAATTGTTAGAGACTCAATATGTCCTATTCTTCAATCTCAATCTCAACTCAAATCAGAATATAGAATAGTTTGTTTTATGGAACTTGAACAACCATTTCACACATCCACTTGACTAGGCTTAACCAACTCAACTCAACCAATCACATCAAGGAACAACCCTTTCTCACAAACCCTAGTTCAAGCATGTATCAACCAACTCAAAATGTTTCCAACAATGCTTTATCTCAAGTCTCACATAACAATGATACTCATGTTATTTTCTAGATCATGTTCAAGTTCATTTCATCATCAATGGGCTTCAACAACAATGCTAATGAAACAAGGTTTAAATACAACTCACAAATAAAAAAACCTTGAAGCATTCAACCAACCATCTTCACAAAGGAAACTTCAATTAATCCTTTTCACTCCAATGATATTTCAAAAATCAACCACCACAAACAATCAATAGGAGAATGTGCCCATACCTTTTTGATGCCAATAAGTTGTCCACAAAATCTGCCACACTTAATCACAACTTTCCTTTTCAATATTAATAAGGGTTAGTGGTCTTTTAAATAATCACAATAAAAACATAACTTAATTTACACCCTTTTCACTCCAACTTCATAAACACATCCACCAAAGTCTATTTTAATAAAAACCCTTATTAAGAATAACCCACAATAAATCTCTCAAAATCACTTTAAGAACAACTCCTTATTTCTCCTAAAATCAATTCTCCATTTCCATAAAAATAAAACATAAATCAAATATGCTTTTGCAATAATAATCACAGCCCTAATGATAAAATTTAATTCCCATTAAATACCTTATAACTCCAAACTTTAGGGCTAATAAAAATTATTAAAGGCAAAAACGTAAATACCTCTCAAGGGGATTCGAACCCCCATCCACCACACACCGCGAGCGTCTTAGCCACGGTTAAGATTCCAACCGAGCCAAAGCGCTCATTGGAAAAGCAAAGGCCAAAAGGCCTTTAATCTTCCTCCGCCTGTCGCAAAGGACAAAGCGCCAAAGTGCTTCCCACACGCTGTCTTCAAGGGGATTCGATCCCTGATATTTGCGCTGCCCATAGTCTTAGAAAAATCGATATGCCAATGCGCCATGCCTCATACCACATTTGAGATTTCCAAATCGTTGCGCTTTCTTCGTTGCTTCCTTTTCAACAATTTGCACGAGCTCTTTTGAATTTCCAAGGCAATTAACACACGAGAGCAAGGATGATTATTTGGTTTAATTGCCACCCCTTTATATAGTGTTTAATAACACTTTGAAGACATCGACAAAAATATTAAAATTGTATTTGCATGATGACGTCGGTGGGAAACTTTCCATTTAAATTTTAAATAATTAAAATTTAAACCAAACATTAAAACTCAAATAACTCCATCATTGGGGCACCTTTTTCGATGAAACGAAAGCCCAACATGGGTTTTAAGAAAAAACCAGATCAAATATGTTGTCCATGGTTTTAAATAAAACCTTTTATTTTTCTTGCCTTGGTTTTCACAAAAACCCTTCATAGATCCTTTTGACATTTATTGCTCTATTGACATCAATGACAACATTTCAGCTTAGGGACTCAAAATGTCCAACAATATCCCCCTTTGTCATTGATGGCAACCCAAATCCTTTTACTGAATACTGACCTTCTTTTCTGCTCCCCCTGGGGCTTTGCTCCCCTTGGCTCAATGCTCTCTTAGATATCAAATCTCTCCTCATATCCAAAAACTCTCCCCATAATACACAAATCTCTCCCCCTTTGACATCAATGGCAAAGGGTCACCTTTGGGGCTCGGGGCTAAGAATTAAGCCTCTTAGCTTAGCCCATCCCCCACCTCCACATGAGGTGGTTAATTCTAGGGTGGGAGTATTTCTACTCCCCGAAAGCATTGTTCTCTGCCTTTGTATTTTCATTTTTCTTTTTGCTGAATTCTCTCACTGTTTCTTTCCGAGTCATCATCCTTGTTCTTGTTCCTATTATTGTTCTCATCCATGTTTCTATTCTTGTACCTATTCTTGTTCTCATTCTTATTTTCATCCATGTTCCTATTCTTGTTCTCATTATTTTCTGAGTCTTTGTTCCTATTCATATTATTGTTTCTGTTCATGTTCCTGTTCCTGTTCATATTCCTATTCCTATTCATGTTCATATTCTTATTCCTGTTCATGTTCATATTCCTATTCCTGTTCATGTTCATATTCCTATTTCTGTTCATACCTATTTCTGGAATATTTTCTCTACACCATCTTGCTATGTGACCATCATTATTGCACTTATAACACTTAATGTTATTATTCCTTGGATGTGAAATAGTCTTAGGATTTCTCCTGGTGAAGCCATATCCTCTTCTATCATGAATCCTACAATTTATTACCTTATGACCAAACTCATTACATGAATAACAATATCCTTGGAAAAGTTGTTCTCTTCCATATACCTGTCTTTCATGTGTCCTGCACTGTGAAGCCATGTGCCCAAACATGTGACATGAGAAACATCTCCCATTGAATCTTCCTTGCCTAGACCTCATTGGTCTCCTATTATGATTGTTGTTCCATATGTATCTTCTTTGCCCATTGTCCCTATTGCACTCACTGCAATCTGACTCATCCTTAGAAGTTTCACTTTCACTTACATATGAGAATCCCTCTTCTGAAGTATCTTCTGATGTTGTTTCTTCTTCTTCAAGACTTGAAGTAGACTTTGCCTTTTCTTGTTTCTTTCCAAAACCTAGACCTGTTGAACATGATGTTCTTTGTTGTCCACGAATGAACTTATCCAAGTTCTTAGAGCTATTTGTGAAAATCTTCATCTTGATCTTGGAGTCCTGTAAATATTTCTTTAGAGTAGCCACTTCTTGTGCTAACTTCTCACATTCCAAGATTTTTGCTTCTAAATTTTCTCTGAACTTACTTGCCTTGGCCTTTGACTTCTCTAATACTTCTCTAAGTCCTCTATGAGCAATAATATTTCTTCATCACATTCTTGAAACTGACTTTCAAGCTTAGAGTGTTGCTTTCTTACCTTCTTCACTATGTCAAGAGCATAGATAAGTTCACCTTTGAGATCATAACCATTCTCTATTGAGTAGTCCTCTATTTGTTTGCCTTTGTCCATATCATTTCTTTCTTTTGAATTGATTTCTATAGGATCACTAAATTATTTATCTTCCAAAAACATTAGAAGATTCTCATTTGGACCCAATCTTATGTGTTGAGATCGATCCTCATTCTCTTTGTATAAATGATATTTTTCCCTCTTGATCTCATTGAGTACATAAAGATTTCTTTCTCTTATAGCACTTGCTACCAGTTTTCCAGTTTTAGACTTTCTTACTTCACATCGATCTTTATGAAAGGTTACCATATGAACTTGATCACAAAGTTGACTAATGCTCAAGAGATTGTGTTTCAAGCCTTCCACATATAGAACATTTTTAGCTTTTGCTTTCCCATTGCCTATACTTAGAGTTCCTTTTCCACTAATTTTTGTTGAACCATTGTCCCCAAAGTTTATTGACCCTCTATTTCCTTCTTTCAAAGTTATAAATTTTTATTTTTCTCCTGTCATGTGTCTAGAGCACCCACTATCCAGAAACCATTTCTCTTCTTTATCCTGAGCATGCAATGCTATTTGAACTAGCAAAGATTTTATTTTTCCTTTTCCTTTTTCTTCTTTCCTAGTAGTTTGAGTTGTGGTCTTTCTACTAGACTTAGAATTTTCTAGATTGCATCTTCTAGCTATATGCCCAAAGTTATTGCATTTGTAGCACTCAACATCATCATCCATATATGATACAAGAGAATCCATACTACTACTATCATAGTCTCTATTAATGCAATGCACAACTTTATGACCATATTTATTGCAAGAGAAACAATGTCCATGGAAGAAATTTTGTAACCTGTTTTGATGAGGACTCAATCTGGTATTCTTTCCTTTGTGATCTTCTTTTCTAGAGATATGGTGGGGTACCTTCTTTTTGCTTGATGTTTCTACCTCTTGCTGACTTAATCTCTTGTTTATTTCAGTTCTGCATTTTAACATAACAATTTCTGTTGCCACTCTCTCAAGTCCTACTTCTTTGGCTTCCAACATATCTCTTAATTGATGTTCAATTTCTCTTCTTTCTTTCACTTCCATTTCGAGTTCTATTAGCCTTTGCAAAAGCTCAATTCTTGGTGATTCAAAATATTAAATTTGTTCCCTTAGTTGTGCATTCTCTTCTTGAATCCTTTCAAGATATTGGAGACACTTGGAGAGCACTTCTTCAAAGTCTATACTTTATTCACTCCCTAAGCACATGTGTGATACTAATGGATCTATTTACAAGTTGTTAAACTCTTTGTGGAGAGACCTGCTTTGATACCAATTGAAGAACATGTGATTATACTAAGGGGGGGGGTGAACAATATAACATAAAACTTTTTCCCAAATTGAAGCATCAATATTAATGAAACCATAAACATCACACAAAGCATCACACACATAAGAGACACCATTTTAATGTGGTTCACCCAATGTGGGCTACCTCCATAGAGAAAATATTTTACTAAAACTTTCTCAATCAATCTCTTGGGAATCCTTCCCAAATTACAATGTTTATGGACTTCTGTCCAAAGGAGATGTTGATCCCCTAATCTCAAGTTCATGGATATCTTCCATAGGAGAACTCTTTCCCCTTCTACTCTGGCTAGTGATCTTCTAGAAGACTCTATCTCTATACTGCATTGACTGGTGGATCTCTCTCCACTTGAAGACTTCTCACTCAGATCTGTCTTCAATTGTCCTGGTTGTTGGATCTCTATCCACTGAGACTCTGTCCTCTATACTCTATCACCTCCAAAGCTCTATCTCAATACTGTACCAAATACAGTTCAGTCGGTCTAGCATAGTTCTGCTCAATATCTTGCACTAAACACAGTATGGTCAATCTAGTACAATTTTGCTCAATAGGTTCACTCAAAACTTACTCAAATATGCTCAACAGGTTCACACAAAACCTGTCTAAATCTTCTTAATAGGTTCACACAAAATCTGTCTAAATATGCTCAATAGGTTCACACAAAACCTGTCTAAATCTGCTCAACAAATCCTCTCTAGGACTTGTTAAATCTCTCAAAATCACTTTAACAACAACTCCTTATTTATCCTAAAATCAATTCTCCATTTCCATAAAAATAAAACATAAATCAAATATGCTTTTGCAATAATAATCACAACCCTAATGATAAAATTTAATTCCCATTAAATACCTTATAACTCCAAACTTTAGGGCTAATAAAAATTAGTAAAGGTAAAAATGAAAATACCTCTCAAGGGATTTGAACCCCAGTCCGCCACACAACGTGAGCATCTTAGCCGCAGCTAAGATTCCAAATAAGCCAAAGCGCTCATTGGAAAAGCAAATGCAAAAAGGCCTTTAATATTCCTCTGCCTTCTGCAAAGGACAAAGTGCCAAAGCGCTTCCCACACGTTGCCGTCAAGGGGATTCGATCCTTGATATTTGCACTCCCCACAGTCTTAGCAAAATCGATACATCAATGTGCCATGCCTCATACCACATTTGAGATTTCCAAATTGTTGCGCTTTCTTCGCTGATTCCTTTTCAACAATTCACACGAGCTTTTTCGAATTTCCAAGGCAATTAACACACGAGAGCAAGGATGATTATTTGGTTTAATTTCCACCCCTTTATATAGTGTTTAATAACACTTTGAAGACATCGGCGGAAATATTAAAACTACATTTGCATGATGACGTCGGCGGGAAACTTTCCATTTAAATTTGAATTTAAATTTTAAATAATTAAAATTTAAACCAAACATTAAAACTCAAATAACTTCATCACAGGGGCACCTTTTTCGACAAAACGAAAGCCCAACGTGGGTTTTAAGAAACACCCAGATCAAATATGATGTCCATGGTTTTAAATAAAACCTTTTATTTTCCTTGCCTTGGTTTTCACAAAAACCCTTCATAGATACTTTTGATATTTATTGCTCTATTGACATCGATGACAACATTTCAGCTTAGGGACTCAAAATTTCCAACAAAAAAGCATGCATATGTAGCATAAAGTGGCAAGTGAGTGATTGTTCATACATGGACATCTACTATAATATACATCGTGCACATAAAGAGGAATATTTATTTGAATTTTTTCAAATAAACACAAATCAATTGATGTGAGCATAGGGATAACCCTTGACACACATGAAAGGACACTAGATGCCATCCCTCAAAATTTGTGCCAACACAATCGATATAATCATTCGACATTGTTGTTAGCATTAGCAGTTGGTGCCAAATCTAACTGCTAGCTTGGGCCTAAATTATAAATTTCAAATTTTAAACTATAAACTTTGAAGGGCTTATTAGCATATTAGTGCATTTCATACTTTAGCTTGTCAACACGTAGGTTCATTCTCCAACATTAATGTCAACACTAGTTGTTAGCTTTTGGAGCTCATCTAGTTGGTGACCTTCTAGAAATGATAAAATTTGTTATTGCCTATGCAAACATGATAAAAAACTAACGTGTAATAACTTCAATATAGCCATGTTAACTATCTTAATTATTTTTAGCTTAGGCCCTAGGATTAGGTTAGTTGACCCTTGAGCATTAGGGTTAGGGTTGTTTGTTGTTTTACTTTGTAAATAAAGAAGTTATGTTGTATTCATCTCATTCATTCATACTTGATATCTTAAATCACCTCTAGTATGCATATGATGTAGCAAGGATCAATGTTGTTCCCAATCTCAATCACATGAAACAAGAAAAACGAAGGAGAAGATTTTCGATAATGGAGAGAATGAAAAATCACATCTCTCCCTTTGTGTTATGGAATTAAATGCTGAGAAAAATGAGAGTAGGGTTAGGGTTCCCAAATCCATATTACATAAAATTCAAATGAACATGAAATGACATTACACATTAAAATAACCTATTATAATGAGGTCATATTAAAGCCTCATAACAATTAATTTGAAACTTAATTAATAAACATAACCTTGTAGAATTAACATATCTTCAATCCCCCCTTAATGGTAGAAGGTCATTTTATTTTAGTATATGAGTGGCTCAGGTGGCTCTTTGTGTAGCCAATTAGGCAATTATCCATGAAATGCGGCTCCAATCTATTGGGTCTCCATATACCATTTGGTCATCTTCCATGTCCTTTCAAGTTTTCACAAGTTCTAGTTTTCCAAAACTAGTACAACCCTTATCCTTTCATGCCCACAAATGGTTTTCATGAATGGGATAGAGCAAAGATTGACCAAAACTTTCTACCCACATGAAGGTGGTTTTATAAATAAGCATTAACCTTGTTGGTCCTGTTGCATATCCATTTTCAGGGAGATATGGAGGTTCTCAAGCCTATCTACTATCTAAATTATTCAAACTTCACCCTCTGGGGTGGTTTGGTGAAGATGTTGGTAATCTAATATGCTATTGGACAATAGTGCATTTGTATTGTACCATCTTGAATAAGTTCTTGGATCCTATGGACTTTTATACTAATGTGTTGGTTCTATTGTGAAACACATGATTCTTTATCATATGGATTGTTGATTGATTATCCACCTGTAGTATTGTAGGATCTTTTTTATTGATATCGAGAGTGTGTAACAACTTTCTCAACCATATACTTCTTTGCTTGTCTCAGATACAGTAATATACAGCTTCTGCTAAAGAATCTGTTAGAATATTTTTTTGTTTTTATCTCCATGAAATTGGTTCTAAGACAAGAAACATCAAGTACCCAAATGTAGATCTTCTAGTGTCTTTATCTCTTGCAAAGTCTAAGTCTATGTATGTGATGAGTTTGAAATTTGCATTCTTTTCATACAATATGCCATAATTATGGGTTGTCTTTAGGTACCTCAACACTCTTGTTGTTGTTTGTCAGTGAATCTCCTTTGGATTGGTCATGTACCTTGCTAGAATTCCCAATACATAAGTGATGTCAGATCTTGTGTTAGTAATATAGATGAGACTACCAACCAACCTTCTATAGAGTGTTGCATCTACCTCTAGTGTGTCATCGTTCATGGTGAGTTTCATATTTGATTCCATTGGTGTTGTCACGAGATGTGCATATTTGAGTTGAAACTTTTCCAGAATATCGTTGATTATTTCTCTTGGGTCAAGAATATTTTACCATTTTATTGAGTTATTTCATCAATTCTATATCAAATATATCAAAAGTCTTTGCAAGGTCCTTTTTCATTGTGTTGATGTTGTGTTCATTGTTACTTGTTAGAAGCATGTCATCCACAAAGACTATGAGGTATGTGACTTTGTCTTTGTTGTGCTTGATGAACAATATTGCATTAATGTCTTGGTAATCACATACTTCAAATTCAAGTTTCTTAATTCGATTTGACAACTTGCTGAACCAAGGGTGAGGGGCTTGCTTCCATGTATATAAATACTTTCTGAGTCTACATACCTTATGCTCTTGTCCTATAATATCAAAACTTTCTAGTTATACCATGTATATTCTTCTTCCAAATTGTCATTCAAGAAAACAGTCTTTACATCTAATTGACAAATCTTCCAACCTTGTTGTGCAACTAAGGTTGTAAGAGTCTTTATTGTGGGTCATTTTTGTGATAGGTACAAATACCTCAGTGTAGTCAATACCTTGATTTTGTGTGAAGCCTTTAGCCACCAATATCACCTTGTGTTTGTCAAGGGTGGCATCTAATTTATACTTGTTTTTGTACACCCATTTGTTTTGAACTACATTTCTTCCAAGTGGTAGATCGACTAACTTCCAAGTACCATTTTTGATCAAATATTCATACTCCTGGTTCATTGCATGTCTCCAAGTTACATGTTTGACAACTTATTGGTATGTAAGAGATTCATTATTTAGAGTGAGGTGTAATTTTGTAGGTTCTAGTTCAAAAAGTAATTATTCATGCACTCTTGCTCTAAGGGCCCTCTTGTGCATGTTTTTCCCACTTCATTTGGTTTTATGTTCTTTAAGAGTTGGTGAGCTTCACAAACTCCTCAAGTGGGGAGAAGCATGGATGTCTCACCTACCTTAAAGTTTTCATACTTATCTTGAAATGGATCATTAGGTATGGAGGATGCTAACAAAGATGAATGTGAAACAATACTTTTATCGTGATCAACATTACTATGTGAAATAGCACAAGGTGCAAAAGATACAAACATCTACTCAGTATCATAGTTTGGGTCCTTTGAACTTATGGGTTGATTTACATATTCTAGAGTTTTGAGTAACTTATCAACGTCTTCCCCCCAAAGGTTAGAATTTAAACATCATATATATTAGCATATTTTTATCTAGGTTGAATATTGTGTACCCTGGTATCCAATGTAACTAGTTACTCTTTAGTTTCTACAAATGTAACATCACATGTCACAATCACTTTTCAATGTGAAGGAATGAATACCTTGTATCCCTTTTGATCCATAAGGTATCCAACAAAGAGGTATTTAATAGCTTAAGATTCAATTTTGTTTATGTGCTCTATAATAATATAATAATAATAGATAGAGCCAAATATTCTTAAGTGGATGATAGTGGGAGGCATCCAGTCCATTTTTCATGAGGTGACGAGCCAGGTTTTGAGGGACTCATTATGTTGAGTACATGCATAGAAGTCTAGGTGGCTTTGGCACAAATAAATTAAGGTATATTTTTGTATATAATAAGGGCACGCGTTATATTCATAATTATCCTATTCATGCGCTTGACAATATCATTTTTTTGATGTGTGATTGGTATTATCAATTGATGTTTGATCACATGTAAGGACAAGTATTGTGTAAATTCATTTGAGGTGTACTTAATGACATTGTCACTCTTGAACCTAGTTATTATTTTGCATGAGACTTGAATGCTTTGAATAATTCAAAAGCTTCAAACTTCTCCAAAACGTTGATCCATAGCTTCTTTGAGAATTCATAGATGAAGGTGATGCAATACTTGTTGCATTTTAATGAGGGAATAGACATTGGCTCGCAAATATTTGAGTGAACTAGCTCCTATTTTTTTTGTGGACTTTCACTAACTCTTTAGAAAAGTCTATTGAGAGGATTTGGCAATGATGCATGCTTAAAATTTGATGGATTTGGAAGAGAAGTGTGGTATTCCCCTGACAGTGGACTCCAATTGTCTCAATTTATCAAGTTTGATATGACCCATGCGAGCATGACATAATGCATCAATAAAATTTTTTTGGGATTCATGGTGGCATTAAGTGCCATGTCAGCTTTGATAATGTGAACTTCAAAAGTACGATGTCTAGCAAGTCTAATGGATTTTCCATCTAAGGAATTAGTCAGAACCACTATTTTAGAGGGTGGATGAATCACTCGAAGAGTTTAATATTTTTCAGTGACACTCAGATCAAATCCATGGTAGACAAGTGTGGATAGTGACAAAATTTTTTTCTTTGGATCAAGGATGTAGAGAACATCATGTAGTTGAAAATCACGTAATCTGAGAAGTTTCAATCGAATAGTTCTATCTCCGTCAACTACTTGAGAGAATTTGTCAGCCATGTGAACTACACCAAACACTTCTAAGTTGAATTCTTCAAAGAAGTCCTTGTTGGAATTCATGTATCGCATGACTCTAGTATCCATGATCTACAAACTATTGGTGGAGGCTACACTGTGAGCAAATCCAATGGGTTGCGATGTGGGATGAGAAATATCATAGCTAGCATATCTTGAATGTGCCTCAATAAATATTTTAGGATGGTTAATAGATGATGATATAGGTACTTGTGTGCCGATGATTTGGGTATGCACAAATTGAGAATTGTAGAAAATATCTAGATCAGAGTCATATTCATTTAAATTATGCACATTGTGCTTTTAAAACTGCTTGATCTTGTGTATAGCAGTTCAAAAATTAGTGGCATAGTGTCTTTTTTTGTTACAATATTTGCACATGATATTTGAGTTGCCAGTTCCTTGAGATGTACTAGGTTGTTTATTTATCCTTAACTATGTTGTCCTTGTCTAGTTTGATGTCATGAGTGTTCATGTTGATCATTGTTAGAATATTATCTTTTTCCTTTTCCTTTGCCTCGACCACATCCTTGACCACAACTTTTGTTACCTTGATTGTTTAAAAAATTTGCATCTTCATCCACCTAAAAGGTTGAGTCACTAGGGTTCAAATTGGTGAAGTTTGTGTCAAAGGTTTTATCAAGTTCAACGAAATTTTCTACTAAGGTTTCAAAGTTAAGATTTTTTGAGGTTCCACTAGCTGATAAACTGGCAAGCAAGTACTTGTAGTCTAGAATATGAAGACATGACTGAATGAGGAAATCCTATGTGATATATTGATTTTTTGAAGTCTTCATAAATGACCTATTTAATAGGGTGAAGGAGGTTGATGGTGGAACTGGAGTGTCCTTTTTGCATTTTTATTTGATTAATATTGAATACAAGATGAACAAATTCTAGGTCATTTGGAATCAAATATTTTCTTGAAGACTTTGATAATTGACCATGCTATGTCATGCTTGGCTTCATCAATTAAATTATGAAGGTAATACTATGTGACAAGTAGGATTTCAATATGAATTAGATCATCATCTATCTACCATTTTTCCAAGGCAGCAACATCTATGGGTGGTGTGGGATTTGCATCCAGATGGTTGCACCATAGGTTCTCAAATTTTGTAGTTGTACTAAGGCCTGTGAATCATTGATCCTAATTATCCTTACTTTTGAGGGTACATCCAATATTTTATTTGAAGTTAGAAGTCATTATGACCTATGACACAACAAATACCTAAAAGAGATGTGTCAAGGTGTGAACAAGGAACATATGACTAAGTGAGGTAAAATGTGCTAGTAAATAATAAGCCAAGTGATGACAATGAATGAATGTGATCCACTAGACCTTGCTCACCGTCTAAGTGGAATCTCTTTTAAAAATGATGAATTTGTACAAGTAAGTGGCTATGAGTCCTGATGTAACAAGATGATGATGTGGCTAAATATCAAGTACTAAAAAAAGGTGTGTAGTCCAAACTGAAATATTTTAGATGAATGTAAAAGCTAATATCTCTAATAGATGAATGTGTAAGTCAATATTTCCAACACTATATTATGCAATTGAATACCAAAGTGTGGGATGTGAAAAAATAGTAACCTTAATCTTATGACTGCGAGTAGGTGAGGTGTTGAAAGTTGGAGAGGTATAATGATCTTATCTCAAATTAAGGCCTTCACATGGATACCCACATATAGATGCTCGATGATGAAATTCAAACCATGATGAAGCCCAAATCCTACCAGTCCTCACCCAGTTTACTATGGTCAATAATATACTCTCTATAGATAATTACGTGCTCTATTCGATAGCTATGATGAATATTGGACAGACCTAATTTTAATATTTATTAAGATTTTTCAATTTTCCAAGCACAGGTATGGCTAGCCCCCTTCACTATTTATTCTCGTTAATTCCAATCTAAATTTGACTCATAGGGCCTTTAATGCATATTTCCCACCACCAAGGTAGTGGTGCCTTGTTACGAGGCTATGTTACAAAATGAGTCATCGAATGCATTCCTTTTAGGGATGATGTAAATATGTGAGTTGATTTGCAGTGAAATAAAGAAAATAAAAACTAAAATAGACTTGAAGTGTAGATGGAGTGCTACTACAGTGCTAATGTGGTAGTATGTATGTTAGGTGTGATCCACTAGACCTTGCTCACCGTCCAAGTGGAATCACTTTTAAAAATGAGAGCTATAAGTTAGCCAAAAGCAATGTGGAAAATTTTGTAAGCCACTGATACAAGTACAATGGAGATACTAGAATCTTGTTGTGCTATAAAAAACGTGATCAGTTTACACAAAGGCTGATCTTACTGTATGGCTATGTAAAAATAAACACGTTCAATTTACACAGAGGCCATCGAACTCCGTCAGATCCAAATTTTGGATATTGTATGGTTGTGTAAAAATGAACATGATCAGTTTACACAGAGGCTACCAAACTCGATCAAATCCAAATTTTGGATACTATATGGTTGTGTAAAAAAATGAACACGATCAATTTATAGTCAGATATAGATTTTGGATATTGTATGGTTCTGTAAAAATGAACATGATCAGTTCATATAAAGATCGTTGAACTCAGTCAGATTTAGATTTTAAATATTGTATGGCTATGTAAAATGAACATAGTTAGTTTACACAGAGGCTACCAAACTTGTTCAGATATAGATTTTGGATACTTGCAAATAGAGATACAAGCTAATATCTATAATAAAAAAATATTTGGAGGTATTATGAAACCTCATGCAACATCCTCATGCTCTCCTTCAACTCAACACATAAATTTGTGGAGTAGAGGAGGGGAATGTAATGCTTCTCCAAGCCTGGTTGTGGGAGGGGCAAACATCCAAGCTTTGATACCACTTGTAGCAAGGATTAATGATATGTACCCAAGCTCAACCACCTAAAACAAGAAAAATGAGGAAAATATTTTTGACAATGGAGAGAATGAAAAGTCACATCTCTCCCTTTGTGTTATGGAATTATATATTGAGAAAAATGATATTAGGGGTAAGGTTCCCAAATCCATATTACATGAAATTAAAATGACCATGAAATGATATTACACATTAAAAATAACCTATTATAATGAGGTCTTATTAAAGCCTCATAACAATTAATTTGGAACCTAACTAATAAACATGACCTTGTAGCATTAACATGTCTTCATATGAGACTTTCCCTCTCCAAGTGGCTATTAGAATTTACCCTCTCTAAGTGGTTAGGAATTGTATTGATTAGGATATGGAATCTATTCATTAGGGTTAGGGTTGTTAGTTGTTTTAATTTATAAATAGAGAAGTTATGTTGTAGTCTCATTCATTCATACTTTATATCTTAAATCACCTCTATTATGCATATGAGACTTCACCCTCTCCAAGTGGCTATTAGAATTTACCCTCTTTAAGTGGTTAGGATTTGTACTATTTGGAATCTAGAATCTATTAGTTGTGACTTGATTTTTTTTTATAATATATGAATTATTGTTATATTAAATACTTTTTATTTTGTATTTATGAATTTTCTACTATTGTTGTTATTTCTATAAGTTGTTTCATTGCAAGTGGTATTAAATATTTGATTTTGGCTCCTTGTGGTGGTATAAAAATGATAGAAAGGTGTGTAAGCTACTCTAAAACCTCTTTTGGATAGATTTACATCCTATCACTAGGGGAAATTTTTTCATTTTTTGGCTTTATCCTTAGGTGTAATTTTCTTCTATAATATTATAAAATAGTCATTGTTGTTTGCATTTCCAAGACTTGATTAAAAATGTATCAGGGGAAATAGAACCCTTATAGGAGACCTATCTCATCTTGATTGTCTTGTGAAATTGATCAAAATAAGATGTATCTAAAGTAATAAAATATTTGAAGTGCTCAACAATATCTTTAGGATTTTGTTATTGGTTCCTAGTGTATAAGTGAACCCTTTGCATTTTTTAGTTGGGGATGATACAATGGGTAATTGTAGTGCACATATTTAACCAAGAATTATTACATGAGAAAAAAGAAATGATAATCAAGGAAACTAGGCAAGCAATATAAAATCTCATCTCACATCAACAACTATGACTTGAGGTCTCTTGTTGCTTTAGACACCATGAATACTCTACCCATTCATTCCCATGAAGGTCATTGTCCCTTACCTCAAGCATTTTGTTTGATATTTATGATTTTCTATCTCATGAGCATGTTAGGTTGGATCATAGGATATCCAACATTGATTATTCACAGTCCATGAGGTAAAGGCATATCGATTCAATTGAGAAAAGGTTGGGCTAACTAAATACAATCTAGGATTCATTAAACTTGATACTTGAGAAACATCCCTACATCAAGAATTCATTGCACAACGAGTTCCAATAGGTTTAGGGGAAATAGTAGCATGATAAGTAAAATGATCCTAAATTATAGTTTATTAATCCTCCTCCTATTAAGAATCTCTAATCTGATGACTTTTGACACCTTTAATGACCTCCTTACGAGCATGATCTATGGTCCTTACAACATCCAAACCCTTAATATGTCCAACATACTTCCTTTGGTTACCATTCTAGCATCTAATAGGTGGGACACAAGCCTCTCTACATCATGTCCTTGAGGACGGTCATGTTATCACTACCTCTTCTAAGCTTGATATCCAATCCTATAAATGGTTTCTTTAGGAACTCAAGCACTACAATTGCCATATCTTATGGATAAAGTTCAAGAGATGTTCTTATGCAAGTTTAAATAGGTATTATCTCCCCTTTTATTTGTCTTTTTGATGTATACTAATTATATAATATTAATCAAAGACTATTACAATGATATCATAGGTCTACTTGCATAGACCTATCATTTGGATCTCATAGTGATGGTATCAACCTTTTTCCTTGGACTAAAAAATGATATCAAATTATAGGTTGAGATGTTTGATCCATATACCCTCCATGAGGTAGAACATTTGGATCACATAGTTGAAATGAAGCTCCAATTGTTTTGTTCCTAGCCATAGTATGATTTCAATCCCAAATAATAGTATTTCAATAACTATTATAAGGAGCATCCATCATGATTTTTTTGTTTCAAATATAGATTATGTCATATATGGATCAAGCATATGAGGAGTGATGTAACTTTCACTTGGAATTTTAGGATGAGATTATTTCAAAGAAAGAATATTAGAACATTTCATTACAAGATCCATGAGCCAAAGTAGAAAATACCAAGCAATCTACAAATACTGTGGAATTTTTAGCATTTTTCCTAATTAGTCTAACTAGTGTGTTAATGTGTTGATTGATTTAGGTAGCATGCATAGTTATATTAATAAGAAAACAAGAAAAACCTTAAGACTTTATATCAATAATATGATCTGAGATAAATTCTAGGTGTTGATTACCAATAGGGGCATCACTCAATGTATGGGGTGTATTATTAATACTAGATCTAGATCATATTATATACCTTAGTCTAGACATATTTATGCCATGGATCTAAATATTGTAGATGTCATCTTGGGGGTTAAATGGTTTTATTAGCTAAGAGATGTTACTCTTAATATATAATGGTTGTATGTCTAATGGAAGGAGTACAAGATCATTTATCTCCAGGGTATCAAACCTTCTCCTTTTATGGCTATTAGCTTACACCAAATGGAAAATATTGAAAATAAAAGAAGAAGAGGTTTCTTTGACCAAGTAAATTGCATGGAAGTATAATCCACTAAGAAATTCCATCTAACTCTTTTATTTTTGAAATACAATCTCTTGTTGACAACTATACAATTTTTTTTAACAAACTCATAGGTTTTCCACCTAAGCATATGCATGATCATGCCATCCACCTCATCTTGGGAAATCAAGACCCAATGTTTGTCCTCATATCTATCCATAACTATAGACATTAGATATGATAAGTTGGTTTAAGAGATGTTGAATCAAGGAATGGTCTATCCAAACACTAGTCCTTCTTTCTCTTTGATGGTAATGGTGTAGCATTAGAATAATTTTTGGTATATTTATCCAAATTTCTACCCTCTCAACAAAATTACCATCAAAGATAAGTTTTTAATCCTTGTCATGAATGATTTTTTGGATGAGGTACATGGTTCTAAATACTTTACCAAGCTTGCCTTGCATTCTAGGTTTCATCAAATTATGGTTAGAGAAGAAGATATTTTCATGATTGCTTTTTGTACATGCGAGGATAATTATGAATACTTGATCATGCATTTTGGTCTTACTAATACTCCTTTAATTTTTTAAGGACTCATTAATTTTATTTTTTGACCTTTTTCTTATAATTTTTTGTTAGTCTTATTTGATTATACCTTAGTTTATAGTAAGTCCCAGGAAGCTCATTTGGTTCATGTTGAACAAATCCTACACTTATTATAAAAGTAAATGTTATTTGTCCTAATATATATTTTTTAGGATACTCAAGGTTAAATATTTGGGTCATATTACGTCTCAAGAATGGTGTAAACATGAATCCTAAAATGATTGAAGACATGGAATATTGGCATCTATCTAAATCTCTCAAAAAACTTCAAGGATTTTTAGGTCTTATCAGGTAGTATAGAAACTTTATCTATAACTATGAAAATATTATAGATCCTCTTATTGCTCTTCCTAAGAAGGATGTTTTCATTTGGTCAAAATTGGCTTCCCAAGGATTCAATGCCTTAAAGGAGGCTATGTGAACCACCCCTATTTCATCTACTCTCGACTTCAACAAATTGTTTGTCATTGAGTGTAATTATTTAGAAACAACTATTGGAGTTATTTTAATGAAAATGAACACCCTTTGGCCTTTGAAAGTAAGAAACTCTTTGGTAATACTTTGGGCCAATCCACTTACGATAATGATATTGCATGTAGATCTATCTCACTACCCACATTCACAAATCCTTGTAAATAATTCATATTGTTATTTTGTTCAAGCTTTGCTATTATTTTACTAAGGTATTGGCACAACAATTACACTCAAAGCAACTTTTGAGCCCAAGTTGAGCACTGGATTAGGATCCTACTAAATATTTAGCTATTAAGAAAAGGTAAAAAGTAGCCCAAAAGATTGCACATTAGCTTAACACTTAAAAGTACATATTTGGATACAAGAAATTGGCTAAGGTAGGTAGCCGGGCAATAAGAAAAAGTATTGAAGTTGAAATTTTACTAAGACATTAAAATATGGCTTGCAAAAGAAAAGGACCAAACATTCTGAAGAATCAAAGAAAGCATAGAAACAACAAAAATCCAACATCTGGTACAATTTAGTCTCAATATTGACTAAGGTAACAAAGTATAGAATTTTGTTGCAACGCCTGACTTAAATTTTGGCCAAGTATGAGAGGCGACTAGAATTTTTAAGGTGTTGACATAATTAAAAGATTTTAAAAATTTTGATACCTGACACATTAGAATGTAAATAATCTTATGTCCAAATAGAGTGACATCAAGGTAGCCCCTTACCGAATGCAAAATATGGTTAACTATCAAATATGACTAGAATTTTAAGGTGTTGACATCATCATACTTTGCATAAAATCTAACATGAAGGAGGGCCAAAACCGAAAAAAAATAATCTAAGGTATGAAGCCTGACATAAGGCAAAGAATTTTGAAGGAATATTTTTTATATTCGACAACACACATTGCAAAAATGACTAAGTGTAGAAGGTGGTTGGAATTTAAGATGATGATGTCTCAAGGTGAGTGTAAAAGTCTGACATCAAACGAGGCAAATTGAGAATTTAGTTAAGTTTTATATGAGGGTTATACTATTGAATAAGCTAACATCACCAACAAGGCCAAAATATTCGACATTAAGAAATAATTGCCAGAATCAAAATTTAGCTAAGGCATAAAGTATAACATAGAGGAAGCTAGTCTTGCATTGTTATATCTTCTAAAGAAGCTTCTAAAGTTGTCCTAGTTAGTGAAATTCATGCATGCAAACCAGATACCAAATATCATCATTATTAGAGACCTCAATGGCTAAATTGTTATCCATAACACACTTGTCCCTGCACAGTTAGCCCGATTCAATAGCAAGGAGTGGAAGAAATTAGACCTATTAGAAGGTGCTCAAAATCTAATGACACAAAACACAAGCTAACTTATCAAGAGAAATTTGGGCTACACCCATAAAAAAATATGTTTGAAGTAGTTAAGCATAGCCAAGCTAAAAGAAACACCCATTCTATGCACCTGCTCTGAAAAGCATACAAAAAAGATCCATATAATCATTCCAAGCTAAGAAAATACAATGTAAAACTATATATACTTGAATGTAACCCATTTGAAGGGTCGACTCTTTAGCTTTTACAATTGCATAAGTTGTATGATAATTCTATATGCCTCTTAATGAAAATTAAAGTGTTGTTTGGACTTTGTCAAAGAATGTTGCAGAACATGTATGATCGTTGATTTATTTGTAAAGCATTGTTAAAATCGAATGAACAATGTATTCTATTAAAGTTATTATGTTTTCTAGATTTCTCTCTGTATTACTGTTTGTTCAGTTCTTGAAATACTTAGCTATGTATGTGCTTATTTGATTAATATATTGTAATATTTGATGATGGCTAGTCTATTAAGTAGTTCAAATTTAGTTAAGAAAATGAGACTATCATGCTCTTATATATCTTGATGTTGTTGAATCCTGACCATTTTAAGTTCTCGCTTCTAACTCTACGTATCTCTTTCTTTAGTCTACAACCCACCTTCTTTGCTAGTTTAGCTAGTATCATAGGAATCAACCTACGCTAGAGGCTAATCGAAAAGCTATTGTAGGTATTCCAATATTGGTTGAGGTCTTGAGGACATAATTCATCCACCTAGGTGGATTTTAGAACAAGAATTTTTAGCATACCCAATGGGATAAAATTTCATCAAATTTGTTTCAATCATCTAGAGGACTCAATATTTTGGTGAATAGTCTTGGCCTCATAAGTGGAGAGTGTATATTCACCTAGAAACTCCATAGAATTCAATAATCCAAGAAATTGGTAACCCCACTGGTGAGAAATATTAGGAATACATGGTAATAAGACTAGAAAATTGAATCAAATTATTATGCACCAACCACACAACATTATGAGTATGGTAATACATCATTCTAAGCCATGGTAGGGTAGATTTTTCTAATATGGAATAGTGCCAAACCCCTTAATCTCTCAAACCTTCATGAGATTTCCCAAGTTGCATTAAAGGCTTTGCCTATTTATTATGGTAATGGGAAAACTACTTATGAGCATTATCAAGAGATTATTGCTCTGGCCACCTTATATAATATTTAATTTGAAGATGTAATGGTTAGAATTCTCATGATATCCTTTTGAGGTAAGGTGCTACAATGGTATTACTCCTTGGAAGATAATAGTGTAAGGACTTGGGTGAACCTGGATAGACCCTTCATATTAGAGCATGATGACCCAAGGGACCCCTTCTTACATCTCTCTATTTTCTTCCATACAAAGACATCCTCTCGAGAGTATCATTGATTTCAATATTTGGTTTAGAAGAATCTAGAAAAAATTCCTCAAGGGATATATCCTTCACATGATCAAGCTTATATCTATTACATTTATGCTTTGAGCTCAGACATAATCCATATGATTAAAAAGTACAATAAAAAAGGTTTCCTCAAATATTTCAAGTTGCTATTAGAGCAAAAAACATGCTCATCTCCATTGGAAAGTTACCACCCAAAGCCCTCATATTGGGAACCCCTCAGATTCATCATACAAATACATAGGTCTTGTTTTCAAAAATATCTTTCCCATAATTCAATGAGTTACCTGGGCCATGCCCCTCAATTCTTTATTTAATAGAGAAGGTATTCATTGTTATTACCTCATAGCCCTGAATAGTTTGGGAGTTGAGAGCTACAATTCAACACTTGACCAATGAACTTGTAGCACCCTAAAATTGGTGCAATAAAATTACAATAATTACATTCACCTTAGTAAATAATTTAAAATTCAAATTTAACCTCCCAAACCGCCCGTTAACCGTCGAGAAATCCGTTTCCCCCTTTTTCGTGCCATTTTTAGAGGTTGTTTTGACCGTTTGACGATATCGTCGCCGATCAGACGATATCGCCCAGATTTGACGATTTCGTCTGGACTAGGACGTCCAGACGATCTTGTCGCAAAACTGATTTTGCAAAGTTGGATTCTGTTCCAACGGGTCTCCAATCTGGGCAGAAGCGTGTCTGCGCCGTTGGGACCCTCCCCCGTTGGAGATCTCCCAAATTGGGATGATCTCCAACCTCCTAACTACTCCCCTAAGCCTATTTAATCCTAAACTATTCCTTTAGCACCCCCCTGGCCGAAATTCTCTGCAAGTTAACTCCATTCACGTTAAATCATCCCTATTCTTCATTTGCACTAGTTCCATATCAATTTTGTTGTAGGTACATCACTGTTCTTCAGCCGGAGCCAGCACCTATCGTCGTCGACGAACCTGTTCAGATCGGAGGCGAACCTGTCGAATTCGAGGCGATTTTGTACTGATGCGAGACGATCTCGACTACAGTCCGTATTAAGGCAATCAGTGCCTGAAGTTTGCCTTTCTCAACCTTTTCTCTGTCATTTTATTCTGCAAATTAGATAGTCTATTCAGTGTTTTATGTTATTTTGCATTTGGAGTTCACCCATTTAGATTAAGTGCATAATTAAATCCTAATTATCATCTAATTAGCATGATTCATTTCTATCTCTGTGTTTAAGTTTCAGTTTGATAACATTGCTGCCATTTTATATCATTTCCCTCTATTAGCACTGTAGTACTTTTTGTATTTTGCATCTATTTTCGGTTTTGCAGGTCTCTGACGAATTCGTCTGATGAATTCGTCAGATCTCAGACGATCTTGTCTGATTGCAGATGATTCTATCGAATCTCGGACGATCCAGGATTGCTTCAACATCAGAATCTTCTTCAGACATCCGGATCAGGTATTCCTCATTTGCATTATGTAATCTCTCTATTTTCTATCTTTAAACTTGTTTTTTGTATTCATGGAATTTGCATTTTCATATAGATTAATCTAGATTCATTCGGCCAAACCTAGGATATGAATGCTTAAGGTTAAAAATGAACACACTAAAACACATTCCAAAACCTAGGCGTGGAAGCTGCCGTTAAATGTTTCCTGGTGAACCCACCATCCATCGAAAAATCATCAAAATACACCTCCCTTGAGAGGCGGGACCTTCGCAAAGTCCTCTCAGTCCGAGGTACCATGACATCCTTTTCCCATCCTCCTTCCGGGCGCGGATCCAATAGCCTGAAGGTAGGGATGCGAAAAATTTGGAGCGATACATTTTGGTGAACCCGACGTGAATGCATCATAACCTTTTGAAAAACAAAAAAAAAACAAAAACAAAAACATATATAGAACAACTAAAACATAGATGCATTTTAAAACATTTAAGTTTGAAAACATGTTTAGATGGTAGCTCCTAAGAAAAGGTTAGCGGTTACTATAAACGTAGAAAATCAATTGGCAGCCATAGAAGTCAATTCTGTCCTTAGTGTGCCTGAAACAAGTAGAAATCAATTCCTGTGGAACGAACTTGATAGAAGACTTAGTCTCATCTCATCTAGGTCCACACAACTTAAGCAAATCAAGAGGCTAGTCCTAGATAGAATCCTGGATCCTCACCAACTAGTTTTTTATCATGAACTTCAGAGAGCCTGCCATAGATGGTTAGCCTATAGGAGAGCTCTAGTATCTTTAGAGTTGTTCACCTTCGAGGAATACCTCGAGAACGCAGCCATTGTGCACCAGTTCCTAGGTTGTGTAGAAGACCAAGAGGTTGTTCTTACAGATAGGGAAAGATGGAATAGAGTTTCGTGAGCTGTGTTATATCGAGAGTATTGCCACGAGCTTTACTTTTATCAACCAACATCTGAAACAGACAACATCACTATAGCTCTTTTCATCAAATTTTTAAAAGAAAACTTTCAATTTGAAGAAGAACACTTCATGACTCCTGAACAACTCGAACCTATTAATGATATTCATAAATTGTTTATAGAAAACTAGATTATTACTTCAGTATTATTTCTTGCATTTATTGTGTTATTTGTTGTCTTTATTATATTGTTTCAAAAAAACTAAAAAACTAAAAAATCAAAAACTTAGCAAAAAACTTAAACATTTCATTTTTCAAATATTGTAGTAGGTATATAGTAAATATATACCTCTTAATTTGTTGCATATATATATATATATATATATATAAAATATATATATATATTTGCTGAAATCAAAACTTAGCACCATGCCTAAACTTAGGAATGGTAAAGAAACTTTAGGAGAAGGAGAAGATTGGTTACAAGATACAACTAAAGACCCAAATGTCCTTCTTGGAGATTCAAATCCGGAAGGAGAAACTCTAGGTCAATCAGACGAAGACTTAGGTGAAGATAAGGAACAAGAAGGAAGTGTTAAAGAGGATGGACCCTCATCCCCTAGAGTAGCTCCAAATGGAACTATTGCCTTTGACAATGCAGAGCATTTCAAGAAATTTCTCATGGATAACATTGATGACCTTAATGTGGCAATTCGCCTTGATAAAGGGCAAATTAGTAACACTCAAGCAGCCATGGAATATATGTGCAATATGCGCACTAATCCCTTGTCTTTCATTGATCAAGAAAGTGACAAGGCTGGACCATCCAATACGGATATGGTCACTATGGCTCAAAACATGTCAAAACAACAGGTTACCCAACCTCCTAAGGAACTTGTTATTCAACCTAAAATCACTCCCATACAAAAGAAACCTTCCTTCACTACTTTGTTCCGCCAAACTATTGAGCAATATGCTTCAAGTAAGCAAAAACCTAAAACAAAGCCAAATACAAACTTTCAACAATCCGGAATACAACATAATCCAACTTCAAAATTCCTCCATAATACTTTTCCTACCAATATTTTACACAACAGTAACATGGCATCTAATCTTCATGTTCCTCCATCATATGCCCATAACACTCATGTCAATGCCCTACCGAACCAATATGGGGGGCAAACTAGTAATCTGGAAGCCATGGTGAAACAATTAGCTTCACGTATGGACCGAGATAGATCCCTACCGCCCCTCGTATAATTATCGAGAGATCTGTAGTCAACCTTTGGATCCCATAGTTGTAGCTCAACCATACCCTAAGCATTTTCCCATGCCCGTCCTGCCTATATATAAAGGAACCGAAGATCCCATAGAGCATCTTCGCATGTTTAGGATAGCATGTCACGACATATCGCATGACGACTTGCTATTACTAAAAATGTTCCCCAAAAGTTTAGGTGGAATGGCATTAGAGTGGTACTATCAATTGCCCACTCATTCTTTGAGAAACTTCGAAGAAACAGTGGAATCATTTGTCCATCAATTTAGTGCCTACATCGAGAGGCATGTAACTATTAAAGACCTATACAATTTAAAACAAGACAAGGATGAATGCTTTGCCGATTTCTTAGCTAGATGGAGGCAATTGACAGGAAAAGTGCACTTTGTGCTGCCTCATAGGGAAATGTTGGACATTTTCATCAACAATTTACAAGAACAGAGATATCTTATGAGCTATCGATTGCTACTTTAACTACCTTTGATCAAGCTATAGATTTAGCTCGAAGAGTAGAAGATGCCCTCATTAGGAGAGGCCAACTCAGGAAGAAGGATGATGAGAAAACATCCAGAAATCAATATAAAAACAAACAAGTTTTCGGTGACGGAGTCAACGACGATGAAACGTTGCTAATATCAATGCAACGAAGACAACAAAAAAATTCATATTGAAACCTCCCGACAAGCCTCCTCGAGAATTCACTAGATTAAACCAACCCTTATCAACTATTTTACCTCAATTACTCGAAAGAGGTTTGATCCAATTACCAGCCATCCGGGAACCTGATCCAACTATACCCGGATATAGAGCTGACTTGCACTGTGATTTCCATAGAGGACCTGGACATTCTACCAACGCTTGTAAAATATTGAAACATAAAATACAAGATTTGATTGACAATAATGAAATGGAAGTGCAAGCCTTCCAACCTAAACAAAACCCTCCTAATAATACTCAAAAGACCATTCCTCAAAATCAAAATCAAAATGCCAATCAAACTCTAGACATATTTCAACACCCTTTACCAAGACATGGTAAAGAGGTAGCCAATCAAATCGAACATCATAATGTTCCCCCTCCTACCCGATATGTAGGAACCATTAGCGGACAATTACCTATTCGAGATCCTCAAATATTTGACACGACCTTATCCCTGGTTACGACCAGGCCCTTACATAATTTTCAAACTTCGAATTCTAGTGATATAGAATCAGATAGTGAAAGTGAACTAGACATTACTTCAAACCAATCAAATAGTTCTGAAAATGAAATGGTTCCGGAAGAACCATTTCCTAGAAGAGTCACTACTCGACCCTCTTCTAATATATTCCTTTCTAATGAAGAAGCCATTAATGCTCAACCGAGACCAGTTCAACGTCTTCACTATAACATTGTAGGTACCATTGGAGTCGTTACTCGACAACAAGCTCAAAACTCTCAACAAGAACCAAACCAGAATGATGGATCAGCTCCATTCGTTTTGAAAAACCCCAATAAAGGGAATCATGTTCCTACTTGTTCAATCTAAACCCCCTTACAATATTAATGAGCAATTGTCCAATACTACGGCCAGAATTTCCCTCTTAGATTTATTAAGATCCTCTCCCACCCATAGGGATGAGTTGATGCTTACATTGAGCCAAATGATGGTACCTCAAAACATTCAACCTGAAGCTATGGCTAATACTATCATCACTCGAGAGATTGATTGTATTGACTTTCGGGATAAAGATATCCCACAACACAGGTTACATAAGGACAATCCCTTATACATTACTGCTTTAATTGGAGATGTAGCCATCAAAAGAGTTTTGATTGATAATGGCTCATCTCTAAACATTTGCACCTTTGACTTCTACCAACGATTTGGCTTTAGAAGTGATGAAATGAAGAAAATTGATATGATTATCAAAGCTTTTAATGACGAAACACAAGAAACGTGTGGAGTTATTACCCTCCCATTGCAAGTTGGCCCTAGAACCCTAGAAACAACCGTGTTTATTGTACATTGTCCAACATCGTACAATATACTTTTGGGTCGCCCTTGGATCAACGCCATGCGAGCGGTCCCCTCAACTTTACACCAATGTGTTAAATTTGAGTTTAAAAATCAGTTGGTCACTATTCATGGTGACCCTAGACCTTTGATATGTGTGCTTTGGCAGAACCTGTTGGAGTGCAATTTTGCCCTGCCCTGTCATCCACACATCCTAGTTCTTATTTTTCATCCAAAACTGTGAAACATAAACCCATAACTTCACCTATTTCCCCTCCATTAATTTCATCCTCCTATATAGACCAACAACCCTCTAAACAAATCATTTTAGAACCTCAAAAAGATTTTAAATCTACAACCAATCCTTCAAGTTCTATCCCTATAAATTCAAAACACCTGTAGACACATCTATCATACCTTCCACAGCTAAAGACATAGGTAATAAGCCTTCTACATCTTATGCCCTTTCTGATGAACTCTTACCAGATTTATCTACAACCTTAATATCAGAAAAGACAAATGTTTTCATGCAAGATTCAAACCTTTTAAATAACTTACCGCCATCTCCTCGTACTTTGGGCCTCCCACAACCTATGGGAAGTACTTACCAAGTCGGGAGTTGTGCCTTCATTTATAAAGGATATGAGCGGGGAAGAATCCCTCGGAATATCAAAACTCATCATGAAGGATATGCTCGGTGTTATTTTACCAATGATTATATTAAAGCTAAACCCATGATGCTTAAAATGGGATATGAAGGGAAAGGCTTGGGACCTTCCCAAAATGGCATGAAAGAACCTTTCGAGGTAGAACCATGGCCTGCCCGTTGTGGCGTGGGCCTATTTCCTAGTAAGGGTCAACCCTTTCCTTTTGAGGATGATGATCATCTCATATGCTATCAAGATTATATGGATAGGCATGTTGATTTGCCTATTAAAAATCAGTCGTTTTCATGCAACATGTTGTCCATAGCATACCCTGAAATGATTGCTGACCCCGATGAAGAGTTGGAAGGAGATATCTTCCATGATGTCTCTGTTGAAGAGATGTTACACAATGGATTTTATTTTGATGGTTCTATACCAACTATAGCCCAACTTGAAGCCACTAATCCTCAGAATGACTTATCTAAATTAACCTTACAAGAATTACAAGAATTGGGCGTTTCACCCGCCCCACCTAACTTTGAAAGAGATCTACACATGGAGGTAGAAAACGTCATTAAAATTAATATTGGAACTGAGGATAATCCTCACATAATCAATATTGGATCAGAATTAAGCCAAGAAAAACAAGAACAATACATTGCATTCCTTAAAGAGTATGAAGATGTCTTCGCTTGGACATACGAAGATATGCCAGGTCTAGACCCTTACGTAGTCATGCATCATCTAGTGGTCCATCCGAGCTAAACCGTAAACAAAAACTTAGAAAATGCACCCAAAGTCACAAAAGTAAAAACCCAACCAACAGCCACACGAAAAGCCCAAGCCCAAAAAAAGAAGCCCAAGAAAAAAACAACCCCCAGCCTCAAAGACCGCAAAACAAACCCAGACACCACAAAAACCCAAGAAAACAAGGAAAACAACACAAACAAACCAACAAGACAAAAAACAAGGAACGAGACAACCACCACAAAAAAAAAAACCACCACCCCAGAAACCCCAAACCAAAACCCCAAAAGAACAAACAACCCAACCAACCACCAAAACACAACACAAACACAAAAACCCGCCAGCCGACCCTCCCAACGCCCCGACCACCCCACCCCCCCCACCCCAACCACGCCAACGCCAAACCACCACCCCCCCCCCCACCGCCAAAACCCAGGACCCCAACACAACAACCACAAAACCCAACCCCCAAACACACCCACCCCCCACCCAAAAAAAAAAAAAAAAAAACAAAAACAAACAAAAAAAGAACAAAAAAAAAAAACAAAAAAAAACCAACAAAAAAAAAAAGAAAAAAAAACAAAAAAAAACAAAAAAAAAAGAAAAGAACTCACATTTGTTTGGATAGGTGAAATTTTTCATTTGAATGAATTTCAAGATACCGAAGTAGGAGATGAATATCGCATTGGCAGACTCAGTCAGCTGGAACTCTTAGATGAAAAACGCATCAATGCTTTGGAGCATCTCCGTGCTTACCAAAACAAGCTTAAAAGATCATATGCTAAAAAATTTCGTCATCGCTCCTTTGAGATCGGTGACCTTGTTTTAAAAGAAAATAAAAAAAATACAAATGCAACTAAGGACATTAAAGGTAAATTCGAGCCCAATTGGCTTGGACCATACATTATTACTGCTAAATTTGAATCAGGAGCATACAAATTATCTACCTTAGATGGTAAAGAACTTAAAGAACCCATGAATATTTTGCATCTTAAACGTTACTATGCATAAATTTGGTCATTCTTCATCCTTGTATATATTTGTTTTCAAAAATTTTTATATTTCTTTCAAATTTATAAAAATCCAAAAACATCAAAAATATTCATAATCTTCAAAACTATCTATTGCATTTATTTAAAGCACTTGTTAAATTTTTTATGCTCAAAATCAAAAAAATAAAACCAAAAATCAAAATAATGATAAAAATATAATAACAACTATATGCTTGACTCTTTCGAAACCCAAATAAAGAAGAAAGCGAGAGTCAACAGTCTCAAAACTTCTCAAAAGTGTTTATATATATTTTCTTACAATTATTGCTGTTATATGTTTTAAATTATTTTTGGATAAATTAGCATTTATTTGGCATCCCTCACTTGCACACTCACAACAATAAATATCTTGATTTTATCTGGCATGATTACTAATCTCTCTTATATCAAAGTTCACAAAATTCAATTAAATAAAGTTTGAGCATAGAGAATTGATCTTGTTATTTACTTAAACCAAGCACATCTTTTCACAATAAAATGATTATATTTGTAATTTCCATGTTTTGCTACATAGTAGAACTGATTTCTTGAGCGAAAAGTTTCCCCTGCTATCCTATCATGCACATGGTCTAGAATCTTTGAGAATTGGCAAAAGGACAAGCTCACCCCTACCCGAAATAAAAATCCCTTGCTCTACAACTAATCCGAGCAAGTATCCCTAGCAAAGAAAAAGAAAAGAAAAGTTCAAGAAAAAGAAAAGAGAAAAGAAAAATGTTATTTCAGCAATGTTCCAAGCATTATCAAGCAAAAGAAATACAAAAAGAAAAATAAGCAAAGTTCAAAAGAAAGCAAGAAAGCAATAAAATCCCTTTCCCTACCCTTTGAAAAGAAAAGAAGGGTTGATGAGCTTGAATCCCTAGAATTCTCAATTATTCGAAAATTGTGAGGTAAGCCCCATAACAGGTGGTTTGTGCCCAACCTGCTTGGCCTTGGGTAACTCCTAGCATGGTGATATGTCTGTCACATTAGCGACCTTATTTTGTACAGACCTATGTCTGCTTATGGATTAGCTAGCTCTTGATAATCCGACCTACATAGTAGCCTAGTATGGTTATATGCATCTACATCATGGATAATGAACACTTATTTGGTTTCTTCAAATCACTTGTATCATAGTACCTTGCTCAAAACTGGTAAAAGAACAATGCAATTGCACACACATTTGTATTTGAGAGATTTTGTGTATCATTATGATAAATCAAGATCGGAAATGAATTCACATATGCACATGGGATTCCTTATAAATCTAACTTTTGTCTTCAAAATAATTTGAAATATTATTTTTTGCAACTTGTTTGGAATAAATCAAGTACAGTTGTTTACCATACGAGACAACTATATAATACAAAAATCAAAAATTTCTTTCAAAATATACAATAAAAAACATATACATATATATCTGGTTGACTTTCGCGACGATGGTATAGTTTCAAAACCAAAATTGGAATTTTATGCCTAGCGCAAGTCCTCATTTTCATATTTTATGTTCATCAAAAATCAACCATGCAATAAAACTATCTTTTTTGGATTTTCGCGATGATGGTATGAGTCTATACCTACATATTCTATGCCTAGCGCAAACCATTGTAACAATTTTATTCCCCATTTATTAAAAATCATGAAAACCATATGACTTAATTCATTATGTTACACAAATTATGCTTTTCAAAAGCAAACACATTTTCATTATTTCATGTCATTATGTCAACCTTCAATTTTGCAATGATGGTATAATTCCTAAAGAATTATCCAAAAATTTTATCATACTTAGGAATTTATGCCTAGCAAAAATCATTTTAAAACATTATTTCATGCACAAATATTTTTTATAAAAATCTGAAAACAAACCATCATCATCACCATTTGCACTATTGCACCAAAGTCTTAAGACAGTTTCTTAAGCACTCTTTTACTTTTTAACAATATTTCTATAAATGGGACTAGCTTGACGACCGAGTGAGCAGCGACTCCATGAAATGGTCTATAATAGCGACAATGTCCTTTGAAATTATTGTTAGAAGTCTCTTTTTATTTTTACATTTCATTACAACAAATCAAATTGTTACATCAGATTATTTCATTTAAAATATTACACGCATGACATTCAAATTATAATATTCCCAATGACATAATTACATCCAATTATCAAATCAATCAATCAAAACATTAAAAGCATCATAAAAATACATAAGACAAGTCATATGATCAAAAATATCTCATCTATATATATCACAAATATATGTACATCATCAAAACTGGATTGGTATGCCACAATCTGTACCTCGGCATACTCAATCCTCTATCAAAAAAAACAAATATAATACAATGTCAGTGTCCAGCCCTCTAGCCTCGAGAGCCCCTCGAGCTCTCTACCTCATCTCCTCCCCCGCCCTGAGGTGGACGAGGTGGCCCCATCGCCGTCTGTGTAGTCCTCGTCCTCGACCGGGACGTGGTCCTCGATGACCCGATCCTGATCGGATCTGCGATGTTAGCTGGCAGGGGTAGTCTATCCGCCTCTGGCACCAGCTGGAAGTATAATGTATGGTAAAATGTCATCTGGGCGATAGCCCGTGTCAACTCCCTAGAGCTCGCCCCTCCACCCCGTGCCCTGAGGCGTGCAATCTCATCTCGTAGCTGTGACACCTCAGCCCGGTGTCGTGCAGCCGCATCCTGTAGCGTCTGCACCTGGGCCTGTAGATGATCTCTCTCCACCCGGAGAGTAGCCATCTCGCTACTCTCTCCTGTGTCCACACCCTTGCCCTTATCGGGTGATGGTGGCCTCTGTGGAGATGGGGGTCTCGCCTCCCTCCTCTCCCTCTCTCTCTACCATGGCCGCTCCTGTGCCTGTGGCCTCCTCGCCTCTCTCCCGTCGTGACCCTGGGCTGCCTCCATCATCGCCTGGCACCGCCTCCCTATCCGACGCACAACCGCGTGGATCGGACCCTATGCCCTCGTCATTCGAGGAGGGCGGATGCTTGCGTACCAGGCATCGTAGCCATCGGCTACTCCTGCGTCGTCCCCATCCACTGGCTGGATGGGGGCATCATCCGTGTCCTGGCTCCAGAACCGCTGCATGTCGGGAGCCCCGCTAACTGTAGTGTTATCCCGGATAGTCCGGGAAAACTCGTAATCTCTGAGGGATGGGATCCCCTGCTGTAGACCGAACTACCTCAAAACTCGATCGTACCTATGGAGCTCCACCTCTCCCCTCTCCATCCTCAGCCAACAAACTCGCCTAACGCGAGCCAACTCCTGTCCATCCTCTGGCCACCCTGGATGCTCCCTCCATGGCCTCCAGGTGATCTGGTCTGGGACTAGGTCATCCAATAGCCTCCGGGACATCGGCGGGTCGATCCGTCGCTGTGCCCCTCTCCGGAGCCACCAGTAGAAGACTCGGGGCCTCTCCCCGTCAACCCCTATCAGAGGAAGCCCTACCGGCCTCCGCACCGCAATGTGCTCCCAACACCAAACCTGTAGTAGCGATGTCATAACTAGACATCGACCGCCCTTGTACACGACCCCATACAGGATCCTGTACAATCGGCATAGTACAAAACTGCCCCATGAGAACCTATACCCGTGGTCCCGCATATCGTAGATCACATCTACGAGCATCCACGACACCCTGCACCCACTCTGGTGGCATAGCAGAAGTCCACCAACTACTCCAGCTAGAACCCGTGTGAGTGTAGATGCCCCAGGCATCTGGTGCAGTGCCTCGATGTTAACTCCGCCCTTCTCTAGGGCGAAGCTCGGGTCACCGCACAGCCGTCCCATAGCACGGCCCTGATTGGCCGTAGGAGTAATCAGCCGTCCTTGTATGGGGATTCTCAGAATCCTCCATACATCCTCCAAAGTGGGAGTCATCTCCCCTGTAGGTAGTCGGAAACATGAAGAGCCCGGATACCACCTCTCTGCTAGGGCCGTCAGTAGCCCCATGTCTGTAGAAACTTGTGGCATTTCTGCCACATGCAGTAAGCCGGCCTGTGCCAGCTGATCCCGCTCTGCCTGTGTAAGAGCGGCCAAGTCATCTCTCAACCCATCGTATTTCCATTCTCTGCTCTTTAGTAATCCTCTCTGCAAACATAAACAACAAAACAACAAGCAATCATTAATAAACAATTCAAGTAATCAATAATGCAAGTTAAAAGTTCAATTTTGTACAATTGATGATATCGCCCACTATTGGACGATATCGTCCCAAATTTGAGCATAATCGTCTTCGATTTCGCAGTTCGAAATCGTCCCTAATTTGATGAAATCGTCCCCCTTTCGACGATTTCGCCCTCGGGCGAAATTGCCGAAATTGAGACGATTTCATCGAAATCGGGACGATTTCGTCCCGACGACGTCGACGGCCCAAAAATGGCCGCGATGCTCAAAAATCATCTAAAAATTACCTACAAAGCATGTAAAGTTAAATTAAAGCATCATAGATCAGTCTGGACTCTTACCCGTAGACCGCGCCGGACCTCTGTCGATCTGTGCGTCGTCTCCACCATTTTTGCTTCAGAGCTCCAAAAACCCAGAAAATGAACAGTAAAAATGAATTAGGGTTTTACCCTATTTTTTTTAATTTTATTCAAAAATAATATTTTTCTTTTTCGCGTTTTTACCTCAAACGTTCGATTTGGGTAAAAACACGGAGGGGGCACCATAGTAAGTCGTCGTACGATTCGACCAAGAATCGTCGCCTAAAAATGGGAATAATTTTTGCTTTCTCGTAGATTGAGAAGAACTCATCTTTAACGCATTTTCTTCAGAAAATTCGCTAAAGAGGGGGAAAAATGTAGCACCCTAAAATTGGCGCAGTTAAAATTACAATAATTACATTCACCTTAGTAAATAATTTAAAATTCAAATTTAACCTCCCAAACCGCCTGTTAACCGCTAGGAAATCCGTTTCCCCCTTTTTCGTGCCATTTTTAGAGGTTGTTTTGACCGTTTGACGATATCATCGTCGATCAGACGATATCGCCCCGATTTGACGATTTCGTGCTGGACTAGGACGTCCGGACGATCTTGTCGCAAAACTGATTTTGCAAAGTTGGATTCTATTCCAACGGGTCTCCAATCTAGGCAGAAGCGTGTCTACGCCGTTGGGACCCTCCCCTGTTGGAGATCTCCCAAATTGGGATGATCTCCAACCTCCTAACTACTCCCCTAAGCCTATTTAATCCTAAACTATTCCTTTAGCACCCCCCTGGTTGAAATTCTCTGCAAGTTAACTCCATTCACGTTAAATCATCCCTATTCTTCATTTGCACTAGTTCCATATCAATTTTGTTGCAGGTACATCACTGTTCTTCAGTCGAAGCCAGCACCTATCGTCGTCGACTGAACCTGTTCAGAATCGGAGGCGAACCTATCGAATTCGAGGCGATTTCGTATCGATGCGAGATGATCTCGACTGCAGTCCGTATTAAGGCAATCAGTGCCTGAAGTTTGCCTTTCTCAACCTTTTCTCTGTCATTTTATTCTGCAAATTAGATAGTCTATTCAGTGTTTTATGTTATTTTGCATTTGGAGTTCACCCATTTAGATTAAGTGCATAATTAAATCCTAATTATCATCTAATTAGCACGATTCATTTCTGTCTCTGTGTTTAAGTTTCGGTTTGATAACATTGCTGCCATTTTATATCATTTCCCTCTGTTAGCACTGTAGTACTTTTTGTATTTTGCATCTGTCTCTGTGTTTAAGTTTCAGTTTGATAACATTGCTGCCATTTTATATCATTCGTCAGATCTCAGACGATCTTGTCTGATTGTAGACGATTCTGTCGAATCTCAGACGATCCAGACTGCTTCAACATCAGAATCTTCTTCAGACATCCGGATCAGGTATTCCTCATTTGCATTATGTAATCTCTCTGTTTTCTGTCTTTAAACTTGTTTTCTGTATTCATGGAATTTGCATTTTCATATAGATTAATCTAGATTCATTCGGCCAAACCTAGGATATGAATGCTTAAGGTTAAAAACGAACACACTAAAACACATTCCAAAACCTAGGCGTGGAAGCTGCCGTTAAATGTTTCTTGGTGAACCCACCATCCGTCGAAAAATCATCAAAATACACCTCCCTTGAGAGGCGGGACCTTCGCAAAGTCCTCTCAGTCCGAGGTACCGTGACATCCTTTTCCCATCCTCCTTCCGGGCGCGGATCCAATAGCCTGAAGGTAGGGATGCGAAAAATTTGGAGCGATACGGAACTTAATATGGTGGAACCACAAAGGACTAAAGTGGGATACAAGACATATCATCAAGAGGGAATTTTATTAGAAGGCCAATTTATACACATTGTATAGGTAGGCAAGAAATATTTTCATGACATAAGAGATCAATGGGAGGAGGTAAACCTCACCAATCAATACTATCAACCACATTCTCATTTAATGGTAGTGCAACTGCCAAATGATTTTGTATCCATTACAATGGAACTGGATCATTTCTTTATGACCAAAAAATGCTCCACACTAAATCCAGTAAATCCATAAGTAAGATTTAGTCATCAAATGTAGCCGACACATGCTCAATAGATCAAAGACAAAAAATATTAAGTATGAAATTGAGAAATAAAAAGAATAATCAGAAGAGGATGAGTTGAAAGAAGAATTATCTTCACAGGGAGATCACCTAGAAAAACAAAATTCAAAACTATGTGCAAAATGATGTGGTTTGAAAACCTTATGCTTGCATTGTTAGAGAAAATAGGCTTAAAAAAATCATATTATTTAGCCATAATTAGAAAAAAAATAGAAGACATGGTGAATGTCTACCGAGAACTAGCTTAGAAGGTGACTATGTTGAAGGATATTTATGGAGGAAGTATTAAAAAAGGGGTTAGATCTTTGGAGGAAACTTTGCTAGTTTTTGATCAAGTAAATTTGATTGAAATAACTTTGCATGGCTTAGATATTGACAAAATTTCCCATCTATATTTCAAACTAGCACACAAGAAGTCATCCTTTGGTATGTAAAAAATGTAACTCTCCTTCATGTTACTTATCTATGTGTTTAGAAGGCTAGGTGCTACATAATTGCATAGTAAATACAAAATATGATATCACCATTATGACCAAGGAAATCTATGATGTTATGGGTCTACAATATAATAGTGTTACTCCAGGATAATGCAATACAATGGAATGCCAATCAAGATAGTGGGGATCATAGAAAAGGCTCCAATATTGTACATATTTCTAAACTTAGCAACAATTCAAGATGTGGTAGTCATAGATGTGCCACCAATATTTGGAATGAGTTTATCTAAGAGGTTCTTGACACAAATAGGAGGATGCTTAGCACAAGATCATACTTGCTTTCCCTTGCATTCAAAAAATGGTTTGGATTTATTATGAAAAATTAGACCATTTCATATTCAAATATATGAGGAAAAAAAGGTAAAATTTGGCTGAAGAGATCAATGAGCTAGCTAAGGTGGAAGTAATTAATTGTCTAAAAGAGGAAATTTTATCAAATTTGGGAACTCAACATAATCTATAAAATTATTATTATTCATCATAATATATGGCTAATCACATGCCCCAACAAATAAACCCAAAAATTCTAGGACAAAATTAAGGAGAGTGGCTCTCAATAGAAGAAAATTCAAGATTGCATCCCAAGCCAGGGTTATGCATAAGAGGTTGGACTCAAAATGTACTTGTAAAAAAATGGTGAATCCTAATCAAAATCAAGGTGAATCATGGCAAATCCAAAGCAAATCAAATCTATCATCTTCACACCAAAACTTGGGGTATTTGAAGCCCTAAAAAGTAAGGTTATCCCAAAGGTCATCTTTGGGATAAATTTTGACATATTAAATCACCTTATAACTTCATAAAAATACCACCATTAGATCAGGCTCGAAAAGAGCTTTCCAACGAGTACAAATATGCCTATGTTTGGATATATATTGTGGCGAATTGACCCTAAGAAAAACATTGGTCCTAAAAATTTTAGGCGAATGGGCCGACGTCGAGGGTCCTCATATTCACCAATTTTTAATTTTGAAAATCCTAATATTCATCCAATTGGCGAATATTTGCCATTATGAGATCTTCATATACATTGGTAATTTTAGTTACTGATTAATGATGTGGCACATAGACCTATACACATAGAAAAGGTGATTAGCAACTCACATGCTCAAGAAGAATCATCGTTGTTATTTTTGATGTTGTCTTTCACATAGGCTTGGAAACTAATCCATGCTTAAAGTCAATATCATAGTAGAATTCCGATAAAATAAGCTATGCACATCAAGACATACAAAAGAAAAAAAAGTGAAAATTTAACACTATCTAGTTGGATCATTACAAATTTTTATGAAGAAGCTAAAAATCAAGCAACATTGGCATGTAGGGACATGCCACAATTTTGTGTAAATAAGATGACATGTAAATAAAATCCAACTAAAGGCATATACAACTAAATAAGGTGACTGGCCAAACAAGAGAGCAATATGACGAAGGGAAGGATTTGAATGGAGCACCAAGTAGTACTCACATGCATGAAATAAAAAAGGTAAGAGTGAGATTGCATTGAAAATATCCACTCTTGTTAGCTGGCAACATCTAGATTATATAAAAAGAGGAATCACATGGAAAACCTAGCATTAACTTCTTCAAGTTAAAGAACCTATTTAAGGAAGCTTGAATAACACAAGCTTATAGTGAGAGGGGGGATGAATAGTATAAGATCACTTTTTACTTTTCTTTCCCAAACAATATTATGCAATATATCAATGGAAATATTAATAACAATAATCAAAGAAATTCACAAATCACAACACACAATAGAGATACCAATTTAACGTGGTTCACCCAATGTGGGCTACTCCACGGAGAAAATATTTCACTAAAATTTTCTCAACAAATCTCTTGGGAATCCTTTCCCTATTACAATTTTTATGGACCTCTATCCAAAGGAGACACCAATCCCCTAATCAAGTTCATGGATCTTTATCCATAGGAGACACCAATCCCCTCAGCTGGTTTGTAGATCTCTATCCATAGGATAACTTCTTCTCCTCTACTATGGATGGTGATCCTCTAGAAGACTACTGCCTCCACTACACTAGCTTGTGGATCTCTATCCGTAGAAGACTTTACCCTCACTCAAAAGATCTTTGTCATCACTACCCTGGCTAATGGATCTCTATCCACTAGAGACTACTATCCTTTGCTCTATCACCTCCAAATATTATTCTCAAATGTCTCAAATATGCACTTAACATAGTCCTTTGGTCTCTAGCACAAATCTATCCAATCTCTGTCTTTGATCTGCACTAAACACAATCCTTCGATCTAGCACAAATATGCTCAATATATGTCTTTGATATACACTAAATACAGTCCTTCGATCTAGCACAAATATGCTCAATCTATATCTCAGGTCTGACATAAACCTATCCTCAAATCTGCATCAAACTCTATCCTCAAGCCTTAACACAAAGCTTGATCCAATCACAAATCAACTTTGCTAGATCTGCCCCAAACCTTAACTCAAGGTTTGAACAAATCAATCAATCAAATATGCTCACAAGTCTTCTCAAAGACTTACCTCAAATATATCCACAAGTTCTCTCTATAACTTGCTCTCACTGCTCTCAAGTCTTCTCTAAGACTTACCTCAAATCTTCTCAACAAGTCCTCACTAGAACTTGTCCAATCTGATCAAAAAGTCTTCACCAAGACTTACCTCAAATCTGCTCAACAAGTCCTCACTAGAACTTGTATTAACTCTGTCTAATATGATTGTAAGCTTCCACAAAAGCTCACACAAAATATGTCCTTAAGTCCACTCTAGGACTTACTCAAATCAACTCACAAGATTTCACTAAAGCTTATTCAACTCAACTCAATTTATCATAGAAAACTTCTTCAATCACACAAACAATATTCACATAGAATATTGTTTAATCTCATAGAAACATATAGAGAATTGTTAGAGACTCAATATGCTTCACACTCACAATGATGCTCAATCACTTTAAAACTCTCTCGTTTTTACCACAAAAATGTATAGAGAATTGTTAGAGACTCAATATGTTTCACTCACAATAATGCTTAATTACTTTCAATCTTTCCTTCAACTCAATCCAGAAATAAAGAACAATTTGTTTCACAAAACTTGAACTATCACTCCAACACTTTCAATCAATTATTCTCAATCAAATCCACTCAACCAATCACTCAATGAAAGCTTATTCAACAATGCTTATCAAAAAAACCTCACATAACAATATTTCACAAACCCTAATCATGCACATGAAGGCTCACTCAATATTTCCAACAATGCTTATCAAATAAGGTTTCTAGCATCAAACTTCATTCCAGAAAAACCTTCATCAATCAATATTGGATATCTCAAAACCAAACTCAACAATGCTTATAAAACAATCCTTTTCACTCCAACTTAGCATTCACAATATCCAATCCAAAAATATTTTACTCACAAGGAAGATGTACCCATACCTTTTATTTTTATGGAGATATATCTTCAAAACCTATCTTAACCACAATCAAATTTTCTTTGCCAACACTAGGGTTAGGTTGCCACAACCTATCTCAAGATCTCCACAAAATAATTTTCTCAAAAATTATTTTTCCATACAAAATATCAAATCCTTTTGTACACCTTATAATCTCCAAACTTACACAATCTAACTCAATAATTCCTTTATAACAAAATGCACAACAATATCCCTTATACACCTTATAGTCCACACTTTATAAAATAAATTTCAATCACCAAAAATAAAAATAAAATATTTTAATTTTTCCTTTACCTTATAACTCCCCCAAGCACTTAGAACTCATGACAATCTCTAAGCAATTCCAATTTTCAACACCTTGGAGAATAAAAATTTAATAGCATACCTTTAATTTATTCTGCCCACAAAATGTTTTCGATGAATTCAACCATGTGACCTTGCACTCCCCAACACCCTAGCTCAAGCTAGGCCACCAAGTGGGCTGTGTGCCCACATGAGACAAACGGTACATGCTATCCTAAAAGACTACCTCACAAAAACTGTCGAGCAAATCAAATGAAAAATTATCCCTCACACAAAACATCGATCACGTGAATCGAACTGCGATATCCTCCTCGCAAGCCTTAGCACTCTTCCAACTGTCGCCTATGCTACCACCGTCAGTGGGATGTCAAATCACTTCACTGTCTTTATTTCCTTGTTTCCATCCAATCTCTTCAAAATGCAAATCTTGCTTCTTCCTAGGATGCAACTCTCAATTTTCTCCTTTCTCTTGCATTCGAAGGTGTAAGTTTTTTTATTTATTTTTATTTACATGGTGGAATCGGTAGCCGCCACAAATTTGGGTAGGCTATCCATTTTTTATGGTCACCACAGTATTCTGCATTGTTCGCCCTAGAAGCTGCCACACAGATCTTTGCGCAGTCCGCCCCTATAACCACCATGCCACAATCATTTTAAACCTTTTACATCGTTGAAAGCACTTCAAAGGTGTAAGTTCAAATTTAGGAAATGGAATTTATTTCCTATATATATGCACATTATTCTTTACTTCTCATGTCGGCCCATTTCGAATTTAAAAATTTGAATTTAGTTTTTAAATATTAAATTTAAAAACCTTTGCCTCCATTATTAATTTAAATTAAAATATTTTAAATTAAATCTTTTGTAATATGCTCACGGGTCTTTTCAATTTGAACTTTGCTTTTCTTCACCTTGTTATTTGGCTTGAAATATTATAATAATATAATATTATTATTTAATTTAAACTTGCTTCTCCTTCCTCGGGTCTTCATACTTTGGGTCCTTTTTAGGCATATAATATTAAAAATAAATATTATATCCTCTTCCTTTCCATGACCTTCTTGCTTTTGGAAACCACTTAATGTCCTTAATGACAGTAAAATTAAACCAATATTCTTTTGACATAAATGACAACAAAACTACTCAAAATTTTCAACAATCTCCCACTTTGTCATTGATGGCAACCCCTTGATTTTTATCCTTCCTTTTTATTTTTCAAAAGTTTCTTTCCTTGAAAAACTGCTCCCCCTTACTGAATGCTCTCCCCCTAACTCAAATCTCTCTCCCTTTGTCATCAATGGCAAAGGGCCACCTTTGGGGCTGAGGGCTAAGAATGAGACTCTTAGCTTAGCCCCTCCCCCACCTCCTCTTGAGGTGGTTAATTCTGGGGTGGGAGTATTTCTACTCCCAACATGCACTTATCTTTACCTTTGTCTACTTTCTTCCTCAACTGCTCCTTCTGATTCCTCTGACTATTCCTATTCTTGTTTGTCTTTGGAATTTTTGCTCTACACCACTTTGTTGTATGCCCATCGTTACTGCACTTATAACACTTAAAGTTGTTATTACTTAAAAGGTGCAAATATATAGGGGTTTCTCCTGGTGAAGCCATATCTACTCCTATTATGAACCTTGCAATTCACTGCCTTGTGACCAAACTGATTACAAGAGTAGCAATACCCTTGAAAAAATTGACTATTTTTGAAACTTCCATATTCTTGTCTTTCACGTGTCCTGCACTGTGTAACCTTGTGCCCAAACCTATAACATGAGAAGCATCATCCATTGAAACTACCTTGCCTTGACCCCATTAGTCTCTTAGTCTCTTTTACCCTGTACTGGTTCTTGTTCCATCTGTTCCTCATTTGTGCATTGTTCCTTTCCTTGTTGAACTTTCTATTGTCCAAATCATATTTAGAAGTCTCATTTTCTCTTACACTCTCTTCTTCTGAAGCTTCTTCTTCTTCAAAGCTTGAGATTTACTCCTATTCTTGTTTTCTTTGTACCTATTCAAAACCAAGGCTTGTCTTGTTTGATGTAAGTTTTTGTGTCTTGATAATCTTATCCAAGTTCTTTGAGCTTCTCCCAAACCTGTGTAACTTGTCCTTAGATTCTTTTACTTTCTTCCTTAGTGAAGCTAACTCATGCTCTAAGTTTTCACATTCTAAAACCTTTGCTTCTAACTTCTCTTTGAATCTTCTTGTATTAGCTATTGAGTTGGTTAGATCCTCTATAAGCTTTCCTTTCTCTTCATCACATTCTTGAAATTTAAGCTTGAGTTTTTAGTTTTGCTTTCTTACCTATCTTAATGCATCAAGGGCATGAATAAGCTCATCCTCAAGATCAAATTCTCATTTCTTTGATTCTTCCTCTATTTTTTTGCTTTTGGGATCATCTTAATTCCTTTCTGATTTATTTCCACTAGAAGTACTCCCTTCTTCTTCTATTGCCATAAGAAGATTTTCTTCTCTTGGACCTTCACTTGCATCTTCATATTCATCTTCACTGAAATAGAATCCATTCCTTGTACAACTATATTCAAGATGACCAAAGTTACCACATCTAAAACACTTGAGAATCATTGGACCTCTCTTTCTAACATTTTCTTTTTCTACTATCATAAATAGGGTTTATTCTTCTTCATTACTTGAAGAGCTTCCATCACTATCACTTGAACTCTTATTTGCCTTGTTTGCATAAAAAATCTTCTTATACCTTTGGAAAAACTTCTTGCCTTGTCCATCCCTATTTTTCTTTTGGTACTTGTGCTTTCCTGCTTCCCTATTCTTATGATCATATTTTTCTTCATCATTGCTATTTCCAGTCTCTAGACAATTAGATGCATAGTGACCATATTTACCACAATTAAAACATCTAACTAATTCCTACCTTTATACTTTCTTGAGTCTTTGCTCCTACCATAATTTGCTTCTTCATGACTGGATGACTCATTGCTGAAAACTGACTTCTTACCCTTTGTCTTACTAGTAGATTTGAAGGCTACTTCTTTCTGGGGAATAGGTTCCTCTTTTATTTTTATCTCAAAAGCTATGAGAATACCATGTAATTCATCCCTTATCAAAAGTTCAATATATTTTACCTCTTCTATAGCTGAAATATTTTCACTAAACCTTTTTGGAAGTGACCTTAAAATATTATCACAAACATATGTTTCCTCAACCTTAAGCCCAAGTCCTTGCATGGAGTTAACAACCTCATCCACACAAAGTAGATATGCCACAATATTTTCCTCATCCTTCAACTTTAGGTCTTCAAATGCTCTATTTAAATTTTACAACTTTACCCTTTTAACCTTTTTATCTCATTCATATATGCCTTGCAACTTATCCCAAATTTCCTTTGCTGATGTGCAATGCATAACCTTTATAAACTTAGTTTCATGCAAACCTCTCAAAATTCCATTCATTTCTTTTGAATTGTGATGATGTAGAAGCTTACCATATTTATCTATAGGTGGAGTTACTAGTGGTATGTATCCATTATCAACTGCTTCCCATATTTTATTTCCAAGTGCCATTAGATGAAACTTCATCCTTGTGCTCCATGGTGCATAATTGTTCCCATTGAACAATGGTGTTGAATTCCCTGAAGATCCAATCTGAGAATCCATTTGTATTCTTGAGAGTTTTTCCTTAAAGATGTTAAAATATTTCGAAGGAACCCACTCTAATACCAATTGAAGAACACAAGCTTATACTTGGGGGGGTGAACAGTATAAGACCACTTTTTACCTTTTTTTCCCAAATAATATTATGTAATATAACAATGGAAATATCAACAACACTAATCAAAGCAATATGCAAATCACCACACACAATAAAGACACCAATTTAATGTGGTTCATCCAATGTGGGCTGCTCCACAGAGAAATCTTTCACTAAAATTTTCTCAACAAATCTCTTGGGAATCCTTTCTCTATTACAATGTTTATGGACCTCTGTCCAAAGGAGACACCAATCCCTTAATCAAGTTTGTGGATATCTATCCATAGGAGACACCACTTCCCTCAACTGGTTTATGGATCTCTACCCATAGGAGAACTCCTCATTTTCTTTGGCTGGTAATCCTCTAGAAGACTACTACCTCCACTGCACTTGCTATGGATTTCTATCCACATATGACTTTCTCCTCACTTAGAAGATCTCTATCCTCACTATCCTGGCTAATGGATCTCTATCCACTAGAGAATACTATTCTATAATTTTTCACCTCCAAAGCTTATTCTTAGCTTTGTCTCAAATATGCACTAAACAAAGTCCTTCAGTCTAGCACAAATTTGATCAATCTCTATCTATGATCTGCACTAAATATAGTCCTTCGGTCTAGCACAAATCTGCTCAATCTATGTCTCTGATCTGTACTAAACATAGTCCTTTGGTCTAGCACAAATATACTCAATCTCTATATCTAGTCTGGCACAAACTTGTCCTCAAATCTACACCAAACTATGTCCTCAAATATATACTCAAGCCTTAACACAAAGCTTGATTCAATCACAAATAAACTATGCTAGATCTGCCCCAAACCTTAAATCAAGGTTTGAACAAATCAATCAATCAACTCTGCTCACAAGTCTTCTCAAAGACTTACCTCAAATCTGTCCATAATTTCTCTCTAGAAATTGCTCTCATTGCTCTCAAGTCTTCTCTAAGACTTACCTCAAATCTACTCAACAAGTCCTCACTAGAACTTGTCCAATCTGCTCAACAAGTCTTCACCAAGACTTACCTCAAATCTACTCAATAAGTCCTCACTAGAACTTGTATTAACTCTGTCCAATCTGATTGTAAGCTTCCATAAAAGATCACACAAAATATGTCCTTAAGTCCACTCGAGGACTTACTCAAATCAGCTCACAAGATTTCACTAAAGCTTATTCAACTCAACTCAATTTATCACATAATACTTCTTCAATCACACAAACAAGCTTCACACAGAATCTTGTTTAAAATTCATAGAAACATATAGAGAATTATTAGACTCAATATGCTTCAAACTCAACACAATGCTCAATCACTTTCAAACTCTCTCTTGTTTTTACCACAAAAACATATAGAGAATTGTTAGAGACTCAATATATTTCACTCACAACAATTCTTAATTACTTTCAATCTTTCCTTCAACTCAATCCATAAATAAAGAACAATTTGTTTCATAGAACTTGAACTATCACTCCAACACTTTCAATCAATTATTCTCAATCAAATCCACTCAACCAATCACTCAACGAAATCTTATTTAACAATTATTATCAAATAAACCTCACACAATAATCTTTCACAAACCCTAATCATGCACATGAAGGCTCACTCAATATTTCCAACAATGCTTATCAAACAAGGTTTCTAGCATCAACCTTCATTCCAAAAAAACCTTCATCAATCAATATTGGATATCTCAAAACCAAACTCAGCAATGCTTATCAAACAATCCTTTTCACTCCAACTTAGCATTCACAATATCCAATCCAACAATATTTTACTCACAAGGAAGATGTACCCATACCATTAATTTTGATGGAGATATGTCTTCAAAACCTATCTTAACCACAATCAAATTTTCTTTGCCAACACTAGGGTTAGGTTGCCACAACCTATATCAATATCTCCACAAAATAATTTTCTTAGAAATTATTTTTCCATACAAAATATCAAATCCTTTTGTACACCTTGTGAGAAATGCATTTTTCCAAGTTGCTAGTGCTATAAGAATGATGGAAGCATGCATAAGAAATAGCTCTAGACATAAATTGTAGGTGGGCCTAAATATTCTTGCTCCCAAAGGAACAACTTAAACATTGGTGGTAAAGGATGATTAATCTTAGCCTTCTCGATGTTAGTTGAGTTAGGTATTTTATATGATGGTAACCCAATAGCAATCCTAGTGTTAGCTAAATCCATCCAGGTGTTAGCCAAAATTATCCTAGTGTTTTCTAGAGTTTCTCCTCCATTGACAATGTCTACACTCTTGGCTTGTGATGATGTCTAGTAGAGACAACCATAACATTTTGGTAATTGGGTTTCACTCTTACACAACTCCCCTTCATATGCAAATGGCTTCAAAAAATCCTCAAATCAACAAAAATGTATTCAAATCATCATATCACATCATCATCATCTCAAGTGAACCTTGTATCTAGTGACTTACTCTAGATACCCGGTGGTTGCAACGATTGATTATCCATGCAATCTAGTAGGATGGGTAAATTACGATAAGGACACTTATTTAAAATAATTTCATATCATCACACTTGAAATTAAATCAGTTTGGTCCCTCAATATTTGAGTGACTTGTGTTTAAGCAAATTTTCCCAAGCTTGTCATTGACGCCTACTCTATGGGGTTACAAAACATGAAAAATTTTCACTTCATCATTTTGCATTAAGGAATTTGATACAGTCACTAGGGCAATGGGATCCTAGGGTGATTGATTCCTTTACTTCATCATCTTGCATGTCAATCATACCAAAATATAAATTTATGATAACACAAGTCCACTCCAAACTTGGGGCATCCAACTTGATCTTGATTTTCAACATTTGAATTCATCAAATTCATACCTTTTTATAATTCACATTCGGTCAATTGGCTTGTGGGTTTCATTATTTACCCATTTGTCAATTGAGGAGGTAAGCTAAAACTAAATTTTTTAAAAGTCATTCATTCTTTGCATCGAGAAGATTTGAGTCCATTTATCCATCCAATAAAGCCAAGTGTCTTGTTTTTGCACCGCATTGTGTTTTACGTAACACAATACAAAAAGGGGCATCTGTAGACACCAAAATATAGGGATTTGCATTTCACCATATTATTTTTCATAATAAAATATATGCCTAGGTATAAACTTAGGCATATCAATTTTTGTATATTTCACCCACATTGCACATCACAATTCTACATAATAATATATGCCTAAGTCTAAACTTAGGCATATAATTCTTGCACATTATTCATTCACATTGCACATTCCAATTCTGCATAGATAATATGCCTAAGTCTAAACTTAGATGTATTTTCCTGCACATTAATTTATATTTTCTAGATTTATTAAATCTGGAAAATCAACATAAGATACCCTGTCTCCCCACTTGATACATGTCCTAGCCACCACTACCCCTCACCTTGCCACATCTCACACACTTCACTCCACTTACACCTACCCACTTGCCACATATCACACCTCACTCCACTTGCACCTACCCACTTGCCACATCTCCCCAGCTAAGTGAGACACTTCTAGTTGTTATAATCACAATGACACTGAGAGGGGGGGTGAATCAGTGTGTTCTTTAAAAACTTAAAAGCAATTTAGAATTTTAAGTAAACTGCAACAGATTAAAATAGAAATAATAAAAGTACTAAGAGCATCACACATAACACGACATTTTAACGAGGTTCACCGATGTGGCTACTCCTCAAAAATACTGCTTGGACTACCATCCAAATCCAGTCAAATGTAAAGCTACAACTTTACATAATCATTCACCAAGCACCAACTGGTAAGAGGCACCAACCTCTAAATTTTATCTGCTACAACAGAATGGAGCACCAACTCCAATTTTTCCAGCTCCAACTGGAAAGAGGCACCAACCCCTTTTACCAAGCTACAACTTGGAGATAGTAATAAAAATTGCAGAATTAAACTGTCACCTCAATTTGCACGATCTGCTATTTTTCTTGCGTTCTCTGCTTGTCGGCATTCGGCTGCTGCTGTGAAAAATGATTCGCACTTTTTCAACCACTCCTCTATATCTCGCTGCGATCTCTTTTCTTTAACTCCAAATAACTAACACCGACTTACACTCTGCTGCACACGAACTTCATTCACATATATCGCATCACGCCCACACTTTAACCTTGCAACAGTCCCGCATTTTTATAGAATAGAATATCCCATCAAAACATTCTCAAACACGTCGGCTGCAACCCTAATTAGGTCAACATGAAACCCTAGAATTTTTCGGTTGCTTAACCTTGCTTTGTCAGCAGGAAACCCTAATTGATCCGTTGCAAAACCTTAGCAACGTCGGCTTTGAAAACAAGTCGGTGAACAACTTTAATTTAATTTTGAAATATTAATTTAAATTTTAAATAAATAAATAAAATTTAAACTGGATATTTAAAATTAAATATCTTCATCATCGGAGCACCTTTTTCAACAAAACGAAGAGCTAACTTGGGTTTTAAGAAAAACCCATTTCAAAACTCATCGACCATGGATTTAAACAAAACCTATAATTTAGTTTGCCTTGGTTTTCACAAAAACCCTTCCGCTCTTTGACATCAATGACAACATCAACACTTGAGCAAGGGCAATGTACCCAAGGTACCCAAAATTGCCAACAATCTCCCCCTTTGTCATTGATGGCAACCCTTTACTAAAAACACATCTTCAAGAGCCAAAACTGAAATCAATCTCTTTGAAGTTTTGCTCCCCCTGACTTGAAGCTTTCCTCTTCACTTGAAGCTCTCCCCCTTACTCATATCTCTCCCCCTTTGTCATCAATGGCAAAGGGCCACATTTGGGGCTCGAAACTAAGAATGAACCTCTTAGCTTAGTCCCTCCCCCACCTCCTGATGAGGTGATTAATTCTGGGGTGGGAGTAAAATTCCCATTAGGCACTGATCAACATCAACGTCTATAACTTCCTTGCCGGGTCTTCTCTTGAACTCTTTGACCATATTCTTGTTCCTGTCATTGTTCTGATCCTTGGACCTGATCATGCCACTGTTCCTGTTCCTATATCCTAGAATTTCAACTCTGCACTGTCTGACAGTGTGACTTTTATTGTTGCACTTATAACAAGTAATAGTGTTGTTTCTTTTAGGCATACCTGTTCTTTGAATCCACATGTTCTGACTAAGCCACTTCGACTAAACCTATTTTGACCAAGCTCGTTAATGTGATGTTCTTTTGTTTTAAACGAAACTCGGTCCGTTTACCCTTCTGACATGAAGCACACATACTATTTGCAGGTTTTTTTAATGATTGGAATATCTCTCACTGCTTGTTTAGCGCTAATTCTTACCAGATTATCAAAACTTATGTGTCCAAGCCTCTTATGCCACAACCAGTTCTCTTCTTCTTGTCCCATGAAGCACATACCTTCTGAAAACTCTGAGAGTGTGTACATATTGCCAGACATCCTTGAGCCGGTTGCTATTAATTTCCTGCTTGTTTATTTTTCTGACTTCACAACCATGCTTCTTGAAAACTACTTCATGTCCTTTGTCACAGATTTGACTCACACTCAATAGATTATGTTTCAAACCATCCACATATAAAACTTCCTCTGACTTGATCTTTCCTTCACTAATTTTGACCGTTCCTTTACCTATTATTTTGGCTCCGTCATTGTTGCCGAATTTTATAGAACCACCCTCATAATTTTGTAGATTTTCGAATTTCTGTTTGTCACCTATCATATGACTAGCAACCACTATCAAGAATCCAAGGAACATGTTTATTCTAAGCTCTAAAAGTTGTCTGCACTATTAAAGAATCCTGTTCTTTCCTGAGCTGTTCTTTTTGTTTCCATTCTGTTTTAACTGTGGTATTGGGTTCTAGCTGTGACTTCCCATTTTTAGAATTTTGCACATATCCTTCATTATAAATTCTATTTTGTTTTGCTCTATACGGTTGAAATCTGCTTTCATGAGGTTGATATGAAACAGACATACTACGACAATTTTTGGCAATATGACCAAAGTTGTGACACTTAAAACACTCTCATCGCATAACTCATTAAACGAGCAAACGCATTTCTACTAGTGAAACTTCTTGGACCTACATTGTATTTGCAGTCAACAATTTTATGCCCATAAACATTACACTTGAAACAAAAACCATAGAAATAATGATTAAACCTGAAAGATGGTCTTGGCAAGGTTGTTGCTGGAGCCTTGGATCTTCTATTCTTTTGATGTGTGACCTTAGTAAAGCCATCATTGTCAGCTGCTATTTCAGGTCTGGCATTATATCTTTCTTTTGCCTAATTTTTGTCTTTGTTATTTTCACTTTCAACATTGCTTGCTTTTGGTCCAGTTGATGATTCTCCTTCAGAAAATCCGAGACCAAATTTGATACCTGTGGATCTTTGATCGCTCAGAATTTTGTCCAATTTCATCGAGCTTTCTTCATGTTTTACATGATAGTTGATTTTTCGATCCAGCTCTTGTATCTATATTCAAAGACTCACATTTTCTTCTTCCAATTTACTGCAGTGGTCTATCTTCATGGATACCTGTATTTCCAGATCTTCAGACATTTTCTTGTATTCTTCGATCCGTATTTTTAAACCGGCAATAATGTTGTTTGCATCCTTAAGTTTCCTTGACAATTTTTTATTCTTCTTTTTCTTCGATTCCCATTCCGTAAGGGCAGTACACTAGCTCACCCTCTAAATCAACTTCAACCTCAACTTCTTCAACTTCAGAGTTCATTCCTTCTGCCATTTTTGGTTCAATTTTCTCAACCATAGGAACTAAAACTGGCTGGGATGCCTTTTTGGATGAGGATATATTCTTCTTAGCCATTGTGTACTAATCCAAGATCAACCCTGATCGATTTAGCCAAAATTGGGAACTCGGCTCGATACCAATTGTTATAATCACAATGACACTGAGAGGGGGGGTGAATCAGTGTGTTATTTAAAAACTTAAAAGCAATTTAGACTTTTAAGTAAACTACAGCAGATTAAAACAGAAATAATAAAAGTACTAAGAGCATCACACATAACACGGCATTTTAACGAGGTTCACCGATGTGGCTACTCCTCAAAAGACTCGCTTGGACTACCATCCAAATCCAGTCAAATGTAAAGCTACAACTTTACATAATCATTCACCAGAACCAACTGGTAAGAGGCACCAACCTCTAAATTTTATCTGCTACAACAGAATGGAGCACCAACTCCAATTTTTCCAGCTCCAACTGGAAAGAGGCACCAACCCCTTTTACCAAGCTACAACTTGGAGATAGTAATAAAAATTGTAGAATTAAACTGTCACCTCAATTTGCATGATCTGCTATTTTTCTTGTGTTCTGCTGCTTGTCGGCATTCGGCTGCTGCTGTGAAAAATGATTCACACTTTTTCAACCACTCCTCTATATCTCGCTACAATCTCTTTTCTTTAACTCCAAAGAACTAACACTGACTTACACTCTGCTGCACACGAACTTCATTCACATATATTGCATCACGCCCACACTTTAACCTTGCAACAGTCCTACCTTTTTATAGAATAGAATATCCCATAAAAACATTCTCAAACACGTCGGCTGCAACCCTAATTAGGTCAACATGAAACCCTAGAATTTTTCGGTTGCTTAACCTTGCTTTGTCAGCAAGAAACCCTAATTGATCCGTTGCAAAACCCTAGCAACGTCGGCTTTGAAAACAAGCCGATGAACAACTTTAATTTAATTTTGAAATATTAATTTAAATTTTAAATAAATAAATAAAATTTAAACTGGATATTTAAAATTAAATATCTTCATCATCGGAGCACCTTTTTCAACAAAACGAAGAGCTAACTTGGGTTTTAAGAAAAACCCATTTCAAAACTGCCGACCATGGATTTAAACAAAACCTATAATTTAGTCTGCCTTGGTTTTCACAAAAACTCTTCCGCTCTTTGACATCAATGACAACATCAACACTTGAGCAAGGGCAATGTACCCAAGGTACCCAAAATTGCCAACACTAGTGACTCACTACAACTACCCAGGATAGGTGGTTTCCCAGTCCCTACCACTTGGTAGCCCTGACTTAAAACTTATCCTTCTTTCCAAAAACCTTCAAAGGATTATAAAGGTACCATCACTTCACCAAGAAAGGGAAGGAGAGGAATGCTAATGTTATGCTGCCCGAATTGTGACTCATGTATGCAATAAACATTTTTATTTTTATTTTTTGATTGGTAGAAAGGGTGTTGAAAGGTCCCTGAACCTTGTACAAGAGAGATTACAAGAAATCCATAACGACCGAGGTGGTCCAAGAAGAAAGGAATAGAGAGCTGGCAAACCTTTGCACTAGGGAAGGTGTCGCGAAATAACGACCAAAATGGTGATGTCACGAAATCATGACAAGTTGCGCCGTTGATGCCAATAGAAGAAAGGAAGTCACAAAATCACGACAAGAAACGCCATAGAAACTGAAGAAGGGAATAAGTCACGATATCACGACATGTTGAAAAGTGTCATGATATCACGATAAGTTGCTAGGTTGGAGCCGGATGAGAAGAAGAGTCACGAAATCGCGACAAGAATGAAGACCGCAGCCGAAATAGAAAATGAGTCGCGAAATCGCGACGAAAGTGGAAGCCTGCTGTCGAGAAGAGAAAGTGTCACGAAATCGTGACAAGAATGAAGACCACTGTCGAAGAGGAAAATTGTCGCGATATCATGACAAATTGGGAGACCGCTGCCAAGACAAAAAAGTGTCACGAAATCGCGACAATCTAGAGGACCGCAGTCAAGGACAAAAAGTGCAGCGAAATCGTGACAATCTATTTCAAACATTTTTATTTTTCATTTACATTAGTCATTTCAATTTACTTATCTTGACAAGTGCTACTAAACCCTTTGTCTATTTGCATGTGTGCAGGTTCCAGATTCAACAAGCTCAAATCCATCACGACGATCATGACAAACCCACCTCCAACATTGATTGTAGCATGAAGAAGAACAAAAGACACCAATTTTTATTGTAAAAGGGGATCACCCCTTTGAGCATTTTTATTGTGAAGCACCCTACAAAGGGGCTTATTGTATTACAAATTCAATTTACAATACAATACAATATTTCATTTTTAATTCAATGATGTCTCTTTTTTACGCATATAGGAAATAAGGTGGAGCTGATTTGGAGCCAAGTGGAGGGTGGAAAATCCAAGGTAAATATGGGGAGGACACATGGAGGAATGTGCACCCTCCCCATTTAATAGCCTTGGATGGGGTGATTTCTCACCCACCCAAGTGCCATAAATTGGCCTAGGGGGTGATGAGATGTGCATGGGGACAAGTGTGCCTTGGGGGCTACATATGGAATTTAAAATTGCCAAAAGGTGACATGGAGGCTAAGAAGGACCAAACCATTAAATATGCTAATTTAATTCCTTTTAAATTTGGGCTTTTCATTGCAATTTTAAATCATTCAAATTTGGAGGGAAAGTGGATGGGGAGATGAGGTGGATTAAATGAGGGATTTAGGTTGGAATTTTCGGCATACCTAGGGATTTGATTGCGATTTTTAAATTAGTGTGCATATCTTTTAGGGATTGGATGAGGGCTTAAGATATGATTAGGAATTTATTAGGGGTTGGATTAGGGGGATTAGATGGATAAGGTAGATTATGAGAAATTTTAGGGGAGAGGAAGGAATAAATGAGAGGGATTAGGTGGAAATTAAGATATTAAGTTAGAGAAATATTAGGGAGAATTAGAAGAATTTAAGAAATTAGGAGGAAAAAGAAAAATTAGAGGAAAATAGGAGACTTAGGGAGACTTTAGAAGAATTAAAAGAAATAGATGAAATTGAAATAGAATTAGAAAAGCCTAGAGGGTATTTAGAATAATTTAGGGAAATTAGGAGAAGTTGGAGGGGAAATTGAGCGGGCTAGAGGGGAAGAAAGGTAAATTAGAAGAATTTAGGAGGGATTAGAAGGACTTGAGAGAAAATTAGAAGAAATTGTTAGAAATTAGAGGAATTTGAAGTAATTTGACAAGATGAGGAAATTATGAGAGAAAATAGGAGAATTTGGAGAAATTTAGGCAAATTAGAAAGGAAACTAGAATTTTGGAGGAATTTGATCAAATTTAGAAAAAAATTGAGGAGTTGATGAGGGTTTTTGTGAAAAAATAGGTCTTGGTGAATTGATGGATATTTGAAAGGTATTTTGAGGGTTTTTATGGGTTGGTTGTGTGAATGACTAGAATTTGGTGTCTACACTTTCACTATAGGTTCACCTTATAAACTATGCTTGGGTCATAATCATTCATTTCATATTTCTCCATGGTAAGACTTACATTATTATTTAGATTCAACAAAATTTGATTTTTCATCATACTTGGTTTCCTCCTATAGAAACCATACAACATTCCTTTCATCTTATCCCATTCATTCATACTTATCCATCCACAATCCATTTTTAATTTGTTATTTTCCTTTTCTTTATATTGACAAGATTTTGAGAATGATTATATCCTCCACAATTTTCACAATGGAGATTCTAAAATTTCTCTATATTATTGTTAGGAGGAAAAACTAAAGGGGATTTTTTTATTGATAAAAATAGGTTACATATATAGGCAGAAGGCCTATATGATGAACATGACACTTGTCAATGAAACTGACAAGTGTCAAACTGAAGGCATAGTGCACTTTAACTCTAACATTCCCCCTTAAAGTGCACTATCCTAACTAAAGAAAAAACAAAGCAAGTCAACATTAGGTAACATTCCCCCTTAATGTTGACTTCTCTAAAAAATAACCTATCATCCTCCTTATTGCTGATTTGGTCTTAGGCTCGTGCTTTGTGCTCTTGGCTCTCCAACTATGAATAATGCTAGATCCACTGTGTATACATCTCGGTCTGTTGCCTCAGGGTCAGCCACTTCCACGGGTATGTTGCCACTAGGTCAGCCGTCTAAGTGCCTCAGGGTCATCATGGGTGCCTTAGGGTTAGCCACATCTGGGTCTGTTGCCTCTGTAGGTCATCCTCAGAGGATGTTGCCACTCGTAGGTCACTAACTAGATTCACCATGTGGTGAACTCAATCTAGAAGGTGTCGGTCTCTGCCAAAAATGCACCTAATGAAAGGAAAAACGAGCCATATAAGAGTGTCGGTATCTATCGAAAATGCACTCAATACAATAAAATGAGCCATAGATCAAAATAGGAGGAGAGAAGAAGAAAAAGAAGAGAATCTTCTGAAGTGTCTTCGTCTGTAGTCTTCAGAAGTAGATCCGGAAACAACCTCGGATAGAGTCTAGGGTGTCTTTGTCTATAGTCCCTAGTATAAGTGTCCTTATGGTGATCATGTCATCCCACCGAAATGCATGGGTAACCAGCCGCTGCATTCGCCAAGTGTATAGAAAAGATCACTAGGTATAAGGATCACATATGAAAGTAACTTGGGAGTGTCGGGTACAACCGAGAGTGCACTCCAAGGTAGAAAATTTTTTTGAGGTTAAAAAAAAAACTGAACTGAAACAGCCTCAAAATTACAATTTGACACCACCATTGTGTCCGTCGCGGAAAAATGTTTCCAACGACTATAAATACCCCTATATTCCACCATCAAAGGGGCCTTCATCATAATGAAAAAACAACATGCCTCTCCAAGGCAGCAACTAAAACCTCGCACTGTGGCGGCATCGCTCTCAGGCGGAATAAAAAACAGTCTCACAATTTTCCCTCACAAGGGAATTACATAGGCCAAAATGATGTTGGCCATTTGCTTCATGGGTACCATAATTTTCCTCTCCATACATGTGAAAAATGAAGTTCCCCTACAATTAATAGTGGTCCATCTCCACTGATAAAGTTTTAAAATAAAACTTAAAAAAAAAAACAACTTTTAAAAACTTCCCATTTGACTTTTGAAATGAGTGGGCCCTCCCCACTACTGAAAAAACTTAACGCCCTCAGCACCGCCATGTTTCAATTTAAATTGATGCACTTAACCGCCAATAAATTAAGTCCCTATCAAAAAACTTTCTTCGCACATTATTGCCAGATGGCGGGACTATTGCCATCACCATGATAACAAAATTAATGGTGCATGCTGCGCACTAACGCACACGTCAGGTCTTCACTGGAAATGGGCACGGATATCACTGGCAGTCTACACAATCTCACCTGTGTAAAAAAAAAACCATATCATCGGGTTCCCTTCTATTATGAAGAAACCATAGGAGCAGACGACATTTGCACCTCCTTCCAGATAAAACTCTCGAAATGTCATCGAAAGGAAAAAACAATAGCATGCCTATCTAGGCAGCAAAATAAACCTCAGGAATATCATATTCCTGGCATCGCACTGTGGCGAAATAAAAAACAAACTCAATTTTCCCTCGCAAGGGAATTACATAGTCATGTGGGCCATCATTTCTTTTAAAATTTGAAAAAGTACAATAAATAGGCCATGTGGGCCTTCCACTCTTTCATGTGGAGAAAAATAAGACCATATGTTTGGCCTACAACCAAAAATCAAGTTCCCAATAAACGAAGTAGTCCCTTCCACTTTAATATTCTCAACTCCTCCAACGGCAACTAAGAGAGCTTATGAAAAGTCCACTGCTCTTCGGTTGGTTAGCATGTCCAGTAAGAAATCAGGCGATGATTTATCGCCACTTGCATTCAACATTGAGCACGTGGAGAATGTAACGAGGATGACAACTCGTATCCGAGACTCCACGTACTCTGGTGACATTGGCTCCTCCCCAGCCGAAATATTACCCACCCTTTCGGCGGACCCCATCTCCATCTGTGAGATCCTCACGCGCCCACAATTCTCTCCGGCATCTCCTCCTCCGCCTGCGCTTCTACTAGAAACGCCATGTCCACTGTAACGGAGCTCACGTACCCGAGCGCCAGGTGGAGGATGGCGCTCGCCAGCGCGGACGACCCGATGTCCACGTCGACGTCAAAATAATTTGGCCCCCTCACATACCGATACGTCAGCTTAGTTTAAGTCTGTCAACGGACGGGAAAAGTGCAGCAGGCCGCATTAAAATGCCACCCCCAGGGGCTTCAGGAGCCATTCTTCGGCCGTAATCTTCTGCTTCTTCGAATCACCAGACTGTTGCATGGTAGGGAAATCAACAGTGCCCTGGCTGGTCTGTAGATTCACCAGATCCACTGGTTTAATAGATTCCCACAATACAAGCATCATGATTTTTATATCTGTGGAGAGAGCTATGTAGGGCATTACGTGTCGCAGCTGGCGAAGCAAATCTATGAATATAACAAATTAAAGAATATGTCTAAGCCCTACATTAATCTCAAGGGCTTCATGGTGGGAAATGCAGTCACAGACGATGACTATGACAGTTTGGGAAGTTTGCCCTAATTTTTGATGCCAGTTACAACACTATTTAAAAAAAACCTGTAACTCTAGCACAGTAAATACATCATATGTCTGTAATGATGCTATAAGGGTCTATATTGGCCATGTCATGATCCATGGCATAAAACCGCAGAACCAAGCAAAGACAACACCAAATCCACCAATAGCAGACAAGAATCGCCAGGCTGGCAAAACTGCAGACATTGGTGCTCTGGACGTCCAGTGAGCCGGTTTATCGTGACGTGACGAAGCGGCCTCCGGAGACGGTTGATCTTCTGGTTATATCGGTAGGTTTATAGTCGTTGGAAATGGTTTTCCGCGACGGACACATTGGTGGTGTCCAATTGTAATTTTGAGGCTGTTTCAAATGAGATTTTTTGCCTCAAAGTTTTGCTACCTTGGAGTGCACTCTCGGTTGTACCCGACACTCCCAAGGTAATTTTATTTGTGATCCTTGTACCTAGTGACTTTTTCTATACACTTGGCGAATGCAGCGGCTGGTTACCCATGCATTTCGGTGGGATGACATGGTCACCATAAGGACACTTATACTAGGGACTACAGACAAAGACACCCTAGACTCTATCCGAGGTTTTTTCCGGATCTACTTCTGAAGACTACAGACGAAGACACTTCAGAAGATTCTCTTCTTTTCTTCTTCTCTCCTCCTATTTGGATCTATGGCTCATTTTATTGTATTGAGTGCATTTTCGATAGAGACCGACACTCTTATATGGCTCGTTTTTCCTTTCATTAGGTGCATTTTCGGCAGAGACCGACACCTTCTAGATTGAGTTCACCATGAGGAGGGATTTCATACTCATGGTGAATCTAGTCAGTGACCTACGAGAGACAACATCCTCTGAGGATGACCTACAGAGGCAACAGACCCAGATGTGGCTGACCCTGAGGCACCCATGATGACCCTGAGGCACTTAGACGGCTGACCCTGTGGCAACAGAGCCGTTGAAGTGGCTGACCCTGAGGCAACAGACCGAGATGTATACATAGTGAATCTAGCATTATTCACAGTTGGAGAGCCAAGAGCATAGAGCACGAGCCTATACCAAAAGAGGATGATAGGTTATCTTTTAGAGAAGTCAACATTAAGGGGGAATGTTACCTAATGTTGACTTGCTTTGTTTTTTCTTTAGTTAGGATAGTGCACTTTAAGAGGGAATGTTAAAGTGCACTATGCCTTTAGTTTGACACTTGTCAGTTTCATTGACAAGTGTCATGTTCATCATATAGGCCTTCTGCATATATATGTAACCCATTTTTATGAATAATTAATCCCCTTCAGTTTTCCCTCCTAACAATTATATCCATCTCTACCACAATAGTTATACATGTTCCCTATTATAATTTTTCTTTTACCATTTATTGATTCATTATTACCTTTTTGTCCTTCATTCTTATTGGTTTTATCAATCATTTTCACAAATTAAATATCAACATCTTCTATCACAAATTTAGTCCCTGATTTTGTTTGTCTATCCTGTATATCCAAGACCACCACTGTTTGGTCTTATTTATGGTACAATTGGCTCTTTCATCCCTTGCCCATGTTTTCCCAAACTTGTGTCTTTGTATTCCATTTTATTTAATAATTTTGAATCAATCCCTTTAGTATACCTTTCAAAATAACCAAATTCATCATCACATTGATCCCTATCAATATCAACACAACTTTGAGCATCACTATCCCTTCCATCATTTGAATCTCTATCACCATCACTATCAATTTTGACAACATAAGTTTTTTTGAACAATCATGAACTACATTTAAATCATTTATGTTGCACTCTATATATTTTATTTTTTGTGTCACAACATGCATTTACAATCATAGGTTCCAAGTCATTATTGGATTCCTAAACATGTTGTTGTGTTTCTAGGAGTTCTAGAGTCATACACTTTTGTTTATGTTATCTATAGATATTATTACACCTTTGAAGTATCCTTTATTATATTTAATTAGGATCGATTGCAAACAAGAGCTTAATTTTATGAATAATTAATTGATTGATAACATACATTTTTATTTACTATAAGAATCTTGTGTGTATACTCTAATTTTGTTTGTGCAATAAAACCTTGTTTATTATTTTATTTCTTTGATTCCTTTCAGGAGATTCTTGGTCTTGATTCTTCCTATTCAATGCATTATACTTAAAAAATTTTGTACTATGTCCTCTTTCACAAATATGACAATACCACTTTCATTTTTTTATTTGTGATGAAGATGAAGTGAAAGAACCTTTTGTTGATGTAAGGGCATTGTTAGATGACTCATCTCTTAACTTATTTTCAAGTTCATATTACTAAATAATATTTACTAATTCCTCAAATGACACCTTTCTATTTGATATTTGAAGAGATGTGACCAACATTTTGAATGATTTAGGAAGTGCTCTAAGTACAACTAAAACCAAAAGCCTATCTTCAACCTTTTCTCCCATGGTGTGTAATTTTGAGTTTTAATTATGATACTCTTCGAATAAAATGTTCTATATTTTTCCATCATGAACTATAAGCAAATACAATTGTGATTGTAGGTTTAAAATGGTTGCCTCATTCTTTCTTGCAAATATCTTACACAAATTTTCCTATGTAATTTTTGTATTTTCTGCTTCACTTATGTGTGCTTGAATTTCATCATATATGCCAAACATAATTAACATAAGAGCTTTAGCATCATCATATTTGAATTTTTGGATTCCAATTTTATCTTCTGGAATGTTATTTTTTTCATTTACCACATCCCAAAGTTTCTCAACAATGAGTATTGATCTCATTTTATTTTTCCATGGAGTAAAATTAGGTCCTTTTAATAATTGATATCTAGAAAAGAAAATAATTGTATTTTCCATTTTAATAATTTATTTGTCGTAGAATCCTTTATTACTACCAAATAATTTTCCTTCAATGATCAATAATTTTTCTTCAATCCTTCACTCTTCAATTTATTTTCTTTCTCTATCCTTCAATTAATAAACTTCTTCCTTTTTAATTTTTATAACTTCCATTAACTATTCTTTATTCCCTTAAATAATAATTAAATCATTCCTAAAAATAAAGTCTAGTTCTCCTTTTCAATAATCTCTTCAACCTTAATAAATTTCAAACTATTTCGGTCAAGATAAAAATACTTCCCTATTTTGATTCTTGCATATGTTTGACTGCATGTTAGTTGTAACATCTACTTTTTATCTATCTTCCACTTGTCTCCCTTGAATATATTGCTTTTTGTACATCATCCTCCTTTACTCGTAATGCATCCCTTGAATTCAATGCTTTTTGCATGTCTTTATCCATTGGAATAAGCACATTGAATATTATAGATATTGAAAAAACTGATAATATAGCAGGTATTGATTGTATAGTGAGTTTATATGGTTGTTGACAACATTGAAAGTATAACATATATTGACTTAGCAATTTTATATGGTCAACAAAGGGAGCTACAGAGAAGTTACCAAATTAGCATATATTGACTTAGCAATTTTATATGAGTATCGAGATTCACAAATTACACATGAAATTAAAGATAGAGTTATTTGATCAGCTTAAGGAGCTTAAGGTTGAGCTTGTCCTACTTAGGCTCACCAAAGTTACCAAAGATATATAACATAAACTATGATAGTATAACAAGATCTCCAAGATTAAGGTGGTGAGGAGATCTATAACACAAATTCTAACAGTATAACAAGGTGCAAACAATATTGAAAATATAAGATTTTTTACTACGTTGAATCATGAGAGGATTTTGTGGTATGGGAAGAAGGATAATTTTGACATTGATTAGCAATACAACAAACAAATTAAAGTGAAGTAATAAAAATAAGCTAAAGAAAAAAAAATGGTCGAGTCAAAATAATAGCATACAGTACTCTTTTCTACCATGATGCATTCTTATTCTAGTCATTCTATGCAACAAAGAGATTTTGACTAGTTGCTTATGAGTGTATTTATCGACACCCTTCTTGCTCTCTTCTTCTTCTTGCTCAAAAATATGATCTCATAGTATGTTCCACTTACAGCTTGATAAACTACATGTTGCACATATTGAAACTTGTCACCTATCTCCTCTAAATCTCATTGAACTTTCTTATCTACTCTTAATCGTAGCTCTAATACCAATTTTGGCAATAACCTCTCTACTCATAGGATAACTTCCACAAGATCACACAAATAATATCATTCGGTGATAATCATAAAAATATTACATAAAATAAGAAACTTTATTGATAAAACATTGTTGTATTGCATTACATAACATAGAGCTTTGTCTCCAATATAAAGCCTTACATGAGACTCTTCAATGCTCCTAACTCTTGACCTTTCCTCTCCTCATGGGAGAACTCTTCACATTCCTTTCTTTACATAATAACTCTCACATATTTCATAATGACAAAGTCTCTTCACATAACTCCCTATTTGACACATCACACTCTTAATTACATGACACATGCTTACTCCTACTAACTTGACACATACTATATACAAATATCACACTCACACCCTAATCTAAATATTTACAAAGGACCAAATAATATAATACCTCCAACACTTATACCTTTTTCAGACAAAATCATCAGAAACCTACCTTCCCTTTATCTATCCATAAATTACCATCATTATTAAAACCATAATGCCTAAATTTCCCTTATTACAAGCCATTTAAGATATTTAAAAATAAGGTTTATATTAAGCTTTGAAAAACTATAAAATTCCATATTTCAATAAATTAAACTAATGCATTTTAATTGTTTCAAATAACAGTGGTTATAAAGTCAGTCTTATTTTTTATAGAATTTGAACATTAAATTTTTTATTTAAAATTTAATTTTTTTTATTATATAATATTTTCAAGAGTTATATACCAAATTTAAGTGATAGTATTTCAAATAAATAAAACATGATTAAATAAATATATATTAAATAAAATATCTTTTATTCAGTTATTTAAAATAAATTAAAACCTTATATAACTTTAAAAATACATTTTAAGGACTAATAACATTGATACTAAGTCTTGTGGGTAAAATTTGCTTGCTTTTACCCACTTGCTCTTTTTTGGGTAAAGTGATGGATCAAATAGTATAGAAGGTGAAGTTTTGGTAGCCAGAACCTTGAGCATTAGTGCAGACCTTGCGAATGCGATGGATGATGCTAGAATATGTTACAATCAAGGTGGTGGAATTAAGGGCAATAACAAGAAATGAGGAATCGGTCAGACCAAGGCATCAGGTAATCCCAAAATTTCTACCCAATGGTAGATGATCAATAAGGGTGGGGATGTTTATCATGAAATAATCCACAAAGTCCTGACAAATCAAAATACCAAATTTGGTTAAGGATGATGGTAGGTGAAAAAATAGGCCAGTGGTCCCTACTGATAGAAGTCAAAACCTCATCCTAATCATTGGGTGGAGAATTGAGATCCCAAATTCCCACCCCATACGAAGGGCAGATAAGTAGGATGGAAGTAGGTTGGGGTTTGCTCCTGAAGCATTACCCCAAAAGCATGGTGGAGAATCATCCAAGTGCCCAATGAGGGTTTGGGTATCCATCAGTCCCTTGGTGGACCCAAAATCATACCCGAAATAAAATTGGGGCGAAGGCCCGAAAGTTCATCCTATAGTGTATAAGGCATGACGGGGAAAGTTTTGGGTCGACATTGAGCATGGATAAATACCAAAGTTTCACCCATTAAAAAATCCTTGCCAACATCAAGGAACCACTACAAAAAGGTGTGCACCCTTGTTGAAGAAGGTGTATGATGGTAGGCTAGCATTAAAGAGGTTAGGTGTCCCACTCAGTACACAGTAGCTGATAAAATTGTACATCAATAAAAATGGTCAAACCTCAAATCATACTCTTGTGTAATTAATACCCTCAGGTGTAGGAAGATGAAATTTATTATCTAACAAACTGCTCAAAGGAATAAGACTTATCAAGAGTCTATATTCATACAGTCTTGCTGGCATACTCCTAGAAGCCACCCTCCATTGCAATCAACAGAATATTTAGTGAGATTTACAACATGGCTACTATTGCCAGAATAGGCCAACCATCTCATCCATCACCTACCATATTAAATGCTTGATTCATTGTAAGGTCTATATATTTCAAAATGCATGGCATTCCTAAGGGAGACTCTTTAGCCATTACAATTCATTTGTAAAGTTTATGTTATTCTGAAATATAATTATTTTACTATTTTATCTCCAAATTGACTCTTATATGTGTGTGTGAATGTTGTAAGTTTATTTCTACTAAATCTAGTCGGATGTGCATGCAATAATTCTGCGATCTAGATTTTTTGTATTTCATTCGTTGGTTTTGGAATTTTCTTGTAGCAAAGGGCAATAAAGGGTAGACAAGAGTAAGGTTGGCTGATCTATTAGGTAACCTACTTGTGTTTTTTGCAATGCTATTTGCTTATCGTGCATATATCTTGATGCAACCAAATCCGTCCTTGTTAGTTTTGGCTATGACCTCTTTTATCTTACTTTTTGTTCCCTTTTCCCTTCAATTTTTAGACATGTATCTAGGACCCCAAAAGGAGTCGATCTTCTCTAGAGATAAATCACCTAGTCTTCCCTAGGATCGATGGCCATTCAATATTGGTGTCAGTTCGTGAGCGCACAACATTCCACTGCCTCTCTGTTAGGCCATATTTGCCACCAACATTTTTTGGTGACTCTGATAGGGACCCAAAAGATCTCTTTTTCTTCAAGCATAATCATAAAGTGGTGATTCTTATATTTTTTTGATCTTTCTTTATCACTTGGCGACTTTGAGTAGAAAATCCAAATGTTACAACCAATTACCTCTTCATTCCTTTAAATATTTATTCCCTAGAGGAATCAGGGTTTTATGAGTAGCCTTGACCTTACTAGCAAAGAAAGTATGCTCATCTGGTGACTCCAAATTGAGAAGTAAACCTAGAAGATCTAAAGTATTGGTGCTCTGATGGCTCAACTAAGATATCCTTTTTGGAATGATGTAGACCCCCTGAATATCTCAAATTTGCAAAACATCCCCAAAGCAACATTGAAGATGTTGCATAGCTATGATGGTACAAAATATGCTCCATGTGAACACTATCAAGACGTAGCCTCCTTGGTCGTCATCCATGGCATTGCTTCTAAGGGAGTCATGCTTAGGTTCCTTGCTCTATCTTTCAAAGGGAGAGCATTGTTATGGTTCAAATATTTAGAGCATAGAAGCATCCATACATGGGTCAGCTTGGCAGAAGCCCTCATTAACACATTTGATGATTTTACAGATCCCTTTGTATTACTCACTCAACCCATATTCATCAAGTGAACCTATTATGAAACCATGGATGAATTTAATGTCTGCTTCACAAGAGCATGGAGGAGGATACCCCATGAGGCTAGGCCATCATCTAATTAGGCATACATATACTATGTTTGTGTCTTTGAACCTGGTATAAGCCTCCTCATTCAACAGTTAGGAGAGAAGAGGTTCCCACAAACATTTAAGGAAGCATTCCAAGCTGAAAGAATGTTGATCCCCAACCTCTTCCACCCTATGCATTCTCAATTCAAAATCTGCTACCCCTAAAGCCTATGCTTGTGCAACATCAATATATGTTGGGTAATTACCCTTCATATCCTCACAAGAATGCACAACAAATGCAGCAAGAGCTAAGTATGAAAATCCACTTGCTGTTTGAAGAGGTCAACAACATGAAAATTAAGCTTTCAGCAAATGAAGGAGAGTTTAATGTATGGGAATCACAAGTGCAACCACCAAATGTGCAACCATAAGGAAGTAAAACATGGGAAGGAGATTGGGATTTTGGCCTATGTAGAGGAGATAATTGTTCATTTCCCATAATGGAAAATATCATTACCCACAACTCCTTGTAGGGATTGTTGAAGCGAGAAAATGAACAATGGGTAAATTCTCTTCTGTAACAGCAGGTGCACATCAATGTTTTACCCCTACCTGTACCAACCATAAGGGTGGCTGAAGCAAACCTTATAGTGTTACTTCTCAAAAAATAACCATCTCTCAACAATAAAGGGGTTGAGTTTACCAAACAAACCATGTGTAAACCTAGGTTGAACTCAAGATAGGTAGCGACAACTAGGACAATTCAACCTAGATTGTAGTATGCAGTCCCCTGCCACAACCAGGTTAACAGTCCCTAGATCCAAGAAGACCCAAGTGGGCAAGATCATGAATATTGGATCATGGTTGAGACTACATTCTCGTCAAAAGGGAAGAGGTATGGGTGACGATGCAAACCAACCCATACAAAATTTGATTCTGGTACCTACTCCTAAAAGGATCACCAATTAGAGCATGGACCAAGATATTCAGAGCAATCTCTACACGAGTGGTTTATGTAGAAAGTACAGGGGTTTTGAAGCTGAGCATGAGACTTGAATGGGTTTCCAGTGCAATTAATAATGGTAGTGTGCAGTGCTAGATTGAGCATGAGAAACAACTCAAGTTTGGTGTCATTTGGTCTGAACATTGCAGGTTATCGCATAGGTCGTAAAGGGATCCCTGGCTTGGGCATGTGAATTATATCATAATTTTGTGTAAATAAGTTGGTAATTAAATAAAAGGTGTGACAAGAACCAAGCCACAAAATAGATGACATCATGTTGAGCTAAGGTTACAGGGTGATTATTTCCACCAGGTTACCACCAGTTGGTAGGTTCCCAGAATCTTCAAGGCCAAATGTGTGATGGTTTCCCAGGTGGCACATCCTCTTTTCAAAAGTATTTCTTCCTATTTTTGCTCTTGCTTATCTTCTTTTTTTGGGTTGTTTTTTCATTTTTGTTGTGACTCCATAGCCCAATGGATAATGCTCCTAAAAATTCATGATCCTACAAAGCAAGTACATCAAGGCTCATGCATGCATCACCCTAGCACAAGCACCAAATCATAGAATCAACTGAAGGTACCTGAAAAGCAAGATTTGGATGTATTATCAAGGATGCACATCATGCCAAATATTTCAAAGGTGGCACTAAAATTATGGTTGGCTTGGAAATTGCTCTATAAAATACCTCTTGTGCAACATTGGTAATCCATCAAAAATGAGTCAAAGAGAATGATTGAAGGCTTCCACAATGAGTCTTGATGAGCTGAGAAGGTTCTTGTCAGATTGCATAAAGAAAAAGGGCTATAGCAAGATAGACAAGTGTCTTTGGAATTCTATCTATTCCTAAAATAGCCTTGGGCTATAGTGGAGTATGTTAATAGGAAGGGCATCTTATTGGGACCAACAAAAGTCACATCTATTGATGAAAATAAGTTACAATATATAGGCATCAAGCCTATAAGAGAACATGACAAGTGTCATAACCTTCACTCCAAGTATCATGCATAAGACAAAATATGCATAAGATAAAATACGGTATAGTGCACATTATAATATTCTAACTTTCGATATTAATGTGTACTATCCTAACTATAGACAAAGATAAGTCAACATTGTTGCAGGCCAAACAAGGTGAATGGTTTCCTATTTTTGTCACATGCCCGTGCATTTAATTATCAACCCAGGGAGCTTCGTAAACTTGCGAAGAGTCGAAATTAGGTTACTACAATACCACTAGAGGTGAATCTACTAATCCTACGTTTGGGGGGTGTTCTTGAAATGGTTGTCAATCATTCCCGCACTCCTCAATAAATTACGTAAGAAGAACATAATTAAATCTACAGAAATAAATCATGTACACATTCCTAAAAATAAATCTACTACAAATACTGGAACTAGCAAACTAACAAATGTTCCTATAAAAGCAATAAACTAATTAAAATAAATAAACGAAAAGGAAATGGGGAAGAAATACTGGCTTGGAGTGGGCCCAGACTCCAGCAGCTTCTTCCCGATTGAACATGCGCTTGAGAACTTCTAGACCTATAATATATTTATCAACGTATTACAATCTATCTTCTGTAACTCTAAATGGATTTTTATTAATTATTTCTATATATTTCTTAGAACAATCTGCATGTGTTTATATAACACACCCACAGAACTTCTGTTACATAAGTGGTTACAACAGTCGATTCTTCCCAGACTAAATTAGAACAGTCTGGCGAATGCAATCGATGTTTGGCATTCTGTTTTGATGGTGGCGTGTTTGTTTCGGTTTGTGCTTTGCCTGGCATCAGTAAGACATTTTGATACATTGGTGCTATCTCCAATTTAGCTCTGCATGACGCAAAGCTGGAACTGCACTAGCCACTACCGTCCATGTCGTTCAAATCTGGTCAACGAGCAAAGAATTAGTGGTGCCTTCCTTATGAGGAAGGTACCTTGTTATCGCGACACCTTCTGGTTGTAGGGAGGCGCTTGCCTTCTATTAGCACCTTCCAGCTATGGGGAGACGCTTGCATTCTATTAGTGCCTTCCGACTATGGGGAGGTGCTTGCCTTATGTTGGTGCCTTCCGACTGTGGGGAGGCGCTTGTCTTTGGTTGGCGCCTTTCGGTTGCAGGGAGGCGCTCGCATTCAGTTGGTGCCTTTCAACTGCATGGAGGCGCTTAAATTTAGTTGGCACCTTCCGATTGCAGGGAGTCTCTTGTATTCACTTGGTGCCTTCCAACTGTAGGGAGGCACTGGTATTCAGTTGGCGCCTTCTGACTGTAGTGAGGCGCTCGTATTCAGTTGGCGCCTTCTGACTACAGGGAGGCACTCGCCTTTGGTTTGGCACCTTTCGATTGCAAGGAGGCACTTGTTCCCTTGGCACCTTCCAGATGCAGGGAAGCGCCTATGTTCTCTACATTGACCCTCGATGAAATAAAGTGCCAAGTCCATCAAAAGGACCTCGACCATTCCAAATCTAACTAAATCAACTGCAATTCCACAAAACATACTAAAAACACACAAATTAGATAACACGCATAATTATATCAAATATCTATATAATCATTCATAAAAGTACGCAATCCTTATTATACAACCGCATATTGATCAAAGAAATATGTACAAAATATGAGCATTTCTGGTGCTCATCAAACATTAGATAACATCCCCCCTTAATGTTGACTTCTATTACATACATGAGAATTTTTCTAAACTATGAAAACTTGTTAATCCCAAGTCACTTGCTAAATATGTCAGCCACTTGATATTGATTTGGTACATACTCCATGTGTATAATATTTTCTTCGACCATTTCTCTGATGAAGTGATGATGGGTCTCTATGTGCTTTTTTTTGGTATGGAAGACTGAATTCTTGGTCATCTTAATGGTACTTTGATTGTCACAATATATATAAGTTGGACCATCTATGAATAGCCCAATGTCTTGAAGTAATTGCCTCAACCAAATTGCTTCCTTAGTTGCCTCAACTGCTACTTTATATTCTACCTCTATTGAATATAATGAAACCGTGTTCTTCTTCTTGGTGCTCCATGAAATTGAGCCCTGACCCAACTGAAAATAATAACTTGAAGTGGATCTTCTAGTTTTAGAACAACTAGCCCAATCTGAATCTGTGTATCCAATCAAATAAAAATCATCACATGATGTGTACATAATTCCATGATGAGGAGTGACCTTGAGGAATATCAAAATCCTCCTAGCTGCTATCCAATGGCTCTTCTTAGGATCCTACATGAATATGAAAACAAGACCAACTAAATAGAAATTTTTGGTCTAGTTGAAGTTAAGTAGATCAAACTTCCAACTAGCTATATGTAAAGGGTGCCACCAACCCTTTCTTCCTCATCACTATTAACCAATCTCAAACTGGTTTCCATGGGAGTGAGGGAGGGCTTACACTCTGCCATGTGAAACCTCTCCAAAATAGACTGAATGTATTTAGCCTATGAGAAAAATATCTTATCAAGTTGTTGCCATACCTCTAAGCAATAGTGGAGGAGGCCTAAGTATGTCATCTCAAATTTTTTACATAATTCCTCCTTGAGCAATCTTATTTTGTCTATGTCATCACCTATAATGAGAAGATCATCCACATATAATGTGACCAAAATGATGCAGTTATTCCAATGTTTCACATAGAGAGTAGATTCTACTACAGATCTAGTGAAACCAAGATTGATGAAATAAGAGTCAATTTTTGCATACCAAGCTCGGGGTGCTTGCTTCAACCCATATAGAGATTTCTTCAATCTAAGGAATTTTTTTCTTGGCCTTCAACTATGTACCCTTGTGGTTGGTTCACATACACTTCCTCCTTCAAGTTACCATTGAGAAATGTACTTTTGACATCCATATGATATATAGGCCAATGTTTTTGAGCTACTAAAGCAATAACTGTACGAATTGTTGTCATATTTTACACAAGAGCAAAAATCTCCTCATAATCAAGTCCCTCTTGTTGCTTATAGCCTTGATATACTAAGTAAGCCTTATAGCGATCTAGTGAACCATATGATTTATGCTTTGCCTTGTAAATCCATTTTGTGCCAATAGTAGATTTACCTTGGGGTAAATCAACTAACTCCCATGTGTGATTCCTTTCAATGGAATCCAATTATTGATCCATGTCAAGAACCCATTTAGGATCACCAAGTGCTTCTTTGATATTAGAAGGTTTAGGTTGGCTAAGGAATTTGGCCATGAAGGCATAATTCACTTGGTGTCTTAGGGCTGAAGGTCTTTTACCTATATAAGTGGGTAAATTACTTTGGGCTTCATCTATGGTAGATTGAACCCACTTAGGTAAAGGATTGGATGATGTGGTTTAATCATTATATGGAGGATAATAAGGATATGGAGGACATGGATCATTTGTGGGAAGTTCTTCATGTGGAGTAAAATCTTGATTTATGAGTGGAGGGGAAGGAGTACATGATATGGTAGGTGCTAAGGGAGCAACTGTTTCATTAGTTAATTGAAAAGTGGGGGTCATAGGAGGAGGATTAGATGGGGGATACTCATGAAAGGTAAAATTCCTAGATAGAAAAAACCTCTTAGAAACACGCTCATATAACTTATAGGCATTAACACTATCACTATAGCCAACAAAGATGTATTTTTGGCTCTTATCATCAAACTTCTTCCTTTTATTATAAGGAATGTGAACATATGCATTACATCCAAATATTCTGAAATGGCCCACATAGGGCATCCTTCCAATCCATGATTCTTCAAGTTTTCTATCATGTATGGCCTTTGTGTAGGACCTATTAGCCAAGTATGCAGAAGTAAGAACAACTTCTCCCAAAAATGTGTTAGGCAATGTAGAAGCAAGTAACATTGATTTTGCCCTATTTGTGATTGTTTGATTCATCCTCTCAACTACTCCATTTATTATGGGGTATAAGGAGTTGTGAAATGCCTCCTTATCCCATGGTACTTATGAAAATTGAAGAATTATTTCGAGACATATTCTTCACCATTATCTGATCTCAATGTTTTGATTTGATAGCCACTTTCCATTTTTACAAGTACCATGAAGTATTTGAATGTATCTAGGGCTTGTCATTTGTATTGAATAATATAGATCCATAGTATTTATCAATGAAAGTGATGTAATATGTACCAACTGTAATGATTTTTTGGTTCTCCAAGCCTTTCCTGACTCAAAAGGCTATCTATGGTCTTTGGCTATAACACATGGCTCACAAAAATATTTTGACTCCCTAAGGTGAGGAAGCCCTTTTACCAAACCCTTTATTGCCATCATTTGAAGATTATGAAAATTTAAATGCCCCAGTATTTCATACCACGTGTACTCCAAAGAGAAATTAGTAGTTGTGTACAAAGAGTTTTGAGTTATAGATTTGGTAAGGAGGTAGTAAACACTATCATTTTTTACTCTCATGGCTTTGGTAATGCCATTTGGTTCTTGAATGTAGCACTTTTTTTTTCAAAATAGACAGTATAATCCTTATCTGTAAGTTTCCAATAGAAAGGAGACTCCTTTTAAGACTGGGTACATACAAGACATTCATAGCAGGAACATTATTCCCATCATGTAAAGTAAGTGGTGCCTCTCTAGTACCTTCAATGGAAAGAGCACTCTCATATCTAAAATTCATGAATTGATTTAAAGTAGGTTTAACCTTGGTCAACCAATCTTACCTTCCTGTCATGTGCTTAGCTGCCCTAGAATCTATATACCAACAATATTTATCTTTAACATTAATTTGATTTGTTGCATACAATATGTTGAGATTATTTTCTTGTGGACCCATTTGATCTCTTGTATTTGATAACAATTATTGGTATTATGATTCTATTTTCCACAATAATTACACCCTTGTTGATTGTTGGTGTGTTGAGGCCTAGAGTTTTGAGTCCCTCTATTAGGAAGACCCTCTTTGGGAGGTCTTGTTTTCCATCTTAGTTGCTGATATGGCTGTTGATGATACTTTTATGGCTATCACTGATGTGGCTACTAATTATTTTTCTAAGGGTACTACTAATGTGGATGCTGATAGTATTATTGATTCTATATAATTTTGTGATTTTGATGTTTTTGATGTGGACCCTTGTTATTTTTAGGTTGTAAGGATGCTTTGGTGGCAAAAGCTACTGATGTGGAATCAATATCTTCATCTTTGATTAGGGATTTCTCATGTCTCTTAAGTAGAATTTCAATCTCCTTAAGTGATAAATTTATATTTTTACCACTTAGATTTAACATGGTAGCATATGAATGAAATTTGAAAGGAAGGCCATCTAACATTATAGGAATAAACTCATTATTGTCAAGAGTTTTTCCAACAACTAAGAAATTATTTCTAATAGACTTCACTTCCATAAAGTAATCAGTAAGTGAGCCTTTCATACAAATATTGTGCAATTTTTGTTTCAGATACAAAATATTTTCTTGACTAGGCTTATCAAACAATCTTATTAGAGCATCCCAAGATTCTTTAAGTGTTGTTGCAGCCCTTATAGTTTCTCTACATTGAATTCCTGTTGCTAGCTTGATGAGACTTAAAGCTATATTGGAATTATTTTCAAATAATGCTTTTGTTATATGGTCTTTAGGTGCAGTGAGTGGGTCTTCATCTTGTTTCCTATCTCTTACAAAATACCACATGTTATTCATCATTAAGAAAGATTTCATTTCATATTTCTAGTTTGTAAAAGAGTGAGCTCCTTCAAGCTTTTGTGTGAGACCACTTAGTAGATTTATTGTAGCCATGAGTTAGAAAAGGATTAATAGAATATGGAGCTCAAAAAAATAGGTAATGAGAAAAACAAATGCCAAATAAGAGCCCTAAAAAGTAATCTAGGGTACACCACTTAAAATCCAAAGGAGGGTTTACCTAGTTTTTCCACTCTGAATCATCAAGTGGTTCCAATAGTGGGAGGGATAACTTGAACACAAGTGCCCTATTCCAACCTAAGAGAGTAATAAGTGAGGTGAAATATTTGCTTATTACAATATTGTGCTTGCTTGCTTTCTTTGAGAAATTATGTTGATAATTTATGTGCCAAGAAACAAATGCTTAAGTGCAACTTTGGTCACAAAATGAAAGAAACCCCAAAGACATGTGGGGGTATAGCAAGCATAAGTGAAAGGCAAGCAATAAGTGTTAGGCAAGTACAATGTAACCAATACAATGCCATAATAAGAAACTCCACAAGAAAGAGGTAAGGGGCCCTAAATCACCCCTTGAGTTGATGATTGTATTTATAAAATATGGCTAAAAGATAGCCCCAAATGTGCCTCAAAAAGTGATACAATATCAATACCTTCAATGATAATAATGTCTCCAATTTTACCAAATATAATTAATAACTTGGGTGATACAATATCAAGTTTACTAAATGTTTTGTCAGGGAGTGTTGGATAATACCGAAAATGCACTCCGATTTACAATGTCAAATTCAAATCATAATTCAGCCTAGTAAATGGTCTCAAAACTGGAAAATGACTGGAAAAATTATTTCCAATGAGTATATATAAGGGTATACTTGATTAAAAAATTTTGCTTAAAAAATGCAAAAAATATATAATTTCAAAAAACTGGTGCAACTCCGGGACATCCCATGAATCCTAATTTGGGACTAGAAACTTAACATGTTAGTTTTTATGGAATTCATTACTAATGTGCCAAGCATCCCCATGGGCATGTGAGGAGAACTTTTCAAATAAGAAAACAAAAACTCTTAGGATTTTATAAAACCCATACCAAATATTGCCTTAAGAATTAAAATATATTTTTACTATTCGATGCGGTGACAATGCATGCGAGAGCAGGGCTTGGGAAATACACATGGTCCTTATTCCAACACCAGTATGTTTCAGGTAACTGGAATAGGTGGAGGGTGTTTCAAAAGGCTTCATCATGTCCCTTTCACATTTTACTTCAGAAATCATCCAAGGGACTAGTTCTAGATCATGTAGATGAGGTTGCGCAAGCAAAACAAAAAAATGACCCGTCTCCTTCGTGTAGAATCCACCTCCAAATTGTGTATAATATGCAATATTTCTCGTAGTGGTAATCCACCTCAAATATGTTTTAATGGTCTCCCATGTCATCAAATTTTGTCGGCGATAGTTTCTTATACACCATAATGGCCTTCACGTAGATCCCTGAAATGCAGGTAATAAGATTGAGCACATGAGAATTTTTTTTCTCTTGTGGGAAGCTTGGGCGCACACGCAGAAGTATGTTAAAAAAATTCCTAAACTTTGCTCGAGCTTTACAGAACTACAAACATACTTGGCACAAATGCACTGGTTTGTGTTTGCTGCGACCCGACCTCTGAAACAATGTGACAGTGGGAAGTTGAACGGGCGGGTTTGAACCAGTAAATATACTGCTGTAAAAATCGATCTGCCGCTCCTCTACAAATACTAAATGAAACAAAATCTAAAATAGACTGTGTGTGCTACTGGTTTGAGATAGAATGAAGCAATAACTTCACAACTGTAATGGCAAAGCTAGACCAAATAAATCCATAACATGGTATTATTGGTTGTGTTGGGAGAGTTGCATGGAGCGAAATCACACGAAGAAGCTACTAAAAATGTAATGAAGGGCAGGATAAGTGGTAGAAGTAGTGGTAGTTGTTACGGGCTCAAAATATTGTTGCTGTAAGAAGATATGGATGCATGGAAGCTAAAGTTTGTATCCACAGCCACGTGAAACTCATGCACCAAGGTTAAGGAGAAGGCCACAGATCTAAGATTTTCATGAATCCATATCATGCAACCAATATTCCACGATGGCAATATATGGAGGTTCGATGGTCTATGCACGATGAGTAATTATGGAATAGGTAAACATAGATGAGTAGAAATGAATCCATGAAGTAAATGATAGGATCTACAGTAAGCACTATTTGATTTCTCTCTGCAATAACTCATGCTTGCACTTTGATGGCTAGAGTTATCAAAACACTTTGCTAATCATAGGCAAAAGAGCATGATCTGGTGGTGGTAATAAAAATATGGATCAGGGGCCCCTCTCCCAAGGTTTTGCATGGTGTTGCACACAAGCTACAAATGGTGAACAATCTCCACGACTGTAAAGGTGAAGGAAAATAGTTAGGTTGAAAAATCCATTGTAACCCTTACAATCCCTTGATTATATGGGCAACGACGACTACTTTTGTTGTGTCAAATGGCCAAAACCAGACTAAACCAAACTAAATAGCCACACAGATAAGCCTTCAAAGACATGAAAAAATAATAATCTCATAAATTTTTTCAGTAACACAGGTTTTTCCAAAAAAAAATTACTCTCACAAACTCTTCCTACGAAGCTTTTGGTTTTTGATCTATTTTACAATAGAGAGCATACTCCCTGAATCCACACAAAAAAAATTCAATCCTAAAAATTTTAAACCCTAAGGGTCCCCATAGGCGGATCTCACCACTCTAAAACATCTATTGATGAAAATAAATTACAATATATAGACATCAAGCCTATAAGAGAACATGACAAGTGTCATAACCTTCACTCCAAGTGTCATGCATAAGACAAGTGTCATGCATAAGATAAAACATGCATAAGATAAAATAAGGTATAGTGCACATTATAATATTCTAACATGTCTATGGGGGTGTCCTATGGAATAGGTAATTCATAATGAATGTACCATGGAATATCTCCAAGGTCGCTTTCCCTTTTGTTTTTTTGTTTTGTTTTCGCTAGCTCCTTCCTTCGTATCCCCTTTGTGCTTGTTATTGCTAATTCTTCTAGTTAGTGACTTTCCCTTTCTTCCTACGACTACATTTTCCCCCTCTTCTCCTCTTGAGTCCCGCTTATGCTCCCTTCTTCATGTTGTCTTACCTTGTTGAGTGTTTAGTTTCCACACCATCGCCCATATTCCTCCTTTGTCTTATAGCCTTCCAGGCTACCTTCTTCTCTATTTTGTTCTTTTTGTCCCCATTCTCATTCTTCCCTATTTGTAGTACCTTTTTCAGAATAGGGCCATCTGGGTTCCTATTACCACAAGTGGAAATCCCTTGTGAGCCCAGAAGTGTGGGTAAAATTTTACTTGCTTTTACCCATTTGCTCTTTTTTGGGCAAAGTGATGGATTGGATAGTATAGAAGGTGAAGTTTTGTTAGCCAATCCCTTGAGCATTGGAGAAGACCTCATGGATGTGATAGATGATGCTAGAATAGGTTACGATAAAGGTGGTGGAATTATGGGCAATAATGATAAGGGCAAAGGTGAAGTTTTGGTAGCCAACCCCTAGATCCAAGAAGACCCAAGTGGGCAAGATCATGAATACTGTATCATGGTTGAGACTATCATTCTCGTCAAAAGGGATGAGGTATGGGTGATGGTGAAAATTGACCCAAATAGAATTTAATTCTGGTACCTACTCCCAAAAGGATCACCAGTTGGAGCATGGACCAAGGTAGTCAGAGCAATCTCCGCACGAGTGGTGTGTGGGGAAAGTACGAGGGTTTTGAAGCTGAGAATGAGACCTGAAAGGGTCTCCAGTGCAATTAATTATGGTAGTGTGCAGTGCCAGATTGAGCATGAGGAACAACTCAATTTTGGTGTCATTTGGTCTGGACACTACATGTTCACCGCATAGGTCGTAAAGGGATCCATGGATTGGGTGTGTGAATAATATCATAATTTTGTGTAAATAAGTTGGTAATAAAATAAAAGGTGCAAAAAGTATTAGGTTGTACAATAGCCGACATCATCTTGAGCTAAGGTTGCAGGGTGTTTATTTCCACAAGGTTACTGCCAGCTAGTAGGTTCCCAGAATATTCAAGGCCAAATGTGCGATGGTTTCCCAAGTGGCACCTCCTCTTTTGAAAAGCATTTATTCCCATTTGTGCTCTTCCTTCTCTTCTTCATTTTTGGGTTGTTTTTTTGTTTTTTTTGTGACTCCATATCCCAATGGATAATTCTCCTAAAAATTCATGATCCTACAAAGCAAGTACATTAAGGCTTATGCATGCATCACCCTAGCACAAGCACCAAATCATAGAATCAAATGAAGGTGCCCGAAAAGCAAGATTTGGATGTACTATCAAGGATCCACATCATGCCAAATATTTTAAAGGTGGCATTGAGATTATGGTTGATTGGGAAAATTGCTCTATAAAATACCTCCTATGCAGCATTGGTAATCCATAAAAAAATGAGTCAAAGAGCGTGATTGAAGGCTTCCACGATGAGTCTTGATGAGCTGAGGAGGTTCTTGTTAGATTGCATAAAGAAAAAGGGCTATAGCAAGATAGACAAGTGTATTTGGAATTATGTATGTTCCTAAAATAGCCTTGGTTTTAGTGGAGTATGTTAATGGGAATGTCGTCTATGGGGGTGTCCTATGAAATAGGTAATTCATCATGAATGTGCCATGGAATATCTCCAAGGTTGTTTTCCCTTTCATTTTTTTGTTTTGTTTTCGCTAGCTCCTTCATTCATTTCTCCTTTGTGCTTATTATCACTAACTCTTCTAGTTAGTGACTTTTCCTTTCTTCCTACGACTACCTCTTTTCCCTCTTCTCCTATTGTACCTTGCTTTTGCTCCCTTCTTGGTGTTGTCTTGCCCTATTGAGTTTTTAGTTTCCACATCATCGCCCATCTTCCTCCTTTGTCTTGTAGTCTTCCATGGCTGTATTCTTCTCCAGTTTATTCTTTTTGTCCCCATTATTGTTCTTCCCTATTTGTAGTACCTTTTTCATAATAGGGCCATTTGGGTTCCTATTCCCACAAGTGGAAATCCCTTGTGAGCCACCAGAAGTGTGGTTAAAATTTTACTTGCTTTTACCCACTTGCTCTTTTTTGGGTAAAGTGATGGATTGGATAGTATAGAAGGTGAAGTTTTGTCAGCCAGTCCCTTGAGCATTGGATCAGACCTCATGGATGCGATAGATGATGCAAGAATAGGTTACAATCAAGGTGGTGGAATTATGGGAAATAATGATAAGGGCAAAGGTGAACTTTTGTTAGCCAGTCCCTAGATCCAAGAAGACCCAAGTGGGCAAGATCATGAAGACTAGATGATGGTTGAGACTATCATTCTCATAAAAAGGGATGAGGTATGGGTGATGGTGCAAACCGACCCAAATAGAATTTTATTATGGTACCTACTCCCAAAATGATCACCTGTTGGAGCATGGACCAAGGTAGTCAGAGCAATCTCCGCACGAGTGGTGTATGGGGAAAGTACGAGGGTTTTGAACCTGAGCATGAGACCTGAATGGGTCTCCAGTGCAATTAATGATGGTAGTGTGCAGTGCCAGATTGAGCATGAGGAACAACTCAATTTTGGTGTCATTTGGTCTGGACACTACAGGTTCACCGCATAGGTCGTAAAGGGATCCATGGCTTGGGCATGTGAATAATGTCACAATTTTGTGTAAATAAGTTGGTAATAAAATAAAAGGTGCAACAAGTATTAGGTCGTACAATAGTCGACATCATCTTGAGCTAAGGTTGCAGGGTGTTTATTTCCACCAGGTTACCGCCAGCTAGTAGGTTCCCAGAATCTTCAAGGCCAAATGTGTGATGGTTTCCCAAGTGGCATCTCCTCTTTTGAAAAGTATTTCTTCCCATTTGTGCTCTTCCTTCTCTTCTTCATTTTTGGGTTGTTTTTTTGTTTTTGTTGTGACTCCGTATCCCAATGGATAATGCTCCTATAAATTCATGATCCTACAAAGCAAGTACGTTAAGGCTCATGCATGCATCACCCTAGCACAAGCACCAAATCATAGAATCAACTGAAGGTGCCCGAAAAGCAAGATTTGGATGTACTATCAAGGATCCACATCATGCCAAATATTTTAAGGGTGGCATTGAGATTATGGTTGATTGGGAAAATTGCTCTATAAACTACCTCCTATGCAGCATTGGTAATCCATAAAAAAATGAGTCAAAGAGCGTGATTGAAGGCTTCCACGATGAGTCTTGATGAGCTGAGGAGGTTCTTGTTAGATTGCATAAAGAAAAAGAGCTATAACAAGATAGACAAGTGTCTTTGGAATTATGTATGTTCCTAAAATAGCCTTGGATTTTAGTGGAGTATGTTAATGGGAATGTCGTCTATGGGGGTGTCCTATGAAATAGGTAATTCATCATGAATATGCCATGGAATATCTCCAAGGTTGTTTTCCCTTTCGTTTCTTTTTTTTGTTTTCGCTAGCTCCTTCCTTCATTTCTCATTTGTGCTTATTATCACTAACTCTTCTAGTTGGTGACTTTTCCTTTCTTCCTACGACTACCTCTTTTCCCTCTTCTCCTATTGTACCTTGCTTCTGCTCCCTTCTTGGTGTTGTCTTGCCCTATTGAGTTTTTAGTTTCCACCTCATTGCCCATCTTCCTCCTTTGTCTTGTAGTCTTCCATGGTTGTATTCTTCTCCAGTTTGTTCTTTTTCTCCCCATTCTCGTTCTTCCCTATTTGTAGTACCTTTTTTCATAATAGGGCCATTTGGATTCCTGTTCCCACAAGTGGAAATCCCTTGTGAGCCACCAGAAGTGTGGTTCAAATTTTACTTGCTTTTACCCACTTGCTATTTTTTGGGCAAAGTGATGGATTGGATAGTATAGAAGGTGAAGTTTTGTCAGCCAGTCCCTTAAGCATTGGATTAGACCTCATGGATATGATAGATGATGCAAGAATAGGTTACAATCAAGGTGGTGGAATTATGGAAAATAATGATAAGGGAAAAGGTGAACTTTTGTTAGCCAGTCCCTAGATCCAAGAAGACCCAAGTGGGCAAGATCATGAAGACTAGATGATGGTTGAGACTATCATTCTCGTCGAAAGGGATGAGGTATGGGTGATGGTGCAAACCGACCCAAATAGAATTTGATTCTGGTACCTACTCCTAAAAGGATCACCAGTTGGAGCATGGACCAAGGTAGTCAGAGCAATATCTGCATGAGTGGTGTATGGGGAAAGTACTAGGGTTTTGAAGCTGAGCATGAGACTTGAAAGGGTCTCCAGTGCAATTAATGATGGTAGTGTGCAGTGCCAGATTGAGCATGAGGAACAAATCAATTTTGGTGTCATTTGGTCTAGACACTATAGGTTCACCGCATAGATCGTAAAGGGATCCATGGCTTGGGCATGTGAATAATATCACAATTTTATGTAAATAAATTGGTAACAAAATAAAAGGTGCAACAAGTATTAGGTCGTACAATAGCCGACATCATATTGAGCTAAGGTTGCAGGGTGTTTATTTCCACCAGGTTACCGCCAGCTAGCAGGTTCCTAGAATCTTCAAGGCCAAATGTACGATGGTTTCCCAAGTGGCACCTCCTCTTTTGAAAAGTATTTCTTCCCATTTGTGCTCTTGCTTCTCTTCTTCATTTTTGGGTTGTTTTTTTTGTTTTTTTTGTGACTTCATAGCCCAATGGATAATGCTCCTAAAAATTCATGATCCTGCAAAGCAAGTACGTCAAGGCTCATGCATGCATCACCCTAGCACAAGCACCAAATCATAGAATCAAATGAAGGTGCCCGAAAAGCAAGATTTGGATGTACTATCAAGGATCCACATCATATCAAATCTTTCAAAGGTGGCACTTAGACTATGGTTGATTGGGAAAATCGCTCTATAAAATACCTCTTGTGCAGCATTCGTAATCCATAAAAAAATGAGTCAAAGAGCATGATTGAAGGCTTCCACGATGAGTCTTGATGAGCTAAGGAGGTTCTTGTCAGATTTCATAAAGAAAAAGTGCTATAGCAAGATAGACAAGTGTCTTTGAAATTATATTTGTTCCTAAAATAGCCTTCGATTGTAGCAGAGTATGTTAATGGGAATTTTGTCTATGGGGGTGTCCTATAAAATAGGTAATTCATCATGAATGTGCCATGGAATATCTCCAAGGTCATTTTCCCTTTCGTTTCTTTGTTTTGTTTTTTCTATCTCCTTCCTTCATTTCTCCTTTGTGCTTATTATTGCTAACTCTTCTGAAGAGTGACTTTCCCTTTCTTCCTACGACTACCTCTTTCCCCTCTCCTCCTCTTGTACCCTGCTTCTGCTCCATTCTTCGTGCTGTCTTGCCCTATTTAGTGTTTATTTTCCACCCCATCATCCGTCTTCCTCCTTTGTCTTGTAGTCTTCCATGGTTGTATTCTTATCCAGTTTGTTCTTTTTCTCCCCATTCTCGTTCTTCCCTATTTGTAGTACCTTTTTTCATAAGAGGGCCATTTGGGTTCATGTTCCCACAAGTGGAAATTCCTTGTGAGCCACCAGAAGTATAGGTAAAATTTTACTTGCTTTTACCCACTTGCTCTTTTTTGGGCAAAGTGATGGATTGGATAGTATAGAAGGTGAAGTTTTGGTATCTAGTCCCTTGAGCATTGGAGCAGACCTTATGGATGTGATAGATGATGCTAGAATAGGTTATGATTAAGGTGGTGGAATTATGGGTAATAACAATAAGGGCAAAGAAATCGGTTAAACCAAGGCATAAGGTAATCCCCAAAAGTTTGATCAACAACAAATGATCAGTAAGGGTAAGGATATTTATCATGAAAAAATCTACAAATCCTTGATAAATCAAAAGGTTAAATTTGGCTAAGGATGATGGTGGAAAAAAAAATGGGCCAGTGGTCCCTACTAATAGAACATAAAATCCCACCCAGATCATTGGACGGGGAATTGAGATCCCAAATGCCCACCTGATGTGAATGGCTAATAATTAGGATGGCAGTAGTTCAAGGTCTGCTCCTCAAGCATCATCCCAAAAGTAGGGTGGAGAATCATCTAAGTTCCCGATGAGGATTTGGGTATCCATAAATCCCTCGATGGATCCCAAAATCATACCCAAAATAAAACTAGGGTGGAGATCCAAAAGCCCACCCTATAGTGTGTAAGGCATGGCGAAAAGAGTTTTGGGTTGATATTGAGCATTGGACGGATCCTAAAGTTCCACCCATTATAGAATCCCTTCCAACATCAGGGAACCACTGTAGAAAGGTGTGCATCCTCATTTAAGAAGGTGTACGATGGTAGGATGACATTAAAGAGTTTAGATGTATTGCTTAATGCACAGTAGCTGATCAAATCGTACATCAATCAAAATGGTTAGCCTCAAATCATCCTTTCATGCAATTAATACCCTTAGGTGTAGGAAGATGAAATTTATTATCTGACAAAGTTGCTCAGAGGAATAAGACTGATCAAGAGTCTAGATTCATACAGTCTTGCTAGCATACTCCTGGTAGCCACCCTTTGTTGTAGTTAGTAGAATATTTAGTGAGTTTTGCAGCATGGCTACCCTTGCTGGCGCAACCCAACCGTCTCATTCGCCATCTACCATCTTAAATGCTTGATTTATTGTAAGGTCTATATATTCTAGAATGCATGGCATTCCTTAGGGCGGCTCTTTAGCCATTACAATTAATATGTAAAGCTCATGCTATTATGAAATGTAAGTATTTTATTGTTTGGTCTCTTAAGGGCGTGTGAATATAATAAGTTTATTTTTTCTAAAGCTAGTCGAATATGCATACAATAATTTTTCTATCTGGATATCTTGCATTTCATTTGTTGGTTTTAGAATTCGCTTGCAACAGAAAGCAATAAAGGGTAGACAAGATTAAGGTTGGTTGATCTGTTAGGTAACCTACTTATGTTTTCTATGATGATATTTGCTTATTGTGCATGTCTTAATGCGACCAAATCCATCCTTGTTAGTTCTGGCTATGACCTCTTTTCCCTTTAATTTTTAGGCAATTAGTTAGGACCCCAAAAGGAGCCGATCTTCTCCAGAGATCGATTTCCTGACCTTCCCTAGGCTTGACAACTGTTCAATGTTGGTGAAGGTCCACGAACACACAACATTCTCCTGCCTCTCCGTTAGACCATATTTTCCACCAACAAGTCTAAAAACATATATAAAATTGACCATGTTGGATTGAGGGAAGGGCGCTTTCCTATTAAAATTGACAATAGAAATTTGAGCACCAATCTTTGCCCCTCTATGAGTATATTCCTACTTTGCATAAAAGACACAAGCAAGTGCACATGGTGTTGAGTGCTCGGATTTTTTGCACTCACAGGTTTTGTTAAGTTCAAATAAATCATTTTTCAAGGTAAATTTAATTCTACCGATATTTATAAAATCTTCCTTTTAATCTCTATACATGTAGGAATATAACTATTCCATATTTAAAACCCAAAATAAGTGGTTATGATCTATTCGGTTCAACCTTAGTGTTATAATATTGACACTATTGAAGTTTATGCCCTTGATTTTATTTTTTATTTTTATTTATTTTTCCAGTAACACAGGTTTTTCTAAAAAAATATTGCTCTCACAAACTCTTCCTTCAAAGCTTTTGGTTTTTGATCTATTTTACAATAGAGAGCATACTCCCTGAATCCACACTAAAAATATTCAATCCTAAAAGTTTTTAAACCCTAAGGGTCCCCATAGGTAGATCTCACCACTCTGACACATCTATTGATGAAAATAAATTACAATATATAGGCATCAAGCCTATAAGAGAACATGACAAGTGTCATAACCTTCACTCCAAGTGTCATGCATAAGAAAAAACATGCATAAGATAAAATAAGGTATAGTGCACACTATAATATTCTAACATGTCTATGGGGGTGTCCTATGGAATAGGTAATTCATAATGAATGTGCCATGGAATATCTCCAAGGTCGCTTTCCCTTTTGTTTTTTTGTTTTGTTTTCGCTATCTCCTTCCTTCGTCTCCCCTTTGTGCTTGTTATCACTAACTCTTCTAGTTAGTTACTTTCCCTTTCTTCCTACAACTACCTTTTCCCCTCTTCTTCTCTTGTGTCCTGCTTATGCTCCCTTCTTCATGTTGTCTTACCCTATTGAGTGTTTAGTTTCCACCCCATCGTCCATATTCCTCCTTTGTCTTATAGCCTTCTAGGTTGACTTCTTCTCTATTTTGTTCTTTTTGTCCCCGTTCTCATTCTTCCCTATTTGTAGTACCTTTTTTCAAAAGAGGGCCATCTGGGTTCCTATTCCCAAAAGTGGAAATCCCTTGTGAGCCACCAGAAGTGTGGGTAAAATTTTACTTGCTTTTACCCACTTGCTCTTTTTTGGACAAAGTGATGGATTTGATAGTATAGAAGGTGAAGTTTTGTTAGCCAATCCCTTGAGCATTGGAGAAGACCTCATGGATGTGATAGATGATGCTAGAATAGGTTACGATCAAGGTGGTGGAATTATGGGCAATAATGATAAGGGCAAAAGTGAAGTTTTGGTAGCCAACCCCTAGATCCAAGAAGAACCAAGTGGGCAAGATCATGAATACTGGATCATGGTTGAGACTATAATTCTCATAAAAAGGGATGAGGTATGGGTGATGGTGCAAATCGACCCATATAGAATTTGATTCTGGTACCTAATCCCAAAAGGATCACCAGTTGGAGCATGGACCAAGGTAGTCAGAGCAATCTTCACACGAGTTGTGTATGGGGAAAGTATGAGGGTTTTGAAGCTGAGCATGAGACCTAAATGGGTCTCCAGTGCAATTAATGATGGTAGTGTGTAGTGCCAAATTGAGCATGAGGAAAAACTCAATTTTGGTGTTATTTTGTCTGGACACTACAGGTTCACCGCATAGGTCGTAAAGGGATCCCTGGCTTGAGCATGTGAATAATGTCACAATTTTGTGTAAATAAGTTGGTAATTAAATAAAAGGTGCAACAAATACCAGGTCGTACAATAGCCGACATCATATTGAGCTAAGGTTGCAGGGTGTTTATTTCCACCAAGTTACCACCAGCTAGTAGGTTCTCAGAATCTTCAAGGCCAAATGTGTGATGGTTTCCCAAGTGGCACCTCCTCTTTTGAAAAGCATTTCTTCCCATTTGTGCTCTTCCTTCTCTTCTTCATTTTTGGGTTGTTTTTTTGTTTTTTTTGTGACTCCGTAGCCCAATGGATAATGCTCCTAAAAATTCACAATCCTACAAATTAAGTACGTTAAGGCTCATGCATGCATCACCCTAGCACAAGCACCAAATCATAGAATCAAATGAAGGTGCTCGAAAAGCAATATTTGGATGTACTATCAAGGATCCACATCATGCCAAATATTTTAAAGGTGGCATTGAGATTATGGTTGATTGGGAAAATTGCTCTATAAAATACCTCCTATGCAGCATTGGTAATCCATAAAAAAATGAGTCAAAGAGCGTGATTAAAGGCTTCCACGATGAGTCTTGATGAGCTGAGGAGGTTCTTGTTAGATTGCATAAAGAAAAAGGGCTATAGCAAGATAGACAAGTGTCTTTGGAATTATGTCTGTTCCTAAAATAGCCTTGGATTTTAGTGGAGTATGTTAATGGGAATGTCGTCTATGGGGGTGTCCTATGAAATAGGTAATTCATCATGAATGTGCCATGGAATATCTCCAAGGTTGTTTTCCCTTTCGTTTCTTTGTTTTGTTTTCGCTAGCTCCTTCCTTCATTTCTCCTTTGTGCTTATTATCACTAACTCTTCTAGTTAGTGACTTTTCCTTTCTTCATATGACTACCTCTTTCCCCTCTTCTCCTATTGTACCCTGCTTCTACTCCCTTCTTGGTGTTGTCTTGCCCTATTGAGTTTTTAGTTTCCACCTCATCGCCCATCTTCCTCCTTTTTACTTGTAGTCTTCCATGGTTGTATTCTTCTCCAGTTTGTTCTTTTTGTCCCCATTCTTGTTCTTCCCTATTTGTAGTACATTTTTTCATAATAGGGCCATTTGGGTTCCTGTTCCCACAAGTGGAAATCCCTTGTGAGCCACAAGATGTGTGGGTAAAATTTTACTTGCTTTTACCCACTTGATTTATTTTGGGCAAAGTGATAGATTGGATAGTATAGAAGATGAAGTTTTGTCAGCCAGTCCCTTGAGCATTAGAGCAGACCTCATGGATGCGATAGATGATGCTAGAATAGGTTACAATCAAGGTGGTGGAATTATGGGAAATAATGATAAGGGCAAAGGTGAACTTTTGTTAGCCAGTCCCTAGATCCAAGAAGACCCAAGTGGGCAAGATCATGAAGACTAGATGATGGTTTAGACTATCATTCTCATCAAAATGGATGAGGTATGGGTGATGGTGCAAATCGACCCAAATAGAATTTGATTATGGTACCTACTCCCAAAATGATCACCAATTGGAGCATGGACCGAGGTAGTCAGAGCAATCTTTGCACGAGTGGTGTATGGGGAAAGTACGAGGGTTTGAAGCTGAGCATGAGACCTGAATGGGTCTCTAGTGCAATTAATGATGGTAGTGTGCAGTGCCATATTGAGCATGAGGAACAACTCAATTTTGGTGTCATTTGGTCTAGACACTACAGGTTCACCGCATAGGTCGTAAAGGGATCCATGGATTGGGCGTGTGAATAATGTCACAATTTTGTGTAAATAAGTTGGTAATAAAATAAAAGGTGCAACAAGTATTAGGTCGTACAATAGCCGACATCATCTTGAGCTAAGGTTGCAGGGTGTTTATTTCCACCAGGTTACCACCAACTAGTAGGTTCCTAGAATATTCAAGACCAAATGTGCGATGGTTTCCCAAGTGGCACCTCCTCTTTTGAAAAGTATTTCTTCCCATTTGTGCTCTTGCTTCTCTTCTTCATTTTTGGGTTGTTTTTTTTTTTTGTTGTGACTCCGTAGCCCAATGGATAATGCTCCTAAAAATTCATGATCCTGTAAAGCAAGCACGTCAAGTCTCATGCATGCATCACCCTAGCACAAGCACCAAATCATAGAATCAACTGAAGATGCCTAAAAATCAAGATTTGGATGTACTATCAAGGATCCACATCATGCCAAATATTTAAAAGGTGGCACTGAGATTATGGTTGATTGGGAAAATCGCTCTATAAAATACCTCTTGTGCAACATTGGTAATCCATAAAAAAATGAGTCAAAGAGCATTATTGAAGGCTTCCACGATGTGTCTTGATGAGCTAAGGAGGTTCTTGTCATATTGTATAAAGAAAAAGGACTATAGCAATATAGACAAGTGTCTTTGGAATTATATATATTCCTAAAATAGCCTTGGATTGTAGCAGAGTATGTTAATGGGAATTTCGTCTATGGAGGTGTCCTATGAAATAGGTAATTCATCATGAATGTGCCATGGAATATCTCCAAGGTCATTCTCCCTTTCGTTTCTTTGTTTTGTTTTCGCTAGCTCCTTCCTTCATTTCTCCTTTGTGCTTATTATCACTAACTCTTCTAAAGCGTGACTTTCCCTTTCTTCCTACGACTACCTCTTTCCCCTCTTCTCCTATTGTACCCCGCTTCTGCTCCCTTATTTGTGCTGTCTTGCCCTATTGAGTGTTTATTTTCCACCCCATCGCCCGTCTTCCTCATTTGTCTTGTAGTCTTCCATGGTTGTATTCTTATCAATTTTGTTCTTTTTGTCCCCATTCTCGTTCTTCCCTATTTGTAGTACCTTTTTTCATAAGAGGGCCATTTGGGTTCCTGTTCCCACAAGTGGAAATCCCTTGTGAGCCACCAGAAGTATAGGTAAAATTTTACTTGCTTTTACCCACTTGCTCTTTTTTGGGCAAAGTGATGGATTGGATAGTATAGAAGGTGAATTTTTGGTATCTAGTCCCTTGAGCATTGGAGCAAACCCTGCGGATGTGATAGATGATGCTAGAATAGGTTATGATAAAGGTGGTGGAATTATGGGTAATAACAAAAAGGGCAAAGAAATCGGTTAAACCAAGGCATAAGGTAATCCCTAAAAGTCTAATCAACAACAGATGATTAGTAAGGGTAAGGATATTTATCATGAAAAAATCTACAAAGCCTTGATAAATCAAAAGGCTAAATTTGGCTAAGGATGATGGTGGGAAAAAAAATGGGCCAGTGGTCCCTACTGATAGAACATAAAATCCTACCCTGATCATTGGACGGGGAATTGGGATCCCAAATGCCCACCCCATGCGAATGGCTAATAATTAGGATGGCAGTAGTTCAAGGTCTGCTCCTAAAGCATCGTTCCAAAAGTAGGGTGGAGAATCATCTAAGCGCCCAATGAGGGTTTGGGTATCCATAAATCCCTTGATGGATCCCAAAATCATACCTAAAACAAAACTAGGGTGGAGACCCAAAAGCCCACCCTATAGTTTGTAAGGCATGGCGAGTAGAGTTTTGGATCGATATTGAGCATTGGACGGATCCTAAAGTTCCACCCATTATAGAATCCCTTCCAACATCAAGGAACCACTGTAGAAAGGTATGCATCCTCATTTAAGAAGGTGTACGATGATAGGATGACATTAAAGAGTTTAGATGTTATTGCTTAATGCATAGTAGCTGATCAAATCACACATCAATCAAAATGGTCAACCTCAAATTGTCCTCTCATGCAATTAATACCCTCAGGTGTAGGAAGATGAAATTTATTATCTGACAAAGTTGCTCAGAGGAATAAGACTGATCAAGAGTCCAGATTCATATAGCCTTGCTAGCATACTCCTGGCAACCACCCTTTGTTGTAGTTAGTAGAAGATTTAGTGAGTTTTGCAGCAAGGCTACCCTTGCTGGCGCAGTCCAACCGTCTCATTCGCCATCTACCATCTTAAATGCTTGATTTATTGTAAGGTCCATATATTCTAGAATGCATGGCATTCCTAAGGGCGGATCTTTAGCCATTACAATTAATATGTAAAGCTTATGCTATTATGAAATGTAAGAATTTTATTGTTTGGTCTCTTAAGGGCGTGTGAATATAATAAGTTTATTTTTGCTAAAGCTAGTCGAATGTGCATACAATAATTTTTCTATCTGGATTTCCTGCATTTCATTTGTTGGTTTTAGAATTCGCTTGCAACAAAAAGCAATAAAAGGGTAGACAAGAGTAAGGTTGGCTGATCTGTTAGGTAACCTACTTATGTTTTCTGTGATGATATTTGCTTATCATGCATATGTCTTGATGCGACCAAATCCATCCTTGTTAGTTCTGGCTATGACCTCTTTTCCCTTTAATTTTTAGGCAATTAGTTAGGACCCCAAAAGGAGCCAACCTTCTCCAGAGATCGATTTCCTGACCTTCCCCAGGCTCGACAACTGTTCAATGTTGGTGCAGGTCCACGAACACACAACATTCTCCTGCCTCTCCGTTAGACCATATTTGCCACCAACAAGTCTAAAAATATATTTAAAATTGACAATGTTGGATTGAGGGAAGGACGCTTTCCTATTAAAATTGACAATAGAAATTTGAGCACCAATATTTGCCCCTCTATGAGTATATTCCTACTTTGCATAAAAGACACAAGCAAGTGCACATGGTGTTGAGTGCTCGGATTTGTTGCACTCACAAGTTTTGTATAAGTCCAAATAAGTCATTTTTCAAGGTAAATTTAATTCTACTGATATTTATAAAATCTTCCTTTTAATCTCTATACATGTAGGAATGTAACTATTCCATATTTAAAACCCAAAATAAGTGGTTATGATCTATTCGGTTCAACCTCAGTGTTATCATATTGACACTATTGATGTTTATGCCCTCGATTTTATTTTTATTTTTATTTATTTTTGCTTTGAAGGGTTGTAGGATCTCGAAAGACATTATAATGGTAAAAGCATTGGGTTTTCTTAACAGAAACCTAAACCCAAGTTCAATTTACTTGAAGGATTATTTGACTTGAATAAATCTCTTCTGTTCCAAACATCAATATAATAATACTTGTGTTAAAAAAAATATTTTGTAAATTTTAAATATTATTTTTTTGAATTAACTATATAAATTAAAACATATATTATTTAAATTATATAGTGATTATATAAGAGTATTACAACATGTTTTACTTATAATATAAGGTAATTATAAAAAATAGAAGGTAATATAGTTTTAAATGTTTTTATATGTTTATTGAACCAAAATTTTAGTTATCAAAATATGATATAACTCTCATAAAGGAAACTCCAATTACAAAGTAAAGGTATAAGAGGATCTTTGTAAAAGATGATATTTACCCATGATATATTTTTCCAACCAAACTTATATTACCAAAATATAATATACAACTCTATTTCTATTAGATTCAAACATTAAACCACTTACTAAAAATTAATAAATCTCACACACAATTAAAACACAATACTTTCTTTAAAAACATTAGATCTAAATACCACAAGTGGCCAATCACCCTACATCAATGCATTTTGATCTAATTCCTAGAAATGGTTGGTCTCTAAATTGTGAGTTGAAGATTCATATATATAAATAATATTCTTGCTCAACACGTGGTAGCCTACGGTTGACAGAGACAAGGGCAGATAATCTGTGGAGGAGATGATTTTATCGAAATCCTATAGCATCCAGACGGGCACCACAAGTTTATCTATCCATTCATACATAATCAACGGATGCTGTCTTTGCCTCCAAACAGAGAAAGAGAAGGGAAACTCGAAAGGGAATTATGGCGCTCTTATCGTCCTCCCCAGTCGCGACTGCGATGATAGGAGCAGCTACCAGAACATCCTCTTCGACCCACTCCTCACTCCTCCCCACCTTTAAGGTTTGTAATATATGTATTAATTTGAATCCTAATCATCCATCCACTCACGTGCTCCTTAATTATGGATATTATCAAATTAATAAATAGTTTTTGTGTTCATGATACAGAAGGTCGAACTATCTGAATTCGCCGGGTTGAAGTCGAACTCGGGGTGCCTAACGTATGGCAGACAGACACGTGATAGCTCCTTCTTTGATGCAGTAGGATATCAGCTTATGGCAAAGGTGAGTCATCTTCACCATGTGAAGAGTTGTCAGGAGGGTATTATGATTATTCGACCGCCAGGTCTAGAATCCCAGTCGTCATAATGGTTTATCTGCAATCTAATGTTAATGACTCTCCTAACGCAGGCTGCAAAGTCGGGACCCGTGAAAGCAGAAACAGTGGCTAAGTTGAAAGTGGCCATAAACGGGTTCGGACGTATTGGTCGCAATTTTTTGCGTTGCTGGCATGGTCGCAAGGACTCGCCCCTCGAAGTCATCGTAGTTAATGATAGTGGAGGTGTTAAAAATGTGAGTTAATCGTAGTGTTACCCATTTTTTTTTTGGTGGGTGTTTGATGTCCTCTTTTAGAGATGATTTCCCAAACTTGGGTTCATTTTTTTTTTTTTTTTTTTTCCTGTGGCAGGCTTCTCATCTTCTGAAATATGATTCAACGCTTGGCACATTTAAAGCTGACGTGAAGATCGTTGATAACGAAACCTTAAGCGTGGATGGGAAAATGATCAAAGTGGTTTCAAACAGGGACCCCTTCAAATTGCCATGGGCAGAACTTGGAATAGACATTGTTATCGAGGTAAACAATTCTATGTATTTTGTGGTTCTCTTTTTTAACCAATTAATGTGATGATGCAAGTCCATCATCTAAAATTATAAATTTAATAATATATTTCATAATTAAAAATTCGTTCAATGTTAATACTTATCTATCTATACTTTATAATCAAAAGTAATTTGTTAAAAATTAATATAGAACACACAATGCAGGGTACTGGAGTCTTTGTGGATGGACCTGGTGCTGGGAAACATATTCAAGCCGGGGCAAAGAAGGTTATTATTACCGCTCCTGCAAAGGGTGCTGACATTCCAACCTATGTTGTGGGAGTCAATGAGAAGGATTATTCGCATGAAGTTGCCAACATTGTTAGGTAATAACAGATCAACTGATTTCTCATAATCGTTTAGAACTTTTTGACTCTTTTTAAAGCCTAAAAAAAAAAGCCAAAATTACAGATTTTTGCCAACCAAACAACAGTTGAAGTAAGAGGGAAAGTATTTACAACGTTTTTTTCACATTTCTATTTCCCCGGTTCAGTGCAAACTTGTCATCAACTCTGTACTTCACATAATTATATTTTCAAGTGAACTACTTTTAAGCTTGTTTCTCACGCAACGCAATTCAATTTGCAGCAATGCTTCGTGTACAACGAATTGCTTGGCTCCATTCGTCAAGATATTGGACGAAGAGTTTGGTAAGTAATTGCCTTTATTAGTAAATTATATGTCGTTCGATCTCAAGATGCGAGTCAGTGAAGCCTTCTTCAGAATTTTTTTTCTTTCTTCGATTTATTTAGATATAGCCCACATCTAGGTTCATACTAGTAGGATTATAAGATCCACATGAAGTCTTAACGTGCGCAAATATCTGTAGCAGAGCTGAGCCATTAACTAACGAACAAAAGAGAATACTGTAGGGTATGCAATACCTGTTATTTTGTAGGCCTAATCTCCATTGTCAAAAGTTTAGGACGAATATTAGATGAATAAAATGATTGATAAGATTTTGGGTATTTAAACTTAGGTTCAAAATTTAGGTTTAAATCTTTGGGACGTGTCTAATAAGGGCAAAGATAGTAGTCTGATTTGAGTCCGCTGAGTGTGCAACAACTTTGAGGATGTCAGTACCAACCCTAAGCCACTAGGGTCTCCCTCACTCCTGGCCATGTTTATCAAGGAGAGACATGGGTTATAAAGGCAACTTCAATGATTTGACCTGTGTTAGGAGACAGAAACCTCGGAGAAAATATCTAAACCTATATAAAAATTAAAAGATGTTACTAATTCGCAAGAAAATATTATTTATATAGAGGGTAACGTAATGGTTCACATTTTATGGACAAAACTTGATATGACTAATGCCTAGTATATTGTTGGCGCAGGGATTGTGAAAGGAACAATGACTACAACACATTCATACACAGGGGATCAGGTGCATGATTGACTTGTACTGTTTTACTCTACTGTGTGGCCTTTAAAGTATTAAATAAATATGTGCTAATGCAGCAGTATTGGCAATGTGCAGAGGCTTCTGGATGCATCACACCGTGACCTGAGGAGAGCAAGAGCAGCAGCACTGAACATAGTTCCGACCAGCACAGGGGCGGCCAAGGCGGTTTCTTTGGTGCTGCCCCAGCTGAAGGGCAAGCTCAACGGTATTGCTTTACGTGTGCCCACTCCCAACGTGTCGGTGGTGGACCTGGTCGTCAATGTTGAGAAGAAAGGAATCTCAGCAGAGGATGTCAACAGTGCATTCAGGACGGCGGCCGGGGGACCTCTCAAGGGCATCCTTGATGTATGCGACGTTCCGCTTGTCTCTGTCGACTTCCGCTGCTCCGACGTTTCCTCCACCGTCGATGCCTCCCTCACAATGGTCATGGGAGATGACATGGTTAAAGTGGTAGCTTGGTACGACAATGAATGGGGCTACAGGTACTCTCTCCTATCATATCTGGAAAAGTTTAAGTTTTTTTTAACTAATGTATTTTTTTTGGTTTGGTTAGAGTGAAAAATCTTTACAATCAAAGTAAAGGTTGAGTAGTTTCTTTCTAACTATGATTTTTTTGTAAAGCAAAAGCTATATTGGAATTTAACACACAGCCACCACACACCCACCCCTGCAGTCTCCTCTCAAGTATGATCTCTTGTAAACCTGAGAGCTATAATTATCAATAGGAAATTTAACACACACCTACCTCTGCAGTCTCCTCCCAACTATGATCCCTTGTAAAACTAAGAGCTATAATTATCAATAGGGAATTTAACACACACCTACCTCTGCAGTCTCCTCCCAACTATGATCCCTTGTAAAACTAAGAGCTATAATTATCAATAGGGAATTTAACACACACCCACCCCTACAGTCTCCTCCCAACTACGATCCCTTGTAAAACTGAGAGCTATACTTATTAATAGGGAATTTAACACACAGCCACCACACACCTACCCCTGCAGTCTCCTCCCAAGTATGATCTCTTGTAAACCTGAGAGCTATAATTATCTATAGGAAATTTAACACACACCTACCCCTGCAGTCTCCTCCCAACTATGATCCCTTGTAAAACTAAGAGCTATAATTATCAATAGGGAATTTAACACACACCCACCCCTGCAGTCTCCTCCCAACTACGATCCCTTGTAAAACTGAGAGTATACTTATTAATAAAGAATTTAACACACAACCACCACACACCCACCCCTGCAGTCTCCTCCCAAGTATGATCTCTTGTAAACCTGAGAGCTATAATTATCAATAGGAAATTTAACACACACCTACCCCTGCAGTCTCCTCCCAACTATGATTCCTTGTAAAACTAAGAGCTATAATTATCAATAGGGAATTTAACACACACCCACCCCTGCAGTCTTCTCCCAACTACGATCCCTTGTAAAAACAAACTGAGAGCTATACTTATTAATAGGGAATTTAACACACAACCACCACACACCCACCCCTCACATTCTCCACGCTGAAGGAAAGCCAAAGCCCAGTTACTTTAACTGATCTATTTAAATAGTAATGGGTGGTTATTATCAAGTCAATGATGTTTGTGTTGTAAATTACAGCCAAAGAGTGGTGGATCTGGCACATCTGGTGGCAAACAATTGGCCTGGGATAGCAAAACCTGGCAGTGGCGATCCGTTGGACGAATTCTGCAAGACAAATCCAGACACAGATGAATGCAGGGTCTATGAAGCCTAATTTTTAGTCCAATCATTTTACATCCAAAGGGATTGGATGTTAGTCACTCATTTTTCCTAGCTATCTGTGGATAAGAAAGAAGTATTTTATCTGTCTCTTCTGTAATGTCCGGACTTAATTTATGGTGTACAAAACGTTCGGTCAAGAAATGAGTGGACCACCATCTTTATATACTTGATCAATTTCGTTGGAGTCCAAGATGCCTATCAAATCTTGTCTTTTTGTTTGGGTTCCAACCAATAACGAAGCCATGGAAGGCATTGCTCGCAGTTACCTCTAAACGAAGAGTAAAGTGGTCGCGTTCGTTTTCCATAGTGGTTTTGTTGGAGGCCACTTCGATGTTTATATATTTTATAGGTCCAACATTTTCGATGGGTAAAGATCTCTTGATTCAGCATTACTGTTATGAATTGGCCCAAAGTGTAACGCTTTAAAATCACGAATCACTAGGCAATGATACCGATTTTGAACTGGGAAAATGGCTTATATATAATTTATTTTATTTTTTGAATTAATAAAAGGAATTTTGAAAGTATATAGTAACTTTAAAAAGATGAAAATTAGGAGATGATATTCTAACCTATCCACAACAAAAGCGAGAAGCCCTCCACAAGCCATCGAAGAGAAACTGCTGAAACCAAAAAAAAACCAGGTAAGAACAAAGGAGAAGCTACTGAAGCCCACGCAAGAGCAGAGGAGAAAGTTTATTTATTTTATTTTGATTTTTTTCCTTTCAATGTCCATTGAGTTTTTAAAACTGCAGGATGTCTATTCTACCCAAGGTTGAGAATCCCAATACACAAAAGCCACTTAGCCAAGAGGGTTCGAACCTAGTTTCTCATATCAACAAGTGCCTCATATGCCAACAATACTCATTAAGAGCTTTTGTTATTTTTAAGTAATGTAAAATATAAGCATAGTATAATTGAAATTATATTTTTAGAAATATAGTAACAGATTTCTTCCCTATAATTCCAACTTAAATTAAAAAGTATTTTAAAAATATAATGTGTTCAGCATGGAGAGAAAAATAGATGATTTATACCCATTGGTCAAGTTGATGAACATTCCATCTTAATAAAAGTATAGATGATTTATACCCATTGATCAAGTTGATGAACATTCCATCTTAATAAATTTGAAAATTGATGATATATTAATATTTATGCAGTACAAAGTTTTTTATATTTCCCCATTATCTTCATGACTATGATTGTTAATAGGAACCATAATTCCTCCTTTAGTAAAGGACAACCACCACATATGTATGTTGGGTGATTCGAGGAGAATTGTCTAATAAAACAAAGCGTACTACCAGGACAACGTTCAACGTAGTTAGTAAGGTTAATCCAAGTATAACATTTTTTAAAAATATAAAAATATATATTATTAAATACAAACATAAAGTGCTGAGAGGTAGTTGTCTTAGTGGTTAAAGATGGTGGTTGTTTCTTAAGTAGTCTTGTGTTCAAACTTCTTACGGATGATTGTTGATGTAATTTATAAACATTCTTTAGAAAAAAATACAAACATAAAATAAAATTAAATGCAATAATAGGATATATTATACACTAATGAAGGGTATTATTTTTAGGTCATTTACTTTAACTAAATAAATTAAATTAAAGGAAATTTTTTTAAAGCTTACAAATCGTAAGAAAGTTAAATTTTAGTTCAAAATCTTAACCGTTCTTTATGGGATATTAATATGGAAAAAGTATCCATTTACTTGCAGATCAAACAAAAGAAATATTACTGGTATAAAATTATTTTTGAATTTTACTTACTTTTTCCTAGTAAAAAAGTATATGAAGTAATTAATAATAAGTAAATATATAAGACTGAGATTAAAATATGAATCTCTTTTAAAGAAGTGGTAGTGAAGTTCTTTCTAACATGGATAAGTTAAGTAGATTTTTATTGATATGAAAATTCAACCTTTTTGTCTTCAAGGAGTGTGCTTAGGAGTCCTTTTAGATGGGGCAAACATAAGTGCAACTAGTATTATATTGGCAAGATAAATGCTTAGGTGTACCAAAAAATATATCTTCTCTTAGTTGTTTAGTATTAGTTCAATGTTGACCCACTTGCTTAGTTGAAAGTACCTTCACCAACTTTTATAATATCATTTAAAGATTATTTTGTGTTTTTCAATGGCATAGATGACCTGCTAGGTCTAGTTCAGATAGGCTCATCCTCATCTCCACCACTAAAACTTGTTATCCTTCACACTAGCCTTGGCTCATTTGCCTAGTTTGTGTGTATTTGCTTAGACACTAAGGACTTAAAACTATATTGCTTTTACTAAAACTAAACTTAACCTAAAGAAATAATTTAGCCCTTTTGGATACATGAGTGTTACTCAAAATTTATACGAATCCTCCTATTTGTTGTCTTCTCTATGTCAAACAAAACTTTTTACTCGTATTCATTAAGTATAGGATTTAGTTCTTCTCAACATGATAGTGGTTATATGGTGGGAGATAAATATGTAACCTCCAATGTTGCATTTACAAACAATCTCTGTGTAATTCAATTCACTATGAATGTAGTGTTAGGTAAAGTTTTGTAGTGATTTTTCACTACACAAGGTAAACCCTCACCCAAAAAAGAAGTTTTGAACAAGATTGTTGCTTGAAGCTAAGCAAAATGAGAGGCCTTGAAGTTCCCTCCACATATAAAGTAGCTAATTTTAAGAAGATGCAAACAAGGGAAGGTCTATATCAAAGACTACTAGCATGTTCAAAGCTTCCCACAATACAAGGCAAAGTTAACCATCTGGACCAAACCAACAAAGTATTATAGTCTTTCCAGTGGTAAGTAAGTTACCTCATGCCATCAATAGGATCCCCAGAGTATTTTTGATGGTAACTAAAGGGGTATTATTGATGGTAAGATTTCTATCAACTAAGTATACCTGGGCCCATTCCTCAACCTAGCAAGTGGATCCCAAAATCGAGTTGCCCTCTTTCAATAATTGGATTGCAACACACCATATACCCAGGTGTAGTCGCTCAATGGCACAAGAAATATATACATTGAGGAAAATCCAAGGACCTTAAAGGAAAAGGGAAAGGGGGATAAGATGAATCAAGTAAGGATTCAACAAGATCGTTTGATCTTGTTAATCCATATATGGATCCCCTAAAATAATCATGAAAAGAAGCGCAATAAGAGCATGCACAAGCCAAATCTAACTCGAAGCATACCCATCAAATGAATCTAGTAATTATATGTAGAGGTACCTTCAACACATCAACATACAAAAGGAGTAGGGTGACATAAAATCCGATATCAACTAGGCTAGGGGTAAGCAAGGAACATGGGAATAAGAGATATTGGAGCAACCAAACCACTAAAAGAAAGGCTAAAAATCCAAGATCATTGCTAGAACCCAGTAATACAATCTAGAAAATGGGAAGTATACCGATATGGAGAGGAACCAAAAGGAGGTAAACCTACAACTACTAGATATGGTGGGAATATTAGGTCTTTATCAAAAAACCAAGAGCCACCACCTAAGGTCAAACTTTCATAGAAAAAATAGGTTTATTAATTACACCTTTACAAAGATACCACCCCACCTGTAGGAATATTTATAATGATTAGACCCTCCAAATAAATTTGGATTATCCATAAATAAATGCAGCAGCATGATACCCTTGGCTTAACAACCAAGAATGACATAGGCACTCCCACCTATTGCCACTTAGGGGGGAATTTAAAATTTTAAATTTTGACATGAATGTTATAAATAACCAATTTTATATTAAATAAAAGGGAGGAAGAATTATTTCTATTCCTAGTATTTGGCCTTGGATATTTTCCCTCAATCTATCATTTATGTATATTATTATGGACTCAAGCCTTAGGCCACCACATGTACAATCCATTGAGCTTCTCTCTGTTTTGTATGATTGTAATGTGATTTTAATATTAATGCAAGAAAATATGATTATTGTAATTTTTATCATGATCTTTGGTATGCATATATCTTTCCAAGGAGACTTATGACTAGTATATGTCCTGGTCCCCATGGAAAGTCACCCATTGTACAATCATATGGAATAATGATCATGTTCAAATCTAAATATCTATTTGTGATCCCCATGTTCATTCATTCTATTGATGTCCAAAAAGGAGCCTAAAATATTTGGTGCATTACGTATTTAGCAAAGGATTTAGTTTTCAAATTTTTATGTTGTTTACTATTTCTTTATTTCCTATATCTTTTTCTCAATAAAACCAATAGTTTAGATTAGCTTAGGAAGCAAGGCAAGAATGAGAGCATTGAAGATTGCATTCAAACAAGGAGACGACCTTGGTAAAAAACTAGAGGTCATCCAAAGGAGCAATATCCCATGCTCCCTAAAATTCCCTAATTAGTGCTCCATGTGTGGCATACATAACAAACTGCATATAGGTGGGCATGGCGAACAGAGAGTAAGGACTAGATTTGGTACCCAATAGTCTAAATGGTATGCTCCATGGGACCTGAATTGTTATATTCATCCCCTAATTAGAAGATAAAATAAGGCTCTGGTAAAAGCCTCATTTCACAGCTTGTTAGAGCACCCAAAAGATTCACCTAGTGACTCCACTACAAAGTAAGACCCTAAAGAAATCACCTTTCAAAACTTAGTTTGATCTTATGGTGGAACCTCTATATTTCAAGCATTTAAAGAAAAAAACTCACCACCAGGTGTCTTTGTTGTGAAAAATAAAAAAGAAGACCTAGACAAAGTAAAAAGTTCCCTAAAGCAAGCTCCTCATTTCATGAAATTTGGGCCTATTACAAGATATAACACAAGAGAAAATTCTCAATTGCTACTACCCCCTCTGAACCTTGGTAATAGACAAAAATACCAATGACAAAACATGGATGCCCGTAAAAACCCAAATCAAAGAAGGCTCCTAGCATGGAATGATAGAGCCCCCTTGTAGCCATTGATACCATTGACCACTTGGGATGATATCCCAATATCTACACTAAATTCCCTACCATATGTTATCAAAGAAGATGCAATGAATTTGACTAAGAATCTCTAACACATGGTCAACTATGCACTCTATATAAAATTGAGGAACATAATATTGTGCTTAGAATTTTGGTGGCCTCCTTCAAGGGCAAAGCAGGAGAGTGGTACATCTCACTCACTCCACACTCCATTGTTGAATGGGACCAACTTACTAGTTTATTTATGGATAGGTTTTAGGAGAATATAGATAGAATATCTCTATTAGAGCAATTGGTAACCATCAAAAGAGATCCCATGGAAGCTATGGATGACTTCAATGCCAAATTTCATAAGTCTTGGTACAAAATTCTAGAAGAAATATGACCCTTACTAGGTATGGCTTTTATCTACTATCTTAAGGTATTTAATTAAAAAATAGTCATTATCATAAGTCCAAAGGAGGAAATTCACTACCAAAAACCTATGAGATAGCCATTCAAGCCAAGAGAGACCTCTTCCAAATTGGAAGGTTAGCTCCCACCCCCTACATACCTCTTTTCCCTAGTGTCCAACCACCATATTAGTCCATTTTGATTATGCAACCCACTACTTTACAATCAACCCCTAATTTAAGTCAAACCTTAGTGCAAGCACCTCTATTTATTCCCATTCCAACCTCTTTGGTCTCCTAATCCTAAAAAATAGAGAGATTGCAAAGTACTTTGAGAGACATGAACAATAAAATTATATCTCTAAAGCACCAACAAAATTTCTAAAGGTTCGATTACTAGAATTACCCAAGACCCCTTACTAATAGGGCAATCAAGGATATTAGCCTCCTCCAAATGAATGTTAAAATTACTCACCTCAATCCAATAGGGAGTCTAATCAGCATCAAGATCCTAGGCGATTAGATAGTAATCATACCCATCCCTATGCAACAATTACCCCTGAATCCGATGAAAGATATGGTCCTTGCCCAAATTAACTATATAGGAGATCCCTATGACTAGCCATATTATTACCTTGATCCATACTTTTTGGGTTACAAGGATCTCTATCAAGGGACATGCCCTATGCCTCAACCCACATATCAAAACCCTATGGTGTAGGCTCCATGACCAACCACTCAAAATCTACCCCTAGGGACCAAACTATTAGACTAGACATTGCTAAATTAGGATGATGGAGAAGTCTATATCATTTTTGAACATAGAAGCATGCCATAAAAAAGCCAAATTAGATGTAGTCTAGTATTCTTACAAGGGAAAAAATAAGAGCAATTGAACAAATCCATAAATAACAAGGTCGAATGCAAGCAATTAGCAATCCAAAGCCAGTCAACCTTAGGAGAAGAACCAAGTATAGCCAAAATTAATAGCACCAAAACAACTTGTACGAAAGAAACTTCTATCAGAGCTAGTCTGAGCACCCAACCTTAACATCAAGCGACCCAGGCCCTAGTGGATTCCAAATAATATGCTAAAGGCTCAAACACTAGAATATTTCAATGTGATTGAGCACTTGAAGAGGTCCAATATACTTATACCACTATGGGGTGTCTCACTTGACCAGAGTAGATGAAGTATCTCAAAGAATATTTGGAGAAGAAAAATATCATAGAGAAGCAAAAAGAGTAGGTTGTCCTACAAATATTTAGTCCTGGTCCTAATAGACCCAATTTGTAACCCTTCTACTTAACACTCCTATGTGGGGACAAGCTCATTTATAATTACCTATGGATTCTGGGGTAAGTAACTCAATTATGCCTAAAAGAGTGATTGATGCCTTAGAGTTAACCTATGAATTGTTCAAACAAGGAATAGTGTAGCTAGATAGAATCCAATTCCTATCCTTGGCCTCATAAAATACCTATAGCATTTATTAAATGTCTACCCCAATGTGATTATTAAGGGGTAGTAGTGATTGATCTATCAATGTCATTTTGTCTATACCTCTCTCATGACTTCACTGCTAATATTGGAGGATACCTCTCTCTAGATTGGACCCACATGATCCTTAGTACATGTTATAGCACAAAAATAAATATTCCCTATAAAATATTTCACATGCAACATGTGGAACATATTATGATAGTTAAGACCAAGGGGGAAAGGGCTTTCGTAAATTTAAAATAAGAACTAGAATCTGACACACTTAGGAACAAAGTTCACTCCCCAAGACCAGATTACTAGATGGATGGATGGGCCACAAAAATATGGAGAATAAAACTATATGATAGGATCAATTCAACCAAAGTAGACATGTATCTAATCCAAGAGGAGAGACTTGCCATACCAAATATTGTCAAATCTATAAGGATTAATTACTCACAAGAATTGATAGATCACATGCCCCAAGAGTTGGAAAACCAAGACAGGTAGAATTTTTGATCACTTTGATCCTAATATTATATATTTTGATGAGGAATATCTACACTAAGTAGTTAGTACATGAAAACACGTTAGAATATATATGATATTGTAAATAGATGGTATTTAAATAAACGTTGGTGAAGGGTAAGTACTATATAACTATTGGCTAAAGTAAATAATGACGTATAAAGTAGGGGAAAAAAATCAAAGTGCCCATGCAAAATAAATTTTTGGAAGCACATCATCATACCAAATTCACAAGCAAAGGAGGGTTGTGCAGGTTAGGAAGACCAACAATCAATGAGAGTGGATAAATAAAATTATTCCCTATGTTTCCATCAAGCACCCAATAGCTATTAGATTGATGAAAAATAATAAGTTGTAGCTAAATGCATGGAAACATAATGGATAACCATGCCATTTTTTATTCAATTGCACGAGAAATATTAAAAATGAGAATTGATAGAATAGAGTATTCAATGCTTTACCAAAAAAAGGTTTATAAAAGAAGGGATCCTCTTGATACATCCCATGAGCTCCCAAGCTAACCTAATAAAGAGTCCACCCCTTTTCCTTTTAAATGTTAGGATTTCCAAAATTTACCCCATTGACTTTGTATCCAATGGACAAGGACCTTTTCTATGGGTTCCTTGACTCTTTCTAGTAGTTCCTCTATGAGTCGTCAAAACTATAGTGAAGTTTCACTACATGGGGAAAACCCTCACCCAAAAGAGAAGTTTTGAACAAGATTATTCCTTGAATATAATTAAATGAGAGGCCCTAAAGTTCCCTCCACATATCAAGTGATTGTTTTGAAGAATATGCCAATAAGGGAAGGTCTATGCTAGAGACTGCTAGCATGTTCAAAGCTCCCCATAACACGAGGTGAAGTTAACCACTCAGACTAGACTAACAAAGGATTATAGTCTTTTCAATGGTAACTAAGCTACATCCCACAATCAACAAGATCCCTAAATCCTTTATAGTGGTAACTAAAATGGTTTTATTAATGGTAGAACCTTTATCAAATCGATGCACTTGGGACCATTCCCAAAATTGATAGGTGGGTCCTGAAATTGAGCTTCCCTCTTTCAATAATTAGGTTACAACATGCCACACACCCAAGTGTGGTTTCTCAATGGCACAAGCAACATATATATTGAGGAAAATCTAAGGAACTTAGAGTAAAAGGGGGAGGGAATAGGTTGAATAAAGTAGGGATTCAATAAGATTGTCTAATCGATCAGAATGTATTGAAAAAGGATTCATATTGGTTAAAAAAACCTATGGAGAAATGGCTCAAGGAGATAAAAAATATAAAAAAAGCTATGCCATAACAAAAACAATGTCACATCAATTTTTTTTAACTCTAGATGGAAGAATTATTAAGGAAGAAGAAGATATAAGTAAGCAATTAATTACGAAGAGGTTTATGAAGAAAACTACTAAGAATTTAGAGCTGAATTGAGGAGGGACGTTTTTCGTAGGACTGCCCAAACTATCGAACTTGTTTCGGCCATATCTCACTCATCCGAGCTCGGATTGAGCTGAAATTTTGAGGGTAGATGCCTGAAAAACCCTAGAACATCTCCACCAATTTTTAGATCATTTGGAGCAACACAGATCCTAGCGCATCCCTATGTGTGAACAAGATTTTTGGCAAGCAGTTGTGCGAGGGTTTCATCTGGGTTGAGTGCAAGCAGCTCCAGAGGTTGGTTTTTAGGGCCTTCGGGCCCTAGCGGCCAATATTTTTGTGGTTTATGCTCAATATTTTAGCAGGATATGTTGCAGGGGATCCAATATGGGTTAGAAATCTATCTTTCAATAGATCATGCTGTGAACTTGAGTGACAACGACTTCCAATTTGCTGCACAAAAGAAAAGTGAAAACCATACCTTTCCACGATGTCTAGGGCAAGGATTAAAGAGATCACGAAACAAGTTTCAAGCAGTTGATCAAAAAATGGCTCAGATCTCAAGTGAATCTGGTGCTAAGGTGCACCCACAAAATAATTCTACTGTGAAAACCCCTGTCAAGGGTAAGAATTTTGAAGACTTAGCCCCAAAAATGAATTTTAGGGATGCCCTCCATGGTGGACAACCTCAGCCCAATGCTAATATTAATCTTAGGGCTTCCCATAAACCTCTAAGAATGCCTAAGATTGATCCCGGGAAAATGGAGTCGGGATGTCTTAAAGCAGACTGGATGGAACTCCTATTGTTAAGCTTGATATGGGTAACATTCAGACTGGCATTGAAGATTTGGAAAAAAGAGGACTAATTTGTTGGTTCATGGGTTTTCATCCGAGCCTATCTGCTTTCAAAGTATGGGCTGCAAAAAGCTAGAAAACTAAAGGTGAGTTACAAATCTCTATTTATCCAAATGGTTATTTTCTTGTTTTATTTGCTAATAATGAAGATAGAGAGAAAAATTTTCAAGGGGGTCCCTGGTTTTTTGGAAGGGCAGGGCTTTTCATGAAGCCCTGGCATACTAAATTTAAAGCCGAAGAAGAGATGCCTTCTATAGCTCCCGTGTGGGTTAGACTCTTTGGCCTCCCTATTGAATTTTGGAATCCTACTATTTTTTCTTCAATTGGAAACTCTTTAGGAACTTTTATGATGATTGCTGATTGTACTCAAAATTTTGAACATATTATTTATGCTCGGATTTGTGTTTTAATGGATTTTGACAAACCCCTACCTAAAAATATCACATTACAATTTGGGGAAGACACTTGGGAGCAAGTAGTGGACTATGAGAACATTCCTTTTCATTGTAGAATTTGCCATGAATATGGTCATTTGGCTAGTGCTTGCCCAAATAAAATTCCTGATCAAAAGAAAGAAGATATAAACTCAACGAGGTTTCCAAATGCCTAAGAAGAAGAACACTAAAAAAAACCAGTTATGAAGGATCAATCAAAGTCATCTGCTAATATGTTTGAAATCCTTTCCACAAATGATGTCCCAAGTGAGGAAGAGGAAATAATGGAAACAAAAATCTTAGAAACACAATTTAAAGATGAAGGGAAGAACTCGAGAGACAAACCAACAAATCAAAGGTTTTCAACAAAAAAAAGGGAGAAAATTTACACAAGAAAAACAATCTTTTAAATGTCAAAACTTCAAATAATACAGGTCCCAATATAGACTCTATTGAACCCTCTAGTAAAATTTTGGTTGTGTACTGAGCATTCTTCAAGGTTAGAAGCCATCTCAGATTCAATTGGAGTAAGTCAAGAAATAGGGAAAAAAAATTGAAGATGGATTCTAATCAAAAAGTAGGTCGCAAGACCAATCAATATCATATGGTAAAAGAAGGTGAAAAGCTTGTAGAGGAAGGTAAGATTAATGCCCTTCCCAAATTTTTTAGCCCTGGTATTAATGAAGATCATCACTTGGAATATTAGAGGACTCAAAGGGAGTCTTTCAAAACAAAATGAAATTAGAAGAATGATTCAGATAAATCATCCACATCTTGTTTTCCTTCAAGAAACGAAGATGTCAATGGAGGATATGGACTCAATTGCCAGTAAAATTTGGCCAGTTGGAAAAGTGGTTTCCCTCAGTTCCCAGGGGACTTATGGTGGCATTGCTTGTCTTTGGGACCCAAAAGAGGTAGTTATTCACCATATGGTTGGCAGTTGGGGTCTATTGGCTATAGCTATTCAAAGTAGACATTCCAACCAAATTATGCTCTGCATTACTATTTATGCTCCGACTGCTTTGGAGGAAAAAAGAAGATAGTGGAAGGATATAACTCATATTATCTCTCATTTTCCTGAAGCTTGGATCTTGATCGGAGGAGATTTCAATACCATCCTCTCTCTGGATGAGAAAATGGGGGAAATAGAAATTTGGACAAAAGCACTGACCTCATGAGCGAATATATTGCAAACCTCCATCTTGTGGACATCCAACCAGATAATGGCCTTATGACTTGGTCTAACAGAAGGCAAGGCTTAGCTTGTATAATGGAGAGATTGGATAGGTTTTTGCTCTCTAAAAATTTCTTAATCCATGGTCACATTCCTAAAGTGAAGACTCTTAACAATGTTGGTTCGGATCATTATCCAATCATGGTGGAAATGTGGAAAACCAATGTGAGTTTCTCTCCTTTTCATTTTCAATTAATGTGGCTCAGAGACAGTTCCTTTAGACCTCGTGTGCAACAATGGTGGAAGGAAGGTAAGCCTAGGCATGGGACTAAGATGTTCTATTTTTCCAAAATACTACAATACATTAAATCCAAAATCAAGACTTGGAACTGGAAGGAGTTTGGGGATGTTCATAAAAAACATGAAGTTATTGCTCAACTTGAAAATTTGAATAAGAAAATCTGTTTAGATGGCCTCACAGAGAATAGAAGTGCAGATGAAATTAAACTCACAACTCAGTTAGAGGAATGGGAAAAAAGAGAAGAACTCTTATGGAAGCAAAAATCTAGAATTCAATGGCTCAAAGAAGGAGATCGAAACACAAATTTCTTCCACAAATCTCTTCTAGCTCGAAGATCTCACAACTTTATTTCTTCCTTGAAATCAGATTCTGGAGATGTTGTCTATACTTGGGATGGCATGAACTCTATTGTTGTCGATTACTTTTCCAATATTTTTGTTGCTACTCCTCTTGACTCAACTTCTCAACAAAATGTTCTTCAAGCAATCCCTTCTCTTATCACTTCTGAGGAGAACTCTATTTTGACTGCTCCTGTTACTATCAATGAGCTTCAACAAGTAGTTTTTAAAATGCAAAAAGGGAAAACCCCAAGTCCTGATGGTTTTCCCATTGAGTTCTACCAAGAGTTCTGGGATATCCTTCATGTTGATTTATTAGAGGTGGTGGAAGAAGCCAGGAAAGCCAAAGAAATTTTGAAGGTTATCAATAAAACTTATATTACTCTTGTTCCAAAAGCTCAAGAGGTTGATCATATCTCAACTTTTAGACCTATTGCTTTATGTAATGTTCTTCTCAAAATCATTACTAAGATCATGGCAGAAAGGTTGAAGCCTCTTTTGCATAAGATTATTTCCCCTGAGAAAGGGGGTTATGTGGAAGGGCGTCAAATAGTAGATGAGATAGTTCTTGCTCAGGAAGCCATCCATTCCATGGATATGCAAAAATCTCCTTCCATGTTCATTCGGTTAGACTTATCCAAAGCTTATGACAGAGTGGATTGGCACTTCCTTATCAAAGTTTTGAGGCAATTTGGTTTCTCTAAGGATTGGATGGATTGGATTATGGGATGTATCTCTTCAGTTTCCTACTTAGTTCTTATCAATGGCAGGCCTTCTCAATCATTCCCAGCTTCTAGAGGTATTAGGCAAGGTGACCCGCTATCCCCTTATTTATTCATCATTCTTGCTTGATGCTTGGGTAGGACTATAACCAAAAAGAGGGAAAACAAAACCCTTGAGGGAGTTACCATTGCTCATGGAGCTAGACCTATCTCTCATCTTCAATTTGTGGATGACTCTACTCTTTTAGGTAAAGCTACAATTAAGGAAGCTTCTAATATTAAGCAAATCATTAGCTATTTTTCTAAGGCTATTGGGCAGTTGATCAATGAAGACAAATCTAAAGTTATTTTCTTTCATTGCTCTTCCAGATAGGAATCCATGGTCTTGGATAAATTAATATATAAGAAGACCTCCCTTTCGATCACTTATTTAGGTATTCCCATCAATATTCAAAGGCAGAAAAATAAATATTGGAATTGGTTGTTGGACAAAGTCAAGAAGAAAATTGGAAAGTGGACCAACAGGTGGCTTTCTTTTGGGGGTAGAATCACCTTGGTAAAATCAGTCCTTCAAGCTATTCCTATTTATGTATCTTCCATGTTGAATATCCCAAAGGTTGTTCTTCAAGAACTAGATCAAATCAGTCATCGATTCCTTTGGAGTGGTACTAAGGAGAAAAGAAAATGGGCCTTGGTGAAATGGGACACTTTATGTCTTCCTAAGAATGAAGGGGGTTAGGATTCCGGTCTTCTATTAATAACAACAAAGCTTTAGCTGCTAAATTATATTGGAGGATGTTGCATAACCCCAATGCTCTTTGGGCCAATAATCTTCATGCTAAATATGCTTAGAACAAAAGTCCTGAAGACCTTGTTCGCTATCAACTTCCTACCAAAGGTTCTCCCATTTTAGCAGTTCTTAAGACTGGTGAGGATTTGATAAAGAAAAATTTATTTTGGATCATTCATAATGGTCACCAGGAAATTTTTGGACAGATTCTTGGGATGGTCACAAGCCTTTGATAACTCGAGTTTCCTGATTGGAGGCCTTGGATGGAGGAGCTTCACCGAGCTAACTGGATAAAGGTGGCTAATTACTATCGGTACCATACTGGTAATTCAAAGGTTGGTAGATATTGGATCCCTATTGAGGATTGGCCTATTCAAATCCTAGAAAGGCAAAGACAAGATATCCAAGGCATCCTTCATATGAGATCTCTCTCTTGGTCCCATGAAAAAGATTGTTTTGGATGGAACAACACTACTAAGGGTGAGTATTCAGTTGCTCAAGGTTATTTGACCTTATGCCATAATAATCCCAACCAATCTTCTGACATCTTTTCTCAGTTGTGGGCTCAAAAGCTCTGGCCTAAGGTGAGGTTCTTTACTTGGCTTTTATTGCATCGTAGGGTGCTTACTGGTGAGCAACTTATGAAGCATGGTTTTCATGGCCCTTTTAGATGTGAAATGTGTGAAGAGAATGTAGAAACTCTCAGCCATATTTTTATTGAGTGTACTTTAGCCTCTGAGCTATGGAGGAGAATGGCCACTTTACTTGGCTTACAGTGGTCCAATTTTTTTACTTTTGAACAACTTTGGAGGGATTGGCCTAATCAAGAGGGTGTTGATCATTTTATTAGGCAGTTAGTTTGGATGGGTTCTACCATTCTTCTTTGGAATATCTGGAATGAAAGGAACAACCAAATTTTTAATCAAGATAGGAAGGATATTCACTATATTTGGCAAAATACCATAGCCAACTTAGTTGAATCAGTCCATCAACTCCTTAATCACCCCCAAAACTCCCACCAAATATGGGATCAAGTGATGCAAATATTGAAGATTAAATCTTCTAAGGGAAACCAACTTAAAGGGAATGTGAGTATTTGTAAGATGGATAGGACAAGAAATTGGCAACCTCCTCCTAAGGATTTTGGAAAAGTCAATACTGATGGAGCCTCTAGAGGGAACCCTGGAAAAGCTAGTGCGGGAGGAATTGGTAGACTTTCAGATGGCTCCCTGGTTTTTACTTTTGTTGAGAATTTGGGTATTCTTTCCAATAACCTTGTTGAGGGGTATGGTATCCTCAGAGGCCTTCAAGAGGCTACTAAGGTTGGATGGGAAAAGGTGTTAGTTGAGTTCGACTCTCAACTCATGATTAATATTTTGAAGACTCCTTCTAAGAATCATAAGGTTGATTGGAGAATAAAAAGAATTATTGAGAAGATTCAATTAATCCAGATGGGATTTTTGAAAGTTGATTACAATCATGTGGTCAGAGATCAAAACAAGAGTGTTGATGCTTTAGCTAATTGGGCTTTGGACAAAGGTGATCTTACTTGTTATGGCCACCCTCCTAGATGGTGGGCTTCACAAATTAGGGAAGCTCTTCTTTCTATCATTTCTTTGGATGGCTCTAGTTCTGAAGGTACCTAGTTTCTTCTTGCTTTATTTTTGCTTCTCTTTGGTTCGATCAGGTTATTTTAGTTCCCTAGCTCAAACTATTCTTTCTTTTGTTTCCTCTATTGATTCTTGCCTTAAAAGTCTTCTGGTCTAGAAAGGTCATTGTTATGTTCAATTTTTTTTTTTTGTTTAGTTTTTTAAGGTGTGTGTGTTCTTTTGTTTTGTTTTGTTTTTGTGTTCTTTGTGTTGTTTTTTGTTGTTCTTGTGTTTTTGTTGTTTTGTGTTTTTTTATGTTTTTTGTTATTGTTCTTGTGTTTTTGTCGTTCTTGTTCTTGTGTTTCTGTTTGTTTGTGTTAATTCGTGTTTTTATGTGTGAGTGTTTTCTATGTTTTTTGTTTTTGTTTATTGTCTGTTGTTGGTTGTTTTTATTTTTATTTTTATTTTATTTTTTTAATTTTTTAGGTTTTGGTTGTGTTTATTTTTCATGTTTTTTTTGTTATGTCTTTGTAGTGTTTTGTTGTTTTTGTCATGTTTGTGTTTTGTTATGTTGTTCTTGTGTTTTTTCTATGTGGTTCGTGTTGTGTTTTTTTTTATCTTATTGTGTGTGTGTGTTTGGTTGTGCTTTTCTTTTTGACACACTCAAGGAGCATGTTTTTTATTTTATTTTATTATTTTTATTGTTATTTATTTATTTTATTTTTTAAAATGTTTTTGTGTGTTTGTTTGCTCCTTGAGTATGTCAAAGGTGGTAGGCCAGGTTCGAGTCCTGGGCGATTTTGGCGGAATGGATACCCCTGCCTCCTTGGGTCTTACCCAAAAGTGGCATCCCTTTTGGGATGTTTTCCACAAATTAAAAAAAAACAAGATTGTCTAATCTTGTTAATCCACATATGGATCCCCTAAAGGAATCACGACAAGATAAATGAGAAGAGAATGCACAAGCCAAACAAAACACAAAGCATACCCATAAAACAAAGTCTAATAATTCCCATGTAGAGGAAACTTCATCACATTAGTAATCAAATGGAGTATGGTGACATCAAATTCAATATCAATCGGGCTAGTGACAAGCAAGGAACATGGGAATGAGAGATACCAAAGCAACCTGACCATAAAAAAAAGGCTCAAAAGCAATATAATTACTAGAACCTGGTAATTTGATCTAGAAAAGGGGAAGTATGCTGAGATGGGGGGAACCAAAAGGAGAAAATTTTATAGCTATTAGATCTAGTGAGGATATCAAGTCTATATCAAAAAATTGAAAGCCACAACCCAAGTTTAAATTTCCATAGGAAAATGAGGTTCATTAATGACACCTTTGCAAAGATACCACCCCACTCGTAGGAATATTTATAATGATTAGGCCCCCCAAAAAACTATGGATTTTCTAAAAATAAATGCAACATGGTACTCCTAGTTCAAAAACCAAGAATGACATAGGTTCTCCTTCCCATAGCCACTTGGGAAGAAATTTTAAATTTTAAATTTTGGCATGAATGTTGTAAATAACCATTTTTGGAGGACAAAAAAGGGAGGAAATTTTATTTTCATGCCTAGTATCTGACCTTTAATACTTTTTATTAGTTTGGACTTGAGCCTTAGGTCATCACATGTACAAGTTGTTGAGCCTCTATTTGATATGATTGTAATGTGCTTTTAATATGAATGCAAGGAACTATAAATATTGCATATTTTGTCCTAATATTTGACATGCATATATCTTTCTAAGGAGAGTTGTGACTAGTATCTATCCTGGTCCTTATGAAAAGTCACCCTTCGTGCAATCATATGGAATATGATAGGTTCAAATCTAGTTGTCTTGTTATGATCCCTATGTTCATTCATCCCACTGATGTCTAGAAAGGAACCTATAATATCTTTTGCATTGCCCCTTTAGAATAATATTTAGTTTCCATTTGTTTCTATTATTTATTATTTCTATCTTTGCTATCCCTTTTCCTTGATAAAAAACAATAGTTTAGATTAGCCTAGGAAGCAAGACAAGAAGGAGAGCACTAAAGATCACATTAAAACAAGTATTTGAACTTGGTAAAACCTTGGAGGTCATCCAAAGGATCCACATACCATTCTTCCTAGACTTACTAAGCTAGAACTCCACGCATGGCACAAGCACTGGATGCACTTGATGAACCGCTTGTAGGTGGTCACGATGCTCAGAGCATAAGGATCAGATCCAATATTCAATAGATTAAATTGAATAACTTGATAGATCTCCATAGTTCTACTTAATAATATGGACAATAAGGTTAAAATTTTGAAAAGGAAATATTATAAAGGTATACAAAGAAAGAGCATGTGACTCAAACATATAAATAATAATGTTAAGCTATAATTTATACTACATTATATGTTGTGAAATTTAGACATGAGATGAAGGCTCAAATATTTAATATAGAAGGTTCTAGGTTCAAATTCAAGAGGGAGATGCAAAGTGGAGGATGAAAAGCATAGCACTTTGGCTAGAATAAGGGGATGAGAATACAAAATTCTTTCAAAAGTATGCAAAACAAAGAAAAATGATAAATACAATCTGGGAGATGAAAGAGGAGGATGGAAGAAATATGAGAAGGTTTCAAGAAATAGCAATATTAGGAGTATCCCACTTTAAGACAATTTATCAAGAACCCAATAGAGAAAATATTGAAGAAATCATTAAGAGAGCACTTTATCTACCTAAGATGATCAATAATGAAGTTAAATATAATTTTATGATAAAAGTCACTAAGGAGGAGCTACAAACAACAATTAAATAATTTTATAAAGGGAAGAGTCCAATACCATATGGCTAGACCAACTATTGTAATGTGGGTTTTTTATGAGTTATTGGAAGAAGACCTTTTACAGGTGGTTGAGGAATCAAGGACTTATGAGTGTTGAGATATAGTATATTATTTTGTGCATGGTAATGTACCACCATAGTACCTTTTGTGGTACATTTTTAAATAATAGATTAGGGTTGAGTCAATAGTTTAGAGTGTGATTTATATTTCCTCTTTTATGTAAGTGTGAATGTGCAGGAAATGCACAAGTGTCATGTAAGAGAGAATGTGCACAAGTGTATTGTATGTAAGAGTGCAAATATATAATGTGAGGATGTGCACAAGTGTCCTAGATTAGGATTTCAAGAGTCTTGTAGATATTTCCAAGTGTTGTAGAGTCAAGTGTTCATCTTGTATACAAGTAACAAGATGAGAAACCAAGAGTCATAGGAAAGCAATAGTCAAGTACTGGAAGAGTCACATCACTATTTCTATATGATGGAGATAATACTCCATAGGAATTCAAGTAATTCAAGTGATTAAAGTAATTTAAGCGATTCAGAGTTGTATATATTTTGAGTAATTAATATTGTAAGTTGTTCTTCATGCATAGTACATGAATGATTCAACCTATTACATTCATATTTAAATATATAAATTAATTTTATTTGATTTATTATAAGCCTCGATATACATATTAATTTTATCATATATTATTATACTCATTATAAGATTATCTAGACTTTTATTATTGTGGCTATTTTATATTTGGGACCTATGTGATATTGTGAGATAATTTGTGATAGTTTGTGGTAGTAAGGATTAAAAAGCTAGTAATGATATTAGAGCTACCACTAGACTCTATCCAGTTTAATAGAGTTCATTTTATTAGCCACCATTATTAATTAGATTTATCCATTTTGATAAAGTTAATTTAGAGTCTATCCACTTTAAAGGTAATGAAGACTTGGACTCTATTTTAAAGGTCATATTGAGTAGAAAAGGCTAGGGTATTTCCACTAGGTTGAAGGAAAATCAGTGAATACTATGACTCAACTATATCTATATTGAAAACCAACTAAGAAGAATTTATATATTGATACTAGAAACCAACTCAGAAGAAAGTTTGAGATTTAGTGATATTCAAAGTCACCTTGACAATATTTTGAATTCTCTAGTAAGAAGGAGAATCATATTGAGTTCTTAGGTGTAACCTAAGATATTGAAGATTTAGAAAGTGTAGCAGATATTAAGCTATAGTAGTTTGAGAAGATTCCTACAAAGGTAGAGAAGAATTTTAGCTTCTTAGAATAGTAGAAATATTTGATAAAGTTACAATGGGTTAACTAACATTCAAAGCTTCCTAAGATTAGAGGATTAAAGCAAGCACTCATAAAAGAAGAATCAGGTCAGAGATATTTGACCTTGACAAGAAAAAATTAGGTCATAGAGTTATTTGACATTGAAAAAGAAAAATCAGGCCATAGAGTTAATTGACCTTGATAAAGTAGAATTAGGTCATAGACTAAAGCAACCTTGACATATCTGAAGAATAATCAGGTCAAAGTGACCTTGAAAAATTGAAAGAAAAATTAGGTCATAGAATAAAGTGACCTTGACATATTTGAAGAAGAATTAGGTCAAAGTGACCTTGACATATCAAAAGAAGAAATAGATCTAAGCGACCTTGACATATTTGAAAAATAATCAAGTTAAATTAACCTTGACATTTTTGAGAAAGAAAAATAAAATTTTATAGAGTAGAAAAGAGGAAGTATCTTCCAAGGATACATTGAAGAATCAAGTTGACTAAATATATCTATATATCATTTCAGTCTTGACCACAAATCATTTTTTGAAGTAGCTTATTCAAGGTAGACACGTACTATATTATAGAAGAAAAATAAGGAGCTCTAGAGACCATTATACAATAGATCCTGCAAGAGGTCAATATTGAAGAGAAATGCATGGTGGCACCACGTGGAGGATGGTTGGGTACGTGACCTACCCTCATTCACACATTCCTGAAGTTACTCATTAGTATTTCAAACATGACAATCCTAAGTGTAGTTCTATTCCCAAAGACTTGTACCAGATATTCAACCCATATTATATACCTCATTTTTTGGTTAACACTCGGTTGATGCACCTAATCATATTTGGATGTGGAAAGGCTCATGTGGTGAGATATTTTAGGGTGAAGCATTCCCATCAATGGCTCAAATCAAGCACTCAGCCCAAGGGCGGCAGCATGAACCCATCTTGGCATGATGGGGAATTTTTTTTTAAGAGAATTGATGCTTAGTTTCTTAAATATGAAGAACCAGTGTGAACCACAGTTTAAGTTGGTGTATACCCACTCTATGAACATCCTTGTGTATTGTGATAGCAGCAATATGGTATTGATTGAACCAAAAATCCTACAGCTTGATCCTAATGTTGAAGAAATTATGGCATCTCATGGAATTTTAAACTTTTTTAAAATTTTTTAGAGCCATGATGCAAAGCTTTCAAAGGAATTTTTCAGACCTGGGACAATGGAACAATGTCTCTAAGGGGATTGATGTTCATAGTTACAATTGACTTGTTTTTCGAGATTACGAAGCTGCCAAACGATGAGATCATCCTTCAGGACAAGCATTCAATGGTAGGGGACCTTGGGTTCATTTGGGAAGACCTTCCTCCACCATGGAACCAAGTGCTCATCCCAATTATGCAGTACCTGACAATAGACAAACCATCATATCCCTTACGGAGCTTCCACATGGCGTTCCAGAACTACCTAAAGGATGTGAAGTTGATCAACATCCTAAAATATCTCTTTTGATAGATGGATATTTCTATGGACAATGTTCGAAAGGGAAAATCCACTTATCCTAAGCATCAGTGTCTCCACCTGATTGTTTATAACTACATAAACTAGAACTCATATTAGCGCATCATCGATGCTGGTGGCTTGTTGGCCATTCTTGAGCCCATATTGAGCTCATCCTTGGCACTCTTGGAAGCTCCCCTTGATGGTTTAGTTATTAATGTTAATGCTACTACCCCTAGTAGGGTAGGCAAATAGAAAATTATGGGGGGCCCGTCCTCTACTCCGACCAAACGCTCTACTCGCATCAAGTTTTCTACCAATGAAAAGGGTAAGAATGTTACGTCCACAAGTTTTTTTTCCATTGAGTTCACCTCACATACCTTTAATATGCATAAGACCCTAGAAGGGCCATCCCTTGGTGTGATTTCCATCTAGTTGGTGGGCGATGCAGACTAGATGTCAAACCTATATGACATTGTTTTACCTGCTACCTCAATGCTCATGAGGGTTGACAATATTATTAACTAGCTGAAAGCCCAAAAAGCATCCCAAAATAGGGAGGATGATCCTAAATATAATGATGATGAAGACTACATCCCAGAGTAATGCATTACTTTTGGCTTTTTTGGATTATCTCTTCTGTCTGTTGGCTATTTTGTTTTGGTCCTTGTGTAGCCTACATACCTTTCCTTCTTCTGTTTTGTTGTTTTTAGTTCTATGACCACCTAGCATGGCACCTTTTTGGATTATCCCATCTTGTATTGATCCCACTTGGGATCCCCTATACAACTTGTAAAATTTTTTGGGTCCCTTTCAAAACCCATTATCAATAAAAAAAAATAGTGAAGAGAAAAGCTCTAAAAATCTTAGATAAAGTAGGCTTAAGAAGTCTATCAAGAAAAATTTAAGAAATTTTTAAGTTACCTATGACAAGTAGAAACCAAAGTAGATTCTCCAAGGGAAAAGGACTATAGTGAAGATAATCAGTCCATAAAAGCAACATTCTACAAAGTGTATGGAATAAGGCCCATAGTAAAGCATTAGAAGCAAAATGTAAATAGAATAAATGAAAAGAGTTAAGAGTTGCTATTTGTCACAACAAATAAGAACAAAAAAAAGTGTTATATACATATTTGCATTACTTAAAGTTTCCAACCATAAGAGGAAGAATTTTTTGTCATTTTTGAAAGTGCAAGAACCTATGTCATTAGAGAGAATATTGCAAGTGACTAATGCTTAAATTATTCATATAAAAAATGAGCAAATAATTTAGTAATGGAGATAAGCATAACATAACACTATAGTAAGGAGTAGACTAAGAGAAGACTAGCTAGAAAGTGAAAGAGACCAGGAGAAAACCAGTTAGGAGGTTAGTCATAGAGTGCAAAAGGGATATATGACATAAAAAAGAAAAAGACAAGGACTAGAAAAGGTGTAGAGAGCTAATGATGACATATACTGGTAGAAAACTAAATAAAGGTGATGAAGGGAAATCAAATGTGAAGTGACATTACATTCTAGAATAGAACCATGGAAAGACAACAAAGGAAAATAGATGTGAAGTGACATAATATTTTGGGAGATAACCAAAGATATGTATTGGAGGAGAGTGAATGTGAAGCAACATTGCATTCTGGTAGAGGAACCATGATAAGGTGATTAAGAAGAGCAAAGGTAGAATGATAAGGTATTTTGGTAGAGGAACCAATGAATAAAAATGAAGGAGAGTGAATGTGAAACGATAGTGGAATCAAAAAAGGTATCAATCAAGATAAAGGTACCTACAACAAAGAATAATTAGGGTTTCTAGAAGACAACCATAAGGTGAGAGTGCATTATTACCTAGCACAAATAATAGTTTAATGAATTCGAGAATCGGGAGAAATTGAAATATATCATTTCTAACATTTTGCATGTAGTGTTCCACGTAGAAGAGATATTTGATTAACACTAAAATTTATAACTTGAGGTGCAATGTTGAATACAATAGTAGAATACAAACCAATATTGACAGTGGATATTGAATGCAACAAAAGAACACAAATCAAGATTTGTAATAAAAATTGAATGCAACAGTTGAAATGTAAGTTGAGGTTGGCAATGGATATTGAGCACAACAATGAAATTCCAATCATGCTAATTCAAGCCAAGGTTGATTTGGAGCACATGCTATATCATGATAAGGTTAGAATTTAAATTTTAAGCTATTGGAGCTATAAGGTAGGATTAAGGTTTAATATAAAATTTGAAGGTTTTATATAAGTGAGGAGTTACAAGGATTTCTACATTATTATTTTATTTGATTATTTAAAAAATAAATATTTGAGGAGCTTATTAAATTATTAAGATAGAATTTTTTATTTTTCTTGATTCTTAAAAAAAATTAAAAAACATTATAAGTTTTTTGAAATTTTGCAAGTTAATAATTTTTGGAATTAAAAGGTCTTCAACATCAAAGGATTAGAAAACAAAAATTTGTAAATTTCATATTTGAATCATTTCTAAGCTAAGGAGTCATAAGTTTTACTACTTTAAAGGAAATAAATCATAAAACTGAATTGCATATTATGGAAGAAACTATTAGAAATGTATGGTGCACAAACTTAAGTTCTATTCTCAAAACTTAGTAGATGATTTTGATGGAAAGAAATAAATAAAAAATGGCTTAAAATAAAAATTATCTTTATTTCTGGAGGATACAAAAGATGAAAAGTTCACAACTCTTATAAGTTATCTTTATGAAATATTTTTTAGAATATGGTTTTTGGGTGCCAAATGCTGGTTAATTTTGTCCTAAATTTGTCACAACACTCGCATTTAAATTGTCAACCTGGGAGCTCGTAGACTTTTGAAGTGCCACGATTGAGACTATTCACACTACCACTTTTGAGATGAATCCATTCACTCATTGGGGGTTTTTGTAAGACAACAGTTGATTCATCCACAACAATAAAACTTACACATAAATAAAATACATAAGAGTAAACACACCACACTGGAAGTAATAATGTACTTTACGTAAAAAGAATAATTTAATTTAATCTAAGAAATAAATATATTGCTATGCGTAATTAATTCTATGAAAGTAAATAAGGAACATGAGAGGAATACTGGCTTGGAGTGGGCCCGAGCTCCAACAGATCCCACCCAACAAATCATGAAAACAATACACGAAGGAGAGAATGTTCAAGCTTTATTAACAGTGCAAAAAATATTACATGCAATAATGTTCTAAAAGAATGCTTCCCCTTTCTACAGAGAAGTTCATGTTTTTATATACCATACATAGGACTTCCTGTTATAGAATTGTTACAAAAAGCATCCCGATTACATTCTAAACTGGGATAGTTCAGTCACTGTAACTGATGCGTGATAATCAACCCTGCATCATTTCTTGGTAATCAATTGATTTTTGCTTCGTTACGGTTCTACTCTAGGAGTAGTTATGTGTTTGTCCACTCTGGTTGGGACAACTCGTTCATCAATGGTTGCCCACAGATGATGTGGAACGATGGTCAATAGGGTCCTCCAACCGTTTGGTCAATACGCATAATCCAAGTGCTTGCTTGAGTAAGGCACCTAACTCAGTAAGATGCCTTCCTTAGTAAGGCGCATGTCTTAGTAAGGCGCCTACTTGAGTAAGGAACCTACCTCAATAAGGTACCTACCTTAGTAAGGTGCCTACCTCAGTAATGCACCTACTTCAATAAGGTGCCTACCTTCGTGTTCCTTCATCTGATCAAATGAAACCATTCTAGGTCCATGTAGGACCTTGATTGAGCAGAAGATGATAAAATAAGGGAAATAACTACACAAAACACACTTCATGCATAGATTAGATAATACACATGATTTCATTAAATAAATACATAATATTTCATAAAAATACACAACTCATGATATATTGACGTGCAAAAACCATGAGTACATATACAAAAATATGAGCATATCTGGTGCTCATCATCCCCCCATGCCTAATATGTGCCATGTTCTCATGGCACCTAAAATTGGTAATCACCTCCTCTGCATAGGCCATCATTCCTTATTTCATTTTCTTGCTGATGGCCTTGCCTTTCTCTCCATCCCGAGGCTTTTGTTTCTATTGAGGGGCCCTGGTTTGTTGTAGGGCATCCCTAGGTTGTACTACCCTTTAGCTACGCTGGCATTAATTTTGCATCGAATTCTTGTTATGCTAGCTCTGAATCTTTATCGTGCTTGGCCCAACACCTATACTGGGTGTTGCTACCATAGTTTTTGCTCCCTTATGGAAGGTTGCTTCTACTTCCTGCCATAAGTCAACATGTTGAGAACATAACTCTCTGAAGGGAATATCAGATTCATTCCTCTTTCTTATAATTACACTGGCCTTGTACAACCAAAGTTACTTGGGGGTGATGCCTACATTTTCTTCTACAATCACTACCGCTTATGCCTCTAGTCCATATAACCCCCATATTTCTAGCCATTTCCTCATCTTGGAGGGCCGACCCTATGATGAACCATAGATCTCCCATAATTTATCATCTATAGCAGGGTTTACACAGATGCCAAGTCCTCTTTTGGCCTTTTTGGTAGATTTCCTATTTGCCTTAGCCTCCTCAAACTCCTTATGGATCTATTTAAATAATTCTTTCTACTCAATGAAGGCCTGCATGCCTGCTTCCCATTCTTCATACGAATGGGGGTTTGATTCAACAAACGTTACTCTAGCATTTATTTTGGCCCTATTTTACATGGTTTGAGGTGCTTCCCATTTCTCCTATCTAGTATTGTAGCAGCCTACATGGGGGATATTCCTTTCTTACGAGCTTCCTCCTTGATAGATGATCAATGGTTTTGCTCTTTTGATCTAAGGTTCCCTATGGCTATTCCCCCTATTTCTTGATCGCCTGGTGCTTGCTCCACTGGTTATTTGAGTAGTGGTCCCTCAATTTAGGGTTCCTAACACTTTGGAGAATCCTTCCTGGCCTCAGGTTTGCCTTTGGATCTTCCCTAAAGGCTCCTCATCATCATAAATGTTGATAATAAGGGTTTCTATTTGAAATATAGAATCCCCCTGTTCCTTTGTAATTTACCCTATCAAAGGTGACCGAACCTTACACTCCCTCCAATTATTCATTTTGAGCATCTGACCTGACTACCTCAGATGAGACCACTCTATTTGGTGATGTTGGAGAGTTCGTGGGTACCTCAATTGCCCAATCAGTTTGGGTAGAGGCATCCTACCTTTTGATTGCCTAAACCCACAACTGTTGGTTCTATGTCCTAAGCTACTAGATCAGTTTCTAAAATTGGGTGATGGTGGCCTCCTACCTTTGAATTCTTCTTGCAGATATTTCCTTATATTCTTCAAATAGTGTCTGCATCATGATTTTTTTGCTCTGCTCAGCACGGTCTTCTTCCATTGGCACCTCAAACTGCTATTACTGGCTTGCTGAGGGCTGTAGGTCTTGTGGACTATGAGCAGCCAAATTCTGTAGGGTTTGGGCTATAAAGATAAGTTCTACATCTTCCTCTTTGTCCTCAATCAAGAGGATTGGGTACCGTAGTCATCTTCGACTGCATACGCGCTCTATCCATCATACTATGGGTTCAGGACTAGAGGTTTCTAGTCTATCCTCTATATAATTAGATAGAGAACTCTACCCTTCCTCCATAGTAGCTGGTGAAAATTAGGGGTGTTCCTCTTTAGATATTTCCCCCAATTTGACATCGTGTCCTACTTCTATTGCCACTTGTGTAGATGCATCAGAAGGTTCAACCCTATATTCTTTAGCCACTCGTAATTTTACCTCTTGCTTTGTTTCAATCGCTACCTATTCTCATGCTCCAAAGTGCTCAACCCTAGCTATCGATGAGATTCCCCTATGCTCTTCTACATGGTGTATTAGGGTTGTAATTAGCCCATGGTGGGCTAGGGAAGAGGCTGCCCCTCTCTGATATCATGATGCCTCATCCTACAGGGCATTTTCTAGGTAGAATGGGACATTAATTTCTCACCCGTGCACCAGATGGTTCAAAAATTGCATATGGTTTACATTCAGGTGTGAATATTTCCCTATGCATGTGAATTATCTCACAAATTGCTCAAAGAGCTTCCTTAGGTGCATCGGGAGTCTCTATTTTGGAAGCTCGCTTTGGTTGCAAGGGACATTCCCTTGTTTGAGCAACAATTATGCACACTTCTTTGCCATGCCATATTTATAAGTGTATTCCCTTGTAAGGGGGAGGTCGATGACATGAGCAATGTGCTTTGGGGTGACTAAAATCACCAGTCCACATAACCAAGAAACTCCTTTGTTCATAGTGGAAAAAAAATCCTTTGTTGCCTCTACGTCCTAGTCTTGGCTAACCAGGCAACAGTAATCCATCCACCTGGATAATTTGAACTAGTTGTAGACTTCTCCCCTAATCCCCTCTGTGCCATTGGGCTCTTGCTTTTTGAGTGCATGATTCTTCGATCATCCCCCCATATTGAATTCCCTATGGATTCTAACTAGTTTGATGTTCTGCTCTTAGTAAGGTACATTTTTATAAACTCAAGCACCTATCTCTAGAAATTGTTTTCGTATTGGGGTTGGCAGGGTACGCCACCCGAATTAACATCTGGCATGACATATTAGGTATGAGGAATGAATTCAATTCTTGCATCGAAATTATTTTCAAAGAAGCATATCATATGAATAATTATGTATATATCTAAAAAATCATGGGCATACCTGATTGGTCATTCCGTGCTACGTGGAGTATGTAGAATGGATACTCGATAATATTTTTTCCATGTGCTGATTACGTCGCCTTGGGTATTGCATTTTTTTGGTTTGCTTGAGGCCCTACACTAAAAATGCAGTGGATCCTATTAGTTCATGCTAGGATGCATATCTCCTCAACGGTTTTCCTTGGGACGTGCAAATATCTAGTCCAATGATTTCAAATTTTTTTTGGGTACTTTTGGATTTCCATCACGTGAGATGATGGTTTTGGCTTTGAATGCTCCACATACTACCAAGTTGTGCATGTTCTTTTGAGTTGATCGAGGTGCTTGCTATGTGCCTACTTGAGTAAGGCATTAGAGTAAGGCACCTACCTCAGCAAGGTTCCTACCTCAGTAAGGCACCTACCTCAGTAAGGCACCTGCCTTAGTAAGGTGCCTGCCTTAGTAAGACACCTACCTCAATAAGGTGCCACTTGACCATCATCATTTTTTTTATATGGAATGCTTTAGGGTGGTGCCTCCTTAGCGAAGCAATGCACCACTCCTTCGGAGTAAGGTACCAGAGTAAGACACTTCCCTTTTGGAGTAAGGCGCTAAAGTAAGGCATCACTCCTATGAAGTAAGGTTCTAGAGTAAGGTGTTTCCCTTATGGATTAAGGTTCCATAGTAAGGCACCGCTCCTCCATAGTAAGGCACTAGAGTAAGGTGCTTCCCTTTTGAAGTAATGTTCCAGAGTAAGGCATCACTCCTCCGGAGTAAGGCACCAAAGTAAGACGTTTCCCTTCCAGAGTAGGTTGTCATAGTAAGGTACCGCTCCTCCGAAGTAAGGTACCAGAGTAAGGGACCTCTCCTCATACTACCCAATGAAAGAACATTTTGGGGTGGTGCCTCCTTGGCAGAGCAAGGCATCACTCCTCTAGAGTAAGGCACCAGAGTAAGGTACCTCCATCTTTTCCTTCAATGTTGAAAAGTTAGAAACAACTTACATGCCTGTTGATGTGATGTTGATCAAGCCTCCTAAATTTCTTCTTGTACTACATCAACATATGCTTCATCTAGGCATGGGGGTGCATAATATTTCCTTTGCAAGGAATTGGTGCCCACTCCATGCCTGGATCACACTATCCTCCTACTGTGCAGGTTTATAAATGTTGAGCTAGTCTAGGCCTTGTTTCCCAAGATGCCTATTATCCAAGCAATCAGATCATTTCCCTACAAAAGAAAATGAAAAAAAAAAGAAAAATGTAGTTAAACGCAATTCGTGCCTGTTAGGCCCTGGCTCTCAGGATGCCTGCAGCTTGCATGCAAGCATTGTCCCTATAAAACACACCATAAGCTAAAAAATAGGAAACTAATCTAACTTGTTTTTGGTGGACACCTCTGTGTCCACCATGTTGTTGAGAATTTTGGAGAATTTTACTTGGATGGGGTCTCCCCCATGCCTATTCTAGACTCCTCCAACAAGTTATCGGACATGTGGTATGGATGCAATCGGTGGCCATTGGCTGTTATAATGGTGTTGCTACCGTCAATTGTATTGACTTGCACAATAATGTTTCTAATTATTTCCACCACCTCGTATAGTCCCATCCTTCTTTGCATCAGTTTTCCTTTTTTCTCCTGAAACTTGGAGTCATACAACAGTACCCAATCTCCTTTAAACTGTTTTGTTTTAATGTGGCAGTCATGCCACTACTTCCTTTATCTTTGCATGATTTCTATTCTCTATAGGGCATCCATTCAAAATTTGTCCAGCTGGTTCAACTATCGAATTCGTTCCTTTTGTGCTTCATCTAGGCTTAGGTCCATTTATACCATCATTATGAGTGTTTTAACCTCAAAATCGATGGTCATCATTGCATATTTTCCATATACCAGTTGAAAGGGTGTAAAGCATGTGGTTAATTTCCACGTTGTATTATATGCCCATACTGCCTCTGGTAATATTGTAGCCCAATCCTTCTTGTGTTGTTGCACGATTTTCATTAGGATGTTTTCTATTTCTCTATTGGTTACCTCCAACTAGTTATTTGCCTGTGGATGGTAGGGAGTAGTCCTATTATGCCGAACCTTGTACTACACCATCAACTCCTCAATTAGCCTGGAGCTAAATTGGGGCCCTTGGTCCATTGTGATTTCCCTAGGCACTCAAAACCTCGTAAAAATATGGAAAAATAGGAATTCGGCTACCATCCTTTCCTTAGAGTCCCTCAATACCTGAACTTTGACCCATTTAGTAATGTAGTCTATGCAGACTAGAATATATATCCTCTTGGTTGAAGGTGGATTTATGGGTCCCACAAAATACATGCCCCATTTTTTGAAGGGCTCGATGTGTACGTGAGGTTGAAGGGGAATTTCATCCCTATGGGTTGACCTACCCATTATTTGGCATTCATCACACCTGTTGGCGTATGTAGTTGTGTCTTTGAACCGAGTGGGCCAAAAATACCTAGTCTGTAACACCTTATATGTAGTCTTTCTCCTTGAGAAGTGCCCTCTATATGGCTCATTGTGATAGGCTTTGAGTATCTCTAGGAACTTGTGCTTTGCTATGCACCTTCTCATGATCTATTCGAGCCCTATTTTGAATAAGTGGTTGTCAATCCATTGAAAAGAAGCACTATTTTCAATCACCCCTTACTTATATCGATACAAAAGAGTAGAGGATGTTCTACTGGTGGCCAGATAATTGGTAATGTCTGCATACCATGGCGTTTGTTCACTTATGACAAACAAATGTTCATCTAAGAACTGGTCCTCTACCACTGCATGATCTGCTGGGATTAGTCTGGATAGGAAGTCTACAACTAAATTATCCTTCTCAAGCTTATCAAATATGGTAATTTCAAATTCCTATAGTAGTAACATCCACCTGATTATCCTACCACTGATCGCTGGTTTACTGATTAGGTACCTGATGGCCACATGGTATGTGTGAACAAACACCTTGTACCTAGTGATATAGTGGTAGATTTTGTTGATGGTGTGCACTAATGTGAGAAATTCCTTCTCCATTACCATGTAATTGATCTTAGCCCTTGATAAATTCTTGCTGACATAATAAATGACATATAATTCTTTGCCATCCTTCTACTTGAGGACTACTCCAATTGCATTATTGGATGCATCATAATATATATGAAATGGGACAGCCTAATCTAGGCCTCACAAAATTGGGGTAGAAATTATCTTCTCCTTCAGCATTTGAAACGCTTGCTCATAGTCTTCTGTCTAGATGAATTCTATGTCCTTCATCATAATAATGTGCAGCAGCTTTGCGATCTTGCTCAAATCGGTGATGAATCACCTGTAGTACCTGGTAGAGCAAAGAAAACTCCTCACTTCCCTCTACATTTTTGAGCTGGGTAGGTCTTTAATTACCTCTATCTTATTTTGATCCACTTTAATCCCTTCTATCGAGATATGATGTACCAGCACTATGCCCTCACGCATCATCATAAAACATTTTTTATTACTGAGGAATAAATTGTTTTCTTTGCATATATGGAACACATGTTCCAAGTTTGTTGTTGCTTCTTCGAATGTTTCTTCATAAATGGTGAAGTTATCCATATATACCTCTACTGTCTCTCCCATAATATCCAAAAATATGCTTAACATAGCCCTTTGGAAGGTGGCTAGTGCGTTGCACAACCCAAAGGGCAACACTCTATAGGTAAACATTCCCCATGGGTAGGTAAACATTGTCTTGTCCTGGTCCTCTTCCTCGATGTGGATTTGGTTGTACCAACTTGAATCCATCTAGAAAGGAGAAATATTTCCTCCCAGATAGTGTGTCTAAGACCTGGTCAACAAAGGGAAGCGATAAGTGATCTTTCTTAGTCGCTTTGTTCAATGACTTGTAATCAACATAGATCCTCCATTTCCCATTTTTCTTGGGCACCACCACAAGTGGTGACACCCACTCACTTTTGGAGATTGGATAGATGAAATATATAGATAAGAGCTTTTGTAACTTGACTTTGATGATTTCCTTCATGGCCAGGTTCATCCTTCTCTGTGGCTGTCTGATTGGGGTTTCCTGTTATTCAAGGTAAATTCAGTGAGTGCAAATCTTCGGGCTGATTCCCTTCATATCTGAATAATCCTAGGTGAATGCTTGCTGATGTTTGGTTAGGAGATCCTTCAATTCTATCAATTTTTTGGGGATCAACCCACTATTGATGTTCAAAATTCTTCCAGGCTCAATGTCAATTTGCCTATTGTGATAATCTTAAGCATCGACTAATGGTGACTCAAGAACTATGAGGGAGGATTTCCCTTGAAGGAATATCATGATGATGTCATATTCATCAGCTTATTCCTCCAATTCTATTAATGCCATCACTAGCTGGAGCATAGATAATGAACTATCCCCATGGTTGTCCAATGTGGGTTCCCCTAGTGTGTCCATGAACTACGTAGGAGGAGAGATTGTCAATCTATTGATGTTCTAACCATTCGAAATGGTCATTAGTACATTACAAAAACTAATGTAGGTACCATGCATAGCTAACCATGGTCTCCCCAAGATGAGTGGGTAACCATCCAGTCCTTTTTTGATTGTAGCACCAAGAAGTCTATCGAGTATTCCCATGCATCGATTGTTACGATGATGTCCTCAAGCATCCCTTCGGGTGCTATGATCGATCGATCATCTAGTTGTAACACCATCTTGGTGGGTTTAAAGTTTGTAAGCTTTATATTCTGCATGGTCTCCTATGATATCACATTATGGCTACACCCAGGTCAACTAGGGTGTTCACCAGTGAATGCCCTCCTATTTTTACCGTTAGCATTGGGCTACCTAGATCTACATATTTGAGATGATATGCATTCCCCATCATCAAGTCAACCAATTTTCCCATAACATTAATGGTTTGTGCATATGGGTACATCCCAAATAGCTTGAAAAAGTGGAATAGTGATTGTGAGATTCCTCAAGCTAGAGAGGATATCAAATTTTTGCTATATCAACTTCCTTTTGTTCCTGTAATCGTTTCAGGAATAGAGCCTCTATTTTCTCAATAAATTTTTCTTCCTCCACCTCTTCTATAAGAGGGGAATCTCCTATGTTTTCCTCCTCTTCTACCAGGGGAGGTGCCTCTACTCCTAACTGCTTGCCTAATCTAAGTTAAATAGGATTACAACTAATATGATACATCGGTTACATCTCTCCCTCTACTTGGTATGCTGGCTGGTTTACATTATTATTTGGGTTCATTGTGGCTATGCTGGTTATTGCGCATGTCTTACTGTAGGTAGGGCCAGTAAGCCTTATTGAGGTAGGACCAGTGTCATATTTTTTGGGGTAAATTTCCATGAGACTTGGTTCCTCCATTACTACCTAGAGTGTTGATATGGCATCCATGGTTACTGAGTGGAAAATGCAACTCTTGGAGGCACGTTCGTCCAAGGTGGTGGTACCCACCATACCATATTGGGTGGTTTTGGCTACCCTTGTGGCATATATGGTCCTCCTTCATAGGGCAACATCCCCATGGGTATATTCCCCATAGGGGGTTGCTACCAATTTCTTCGATTGTCCATAAAATAGGCTTTAGTTACGTCAAAATCCTCCTTGGTATTGGGAAGATGTAGGCACAGTCAAGTTTTATGGTTCTATTGGCAAACTATGTATACTCTAACCTTTGTTCTATGGGCACACATTCCTAGCATGCTTTCCTCTACATTTTGGGTAAAAATAGGTCAACGTTGCATCATTATCTTGTTTCTTCTTCTCTAGCAAGAGCGTATCCAATTTTAGTGCTAGAGAGGATATCATTTCACTCTTTAAATATTCCAACATGTTGTCTATCTCCGTTTTTGTGATCGATGCGATCGCCTTCACTATTCTGGAGGTGGGCTTACCTCTTATCTATGAGTAGTTACTACATAATTATCAGATGTCTTCCATAGCATGTTGGTAAACATCTCCTCCAAAAATCATGTTTAGTGCTTCCAACAACTCCTTGTTGAGTCCTCTCAAAAAGATGCTTTTAAGAGACTTATCTCCTATAGTTGCGTGAGGAGATAATTGCAGGTTGAAATTAAACCTCTCCCAGTATTCTTATAGAGACTTGTCCTCCTTCTGTGTCATGCCGAGGACTTACTCTCTAGAATATCATGCTCTAACGAAGTCCTGGTATTGCTATAGAAAGCGCTTCCTCATCTCTTCCCACGTAGTGATATGCTTGTTCCCCAACTTGATAAACCATCGTAGAGTTGAGTTGTCTAATGTTGATGGAAAGAGTTTCAGCCTCTAAGTGTCTGACTTGTAGTTGAAAGACTTGCATAGTACATCAAATTTGAACAAAAATAGGTCAAGGTCTTCAGTTGGGTATCCCCTAAAGGTAGGGATATGAGTAGGGGATATATTATTCATATTGGTTTCCCCTGTCCTTCCTCTATTGGGAAGCTAAATATAGATGATACTTCTTTAGCTATTTTTTTAGGAAATGTGGTCTCTAATGCATCTTCTATGGTCTTTTGATCGCTCAAAATTTTTTATGTTAGATCCTCTAGGTCAACGGGTGTCACAGCAGGATCCTTTACAACTTTCCACAATAGGGCTTCCTCTAAGGGTGTTATTTTAAACAATGGGTTCAAAATTATATATTCTTTCCTAGGTCGATGAGACGAGGAGGTGCTTTGCATGAAGTGAGGATGCTCACTCCAGTGGATTGTTGGTGATGATTCGGGAGAATCTAATTCAAATTCTAGGTCGTCGGCTGACTCAAAATTTTTTGATGGGTTCTATCTTATAAAACGACCGTCGGGAACCCTTTTTATTGGCAGACTCATACAAGGTCAAGTGGAAGGTTTTAAGGAGTAATGTAATTAGCCTACTAGTGACACTTCTCTGAAAATGGCACCAAAATATTGGGTGCTAAATACTGGTTAAATTTATCCTAAATTTGTCACAACACTCACATTTAAATTGTCAACCCAGGAGCTTGTAGACTTTAAAAGTGCCAGAATTGAGACTATTCACACTACCACTTTTGAGATGAATCTGTTCAATCATTGGGAGATTTTTGTAAGACAACAGTTGATTTGTCCACACCAATAAAACTTACACATAAATCAAATGCATAAGAGTAAACACACCACACTGGAAGCAATAACATACTTTACGTAAAAAGAATAATTAAATTTAATCTAAGAAATAAAAATATTGCTATGCGTAATTAATTATATGAAAGTAACTAAGTAACAGGGGAGGAATACTGTCTTGGAGTGGGCCTGAGCTCCAGCAGATCCCACTCAACAAATCACGAAAACAATATGTGGAGAAGAGAATGTTCAAGCTTTATTAATAGTGTAGAAAATATTACATGCGATAATGTTCTAAAAGAATGCTTCCCCTTGCTACAGAGAAGTATGTGTGTTTATATACCACACATAGGACTTCCTATTGCAGTTATGTTACAACAAGCATCCTAGTTATAGTCTAAACTGGGATAGTTTAGTCACTATCATGGACTTGTTATAATCAACCCTGCATCATTTCCTAGTAATCAACTAATTTTTGCTTCATTACGGTTCTACTTCGAAAGTGGTTACATGTTCATCCATTTTGGTTGGGATAGCTCGTTCATCAGTGGTTGCCCATAGATGACGTGGAATGATGGTCAATGAGGTCCTTCTCCAACCGTTTTGTCAATACGCATAATCTAGATGCTTGCTTGAGTAAGGCACCTAACTCAGTAAGGCACATGTCTCAGTAAGGTACCTACTTGAGTAAGGCACCTACCTCAGTAAGACATCTACCTAAGTAAGGTACCTACCTTAGTAAGGCACCTACCTCAGTAAGGAACCTACTTTAGTAAGGCACCTATCTTCATGTGCCTTCATTTGATTGAATGGAACCGTGCCAGGTCCATGTAGGACCTTGACTGAGCAGAAGATGAAAAAATTAGAGAAATAACTACACAAAACACACTTCAAACATGGATTAGATAATACACATGATTTCATTAAATAAATACATAATTTTTCATAAAAATACACAACTCATGATATATTGCTGCACAAAAACCGTTAGTACATGTACAAAAACATGAGCATATCTAGTGCTCATCAATGGTGGAATTCAAAAAACACGAATATACTTTCTTCAAAATAATTTTTAATGATGTATTTATCATTACTTAACTTTGATATCTTTCAAGAAAAGAGACAAGAAAAGAAATATGACACATACAACTTGAATGAATCTTATGTTAGCTTCAATGAGGAATCATTGAAATCAAAGCTATATTATTGTGATGATTTTATAACTCAATATTTAGAAGGCACATAATTAGGTATATCATAGATGAAGATGCAGAAGAGAATAATAAGAAAGAAGAATAGAAGAAATCATACAAGGAAGTCTAATAGAGGATCTTAATCCAAAATCAAAGAAGAACCATATATTGTTGATTCATTAAAAGAGGTGGAATGGAGACAAACATCAATTAGAGGTTCATGAACATTGCAAGATAACTTGAAGATAGAAGACAAAGAAAAAGACCAATATTGAAGACTAAAGTCTTCAATAACAAAATAATGTAATACAGGGGGTGTTGAGATATATTACTTTATTTGGTACATGCTAATGTACCCGAATAATATCTTTATTGTACATTTGTAAATAATAGATTAGGGTTGAGTCAATAGTTTAGAGTAAGATTTACATTTCTCCTTTTATGTAAGTGTAAATGTGCAGGAATGCATGTGTCATGTAAGAGAGAATGTGCACAAGTATCTTCTATGTAAGAGTGCAAATATGTAATATGAGAATGTGCACAAGTATCCTATATTAGGAGTTCAAGAGTCTTATAGATATGTCCAAGTGTTGTAGAGTCAAGTGTTCATCTTGTATACAAGTGGTAAGATGAGAAGCCAAGAGTCATAGGAAAGCAATAGTCAAGTATTAGAAAAGTCACATCAATTTTTCTATATTATAGAGACAATGCTCTATATAAATTCAAGTATTTCAAGTGATTCAAGTTGTAGACACCTAAAACATGTCATTTTTAGGAGACTACTTATATGGGAACATTTGCAGACCATATAAATGAGCTTGGACCTTTCCAAGACCAATCAGTGGTTCTAACCACTCATGTTAGGCAGTTTAGGCCTATGCAGCCTTAGCCGATGACAACATCAACAACTAATATCCTAGCCACTAATGATCAGAGCAGCTAAGCATTATTCGTGCCTATCGATAGTGGCTAAGGACAACCTACCCCTAGCCACAGTAAGAAAGAGTGGCTAGCCTTGTAACAAACTTGGGCTACACAAGCCAAGCAAAATTAGTTGCAATGAACAAACTTGCAATAGTTCTTGAGTGGTTTTTAGCTGTGAAGCTTCCAGAGGTTTCCTCCCAACTGCTCCAACCAACTAATTCTTGATCTCAACTTCCTTGAGAAGTCAAGATTAGGATTTGGCAAAGTCTATTTATATACCTCCTAAAGAGGCAAATATGATCTTGAATTGAATACAACAAAGCCTTGCCAAATTGTAGATCCATTTCACATCACTTGAGAAATAGTGAGATGCTGGCCAGTTACAGTTTGACACCTACATTTACAAAAATGGAGCTTCCACAAACCTGAGATGCAAGCTTACCATTCCACATCAATCCATCATGAATTCAAGATATTTCAATTGTAAATATGTGTTTAGACACACCAGAAACCCTTGATCATCAATTCAATAGAGAAATTATGCATTGCCAAACCAGATTTAAAAGGTATAATACTTCTCCTGCGGTCACTGTTTTCAACAACAACCCAAAAACTTAGCTGCTAACTGTAATAGCATCTAGTAGAACCAACTGCTATGAGAAATAATAGCCAGGGTTTGACATGCAAATTCCTTTGATTTAATAATATATTTCCTATTTTTATCATGTATTCAACTTTGTTTAGTATAGATTAATCATCTTTTTTTTTTATTGGTAGTGGCCACAAGGGGTAAACAGAATGTGACCATGAGGGAACCATTACATAACATATCCACAACATGTGAGGCGAGAGATTTGAACCTGGGCCTCTCAGCAACTAGAGAGGTTTAACTACCCACTTGCTCTCCAACTCCTCTACATGGGCGGATATAGATTAATCATCTTTACTGCATTTCTATGTTTCATTATTAGTTTCATTAGCATATTTGCTTTCAATTATGCATTTCATGCATTCTTTACACATTAGCTTTATTTCTTGCATTTTCTTGGAAATAAGCCTCATATTGAGAGGCATCATATGCTTTTAATATTTCTTGTTGTTTTCTTGCATGCAGGTAACAAATCTTTCCAAGGATAAGGCATCATTCAAGATCCTACCTCTTGACATTAGAGGAGGCATCTAGTAAGCCCTCAAGCAAAGTTATGTTTAAGTGAAGACCCTTGAAGTGCATCTCTTCCCATTGAGGGGTTAATAAATTTTGTAATAACTATATCAAATTGAAGGACTCCCTAAGAGGTAGGGGTTGTAATCAAGATTCATCATTATTAATAAAAGAGCACCTTCATTTATTGAATATCTTTTATATTTTGCAATGTTTACTTTATTTAATTATTATCAATTTGTTATATGCTTACAATAGTGTAGATGTATGGTTTTTACCTTCATACAAGTGGAAATCATGGTGATGATCGCTTGATAGAGCACAATGCTAGGGTGAACCCCAATAAATGCATCTTTGGCATAACTTTAGGTAAACTCTTGGGATTCATCATTTCTAAATGAGGGATCAAAGTAGACCCAATGAAGGTCAAGGCTATATTAGAAATGAGCCCTACTACAAAAATCAAAGAACTAAGAAGACTATAGTGCAAGGTGGCATCCATAAAGCATTTCATCGCACAATTATTGGATAAATGTCAACCCATGAATCGACTAATACACAAGGGAGTCCCATTTAACTAGGATAAAGACTATCAAAAAGCCTTCATTGAGATAAAATAATACCTGGAATCGTCACTAGTATTAGCTCCACCTAGACCAGATGTGCCATTTTTGCTATATATATCTACCATATATTTTGTACTCGAAATCATACTAGCCTAGAAGAACATGCAAGATAAAGAGCAAGCGATATACTACATTAGTCAAATCCTGGTTTGTTACAAGTTGTGATATGCATATGTAGAAAATTTGTGCTTAGTAGTGGTCTTTGCAACTAAGAATTTGTACCACTACATGCTAAGTCATATGATGTATGTTATATTGAAACAAAATCCTTTGCAGTATATGATGATCAAGATATGTCATAACACATGTACTACAAAGTAGATCATGCTATTGAATGAATGAAACCTAGAATTCATCACTCAAAATTTAATCAAAGGACAAGTCATAGATGATCGACTGGCATAGGCCCCTCTTCAAGATCATAGGCCTCTTGTCATAGAACTTCCTAATGATGCAATATTTGCATTTTTAGATTCACTCGAACTTGAAGAATTGGATAATAAAATCTATATGTCTTTGTTCTTTGACGGTTCAAAATACGAGCAAGGGAGTAGCATAGGGATTGTATTTTTCATACCACAAGGTGCTCCAATGCTATTGTCATTTAAAATCAACTTCCCTTGCACCAATAACAATGTTAAATACAAGGCCCTAATTTTAGGTCTCCAAACAACACTCATCATGAAGATTAGAAAGCTAAATATCTTTGGTGACTCTCTTATCATAGTGAATCATGTTAATGTAATTTATCAGTGTAGGTGTCCCATATTGAAATCATACAAGAAACTTGTGGACACTTACTTAACCCAATTGGAGTGGTATGACATCGAGGTAATCCCTCGAACATCCAATAGATTTGCAGACACTATGGCATCTTTGGGATCCTTAATCCCTTAGAATTTGTCTACTAAATTCACTACCATATAGGTAAAAATGCTATCACAATCTGTGATACAATATGAGGCTCAAGAAAATCAATAATCAATCCACATGGTTCATATAGAACCAAACCATGAGTGGTTCTATAAATATATATACTTTCTAAAGAAGGCACCCTAGGGATCTTTGCTCTCGCAGGGTCCTACGAAGAACAGTACCACTATTCTCCATAAGGTTATTTCCTAATATGCATTCGTGAAAGTTGAATTGTAGTAGGAACACATATTCCAATCAATCAAAGTTGTTTCTTATCAAGATTGGTTATCAAAATTCAATAATTTCCTTAATCTTGGAGTAATCCCGTAGGGATTTTTGCATGCCACAAAAAGAGCATTTAAAAAAATATTACTAGATATGTCTTGTTAGGAGATATCCTATATCGTCATAGCTATGATGGAATTATCCTTCATTGCCTTGAGACCTAAGAAGCATCTTGGGTGTTTTCACAAGCTTATGATGGTACATGTAGTGGCCATTTTAGTGGCATGGCCATCATCAAGCACATCCATAAAATGAGTTACTATTGGCCCACTATGGAGAAGGATTGCACCATGTTAATCTTACGCACCTACCATCGTAGGCCTTATAGCTCATCCAAGTGGCTTGGCCATTTTATTAGTGGGGTTTGGATCTAATTGGTAATATCTCTCCCCTATATTCAGGCTGAAACACATTTATCATAACAACCACTGAGTATTTTACCAAATGGGTCGAGGCAATCCATTTAATTACAATGATAGGAGCACGTATTTCAGAGTTCATACTCCATAAAATAATGTCATTTTGGGATACCATCCAAAATAATATCGAATAATGAAACTTCATTCAAAAACAAAATTGTAAGGGCTTTAACATCCAAGTATAATATTCAACACAGTTTTGCAATTCCATATTATTCACAAGAAAATGGGTAAGCAGAGGCCTTGAAAAAAATAGTGGTAGCAATATTAAAGAATATTGTTCAAGAAAATCATAAATATTGGCATATTCATTTGCCTCTTGCATTATGGGCTTATAGGACTAGTATACGGATGCTCATCGAGGCAACACTGTTCTCACTACTATATGGCATTGAGGTCATCATACCCTTGGAATTGGAAATTACAAAATTGTGCATCACATTGAAATAGTTCATCGATGATGACATTGTGAGACAATATCACCTAGATCAATTGATGCTTCTTGATGAACATCACGTGAATGCTCTTGAGCATCTCCAAGTTTACCAAGATCGACTAAAATGAGCTTATAATAATAAAGTCCACCTTAGAGACTTTAAATTTGGAGATCTTATGCTAAAAGATAACCAAAATAACTCAAACCTACCATTGCATCTGCAATACAAATTTACAGCCAACTAGTTAGGTCCATTTATCATTTCAGAGAATATTTGACCTTGTACTTACCACCTAACATTGCTAGAAGGTGCTGAAGAGATTTAGCATCTCAAGATTCTTCATCTAAAGGTGTTTCATATATAAAATAAAAAATCTAATTTTTTTTGAAAAACACTCACAATAAAAAAAATAATTTAAAACATAAAAAATCCAAACAAATAAAAAAGTAATAAAACTTAAAAACATTGCAAAACATCAAAAATACAAAAAAAATTACATTTTGTATTTCATTTTTATTTTACATATGCATTCATTTAATTGCATTGCATTAGGCATTTTCATCCATTGCATTTGCATTAGGATAGGTTGTGTTTACAATCTAACAAATGACACCACATTTATATCTCAATCATGAATCTTTACATCATCATCATCATCTATCACCCTTGTGATTAATTGTGTTTTCCAGCACAACCCAATTAGTTGCTATAAGGAATATACTAGGGTTTTTCGGTCATTTAGCCATACCTAGTGATCTTCTCCAATTTTGTAGAAAGCTATCTTTGCTTTTGGAGATGAGGTCTAGTTTTGATAGTACCTTGCATATATCAAAATCCCATCACAATTTAAACATTAACAATCCTAGTTTGAACAAGGAAATATGAACACTACAAAGTGATCCTAGTTACCTTAAGTGAAAGGTTTTTACTTGCTCATTTTGTGATGCGCATGGTCTAGAGTGATTATCATTGACAAAAGGACGAGTTCCCCCCACCCAAAGAACTCACTTTCATACAAAATAAGCAAAATTCAAAATCAAAGGAAAGAAAAATAAACAGTGATTATCATCACTAAGCAAATCCCTTTGCTAAAAAAAAAAAACAAAAAACAAAATGCAAAATAAATAGTGATTTTCATCACCAAGCATGAGCTTGTATCCCAATAAATCAAAATAAAAGAATGGGTGAAGAGATTTAATCCTTGGAATGGTCAGTATTTGAAGTCATTGAGTGATCCCCATTATAGCAATGGGTTGAATGAATCATGCTTGGAAATGGGGTAGGTCAAAGTAATTTACAAATGAGCTAGCTTTAGGTGGCCTATATTACCTAATAGTCTAGTCCAACTACATCCAGATTTAGGATCATGGTGAACATTTGGTGATCCTCATTATAGTAATGGGTTGAATGAATATCACCTGGCAATGAGGTAGTCTTTTCTAATCTAATATATTCATTTGCACACACAAGGATAATGATTATTTGGGTCTTCATAACAAAGCTTTTATATTTCAAGAGCCCTGTATAGTTATTATACAACTTTTGATTAATCAACTAGGGTGTTTGAGTCTCATGGAAAACCTCAAAAATACCCTATAGAAACAAATCATCTCACCAATAAATCACAATTTTTCTTTATGAGGTTTTGTTTACTAAGGGGTATTCATGAAATAGGATAGATACCGGATGGATATCAACAATGATATTTAGATGACCACTAACTATTTTGTGCATATATTTTAATCTAAAAAACCTTATAGAGAAAACACATACATATCACATCATCTCATGTCATATACAGATGCCTAAATGATTAATTATTATGATAAGAGTTACCATTTGCATTCATGATTTTTATACATCTTGTGGTGTCATCCATTAGTTTGTAAAACACATATTAGATTCATTCCTTATGTTTTAAGTGATTAAAGCATACAAGTTCATTTGCATTAGATCATCACCATGTAAATAATGCATTATATTGCATACCATTTGTCATATCACATCATATAGATTAAACAAATAAACAATTAAAATAGATTAAACATGCATTTAACATTCACCATTGCATTCATATATACATATATATAGTAGTGCATCTATACATCTAGATCATAGCATCTACTCATACATATATCACCTAGCTAGTGCATGTCATTAGTACATCACATCCATATAGCATAATCAAAACATCATATAAGCATTGCATCCACATATGCATAACATGAACATAAAGCAATAACATGATACACATAATGAACAATAAAGAAGTATCATATAAATATGTGTGTCAAAATATACATAGAAGAGCTGCAAAAATATTCGCAAGCTACAATAGTGTAGGTCCTCAGAACTTACACTAAAAAATAATACAAGACATCATGTCTATCATGCAGCACCTGTGTCCCCTAAGTCACCTCCTCCCTCAACTCCCTCTCTGTGAGGCTGTATAGAGTTGGTACCCATAAATCTCTCAGATCGGGTCCCCGACCTGTGGCTTGAGCACACTAAGGACTGCCTAGACTCACTTTGACCTGTGGCTACATATCCTATAACAAGGATACTTTTTGTAACCTATCTTGATATAACCTACCCTAGATCAATAGGAATAGCCTCTAGTTGGGTCTTGAGAGAATCTCTCTTAGTAGTCCTGGTGTCAAGATATGCCTATAATAGATCCCTATATCCAGTGATCTTATCTATAGTAGCCTGAGATGAGTCTAGTTGAGCCTGGTAGAGAGTCCTCTCCTCCTCATACCCCTGCTATCATACATGTATTGCACTTAGTTAGCTCTGTGTTGTAGCAAGAGAGGAATCCATATCCATGATCTGATAGTGGGTTGTTTGTAGTTCTACCCGTAATATATGCACCTCAGCTCGAAGGGTGACTCCTCAACATCAGGAGTATTTTCCTCATCCTCCTCCTCATGTGGCTCCTCCACTTGTGTAGCAACTTGACCCCACTCACCATCCATTCTAGGATACACTCATCACCCATGAGATTCATCAAATGTAGCCTCAACAATGTCCCCATCCCTAGAATGGCCCAAAGGACTACCACCCTACCATAGCCTAGAGATACACCAAGTGTCATAGGCCTTCGTAGTACCAGAATATGCTACCCTCATATCTCCTATAGCATCATCCTCATCTACCAAAGCTATCACTTGAGGCCATGTAAGTTGTATCTCCACCTTAAGGCAGCGGTAGAGGACTGGATCCTTTGGGATATCCTGGATAATTCCAAACTACCTAGTCACTCGAGAGTAGAGGAAGAAATCCCTCACCTCGGGCTTGTACCCAATGACCCATCGATCATGCCTCATCTAGGCCAAGTATATGTCAGTCTACTCCCAAGCTGGGCAACCTAAGTAAGGCCTCCATATAATCTGACTCATATAGAGTCTTGTTAATGAATCCATGTAATGTTGTAGATCTCCAACATGATATCTGCTCTAGTGCATATCTAACTCTCATGGCCATCTGGCACCATAGCACTATACCACCATCGCTACTACTCTAATCTCTAGGGTAAATCCTCTAGGTCTATCTATCCTAATGTTCTCCCATCCTCGTATTTGTAGTAGTAGGCTGCATCCAATGCCTAGTCACCCCCATTATATAATTTGGTATAGCTCATAATAGAGATGGGCTAGCAACATGCTTCACCATGCCATAATCAGCAGTGTAATGCTATCCAACAGGTCTTGAACCATCACCAGGAGGTTCCATGGGAACCTCACACTTGATGTGTCTGGTAATAGCACATTATAGATAATGTGCATGAGAACATCCTGGAATCATGAAAAGACATCCTATAAAAACCAATAAGTAACTGGCACCCCTCCATGCTTGATGTTACCTAGGACCTCAATGTGTTTATCTCCAAAAAACCTTTGAAATATTGTTATCCTATATGCAGTCATTGAAGAGGTCATAGCCCATCCATCTATGGGAATCCTAAAAATATGGTAGACATCCTCAAGTGTCACCATCATATCTTTAGTAGGAATATGAAAAGTGTTAGTCCTAGCATCCCATCGATTGATTAGGGTTGTAATGAAGGCCTAGTATGACATGATCATCGACAATCTAACAATGTAACTAAGGCCTAAGGCCTTAAACCAATCCCAATCCACACGATCCAACTAGGGTAATAACTCCAATAGTAAATCAGGCTCTCACACCCGTGCAATCAAGGTATAAGGTGCAAATTCAAATGCAAGATCACCATCAAATTTAAAAAAAAAACATCAAAAAATTAAAATTTTTGGCTAAGGTTCCTTATTCACTCATGTTGACAGTGACTAACCACCAATGATCATTTTTTAACCATTGGGATTTGAACCTAGCCACCCACAGTGGAAACGACTCCCAATTGGTAAATTGGGAGCCATTGACGTTGACAACGACTACAAGAAGGACCCCATGCAAGGTCTTTTCTCATCCCAAAATTACCCAAAATTAAACACACCCATCTAAGCTAACCTAATGCTAAACCTAACTAAGGTGAGATTTATTACCTATAATTTAATGATGTTATTTTAGATTCATTAATTATTTTAGTTTCTTTTAATGCTAAAATTATGAGTTAGAGATGATAAATCTATCTTGGAAGCTTCAACTCCACCTCTCATGGAAGCCTCTGACTAATATGCCATCATGATATAAGAAAATCTTGGTAGTGTCTCGTATCAGATTCTCTCTCCCCTTAGAGCTCTCATTATTCACTCAAGCCAGCTAGAAATAATGAATTACAAAAACCCTATTTTTTTTTTATATTTTCATCTTTCCCTCAGCCACTGATGATGACAATAGGCATAGATTAGGGTAATCTCGATTGATGAAAATGGTAGCAACTAAGAAAAATGTAAAAATCAACCCTAACTTTTGATAGTGGCTAAGAAGCAACAATAAATGCACATAATTTCTCACCATGGAGAGATTCCAAATGGACATTAATGCATATCTATTAGTACAAAATATTCAAAAATCATCAAAATAACAAAAAAATAAAATAAAATCAAATTTCAAATATGCCTTGTACCCAATTATTTATTCTACACACTTGGCAATTGTAGCGACTTCCGCTCCATGCCATCCGGTAAGATGAGTAAATTACCATAAGGCTTTTTGAACCAAATTATTCATCATTGACTTAAAATGTCTTCACTTCAATCTTGAAGAAGGCCATAGAGGTCAGACTGCCCCATGGGAGCAAGGTATTTATTTCATCTCTCCTATGACGTTTCATCAAATCATCGAACATATTTATTCATCACAATTACTATCATCTTGATTCCCTAAGAAGATCATTGTAGCTGGACTTCTCTGTATAATAGAGATGTCCAATTACTATTAAGGGTTGAAATCACATATGTAACAATACTTGTCATATATTAACAAATGTAAAGTCTTGAACTATCCAAATCAATCATCTTGGTCAAGTGACTCATCACTTTTATCACTTGTGTTTTCCTCATCGACTTATCGCTTGAGGGGTAGTCATAATAACACATTCATAATAAAAATCAACAATTGATCACTTGATCATGTAAATTACATTCGTCTTATGTATCATTGCTAACAACTATCATAAGCTTACCCTTCTGCTAGAAAAAAAATATACATATGAACTAAATCTTTGGCAATCTATTTTTTGATCATTATCATTCAAAAAATTTGTTTTGATTTCATACAAATCACATCCAAATATTTACTCAAAGCTAAGCCTTTCATCTCGTTGGAAGCAATGATTCTGATATGCACGTCCTTTCTATGATTGAGACTTCTAACATTGATCAGATCAATGTGTAGACACCTAAAATATGTAATATTTAGGAGACTACCCATATGGAAACATTCTAAGACCATATGAGTCATCTTGGACCTTTCCAAGAGTTAGCAGTGGTCCTAACCACTCAAATAGGGTAGTTCTAACCCATTCAGGCTTGGCTACTCTCAAGAAGAGTGGTCACCACATTTTGTCGTTGAAGACTACAATGGCCACACCTATCCGTTGAACCTAATAGTGGCTAGCACCATGCATAATTTGGTCATAAATACAAGCCTAGAGCATGCAATATGACTGCACCTTGCATTGTTTTTAGGTAGATTTTGGCATGGAGATCCCAAATTTCCTCCTAAATACCCCTTCAATGCATAATCATGACTGATGCTCCCCACCCGAGATGGTCAATTGCATTCAAATTTGGAGTTTGGCTTCTCCAAGAAGCCGAGTTCCAAATTCAGATCCAATAGAGAGGGAAGTCTACATATGGACTCTCCCAAGCAAAGCAAGGGGGCAATTTCTAGTTTATGTAGCAAAGTCCTATTAGTTTGGAGAGCAAGTCCACGCACCCTTGAAAAGCAATGAAGTGCTATCGGTTGAGGAGAGACTATGCATCCATTATTCAGAACCACTATTTTTCACTACCATTCCATGTATCTAACACATCCAACAACCCTTGAACATCAATTGGAGCAAATAAACCAGTGCTACAACCCTTAGAGCTCGAGGAGAAAGGTTTATTTTGTGACCACTATCCTAGACAGTGGCCTATGGACATAACCCAGGGTTTAGACACTAGTTTCTTTGTTTTAGTTTTAGATCCATTTAATTTATGTTTTAGTATTTATTTATAGCATAGATCAGATCTATTTGATGCATTTAAATTATTCTCCTCTGAGATACACACAAATTTTTTAGTGGTTTTATTACAGTTAGTCATATTATGCTTATTTGTCTTAATGGTTAGATTTGATACTAACAGCCTCATCCAAGGAGGCAACCCAGACTACTGATTGTGATTTATTATTTTCATGCCTATAGATATAGGTTTTCAAGATCATATTTAGAGTATCCAAAGCATAAGATCCCTCCTGGATGAGATCAAGAGAAGGAGGTGTTTGTAAGCTCTCGAATAGTTTCATGTGAGAGATCGGGAGGCCTACAAAGGCACACCATCCCCTTGTGGGAGATACATCCATCGTTGCCCTATTTGTAATATATTGTATCAAAAAGAGTATCCATCAAAGGGATGTACATATAATCGAGATCCAAAAGCATTAATAAAAGAATCTATATTTTCCTATCATTTTTGAGTTATATGTGCATGCGTGCTTTCTTCATTTTTCATTTGATGTAATAACAATAAAATCATGTAAGAAGGGAAAAGGGGTGCATGCTTCTCAGGGTCGCACAGATGGTGATCATGGTAGGACCCCAACCAGGTTTTATTTTTCAATTGATTTATTAATTTTCATGGGTTTTTCTATGTGCAGGTTTGGTCACTCTAGTCGATAACAACCCGTAGGTCTTGGCCACTCTGGTCGACAACAACTAGTAGATCTTAGATGCTCCTACAATCAGTGGCTAAAATCATCCACTCTGGTCAACAACGACTAGAAGCAAAGTGCAAAAAAGGGCATAATTTCCATCATCAAGGTGGTATTTGAGGTTGGTTGCATCCTTTGTTTTCTTTGTATTTTTTATCTACAACTTTTTATTTCTAGAAAAAACAAGCAAAATCATAGTTTAATCAAGAAATTATAAAGGAAAATGGAAAAATAAAATGCAATGGATGTTTCTTAGGGTTTCCTTTAGTTTCCTCTAGGCACTTCTAGGAATAGTGGGACTCTACTTTTAAGGTCTGCCCTAGTCTCCAGCGTGCTAGGCCTCTGTGTGTTTAGTTTGCTTGCATGCAGTCAAACCAGTGGCCAATAAATCATGAATTAGAATGCATTCTTTGAAGTTCATATAATTTGAATAAATACATCTTTCTAAAATGAAACATATTTTATCGTAGGCATATAGGAAAGATCATGCTTGCTCAGTGATACATTTTGTTTACATGCAAGGTTAAAAATAACCCCACACACGACACATTTCATCCTAAAAATTAGAAGTGTTGGGCTCTCACATCTAACCTGTTGATTAAGACCAATAGTGGAGGTCATTACCACTTTTTTAGATTGTAATAGTGTCATCAAGACCTATCTGTGGCCAAGGCCAACCCAAGAACTATTCATACCATGCAAAATAACATGCATTCCTCTTTGAGGGGTGTATCGCTATGCACGACATGCTGGATGAGGGTTGGTAGTACTTATGCTACCTAGTTGAGTATGGAATTCACTACCATACTTGGCTTGTATAAGTATATAGGTGAAAACATTTAAAAATATAAGTATACCATCCAATAAGAATGAAACACGATGATAGTTAGCTTACTTCTTCAATGCACCAAAACACACAAAATAGTTTAAGAAACACATAAAATTCTTAAATGAGATAAATATATGCTTTATTTGTTTGCATGATTTGAAATATAATTAAGAAGATAACTCATAATAAGCATGGTATACACATGGATCAACCACCCTCAGTCCAACACTGAGGGGGAAACTAATGCTTCTCACACCCACAGTCACACAAGAATTGAGCTGCCCACCCATAGTGTCGTCGGATAAAGTTCGACAAGTTTTAGAGGTGATAACTCAACCCTTGGAGGAACTCCTTGAGAAACCCTAGCAAGAGCGCTGCAACCTTGTTCTTCATCACATAGACATGATGAGGCCTTAAGGTCCCCCTCATCACATAGACACAAGGAGTCCTCATGGCCCCTCTCATCACATAGACATGCGAAGGCATCACGCCCTCTCCCATTGCATAAAAATGCAGAGGCATCATGAACTCCCTTAACACATAAACATGAGGAGGCCTCATGGTTTTCCTCATAAAACAAGCATGCGAAGGCATCAAGGCCTCCATTGTCCCATAGGCATGCAGGGGTTACAAGACCCCAAACCTCACATGATACATTTAGGATAGATCATCTCACTGAGGGATAAGATAATAGGACTGCGTCTGATCATAGATCAAGGAAATCCTATAGCCTCCAAAAATATGGAAGGATACCTTTAGATCACAACCTCATTGGTGTCAATGGCACTCCATGAGATCAGCCATGGAGAACTAGATAGCTTGACAAGTTGGATCGGTTTCCCATGAGACCAACTCCAGGAAGCATTACTACCATGCACTCTACTTTAGGAATTTCATGTAACATCACTACAATATACACCAATGAACCAAGGGAGGCTACCAAGTGGCCCCAAAGCACCTACATTACCTCCATCTATGGGGGTATGCAATATAGGTCATAAAAAATAGAACAAGTCACCCTGGTAGACAGGGGCAAGAGTACAACAAGAGCCTCCTCGAGGGACATCAACATTAGAACTCCTTGAATGGAGTTAAAAAAACATGAGCCTTCAGTAGCAGGTCGTTATGACTGCATACGTAGGTTGGAAGAAGAGCTACACATTGAGCGAGAGTGCATGGAAGCGCTTGAGCAAGAAGAATGTAGGAAAATACACCTACACCTATAAGAGAAATGCTTGAGAGAAGAAAGGGATGATTATGAAGAACTAGCATATAGGTTAGCTCGAGCTAACACACACATAGATGGTGAAAGGTATCAACACGAAAGACACACTGATTCTTAGCAGGAGAGAGATGCTAGACAAATCAATGAGCATAATCATCATGTTCCACAACATCAACAACACCTGGACCTCGAGAAAACATAATTCAATGAGGATCAGATAAGGATGGAATATCAGGAACAAACATACCCTAAACCTCCAACTGTGGTCATGGGAGATGAGTACAAACACCCAAATTGGGTAAGCATAGGAATACCTCCATTGACATCATGAGTAAACCTTTAGGAATAGAATATTATCTCCTCAAAGGTATATTAAAAACTTGTCAAGAGAGTCAAATCTCTTGAGAAGTAGGGCACAGGTGGAAAAAAACTAACATTGAGCAAGATACACAATCAGCCTTTATACCCCTCGATCCTGAGTCCCATACATCCTAGGAAATTTGATATGCCTAGGTTAGACAAGTTTAAGGGAGATTAATACATGCAATAACATGTCACTAACTTCATGAACACATGCTTCCATCTTGATGAAAATTATGCCTTGATGCTTAGAACATTTATCATGACATTCTCGGGTATAATGACTCAATGGTTCAACTAGCTGCCTAAGCATAGCATCACCAGTTTTGAGCAACTGGTACATGACTTTCTACAATGCTTCTCCTTCGATTCCAAGAAGAAGGTGAATATATATGATCTAGCTAACCTGAAGCAATACAACAATGAGCCAATAATGGATTATGGGAATATGTGGAGAAAAATCATAGAAAAACTACCTTTCTTTGTTCCCATAGAAGAACTTGTTTGAATGTTCACAAAGACCTGCTCAAAATACATCTCGTTGTTATTACAACTGTAGTCGTATGAGTCATTTAAAGAAGCCTTAGCTCAAGCCAAGCTCATTGAGGACATAAATGTTGACGAAGAAGATCTCAAGCTCTGCAACAAGAAGAAGTGGAGTAAGAACAGTCAAAATGACAAGAATAAATAGAAGTAGGCCAAGCCTGCTTAAGTGAATCAGGTTGTCTTAAGAACATCCAAGGGAGGTAATGACCAACAACCATAGAATTATTAGGCGCTCCCCTCATTGGCCAACTACAAACCTAAGAACAACTATGGCCAAAATAGGGAACGTCAACCACCTCAATATTACACACCTCTAAATGAATAAATATAATCAATATTTAATCAATTGAGCGAGGCACATAGGATAATATTTCTTGATATGCAACTTATTGACCCTAACCATCCCAATCCAAGGGGGTATAGGGAAGACCAATACTGCCCATATCATAGGAGGTAGGGGCATGCCATTGAAAAATGCATCGGGTTCAAGAATGTTGTACAAAACTTGATCAAAAAGGGAGAGCTAAAAGTTGATAACCTGCTAGCTCCTGAAAATCGAGATATGGGTATATTTAGGAACCCATTACCAAACCATGAGGTCCCTAGAGATCAGGGCACCTAGGTCAACCAAGTCTAAGTTGAGCCACCCATTTAGGTATGTATCATAATGGTTGAGATAGTTAATATGGTGACTAGGAGTCGATGATACGACCAACCATAGCCTCTCGTGGATCCCATTAATATCCCAGCTGCACCTCGATAGAGATAGATGTAGAATAATCCTCCTGGTCCACCAGTGTAGCCTATGATAACATTTTGAAGTAGACTAGAACAATATTTACAAATGACTCTGGCTAAGTTGTCCATTTATGAGCTTATACAATAGTCTCCTAAGCATAGGGAGACTCTTATGGAGATATTGAGATCAATCGAGCTCCATCCCCAGAACCTAGATGCGTTCACACATTTTGTGGGGCAAGTTCAGCAATGCCAAGAGCCTGTGATCTATTTTTATGACCACAAAATAAAAGAAGTGTTAAATATTATAGTAGAACTACCTCTACATATCATTACGTCTATTAATGATATACCATTCAAGTAGGTTTTTATCAACATAGGCTTGTCAATCAACATTATAACAACAAAGGCTATAGGGCACTTGAATATCCCTAAGTCCAACATTGTCCTGACCTCATACACGTTAAGGGCTTTCAATTATGTATTGTGCTCCATAGTGGGTACAGTCATACTACCCATAAAGGTAGGGCATATGACAATCCTCATGATGTGTCACATGTTGGAAGGAGTGATGCAATATAACATCCTCTTAGGGCATCCCTATATAAGGGACATTTAGTATATACCCTCAATATTGCACCAATGCATCATGTATGTGCATAAGGGATAGGTCCATGTGGTTCCATTAGATGAAGATCCATTTAAGTATGTGCATTAGGTCGACTTGTCAGGAGAATGTTTCCTTCCATAAACACACCTATACATAAATGCCTTCATCCCCAACCACGTGGCTAGGAAGAAAAAGCAAGCTAGTGCGAGGTGACCCATCCACGTTGACACCACCTCCTACATCCAAGGCTACTGGTGCTTCTAATAAGCCTTCAATATCTAAACCAAGAAATACTAAGAAGATGAAAGCAACCTTAGTAGAATAAGGACCCAAGAAACTATCAACCATAGTAGTTGTGGAAATTTTGACTCCCATGGAGGAAGAATATCCTCAAGATATAGCCAAGGAGGTACCTCAACCTGCCTTGCCTTCATTATCAATGACATCATCTACACTACAGGTGATAATTCACCTAGCCAACACAATGTTGGGTGAATATCTTGTGCAAAATGTGACTTTCACGCCAATTATTGAGTTTGTGCAAGACATGGGATGGCTAAGTCCTAAATCTGCTAATAGGAACTGTGGTTACCTTAGGGGTTTCCCCAAATAGACCAATTTTGTATACGCTAGTTTAGATTATGCCCATAGTGCTCCTAAACTTAAAAGAGATGAGGATGAACCATTCACCATGAATGTTCACTACTTATTGAATCTTTAACTACTTATTGAATCTTTATTTTGTGCTAAGATACTTTAAGTGTTGCCATTGGTATGACTACGATGTAGGTATATATGAGTAGGGGCAACGACTACCATTTTAGTCGCACTATCAACTACCAATTGACAGGTTTAGGATTAGCTATTACATTCAAAGCAATGTTGATTTGCTAGCAGCATATCTAGATAGGCTAAGTTTGGGGTGCAAGGAATACATTGACTAGAATCCCTATCAATCCCCTCACATAAACTTCTAGGGTGACGAATGTGTAGCCATGGTAAATATTGAGCCACCCAATGAGTATCATCCCGAATCCTCTTTCGAAGTACACCCATCAGGGATAATCCTATGGGAATACAAGCCAAATCATGGCTATGAGTGCAAGGAATATGAGTACATCTCAAGTGAGGATGAAGAGGAAAACAGCTTGGCTTACCATTGTCATGATATGTTCAAAACCTCACTTGGTCCAATAACATAGATAGTGGATATATTTTAGATGAAAGTGGTTACGAGTCAGAGGAATCGACAAAAATGGCTTACCTAGGGCCCATACATGTGCACCCCATCATAGGTCCGAAGGTTAATGCTAACGGTTTCTTCATAAGTGATGATTATTATTAGGATGAAACTAAGATGGCCTATCTTGGACCAAGACATGCGCATCACACTCTAGGGCCAGAGATAAATGCTAATGGATTTTTTATAAGCAATGATGACTTTGAGGATGAGACCGATATGGATTATCTTAAGCCTCAAAACTTGCACCCAATCGATCTACTTTTTAAAATATAAGTGGTGCTTCGAGCCATAGATCTTGGCCTCTGCTTCCTAGGAAGGCTAATAAACCTATATTCCATCTATCGTATGGTCAACCCAGATCCACCAATATTTACAGAGCTTTTACTACCCAACGATCCCATTGTATTGTCAGTTCATAAAGCTAATCCTGAGATCCCTATGCCTCCAAATCCTCATCACGAGTATGGACAGTGAGCCATTTATACATAGATTCACCCATGTGGTCATGGAGATTTCATTCCATCCATTAACATGATCTCCATCGATTTGACCACTCCACTCCATAACCCAACATATCTTATGAAACCATTGTGTCTTAACTTAGATGCTATTGGGATCACGCTAATTCACCCCCAAAGCTTGAATATTTCTTCCTTAATGAACAAACGTTGCAATCGTTCCATTTTGTACCAGACTACATGCATGATGTCTATCACACTAGTCTGGACCCTGATTCAGTAAGGCCTATACATCCAACAAATGACATCCATTTAATCCCAACTCCTCACCAACTTGAGAAGGTATTGTATATGGCAATAGAGGAGACTTTCAAGATGGACATCAATAATGACTCTTCTCAACCAAATAAAGTCAAGTTTAACAAAATATTATCTTTGAAATAGTAGGCCATCATTATTCCTCTATTGCAAGAGAGGCCAAATATCTTTGCTTGAACCTACAAAGACATGCTGAGCCTAGATCTAAAATTTGTTGTCCACAACCTTTCGCTAGATACAACAAAGAAACTAATCATGCAGAAGCTTAGAAATATGCATCCAACCATAAATTTGATGGTAAAGAATGAGTTGCAAATTTTTTTAGACGTAGTCTTTATTGTTCCCATCGACTATCTAGAATGGGTATCAAACATGGTGCCCATAGGAAAACCTGATGGAAGAATCCACATTTGCACGGATTTTAGGGATCTCAATAAGGAAACTCCAAAGGATTTGTTTTCATTTCCTAAAATAGATGCTCTTGTAGATGCAACTATAGGTCATGAGATGTTCTCCCTAATGGACAATTTTTTTGGTTACAATCAGATTCAAATTAAACCCGAAGACCAACATAAAACTACATTTAGCACTCCATGGGGGATATTCTATTACAAAGTGATGCCATTCAGCCTTAAGAATATTGGTGCCACATATCAACGGGCTATGACACACATATTCCATGACTACATACATAAAATCCTAGAAGACTACATCGATGACTTACTAGCCAAGTCATTACTGCATGAAGATTATGCTAAGACCCTCACAAAGGTCTTCGATTGCATAATTGAGAAAAATGTCAGGTTGAATCCCAAGAAATGCATATTTGGTATAACTTCAAGAAAAATATTAGGATTCATCATTTTTAAATGGGTCATAGAGGTAGACCCATCAAAGATAAAGGTCATCTTGGACATGGCCCCGCCCATAAACATCAAAGAACTGAGAAGCCTATAGGGAAAATTAACATCCATAAAGTGATTCATCGCACAATTATCGGATAAATGTTGACCCATGAATAAATTGCTACACAAAGAGGTCCCATTCTAATGGGATGAATAATGTTAGCAAGCCTTTGCTAAAATCAAGAAGTACTTGGCAATGCTACTAGTCTTAGCTCCAGCAAGGCCAGACATGCCATTTCTGTTATATATATCTGCTATTGATTTTTATTTGGGTACCATGTTGGCTCAAAATAATGCACAAGACAAGGAACAATCGATATATTACATTAGCCACACCTTAGTGAGATATGAAATTGGGTACACATATGTAGAAAAGTTGTGTTTAGTAGTGGTATTTGTAACCAAGAAATTGTGCCACTATATGTTGAGCCATACGATGTATGTAATATCCAAACAAAATCCTTTGCAGTATATGACGAGCAAGACATATCATAACACACGTATTGCAAAGTGGATCATGCTACTGATGTAATACAACCTGGAATTCATAAGCCATAATTTTATTAAGGGATAATTCATAGCTAATAAAATAGCTGAGGAAAATAGTAGGCCCCTCACCATAGAGCTTCCTGATGATGCAATATTTGCATTATTAAAAGCACTCAAACCCGAAGAATTAGAAAATAAAGCTAACATGACTCTATTCTTCGATGGTTCGAAGTGTGAGAAAGGAGGCAGTGTAGGGCTTGTATTTTTCATGCCATAAGGTGCTCCAATGCCCTTGTCATTCAAGTTGGACTTCCCTTGTACAAACAACAACACCAAATATGAGGCCCTAATATTGGGTCTCCAAATAGCCTCGCTATGAAAATCAAGAGGCTAAACATATTCGATGACTCCCTACTCATAGTCAACCAAGTCAAAGGACTATTTCAATGCCAGGATCCAATCCTAAAAGCTTACAAGGAGCTCATTGATACATATCTAGCTCAACTAGAGTGGTATGACATCAAGGCAATCCCTCATACATCAAACATATTCGTAGAAACCATGGCGTCTCTAGGATCCTTGATCCCTCAAAATATATCTACTAATTTCACCACCATTCATGTGAAAATGCTCTTGCACTTAGTAATGCAGCATGAGGCTTTTGATAACAAAGAATCAGTCAACATGATTCATATAGAACCAGATCATGATTGGTTATGTAAAGCCAAATTTTTTTTATAGAAGGTGCCTTGGGGGTCCTTGATCTCTCAAGGTCCTATGGGGAATGGTACCACTATTCACCATAAGGTTGTTTCTCAATATACATTTGTAAACATTGAATCATAGTAGAATCAAGTCATCTTATCAGTTGAGGATGTAGCTTATCAGGATTGGCTTTCCTAGTTACAAGAATTCTGGGACTTGGAGTTGCCCACAAGGATTGTCACATGATGAAATATGAGCATTCAATCAAAAAGTGACAAGATATGTCTTTCTAGGAGGTATATTGTATTGTAGAAGGAACAATGGAGTCCTCCTTCGTTATTTAGAGCCCTAAGAATTAGCTTGGGCAATTCCAAAAGCTCACAATGGTACATGCGATGGACACTTTAGTAGCATGGCCATTGTCAAGCATATCATTCGAATGGGTCATTAATAACCCACCATGGAGAAGGATTGCTACAAGTATATTATAAAATGCATTAAATTTCAACATCATACGAATCTAATGCACCTTCCATCTCAGGCCTTAAAGCCCATTCAGGAAACTTGGCCATTTTGTTAGTGAGGTTTTTATCTAGTCAAAAAGATCTCTCTCCCATTGTCAGACTGATACATGTTTATCTTCACAACTACTAAGTACTTCACTAAGTAGATGGAAGTAGTCCCCTTGACATCGACAGTTGGTCCTCGGATTACGGAGTTCATACTCCACAATATCATTTGTTGTTTTGGGGTACCTTTTAAAATAATATTAGGTAATGATAGATCATTAAAAAACAAAAATGTGCATGCTTTAACATCCAATACAACATTCAACATATTTTTATGACACCATACTATCCATAGGCCAATGGGAAAGTAGAGGCCTCAAACAAGATAATAGTAGCCATTGTAAAGAAGACAGTGAAAGAAAATCACAAGGATTTGGCATCTGCAACTACCCCTAGCATTATGGGCTTACAGGACCAGTGTACGGATGCCCATTGGGGCAACACATTTTTTGCTTATATATGGAACTAAGACCATTATGCCCTTAGATTTGGAAATTCCAACATTGCGCGTCGCATTGGAAGAGTTCATCAATGAGGACATTGCATGACAATCTCACCTGGATCAATTGACACTTTTGGATGAACATCGCATTAATGCTCTTGAGCATCTTCATTTTTACTAGGATCATCTAACATGAGCTTACAACAATAAATTCCACCTGAGAGACTTTAAGGCTAGGGATATTGTGCTCAAAAAGAACAAATAGAACTCAAATCTACCCCCGCACCTACGAGACAAATTTACGCCTAATTGGATAGGTCCTTATATCATCTCTGAGAAGATTAGACCTGGGGCATTTTGCCTAACATCACTGGAAGGTTTTGAGGAGCCAGAGCCTCTCAAAATTATTCATCTAAAGGCGTTTCACACATAAGCACAACCAAATATAAAAAAAAAATGAATAAATTTTAAAATCACAAAAACAATAGAAAACTTCAAAAGCAATATCAAAAAAATTTGAATAAATTTCAAAATCACAAAAAAAATAGAAAACTTCAAAAGCAAAAGGCTCCAAGGGCATCCTAAAGCCCTTTGGTCAAATAAAAAAAGGCTCCAAGGGCATCCAAAATCCCTTTGGTCAAATCACAAAAGGCTCCAAAGGCATCCTAAAGCCCTTTGGTCAAATAAAAAAAGGCTCCAAAGGCATATTAAAGCCCTTTGGTCAAATCACAAAAGGTTCCAAAGGCATCTTAAAACCCTTTGGTCAAGTCACAAAAAGCTCCAAAGGCATCTTGAAGCCCTTTGGTCAAATCACAAAAAAGCTCTAAAGGCATCTTAAAGCCCATTGGTCAATCCCCAAAATCATCCAAAGGCATCTTAAAGCCCTTTGGTCAACCCCAAAATGCTCCAAAGGCATATCAAACCCCTTTGGTCAAGACCTAAATCAAGAAAATTCAAAAACATTCAGAATAAACAAAAATTCAAAAACAATTGAAAGTGTCAAAAATACAAAAGAAACATTTGCATTATGCATTTATAGTTGCATCCATATAGTTGCATTGCATTAGGCACATTGCATCCATTACATTCACATTTAGATACAAGTGTTTATAATCTTACAAATGACACCATGTTTGTACACTGATCATGCATTTTTAAAATACATCATCATCCATAACCCATGTGTGTAACTGTGTTTTTCAACACAACCCCTCCTGTTGCTATGAGGAATATACTAGGGTTTTCGATCACTCAGCCATGCCTAGTGATTTTATCAAACTTTTTAGAAAGTTATCTTGCTTTTGATAGGTAAGGTTTAGTTTTGATAGCACCTGGTATATTTCAAAATCCCATCACTAATCAAAAAACTAAAATCTTAGATGGTACAAGAGGAAGATGAATGCAACAAAGTGGATAAAGGTATCATAAAGCAAAAATTTTATCTTGCTCATCCCCCTGTGTGACCCATTCGGAAAATGTTGAGAATTGACAAAAGGACAAGTTTCCCCCTATCGAAAGAAATCCCTTGCTTCAATAAAAACAAAAAAAATCTTGAACGAAGCAAAATTTTAAAATAAAGTAAATAGTGAATGTCATCACTACATAAATCCCTTGCTCAAAAGAAAACAAAAATTCAAAATAAACAGTGATTCTCATCACTACGCATGAACAAGTATTCCAAATAAATATGAAGAAAAGAAGAGAGTGTTGAACTTGAATCCCTAGAATTCTTAGCATTTGACGGGCCTTAAGGTGTTATTCATTACAAGTTTGATGGCATCAAGCCAAACTATCAATGGCAGTATCCTTACGCACGATGATATGTCTACCACATTAGCATATTGCTTCTGTACAGACCAATGTTTGCATGTGGATGAGCTAGCTTTAGGTATCCTGTACCACCTAGTGGTTTCATCCAATTGAGTCCAAATTAGGATTAAGATGAACATCAGAGGATCCCCAATACAGTAATGGGCTAAATGAATCCCACCTGGCATTGGGGTATGCTTATGTTTTATCCAATATATTTATTTGCACACATAGGGATAATGAGTATCTAGGTCTTTATAATAAGAACCTTATCCTTCAACAACTTTATATGATTAGTATAATACTTTTGATAGACCAACTAGGGTGTTTGAGTCTCATGGAAAACCTCAAAAATCCTCTAATAACAACAAGTTATATCATCAAGAACAACATAAACATCCTTTAGAATATTTTATTTGTTATAAGGAGTGCATAAGATAGGATAGATACTGGATAAACGTCAGCAATGACGTTTAGATGGCTACTGACTATTTTGGGTATATACTTTAACTTGCAAAATCTCATAAATAAAATCATACATATAACATCATCTCATCTTGCATTCATATGTCTAAATGATTAATTCTTATCACAAGAGTAATTATTTATTCATGATTTTTATACATTATATGGTGCCATCCATTAGATTGTCAAAACTCATATCATATCATACCATATGTTTTAAGTGATTACAGCATACAAGTTCATTTACATTAAATCATCAACATAATAGTTTGCACATTTTATTTGTCATATCATCATAACATAAGTTATATGCATACCATAAATCAAAATTAAACATGCAATTAACAATAAAAACTACATCCACATTTTCATACATCATAAATAGTCCATCTACGCATCTAGATCAAAACATCTAAGCATACATATATCATCTAGCTAATGCATGTCATACATCACATCATATAGCATAAAATCATATTGCATCACATAAACATAAAAAAATAAACAAGAACATAATAAATACACATAATGAGTCTCAAAATATAGATATCATATATATATGTGTCCAAAATAGTACTTGGATGCCATTAGGCTACAAATGTGTAGGTCATATGACCTTACACTAAAAAATAGAGCCAAATAGCAGAACATCAAGTTGGGCTTGTACCCCCTGCCTTGTCTCCACCCTTAGCTCTGTACCTATGTGAGCGATGGGAGTTGGTACCCGTAGTCCTCTCTATATGGGTCCTGGTCCTCTGGTTAGGCTGGATCGAAGACTACCCTGATGTGGTCTGCATGCTGCATTGTGACCCCCTGCCATGGCTCTCTCCCTAGGAGTGTCACCTAGTAGCTGAACTTGATATCTTAGAGTAACAATGTAGGCAGCATATGACACCATATGGTCCTCATTATTCACTACGATCCTTTGTAGTCATCTCACATAAACCCTTGCATCCAAACCTTTATGTCCTTGCATAATGGGAGCAACTAATGCAATATGAATTCGAGCAGCATATTGCTCGATAATAAGTTGGGTAACCTATAGTTGAAGAGCAGCAATGGTAGCATCCCACTACTACACTTGAATATGATATGAATAAAGCTTAGCCTCTACCTAATATAGCAGAGCCCAAAGAGGGGACTCCTTCTCCTCAAGATCTAACTCCTCTTCCTCCTCAGGGGTAACCTAATCCTCCCCCACCTACTCCTTTTCTCCCTACTGCTCTGCCTACCTCCAGTCATCTATCCAAGCCCATACTTGATACCCATCAAGATCCTTGGCCTTTACCTCATCCAAAGACCACCCCAAGCGGCCACCACCATGCCATAATCATGTAATCCAAAAATGGGTATATGCCTTTGTAAATCCAACATAAACCACACTAGGTGTAGCACCCTAAAATTGGCGTAGTAAACCTTAGCAAATAATTAAAATTACTTTAGTAATAATTCAAATTCAAATTTTAACCCCGAATCGCCTGTTAAACCGCTTTCCTTGTTTTCCATGCCATTTTTAGGATTTGTTGTGACCGTTGGACGATATCATCGTCGATCAGATGATATCGCCTCAGATCGAACGAATTCTTCTGGAGAAGAACGTCCAGACAATTTCGTCCCAAAACTAATTTTTCATAATTAGCTTCTGTTTCAACAACGTCTCTAACCGGGCAAAAGCGTGTCTGCGCGGTTAGAGACTTCCCCCATTGGAGATCTCCCAAATTGGGATGATCTCCAACCTCCTAACCTCCCTCCTAAGCCTATTTAACCTTAGGCCCTCCCCTTGACATTCCCTTGGCTGAATTTTATTGCACTTCGAGTTTTACATGCATTAGAATGTCTTAGACTATTGTTTGCCTTTGTCCCTTTTCGAGTTTTCTTGCAGGAACTCTGTTATTCTTCATCCAGAGCAAGCTCAGATCGTCGTAGACGATCTTGTACAATCTCGGACGATCATGCCCCAATTCGAGATGATTTTGCACTCTATAGACGATTTCGACTGTAGTCAACATTGGGGGCAATTAGTGCCCAGAGTTTGCACTTTTCTCTTTTCGTTTGCTGTTTCATTTTGCATTTAGATCAGTTTATTGTTATTTTCTACTATTTTGCATTTTGGAGTTCACCCATATAGCTTAAGTGCATGATAAGATCATAATTTGTCATTAGAATACTATAATTTACTTGAATTTCTATTCGTAATTATCATTTTAGTATCTATATTGTCATTTTACACCATTTTCCTTTGTTAGTATTGCTACATTTTTTGTGTTCTATGTCTATTTCTCTGATTTTAGGTCGTCTGACGAATTCGTCAGATCTCAGACGATCCTGTCTGATTTCAGATGATCCTGTCAAATCAAAGGCGATCTGGACTGCTTCAAAAATCAGAACCTCCATCAGACACATGGATCAGGTATGGTTTTTCTAATCTAGTATATTTCCTATATTCTCTATTTAATTCTGTTTCTGTATTCATTTAAATCTGCATTTCATATAGAACAGTTTAGATTCATTTGGCCAAACCTAGGATTTGAATGATTAAAGGTAAAATTGAACACATCAAACACATTCCCAACCTAGGCGTGGAAACTACCATTCAAACATTTCCTGGTGAACCCCACCATCCATCAAAAATTCACCCTTATACACCTCCCCCGAGAGGCGGGACCTTCAAAGGGCCTCTCAGTCCGAGGTATTGTCCCATCCTTTTCACATCCCCCTTTCGGGCACGGATCCTATAGCCTGAAGGTAAGGGTGTGAAAAATTTGGAGCGATACATTTTGGTGAACCCGACGTGAATAACATAGGCATCTTTCTGATTCAAAAATATAAAAACAAACAAAAAAATATATATATATGTATACAAAAAAAAAAAATAACAAAATCATCATTTCAAGTTTGTATGTTTTAGATTCAATTCTAAATAGTAGATACTAAATATTACTTTTAGAAGTACTAAAGAAACCATGAGTTTTTACTCAAATCAATATGAGCCCATTAGTAATGTTGGAAGAATTCAGCCAAATACATTTGTTGATTATGACCAACCTCATCCCTATTCAACATCACCTCCATCACGCTTTTCTCATTTTTCATCCTTACCCCAACAGGACAATCCCTTTTCCAATCCTCTTCATAATGATATTATCTATTCTCCCATATATCCATATTATGTCTATCAATCCACATACAATCCTCCTCCACCCTTTCAATATTCTTCTTTCAATACAACACATCCATTTCAACAAGAAAATACTTATTCTTCCAATCCGACCATGCACTCACCTCCTACTTCGCAATCTTCCTATCATCATTCTACCCATAATAAAGAAAGTAGAGGTGAGAAACCATTAGGTCCTTTTATGACTGAAATTCCTAAGGCACGTATCAAAAACCTCTAGAAAACCTTCATCACGTAAATTTACTAAGCTCAATCAACCAATGGATATAATTCTCAAGCATTTACTTGATACAAATAAGATTGAACTCCCTTCCATAAGACAACCTGATACCACAACAAATTGGTTTAAACCTGAGCTACATTGTGAATATCATAGAGTAGATGGACATATGACACAAAATTGTAAAGATTTAAGATGTGCAATTCAATATTTGATTGATGAGGGTCTTTTTAATATAAAAGAATTACAATCTACAACTGATTATAAATCTCCAGTAAACTATCAAACTCCTACACAACAAATACCAATAATCAATCAAGACATGGAGATCTCCCAAGAACCCCTATTCAATTATCAACAACAGGAAACCAATCAAATATTGCATGTTAATGTGTCCCATCATGATGATATTACTAATATTGTAACAAAAACTACAAATGAGCAACCTCAAGTTCAATCAACTCAATCTGATATTCAAGATATGGATTCCTCATTTGACCAACCTTCAAAACTATCTTTGGCTCTAGAGAATGATCCAAAATGGAATGTAAGCATAGAAAGCTCATATTTAGAATCAAAATCTCAATCTGAAATCCCCTTTGATAGCCAAAAACAAGTGATTAATCCTCAAGCAAAGATATCCCTTTTAGAAGTATTACAAAGTTCTCATAAGGAAACGTTGTTCAAAATACCTAGCCAACAATTTGTTCCTCATGATATTTTCCCTAAGAACATAATTAATGGTGTAAACCCTCTTGAGGTTAACCATATTTCATTCTATGATGAGGAGATTCCTTCCTCTACTCCACAAGAAGACTACTATCTTTACATTACAGGATCTAGTAAAGAAACACCTGTTAAAACTATCATGGTAGATAATGGCTCCTCTCTTAATTTATGCACTTATCAATTATTCCAAAAACTCAAATCAAAGGAAGAAGATCTTAATGAATCAAATGTTATTATAAAATATTTTAACAATGAAATTCAAGAAGCTCAAGGTACTATAATTCTTCCCCTCAATATTGGATCCAAGATCCTGGATACTTTGTTTTATGTAGCATATTGCCCTTCACCTTACAACCTACTTCTCAGAAGTCCTTGGATTCATACGATGAGGGTTGTCCCTTCCACTCTTCACCAATGTTTGAAGTTTGAACTTGCAAATAAAATTGTTACCATACATAATGACCCAACACCATTTGAAGAATATTTAACGGTTGAAACATCAAGTTCTATACATTCTCTATTGTCACAATTATCTTCTATCCATCACTTTTCTTCATCCATATATGATCATCCTTGTTTACCAAATAACACCCATGCATATATTTCATATATGCTCCCTCCATCTTATCAAGACTTGGAAGATAGTGATAAGAATGAAGAACCTTCTTATCCTTCTGACATTTTATTTTGTAACATGATCAATTTTACACATATAAAAGTAAAATCTTTTGCTACATTATTCTACATTATAACAAAGCTTTTGTTATCGCTACCTTTTATTCATCACCTTTTGTTCTTACCTTCAACACAACCAAATTATCCTTCAAAACCTCCTTTGATTTTGAAGCAACCTTAGACATGCTATACTCAAATAACCTTGTATAGTGTATATAGATCATCTTGTATATACCACCAATTCCATCATCTAAAAATTCATATAAAAATATAAAAATTTCAAAAAAAAAAAAAATCACATTGTATTTCTTTCAATTCATCAATTAAAATCAAAATACCAAAAACATCCAAATCATCAAAATCTTCAAAAACATCTTTTATTTTTGTACCTCTCAATTTGTGAAGTATTGCAGTTATATTTTCAGTTATTTTGGATAAATTAGCATTTATTTGGAATCCCGCACTTTCACATTCACATGAATAAATCTCTTGATTTTATTTGTTATGATTATTAATCTCTCTTATATCAAAGTCCACATCGGCATTAAATAAAGTTTTGAGCATAGAGAACTGATCTTGTTATTTACTTGAACCAAGTATATCTCTTCACATTAAAATGATTTCATTTGCACATTCGATATGATGCTACATAGTAGAAATGGTTTCCTGAGCGAAAAGTTTCCCTGCTATCCTATCATGCACATGGTCTAGAATCTTTGAGAATTGACAAAAGGACAAGCTCACCCCTACCCAGAATAAAAATCCCTTGCTCTATAGCTAATCCGAGCAAGTATCCCTAGAATAGGAAGAAAAGAAAAGTTCAAGAAAAAGAGAAAAAGAAAAAGGTTATTTCAGCATTATCTCAAATATCAAGCAAAAATACAAAAAAAAAAAAAAGAAAGCAAAAGAGAAAAGCAAAAGCAAAATGCAATAAAATCCTTTCCCTACCCCTTGAAAAGAAAAGAAGGGTTGATGAGCTTGAATCCCTGGAATTCTCAATTATTCGAAAACTGTGAGGTAAGCCCCATAACAGGTGGTTTGTGCCCAACCCGCTTGGCCTTGGGTAACTCCTAGCGTGGTGATATGTCTGTCACATTAGCGACCTTCTTTTGTACAGACCTATGTCTGCTTATGGATTAGCTAGCTCTTGATAACCCAACTTACATAGTAGTCTGGTACGGTTATATGCATCTAAATCATGGTTAATGAACACTTATTTGGTTAATTCAAATCACTTGTATCAAATTATCTTGCTCAAAAATGGTAAATGCACAAAGCAATTGCACACACATTTGTATTTGAGAGATTTTGTGTATCATTATGATAAATCAAGATCGAAAATGAACTCACATACGCACATGGGATTCCTTATAAATCTAACTTTTGTCTTTAAGATACTTTGAAATATTTTTGCAAATTGTCTGGAATAATTTCATTTTCTTATCTCGAGAACAGCTTGTTTAGTATAAAGACAACTACATGCATTATCAAAAAAATCAAAATCATTTTCAAAAAACATGCAATAAAGTTACATTTATATATAACTTTTTGACTTTCGCGACGATGGTATAGTTCCAAAACCAAAATTGGAATTTTATGCCTAGCGCAAGTCCTCATCTTTATATTTTTTGTTTATTTTCAAAAATTAAAAATCAACCATGCAATAAAACTATTATTTTCTTCTTTGGATTTCGCGATGATGGTATAAGTTTATACCTAAATATTCTATGCCTAGCGCAAACCATTGTACTAATTTTATTTCCCATTTATTTAAAAATCATAAAAACATATGACTTAAATCATTATGTTACACAATTATGCTTTCAAACAACACACATTGTTACTATTTCATGTCATTATGTCAAAATTCAATTTTGCAATGATGGTATAATTCCTAGGGAATTATTCAAAAATTTTATCACACTTAGGAATTTATGCCTAGCAAAAATCATTTTTAAAAAATATTTCATGCATAATATTTTCATGGAAATCTGAAAACAAATCATCAAACCATCATTATCTCCATCATCACAACACAAAGTCTTAAGACAGTCTCTTAAGCACTCTTTTACTTTTAGCAATATTTCTATACTGGGATTAGCTTGACGACCTAGCGAGTGGCGACTCCATGAAATGGTCTATAATAGCGACAATGTCCTTTGAAATTATTGTTAAAAGTCCCTTTTATTTTTTATCAAATCACACCACAACCACCAATTGTTTACATCAGATTATTTCATTTAAAATCTTACAGCATGACATCAAAATTATAATATTTCAAAACGACATAATTACATGAATCCTCAATCCAATAAGCAAACAATTCAAAACATTAAAGCATCATAAAACATATACACAAGTCATATCATCAAAAATATCATCAGAGAAAATGAATAGTAAAAATGAATTAGGGTTTTACCCTATTTTCTTAATTTTATTCAAAACAATTAACAACATTTTAAAATTTTGCTTTTTCGCGTTTTTACCTCAAACGTTCGATTTGGGTAAAAACACGGAGGGGGCACCATAGTAAGCAATCGTATGATTCGACCTAGAATCATCGCCTAAAAATGGGAATAAATTTTTGCTTTCTCGTAAATCGAGAAGAACTCATCTTTAACGCATTTTCTTCAAAAAATTCGCTAAAGAGGGGGCAAAATGTAGCACCCTAAAATTGGCGTAGTAAACCTTAGCAAATAATTAAAATTACTTTAGTAATAATTCAAATTCAAATTTCAACCCCGAATCGCCTGTTAAACCGCTTTCCTTGTTTTCCATGCCATTTTTAGGATTTGTTGTGACCATTGGATGATATCGTCACCGATCAGACGATATCGCCTCAGATCGGACGAATTCGTCTCGAGAAGAACGTCCAGGCGATTTCGTCCCAAAACTAATTTTTCATAATTAGCTTCTGTTTCAATGGCGTCTCTAATCGAGGCAAAAGCATGTCTGCACAGTTAGAGACTTCCCCCATTGGAGATCTCCCAAATTGGGATGATCTCCAACCTCCTAACCTCCTTCCTATGCCTATTTAATCTTAGGCCCTCCCCTTGACATTCCCCTAGCTGAATTTTACTATACTTCGAGTTTTACATGCATTAGAATGTCTTAGACTACTATTTGCCTTTGTCCCTTTTCAAGTTTTCTTGCAGGAACTCTGTTATTCTTTAGTCAGAGCAAGCTCATATCATCGCATACGATCTTGTACAATCTCGGATGATCACGCCCCAATTCGAGATGATTTCGCACTCTAAAGACGATTTCGACTACAACCAACATTGGGGGCAATTAGTGCCCAGAGTTTGCACTTTTCTCTTTTTGTTTGCTGTTTCATTTTGCATTTAGATTAGTTTATTGTTATTTTTTGCTATTCTACATTTTGGAGTTCACCCATATAGCTTAAGTGCATGATAAGATCATAATTTGTCATTAGAATACTATAATTTACTTGAATTTCTATTCGTAATTATCGTTTTAGTATCTATATTGTCATTTTACACCATTTTCCTCTGTTAGTATTGCTGCATTTTTTGTGTTCTGTGTCTATTTCTCTGATTATAGGTCTTTGACGAATTCATCTGATGAATTTGTCAGATCTCAGACGATCCTGTCTGATTTTAGATGATCCTGTCAGATCAGAGGCGATCTGGACTGCTTCAAAAATCAGAACCTCCATCAGACACTCGAATCAGGTATGGTTTTTCTAATCTAGTATATTTCTTGTATTCTCTGTTTAATTCTATTTCTGTATTCATTTAAATTTGCATTTCATATAGAATAGTTTAGATTCATTTGGCCAAACCTAGGATTTGAATGATTAAAGGTAAAACTGAACACATCAAACACATTCCCAACCTAGGCATGGAAACTGCCATTCAAAAGTTTCCTGGTGAACCCCACCATCCGTCGAAAATTCACCCTTATACACCTCCCCCGAGAGGCGAGACCTTCAAAGGGCCTCTCAGTCCGAGGTATTGTCCCATCCTTTTCGCATCCCCATTTCGGGCATGGATCCTATAGCCTAAAGGTAAGGGTGCAAAAAATTTGGAGCGATACACTAGGATCAACTAAAGGAGGGTCGTCCTCCTCTAAAACTGCTATAACTCGATGTGGTAGAAGGTTCTTATCTACAAAAATATGGTGGTATACAACTAGCTCAAGAGAAATGTCATGCTAGATTCCAAACTATTGGAGTACCCTAGAATAGTAGAACTCTTTGATGCCATCCTTGCAACTGATAAACCATCAATCATGTTGAGTCTGAGCTATGAAACTAGTTGGTTCCCTCCAGGCAGGGCACTCATGATAGGTCCTCCAGATGATGTTAGTGGACTACAAACTAGTCAAAGATACCGTATAATGGGAAATATCCCCTGAAAAAGGTTGAATCTTATGCTCCTCATGCTCTCTAGGCCACTTGGATCCATAGCACTGGGTCTCATCATCTACCACAAGGATTTCTAAAGGAAGCCCTATTGGATAGTCCACCCTAATATACTCCCATCCGCATATCTAGAGGAGCAAGCTATAAGCAATGCTGGCCCATTCACGATGTTGAATACGGTATAAATCATCATAGCACTGTACCAGTAGTGTGCTACCCCAAGTATAGATGATAGGCACCTCATTATCAATCAAGTCCTATACCATATCCAAGAGGTTCCATGGGAACCTCGCTCTAGAGAAGTTAGGTAGAAGTATGTTGCAAATAACCATTAATAGGATAGCATATATTCAAGAGAAGACATCCTCCTGGTACCATCGGGCCATGAAAACCTTACAAGATTGAGTATCCCATAAGAAAACAATGACATGTATTCTAAAGACCCTAGAAAAAAATACATCTCTAACATTAGTGGGGGAAGAGACAATGGGCACTCCATCAAAAGGGATCTGAAAGATCCTGTAGATGCCCTCTAGTGTGATAGTCATCTCGTTGGTGGGGAGATGGAAGGTATTAGTCTTGGGGTCTCATCTATGGGCCAGGGTAGTGAGATAAGCCTGATTTGACATAATTATTAGAAGCCCACTAATGTACTAGAGCTCACAAGCATCAAGCCAAGCCCAGTCCATGGCATCCATGGTAGGCAAAAGGTCCACAAGTAATATCAGGTATCGAGCCCATGCTTAAGAGTGCAAAATATGTCTAAACCAAATGCATTAAAAAACTAATAAATGCATAACACAAAAATGGTACAAGATAATATAATATAAGCCTAAGGGAACAAGCACAACGGCTAAATGTACCTAAGCATAAAAAAAAATCAAATACTACACTCTAAAACTCCAAAAAAATCAATTAAATTGCTTAAAATTAAAAAAATTAGAATAATAAACCTAAATTTGCCTAGCCACTCACGCTAGGAGCAGCCAAGAAGTGGTCACTAAATCTGACATCGGCCAGCATCCAACGGTTAAAAATATGATTGTTGGAGTTTTAACTGATCGCTGATGATGACAACAACCAGCCCTAGGCAAGTCAAGCTGCTTTGAGTGATAGTAGACAATAGGCGACATGCCAACACCATTATCCCTTGGCCAAAAACCATAAAAAAATTGAAAAAATCTTAAAACAAGCATAGACCCACTAAAAATAACCTTAATTGGGACCTATTGACAGGTTTTGTTTGTTGCCAATAGGTTTAGTGAAGTTTTTTTTTTCAAATTACTTAATTAGGTTCCTTTTATCAAATTAAATTAAACAACTCAAGGTTTGGTAGAATACTCATGAAGCTCCGGCTCCTCCGCTGGTAGAAGCCTCTCCCTACTCAGCCATGTCACCTGAATCAATAGAAAATCTAGTAGCACTCCATGTCACAATTACACTTTCTCACCTCAGAGCTCAAAAGTACAATTGACATAAGAAAATAATGAAATAGAAAATCCTAGGATTTTCTTTTATATTTTCCCTTTTTGCCTCGATCGTTGCTATCATTAGTGGCCCACATTTTTTGGCCATTGGACCTGACAGTAGCCACGATGCATCAATTGGGGGTCATTGGACCTGATAGTGTCTAGCAAATAAGGATAAATTTTATCAATTTCTCACCAGAGAGCACATCAAAATAGGCCAACAAACATACCTATTGGTCCAAAACAAATAAAAAATACACAAAACATCATAAAAATAGATAACAATCAAAATCTCAAGTGAGCCTCGTATTTCGTTATTTACTCTATACACTTGGTGGTTGCAATGACTTGTGCTTCATGCAATTTGACAAGATGAGTATATTGCCATAAGGCCACTTGGGTCAAATTAGTTATGGTCGAAAGAAGATAGTCACTTCAATCCCAAAGAAGGCCATGGCAGCCAGACTACCCCATGGGAATGAGGATTCATCTCACTTTTTTCTATAACATATTGCATCAAAGCATCAAATCTAGTGATTCAACATAAGCTAAAATAGAATTGCTATCATATTAATTCCCTAAGAAGGCCATTGCAGCTGGACCACCCCATGGGATAAGGATGTGTGATTACTTAAAATGGTTGAGATCGCACCTGAAATGGGATCTACCAATAACAAATGTGAACCTTTAAAGAGGTCCAAATAATTCATCTTGGTCAAGCGACTCGTCACTTTGTTAATTGTCATTCCCTCATCGACTCATCATTTGAGGGGGTAGTCAAAAATTTTCAACAATCATAATCAACATCACTTAATCATGTAAAATTGTATTCATCTTACGAATCATTACCAACAACTATTATAAGATTACCCTTTGCTGGGGCAAAAATCAAACATGATAGTTAAGTTTGTAGCCCTCCTTCTTTTGGACCTATAGTAGTACTGAAGCTACCCGATCTCTTGATGAATGAGTACAAACTTTCACAAATTTAAGCCTTCCACCCTATTGGAAGCAATGGTTCTAGAACATGCATCGTATGTGTGACTAGGGCATCCAATGTTGATCATATCAATGATCATCATGCAACCTGAAATATGGCCCTAGGTGGTCTATTTAGCTCCGTGCTATATTTTCCCATAGTGCATCCCAAAAATGGGTATCTATAGACACCTAAAATGCATTATTTTTAGGAGACTACCCATATGGAAACATTCGAAGACCATATGAGTCATCTTGGACCTTTCCAAGAGTTAGTAGTGGTCTTAACCACTCAAACAGGTAATTCTAGCCCATTTAGGCTTGGCTGCTCTTAGGTAGAGCTACCACCACATTTGGCTACTAAAGACTATAGTGGCCACAACTAGCTGTTGAACCTAATAGCAGCTAGCACCATGCATAATTTGGCCATGAATACAGGCCCAGAGCGTGCATTATGACTACACCTTGCATTATTTTTTAGGCAAATTTTGGCATGGAACTCCTAGAGTTCCTCCTAATTGCCCCTTTAATGCAGAATCATGACTAATGCTCCCCACCTAGGACGATTAGTTGCATGTAAATTTGGAGTTTGGCTTCTCTAGGAAGTTGAGTTCCAAATTCAGATCCAACAGAGAGGGAAGTCTACATATGGACTGTCCCAAGAAAAGCAAGGGGGTAATTTCTCGTTTATGTAGTGAAGCCCTATCAGTTTGAAGAGCAAGTCCACGCACCCTTGAGGAGCAACGAAGTGCTATCCGATTGAGGAGAGACTACACATATGTTATTCAAAACTGCTATTCTTCATTGCCATTCTATGTATCTAACACATCCAATGATCCTTGAATATCAATTGGAGTAGAGAACCTAGTGCTACAATCCTTGGAGCTCAAGGAGAAAGGTTTATTTTATGGCCACTATCTTGGATAGTGGCTCGTAGGTATAACCTAGGGTTTAGACACTAGTTTCTTTGTTTTAATTTTAGATCCATTTACTTTATGTTTCAGTATTTATTTTTAGCATAGATCAAATCTATTTGATGTATTTACATTATTGTCCTATAAGATATGCATGTAGTTTTCAGTGGTTTCATTATAGTCAGTCATATTATGCTTATTTGTCTTAATGGTCAGATTTGATACTAACAACCTCATCTGGGTAGGTAGCCCAAACTAATAATTGTGTTTTGTTGTTTTTATGCCCATAGATACAAGTTTTCAAGATCATCTTTAGAGTATCTAGAGCATAATATCCCTCCTAGATGAGATCAAGAGAAGGAGGCATCTGTAAGCCCTCGGACAGTTTCATGTACGAGATCGGGAGGCCTGTGAAGGTGCATTGTCCCCTTGTGGGGGATACATCCATCATTGCCCCATTTGTAATCTATTGTATCAAAAAGAGTATCCCTTAGAGGGACAAACATATAATCGAGATCCAAAAGCATTAATAAAAGAATCTATCTTTTCCTATCATTTTGAGTTCTATGTGCATGTGTGCTTTCTTCATTTTTCATTTGATGCAATAACAATAAAATCCTACAAGTAGGGCAGAGGGGTGCATGCTTGCCAAGGTCGCACACAATGAACACCAAAAAACCTACAATATGGATTTAGGTGATCTACTTTTGCTCAACATCATATTTTTCCACACAATGCATCCCAAAAGAGGCGTCTGTAGACACCTAAAATACGTCATGTTTAGGATACTACTCATATGGGAATTTTTGCAGACCATATGAATGAGCTTGGACCTTTCCAAGAGCAAGTAATGGTTCTAACCACTCATGTTAGGCAGTTTAGACCTATACAACCTTAGCCATTGATAGCATCAGTAGCTAAGATCCCAACCACTAACGATCAGAGTGACTAATAATTAGCCATGCCTATTGATAGCGACTAAGGGAAGCCTACCCCTATCCGCATTAAGTGAGAACAACTAGCCCTGAAATAAACTTTAGCTACCCAAGATGACTAAAGTTAATTACAATGAATAAACTTGCAACGATTCTTGAGTAGTTTTGGGCTACAAAGCTTTCAGAGGTTTCCTCCCAATTGCTTAGACAAACTGATTCTTGATCTTGGCTTCCTTGAGAAGCCAGGATTATGATTTGGGAAAGTCTATTTATAGACCTCGAAAATATGCAAATATGATCCTAAATTGAATATAGTGAAGCCTTGCAGAATTGTAGAGCCATTTCACATCACTTGAGAAGTAGTGAGATGCTGACCAATTATAGTTTGACACTTGCATTTGCAGCAATGGAGCTTCCACAAACCTGAGAAGCAAGCTTGCCATTACACATGAATCCATCATGAATTCAATATATTTCAATTACAAATCTATGTTTAGACACATTGACAACCCTTGATCATCAATTCAACAAAGAAATTATGCATTGCCAAATCATATTTAAGAGGCAGGACACTTCTCTCATAGCTACTATTTTCAACAGTGGCCCATAGGCTTAGCTACTGACTGCAACAACTAGCAGAGCCAACTGCTATGAGAGATAGAAGCTAGGATGACATGCAAATTCCTTTGATTTAGTCATATATTTCCTATTTTTATCATGCATTCAGATTTGTTTAGCATAGATTAATCATATTTACTACATTTCTACATCTCATTATCAGTTTCATTAGCATCTTTGCTTTCATTTGTGCATTTCATGCATTCTTTACACATTAGCTTTATTTCTTGCATTTTCTTGGAAATAAGCCTCATATTGAGAGACATCATATGCTTTTAATGTTTCTTTTTATTTCCTTGCACGTATGTAACAAATATTAACAAGGATAAGACATCATTCAAGATCCTACCTCTTGACATCATAGAAGGAGACATCTAGTAAGCCCTCAAGTAAAGTGGTGTTGAAGTGAAGACCCTTGAAGTGCATCTCTTCCTGTTGAGGGGTTCATAAATTTTGTAATAGTTGTATCAAATTGAGGGACTCCCTAAGAGGGAGGGGTTTTAATCGAGCTTCATAATTTTTTTTTATATTGAGGGACTCCTAAGAGGGAGGGAGCACCCCCATTTCTTGAATATATTTTATTCTTTTGCAATGATTACTTTATTTTCTTATTGTCAATTTATTATATGCTTACAATAGTGTATATGCATGGTTTTTACCTTCATACATGAGAAATTTGGAGCTGTATACATTTTGAGCAATTAAAATTGTAAGTTGTTCTTCATGCATACTGTTGAGTGATATTTTTGTTCGATCATAAGAATATACTGATGCAGGAGCATCCAGTGGTGTAAGAGTGATCTTGCATCATCCAAAATTTGTAATGTTTTATTTTTATGTTCTAAGTTTATTTAGTTGTTAGGGTATGGAAAAACAGACCTAACGATGAAATAATCGCTCCAATATCCTGAGTGGTTTGGGAGATGCAAATTTTAAGGTGAGGACCTTACCAAAACTAGTGAAAAATCCTACCACTAAAACTTGAAGGTCAATTTTGAAGGCCTTAGAGGCCTCGTAGAGGGCTGAAAAATGGTAGACATTACTGGGCCACCAACCACTTCGAGAGCTTTTCAAAAATATGTGCCAATAGTCATTTCGAGCAACGAGTGAGGAGTTATGACCTCGGGAAGTTTTCCCTTGAAATTCAAATTTCAAATGCATTGTTCTAGGTGGGAAAAGGGAAAATTGGGTATTTGAGGGGGAATTTTGAATACATGAAAATTTATTGTATTTCTCTGTTTCTGTGGTTTGTGCGTGTTTTTTTGATTTCAAATTTGCTTCATATACTCACAGTCAGGATTCTGCCCAGATATCCTCTCTTGCAAGGAAATATTTATGATTTCCCAAAGGTTCTGTTTAATGTCTTAATCTGCTTGCAATGCTTAGCAAAAAATATGAAATGCCAAAAGTTAGTTGGATACCTCAATGTTGCATATGCCTGTTAACAAGGGGCCTATTGCAGTTGATTTGATTTACAAAGATTTTTTTGTTCATGGAATTTATGAGAAAATGTGAAATTATTAATCAAATATTTACTTTGAAATAATAACCTTTGAAATTTAATAAATATTTGATTTTAACATTTGAAATTTTTTATTTTAATTGATTTTATCTCAAATTGTGAATCAGATTTTATCTTGGATTGTTAATCAAATTTTATCACAAATTGTTAATCAAGATTTTTTCTCAGACTGTTAATCAAGATTTTTTCTCAGATTGTTAATCAAGATTTTATCTTAGATTGTTAAGATTTGCATGAGAATAATCAAAATGAAATAATTAAATCTAAACTTTGCAATGTAAAAACTTTAAAATATCATATTAATTATTCACTTTAATGAAAATTTGAAATTTATTAAAATTTTAATTTTACGTAAAATGAAATTAAATGATTATTTGAAAACTATGCAAAGTTAAAACTTCAAATTTTCATCAAAAATGTAAATTATGTAAAAATGAAAATTTGAATTTTTTTTTTGAAACTTACGTATTTCTTTTTAGGGTTTTGGTTTTTATTTAATAATTTTAAAAAATCAAAAGCTAGGGTTATAATAAATAAAAGAAATCAAATGAAATAAAATGGAACAAAGAGGCTACTGAAATTTATAAACTTTCACCATGAATTGATAGAGAAGATAATCTAAAATTTAACCAAATTTAAACAAATATGTATTCACACAATTTACATTAAATTTGGTGCAATATTCTATGGAAATGGACAATATTAAGTTGGTGCATTAAAAAATGACACCATCTACATGCACATACATTATTTAAAACAAATTTATTTAATATATTGAAATAAAAGATATTCAATAAAATATTTTTTTAGAAAACCTTGATATGTAGTTAATGCAGCAACCTAGGAGGAAACTCTTCTTCAACAATGAACTTTGATCTCCAATTCCTCTTGCTCCAAAATCCTTCTGACCCCTTCTTCTTGAATCTCAATGACTATTTATAATATAATAATCTCTTTCGTTATTCAGTTTTATAACTATTTCTGAAATAAATTTCATAACTATTCTCTTCAACCCTTGTATTACCTGCGTAATGACATATTCATCATAATATTAAGACAAAACCAACCTTTATTTTATTTATTATTCATTCTCCTTCGTAACTTTCCTTTTGCCCAAAATTGAGTCAAAATTCAAAGTTGTAATATTTTAATAAAATTTCCATGAGCCTAAATAGGCCAAAAGGGTACTCAAAATCGCTGAGATCATCCAAAAATTTATCACGGTTCATGAGATAAGATATTTTAAAGTTCACAAGCTGCTATAGTAAACTATTATTTTTTGATAAAATTAACATCTGAAATCCTATAATTTTGGTACCATTAGAAAGAGGAAATCAATATATTTCTACCAAGTTTTGAATGAGCTCAAATAGAGTTGTCTAGCTCAAGATATGTCCATTTCAATTTTGCATCAATTTTAGGGCAAAAGTGATAAAATTTGAATAACCCTAAAATGAAATTAATTATTTAAACCTTTGAAAATCCAATTTTCTAAATTATTTGATTTGAAATAATGCAATTAAGATGTAAATATTCAAAAATATTCAATTCGAATCATTGCAACTAAATTCAAGCCTTCAAGATGTAAAGATGTCAACAATTTCAAAATCTTAATGTAATCAAAATTAAAAAAATCTTGGTGTAAGAAAATTTTCAAAGACCTTGATGCGAGCAAAATTGGATAAAACAAAGAAAAAAAATACCAAAATTTTGAGTGGGTCCCCAAATTGGGGTACGTTGTGCGATGACAACAATAAATGGTGACTCTACTAGAAAATGCTCCTGAGCATTTTGGATAAAGAACCCAATCTAAAATCAAGAAAACCAAATATTAGTGAAATATAAATCATCTAGTAATATCCAAGAAGTATGGGGTTGAATAGTATCAACTGAAAGTAAATACTCCACTTGCTTCCGCTTAGTGTGTGTTTTGTGAATTCATTCTTTATTTTTTATTCGATCAAAACTCTATCACCTATTTTTAAATTAGGATTTTTAAATATGTCACATAATAATTTTGTCTCTACATTGCTCCACTATGAGTCAAACATCCATATCTCTGGTGGATATGGCATTGATCTCTTCTAGACCTTGCTCTACTACCAACTAGGTGTCTATAGCCCTGGTAGAGATTATCTGAAACACCGAGGCATTTGATTGATTTACATATTTTTTGTATATATTTAAAAAATTTGTTTGCTTTGAAAATATCACATGCGCCTCTTGGGTTAGATATCATCTAAGTCTTAATATGGAGTGTTTAAAATTTTTGCCTAATTGACAAAACAAAATGACATCATCCTTCAAGAGTCAAACTAGCTTTTAAATGTGATGTTACATGTGAAGCTTCAGAAAAATGTGGTACTTATTTCAAGATCCACCATTCTTAATCCACAATTCAAGGATAACAAATAGATAATCAAATTTCTCTATCTTTAGTTTCACATAATTTCAAATAAGTTATTCATCTTCCATGACTAAGAAATATTTCCAACAAAGGGACAAAATTTTATTGCAACTGCATAATTATACCACAATTAGGGAAACAAAACCAAAATATATTGTGAAAGTGAAGAAGTAAAATATGAACATAAAATAAAACACAAAATTTGGCATGAACCTATATTATGCAAAGCACAAAAAATAAAGCAAAATAAAATTTCAACATCAAAAGATCACAAAACAAGCAAAATAAATAAAAATTGTGTCAACAATAACACATACAAACAAGAAGTTATGTACAAGAAAATGCATAAAACAAGATGATATGTACAAATGGTGAATGTATTCTACCATCTCAGGAATGAAAATAATGTTAAAGTGAAGACATGAAATCTAACACATTTTCTTAAAAATGAATTAATTGAACAAGCAAAACTGAAACAAATAACAAAACACTTAATGATAAAAGAATTTCAACATCAAAGAAAATAAAATAAATAAAAACTAAATCTAAACATTGTAAAAGAAAACTATGTATAAAGTTATTTACACAGCAAGACTTGGTATTTCTCATATATGAAATTTTCTAGGATCCTAAACATGATTACCATAATTTGAGAGATGCCCATAATGATAGGCATGCTGATTTTTATGGGTATCATCCCATAGTAACATTAGATATAAAAGTTTAAAGGCCTTTATTTTACCTCTCTCACCCCACCAATTCAATTTAATTCCATCCTCATTGTCATACTTAGATTTTTCTCTATTAGACTTAAAGGTCCATAGTTGGTCTTTAATTAATTTTTGATTACTATGTAAGATGTTTATTATTGATTTTTTATCTTCAATCACAGTTTCTCCTAGCATGATGTGAATTCCCATTTTTAATTTAGTGCTCAAAATACTATCCTCATGTTTACGATTAGGCATGAGCTCTTCCAAGCTTGACCCTATTTCTGAAAATTTGACTACCAAACCACTATTCATAGTTTCAGACTAGTCATAATTATGCAATAATTTATAGGCATCTAGGATATCTAACATATGAGGATCATTATAATTTTGTATCCTAGGTTTAGTAGTTAATTGTTGATGAACTTGATTCAGTAACTCAAAAACATCTACCTCTATCTTGTTCAACATAACAACCTTATTACTGGTGTGAGCATGAATTAACTCTAATTATTTATTAACCACAAATGACATTTTAATATTAATAACATTTGAATCCAACAAACAATTATGCAAAATTTTACCTAGAATTTGAATGGTTGAAAAGAAAGGTTGAGATTCTACCTTTTGTACATTTTCATTTACTAGGACTTGATGAGCCTTTGTAATTTCTTATTTTCTTCATGGTCATCATCATCATCATCTTGTATTATTTTGTCTTCATCAATAACCCAATTTTCAAAAATATGAAAATCAGTTACAAAATTAAAAATATGCCTATCATTTTCAAACAATAAATCTTGTTGGTCAAGGGATGTTTTGAATAACAAATCTTCCTGATCAACCACCTAAGTTATATCAAATAAAGCAACATTTTCCTTTGGGTTTTCAATGATATCATATCCAAACCTTTTATGTTCTAGAGTTTTCTCTAAGGTAAAGACATATTGATTTCTTTCTGCATAGGCAACAAGGTTATGCATAGTGGCAAATATTCGCAAATTGGACGAATATTAGGATTTCCAAAATTATAAATTGGTGAATATGAGGACCCTCAATGTCGATCCATTCACATAAAATTTTTAGGATCAATTATTTCTTAGGGTCAATTTGCCACAATATATATCCAAACATAGGCATATTTGTACTCATTGGAAAGCTCTTTTCAAACTTGATCTAATGGTGGTGTTTTTATGAAGTTATAAGATTATTATTAGATCAAAAATGACCCCAAATATGATGTTACATTTTAGGGCTTAAAATACCCCAAATTTTCGTGTGAAGATGCTCGATATGATTTTCTTAGGATTCTCCATGATTCACCTTGATTTTGATTAGGATTCATAAATTGTTTACAAGTACATTTTGAGTCTAACCCCTTATGCATAACCCTGATAGGCAATATAGGATCCATAGATGAGACAAGGCTTTTAGTTTCTTGCACATCAAATGGGATAGAAATTTCTTTAGGAATTGTGAAAGAAGTGAGTAATTCCCCTTCTTTGTCTTGAATAACATAATCATTATCTTTCTGAAACACTTGGTGAGATTCCATATCTTCTTTCATGTCATCTTCAGACTGTTCTTCAAATTCAATGTCATTCAGGCTATAACCTTCTTCAGATTCATCTTCCTCCATTTTTGAAGGTTCATATGTTTCCAATACTGAAGTTGTCCTTGCATTCTTATTATCTTGATTCTTACAACCTTCGTTGGTGGGTACTAACTCCAATACTTTCACCTCATTTTGGATAATATCTAAAGTAGTTATAACATCTAGACAGTTAGTTTTACCATGTTGATAGCTCACATTAGACATAATTTGATTCAAGGGTGCCTTATTGAAAGGTTTGTATTGGTTGGAATACATATCATCTAAAAAAGAGTTTAATCATGGCAAAGTGTTTTGCAAAATCCTAATTCATTTGTGGTATCTTATTGTGAGCTCTAGGTTGTAAGTGATAATAATTGATCCATACTAACACCTTGAGAAATCAATTATTACTCTAATGTTATTGCCTCACTGTATGCTTTGGGCAATGCTGTAATTTGAGGAACTCTCCTCAAAAACATATAATTAAATGGGTCTAAGGCTTCAATATACATATGAATGATTGCTTCTTCTAAAATGATGAAAGGTATCACAAGTTCGGTATACAAATTATGAAACCTATCACTGAATAATTTCAAATATTACTTGTTCTCTATGGGTAGAGACAAACTGATGGTATGTCATAACTAGGTCAACAAATTTAAAATGGCTGAGAAATGTTGCTTCTAGTTGAGCCCAAGAAGTGATAGAACCTATAGGTAAATTGATATACCAATCATAAGTAAATTCATATAATGTGTATGGAAACATTCTATAGGCAACATCTTCATGCATAACTTGTAAATGAATTATAGTGTTTTTGTATGCCTGAATATGTTCCTCAACTGATCTCATTCCATCATGCCTATACGTGGGTAAATATCTTTCTACATTTTTAGGAATTTGATGGGGTACTCCAGGAATATTTAATAGACTACTATAACCACCTAACCAGGGTGCAATTCCTGCCATTGAACTTTTGGTTCTAGTTTTGATTATTCAAGAGATATAACATGCAAAGCTATGTGTGAAAAGATTCACAATTTTCAAATTTGGAAGGTTAAATCATCATATTTCAACAATTATAACAATAATTTAACCATAACCATCCAAAATTATATTTCCAAATTATACTAAATTGAAATTAATGCAACATATATCAAAAGTTTTTAAAATTTGAACAACTTCAAATGAACAAATCAAATTAATTACCTTCAGGCCCTCCTTATAGCACCAATTCTATTGAGTGATATTTTTGTATGATCACAAGAATATAATCACAATCAGAATTCTGCCTGGATATCCTCTCTTGCAAAGAAATATTTATGATTTCCCCAAGGTTCTAGTTAATGTGTTAATCTGCTTGCAATACTTAGCAAAAAATGTAAAATACCAAAAGTTAGTTGAATACCTCAGTGTTGCACATGCCTATTAACAAGGGACCTGTTGTGGTTTATTTGATTTGCAATGATTCTGTTGTTCATTAAATTTATGAGAAAATGTAAAATATTTAATCAAATATATACTTTGAAGTAATAACCTTTGAAATTTTGATTTTAATTGATTTTATCTCAAATTGTGAATCAAATTTTATCTCAAATTGTTAATCAAATTTTATCTCATATTGTTAATCAAATTTTATCTTAGATTGTTAATCAAATTTTATCTCAGATTGTTAATATTTGCATGAGAATAATCAAAATGAAATAGTTAAATCTAAAATTTGCAATGTAAAAACTTTAAAATATCATATTAATTATTCACTTTAATGAAAAATTAAAATTTATTGAAATTTCAATTTTATGTAAAATGAAATTAAATGATTATTTGAAAACTATGCAAAGTTACAACTTCAAATTTTCATCAAAAATATAAATTTTGTAAAAATGAAATTTTAAATTTTAATTTTTTTGAAACTTACGTATTTCTTTTTAAGTTTTTGAGTTTTATTTAATGATATTAAAAAAACAAAATCCAGGGTTAAGAAAAATAAATAAAATAAAATGAAATAAAATGGAACAAACAGGCTACTGAAATTTATAAACTTTCACCATGAATTGACAGAGAAGATAATCTAAAATTTTAACCAAATTTAAACAAATCTGCATTCACACAACCTGCATTAAATTTGGTGTAATCTTCTATGGAAATGGACAATATATTAAAACTATTAATTAAACAATGATACCATCCACATACACATACATTATTTAAAACAAATTTCATATATTAAAATAAAAGATATTCAATAAAATATATTTTTAGAATACCTGGATCTGTAGTTAATGCAGTAACTTGGGAGGAAACTATTATTCAAAAATGAGCTTTGATCTCCAATTTCTCTTGCTCCAAAGATTCTTTTGATCCCTTTCTTATTGAATATCAATGACTATTTATAATAATATAATCTCTTCCGTTGTTCGATTTTATAACTATTTTTGAAATGGATTTCATAACTATTGTCTTCAACCCTTGTATTGCTTGTGTAATGACATATTCATCATAAGATTAAGATAAAGTCAATTTTTATTTTATTTATTATTCATTCTCCTTTGTAACTTTATTTTTTCCCAAAATTGAGTCAAAATTCAAAGTTCTCATATTTTAATAAAATTTCCATGCATCTAAATAGGCCAAATGGGTACTCAAAATCGCTAAGATCATCCAAAAATTTATCATGGTTCATGAGATATGATATTTTAAAGTTCACAAGTTGCTATAATATACTACTATTTTTGGATAAAATTAACATCTAAATGTTGGCAATTTTGGGTACCTTGAGTACATTGCCTTTGCCTAAGTTTAGTTGTTGTCATTGATGTCAAGGAGCTATTGGTAGATGTTGTTTTTGATGTCAAGGAGTTCTTGGAGCAATTTGTTTTTATGTCTAAGGATGTGTTTTGATGAAGGTTTCAGCTGGTCAGTAAGTCTCCAAGAAAATCAGAGTAGCCCAGTTGCCAAAAATCCAGAAAAAGATAAGTTAGAAAAAGTTTGCAGGCTGCTGGAAAAACTGTCGCGATTTCACGACATGTTTGAGGAGAGAGAAAGGTTGGCCAAAACGCAATTTCGTGACATGTTTGAGGAGAGAGAAAGGTTGGCCAAAACTATCACGATTTCGCGACATGTTTGAGGAGAGAAAGTTTGGCCAAAACTGTCACGATTTCGCGACATGGAAGACAGCGATTTCATGACATGTTTGAGGAGAGAGAAAGTTGGCCAAAATCATGATTCGACAGGAAGGGGGAAAGTGGACAAAAGTGTCGCGATTTCGCGACAAGTTTCGAAGAAGTTGTACGGATGCGAAAGTGTCACGATTTTCGTGACAAGTTGAGTTGGCGGTGTTGAGTGGGAAAGTGTCGACGAATTCATGACAAGTTTCGAAGAAGTTGTACGGATGCAGAAAGTGTCACGATTTCGCGACAGGTTGAGTTGGCAGCTTGCAGTTGGCAAAAGCGTCGCGATTTCGTGACATGTTCCAGTTTCGCGAATAGTTGACAAGAAAGAGCTTAAGGCAGCGAAAGCATCGCGATTTCGTGACATGTTTCATTTTCGCTAGTGCAAACCAAGAAAAGGATGAAGGAGCAAGAGGTGTCATGATTTCACGACAGAGTTGCTGATGACGTCAGCTAAAGGCAAAGGTGTCATGATTTCGCGATAGTAGCGGAGAAGAAGGCTTTGAAGTCCAGAGCATCGTGATTTCGTGACAAGAATCATGATGACGTCAACAAGAGGCAAAGGTGTCACGATTTCATGAAGAGCGGAGAAGAAGGCTTTGAAGTCCAGAGCATCGCGATTTCATGACAAGAATCATGATGACGTCAGCAAGAGGCAAAGGTGTCACGATTTCGCGACAGCAACGGAGAAGAAGGCATTGAAGTCTAGAGCGTCGCGATTTCGTGACAAGATTCATGATGACGTCAGCAAAAGCTGTAGTGTCACGATTTTGTGACAACAAACCAAAGAAGGTGTACGGCAGACAAAGGCGTAGCGATATCGTGACATGTTTGAGTGTCGCACGAGAAAAGCTACAGAACAGCAGAGGCGGTTGAAGCCAACGAAGTTAACCTTGGCCGACGAAGTATAAGGTTTTACAGCCGACGTGTTAGAAGGTTGAACAGTCGACTAAAGAACAAGATTTCATCTTGAGATTGTGAGTATTTAAAGGAGGACTGTTTGAGCAATTTTGGTGTATCGATCGGTGTGTGCATTCGAAGTGTGGCATTCGCAGAGTTAGTGCGACAAGTGAGGTTCGATCATCAAAAATTAGAGAGAGTGAAGTTCGACTGCAGCATTAGAGTGCATTTCGTTGAAATCTTCTAAGTGTCAAAGATGGTGGTACTGTTTGCATGAAGAATGTGCTACTGTTCATGAGAAGACTGTGCGAAGAGAATGAGCTATTGTGGTTGCACATAGGCGCATAAGTTGTTGTGCGTTCGAATGCTGCAGTGTTTGCAAAGTAGTGGAATTTGATCTAAGGACAACTGTGATTGCGACTGTGTTCACGCAGTCTATGTAAAAGAAAAGCAAAGGGCACGAAGTAGATGTTGTTGTAATTACGAACAGTTGTGAAGGACGAACGGTGATAGTGCTGCTGCAATTTTTGCGAAGATTGCACTATTGCGTTTGCGCAAAAGTTGAGAAGATAGTGCGGCTGTAATTTAAAGAGACTGTGCTGCTGTAGTTGTGCAGACAGTGAAAAGTTGTTTTCCTACCAAGTGCAGATCAAAGACAGAGGAAGAGGACAGAATTGTGCCAGATCGAAGGACTGTGTTTTGGTGCAGTAAAGAGGACCAACTTGCTGTGACAGAGTTGAGGACAGAGATCTCCAGCCAGAGCAGGGAAGACAGGTGTCTTCTGTGGAAAGATTTCCACTTGCTAAGGGCAAAAGAGATAGAGGTCTTCTAGAGGATCACTAGCAAAGCAGAATTAGGGGAAGGTGTCTCCTTTGAGCTGAGGCTCATAAACATTGTAATTGGGAAGGATTCCCGGAGGTTTTGATATAACTTTTAGAGGAAAAGTTTTATCCGTGGAGTAGCCCATCTTGGGTGAACCACGTAAATTGTTGTGTCTCATTGTGGATTGCTTCTTATGCACTGTTTTACTGTTGTTATTACTGCTATCTTATTCTGCATATTAATGGTTTGAAAGCTGTATTGATAGATAAAGTAAAAAGAGGTCTTATACTGTTCACCCCCCCTCTCAGTATAAGCTTGTGTTCTTCAATTGGTATCAGAGCCAGTGCCTTCAAAAAGTTTAACAGCTTGAAGGAAAAGTTTACAAAGAACACAATGGACTACTCGAGTAGCAATGCAGCACCTATTCTTGACGGATCAGATTTTGGTCTGTGGAGTGCAAGAATGAAAGTCTATCTAATGGCTCTCGGTAATGAGGTATGGGAAGTTGTTGAAGATGGGTATACCATTCCTACAAATGGTCCTTACACTAAAGAAGACAGACTTCTACATCACAACAATTCAAAAGCCATGAATGCAATCTTGAAGGGTTTACAAAAGGCAGATCTCACTAAAGTTATTCACTGCAAGACAGCTAGTGAAATGTGGAAACAATTGCAGGTTGTTCATACAGGTGATGCAAATGTTCGAAAGGCCAAGTTAAGACATTTTAAAGGTATGTTTGAACAACTCAAGATGAATGATGATGAAAATATTAGTGACTACATGCTCCGGATGGATGAAGTTGTTAATTCTATGAAAGACTTAGGTCTTGAACTTGCTGAAAATGATGTGTGTGATAAGATTTTAAGATCCCTTCCTAATAGATTTAGTGAAAATATTTTTGCTATTGAGGAAGCTAAAGATTTAGATAAATTGAAAAAGGATGAGCTCCATAGTATTCTTGCAGCATTTGAGCTGAGAACTCAAGTAAAAGTTGATGTAAAGAAAGAAGCGACTTTCAAAGCTATCAAGAAATCGAAGGGCAAACAGATTCAAGAAAGTGATGAGTCTTCTAGTGAGGAAGAGGCATATTACAGCAGGAAAGGCAAGTTTTCCAGAAAGCACAAAAGCAAGAAAAATATAAGATGTTTCAACTATGGGAAATTTGGTCATTATGCTACTGACTGTACTGTTTCTAAAGATGAAAGTGATGAAGATATACAGGATGTTAAAAGCAAGGATTCTGAAAAGCACAGGTATTACAGGAAGAGCAAAAATGAGTACAACAATCACCAGAAAAACAAAGATGAGTACAACAATCATGGAAAGAGGCATTCTCACAAGAATAAGAAGAGCTTCTACTTAGACAAAGCAAGTAAGTGTTCTAGCAATGAAAGTGACAGTTCTTCTAGTGATGATGAAAATGAGATGTTGTTCATTTCAGAAAAAGAGGAAGAACCGAAACATAAATTCATTATCATGAAATGTTTTAGATGTGGAAATTTTGGGCACCTTGAGGATGATTGCAGAAATAATGATTTGGTTGCTAGTATGTATGAGGATGTTTCAGAAAACCCCAATGAAGATGCATGTATGGTTTTTGAAAAAGGTAGCACCTCTAGTGATAAGAAATCTGAAAAAGGTTGTGATGATTCAAAGTGCCATCAAATAGAGGATCTTGAATGCGAACTCAACAATGCTCTTAGTGTTTTGAAAAAGGAAAGAAAGAAGAATGATAGACTCAAGATTAAGTTAGATGAATGTTGTATGGAGATAGATGAACTTGTAGAAAATCTTGAAGTATCTATGGCTAAGTCACAAGAACTCAAGAATGAGTTAGATTCTAAAATTCTGGAGTATAGTGAGTTAGAACAGGAAATGGCTTCTTTGAAAGAAGAAAATAAAAAGTACAAAGATAAGCTTTACAGATTTTAGGATAGCTCCAAGAAGGTTAAATTTCTCATCGAAGGACAAAGAAAACCAACAGATAAAACAGGTCTCGATTTTGTTGAGCCGCACAAGGAACAGGTTGGGGAATCTAGCAAGAGATTTCAAAAGAAAGATAGTCCTATTGAAAAAAGTTCTTCAGATCATGAGTCCGTAAGTGATGAATACGCAGAAATAGAAAACGATATTCAGACTGAGAAGAAGAAGTTTTCGGGACCCATGAAGTCGAATAAAAGAAAATTTCATGGCAGATGTTATGCGTGTCACAGATTTGGTCACATGGCTATACATTGCATGACTCAAATGAAGAGAGTAAATGACAGTTTTAGGAGACGTAATTTCTTTCAAGGGTATTGCTACTCTTGTCAACAATTCGGGCACAAGGCAATTTTTTGCAAGGCAAATAACAAGAACTGGGTTAGTCAGAACAGGCGAATTCAAAGAACAACCATGACTAATATTGTTACCTGCTATAAATGCAACAATGAAGGTCACCTAGCTAGACAGTGTAGAGCTGATCTTCTGAGATACAAGAATAGAAACAACAGCATGAACAAGTCCAAGGATCAAGGCATGGATAAAAATAGGAAAGATAACAAAAATAGGAAAAGTGATATGAACAGGTCCAAGAATCAAGGTATGGATAAGAACAAAAAAGATAATAGAAATAGGAACAGTAGTATTAATAGGTCCGAGGATCAGAACAGTGACAGGAACAGAAATACAGGAAAAGAATTCAAGAGAAGGCCCGACAAAGAAATCTTAGACACTAATGATGATGAGTGTTTAATGGGAGTGTCACTCCCAACCCTATTTTAAATCACCTCATCAGGAGGTGGGGGAGGGACTAAGCTAAGAGGCTCATTCTTAGTCCCAAGCCCCAAAGGTGACCCTTTGCCATTGATGACAAAGGGGGAGAGATTTAAGTAAGGGGGAGATTTTTCAAGAGAAGAGGAAAGCTTCAAGTCAGGGGGAGCAACACTTGAAGAGATTGATTTCAGTTTTGGCTCTTGAAAGATGTGTTTTAGTTAAGGGTTGCCATCAATGACAAAGGGGGAGATTGTTGGCAATTTTGGGTACCTTGAGTACATTGCCTTTGCCTAAGTTTAGTTGTTGTCATTGATGTCAAGGAGCTATTGGTAGATGTTGTTTTTTGATGTCAAGGAGTTCTTGGAGCAATTTGTTTTTATGTCTAAGGATGTGTTTTGATGAAGGTTTCAGCTGGTCAGTAAGTCTCCAAGAAAATCAAAGTAGCCCAGTTGCCAAAAATCCAAAAAAAGATAAGTTAGAAAAAGTTTGCAGGCTGCTGGAAAAACTATCGCGATTTCGCGACATGTTTGAGGAGAGAGAAAGGTTGGCCAAAACTGTCACGATTTCGCGACATGTTTGAGGAGAGAGAAAGGTTGGCCAAAACTATCATGATTTCGACAATAAAAATGACGGAGAGGAAGGAGAAAACTAGTCATGATTTCGTGACATGTTTGAAAAAAAACAGAGACATGAGGAAGAGAGGCAAAGTGGCCAAAAGTGTCACGATTTCGCGACAAGTCAAGAATAGAAAGAGTTGAGGAAGTGTCACGATTTCGTGACAAGTTTCGAAGAAGTTGTACGGATGCAAAAAGTGTCATGATTTCATGACAGGTTGAGTTGGCAGCTTGCATTTGGCAAAAGCGTCATGATTTCGTGACATGTTCCAGTTTCACGAGCAGTTGACAAGAAAGAGCTTAAGGCAGCGAAAGCGTCACGATTTCGCGACATGTTTCATTTTCGCTAGTGCAAACCAAGAAAAGGATGAAGGAGCAAGAGGTGTCACGATTTCATGATAGAGTTGCTGATGACGTCAGCTAAAGGCAAAGGTGTCACGATTTCACGATAGTAAAAGAAGAAGGCTTTGAAGTCCAGAGCATCGTGATTTCGTGACAAGAATCATGATGACGTCAGCAAGAGGCAAAGGTGTCACGATTTCATGACAATAGCGGAGAAGAAGGCTTTGCAGTCCAGAGCATCATGATTTCGTGACAAGAATCATGATGACGTCAGCAAGAGGCAAAGGTGTCACGATTTCGTGACAGCAACGGAGAAGAAGGCATTGAAGTCTAGAGCATCATGATTTCGTGACAAGATTCATGATGACGTCAGCAAAAGCTGTAGTGTCATGATTTCATGACAACAAACCAAAGAAGGTGTACGATAGACAAAGGCGTAGCGATATCGTGACATGTTTGAGTGTCGCACGAGAAAAGCTACAGAACAACAGAGGCGGTTGAAGCCGACGAAGTTAACCTTGGCCGACGAAGTATAAGGTTTTATAGCCGACGTGTTAGAAGGTTGAACAGTTGACTAAAGAACAAGATTTCATCTTGAGATTGTGAGTATTTAAAGGAGGACTATTTGAGCAATTTTGGGCATATCGATCGTGGTGTGCATTCGAAGTGTGGCATTCGCAGAGTCAGTGCGACAAGTGAGGTTCGATCATCGAAAATTAGAGAGAGTGAAGTTCGACTGCAGCATTAGAGTGCATTTCATTGAAATCTTCTAAGTGTCAAAGACGGTGGTACTGTTTGCATGAAGAATGTGCTGTTGTTCATGAGAAGACTGTGCGAAGAGAATGAGCTATTGTGGTTGCACATAGGCGCATAAGTTGCTGTGCATTCGAATGCTACAGTGTTTGTGAAGAGTGGAATTTGATCTAAGGACAGCTGTGATTGCAACTGTGTTCACGCAGTCTGTGTAAAAGAAAAGCAAAGGGCACGAAGTAGATGTTGCTGTAATTACGAACAGTTGTGAAGGACGAACGGTGATAGTGCTGCTACAATTTTTGTGAAGATTGCACTATTGCGTTTGCGCAAAAGTTGAGAAGATAGTGCGGCTGTGATTTAAAGAGAATGTGCTGCTATAGTTGTGCAGAAAGTGAAAAGTTGTTTTCCTACCAAATGCAGATCAAAGACAGAGGAAAAGGACAGAATTGTGCCAGATCGATGGACTATGTTTTGGTGCGAGAAAGAGGACCAACTTGTTGTGACGGAGTTGAGGACAGAGATCTCCAGCCGAGTAGGGAAGACAGGTGTCTTCTGTGGAAAGATTTCCACTTGCTAAGGGCAAAAGAGATAGAGGTCTTCTAGAGGATCACTAGCAAAGCAGAATTAGGGGAAGGTGTCTCCTTTGAGTTGAGGCTCATAAACATTGTAATTGGGAAGGATTCCCAGAGGTTTTGATATAACTTTTAGAGGAAAATTTTTATCCGTGGAGTAGCCCATCTTGGGTGAACCACGTAAATTGTTGTGTCTCATTGTGGATTGCTTCTTATGCACTATTTTACTGTTGTTATTACTGCTATCTTATTCTGCATATTAATGGTTTGAAAGTTGTATTGATAGATAAAGTAAAAAGAGGTCTTATACTGTTCACCCCCCTCTCAGTATAAGCTTGTGTTCTTCACTAAAATATTATAATTTTGGTACCATTAGAAAGAGGAAATCAATATATTTCTACCAAGTTTTGAATGAGCTCAAACGGAGTTGTCTAGCTCAAGATATGTCCATTTTAATTTTACATCAATTTTAGGGTAAAAGTGATAAAATTTGAATAACCCTAAAATGAAATTTAATTATTTAAACCTTTGAAAATCCTATTTTCTAAATAATTTGATTTGAAATAATGTAATTATGATGTAAATATTCAAAAATATCCAATTCCAACCATTGCAACTAAATTCAAGCCTTCAAGATGCAAAGATGTCAAAAATTTTAAAATATCAAAATTTCCAAAGACCTTGATGTGAGCAAAATTGGATAAAACAAAGAACAAAAAATACCAAAATTTTGAGTGGGTCCCCAAATTGGGGTACGTTGTGTGATGACAACAACACATAGTACATAAATTATTTAGGCTATTTACATTCATATTTCAGTTATATAAATGCATGTTATTTGATTTATTATAAGCCTTGATATACATATTAATTTGCTCATATATATTCTACTCATTATAAGATTATATAGACCTTTATTATTATGGCTATTTTATATTTGGGAATTGTGTGATATTAAGAGATAACCTATGATAATTTATGGTTGTAAGGCTTAAAAATCCAACACTGGATAGGTACTTAGGTCTATAAATGCAAAATTCTTGGCCTTGATTTCTAAGAAGGATAACCCAAAATCCTTTGGGGAGTATAGAACCATATCATTGTGTAATAATCTCTACAAAATCATCTCCAAGATTATTACTATGAGGTTAAAAGAGATTTTTGAGATGCCTTCTTAGAAGAGTAGTTTTGTTTCTTAAGTAAAATACAAATCCATGAAGTTATAGGTGTTTCTTAGGAAGCACTTCATTTAGTCAAATCAAGGAAGCAACAAGCAATGATAATTAAGCTTGATTTGGCAAAAGCTTTTGATAGGGTAAGTTGGTTGTACATTAGGCTTATATTAATTCATATTGGTTGTAGTGTACCCTTTGTAAATTAGGTAATGAGATGTATTAATTCTACTTCCTTTTCTATCTTAATTAATGGTTCAACTTCTAGATTCTTCAAGTGTCCTAGAGAGCTGAGATAGGGATGCCTACTATCACTTTTATTATTCTTACTTGTGATTGAAGGGCTAAGTATAATTATTAAGGAACATAAAATACTTGGTATGATTAAAGACATTAAATTGGTAAACTCTTTGGTTGGGAGTCACTTAGTATTTGCAGATGATATACTCCTATTTGAAATTGGTACCTTTAGAGAAGCACTGAAATATAAAGAGTTAGATTTATATTGTGTTGCCATAGAAATGGAAGCAAACCTCTAGAAAACAAATAAAACTTTTAACAGACTATAACCAAGATAAAAAGAAGCAGTGGTAAGGATTTTTGGCTTCAATCTAATTAAGTTTTTCAAAGGTCTAAAATATTTGGTGTTTATATGAAAGCCAAATAATTATGGATACCAAGACTAGATTTGGTTACACAATAATATGGAAATAAGAGTAACTACATAGGGCAATAAATGGTTAAATAAGTTTTGGAAGCTATTCTAATATTTTGGCACTCTATGGCTTATATTCCTATTAAAATAGTGGGAAAATAAGGAATAAATACTTTCATTTTCCTTGTATAGGAAGAAGGGAGAAAGACTCAATGCCTTTGGTTAAATGAAGTATGATAGCCAAACCTAAATTAGCAAGAGGATGGAGGCTTAAGAATATGCATAACTTCAAGAAAGCATTAGCTTCCAAGAGTCTTTAGAGATTGAAAATTGGTAAAGGATTATGGCATGAGGATATAAAGGAGAAATATCTAGGTTCCATATTGTTTGAAGAGTGGATTAGACTTCCTATCAAGCCAGTGACCAATGCAAATACCATTTGGAAAGCATTAGTGAAGTATTTTCCATTAGTGGGAAACTTTCTGGTTTGGAAAATAAGAAATGGAAAGAAATTATGGCTAGGCAAAGACCCATAGCTAGGGGATGGAAGTAATTACCAGATATCTCAAAATCTAATAGAAAACTTAATAGATAGGGGCTCAACATATTAGCCTATGTAATCTCTATGGACATAACAAATTTATGGAATCAGGGTGGATTTCAATATAATATTTAATTTTGGAAGGAAATGAAGTTGTGTAATAGAGTAAGTATACTAAGCAATCTAACAAGGACTTTATAATACTGAGTCAAGAATAAGACTCTTTAGTATGGTCAAAGAACCCAACTAGTGGACAATTTATAGCTAAATAAGGATACAAGGTAATATTTGAAGATAATAATGAGGATGTACTTTGGCATGGAGAAGGATTTGAAAGGTGAAAACACCTTTGAAAAACATAATTTTTATTGGTTAGCTTTAGCTAAGAAGGCATTAACATTAAATGTTCTAAAAAAGAGGTCCTGGTAAGGTCTAAGTCAATGTAGTTTGTGTAAAAGGGAAGAAGAAACAATAGATCACCTACTAGTTCACTGTGATTTTTCTAGATAAGCGCAGAGGTATATTCTACCCATAACTAAGGGGAAGGGACACTGACCAACAAGGAATCTATTGGATAATATGCAATAATGGTTCAAAGACAAAGTTTTAAAGAAATATAGGTTCATTCCATTAATAGTGGCATTGGGTCTATGGTTGGCAATAATTTTTTTGTTGTTTGAGGGCAAGGAAATTCTACCTATAAAAATTCAAGATCAAATCAAATATACTTATGAAGGCATAAAAGAAAACCCAAAATTAGATGTCATAATATTGGTTGGAAGTTTAATAGTGGATATTACAAAATCTTGGGCTTTTTTTAATGGAGCTTGTCAAGAAAATCTAGATAGATGCGGGGTAGGAGAAGTGTTATATCAAGATGAAAACCACAAATTTACTTTTAAATAAGGTCTTTGTGAAGGGACCAATAATGTGGCAAAGTAGAAGGATTTGATATTTTTGTTAATAATGATAGTAAAACAAGAAATAAAAAAAGTTCAAGTATTGGTGATTCAAAATTGGTGGTGGATTAGGCTTTAGGTTTAGTAGGGATCCAAAATTTGATACTTGGGCCTTATTATGAGAAAATGAGTCTACTAGAAGCATCATTTACAAATATCTTATAAACATATTATAGAGAACTAAATGAGGAAGCAAACAATTTATCAAAACTTGCCTTGGATATTCTAGTTGGTACTTGGTTAAAGGAATAAGTAGTGTATGGGACTGTAATTCCACCATAGTCTGTACCCTAGATACCTTTTTCCTTTTGATATAAGTTGTGGCTTAGGACACCTTTCATGTTTTCTTTTTGTCTTTGGATAATTAAGGTCATATTTGAAATATGATTGATGGATACACGGTTGAAGTACCAAAATGACACTCTTTAATATGACTAAAGGCTTACAACAAGTTGTTATTATTGTAACATGTCTGATTTAGTAAGGCTTATATGAGGGTACAAACTACCCATCTCATTGTAATTTTTCAAACTCTGAAATGAAAGTTATAGATTTTTTTGAGGAAAAATAAATCTAGATGGTTCTAGGTTTATATTTAAGAGGGGATAGGGTATGTAAACATGATTATATCCTCCTAGATATATTGGATGTAGAGATAGTCTAATACAAGTAATACTCATAAATCTTGAAAACCTTATAAAGTTGATTAACTATCCAAAAAAAAAATTATTATTATTATTTTATAATATTAATAAAAAAAATATAACTTTTAATATCTACAAGGTCATATGATATGTACTTATAATTTTGTTACTAAAGCATGGTATACAACCAAATATCCTTTGTAGTTGGAATTTTTTCTTTGGAAATCTAGAGACACAAGCGTCAAACCCACAAAGAAATATGACATTGTCAAATTATATAGATTATGTTTTTTTTATTATGGTAATAAGGGGTTTTAGGGTCTCCAAACCCCTACAAAATCTATAAAAATATACAGTTCAACATAAAAAACTGATAAAGAACTACTTGTCAGCTGCATAACTTGCTAACCAATACACAATTGTCCTATACAAACACAGAATGACAATGAACTTAACTAAAATTTGAGCAAAAAACAACCAAGTACAACTTAAAAAACAATATCCATAAGAAACATTCAAGACCATACTGCAACAACTTACCTCAATCTGGTTAATTCCCATCATCTGTGAAATTTATCCAATCTGTTCATTTCTTATTGCTCCTTCAAAGGTACATTTATTATTTTCTCCTTTACCCCTATATCTTGTAATGATTTGGGAAAATTATTTATACAAGACTTACTCTCTTCCAATGAAAATCCAATACTGGCCATAACATCTGTAGCTCCATTCCCTTCTTGATAGATATGTTGAATTCTGATAGAATTCAGCTGTGATAAGTTCACTCTATATTCATCAATCATATTTGCTACTGTCCAACTCATTTCTTGTTCTTCTTTTAGAGGTTTCACTATATTTAAAGAATCCTTCAATTATGACATCCCTTACCTTCATTTACAATAAAAAAAGAGTGACCAATAGGAGAGCTCTAGCTTTTGCAAAATGATTAGTTTGTTTGCTAAGAGGTTCAACATATGCTAATAAAAAATCACCTGTCTCATCTCTTATTACCCCACCTGCTCCAGCACTCGGATTCCCTTTTGAAGCTCCATCAAAATTAAGCTTAACCCAATATTCTGGAGTTATTTACCAAAACACATTAGCTCGAGAAGGCTTCAACAAAGAATGAGAAAAATTGGAAGCTTGCTAATATAGAAGAAAAGGGAATTCTATATTGTGGTTCTCTTTTGGAAAATAAGATTTAAAGTTATCCTCTAAGGCACTCCCAATCCTTAAACTAATAGAAGAAACATCTCTCTTTTTTCCCTTGAAAATATGATTATTACGCTCTCTCCATATCCCCCATAAAAAATGAGGAAGATAAAAGTGCCATAAAACACTCAATATCTTGCTATTAAAGGGTGAGTTCCATTGTAAGCAAAGATCCACTATATTGTTAGGCTTCACCCAAGATACTGAAAACTTTTGGAGTAAAGAATTAAAGACTTCAGAGGAAAATACACAATCCAAAAAGAGATGATGGACTGATTCCAAAGCATTTTCACATAGAGCACACCTATTTACAAAATGGAAGCCTCTTTTACAGAGATAAAATAACTAAATTTATTTATTTTTTTATACTACATTATATATAGTGCAATTTAAACTTAAGGTGAAGGCTCACCAATAGGGAAGGCACTGTAAGTTTGAAGGCTAGGAGTATTCCCGTCTCTTTTTTGAATTGGACTCACAATAAAAATTATCTGAGCTGTCAGTCTTCGTGGATGTTGCTTGGAAATACCATACAGACTAATAGGGATAGTCACATGCCAGATAACATGGCTCCTAGTCGTATTAGTAATTTGAGGTTGGTTGATAATCATAGGGAAGGAAAGAAACGACAATATAAGATTTCAAACCAAAGCCACATGGACCACCAGATGGCCACCACCATAAATCTAGCCAACAGGTTCACTTCTCCAAGTTTGATTGGCCAAGATAGTATGTGGTACCAAAGCATGTCATATATGGAAGAAAGCAATTACCAAAGAATTATTAAGAGTAACTGTCAATATAGAGCTTGTGGGAGTTTTTTTCAATACTCTACTATGTGTGTCTGCAACTTTTTGTTTCTTCATTGTCTCAAGGAAGGGATCCGTGTCTATTTATTTTTTGTAATTATGATGCATGTGTGTTTTCTCGGGGTATACCCAAAATGTTGTATGGGAAGTTTCTTTTTGATAACAGACTATGTGCCTTACCGGATGTAATGGCTTTGGCAACATGTAGATTTTACATATATAGGATCCTTAGTAAGGATATGTTCATCAACAACCCTGAGCTGATTTTTGTAAAAGGTTTTGGGTCAACCTATAAAACTCGGTATTAATGCTATAGTATCTTATCTACCAAAAAAAAAAAAGGCTCCTGGGTTCAAATTCAAGAGCATATAGGGGATGTAAACACAACTATCTCCTTCCAGACATATTCAAAATAAAGATAGTTTATTACAAGTAATTCTCATAGATTGTAAAAACCTTATAAAGTTGACAAACTATCTAATAAAAAATATAAACTATAATTATTCTTTTTAATATTAATTAAAAATAAAAAATAAAATAATTTTTAACATCTACAAGGTTACATGAGATGTGTTTAAACTTTGGTTACTAGATTTGAATCTTTTATTTGTAGTTCCAAAGACTTAACTGACATGACCATAAATAGATATGAAATTGTCTAATTATATAAATTATGTTTTCTGGTTTAAGATAAAATAACCTTTTTCCTCGAAAAAAGTCATAATTTTATATTAAGCAAATATGAAATTACATTCTTTAGATGCCTCTTTTTAATTTCTTCAAATTTTCAATAATGACCTAAAAGTTAGGTCACTTATACATCATCACTAGCTATCTCTATCAGGCTAAGTTCTATTCTTAGACATCTTTCCAAGTTTTCAACTAGTATCCTTTAAATTACTAACTTATGATTTTTTTTTTTAAATCATTTCTTTATTTATTTTTGCTTTAACTGGAGTTAATTAATCCCCCCATATAGAGATATGAACCAGTTGCAATGCATTGCCCTCACTAAATTCCTATGATAAGCACATAATTGGTTCAATCTATGCCTCCTTTGAGGGTTCATCTAATTCCCTATTTAATTATCTATAAATATGAAAAAAAGTAAAATCTTCACTTCAATCCATTTTTTTTTTTTATTTGAGAGAATATGGGTTGTAGAATCATGTTTTCCATCCTAAAAATACCAAGCATTCAATTTAATAACACTTGCGATTCTTTGTAAATTTGAACTTTTTGTATTCCTTTTGATTATACCAACCAAACCAACAATTTGAGGGCTATAATTTCAATATAATTATTAGAACCTTATCCTAGTCTAGCCTTGGATTTAAAATAATAAGAGTAAAACATATATAGTAATCCTCTTGCTCCACAAACTCGAGGGACCCCCTATCAAGTCCCATCAAAAAAGCCCTAGGCCCATTATTTATCAATCTTTGGAGGGATTATTTGTCTATTTATCTTTGTTGTTTCTAAAACCTTATAGTTATTGAAACTTTTGATGATTTGGGAGGAGACCTACCAAGTAGGCTTCTCTTGATCCTAAAATATTATTGCATTCCTAGATAACCATACTCCCCAAGACACAAGTAATGGGAGAGCTATAAAACATTTGTATGTCCAATTTTCAAACCAAAATTTTAATCACTCTCCTAAGTAATATGATTTCCATCCTATAGGAAGCTTTAAAAATGCTATAACCTCCCTCCAAACTTGTCTAGAAAATGAGCAAGCTACTAATAAATGATTAATTATTTTATTGTTTGACTTACATAAATGGCATCTTCCTAGACCATTCTAATTCTTATTTTGTAATACCTCCCATGTTAGAACCTTATTTTTTATGGCAAACCATATAAATAATTTTATCTTCAACATGGTTTTTTTCTTCTAGAGTATCTTTCACCACCATGTTGGATCATCATTGCTATCTTTCGACATTGTATTATAACACAATTTTAGATTGTTCTCCCTCATGGCTCCATTATTTGTCTAGACCAATTGATCAGTTTCCTCTTGCAACTTGATATGTCTAGCTTTAAGTCTCCCCACATATTCTTCCCACTGGTGTGTCTCTTGGCCCTAAAGCCCTAACATTGTTACTTACTTCCATCCTTGACTCTAGTTTATAAAATATTTTGGGTCAACTGCTTGGGGAAAATTTCCAATATCTTGAGCTCTTAGGGTCTAGATTACATTTTTTATCATTTGTGCATATCATCACAACCAATCCAAGGGTCTAATCCTAGTATTATATTTAAACCATCCTCTATTTTCCAAGCAATCCAATCACCTACAATATAAAAGGCCCGAACCATTTCCTTCCAATAGATTGAAATATTATGGGGTCGCTTATTTGGGGCCCTTATCCACTCCTCAACTATGAGTTGATTTAAATAATTTTTATGTATGATCTTATTCCATAAGCCTTACTTTGATATTATCTTCCAAACACACTTTACTACTAGAGCCTTGCTAAATGGGAAGATATTCTTAAGTCTCCATCCTTCATTTTTCTTGGGCTTGGCTAAGGATTTCCATTTAATGAAGGAAATACCTTCCCTTTCCCTTCTTGTCCATAAAAACCAATAGCTTAACTCTCTAATTTTGTCCATAACTCCTTTTGGTATATAAGCCAAAGATTTCCAATATACTAGTATTGCCTCCAACATAGACTTGACCAAATTTAATCTCCCCTCCAAAGAAAGCCATTTTTTGCACCATAAATTAATTATTCCTTTCACCTTCTTTATCAACCAATTTTAGTCTTTTTTAGTGTAGTCATAGGGTTTCAAAAAGAACCCCATATATTTAAACCCCTCTTGAAGATCAATTTTTTTTTTTTTTTTTTTGAATTTACATTGTGGAATCGGTAGCCGCCACGAATCCGGGCAGGTTGTCCAGCTTTTTATGGCCACCACAGTATTCTATGATGTCCACCCTAGAAGCCACCACATAGATCTTCATGTAGTATGCCCCTATAACCACCATGCCACAATCATTTAAAACCTTTTACGCCATTGAAAGCACCAGGAAAGGGACAAGCATTCAGTCCGATGAGGCCCGAGATTTGAACCTTGGACCTCCGCCCCCTTATGGGGTTTGGATGAACCAATTGGTCTACACTTCAGACCTTAGATAAAATCTATTAAATGGAAAAAAATGATCTATTAATATGGTATGATCCTAATCCACATAATTAAAAGAGATGTTTGAATTCTATGTATTAATCTACATACCTATTTCTATATAAAATTTATATAAAAACTATTTTAACTTCTTTGTAGCTCTTACTGTTCCATCTATGAAAAGGAGAACATCATATATAAAAAGTACATGGGTGACTTCCACTACTCTACCTGTTCTTATTCCCTTTACTACTCCTTCCCTCTTGGATTCTCAAATGGTCCTACTTAATCCATCAACTACCAAAAGAAATAACAATGGTCACAAATGGTAATATTATCTTATCCTTTGAGAAGCTTTGAAGAACTGAGAGGCTAACCCATTAAACAAAACTACAAAAGAAATAGAACAAATATATTTCATAATCCAATTTACCATTTGTACACAAAACCCAATATGATTAAATATCATTCTTAAATATAGCCAGTTTACTTTGTCAAAAGCCTTCAAGAGTTTCAACTTCATCACCATTGCTGGTAGTTTATTTGATTTTATGGTATGAAGACTTTCTCAAGCAATACCAATTCCTTCATGAATTTGTATACCATGCATGAAACTGAATTGCTCAATATAAATAGAAGTAGAGAGGAACATTTTAATTCTTGATGCAATTATGTTTTGCTATGATTTTGTACACATAGTTACACAAAGAAATGGACCTAAAATCATCAAAAGAAGGATTATCCTTTTGTGGAATAAGAGCAATGATGATAGAGTTCAAGACTACATTTACCCTTCCTATTTTCCTAGACTCCTCCACAACCTTGAGTAGATCAGACTCCAAAAAGTCATTGAACCCAAGAAAGTATTCCACAGTCTATCCATTAGGTCCTAGACACTTATATTTTTGGAAGGAGGTTAAAACAAATTTGAGATCCTCCTTTGAGACTTTCTTAATCAACTCACTATTGGCTTTCTCATTTATAAATCTAGGAAAGAGAGAAGCTATTTTGACTATTTTAGCTATATTAACTTGACTAGGATCCTTGTATAGTTGACCACAATAACTTATTCCCATGTCTACAATTATTTTAAAGAGGAGAATTTACTTCCATATTGTCCTTGTAGCTCCTAGATTGTATTTTGTTATTTTATATGATTTGCAAAGCTATGATAAAATTTAGTGTTCTCATTCCCACTTGTAATCCACAGTGCTCTACTTTTGATCCTCTATTTTTCTTCTTTCTCTAACAAAAAAATCTCTTCTCTTGTTTCAATCTTTTATACTTAAGCCTTATTTCCTCATCTAATTATTTTTCAAAGTCATCTACTAGAAACACTGTAAAATCCTCAATATCCCTTAGTTTTGTTCATCCATTAGTTTTTTTTATGGGCCCATTGAACCACTATTGCCTTAACTATTTTTATATCTATTTAAAATTGTATACTAGCAGATTATCTCAAACTAGGATCAAACTTCACCCATTCTGACTTGAATAGAGTTACAAAGCTATCCTCTTTTAGCATCTCAAAATTAAATTTAAAAGGAAAATGTGGTTTTGTCTCCTCTTTTGTTATAAGAAGTATGATGGGGGAGTGATCAATTTCTCCTTTGAACTCAACCCAAGACTTCAATATATAAGTACCATTTACCAAACTCTCTACTACTAAGAATCTGTCTAGTCTCTTAGAAATTCTATTAGCTCTTGTCCTCATGTTTATCCATGTTGAGATAGATTTTATAGGCACCAAGTCTACTAGACCCTTGGATTAAAAATTTTTAGATGAAGTAATTAGCCAATGGATTAGTTGTAGCAACATTAATCCACACTTAAATCCTTGAAAGAGTTAATCTTAAATCACCTCCTAAAATTAAATTACTAGCTTCTTTTAGACAAAACAATTGACCCATAAAAAAAAGTCAATATTTCCTTAGATCCTTAGGAAGCCACCCAAACTTACCAAGTGTAAATTTGGGCCCCTTTTCCTCTCTTCCTCTGACCTTTCTTCCTAGCCATACCAAATTCATGCTTGGTATATAGGACATGAATTTGGCTTGCCATATTCATGCCCTATAATTACTAGGTGTGAATTTGTCATTTTAGGGGTTTTTCTCTCAAAAATCCCACACCTCATCAGTTCATTTTGGTGTTGGCCCTTGCCTACAATTAACTTTCATTTTATTGCCCTTTTAGCCCTCCAAAATCTTATAAATAGGGGATTGGACTTCCTATTTTCCACTAAATTTTGAGAATACTAGATTTTAACTCGCTCATTGCTTGCTAACAAGTGATCTTTTGTTGTGATTTGCTAATTTTGCTGTTTGGACACTTTGGTGTTGGATTCCCTCGGGAATTAAGTGGAGTCTTTACGGTTGAATATATCTACCATTTTTTAGTGATTCCTTCGTCTTCTCATTGACCCTTAATTCCTCCATTAGATAACTAGGTTCTTTACTTGAATTATTAGTCATTAGCTCTATTTTTTACTATTTTGCATCTCATATTTGGTATTTTGGGATCCAGAAAGTGCCTTCAAATAAAATTCATGCCCTGCTCATGTAGGGCATAAATTTGTCTTACCATATTTGTGCTCCCTCATTATAGGGTACAAATTTGGTCAATTAGGCGTTAGGGGTAAAGTTTTTCTCCCCAAAATCCTAATTTGATGTCTACATCTTAGTTTTCTACCACCTGCATTCTATTTTATTTTATTTCATTGTTGCATGTCCATTCAATTTTTTTTTTCTTATTTCAAAGTTCAATGATAATTTTTACTTTTGAATGATCAGCTAAAAGGATGAAAGAGTCTTGATTGTTGCACCTCTAACCTCAATCTTATAGTGGCCTAAGTAGGCCCCCAAACGTTGATCAAAGTTTCTAGGGTTTTTAAGTTGTTTCAAAGATTGAAGTTGTTTGAATATTTTGGATGTAATTTAAAGCTAGGATCAAACTTCAAATCAGGTAAGTGGCCTAGTAGATCTTTAAGCTATTTGGTGAGTGTATTTATTCTTTTTTGTTTTAGATTTTGATCATAAAGTAAAAAGAAAATATTTAAATTTTATTTCTAGGAATTTGAAAGAATAAAAGCACATATTTTGCAACCTAAGGTTAAATATATTTGTAAATTCTCTTAAAACCTTGTTCAAAATATAAATATTCATTTTACTGTAAGTTAGGGTTTTAGTTATCATTGAAAATCAAGAATCATACTAGGGTTAATTCTTTTTTGCTTGCATTATTCTTTTATTTCCATAGCTTAGATTTTAGAAAGATCAAACATAGGTGTTTTCTTAGTTTACACATTAATAATTTCCACCCTAGACTTGGAGCAAGTCCTTAAACAATTCTTGGTGAACCCCTCGATCCCTAAGCCCCTGAGTCTAGAGAATATAACACACCTCCATAGTCACCTCTGCTCCCAATAGATCCAACCGAGAATTATACATGGTAGGGAAGCTTTCCCCCTCTACATCTTTGGTGAATCCTATGTGAAAGACACATATTAGTGGCCAAGATAGTAAGTCTCTTCTTTTGAAAACTTTAAGCAAGACCACTAAATTTGTTTGCTTGGAATTGGAAAACATTAAGAACATCTTAAGATTCTTCTTGTGTGTATTTTTTTAGTGTTCTCCTCTATCCTTTATCTTACTCCCAATGGCTCCCAAAAAGAGGGTTAAGAAAAATATTTTAGAATTTGATCAAACTTTTCAAGAAGATGATCAAATTGATAGGGAGAATCATAATGTAGATGTAGAAGAGGAAGAACATGAAGAAATTGTTACCAAATTTGATTCTCTTAAGGGGCCTAATGGAGGCTTCACTTTCACATATTTGGATCATATATAGGATTTTATGGAACATCATAGGGAGGATTTAGCTAAGGCTATGGAAGAGGAGGCCCAACTCGAAAGAGGTGGGATGTCTCATCCTCCAAATGTTCCCGCTAGGCATGTTCATAACAATCCCTTGTTTGAATCTTCAAATCACGTTAATCCTTTACATAAACCAACATATGCTACTACTATGACCACCAACATTGGGGGAATTCCACAAGCTCCTCCAACTGGTAGTATCTTGTTGGCAATTTGAGTTATTTTATGTTGTCATTGATGTCACATGGATCACATTGAGTTTTGGTGGCCAAATGATATTTTGGAAAGCATGGATAAATACAGGGTTTTTGTGAAAACCAAGGTAGGAAAAATAAAAGGTTTTATTTAAAACCATGGATGGCAGATTTGAACTGGGTTTTTCTTAAAACCCAAGTTGGCCTTTCGTTTCATCGAAAAAGGTGCCCGGTGATGGAGATATTTAATTTTTAATATTTAGTTTAAATTTTAATTATTTAAAATTTAAATTTAAATTTAAAATTAAATATGCAAGATTTTCGTCGACGTCATCAAAAATAATAAGGAGGCTATATAAAGGGGATACCTAAGGTTCATAAACTAATCCTTGCTCATGGTTAATAATCATTGGCTAAGCATCCAAATTGAGCTCGTGCGAAAATATTTTAGAAAGTAGAAGCAACGAATAAACGAAGGTTGGTCGAAGTCCAAAGTCATCATGGGCAGAGTGGCGCATTGGCAATTGGATTTTGGCTAAGGTGTGTGGCAGCACAAACGTCAAGGTTTCGAATCCCCTTGACTACATTCGGAAGGCATTGGAAGAAAAGCGCTCGAAGCACTTTTGATTTGCGGAAAGGGAGGAAAGGTTTTAAGGCACATTGTGCCTTTCCATTTCGAACGAGCGGCTAGCTCATGTGGCAACCTTAGCCATGGCTAAGGCGCTCATGGTGTGGGCAAGTCGGGGGTTCGAATCCCCTTGAGGAGGTAAATACATTTTTGCTCTAATTAATTTTGTTAAGCCCTAAGTTGGAGTTATAAGGTGGTTAGGAATAATTAAAGTTTTTAATTAAACTTTGTTTTTATAAGGGTTGTGATTATTATTTCAAAGGTGGATGAGTTGTTGATTTAATTTGATGTTCATGAAATTGAGAATTAAGATTTAGGAGAAATAAGGAGTTGTTATAAAATAATTTTTGAGAGGTTTATTGATTATTATTTTTGATAAGGGTTTTTATTAAAAAAGGACTTTGGTGGATGTGTTTATTAAGTTGGAGTAAAAAGGTGTAAATTGAGTTATGCTTTATCTTGTGATTATTATTTGAAGTCCACTAACCCTTATTGAGATTGGAAAGGAAAGTTGTGTTTAGTGTGGCAGATTTTGTGGACAACTTCTTGGCATCAAAAAGGTATGGGCACATTCTCCTATTGATTGTTTATGGTGGTTGATTTCTGAAATATCATTGGAGTGAAAAGGATTGATTGTGGTTTCCTTTTCGAAAGTGGTTGGTTGAATGCTTCAAGGTTTTTTGGTTTGAGAGTTGTGTTTAAACCTTGTTTTATAAGCATAGTTGTTGAAGCCCATTGGTTATGTAAAGAACTTGAAAAGAACATGAGTATCATTGTTATGTGAGATTTGTGGTTGAGCATTGTTGGAAACATTTGAGTTGGTTGATACATGCTTGGACTAGGGTTTTGTGAGAAAGAGTTATCCCTTGTGGTGATTGGTTGAGTTGAGTTGATTGAGCCTAGTCAAGTGATTGTGTGAGGTGATTGTTCAAGTCCCATGAAACAAACTATTCTATAATTCTGATTTGAGTTGAGATTGAGCTTAGAACATATTGAGTCTCTAACAATTCTCTTTATGCTTCTATGAGTTGACTTGAGTTGAGATTGATTTGAGTTGAGTTGAGTTGAGATCATTGTGGATCATTGTTGTCATCCATTGTAGAGTGCATTGCCATTCATTGTTGAGTTCATATTTGAGCCTTGCCTTCATATATTTGTGGATGAGATTTGAGTACTACTTGAGCATGATTGATTGAGCCTTTGAGAAGGCCTTTGGGATAGATTTCTAGACATATTTGTGGTAGTTTGTGTATGATTGATTGAGCCTTTGAGAAGGCTTTGTGGATAGTTTTGGGACAGATTTGTGGATAGTTTTAGACAGATTTGTGGACATATTTGGGATAGATTTTGATGAAGTTCTTAGTGAGCTTATTGAGCAGATTTGAGCAAGTTCTTGGTGAGCTTGCTAGAGCAGATTTGGACAAGTTCTTAGTGAGCTTGTTGGAGCAGATTTGAGCAAGTTCTTGGTGAGCTTGCTAGAGCAGATTTGGACAAGTTCTTAGTGAGCTTGTTGAGCAGATTTGAACAAGTTCTTGGTGAGCTTGCTAGAGCAAATTTGGACAAGTTCTTTGTGAGCTTGTTGAGCAGTTTTGGACAAGTTCTATGTGAGCTTGTTATGCAGATTTGGACAAGTTATGTGTGAGCTTGTTATTGCCTAGCTTTGAGCAGATCAAAGAAATCATTGTATTGGATAAGGATCCTTATTTTTATGTGAAATATTATAAGGATATTATCTTGTGGAGTACCCCACATTGGGGGAACCACGTTAAATATTGTGTCTCAATTATGTATGGTGACTTGTGCTCTTGCTTACTATTGCTATCTGAGTTATTAATGCACATTACTATATTTGGTTATTGCAATTAAGGACATTAATTGATATTGGTTTGGAAAGAAAGTAAAAAGTGGTCTTATACTATTCACCCCCCTCTCAGTATAAGCTTGTGTTCTTCAATTGGTATCAGAGCGGGTTCCTTCAAAAAAGCTAACAGCTTGAGGGTAGATTCTACAAGAACACAGATGGCTTCACAGAATGGATCATCTACAAATAAGGCTCCACTATTTGATGGTAACAATTATGCTTTCTAGAGCATGAGGATGAAGAACTACTTGATATCACAAGGATATGAGGTATGGAAAATGGTTGAAAAAGAGTATAGGGTTGAAGGTGATCCCGAGGTAGATAAGACTATCAAGAAATTGGTTGAGATCAATGCAAGAGCAATGAATTGTATTTTGAGTGGGCTACGAGAGATAGATTTTGCAAAGGTTATGGTATGTAATTCAGCTAATGAGATGTGGACCAAGTTGTGGAATACTTATGAAGGAGATTCCAAGGTAAAGTTGGCAAAACTACAAACTCATAGAAAAATATTTGAGGAATTGAAAATGGAAGATTCTGAAGATATTGCAAGGTTTTTACTTCGAGTTGATGAGATTACTAACACCATGAGAGGTCTAGGATTTGAGATGAAAGAATCAGAAGTTACTCAAAAGGTTTTGAGATCACTTCCCATGAAATATGATGCTAAGGTTTCAACAATAGAAGAAACAATGGATATCAACAAGCTAACAATGGAAGAATTGCAAGGAACTCTCACAGCTTATGAGATGAGGGTAAGTAAGCATCAGGTTCCAATAAAAGAGATTGCATTCAAGGCTTCAGAAAAAGAGAAAGGGAAAGTTCTAAAAATAGATAGAGTTGTAGATAATGATGAGGAAGCTAACTTCATCAAAAGGAATAAGGACTCAAGGAATTTTAGGGATATAAGGAAAGTTCAGATGCTACAAGTGTGGTGATCTTGGTCACTATGCATACAAGTGTCCACATGAAGAAAATAGTGATGATGAAAAATAGGGTCATAGAAGAAAAGAAGATGGAAAGCATAAGCATGACAAAGATGATAGATACAAGCAAAACAGGTATGAGAAGAAGAAATTTTTTGTAAGGCAAAGAAATCTTACTACATTGTAGATGCAAGTGATAGCTCAGATCACAGTGATAGAAACCAGTCAGATGAAGAAGAATGTACATTCTTTGGAATAAGTGAAGAAAGGCAAGAACACCTATTCCTAGGTATTGAAGTTAAAGAAGAGGATATATCTATTGAAGAAAGACATGAAGAGCTTGCCATAGCCATTGAGCAAGAAAATAGGTACAAGAAGGGTCTAAGGATACTAAAATGCTTCATATGCGGAGATTTTGGGCATATAGATGATGATTGCACATACTACAACAATTGCAACAAGGAAAGTTTATTTGTTGAAAAAGAAAGCAGTAGTTCCAGTAATAGTTCTAGCAGCAGTTCTAGTGACAATTCCAACAACAGTGATGATGAAGAAGAGGATTCCACAAAATAGGAAAATAAAATCAGGAGGTTGGAAAAGAAAATCAAGAGGCTTGAAAATAAGGTTCATGAAAATGAAAAGGTCAATATGATGCTTAATCAACACATTCAAGATTTGGAAAAAGAGCTTCAAGAAACAAAAGAGCTTGGCATCACTATTTCTGAGAAATTGAAGGAGAGGAAAGAAAGATGTAATCAGTTAGAAGAAGAAGATCAGAAAAGTTTGGGGACCTACATAAATGAGTTAGCACGATTTCAAAGGAATTCAAAAACTCTGGATAATTTTTTGGATTTACAACGAGATCCATTTATAAAGACAGGGCTTGGTTATGAAGAAGGGAAATAAAAAATAAGTACACAAGGACCTATATTTGTATCAGGAGGCTTTGTTTCAGAAATCTATAAGGAAGAACCGGTTCCTAAAGAAAAAGAAGCAGTAGAAATGGATACTTGCATTTCAGAGGCTATAGAGATGTGTGCCAATTTGCTACTTGACACAAATAAAGAGAAAGAAGAGGAAGATTCCAAAGCACCGAAAGTCTCATATTTCAGGTTTGGGGAATCACACTCAAAAGGAAAGGAAGTTCTAAAATATGAAAGCAAGAAAGCACCTAAGATTTGTGAGGAAAGTTCCAAAGTTCCTATGGCTCCAAATATTCAGTTTGGTTCTTGTTTTGAGATAGGTGAATCAAGTTCAAAAGGAAAAGAAATACTTGAAGAGAAAAGCAAGGAAGAAACTAAGGAAGAGGATTTAGATACTACAAAGAAGGTTCAAGGATGCAATGCACAAGTTGAAAATGATCATAAGGATAATGGTCAAGAAAGGTATGAGGAACCAAGGCATGAACAAAGGGCTTTTCAAGGACATTGTTTTTCTTGTAATGGATTTGGACACAGGGCTATACACTGTAGGGTCTATGGATCAAAGAAGTTTGATTTTGCTAGAAGGAACATCAAAGGAAGAAGGTATGGTTTTCAGGGACATTGCTTCTCATGTAACAGGATTGGTCATAGAGCTTCTCAGTGCAAAGGAAATGAGCAACATGGTTTTGGTTTTAGAGCTACACAATTCAGAAGTCATGGTCATAATGGTCATGAAAATAGAACTTCACAATACAGGGTTCAAGAAAGGAATGGATATGGAAATTATTTCAAGAAATATTTCAGGATATGGGCACCATCCAAAGGCTACAATATCAAGTGTTTTAACTGCAATAACTTTGGACATATTGCAAAATGGTGTAGGACTCAATTCCAAACAAGTTCAAGGCAAGAAGGTCAAACAGGTTCAAGGCAAGAAGGTCAAATAGGTTCAAGGCAAGAAGATCAAGAGAAGGATATCATAAAAACATGGAAGGAAGTTGATAGAGGAAAGAAACAATGTAATATGGGAGTAAAAGTACTCCCACCCCAAAATTAATCACCTCAAGAGAGAAGGTGGTGAGGGGGCTATGCTTAAGAGTCATATATTTTAGCCCCATAGGTGTCCCTTTTGCCATTGATGTCAAAGGGGGAGAGATTTGAGTAAGGGGAGAGCATTGAGTTAGGGGGAGCAGCCTCCAAAGAGAGCATTGAGTTAGGGGGAGCAGCCTCCATAGAGAGTATTGAGTAGGGGGAGCAACTTTGATTCTCAGAGATGGTTTTTGTAGTGATTATGGTTTTTGCATTAGAGGTGTTGCCATCAATGACAAAGGGGGATATTGTTGGAAATTTGAGTTATTTTATGTTGTCATTGATGTCACATGGATCATTGATGTCACATGGATCACATTGAGTTTTGGTGGCCAAATGATATTTTGGAAAGCATGGATAAATACAGGGTTTTTGTGAAAACCAAGGTAGGAAAAATAAAAGGTTTTATTTAAAACCATGGATGGCATATTTGAACTAGGTTTTTCTTAAAACCCAAGTTGGCCTTTCGTTTCATCAAAAAAGGTGCCCCGATGATGGAGATATTTAATTTTTAATATTTAGTTTAAATTTTAATTATTTAAAATTTAAATTAAATTTAAAATTAAATATGCAAGATTTCCGTCGACGTCATCAAAAATAATAAGGAGGCTATATAAAGGGGATACCTAAGGTTCATAAACTGATACTTGCTCATGGTTAATAATCATTGGCTAAGCATCCGAATTGAGCTCATGCAAAAATATTTTAGAAAGCAGAAGCAACGAATAAACGAAGGTTGGTCAAAGTCCAAAGTCATCATGGGCAGAGTGGCGCATTGGCAGTTGGATTTTGGCTAAGGTGTGTGGTAGCACAAACGTCAAGGTTTCGAATCCCCTTGACTACATTTGGAAGGCATTGGAAGAAAAGTGCTCGAAGCACTTTTGATTTACGAAAAGGGAGGAAAGGTTTTAAGGCACGTTGTGCCTTTCCCTTTCGAACGAGCGGCTAGCTCATGTGGCAACCTTAGCCATGGCTAAGGCGCTCATGGTGTGGGCAAGTCGGGGGTTCGAATCCCCTTGAGGAGGTAAATACATTTTTGCTCTAATTAATTTTGTTAAGCCCTAAGTTGGAGTTATAAGGTGGTTAGGAATAATTAAAGTTTTTAATTAAACTTTGTTTTTATAAGGGTTGTGATTATTATTTCAAAGGTGGATGAGTTGTTGATTTAATTTGATGTTCATGAAATTGAGAATTAAGATTTAGGAGAAATAAGGAGTTGTTATAAAATAATTTTTGAGAGGTTTATTGATTATTATTTTTGATAAGGGTTTTTATTAAAAAAGGACTTTGGTGGATGTGTTTATTAAGTTGGAGTAAAAAGGTGTAAATTGAGTTATGCTTTATCTTGTGATTATTATTTGAAGTCCACTAACCCTTATTGAGATTGGAAAGGAAAGTTGTGTTTAGTGTGGCAGATTTTGTGGACAACTTCTTGGCATCAAAAAGGTATGGGCACATTCTCCTATTGATTGTTTATGGTGGTTGATTTCTGAAATATCATTGGAGTGAAAAGGATTGATTGTGGTTTCCTTTTCGAAAGTGGTTGGTTGAATGCTTCAAGGTTTTCTGGTTTGAGAGTTGTGTTTAAACCTTGTTTTATAAGCATAGTTGTTGAAGCCCATTGGTTATGTAAAGAACTTGAAAAGAACATGAGTATCATTGTTATGTGAGATTTGTGGTTGAGCATTGTTGGAAACATTTGAGTTGGTTGATACATGCTTGGACTAGGGTTTTGTGAGAAAGAGTTGTCCCTTGTGGTGATTGGTTGAGTTGAGTTGATTGAGCCTAGTCAAGTGATTGTGTGAGGTGATTGTTCAAGTCCCATGAAACAAACTATTCTATAATTCTGATTTGAGTTGAGATTGAGCTTAGAACATATTGAGTCTCTAACAATTCTCTTTATGCTTCTATGAGTTGACTTGAGTTGAGATTGATTTGAGTTGAGTTGAGTTGAGATCATTGTGGATCATTGTTGTCATCCATTGTAGAGTGCATTGCCATTCATTGTTGAGTTCATCTTTGAGCCTTGCCTTCATAGATTTGTGGATGATATTTGAGTACTACTTGAGCATGATTGATTGAGCCTTTGAGAAGGCCTTTGGGATAGATTTTTGGACAGATTTGTGGCAGTTTGTGTATGATTGATTGAGCCTTTGAGAAGGCTTTGTGGATAGTTTTGGGACAGATTTATGGACAGTTTTAGACAGATTTGTGGATAGATTTGGGACAGATTTTGATGAGGTTCTGAGTGAGCCTATTGAGCAGAGTTGAGCAAGTTCTTGGTGAGCTTGCTAGAGCAGATTTGGACAAGTTCTTAGTGAGCTTGTTGGAGCATATTTGAGCAAGTTCTTGGTGAGCTTGCTAGAGCAGATTTGGACAAGTTCTTAGTGAGCTTGTTGAGCATATTTGAGCAAGTTCTTGGTGAGCTTGCTAGAGCAGATTTGGACAAGTTCTTAGTGAGCTTGTTGAGCATATTTGAACAAGTTCTGTGTGAGCTTGTTGAGCAAATTTGGACAAGTTCTATGTGAGCTTGTTGAGCAGTTTTGGACAAGTTCTATGTGAGCTTGTTATGCAGATTTGGACAAGTTCTGTGTGAGCTTGTTATTGCCTAGCTTTGAGCAGATCAAAGAAATCATTGTATTGGATAAGGATCCTTATTTCTGTGTGAAATATTATAAGGATATTATCTTGTGGAGTACCCCACATTGGGGGAACCACGTTAAATCTTGTGTCTCAATTGTGTATGGTGACTTGTGCTCTTGCTTACTATTGCTATCTGAGTTATTAATGCACACTGCTATATTTGGTTATTGCAATTAAGGACATTAATTGATATTGGTTTGGAAAGAAAGTAAAAAGTGGTCTTATACTTGTTCACCCCCCTCTCAGTATAAGCTTGTGTTCTTCAAGTACATCCAAAAACTATACTTAATTTTATTTTTATTATTATTATATCAACATTTATGCTTCTATTCCACCAAATATTAGTTCTTCTCCAGAGCAAGATACCACATATCATAACCCACATGACAAAAATATCCATGCCTTCAATATTTGCCAAGTTCCCTTTCAACAACCTACCTATACGACTCCCATAGGGAACCTAGGGGTATTGCACAACAATCCCAATGTGCAAAGTTTGACAAGTATGGTGAAGCAACTGGTTTCAAGAGTAGATATGATTCAATCTCCAAGCTTCATGTACAACTACATAGAAATGTGCAATCAGCCCTTATGCCCAATTATCGCTTCTAGGCCCTACCCTAAGCATTTTATAATGTTTATTTTACCTATATATAATGGATTAAAGGACCCAATTGAAAATTTAAGGATGTTTAGGACAACATGTCATGATATTATATATGATTATATATTGTTGCTAAAAATGTTCCCTAAGAGCCTTGGTGGTATGGTATTGGAATGGTATTATCAATTGCCTCATCATTATTTGAGGAATTTTGAAGAGATAGCATAATTATTTATTCATCAATTTAGGGCTTATGTTGAGAAAAATATGACTATGAAAGATGTTTATATGTTGAAATAAGACAAAGAGGAAATTTTTATATATTTTTTCTCTCACTGGAGGATTTTTAGTCGGACGATTGAGATATAATTTACCTCCATGAGACATGTTAAAGGTCTTTAATATAAATTTACAAGAGCAAATATCATATGAATTGGAAACAACAACTATCACCTCTTTTGATCAAGTGATAGATATAGAAATAATGGTAGAGCAAGCCCTTACACGAAGAGGTCAAATTAAGCCAAAGAAAGAAGAATATAGGACCATGAAAAATTAGTATAAGAATAAGAATGTAGTTGGTGTTGAAGCAAAAAATAGTAGGCCTATTAACAATGTTATTAATGCCCTACAAAATATGGTGCTTCACCAACCTAAAAAACCCCCACAAAGGAATTTTACAAGACTCAACACACCTATGAATGTGGTCCTAAAGAAGATTTTGGAAGACAATATGATTGAGTTACCTCCCATAAGGGAATATGATACCACGATTTATTAGTACAATCCTGGTTAATATTGTATCATAGAGTGTAAGGGCATATGACAAATTCATGTAAGATGTTGAAATATGTGGTTCAAGACTTAATTTATGAAGGTTACCTTGTTACAGAGGGTTATCAACCTAATCCTCCAACAAAAAATCAACCTCCTACTCAAAAAGCATCCATAATTAATCAGGACATGGGGATATTCCAATATCCCCTACCTAAGCATGGGCAACACGCAACTAATTAGGTGTCATATCATAATATGCCATCTCCCTATAACATTATGTTGATATGATAGAAATAACTACAAGGCAACAATATCGAGCACAAATGACTCAATGATTTTTGTAGGATACGAGTTCTACATCCAACCAACCTTCAAAATCACCCTTAGTTTTGAAGAGTACATAAAAAAGGAGCATGAGAATAGAAAAATCATATTTAGAATATTCTCCTTTGACATTCAACAATATTTAGCTAGTATCCCAGCTAAGATCTCCCTCTTAGAACTTTTACAAACATCTCCTATCCATAGGGAAGCGTTGTTGAAGCTTCTAATACAACAATTGGTTCCTCAAAAAATTTCCCCTAGTGCTATATATGATGTTGTAGGTTCTCTTGGGATGCATCATATCACTTTTTTGGATGATGATATTCATTCCTTAGAATTACAAGGAGATTCTTCCCTCTATATTACTACATTAATTAGGGAAACGTTTATCAAGCAAGTTTTAATAGATAATGGTTCCTCCATCAATTTATGCACTTATCAAATTTTCCAAAATTTTGGGTTAAAAGAGGAAGATTTAACTAAATTCAATATCATCATTAAAGCTTTCAACAATGAGTCCCAAGAGGCCTTTGATATTATATCCCTCCCTCTTAGGATTGGACCTAATATTTTAGATACCTTGTTCTATGTGGTGTCTAGTCTTGCATATTTTAATATTCTTAGACACCTTTGGATTCATGCAATGAGGGATATCCCTTCTACTTTTAATCAATGCTTAAATTTTAAATTCAAATATCAACTTTTCACCATTCTGGATTACCCTCGTCCATTTCAATATTGTTCAATGGTTGAGAAAGCTCAATATTATATCAATTTATGTCCACCAGTTTCTTCATATCACATCACCAAGCAATTTAAAAACATAAAGGTGAGTGAGGAACCAATACTCAAAGTCTCATCATAGGATCAAGCCAATCCTTTTATTCAAAATCCCCTTATGGATCTTGCCAAGCTACCACCTTCATTGAGGACTATGGGCTTACCCTATAAAAAGGATGAAGTTATATACATTGGCATGTGTACATTTATCTTCACAAGAGTCTCCCTCAAAGAAAAGATATATGGTAGCAATCCTTTTCTTCTAGAGTATTATTTTACCCATTGTTACCTATCCAATGATTACCAAATTCCTAAGCAAATCCTATCTAGCATGGGATTAATAGAAAAGTATTAAAAATATTTTGGAAGTTGAGATTTGGCCTAGGATATGTGGCATAGGCTACATATCTAATAAAAATCAACCTCTACCCTTTGATAATGATGATCACCTTGTTACTTATGCTAAATATCTATATCATCAAGGGTTGAAGTGGAGTGATGAGGATGAGAGACTACCTTATTCCATTGACATTATGTTTTGTAATGAGGTAACTTTGGTTCATCTTCAGTTAGTTGTGACTCTATGGGATTATACTAAAGGGAATATTCTTTGTGATATGGATCATGAGGATGTCCACTAGAAAAACTTCTTTGATGAGTCAGTCCCTTGCATTATGCAGGTTGGGTCTTCTAGTTCTCAAGAGGACTTTGGTTCTATGTCTCCTAAGGACCTTGAGCAACTAGGAGTAATCCTTGCCCCACATCCTCTTGAGAACGAGTCTCAGATTATCATAAAGGAGACTATAGATTTTAACGTATATTCTGAGCAAATCCTTAGAATCTTAAAGTTAGAAAAAGCCTTATCCATGGATGAGAAAGAGAAATTGACCAATTGAGGGAATTTCATGATATTTTTGCTTGGTCATATGTGGACATGCCAGGTATTGATTCCCCCCTTGTTATGCATCATTTGGTAGTGAAGCCTAGTGATAAGATTGCTAAGAAAAAAATTAGGAAGATGCATTCTAAGATCACCCTTTTGGTAAAGGAGAAGCTCCAACAACTCTTTGACATTAGTTTCATAAAAGCTATCGACTATCATGATTGGATCTCCAACATCATTCCTACAACTAAGAAGGTAGAAAAAATCAAAACATGTACCAAATTTAGGTACATAAACATAGCATGTCCCAAGGATGATATTCCTCTTCCCAACATAGATATGATTATAGATTTCACCATCAAACATGGCATACTTTCACTCATGGATGGTTTCTTAGGATACAATCAGATCATGGTTACCCCTGAGGATTAGGATAAGATAAATTTCATCATACCATGGGGTATATTCTATTATAAAGTTATACCTTTTGGATTAAAGAACATTGGTTCTACATATTAGAGGGCTATGACTTATTTTATTATGACATGATGCATGATATTATAGAGAACTATGTGGATGATATTTTGGGTCATTCCATACATTGATAAGATCATTTTCATGATCTAATATAACATTTTGAAATACTTCGATAGTTTAGGGTTCATATTAAGACCTCCAAGTGTGTGTTTTGGGGCACATCTAGCAAGTTACTAGGGTTCATCATTTTTAGATGAGGTATTAATATGGATCCTACTAAGATAATGACTATCACTAACATACCTCCTCCCCACACCCTAATAAAATTGCATAGCTTTAAATTTAGGCTTCAAGGTATTCATTTATTAATAGCTTAGTTAGCCGATAAGTGTTAACCCTTTCTTAAGATTTTTAAGAAATATGTCATGTTCCTATGGGATGTTGAATGCTAGTAATATTTCGATGAACTCAAAAGTTATATCACTTCCTTGCCTATATTAGTGACACCTAGACCAAATAAGCATTTGATGCTTTACATAGTAGCCACAACTCATGCTTTAAGAGCCTTGTTGGGTCAATGTGATGATCAAAACAAAGAGCAAGCTATATACTATGTTAGTAGAACCTTGGTCAGATATGAAATCTAATACACTCCCTTAGAGAAGCTTTGCCTTTGCATGGTGTTTGCTTCCAATAAGTTAATACACTACATGCTCAACCATAAGATATTGGTGGTTGTGAAGTTTGATCCTTTGCATTACTTAATGTTTAAGTCTCATTTTTTAGGTCGATCTTCTAAGTGGTTTCTAGCCCTTAGTGATTTTAACCTAACTTTCATAGGTTAGAAGACTATCAAGGGTTAGGTGATTGTTGACCAGCTAGCCTCTACTCCCCTAGAAGTTACCCATCATGTGGTAGTTGAGTTTCTTGATTAGTGATTTTTGGTATAGAAGCTAAAGATCTACAGTCTTGGAATTTATTTTTTATGGAGCCCAATGCATGAAGGGCATTGGTGTTGGAATCATTCTAGTTACCCCATAAAATAACTCATCCTCTTGTCCTTCGAGATTTTTTTCTCTTGCACGAAAAATAATTTAGAATACAAAGCTTTGATCCTTGGTCTTAGAGTTACCTTAGCTTTAAAGGTTAGAGTTCTCTCCATATTTTGTGACTCTCAACTTGTGGTGAATTAGATTAATGATGTTTATAAGACTTGGGATGATAAGCTAAACCTATACAAATAGATTGTCACCAATATTTTGTCCATGTTCAATAAGGTGACCATAGAGTCTATCCCTAGATTCTCCAACCACCATATGGATGCCATGGCCACTACTGCATATTTGTATCCATTGGAGTTGGAATATGATCAAGCATCGATAATCATTAGACAACTCTAAGAGCCTGCATTGCTCGGTTCAAGTATTGTTTCATTAGATGTTTTGACCATCAAAGCTTCCCCATATAAGCCATGGTATACTAAAATATTTTATTTTATGATATATTGTTTGGTTACTGATGGTTTAGATCACAATCAACATAATATTTTGCACAAAAGAGCATGTCGATTCATTATAATTGGTAATACTTTTTATCAATGTTCTTTTGAAGGTATCCTCTTGTGATGCATTAAATCTAATGAAACTTGACTAGTTCTTAGTGAGGATCATGAAGGTTCATGAGGAGGCCATTTCAGTGGCAATGCCATTTCCAAAAAGCTCCTTCGAATGTTGTATTATTGGCCTTCCATGGAGAAATATGCATGTGATCATATTCTATGCTATGACAAGTATCAATGCCATGAAAAATGTGTTCATGATCCTTATCAAAACCTTTGGGTTATTTCTTCCCCTTGGCCATTTTCCATGTGAGGATTAGACATTATAGGGAAGATTAACCCAATATCATTTGATGGTCACAATTTTATCATAATAGTGACTGAGTACTTCACTAAATGGGTTAAAGCCACACCTCTAGCTATGATAACTAGAGCTTAGATCTCTAAGTTCATCTTCAACTAGATCATCTGTAGGTTTGGTATTCCTTCGGTGATTGTTATTTATAATGGCACTCCTTTAAAGAATAAATATATCCATAAAATTTGTGCTAAGTAAAATATTCAGCATAGGTGGTCAACTTCATATTACCCCCTAGGTAAAAAATAAGCCAAAGTATCCAACAAGTCTTTGATCAATATCCTTAAGAATTTGATTAGTAAGATCGGTTGTGATTGGTATATCCATCTTTATCTATCTATGTGGGCCTATCGTACTAGTGTATGAACCCCTAAAAGTGCTTATTTTCATGTATTAGTCTATGGTACTACGTTATTTTTTCTATTTGAGTTAGAGGTTTCATCATTGTGCATCTTGTTGCAAGATGCCTCAGTTTACGATGAGTATCGCTTTGATCATTTATACCAATTGGAGATATTGGATGAAAATCACATTCATGCCTTGGAGCATTTACAAGCCTATCAGAATAGGCTCAAGCAATCTTATTCCAAGAGAGTTCACAATCATTCTTTTTAAATTATGGATATTTCCCTCAAGGAAAACCAAAATAATGCTAATGCTTGTTTAGATTTAAATGTAATTTATAGCCCAATTGGCTAGACCCCTTTGTCATAACGATGAATTTAATCGTAGGGGCCTATTTTTTAGATTATTTAAATGGTAAATAACTTGAAGAACTAATTATAATAATGCATCTAAAGAGATACTATGCATAATTTGGCACTCTGTATTTTTATATTGCATGTTAGCTTATTTTTCATACTACATTTGGTTTACTTGTTCATACTTCATGACTACCTATCATATTTTGCATGGTTTGTCTAACATATTATTCCACTTTTTATTCTATTTATCATATAATTGCATTGCTTCTTGTTCATATTGCATGATTTCCTATCATATTTTGCATGGTTTGCCTAGTATTTTATTCCATTTTGCATTCTACTTGTCATATAATTGCATTGTTGCTTGATCATATTTGCATGATTGCTTTATCATATAGATTTTTAAGGACTTCATGAGGATGGAAAGTGATGACACCTCATTATATCTTAGCTCACATGAATTGCACTCATACTAGGGCTATGATTCCTAGAAAATCCCCAACCTAGGGCCCATTTCCATGCATTTTCATCCTCACATTTTATCCATCACTTCTTCTCTCTTCTTCTCTTATATTCCTTGATATTTTAAAGTCAAGGAATATATTTATTCTTCTCTTGTATATCCTTTTTCCTTGAAAGTTTAAATCATTTCTTATCCTCCCAAAGACAAAGGATATATGTTCATTCTTCTATTTTCATACCTATTGGTGTTTTTAGTCTTAAGTGGTCCTCGTGAGATAGGGTAGACACAACATAGATATAACTTATAGTATTCATATGACCACTGACTATCTTACACACACCTCTTAGCTCTCAAGATTCCATTAGGGATGCACACACACACACTCTCTTTTTATTCTTACTTCTTGCTTTCTTTTGTCTTCTTATGACACACTCACACTACTTTTTCTCCATTCATACATCATTTTGAAAACACCTATTAGCTTTTTATGTAGTAAGAACTGGGATATAGTAATCAAAAGATACTAAACAATATGAAAGAAAGTAAATTTGCTAGATGACTAAAATATGCAATGAACAAAAATGATATAAAATATTATAATGTAGCTATGGAGGAAATGAACACTTCAATATAAAACTACTAAACTACATTGCACCCATCACCAATCGATGGTGCCACACATAAAACTAAGATACACTATGTCCCCTAACTCTCTATGTCTATGACTCTATATCTCTATCTATCTATGAGGCCATCCTTATATAGGTAAAATAGGATACTTGGCCAACACTCTATCTAGTTGTGCAAGGGATAACTTACACATGTACAACTTGCACATTGACACTTATGCACTTATTACATTGCATGAAGTAACTAGATAACTTTATCCTAAAGTAATCTAAGTATGTACCTTGGAATATACATTTACATAACCCGAAATGATGGAATAGACTCACACCCCCTTGTATTACATTATTTGGGTATTGAAGACTTTAGTCTTCAGTATGGATCTTATTCTTCCTAAAATTTGTCTTCTTCCTCTGCATTCTTTGTGTTCAGGTTCCATAGGTAATTTGTTTCTTTATATGATGTAGAGTAAACTAGTGTTTAGGATTCTTATTTCATTGTGTGGTCCTTGACGTATTCAGATTCATCTTCCATGTCTTCTATCCAACCACATTTATAGTTCTCCTTGCAATTATATCCATATGGTTTTTATTGTTGATGAATGAGCAGGGCATGATGCAATTGTCCTCTCATATTTTTGTTTTTGATCCTGCTGTGCTTATCTTTTGGGTGTATTGATTCTTCATTTTCTTCAACCTATTCCTATGTAAATATGTAAGTATCATTTTGAAACATCACAATATCTTGTGAGATTTTGATTGAGTCCAGGATGTATGTATTTTCATGAATTGAACCTGATGCTTTTATGCCATCTTGATTTATAATGATGTAAGTATTGATCCCATCCATATATCCAAAGTTAATCATATAGTTGTTTTCAACTAACTTGCTTATTGAGATGATATTGAATGTTAATCCAAGAACATACAATACTTTATGTAGTAGAATATTTAGAAATAATTTTCTTGGTGTTACACATCCATATCCATATATAGGATACGTTTGGATGTCTACAATTCTTAGTATATAACCTTTTTCAATTTCAATACAATGAAACCATTGTATATTTCCTGTCATATGATGACTGGCTCCTGAGTCAATATACCACATGTATTCATAATTGCATGATATTCCTTTACCCATTTGAATAAGAAATAAGATAGAACTACAAATATCCAATTGAACTAAATAAGATTTATTTTATTAAGTATTTATTAATTGTATAGGCTTTCTTATGTCTCCCTAGTAATGAGAGTATGAACACCTAATTTTAGGTTTTTGAAGAAAGCTTATATCTTCACAACTTGAATTTTTTTTATGGATATTATTATCAAGTTTTGTAGAATCCCTTATGACTCCCTAATGTTTGTTAGAGTATGATATAGTGATTTTGTAAGATATAGTTCAATTTTTGGTTGAGTTTGTACAAGTTTTATAAGTATCAAAAATAAAAAATTTAGCTCCTTAATACTCCTATTGAACTAAGCACTTTTCAATTTTTGAAGAGATTTTAATGTTGGATTTATTTTGCCCCTAAAGAGAAATTTTCTTAGAAAAGAATATAAATTTCCAACTTTGATAAAATATTTTATTAACCCCTTTCAAATTCCTTAGGAATTTTATTCAAGTGTTTCTAATTTCCAAACAACTATTTTGAAGTTGTAACCCTTATCACTCCCAAATTTGAAAAACTAGGACATTACATGGTTTAATTACAAGTAGAATCCCCTATCTCTTCTAAGATTTTTTTGCAAATATTATATTAATTTCCCTAAGTTTTGCTTTCAAAAAAATATTTATTTTAATTAATATATCAACCTTATATTATAACCTTATAAATCCCTTTAAAATTGAAAGCAAATTGAATGATAAATTAAGGCTTTGTACCTTTATGATGTTGGATGAATATAGCAGTAAACTCTCCCTCTTGAGCATGAATTCCCCAAGACTTTAATGCTCTTCATAAATATTATTGATCAAGAGTCTTTTCAACTGTACCTGACTTGCTTTGGATCCCTACCAAATCATGCTCGAACTAGTGTCAAGCATCTACCATTGCTTTGTTAAATCATGCCTGAACTACTATCAAGCATCTACCATCGATCTTTTAAGTAGCACCAAACTACTACTCATATCACTTTCAACTACTACACATCCTTTTCAATATCTAAAACATCTTAAATATGAGATAGGATGAGTGACAAGTGTCACAACATATATTTTTTAATGCCCATGGAATCTTAGACTTGGTTGGTGGAGGAGCTAAACTCACTCCACTGTGTGTGACAAATATCACCTTTGAAACGGTTTGATTCTCTCTTGAGTGTTGTCTAAGAAATTCCCCTTCCTCAACACCTACAAGCTTCTTTATTGTAATGTATGTCAAGTTGTATGTAACTCCACTATTTGAAGTATGGGCACCAAGAAATGTAACACCTTATTTGTGAGAGTTATAGAGTATACTTCATAAGATGACAAGTGGTAGATGCATGTCATTATTTATCAACACTTAATTAAAAACCTTCCAATACATTTTCCACCTTGATCATTGCTATTTTACGTAGATGATAAAATATCTCCAACCAAGCAAAGCTAATGGTTGAGCCATGGTAGAGATATATCGGCTCTTTGGTGGAGATATGGAGTGGCTTTGGTGGCCTTTTAATGGAGTCCGAATGATAGCACTTGGATGAGGACTCCTTGATGATTCACTCCACTATTAGCTTCCACTTATGGTAAAGATACTCCATAACTTGCTTTGATAAGAGTGCTCCTTTTCTTTGATGTCCATTTGCTTTGTATTATGCTTTATACATTGTTTGATCTTCCCTTATGCTTTGTCTTCTATAGGTTCAACCATCAAATATGTGCCTCTTTTAGTGGATCCTATTGCTTGGAGAGTGTGCTTACATTCAGTCCTTTCTTGGTTTCTTTTTACTATGTATATTGTGTTGTTTTGGTGCACACACAAATATGCTTTTGGGCTATATAAAACTAGATTAATATGATGCTAGAAAATGTACTATAGTATGTACATGGGCCTCCATTGATGCACCTTATTTTTGCACTCTTATTTCAGATCATAAATTCTAGTTTTATGGTAGATTTTTCTCCTGCAATATAGGGTTTTTAAGTTATATTTTATAAGTAGACACCTTCCTCTTTTTCCTTGGACACTTAGACAACAATTCCAAGCTTTTAGATAACAATAGATAGAAGCTTTTTATACAATTTTTTGTACTTTATTTTCTTGCATTCAATATTCTAATGCTTTTTGGATTTGAGACTCACCAAGTCTCAATATTTGAAGCTTCTATTTTTTTTTATGGTTAGTTGTGTTCTTATCCAAGTTTTAGAGGATTCTAACCATTTTGGGTGGCTTCTTTTGCCCACTATGAGTTGCAGATTTTTATGCTTCAATAGTGTATTTAGACACTTGATACAAATAATATTTTGTGCCCTTCAAGAACACAAAACTAATTTCTTTTGAGAGTAGTATAATAGTACAAGTATTTCAATTTTAATGCACTAAGATTACACCTTATCACTTCAATCAACTCTCAAATTAATGCACTAAGAATTTACTGCAACTAATCAAGAATAACCTAAAATGAATCTTTTAAGAGTTATTCTGCAATTTCACTACAACTAATATTGTAGGACTTAGTCTTCATTTTATTTTTTCAAAATAGATAATAGGTAGCTGATAGAAGCAAATTTGAAATCTAATCAACTCTTAAGAAAAGTGAAAATGAACCTTAAAAAGATTTTTTTTGTTTTGCACTTTCGAAGATTGTAACCCAATTTTCTATTTGCAACTTTAACCTAAATTTAGGTGCTTCTAACAAATTCGATAGGTAAATAAATTATTAAATCTACTTGCACCAAAAAGTTTCATACCTTTTTTGTAGTAGCTCTTTTATCACTTCTATAAAGGATGTAGATATTGGTATCTAGAATCACCCAGTTGCTGCTATGAGAATGTCCTTGCAACTTTTTGTAGACTATCTTGAATAGCTCTTTCTTCACCAAATTATGGTCTCGACATTTCTTTTACGAGCCTAGGATTTGATGGATTGTTGTCCTCTTATATTCTCCACCTCCTACTACATATTTGGAGAAGTATTTATCTCTAAAGTGATGCCTTCTTGTTGTGAGAGGCAATCTTCAAATATTCAATATTTAGTGAGCTTATTATGTCTTCAAGTTGTCTTATTGATTTTTTACTTCAAGTAGGATCTTGTTCTGAGATTTGGAAATCCTTGCCAAATTCTTCTTCAAGGATTTGGCACTCCTTGCAAAATTCTTTTTTACAAATTTGGCACTCCTTGCCAAATTATTCTTCTCTTGGGCTTGTTATTGGATGATTATAATTGTCCCAAGTCCTTCACTATTAGAGGCTTCTCCTTGAGTGTGGATTTCTCCAATGAGTTCTCATTTGTAAATATATTTAGTAAGTCTCTCCTAGAATTTTTTTAGATTCTCGATAAGACCTTCTCAAGGTATTTGATATGACAGGTTTTGATGGTCTTCCTTGAGGCCTTTTCTTCAACCTTCTACTCTTGGAAGTTTTGGTGATGAGATCTAATTTTGGATCCCTAATTTTTCTGATTTTAGATTCAAGCAGGTTTCACCCAGTTCTTATTCTCCTTCTTCTTCCTTGAATGGAAGTTTTTCAATGAGATGTTCTCTTGATCTCTTTAATTTTTATTTAGGTGTTGAATTGATTCTAAAGAATATACCCTTCCTAACTTTCTTGTGGGAAGTTTCCCAACTCAATTAATATTCTTTCCCCACAACAAAGTATTAGTACTAAAATATTTTAGTCTACTTCTAAATAAGATATCCTCTTTGAATTCTTCTTTAGGATCAAGGTTTATATGGAATTTTTAGTGCCAAGGCTTCTATGGTCTTTTTTAGTATCAAGGCTTCTATGGCCTTTTTCAATTTCAAGGCTCCTATGGCATTTTTTAGTATCGAGGCTTCTATGGCATTTTTTAGTACCAAGGCTCCTATGGCCTTTTTTTATCAAGACTTCTGTGGCTTCTCCTTCAAGGCTAATGTGGTATTTTTATGTCAAGGCTTCTATGGCCTATTCTTCAACTTGTGAAGTTCTTTGATTTAACAATGGATATCTTTAGTCTCCTGAATTTACCAAAACTCTTCACAAGAAGTCTTCTTCCATAGTATCCTTCTCTTGCACAAGGAACCAATATCTGCACTATGAGGCACACCAACATTTGAGCAACAAATTTGGATTCTCCTAGCTTTCTATGTAAGAGAAGTCCCAATCCTCTGAGAATTTGTTTTATGCAAACAAAAGAAACTTTAGGCACTAGTTAGAAAGTTCTAGATATCCCTGATTATTCTCACTAAATTATTTATCAATCCAATGGCTTGAATACTGAGTTCTAGTCTTCATGAGTTTTTTCTAAAACTTTGTGGAAAGACTCTAGTCCATTGCAATCTTAGTATTTCCTAGAACTGATATTTCTTTCAGTCCTCACTTGTGACTCTTCTTAATTATACCACCTAGATTCTTCTAAGATCTTTTGATAGTGGTTGGTCGAGTGACACGTTAGTTTATCAAAATACTCAAGCTCAATGAAAATGGTGGATTTCCTATAGATCTACATAGACTAGATCTACCATATATTTGATACCATTGTTAACTTTTTATGTAGCAAGCACTGGGAGATACCAATCACAAGATGTAGAATAATGAAAGAAAGTAAATATGCTAGATGATTGAAATATGTAATGAAAAAAATAATATAAAATATTATAATGTAGCTATGGAGGAAATAAACACTCCAATATAAAGCTACTAAACTACATTGCACCCATCACCAATGGATGGTGCCACACACAAAACTAAGCTACCTATGTCCCTTAATTCTCTATGTATATGACTCTATATCTCTATCTATCTATGAGGCCATCCTTATATAGGCAAAATAGGATACTTGACCAAAATATATCTAGCTATGCAAGGAACAACTTGTACATGTACAACTTGCACATTGACACCTATGCACTTATTACATTGCATGAAGTAACTAGATAACTTGCCCCTAAAGTAATCTAAGTATGTACCTTGTAAGATACATTTACCTAAATTATGGAATAGACTCTATTTCTAACAATACCACCGTCCTATCATGTACTGTTCATTTTGATAACATCAATAACATCATTTCAACACCCCATACAAGATAGCTTCATGGTCACAAGTGATGGGTAACCTTCATTCAGTCATTTGCAAGAATACATCCTAGTAGATATCTCTTTATATTTGGTAATATTTAGGAGCATTACACCTATAGTAGGTATCACTCCACACCTATCTATATTTGTGAGCGTAACACCCTTGTAGAATAGCTTTATGGCCACATGTAAGGAGCAGCCTCCATATTGGTCATTTGTGAGCATACATCCTTATAAGGGTTCCACTATTGCTTTCCTTTTTTTTTCTCTTTTTGACCTTTTTGGAGTTTTGCATTCTTATTTCACCTTTCTCTTTTTTTTTTTTCATTTGTTTCCTTCTTACATTCTCTCTTCTTTATTCTCTTTCTTATTTTCACCTGATTATTTGTGCATTTTATTTTGCATTCATTTTAGATTGCATGATAGATTACATTTAATTTAGTTAGATTCATCCTTGAATTTTATTTATTTAGGGTCATAATGCATTGCATTCATAATGTTCATGATCAATACACATCAATAAAAATACAAAAATAAAGTAAATCATAATAAAATATCACACACATTTAACACACAATAGTAAAATAAATTTAATTTGTATTACTTGATAGCATTAAGTGCATGCCAGTTGATCAGTGTGCCATAGTAGAGAGTTTATAACACTTGAACATCCCCAAGGGTGCATACCATAATAAAAATTGCCATGTCATCCTTATCCCAACCCTAGTCATGTAATCTTATATCCTCTATTATGCCTACTGGAGGTGATGGAGGAGCCATGTTCATAGATCATGAACTAGATCATGTCTGTGACTCTGAGTAACTCTATGAATGTATAGATGATGGTAGAGGAACCCTTTGATCTATTGTAACAACATGGAAGTATACCATTTGGTAGTAGGCTTCCCTTCATACCACCAAATCATATGACTTCCTCATTCTTTGTAGCTTCACTAGTAGTAGGTGGCCTCCTTCATTCTGTTGGTTTCTTGTAATGATAACCATCCCCTTTGTCTAGGCCTATTATCACTCTCACTCCAACTAGACCATATCCTTTATAAGGTGCTCTACCTCAACCCTCACCATATCTCACTCTACTTAGTCCTGGTCTAACACTTTTTAGATGGTGTTCATATTTACCTTTATAGTCATCACCATGACTTATAGTACCTCTATCTTCCCTAGACCTATAGCCTTACTAGGTACCACTTGTATCATTATAAGCGAAATTCCTATAGTTACCCCTTCCTTGATCCAAATATGGTGATCATCCCCCTCAAGGCAGTCACTATCTCCATTCAAACCTATACCCAAGCTGATATTGATGGGATTGTACCCCTCTACTATCACTCTATGGTGCATCAAGTGGCCTCTCAAAATTCTAGCTACACTTAATAGCTAATGATCTTACATCTCTACATTGGCACTAGTGGGGAGATCCTTAGGGGTATAATGCTCCCATACCATCTCCTATACCCGAAGGCCACCTGACATCATCCACCCTTGGCTCCACGTATAGTGGGTCATCCAGGTCCTCCTTCCTCCATCTACCCACATCAGGAGTGCCTTTGACTCCTGGTGGATCCCTCATCACCCATTTGAACCAATACTCCTTAAGGTTTAGTATATCTTATAGGATGTTGAACTAGTGTTGTACTTGATCAAAATAGTATAGCTCTCACTTGTCCCTCTTATTGATGACCCACTAGATTCTTCTCACCTAAGCCCAACTCTATTGCATCGTCTACCCAACTAGGGTGTAGACACCATGATAACCATATGATATGGAGCTCCTACAACTCATCTATAACCTACCTCCCTAGTGGAAAGACACCAACATAGGCCTTGTACCCACACTCATAGTGTTGGATACACTTGTATGCCACTAGCCGCTCCACATTAGGCAATGGTCCTAGTAGTGCATTCAATATTTGAAATGTGATGTTATATAAACACCACACCTAAAACAATATCACATAGATCAATCCTATCTACCACATATACATGATATCATGTAGGATTTTGTATAAGTGAACCAACATAAATGGTCTCCATGAAAATTTGAATCCTTGATATCGTATGTACACCACTACTCATACCAGTACCTATGGTATGTATTGCCTACTGGTATGATACACTAGCATCCTTGTCACCACCCCATATTGTATAAACATCAGTGCCCTAACTCCATATCGACATGGCATCTCATCAACATGGAATCCACTATGATGGATCCGATGTGTTGTATTCCCTAACATCATTTCTGATGCCACCATCGACACCTATACCATGTAAATCATCCTCCCCCTAATAGGGATCCTCAAGATGCACCATAGATCCTCTAGTGTTATGGTCATATATCTTGTTGGTAGCCAAAGTATGGATGATTCCAAATGCCACCTCTCTACTAAAGTTGTTAATAAAGCCCTATTCATCTCAAATTGGGGCATTTGTGCTAGATGCAATAGCCCCACGTTATTCAATGTCTCTCTCTACCACTGTGAGCTCTCTCATAGCATCCTTAAGTATATTTAGCTTCCAATTTTTTCTCTTGAGTATATCTAGCTACACAATTAACATGACTACATTCACATTCATTAGATCCATTTTAAAAAATATAAAGTTTTTTGTAAAATTTACCAAATTCATGCCTTGGAATATCTGGCATGAATTTGGTAAGGGAACTTGAATAAATTCATGCTCCATGATGAATTTTGTGAAAAATTTCTAAACTTTTTATGTGTGTAGGTGAAACATCTAATTTTACAAAGTGAGTTTCTATTTGTACCTTCACCCGATGAACAACAGTACTAGCATAACCTCTCACCATGACAACATGGTGAGTTGGAAGTGCCATTTTTATTTTTATTATTTAGAGCTCTTTTCTCCTCCTCATGTAGTGAAAATGAACTCCTTTTACCTCCTTTTTCCTCTTTTCTTACCTCCTTATTTTCCCTCATTTTCTTCTCTCTCTTATTTTTATTTTTCCCTCCCTTTCTTCTTTCCTCTTGAGTGGTTTATAAACCCCAACACTTGCGATACTCTTTGCCAATGGGGTAGCAAGCTTAAAGGTGTAAGTCCTTGGTTCCATTTTATGGGATTCCTCACCCCTATTAACATCGAGTTTGGGCATGTGTGTGGGGGGGTGGCACTCTTACTTTATAACTGGTTAATGTGATGATGCAAATCTAGTGGCATATTTCATGATTAGAATTTCGTTCCACGTTAATACCTATATATCTATCTATATATTAGCTTTTGAGGATATATGCAATGGGAGAGATCTATCATAGGTCCTAATAAGATGTAAAAAATATGAAAGAAAGTAATTCTACAATATGACTAAAATATACTATAAATAGAAAGTGGTAAAAATACAATGCAATATGGAGGTGATGGTCACTCCATTAATATAAGCTAAAGAACTACATTGTACTCCATTCAAGAGTTCTACCACTATCTACTACTCTCTACTATAATGCACTTGATATGCTTGATATGTTCTTGATATCTCACTATGAGGCCCTTTATATAGGAAGAGAGATTCCTTGGCCAACACTCTACCTAGTTGTACAAGGGGACACCTTGCACATTACAACTTGCACATTGATACTTGTGCATTTATTACATTGCTTGAAGTAAGTAGCTAACTTCCCCCTAAAGTAATATCCTACTCTAATTATGTACCAAAGGTGGTACATTTACATGACCCAAATGATGTAATATACTCTAACTCTAACACCCCCTGTATTACATTATTTGGGTATTGAAGATTTCAATATTCAATATGGATCTTCTTCTTGAGGATGGTCTTTGGATTGATTAGGTTCTTATTTCGCTACTTCAGTATTCATGTTATGGCTTCTTATCTTTTCTAATTATTCGTTCTTTGATGTCAGGCATCTTTTTTGAACAATTGTTCTCATGATGTTGCATATCTTGAGTGGATCAGAATTGACCCATTTCCTTTATTTTGTACCTTTCTAAGACCTGTTTCTCTAACCTTCATAGGCATCAAACTTGAGCTCTTTGTTAGTAGACCTTTATGAAATAAGATTTTGAAGGTAATAGTCTATTCTTTGTAGTAATATTTTTTCATAACTCTTAGAGTACATGTATTTATAATAGCAGAAGAAATATGAGTGATTTATCCCTTCACAATATTTACATGGATGGAGGCTCCAACAATTAGTCTTTTCATGACCATATTGATTGTAATAGGTGCACAATAGAGATGATCTGACTACTTTGTAGTCTATTTTAGGGATATCATGTTTGTCTATCTCCTTGATGAAATATTTTAACCATATGTTCACAATTGAAGCTATTCCATCTTTACCTATTTGTATGGTGTCTTCTTGATCAATATTTTATTTTATTTGATTATTTGAGTTTTCATTGGCATAGTTGTCATTAGTTTCATTAGAAGAATCTACTTTTGCATAGCTAATAATTTAAAAACTTATTTCGTACCTTATTGATTCTTCCTTTGCTTTTGCATTTTCCTTATCATAATCCATTGTATTATCAATCAGGATTTTAATCCATATAGGTATTTTTATCATTCCACTTCTAAGAGTGTTTCTTAACATGCTAGTAGTCATATTTATAGCTTCCTATAGTATAAATATCTTTTAATAGTGCCTATATTCTTGAGATAGAATCTTCTAAGTGGTCTACCTTATAACTCCCTAGTTTAGAGTATATGAGCTTGATTTGATAAAACCTTTTTAGAGCTTAGGTTTTGTAGGCTTCCTTATATCTCCCTAGTTAAGAGATGTGAATTTGATTTAATAAAATCCTTGTAGAATTTATATTTTGTAGAAACCTTATGACTCCCAAATGGATTGAGTACTTGATAAACTTTGATGAATGCTATTATTATCAAGTTTTGTAGAATGCCTTATGACTCCCTAGTGATTTTGGATATGCTATATGATTGATAAAGTGCTTTTTGAGAATAGTAGTTCAATTTTGGGTTGATTTTGTAATGTTTTGTAAATAGCAAAAATCAACTTTTATTACACCTTATTACTCCTATTGAACTTAAGCACTTTCTAATTTGATGAGGTCCTAATGGTTGGATTTATTTTATCCCTTTAATGTGGTTTTGAGACAAGTATACCAATTAATTTCCAACTCTTGATAATCCTTAATGAACCTCCTTTTATAGCCTTTGATATTTGATAGTTTAGTGTTTCTAAATTCCAATAATTTATTTGGTGTAGTATTCCTTATAACTCCCTAATTTGGAATATTAGAAAACAATAATATTTGCAATAATAGGGTTTTAATTTCCAAGTTGAAACCCTTATACCTCCTACTTTATTATTTGCAAATATAAATATTCTTGAAATCTGCTTGCTTAATATATTACTAATGCTAAATGGATGATTGCAATAGTAAATATAATGTACCCTTATAACTCCAATATAACTTTAGTTTATAGCAAGCAATAAATAATATGAGATTTTACCTTAATAACCCTTCTGGATTATCTTGCCTTGATGTTGTGAGGTGGTAGATTTGAAACCTTCTGGAATGTGGTGCTCATGGGTAATCAATGCCTTCTTTGATCGATGTTGGTTTCTCCCTTGAGTAGCGCTTCTCTCCTCCATAAATGGTGTTGATATTCTCCTTAAGGAATGCTTGGTCTATGACAAATATCCTCCACAAATGGGGCACTGGTATTGTTGGTCTATGATAGCTTCTTAAATGTAGACTTACACCTTTGAATGGCACACATAGGCTTGAATTAGCCTCCTTCCTATGAACGTGCTTCACACCATTCAATGCTTGACTTCCTTTGACCTCGTTCTTTGCTCCTTCTCCAAAATGGGTGCCTTAAATAGGACTATTTCCTTGCAGATTGTGGACAAGTGTCACTTGGGCGTTACTAAGTAGGTGATGATATTCCTCCAACGTACCTTTATGCAATGATGAGTTTGGTGGTAACCTCCCAAATATTTGTAACTCCTTTTTAGGTGAGCATTGGATTATTCATGAACATTGGGGTGCTTAGAACTCTTGTGCCAAGTGGCACTCAAGGCTTGTGCATGTAAGCCTTTCTTCTAACGCTCCAAGGATGAGCATTGTAACCCTATATTTGCCTATATCTTTGTATTGTACATTGGCTTGCTATGTTTCTTGGAATGCAAGTGTTTCCTCTTCTCCTTTTGCACGCTATCTTGATGAGGATAATGGGTGGCTCCAACTATAATGCTCCAAGGTTCTATGGCACTCCTAATGGTGGTCTTGTGGTAGCTTTTTGTGCTCCTTTTTGGTGGTCATTCTCTCCAAGTAATGGCCTTGGGTATAGCACTTTTTCCCTTATACCTTGATGCTTGTAATATGTTGTTGGTGTACCTTTGTGTATCCTTTGTAGTAGCCCCTTGTGCTTAGCTTGATAGTGTTATTCCATGTAGATAATATCCTTCTGTATGTTGTCCTTTCTCTACGTAGACTCGGATGATAATAGCCTCTTGTAATGGCTCCAATATTGCAGGTGAAATGCTTGCTTCTAGGGATGGATTGGACGTGAAGAAATGGTGTTTTTAAACACCTTGATTTTGAGAAGTGTGAGCTCTTCGGTGGCTCTTTCCTCTTGCTCGAACTCTACCCTAAAACCTGCTGAGATAATGGTCGTGTTGCTTCCTGTAAAGAGAGATACTTTTATCCCTTTTTTGAAGGAACAAAAGAGGTGCTTTGTAATAGTTAGATTTGCACCAATATGATGGACCAAAACTCACCTTTTTCTGAAATCCTTTTTTATTTTGATGAGGCAGCTCCTTGCCTTCACTAATCCTCTTCCTTGGATAATTTAATAAGAGTTAATCCAAGCTAATAAGATACTCTTAATATGCTGATTTTAAAGTAAGGATTTCTGCACTTTGCACTTAAATGAAACCCTTATATATTCCTTGAATCTTGAGACTCACCAAGTCTCGATTTGAGGCTTCCTTCAAGGACTTTAATGGTGGCTTCCTTCTCCACATTTTGACTTGTATTGGTGGCTTATTTTGGCCATGAAATATTATAGGTTTTGTGCACCAAATAGTGTCTCTAGACACTTTGATAATCTGCTAGTTTTGTGCCCTTGATCTTTAACAATCAACAAACACAAACTAACCCTTCTGAGAGTAACTAGTTAAAGATCAACTAGTATAGTGCTAATGGATTAATAATGCACTTTAATGGTAACAATAATCTCACCTTATTGCTCCTATAAATAAACTCTCAAAATAATTCCAAATGCACTTAATAATATCTGCAAATTTTAAGAGTAATCTGTAAAGAACCCTTAATGAATAATATACAATTTTCACTACAATCAATATTGTAGGATGTAGTCTTCTTGCTTTCTAGATAGATAATAGGTAGGTGATAATTTTATTTCTTTCAAAAAATATCCAACTCCTATTTAATGTGCAAATATATCTTAAAATGAACTCTCCTTTTTGCACTTTCTTGAAGACTATAATATGAGCCCTTCTCCTTGCAACTTTAATCCAAATATGGTGCTTAATGGAATTTGATAATGAACCCTAATTTGAAGTTCAACTAATTGCACCCTAGTTGCTTACCTTTAATGGCTTCTGTAGTAGATGTAGATCTTGGTGTTTTGATTCACCAAGTTGTTGCCTTGTAATGGATGAATTCGCAACTTCTTGTTGGTTGTCCAAAATAGCTTCTTGCTTCACCAAACTGTGGTCTTGAACTTTCTGTCTTGAGCCTAGGGTTTGGTGGCTTGATCCTTCCAGTGATCTTTGATTTTTTGTAGTAGGTTCAGAAAGTCCTTGCTTCTAAAATGTGCCTTCTTGTTGTGAGAGGTAATCTCCAAATCTCTTGGATTTGGTAGGCTTCTTCTATCTGAATCTTCCTTCAATCTTCTTGTTGAATTATGACTTCAAATAGGATCTTCTTCTTCTCAATATTCTGAATGTCTTGAGGTCTTCACTGGATTCTTCTTCTAGATTTGGCACTCTTTGCCAAATTCTTCTTCTCTTGGGCTTGTTGTCAGATGGTGACAATTGTCCCAAGTCCTTCACTATCAAGAGCTTCTCCTTGGTAGTGGATTTCTCCAATGAGTTCTCCTAGGAACTCTTTTGATGATGCTTCTATGAGCTCTACAACAAGGCTCTCCAAGCCTTCTTATTTTCCTCCTTGAGACCTCTCCAAGGTCTTCTATCTTGTAGCTTCTTTGGTCTTCCAACTGAGACCTTTTCTTCAACCTTCTACTTCTAGAAGTGTTGGTGATGAGATCTTCTTCTTAGATCTCTAAAATATGTTACTTCTAGATTCTAGAATGGGACCTTGTTGGTCCTTCTTTTCTTCTACAATTTGTAGGCTTTAATGGAGATCACCAATCTCCTATTTTATGGACTCTTCTTTGGAGTCTTCTTCAGGAACTCTTCTCTAGAGTCTTCTTCTAAATTAGGAACTCTTCTTTGAAGTCTTCTTCAAAATTAAGGCTTCTATGGCCTTCTTCTTCTAGATCAAGGCTTCTCTAGCCTTTTCTTTTGTATTAAGGCTTCTGTGGCCTTTTCTTCTAGATCAAGGCTTCTATGGCATTTTATTCTAGATCAAGGCTACTATGGATTTTTATTCTACAACAATCTTCCTGAGATTTGCTATATCTTCAATAGATCTTTTCTCTAGACTTCCAAATATAATCTAATTATTTGCTTGAGGGTATGATTCTAAGAATATATTCTTCCTAGATCTCTTGTAGGAAGCTTCCCAATATTTTTATGAATCTTCTTTTCCTTGCAACAAAAGATGTTAGAAAATAGTTCTGAAAGAATTTATAATTCTGGAGATAATAATCTTCACTAGTTGATTTGTCAATCTAGTGGTATGAATGTTGAGTCCTAGTCTTCACGAGTTTTTCTGCAACTCTGTGGAAAGACTCTAGCCAAATGTAATCTCAAAATTTTTGTAACTAAGATTTATTTCAGTCCTCACTTGTGATTCTCTCTAATCCTATTGACCTACTGGACTTCTCTTATGATGACTTTTGCAAGTGGCGGTGCACAATGGCAAGTCCGGTTTGCAAAAATGCAAAGAGGAACTATGATGGATGTAGGCCCTCCTATTCTTGATTCACCATGGCTCTGATACCACTGTTAGCTTTTGAGGATATATGCAATGGGAGAGATCTATCACAAGTCCTAATAAGATGCAAAAAATATGAGAGAAAGTGATTCTACAATATGACTAAAATATACTATAAATAGAAAGTGGTGAAAATACAATGCAATATGGAGGTGATGGTCACTCCATTAATATAAGCTAAAGAACTACATTGTACTCCATATAGGAGTTCTACCACTATCTACTACTCTCTACTATAATGCACTTGATATGCTTGATATGTTCTTGATATCTTTGATCTATCACTATGAGGCCCTTTATATAGGAAGATAGATTCCTTGGCCAACACTCTACCTAGTTGTACAAGGGGACACCTTGCACATTACAACTTGCACATTGACACTTGTGCATTTATTACATTGCTTGAAGTAAGTAGCTAACTTCCCCCTAAAGTAATCTCCTACTCTAACTATGTACCAAAGGTGGTACATTTACATGACCCAAATGATGTAATATACTCTAACTCTAACACTCTCTTCTTCTCTTTTCTTTGCTTTTCCTTGTTTTCTCTTCCTTTTTTACATATTTTTTGAGTATTTTGTAGGAATATTGCATTTCTTCAAAAAATCAAGGGGGTACCCTAGCCTTAGAGGTATTAATGGTAGTAGTACCTTGATTTGCATGTAAATATACAGTGTCTAGGATAACACCCTTTTTTGCACTACCCTTTCATCCAAACCCGACCACCCCTTTTTGTGTGTGTTTGTTATATTTACCCATAGGAATCTACATATTTCTTTGATGCATTTACTTAGCCATAGATGAATCAATGAGGGGTAAAATGTAGACATGGAGAATTGACCTATTAAAATACATCAATCTTGTTGGACATTTTGAGTCAAAGTTGTCATTGATGTCAAGGAATAAGCTACCGTTGATGTAAAAAGGTCAAAAGGAACAATGCAAAGGTTAATGGCAAAAGAGCTTCATAATATTTTTAATATTATGTGGAAGCATAAGTTTAAAAGGTTTTCCTTAAAACCAATGGTGGCAAAAATAAAAGGTTTTTTCATTAAAACCATGTGGGCAAGTTGTAAGGTTTTTCTAAAAACCAAGGAGGCCCTAAAGTTTGGTTTAAAAGGCCAAAGTCCATTTAATTATTAAATTATAATAATTAAATTCTTAAAATAATTTAATTTATTATATTTAATAAATAATGGCCAAAGTCTAATGTTGGGCGTCGGTTCTTTCGCGTACATTTTCGATGTCTCCCTCCGTCGACTTCATCGCGTGCATTGTCGACGTCTTCCTCCACCGACGTGGGAGCACATTGGAAGGCATATGGTATATATATACCATAGCCTTTCCAAAGGTAAAATTATCCACCCGATTCGCTAAAGACTATCACATGCTATTTCGTGCGCATTCCTCGTGGTAGTAACTTCGTGCAACGTGTTTCACAGAGCATGGGTGAAGGAGCCATATTTTGGCTCGTGTGTTTTAGAAGGTCAAAGCGCTGAAGGCGCTTGGAGGCTCCAAGAGGAGCACGTGGCTCCACGACATGGAAGCCGCGGTCAAGGTGCTAGTGGGAGAGATGCGCTCGGTTCGACTCACGCGCATGCCAAAGTGGTAAAGCTTTTTAATTATTAAATTTAATTTTTGCTTAGGCTAAAGTTTGTCTTAGGAGAAATAAGGGGAATATTTTTTTGGAGTTTAGCCTAAGTTAAAGAGAATTTTTATGAGTTTTATGAAAGGTGTTTGCTGAGATTAATTTGTGGGTAAAAATATTTTTACCTTAGAGGAAAGGAAAATTATTTATTGCATTATTTTTCAAAAGAATTATTTTTAAATGCAATATTAAAGTAGGGAGTTATAAGTAGAAATTGGGTTAATTTTTGAGGATATTTTTCTGAAGTAGCTTATGTCAAATTTGAATGGTTGAGATGAAATTGTGATGAGTTAGGGTTTTGAGAAGTGAATATTTAAACTATTGTGGTGTTGGATATTATTTTAAGAATGGAGTAATAAGGTGTATTTGTGAGTTATTATATGCTTTGTATTGTTATCTAACTTCTTTGAGCTTGGCAAAGAAGTGTTTGTGGTTGTGGCAGATGTTTGAGGTTCCTTCATCATCAAGAAAAAGGTATGAGCACATTCTTCCATAGTTGAGTTGATTGGTTGGTTTTCTGGAAAATAAGTTTGGAGTGAAAAGGATTTAATTGGGTTTCCTTATTGAGTGTGTTGAGTTAATGCTTCAAGGTTTTCTGGAATAAAGAGTTGTTGTTAAAACCTTTGTTTTATAAGCATTGTTGTTGAAGCCATTGGTTGAGTGAAGAACTTGAACTAGGGTTTGAAAAGAACATGAGTATCATTGTTATGTGAGATTGGTTGATAAGCATTGTTGGAAATATTTTGAGTGAGTGTTTATATGCTTGGACTAGGGTTTGTAAGCAAGGATTGTTTCATTGAGTGATTGGTTGAGTAGAGTTGGTTGAGCCTAGTCAAGTGGATGTGTGAAGTGATTGTTCAAGTTCTATAAAATAAACTATTCTATATTCTGAATTGATTTGAGAAAGTAATATTATTTTAAATGAAAGTGATTGAGTATTGAGTTGAATTTGAAGCATATTGAGTCTCTAACAATTCTCTATATGTTTCTAAAAGAGTGATTGAAAGTGATTGAGTATTGAGGTGAATGTGAAGCATATTGAGTCTCTAAAAATTATCTATATGTTTCTAAGAGAGTGATTGAAAGTGATTAAGCATTGTGATGAGTATAGAGCATATTGAGTCTCTAAAAATTCTCTTTATGTTTCTATGAGATTGGACAAGTTCTAGTGTGGACTTGTTGAGCAGATTTGAGGTAAGTCTTTGAGAAGACTTGTGGACAGATTTGGGTAAGATTTTGTGGAAGCTTACAATACATATTGAGAGTAGATTTGGATAAGTTCTTGTGAGAACTTATTGAGCAGATTGGACAAGTTCTAGAGAGGACTTGAGGACAGATTAGTGTGAGCTTTTGTGGAAGCTTACAAGGCATATTTGAGACAAGTCTTTGAGAAGACTTGAGAGTAGAGTTGATTGATTTATTTGTTCAAACCTTGAGTTAAGGTTTGGGGTAGATCCAATAGAGTTGATTTGAGATTTAGTCAAGCTTTGAGTTAAGGCTTGAGGATAGATATTGAGGATAGATTTGTGCTAGATCGAAGGACTATGTTTAGTACAGATTCGAGGATAGATTTTGGTGCATATTTGAGGATAGGTTTGTGCTAGACCAAAGATAGAGTATTGAGGATAGATTTGTGCTAGATCCGAAGGACTATGTTTAGTACAGATTTGAGATAGATCTTTGGAGGTGATAGAGTTAGAGTGACAGTATCATGATAGAGATCCATTAGCCAGAGTAGGGAGGATAGGTGTCTTCTAGTGGATAGAGTTCCATTTGCTAAGGGTAGTGGAGGCAGAGGTCTTCTAGAGGATCACCAACTAGAGCAAAGTTAGGAGATTGGTGTCTCCTATGGATAGAGATCCATGAACTTGATTAGGGGATTGGTGTCTCCTTTGGATAGAGATCCATAAACATTGTAATAGGGAAAGGATTCCCAAGAGATTTATTGAGAAAATATTAGTAAAATATTTTCTCCGTGGAGTAGCCCACATTGGGTGAACCACATTAAATTGGTGTCTCTATTGTGTGTGATGATTTGTGCATTACTTTGGTTATTACTATTGATATTGCCATTGATTATATTGCATAATATTTATTGGGAAAGAAAAGTAAAAAGTGGTCTTATAATATTCACCCCCCTCTCAGTATAAGCTTGTGTTCTTCAATTGGTATCGAGTTGGTTCCTTCAAAAAGGTTTAACAACTTGAAGGAAGATCTTACAAGAACACAAATGGCAAAGAAAGGCAAAGGCAAAACCATGAGACACAAGAAGAAAAGAACACACATGGTCATGAAAGAAAAGGAAGATGAGTTTGATATTGTTGTGTTGGGAGGAAAAATGGAAATAGATTCAAGAGATGAATCAAGCAGTGGAGAAAATATCATATTGATAAAGTTTTGTACCAGATGTAGGAATACAGGTCACCATGCAACTTATTGTCCACAAGAAGGTGAAGAATGCTTTGTTTGTGGTCAACTCGGTCATGATGCAAGATATTGTCATGGGTTCAGTAGTAGTGAAGATGAAATGATCTAAATGATAACAGGGATAGTCAAAATAGGTATGAAGAAGAAACTCTACTTTCAATAATAGAAGAAAAAGGAGATGCTCCTATAGAAGATCAAGAAAAGGAAGATTTAGAAAAAGAAAAAGAGGAAGCCACTCTTAAGGAACTTGTTGAATTGAAAAGGGAGAATTTAGAATTAAAGGCTCAAATACAAGAAGATGAGAAATGTAAGACAAAGCTTCTACAAGATCTCTCTGACTTGAGAGATAAGGTTGAAAAGGCAAGGAGAGTTGAAAAGGATATGGTTGAACAATCAAAGGTAAAAGAGCAAGAATGTAAAAGACTTAGTGTTGATCTCGAAGAATTAAAAAGGGAGAACTCAGGATTAAGGGTTCAAGCTCAAGAAGATGAGAAAGCAAAAGCAAAGTTTCTACAGGAACTCACCAACTTCAAAATCAAGGTTGAAGAGGTAAGAAAAATTGAAGAAGGTATGGCCAAAAAATTAAAGATAAAAGATCTAGAGTGTGAAAGATTAGAGCATGAGATAGTTTCACTAAGGATGGAAGTAAAAGGTTCTAAGGACAAGCTACACAAGTTTGAGGAAAATTCAAAGACTTTGGACAGGATTATCAATGCACAAAGATCATCAATCACCAAAATAGGACTTAGTTCTAAAGAAGAACAAGGGAAACAAGAAGCAGAAAAAGGAGAGTCAAGCTCAAGCACCAAAAAAGAAGAAGCTTCAAAAGAAGTAAGTAAAAGAGAAAGTGAGACTTCTAAGGATAAGTTGGAAAATAGAAAGTTCAACAAGGAAAGGAACAATGCACAAGTGAGGAATAGATGGAACAGGAAACAAGACAAGGTAGAAGAGACTAAGAGACCAATGGGGTCAAGGCAAGGTTTCTTCAATGGAAGATGCTTCTCATGTCACAGGTTTGGGCACATGGCTTCACAGTGTAGGACACATGAAAGACAAGAATATGGGAACTAAACAGACAACTTTTCCATGGGTATTGCTACTCATGTAATCAGTTTGGTCACAAGGCAATGAATTGCAGGGTTCATGACAGAAAAGGATATGGCTTCACTAGGAGAAATCCTAAGACATTTGCACCTCCAAGGAATAATAACATTAAGTGTTATAAGTGCAATAATGATGGACACACAACAAAGTGGTGTAGAGCAGACATTCTAGAATCAAGTATGAATAGGAACAGGAACAAGAATAGGAAAAGGGATATGGATATGAATAGGAACAAGAATATGGATATAAAGATGAACATGAACATGAATAGGAACAAGAACAAGAATATGGATATGGACAAGAACATGGACATGGAAAGGAATAGTCAGAGGAATCAGAAGGATCATATAAGAAGAAAAGAGGATAAAGGTAAAGACCAGTGCTTGCTAGGAGTAGAAATACTCCCACCCCAAAATTAACCACCTCAAGAGGAGGTGGGGGAGGGGCTAAGCTAAGAGACTCATTCTTAGCCTCGAGCCCCAAAGGTGACCCTTTGCCATTGATGTCAAAGGGGGAGAGATTTGAGTAAGGGGGAGAGATTTGGTATTTGAGTAAAGAGGAGAGATTCGAAAAGAGCATTGAGCCAGGGGGAGCAATGTCCCAGGGGGAGAAGAACAAAGAAAAGGTTAAGTTTTTGGTAAAAATAATTTGGGTTGCCATCAATGACAAAGGGGGAGATTGTTGGACATTTTGAGTCAAAGTTGTCATTGATGTCAAGGAATAAGCTATCATTGATGTAAAAAGGTCAAAAGGAACAATGCAAAGGTTAATGGCAAAAGAGCTTCATAATATTTTTAATATTATGTGGAAGCATAAGTTTAAAAGGTTTTATTAACCTTTGGAAAAAAATTTTCTTTAAAACCAATGATGGCAAAAATAAAAGGTTTTTTCATTAAAACCATGTGGGCAAGTTGTAAGGTTTTTCTAAAAACCAAGGAGGCCCTAAAGTTTGGTTTAAAAGGCCAAAGTCCATTTAATTATTAAATTATAATAATTAAATTCTTAAAAGAATTTAATTTATTATATTTAATAAATAATGGCCAAAGTCTAATGTTGGGCGTTGGTTCTTTCGCATACATTTTTGATGTCTCCCTCCATCGACTTCATCGCGTGCATTGTCGATGTCTTCCTCCATCGATGTGGGAGCACATTGGAAGGCATATGGTATATATATACCATAGCCTTTCCAAAGGTAAAATTATCCACCCGATTCGCTAAAGACTATCACATGCTATTTCATGTGCATTCCTCATGGTAGTAACTTCGTGCAACGTGTTTCGCAGAGCATGGGTGAAGGAGCCATCTTTTGGCTCATGTGTTTTAGAAGGTCAAAGCGCTGAAGGCGCTTGGAGGCTCCAAGAGGAGCACGTGGCTCCACGGTGTGGAAGCCACGGTCAAGGTGCTAGTGGGAGAGATGCGCTCGGTTCGACTCACGTGCATGCCAAAGTGGTAAAGCTTTTTAATTATTAAATTTAATTTTTGCTTAGGCTAAAGTTTGTCTTAGGAGAAATAAGGGGAATATTTTTTTTGGAGTTTAGCCTAAGTTAAAGAGAATTTTTATGAGTTTTATGAAAGGTGTTTGCTGAGATTAATTTGTGGGTAAAAATATTTTTACCTTAGAGGAAAGGAAAATTATTTATTGCATTATTTTTCAAAAGAATTATTTTTAAATGCAATATTAAAGTAGGGAGTTATAAGTAGAAATTGGGTTAATTTTTGAGGATATTTTTCTGAAGTAGCTTATGTCAAATTTGAATGGTTGAGATGAAATTGTGATGAGTTAGGGTTTTGAGAAGTGAATATTTAAACTATTGTGGTGTTGGATATTATTTTAAGAATGGAGTAATAAGGTGTATTTGTGAGTTATTATATGCTTTGTATTGTTATCTAACTTCTTTGAGCTTGGCAAAGAAGTGTTTGTGGTTGTGGCAGATGTTTGAGGTTCCTTCATCATCAAGAAAAAGGTATGAGCACATTCTTCCATAGTTGAGTTGATTGGTTGGTTTTCTGGAAAATAAGTTTGGAGTGAAAAGGACTTAATTTGGTTTCCTTATTGAGTGTGTTGAGTTAATGCTTCAAGGTTTTCTGGAATAAAGAGTTGTTGTTAAAACCTTGTTTTATAAGCATTGTTGTTGAAGCCATTGGTTGAGTGAAGAACTTGAACTAGGGTTTGAAAAGAACATGAGTATCATTGTTATGTGAGATTGGTTGATAAGCATTGTTGGAAACATTTTGAGTGAAGGTTCATATGCTTGGACTAGGGTTTGTAAGCAAGGATTGTTTCATTGAGTGATTGGTTGAGTAGAGTTGGTTGAGCCTAGTCAAGTGGATGTGTGAAGTGATTGTTCAAGTTCCATAAAACAAACTATTCTATATTCTGAATTGATTTGAGAAAGTGATTGAGCATTGAGGTGAATGTGAAGCATATTGAGTCTCTAACAATTCTCTATATGTTTCTGAAAGAGTGATTGAAAGTGATTGAGTATTGAGTTGAATTTGAAGCATATTGAGTCTCTAACAATTCTCTATATGTTTCTAAAAGAGTGATTGAAAGTGATTGAGTATTGAGGTGAATGTGAAGCATATTGAGTCTCTAACAATTCTCTATATGTTTCTAAGAGAGTGATTGAAAGTGATTAAGCATTGTGATGAGTATAGAGCATATTGAGTCTCTAACAATTCTCTTTATGTTTCTATGAGATTGGACAAGTTCTAGTGTGGACTTGTTGAGCAGATTTGAGGTAAGTCTTTGAGAAGACTTGTGGATAGATTTGGGTAAGCTTTTGTGGAAGCTTACAATACAGATTGAGAGTAGATTTGGATAAGTTCTTGTGAGAACTTATTGAGCAGATTGGACAAGTTCTAGAGAGGACTTGAGGACATATTGGTGTGAGCTTTTGTGGAAGCTTACAAGGCAGATTTGAGACAAGTCTTTGAGAAGACTTGAGAGCAGAGTTGATTGATTGATTTGTTCAAACCTTGAGTTAAGGTTTGGGGCAGATCCAAAAGAGTTGATTTGAGATTGAGTCAAGCTTTGAGTTAAGGCTTGAGGATAGATATTGAGGATAGATTTGTGCTAGACCGAAGGACTGTGTTTAGTACAAATTCGAGGATAGATTTTGAAAGGATAGAGTTTGGTGCAGATTTGAGGATAGGTTTGTGCCAGACCAGAGACAGATATTGAGGATATTTGTGCTAGACCGAAGGACTATGTTTAGTATAGATTTGAGATAGAGCTTTGGAGGTGATAGAGTTAGAGGATGACAATTCATGGATAGATATCCATTTCTAGGGGGTGGAGGACAGGTGTCTTCAGTGGATAGAGTTCCATTTGCTAAGGGTAGTGGAGGGCAAGAGTTCTTCTAGAAGATCACCAACAAGAGCAAGAGGAGATAGGAGTTCTCCTATGGATAGAGATCCATGAACTTGATTAGGGGATTGGTGTCTCCTTTGGATAGAGGTCCATAAATATTGTAATAGGGAAAGGATTCCCAAGATATTTATTGAGAAAATATTAGTGAAATATTTTCTCCGTGGAGTAGCCCACATTGGGTGAACCACGTTAAATTGGTGTCTCTATTGTGTGTGATGATTTGTGCATTGCTTTGGTTATTGCTATTGATATTGCCATTGATTATATTGGATAATATTGTTTGGGAAAGAAAAGTAAAAAGTGGTCTTATACTGTTCACCCCCCCTCTCAGTATAAGCTTGTGTTCTTCAAATATTTCCTTAGATCCCTAGGAAGCCACCCAAATTTTCTAAGTGTAAATTTGGGTCCCTTTTCCTCTCTTCCTCTGACCTTTTTTCCTAGCCTTACCAAATTTGCACTTGGTCCATGTAGGTCATGAATTTGGCTTACGATATTCATGCCCTATAATTACTGGGCATGAATTTGATATTTTAGGGGTTTTTCTCTCAAAAATATCACCCCTCATCGACCCATTTTGGTTTCATCTCTTACCTGTGGTGAAATTTCTTTTTCCTACCCTTTTAGCCCTCCAAACCTCTTATAAATAGAGGATTAGACTTCCTCTTTTCCACAAAAATCTTAGAAAAAGTGGTTTTTTTGGATAATCCTAGATCTTAACTCATTCATTAGTTGCTAAAAATTTATCTTTTACTGTGATATGTTATTTTTGTTTGATTGCTTTGGTGTTGGCTACACTTGGGGATTAAGTGGAGCAGACTTGATGGGAATATATCTACCATTTTAGAGTTATTACTTCATGTTATCATTGCTTCTTACTTCCTCCATCAACTAACTAGGTTATTTACTTTCATTATTAGTCATTGGCTCTATTTTTTTCTATTTTGCATCATATTTTTTTATATTTTGGGACCCAAAAAGTGCCTCTAAATCAAATTCATGCCCTGCCTATGAAGGAGATAAATTTGGCTTACCAGATTCATGCTCCCTTATTATAGGGTGTGAATTTTGTCAATTATTGCTTGGGGGTAAATTTTTGCTCCCCAAAACCCTAATATGATGTTTACATCTTAGCTTTATGCCACCTACATTCTGTTTCATTTTATGTCACTGTTGCATGTGCATACCATTCTGAGTTTTCTTGTTCCAAAGGTAAAATATCATTTTTACTTTTGAATGGTCAATGAAAAGGACCAAGGGGGTTTGACTGTTGTTCCTCCAAGGTCAATATTATAGTAGCCTAAATAGGCCCCCAAACACTGATCAAATTTTCTAGGATTTTGTAAGTTATTTCATAAGTTAAAGTTGTTTGGATATTATAGACACAAGTTAAAACTAGGATCAACCATCAAATTAGGTAAGTTCCCTAGTAGATATTTAGGCTATTTGGTGAGTATATTTGTTCTTTTCTATTTTATATTTTTATAATAAAGTAAAAAGATAATATTTGACTTTTATTTCTAGGCATTTAAAAGAATAAAAGCATATAGTTTGCATCCTATGGCTAAATCTATTTGTGCATTCTATTAAACCCTTGTTCAAAATAGAAATATTTATTTTAATGCAAGTCAGGGTTTTAGTTATCATTGAAAATCAAGAAACATACTAGGGTTAGTCCTTTTTTGCTTGCATTGTTCTTTCATTTCCATAGCTTATATTTTAGAAATACCAAACATAGGTGTTTTCTCAATTTACAAATTAAATATTTCCACCCCAGACTTGGATTGAGTCCTTAAAATATTCTTGGTGAACCCCTCAATCCCCAAGTCCCTAAGTATAGAGAATATAACACACCCCTGTGGTCACCTCGGGTCCTAGTGGATCCATTCAAGAGTCATACACGGTAGGATAGTTTTACTCTTCTATGCTTCTAAATTTTTTAAATCCATAAAATTATCCCAACACTATATCCTACCTTTATAGGGGCCATAAATATTCACCACTATCACTATTTTCCTGACCTCCACTAAAAATAATCCAGTCCCTACTTCTAAGTCAAGCAATGCAAATTTGGTTAGCCTACACTAATTTTCCTTCCACCCTATGGCCACTCCTCTCGAGGTTCCTACAACATAAAAGGAATTAAAATCCCATCCTTTAAACAATTTATTGAGATCTTCCATCACTTTCATATCTAACCCTTTTTTCTCTTGAATTAGAAAAATCTTTGGATTATGAACTTCTACCAACCTACATAAAGCAAATTTTTTGGTAGAGCTTCCCATACCTCAAATATTAAAGGAAAATACTTTAATTGATTAACTATATCTAGGATCATCCCTACTCTAAGGATCCCCTTTAAGGATGGTTGCTTGCCTTATTGAACTTCACAGAGGATTTTATTCTTAGCCAAATAAGTATCAACTCTTTTCCTCCTACCAACAATACTACTTTTCCCCATGTCTTTATTGAGGCCTCCCCCAAATCCTTCTTTCCTTAGTACTATTTTACCTTTTAGGGATTGTAAGGGATACCTATGGATTTTTAGGGACATTGAACCTTCCTAACCATAGTCAAAATGAAGTGGGGAAATAATTTCAAAATTATTTAGTTGTTAAGCATTACTAGAAAAATTACTAGAGTCTACACCAAGGTCTAGATCTACTTTTTTCAAGGAAGATGAATTCTTGGATTTTTCTTACCCCTCAACTCCACCCTTACCTTCTTCTTGGGAAGCCTTTATTTTACAGACTAGTAAATTTAGCCATTGGTTAGTGTTGTGGCCATTGCACAACTTGCCCTAAAATTGGAGACCCACCTTTTATTTTGTTGTTTTGAGGAATTTTCAAGTTCTTTGAGTGATAATTTCGATAGGTTCCCAAGGTTTGATGTTGGTAGGCTTGTTTGTTTTTTAGTTCCCCTTTGTGCTTGTAGGTGGTCTAGTTAATTTGTTTATTTTATTGTTTTGAGTTCTTAGTGTTATTTTAATGTTTTTATTTGGAGTTTCAATTGTTTAAGCTTTATTGAATTTAAAAAATAACAGAAATAAAATAAAAATAAAAAATATATATGCTTATATGTTTTTGTTTTAATAAAATAATAAAAATAAATAAACAAAAACAAAGTAAAAAAATATACATATATATCATATATATGTATGATAATAAAGACAAAAAAACAATAAAAAAATATAAAATAAAATAAATAATGAATAAATAAATCAAAATGAAATATCATCATTTGTGCCTTCATATTCTTGCTGCACTACTATATGTCTTTTGCATTAAGGTGTTTTATGGTTTTTCTTTTCATTAAGATTTGGTTGAATGTTGATTATGTTCTAAAATTTTGTGTAGGTCATAACTACTGTAAACCTAGAGACTTACAAACAACATGGATGCACGTGTGGAGGTTTCTAGAGAGCCTAGAAGTTTGGCCACCTAGGATGGAAGAATTGGATAGTCACATGCAAACATCGATATATACAAAAAACACTTAGAATTATACATTGAAGATGATGAGGACATGAACTTGGGGCAACAAGGATAGAAATTGCCAAACCTTCGTAGATAGCAAGACGATGTGTATGCAAATATTTAGCTTAAATAATGTTATTTTACTGGTATTGATAGGCTAGATCTGAATAATTTTATTGTGTGAGAAAGGGCTGCAACCTTTTGCATTCATAGAATTAGAATTATAATAGGATCTATTCCATTTATGACAGGCCGAGAATGACTCACATTCACATCCAATGCTGGTGAAAAAAAAGGTTGTTTTAGGACAGTTAACACCTGCAATGGTGTCTAGAAAAACTACTAAAAATGGGATGATAACATCATAGAATATTATAGTCATGGAATGAATATGTGAAGACGAAGACCTATTTTATTTGGAACGCTAGTGATTTCATCGAGTAGTAATAGACAATGGCTAAATAGAAGGCTAGTTAGATATTGACGACTGCGTGAAGTTTACTGACATTCTTAGAGTTTGAATATAGTCACCAACAAGGTATAGCGGGATGCAATTTAGGAAATAAAAGTGTGGTATATGTCAAAAAAAATAATGGTCGATAGTGTCGCATGGCAGGGAGGTTCGCAAGTCCTTGATAGGATGGCATGAGACACTAGGGTGTTTTATAGTCTATTCTGTCATTGTTGTCAACACACACCATGGAGTCAAGTGAACTACGGGTAACATAGATCTAAACTATACATAGCCATAGATTATTAAAAACAAATTCATCTCCATCATGTATTATGTAGCATCAAACAGTCCAAAGATCGATCCAAAGATCATTTTCCATGGTATGCATCACGGATTCGAAGAATTTGAACACAGTTACAAAAGGTAACAAGACTAGAATCACACAAAAAAACTAATTCCAAAGGAAGGTTGCGATGTATGTGGTAACCAAGGTAGGCAGTCCCCAGTCATCCATGGTAGCCACATTGTGTGGTGAAAAGTTACAGGCCATGTGATAAGAAAAAAGGTGTTATATTTACAAAATTTTGCTGGATAAAAGGGATATTTGTGGTAAAAAGGAGATAAATGGGTGTCTTTCATGCACGGCTAGAACATTATTTATGAATCATGTTCTAAATTTAGGTGACTAACAATGTACATAATACCCTCTACGTTAATTCAATGTTCATTTCTATTAAAAAATGGAAGTTTTTTTTTACAAGTTGAATGGTGTATACAACAGAAAGTCATGATTATGAAACTACTCCAATTACAAACAAAGGCTTATAAAAATGAATTTACTATTAAATTTATAATGCTTGGAATATTGATGAAATAGAACAAAGGAATGGATGCATGGTGGAAATGAAAAAAAAGAAGAGAGAAAAAGGAAACGAAACTCAGCCAACGATGGAAAGGAAGAGGAAGACATTCTCTTAAAATTATAAATGAGCCATTGAAACACAGAAAAGGGGTTAGAAATTTTTAGAAATTTTAGGAGGTTGGAAATATTTTGTAATAGAAACATTATTTTTCTATTTTTAATGCAAAATGCTGCAAAAATTTGCACCTTGTTTTTTAAATAAAGGGTTAAAAATTTATTGATAAAAAGTCTAGATTACAGAGTACAACTGAGCTTCCAACCAGGACTCAAATAAACAGCCAAATATGCTAAAACCACTAGACTAGAATGACACTCAAAAAATACAACAAGAACAAACCACATTAAGTCTATACATCCTTGTGGATCAACTCGCACAGGCGTTGAGAGTCCCCAGATGGGAGACTCTCCCAATTATCGATACTCCAAGGAAATTTATTTATGAATATTTTGAGCTAATGTCTATATTTTCCTTCCATTTTTTTTAGGCTTATAGATAGTGTTTGATGCATTTTAATGGTTGCACTATTGAAGGTTTAGAAATATGGAGTTTATTTTATTTTTGTAGAATATTATACCTAGTTTATTTTAGATTGTGCTAATGCAGCTTCAGATAGACTAGGTTACGTTAAAAAATTCTCACATCTTCAATTTTACAGAATAGGGTAGCATCATAATGATAGTAGTTTTTTTCAGTGTTTTTAGTGTTTTGATCTATTTTCCATATTTTATATTTTTTTCTAACCTTCCCTTTTTGTAGTTTTTTAAAACTTTCACAAATAAAATAAAAATCGAAAAAAAATAAAATTCCAAATCCCTAGAATAAGCTTTAATGTTTCATTTAAAGCAATTTCAATTTCATTTTGAAGCCATTTCGAAATTACAAATTTTTTTCAAAGTTACTTTTTTTAAAGGCATTTTGTAATTTCAAATTTTACATGTTTTCACCTTTTTAAAGGAGAAATGAACTTCAAGCTTTGCACTTTCATTTTTCAAGCAATAAATTAACTTCCCTTTATGAAAATTACAATTTCATTAAAAGGGGTAATTTATATGGCATTCCATAGGCCATTGTATTTAAAACAATAAATTGACTTCTCTTTATAAAAATTCAAATTTCATTAAAGAGGGGTAATTTAATCAAAGGCTCTTATATTCAAAGTTAGTCATTTAGTCATTTTCCTTTCATGCTCAAAGCAAACTAGAATGAATCCAATCTTCATTTCATGTTCACATTTTAAAGATAGACTTTAGTCTTCTATTTCATTCTTAAAACAAAAGTTAAATAAGATAAAACTTGTTTAAAATATGCTTAACAAAAGAAGATAAAATCTACCTAAAATACTTCAAGATAAAATAAACTAAGGCATTTACATTGTGGTCATATGAGGGCCAATCACATTTTTTTTTCTTTTAAATTTTATGAACAATCAATAGCATAAAACAATAAAGTAATACCAACACAGGCCCCTTGTTAACAATTATTTGCAAATCATGGGAAAAAAGTGTTGCCTTGTGAAAAAATAGCTCAAATATGTTATCGAGGAGAGACTTCGAAAAAGGAGAAGCCTAGGGAAAATAAAAATCTTAGAGAGAATTTTGGAAATTAGGATGATTGAAATAACCACCATCATATCAGAGAAATCAGGTCCAATAGAAATTCTTTCTCTGAAAGTTGAGGGCCAAATAAACAGAGGATCACATGTGGATAGACAATGATTCATTTTACTGGGAAGAATTTATGTCCAACTTGGAAATTTCGCTGATGTCGCATGGAAGAGAGTATTTCCAAATTAGAATCCATGGGGTAGAGGCACCAATATTAGCTAGCTTGTCAACAACAACATTGGCTTCCCTGAAGGAATGCTGGACAATGACTTCCTTTTAATTTTGAAGAATTTCCTTGGCTTCCTCATTTAGGTTTCTAATTTTACAACTAGGAGATTTGGAGTTTTTTACGAAGTTTATAATATTTAAATAATATCCTTCGATGATGAATTTTCTTGGACCCTGCTTAATATATTGTAAACCTCTCCATAGAGCCCTTGCTTCTGTAAAATGGTTAGAAAGTTCCCCTAAAGGTTTAACAAAAGTAAAATAGAATTTCCTTGATGATCTCTGAGGATGCCTACGGCTCCAGCTCTACCTGGATTTTCTTTAGCAGCACCATAAAAATTAAGTTTGACCCATCCTATAGGGTGGGATTCCATTTGATGTTGGTTCTGGATTCATGAGGATTAGCAGGATGAGGATTCTCCAAGGAAATGTTAAAGGATTTGAGTAAGAAAGCTTCAAAGAAGGAAATGGGTGAAGAATCAAAAGGGGTATTCAAAGAATTTTATTTAGAAAAAAATATAATTTTATTGGAAATAAAATCAAAATCCTTGGCATCCTTAGAGAAAAAGCACCTATTGCGCTCTACCCAAATCTTCCAAAAAAAATGGTGAAGACAAAAACTCCAAAAGCCTTTAAGGAAAGGATCTTTTAAATGGTTTTGCCATTGAATGAAAAGGTCAATTACAGAAGAAGGGGGAGCCTAGCTGATGTTGAACTTGAGGGAAATATTGTAGAGGATAGACCAGGAGTAGGGAAAAAAAAGAAAAATATGGGAAGTGGACTCCCAATCATCTAAGCAAAGGAAACACATGTTAGTGAGGGGAATACCATGTTTAATAAGGTTCTAAACTGAGAGGATTCTATCTTGAATGACTAGCCAAGAAAAAAGGCAACCTTAGGAGTTAAATGATTAAACCACACTAGATTGAAAGGAATGAGACCCTCAGAAGGAGATAAGGATAACATATAAGCAGATTTGACAAAGAAATCATCTAAATCAGTGGGATCCCAAATAGGACGATCACAAGAATCCATAGCAGGGATAGGAAATGAAGATAAAAGAACCTCAAGTGATGAAGCTTCAGCTACTCGATTAGGAAGATAATCCTTTTCCAAGATCTTATTCCATTGGAAATGGTGAGGAAGTCTGCAACCTTGGGATCAAAAAGAGTATTAGTAGATTCTTTGAGCAATATGAATTCTAGAATTTGTAGAAGTGGATGATCACCTATCCACTTATCTTCCCAAAAATACATAGATTTTCCATCATAAATTTTCCACCGTAAACCTTTTTAATGAGTTGCCTTGTGGAGAATATGGATTTCCAGGAGGTGGATCTAGAAGGAGAAATGTCTCCATATAATAAATCATAATTTTGGAGGTATTTCCTTCTTGTAATTTTGACCCATTTTGTAGTATTCCTTGAAATTAAATGCCAAGATTGTTTGGAAAGAATGACAAAGTTTAACATGTGGATTATCCTGAGTCCTATTCCCCCTTGATCCTTAGATTTGCAAAATTTTTCCTAGGAAACCAGATGAAACCTATTTTTATTTTCAGCTCCTGTCCAGAGGAAATATTTTTGAATTTGTTCAATTTTTTGGAAAAATTTAGTAGGAGATTTAAATAAAGAGAGGAAATAGACAATAATTCTATACAAGCAGACCATGGTTAAAATAGATTTACCAGCTTGGGATAAAATATTTCATTTCCAAGAGGACAACTTTTTTTAAAATATTTCAATGACATTATCTCGTAAGCGTTCATTGGTATTGACCATAAATAAAGGTAATCCCAGATAAGTTGCAGGCAAGGAGGAAATAGCACACCCTAGAATGTTGGAAATCTTAAGTTGTCTTCTCAAAGGAGTGTTGAGAAAATATTATTTGATTTTTTGGAAATTGACTTTTTGTCCAGCAACTTCTTCATAGAGAAGAAGGATATGCTTAATGACTTTGGCTTCATAGATTGAAGCAAATGTGGAAAGGAGAGTGTCATAAACAAATTGTTGATGAGTAACTAGAGTATATTGAGAAGTGAACTTGATGCCAATGATAAATCCTAACTATCTGGCTGCATGAATATATCTATCAAGAGATTTCACTACAATTATGAAGAGGAGGGGGAAAGGGGGTCTCCTTGACTCAATCCTCTACTGCTAGTGACCTGCTAGAGAACCATTTATTAAAATAGAAAACTAGGCTAAAGAAATGCACCCTCTAATTAAGTTGATCCAATCTTGGTGGAATCTAAATTTGGATAAAACTACCAAAAGGAAATCCTAGTTCAGCCTGTCATAAGCTTTATTCATGTCTAATTTTAAAAGGAAAGCAGTCTTTTTGGTGAAGGAAGTTGAGTGGAGGGCTTCATGAATAGAAATTATGCCATCAATAATTGATATTCCCTATATTGAACTTCCTTGACAATGATTAATGATGAGAGGCATGACATCTCTCATCCTATTAGCTAAGGCTTTAGTCAAAATTTTATATACAACATTGCAGAGACTGATTGGTCTGAAATCATTGAAAGATTTGGCATTGGAGTTTTTTGGGATGAGGGCAATGAAAGTAGAGTTAAAACTAAAAGGAATGATTTTAGAATTCTAAATTTCCTTGATGGCAGCACACACATCCAGACCAATAAAATCCCAAAAGACCTAAAAAAATATAGGAGAGAAACCATCAGGGCCCGAAGCTTTATTTGGTTTCATAGAAAAAATAGCATGTTTAATTTCCTCATTAGAGAGACCAACAATTAATTTGGAATTAATTTCCTCAAAAATGGAATGAGGAATAGATTGGAGAAGGAAATCCTTGGCAACACTCGATTTAGCAGCTAGAAAATCTTCAAGTAATTGCATGAAATGAGAAACACCTTCAATTCTAATATCCTTAATATGATTTTTTGAATAGTCCATTGCTTCTTCTTCATGACCTTGTTCTATAATACCCCTAAATATTCATTCCCTTTCAAAATCATGCATTATCGTTATAGCCTTAATATTAGGGGGCTCTCCATTAGCATTTCCATTATAAAAATAACCTCAATAGAGAATGTCCCATTATATTTGTTGCCTTCTAATTCAATCACAATGGTGGTTGTCTTGTCAAAATAACTTTGAAAATCTATCCTATTAGCCCATGTCATTATAACCTTAGGTTTAAGATACATTTTGTGTGATGATGAATCCATCCTTAGTGGGCATAGCCTTACTATTATTCTCATATTTTTCCTCAATCATTTCTCTATTTTGTGCTAAAATTGCTAACAAAACCCCTGCAAATGCCTCCTTCAAATCCTCTATTGAGTTGTTATTAAAAATAATTTAGACAAACATTAGATATTCAATTGATATTCTATAGCTTAAATACATAATGTTGAGGCTAAAGATATCCATAAACCAAATATCCCCATGATGAGCACTAACAACAATATGCTCTCGTGATTATTAACAAAAAGTTGTTGGCCAACAATACTAGCTAACAAGTGATAAAATATCACCTAAATAAATTACGACAATAAAATAATGAAATAAAACTATATACTAACCTATATGCTAACATCCCCCCTTATTACATTATTTTGCAATACAAAGTGAGTTATCAAACAACTCAAAATTGAGACATGCAAGGGCCTTGGTGAAAATATCCGCAACTTGATCACTAGTGGGAATGTATTGAAGCTGAATTCAGTGCCTTGGAACCTCATATTGAATGAAGTGACATTGTGTATCAATGTGCTTGGTTTGTTCATGATGCACTAGATTCTTGACTAGGTTGAGAACACCTTGGTTGTTGCAGAACAAGTGAATTGGTGATTTGGATGGACAACCCATACTTGTCAAGATGTGATGTAACCATATTGATTCACACACTGCTTCATGTATGGCGTGATACTTTGTCTCTATAGATGAGATATCAACCACCTGTTGCTTCTTGTTGTACCAAGATTAGGACCGAATCCAAGATGAAATATATATCTTGAATTAGAATTACGATCATCATATGATCTAACATAATCAGAGTCCATGTATCCTTGCAAGAAGAACTTATCATTCTTATTGTATTCTAGGCCATACTCAATAGTACCACAAACATAGTGAAGAACATTTTTTGCAACTTTCCAATGAGTGGTCTTAGGCTCCTACATGAACCTTGAAATATAGTTGATATCAAACACAATATCTACCCTAGATTTTGTCAGATATGAGACTCTCGATTAGCTATTAATAGAGAGTACCATCTATCTAAGGTGAATCATCATATCATGATAATTGAAGTCTTGATTCCTTAAAAGTTGCCTTTGATTTACAATCAATCATATGGTATTTTTCTAACAATGTCTTGGCATATTTTTTTTGAGACACCTTGATGTGGTGCTTCTCCTGGTTCACTTCTAGGACAATATAGTAGTGTAGAAGCCCAAGATCTATCATCCCAAAATATGTGCACAAGTCTTGTTTAATAGTAGCTATCAAATATTTAGAGCTACCTATAATGATCATATCATCCACATACAGTACAAGTAACACTATCTCAAAATATTATTTCCTAAAATAGAGTTTTACATATTCCAGACTTCTCTTAAATCCATGCTGCATGAGGTGATCATCCATATTTATATACCAATATATGGGAGCTTGTTTCAAACCATACAAGGATTTTATCAATTTATAAACTTTATGTTGTTGACATTCCACTTCAAATCCTTTAGGTTGGGTCATATAGACCTCTTCTTTAATATCACCATTCAGGAAAGCACTCTTGATGTCCATCTGATGAAATTTCCACCCAAACTATGATGCCATAACACAAAGAACTCAAATGGTTTTCATTCAAGTAGTAGGTGCAAAAGTTTCCTCCTAGTTAATGCCTTCCTTTTGTGCATAGCCCTTTGCCACAAGGTGGGTATTATGCTTATAAATTTTTCCATATGCCTTATACTTGACTTTGTAAACCCATTTGCAACCAATGGATATTTTTCCATGCAACAGATCAACAAGCTTCCATGTCTGATTTTTATTTAGAGACTTGTACTCTGTGTCCATAACAGCCTTCCATTGTGGCTTACCAAGGGCATATTGTACTATTTATGGTTCGTGATCATCATATTAAGACATAAACACCCTTTCATCATCCACATCCATATCTTCAGGTTTAGTAGAAAGTTCCTCAAAATATTGATAAAGTTCATCAACCTTAGTAGTCTCTGCTGCAAGTTTCTCTTTATGAGCCATACTTGGAGTATGAGGTCTATTCAGTTTCATATCTAGTGGAGTGGCTATATTTGAGTATATTATAGTACTTTTATACTAATTAGGATTATTTTTGTATGGATGAGAAGGAGATCCTCCCTTATGTTATGAAGAAGGAGACTTCTCATCCTTAGATTCCAAAAAATATAGGTATATATATGATGTGTTTTGTGATGTGAAAGCCTCATAAAAAATAATATCTTTGTTGGTATGGATCTTCTTGGTCAAGGGATTAATCAATCAATAACCCTTTGAGTGCTCATCATATCCAAGAAGAACATATTGCAAGGTCTTCTCATCTATTTTATTCCTTTTTCTCTTTGGGTATGTGCATAAAATATTTACATCCAAAAACACATAGATGAGATATGAAGGATTCTTGACCAATCCATGTTTCCTATAGATTTATTCCCTTTAGGTCATTTGTGGGTGCCATATTCAATAGATACACTATTATGATGATAGCTTCTGCCCAAAAAAATTGCTCTAGATGTGCTTCTGTGAGCATACAATGAACCATTTCCATGATGGAATGGTTCCTCCATTCAACAACTCCATTTTTCTGAGTATAAGTAGTATTCAGTTGTATCTTTGATCCCATGTGTGGTCAAATATATAGAAAACTCTTTAGAGGCCTCCCTTGATCTGAGCGGAGGGTCCTTATTGAAGTCCCTAACTCCTCAACATGAAGAACACAAGCTTATACTGATAGGGGGGGTGAATAGTATAAGACCAATTTTTATTTCTCTTTTCAATTCAATATTATGCAGTGTATAGATAGTAGTATAAATAGTAGTAATAAAAGCAATACACAAAACACCATACACAATAGAGACACCATAGTTTACATGGTTCACCCAATGTGGGCCACTCCACGGAGAAAATATTTTACTAAAACTTTCTCAATCAATTTCTTTGGGAATCCTTCCCAATCACAATGTTTATGGATATTTGTACAAAGTAGATGTTAATTACCTAATCTCAATTTTGTGGATATCTTCCATAGGAGAACTCTTTCCCCTTCTGCTCTAGCTAGTGATCTTCTAGAAGACTATGTCTCTATGTTGCACTGACTGGTGGATCTCTCTCTACTTGAAGACTCCTCACTCAGATCTATCTTTAATTATGCTAGTTGTTGGATATCTATCCACTGAGACTCTGTCCTCTGTACTCTATCACCTCCAAAGCTTTGTCAATAGGCTCACTCAGAACCTGCTCAATAGGCTCACTCAGAACCTTCTCAACAAGCTCACACAGAACTTGTCCAAATCTGCTCAACAAGCTCACGTAGAACTTGTCCAAATCTGCTCAACAAGCTCACACATAACTTGTGCAAATCTGCTCAACAATCTCACACAAAACTTGTGCAAATTTCCTCAACAAGCTCACATAGAACTTGTGCAAATATGCTCAAGCAAGATTACCAAGAACTTGCCCAAATCTGCACTAGTAAGCTCACCAAGAACTTGCCCAAATATGTAATAGCAAGCTCACCAAGAACTTGACCTAATGTGCACTATAAAGATCACCAAGAACTTGCCCAATAATTCAATCTCATAGAAGCATAAAGATAATTGTTAGAGACTCAATATGTTCTATACTCAAATCCCAATCTCAACTCAAATTAATCTTATAGAAGCATAAAGAGAATTGTTAGAGACTCAATATGTTCTATCCTCAAATATCAATATCAACTCAAATCAATCTTATAGAAGAATAAATATAATTGTTAGAGACTCAATATGTTCTATCATCAAATATCAATCTCAACTCAAATCCATAATATAAAATAGTTTGTTTCATGGAACTTGAACAACCACTTCACATAATCACTTAACTAGGCTCAAACAACTCTTCTCAACCAACTACCATAAGGAAAAACTCTTTCTTACAAACCCTAGTCCAAGCATGTATCAACCAACTTAAATGTTTCCAAAAATGCTCAACCACAAATCTCACATAACAATGATACTCATGTTCTGTTCAAGTTCAAGTTCTTTGCATAACCAATGGGATTCAACAACAATGCTAATAAAATAAGGTTTAATAGCAACTCTCAACCCAGAAAACCTTGAGACATTCAACCAACTACTTTCAAAAAGGAAACCACAATTAATCCTTTTCTCTCCAATGATATTTCATAAATCAACCACCATAAACAATCAATAGGAGAATGTGCCCATACCTTTTATGAAGATGAAGAAGCCTTTTGGTTGTCCATAAAATCTGTCTCACTCAACACACTTTATTTTTCAACTTTCAACAAGGGTTAGAGATATTGATTAATAACATAACAATAACATCCAAATAACACCTTATTACTCCTACTCAATAACATACACCATGTCACTTCATAAATGAATTGATATCTATTAAAAAAGGACAAAGCAACCTTCACTTTTGAACCTCTTTAAAAAATCAAAAATATCTCTTTAGACACACCTTATTTCTCCCTCTAAGCAAGTTAATCAAATAGCTTTCCAATGATATATAATATGATATAATTCTAAAAAATAAATCACCAAAAATCTCCCATTTTTTAAACATGCATCATAACCCTTATTCCTCCTAGGGCAACTTTAGAAAAATAAAATATATTAAAAATTATTAACTTGCCTTTGTCACTAATGGGATTCGATCTTGTGACCTTCTTGATCAGTCGTTGGTCCACATGCCCTCACATGCTCAAAATGAGCACACAACAAAACCTTATGCCATGAATATCTATGCCCTTCGAAAACAAAACGCGCTTCACATGTTTCAACATAGCAAAACTTGATATTGTAGCCTTTGGATGGTGCCCATATCCTAAATTATTTCTTGAAATAATTTCCATATCCATTCCTTTCTTGAACCCTGTATTGTGAAGTTCTGTTTTCATGACCATTATGACCATGAATTCTGATTTGTGTAGCTCTAAAACCAAAACCATGTTGCTCATTTTATTTGCACTGAGAAGCTCTATGAACAATCATGTTGTATAAGAATCAATGTACCTGAAAACCATACCTTCTTCCTTTGAAGTTTCTTCTAGCAAAATCAAACTTCTTTGATCCATGGATCATGTAGTGTATAGCCCTATGTCCAAATCCATTACAAAAAAAAAATGTCCTTGAAAAGCCCTTTGTTCATGCCTTGGTTCCTCATACCTTTCTTGATCATTATCCTTGTAATCATCTTTGACTTGTGCTTTGTATCCTTGAATGTTATTTCTAGCATCTAAATCCTCTTCCTTAATTTCTTCCTTGCTTTCTTCTTCAAGAATTTATTTTCCTTTTGAACTTGATTCACCTATCTCAAAACAAGATCCAAACTGGATGTTTGGATCCATAGGAACTTTGGAACTTTCTTCATAAATCTTAGGTGTTTCCTTGTTTTCATATTTAAGAACTTACTTTCCTTTTGAGTGTGATTCCCTAGACCTGAAATATGAGACCTTTGGTGCTTTGGAACTTTCCTCTTTTTTCTCTTTATTTGTGTCAAATAGAAAATTGGCATCCATATTTGTTGTCTCTAAAATACATGTTTCCTTCTTAGTGAAAATATCTTGACCTTTTGAGTCATGTGATGGATCAAAATTCTCAAGTAGGGAACATCTCAATTCTTTTAGATTCTCCTTAACCTCTTGTATTTTCTCATGGATATCATTGAAGTCTTCCTTTAGATCAACTGATACATCTGTATTTCTCACAATATTCTCTTGTTTAACTTCTTCTTTTTCTATTTCCAAAAGTGGAATTTATTTTGTTTGGAGTGAATGTTCTTCTTCTATTTATTTTATCCCATAGAAAAACCCTTATTCATCTTCACTGTCACTAATATCATTATAATATTCTATAGCAAACAATCTCTCAAGATTTCTTTGATCATACCTATTTCCTTGATGTGTCATCTCATCATCACTATCACTATAGCCATTGCAATATCCTGATATGTGATCTCTTTGACCACACACAAAGTACCGTTCTCTTTCACCTTCTATTCCTAGGAATAGATGTTCTTCCTTTTCATCATTTGACTTTTCTCTATCATTGTGATCTGAGCTATCACTTGCTTCTTCAATGTAGAAAGTTTTCGTTGTCTTACAAAAACTTCTCTTCTTCTCATACCTGTTTTGCTTGTCTCTGTCATCTTTGTCATGTTTATGCTTTCCATATTATTTTATTTTGTGACCCTATTCTTCATCATCACTATTTTATTAATGTGGACACTTGTATGCATAGTGACCAAAATCACCACACATGTAGCATCTGACTTTTTTCATATCCCTGTAATTTCTTAAGTCCTTTTTCCTTTTGATGAAGTTAGATTCCTCATAATTAAATGAATCTCTATTTGTCTCTGGAAATTTCCCTTTATTTTTCTCTAAGGCCTTGAATGCAATATTTTTTATTGGAACCTAATGCTTTCTTCTCCTCATCTCTTAAGCTATGAAAGTTCCTTGTAGTTCTTTCATTGTTAGCTTGTTGATATCCATTGTTTCTTCTATTGCTGAAACCTTTATATCATACTTCATGGGAAGTGATATCAAAACCTTTTGAGTAAAATCTGATTCTTTTATCTCAAATCCTAGACCTCTCATGGTGTTAGCAATCTCATCAACTCGAAATAAAAACTGTGTAATATCTTAAGAATATTCCATTTTCAATTTCTCAAATATTTTTCTATGAGTATGTAGTTTTACCAACTTTACCTTGGAATCTCCTTCATAGGTATTCCTCAACTTGGTCCACATTTCATTTGCTAAATTACATACCATGACCTTTGCAAAAATTTGTCTCACGTGGCCCACTCAGAATACAATTCATTACCCTTGCATTGATCTCAACCAATTTCCTGATAGTCTTATCTACCTCAGGAACACCTTCAACCTTATACTCTTTTTAAACCATCTGCCATACCTCATATCCTTATGATATCAAGTAGTTCTTCATTGTCATGCTCTAGAAAGAATACTTGTTACCGTCAAACAATGGAGCCTTATTTGTAGATGATCCATTCTGTGAAGCCATTTGTGTTCTTGTAGAATCTTCCCTCAAGATGTTAGCCTTTTTGAAGGAACTCACTCTAATACCAATTGAATAACACAAGCTTATACTGAGAGGGGGGGTGAACAGTATAAGATAACTTTTTACTTTTATTTTCAATTCAATATTTTGCAGTGTATAGATAGCAATATCAATAGCAGTAATCAAAGCAATTCATAAAACACCATATACAATAGAGACACCACAGTTTACATGGTTCACCCAATGTGGGCTACTCCACGGAGAAAATATTTTACTAAAACTTTCTCAATCAATTTCTTTGGGAATACTTCCCAATTACAATGTTTATGGATCTTTGTCCAAAGGATATGTTGATCCCCTAATATCAAGTTCATGGATCTCTTCCATAGGAGAACTCTTTTTCCTTTTGCTCTGGCTAGTGATCTTCTAGAAGAATCTCTCTCTCTACTACACTGAGTGGTGGATCTCTCTCCACTTGAAGAATCCTCACTTAGATCTATCTTCAATTATGCTGGCTTTCAGATCTCTATCTACTAAGACTCTATCCTTTATACTCTGTCACCTCCAAAGCTCTATCAATAGGCTCACTCAGAACCTGCTCAATAGGCTCACTCATAACCTGCTCAAAAATCTCACACATAACTTGTCCAAATCTATTCAACAAGCTCACACAAAACTTGTCCAAAACTGCTCAACAAGATCACACAAAACTTGTCCAAATATGCTCAACAAGCTCACATAGAACTTGTCCAAATATTCTCAACAATATCACATATAACTTGTCCAAATATGCTCAAGCAAGCTCACCAAGAACTTGCCAAAATATACAGTAGCAAGCTCACCAATAACTTTCCCAAATCTGCACTAGCAAGCTCTCCAAGAACTTGCCCTAATCTGCACTAGCAAGCTCACCAAGAACTTGCCCAATAATTCAATCTCATAGAAGCATAAAGAGAATTTTTAGAGACTCAATATGTTCTATACTCAAATCCCAATCTCAACTCAAATCAATATTATAGAAGCATAAAGAGAATTGCTAGAGACTCAATATGTTCTATCCTCAAATCTCAATATTAACTCAAATAAATCTTATAGAATCATAAAGAGAATTGTTAGAGACTCAATATTTTCTATCCTCAAATCTCAATCTCAACTCAAATCCAGAATATAAAATAGTTTATTTCATGGAATTTGAACAACCACTTCACACAATCACTTGACTAGGCTCAAACAACTCTTCTCAACCAACTACCACAAGGAACAACTCTTTCTTACAAACCCTAATCCAAGCATGTATCAACCAACTTAAATGCTTCCAAAAATGCTCAACCACAAATCTCACATAACAATGATACTCATGTTCTGTTCAAGTTCAAGTTCTTTGCAAGACCAATAAGCTTCAACAACAATGCTAATAAAATAAGGTTTAATAGCAAATATCAACCCATAAAACCTTGAGATATTCAACCAACTACTTTCAAAAAGGAAACCACATTTAATACTTTTCTCTCCAATGATATTTCAGAAATCAACCACCATAAACAATCAATAGGAGAATGTGCCCATACCTTTTATGAAGATGAAGAAGCCTTTTGGTTGTCCACAAAATCTGTCTCACTCAACACACTTTATTTTTCAACTTTCAAAAAGGGTTAGATATCTTGATTAATAACACAACAATAATATACAAATAACACCTTATTACTCCTACTCAATAACATACACCATGTCACTTCATAAATGAATTGGTCTCTTTTGAAAAAGGACAAAGCAACCTTCACTTTTGAACCTCTTTACAAAATCAGAAATATCTCTTTACACACACCTTATTTCCCCCTCTAAGCAAATATAATCAAATAGCCCTCGAAATAATATTTCCAACGATATATAATATGATATACATCTAACAAATAAATCACCATAAATCTCTCCTTTTTTAAACATGCATCATAACCCTTATTCCTCCTAGGGCAACTTTAGAAAAATAAAATATATTAAAAATTATTAACTTGCCTCTGTCATTGAGGGGATTCGATCTCCTGACCTTATTTCCTAGCGTCTTAGCTACAACCAACTTTCCATTTGGCCATACGCCCTCACGTGCTCAAAAGGAGCACACAACAAAACCTTATACCGCGAATATCTATGCCCTTCAAAAACAAAATGTGCTTCACACATTTCAACACAACAAAACACCTCCGACAAGAATCAAACGCAGGACCTCTTGCTTCACACATAGTGCATGAACCACTAGGCCAAGGAGGCCTATACGTTTGGCTTTAATCCACAATAGTCTCTTCAATGAACTCGAAAATCCTAAGCCTTTTAAAACCCTTTTCACACACACTTCGACACACGATGTGCAGGATTTTTTACCATTTGAATCCAAATATCAAATCGACCACTTAGGGCTATAAATTGAAACTTTGGGCATATATATATATATATATATATATATATATATATATATATATATATATATATATATATATATATATGTCCTCCTCCTTTCCTTTGACATCGGCGCTATAATTTAAATATTAGTTTTATGCCTTTTCCTTTCTTTGACATCGACGCTATAAATTAAATTTTAATTTTAATTTTAAATTTAAACTTAAATATTTAAAATTAAATATCTCCATCATCGGGGCACCTTTTTCGATGAAACGAAAAGCCAACCTAGGTTTTAAGAAAAACCCATTTCAAATCTACCATCAATGGTTTTAAATAAAAACTTTTATTTTGTCTGCCTTGGTTTTCACAAAAATCTTGTATATATCCATGTTCTCCAAAATATCATAAATGCTTATTTATGAAATGCTTTGGCCACCAAAACTCAATGTGATCCATGTGACATCAATGAACAATGGAAATCAATGACAACATAAAATCACTCAAATTTCCAACACAACAAATTGCTTGAATTTTTGGAAGTAACTAAATGCTTAGTATTTTAGATGAAGAAATAACACCCACATTTTCTGTGAGTAGTCATCTACAAACAACTGAAAGTACCTCTTGCCCCCAAAACTATTTGTGGTGAAATGACTGCAAAGATTAGTGGGAATTTATTCTAGAGGTTTCTTTTCTTGTGTAGAGCTCTTTTCAAAAGGTAGTCTATGTTGTTTCCCTACCAAATAGTCAAACAACACTAGCAATGTAGAGGAAAGGGAGGGAAGGCCCTTTACCATCTCATATTTACATAATTCAAGTAAATATCCAGAACTGAGATGCTCGTATCTTCAATTCCAATGTGAATTTTCCTCCTTTATAGAGACTGTCATGGATACATGAGGGGTGGAGATAGCATCCAATGTAAACAATCCATGCTTGCATTAAGAAGTTGCAATGTTTTTACCCCTATTGGTGATAAAGCAATGCTTTTGACCATCCTCAATATGAAAATCAACAACTATATTTTTGTCCAAGATTTATGGGACTGACAAAAAAAAATTCGCCAATCCTAGAACATAAAGGACTCTTTGAATATGATATTTATCATTTGGAAGGTTGACTAAAACTATACCCTAACCCTACCTAAACCTTGTAGGTTTTGTCATCAACAATGGTGATGGGTTTTTCTTCCTTGGCTTCATATGTTGCAAACCATGATTTGTCGCCAATCATGTGTTTACTGGCACCAAAATCAATATACCACAGAGGATCATTTGACTTGGAGGCCATGGTAGTCATGAGCACTTTGTATGACCATTCAAAATTTGAGTCAAATTATTCAATAACAAAATTCACCTTTGGTTGCTTATTTTTGTTCTAGGGTTTGTTTTGTCCCTTGTTCTTTGGTTGCTTATTCTTATACCAACACCGATTGGTGTCATGGGTATCCTTATTACAAATCTTGCAATAGCACTTCTGATGTTGAGGTTGTTGAGTTTGTTTTCCCTTATCCTTGGAATATGATCCTCCCTTCTAAAAATTACCTTTCTTCTTTGAGCCCTTCTTATTGGAATAGAGGTTTGTATTAGAAGCTTCATCTCTTTGAAGTTGGTGAACCTCTTCTTCCTAAAGCATATTGAATAACTCAACAAAGGTAATTTTTCTCTATGACACTTGAAGATAAGTTATCAACATTATGAATAAATCAGATAAAGCTCTCATAACTACTAAATTAAGGATCTTATTATCTATAGTCTCTCCCAAAGAATTCAACTTTGACTTCAACTCAACTACTCTGCAAATAAATAGTTCAACTGTCTCTCCATGCTTCATACTCAAAATGTGAAGTTGATATTGAAGGTGTAGAATGGTGGATTCATTCTTACCCTTATAAATGGTTGTAAGGGCATCCCATGCATCTTTACCATGTTCTGTGTTAGCTATGTGAGTTTGAACTTCATCTGAAACAACAAGTAATATGAGAACTCTTGCCTTATTATCTTTTTTGTCAAATGCAATATGATCTACAGTTGGTTTTGTAGCTTGAGTTGATCCAACTATTGGTGAATATCTTGTTTTTGTACCATAAACAACATCCCACAAATCTTCCATTTGGAGAATAGCCTTCATCTTGGTTTTCCATGGTGTGTAATTAGAACCTTTCAGTAACTGAGAATATGATAGGTACTTGTGGATAGCAGCCATAATGAGGTTTTATTATGTCACCAAATGGTCCCCTTTTCTTTATACCTTTTTCAAGCTATTATATCGAACCTCTCTATATACTCGCCCTTACGTGAGGGAGACTATAAGTACATGAGAGCAAAACAATATGTGGAACATAGGCGGTACTAAAGAGAATTGCCTTGTTTATGACACCTACCATAGAAGGTATTTTATCCTCATGTGTGGTGCGTAACTTACCCTAAACACTTTGGATATTATAACATTTGTCAGGATTTACATCTAACAAAAATAACGATTAGGGTAGTGGAATGGAGTGAAAAAAATACCAAAATGGTAAACTTATATCTCCACGATGATTGATAGAGAACAAGCTCAGATTTTATTATTGAAGTTATGTTAGGTGAAAGATACAGTAGTCCAAAGCACGATAGCATTACCTGTAAGTGTGGGCCAAAGGTATCATAAATACCGAACACTACGGTGCAAATAAATTGCATGGATGGGTTCAATTTTTGGGGACTTAATTGTGCTTGATTTTACTTAATGTTGTAGTGCAAAAATAGAAATGTAAATGTAAATGCAACATGCAACATAAAGTGCCCACAAAAATTAAATTTTTAGGTTTCAGTCACTGCCAAAAATGCACCTAATTACAATGCCAAATTGGCTTTTCAAACTTTAAAAAAATCACTCTCTATCCCCCATTTTCATCCTTATTTGATTAATTTGCAATAATAGGACATAAAAAAAATGTCCCCCCTTAATTTTGCAAAATGTGGGATGAAAAAAAAATATTTTTGATCACCATCAAAAGGTAAAAAAAAAATTGTTTGTATATGAAAGCTTAAATAAATTTTAATGAAAATAAGTTATACTAATTAAATATAAATTTCTCAATGAAATTTCTTAAAAAGAGAAAATTAAGAAATTATAATTTAATTAATACAACAAAAATATTAACATTAAAATAAACAAAAACTTAAATATATATAAAAAAATTGTTACCTTTGATGCCCCTATGAAAATGGAACTCCCAACTTGTGTCTGGGTAGCGATCTAACTATGCAGTCACTCGCCACAATGGCTGTGCTTGTCGGTGAAAAAATGGTCAACACCCTTGATCTTATCCTCAACAACGTTTGTGATAGAATATCCCTCATTGTCCAACCACCTCCATCGATGGTGCTCTTGCCTTCGATGGCTTTCGTCTGCTTCAGGCAGCGCGACTCTTCTTCTTATAGCATGCATTTTATGCGATGACTATTTTCACTTTGGACAAATTCTGAAAATTTGGAAGAGTTATCACTGTGCAAATAAAAAATAAACATACTCCTTCAGAGTAGTAAATGTTCTCCTGTGTTTTTAGTTTTCACCTCCAAGGCACCAGGAAATAGTGCCAAACAAGAGGGCTCGAGATGCGATAGTGCGTATACCTCTACTCTGGATCTATAAGTGTGGCTATGGGAGTTTGTTGAGGACATGTCATGAATTATGTCAAGCTATAACCAGAGCTCTTACAGAGAGCTGTCAACAAAAAATGATCCCCACACAATGATCTCTCAGTGATCGGGCTGCAAAGCTGATCTTCGTATGTCACTATCACTTAAGCTGGAAATATCATGGCTAGTGGATTCTTGCTAGGTTATTGTAGACATGTAGATTGCTAAAAATTATTTAATGCATCCGATATTGAACAATAAATCATTGGCTATATATTCACAGTTTTAGTCTGGTTTGAGATGACCATGGCGATTTTAAAAGGCACCAAGTTAAATAATAATGGCTTGATTCTTGATTTTACCTGTTGATCCCTTTCTTGTATACTGAGGACACCGATGACAATATCACACCAGAGTGATTGCAAATATTAAATGGCTATTTATGGTAGAAGATAGGAAGACAAGACAAAAAAATGACACTATGACCACTCATATCCAGTGAGACTATTATCCCACATAAATTTTGGGAAAGCTTCAAAAAGGATATAAAATGAGAATTTTATAATAACTTAAATGTCCACAAAATGGTGGACGTCACCTCATCTAAGCATTTTGTTGCTTGCAACCAGGTGTTTTCTCCCAATAATTTGAGTCCCAATATGCAGGTCCACATGTCCACTTAGGATTTAGGTCAACCCAGTCAGGTCCATGTCCATCAGACTGTAGTTCACTAGGGGCTGCATCACTATCCTTGACCTACGTGTCGATGTTTAGTCACTATCCACTCTATCGTGTCTAGTATTTGATGTGCATGCCCAAGTCCAGATCTAGGTTAGGGTTACAAAAAATGAACCTCCAAACCTTTAGCTCTAATACCATGAAAACAATTTAGGTGAACATTAGATATTCAATTGGTATTCCATAGCTTAAATACATAATGTTGAGGCTAAATATAGACATAAACCAAATATCCCCATGATGAGCGCTAACAATAATATGCTCTTGTGATTATTAACAAAAAATTGTTGGGCAAAAACGCTAGCCAACAAGTGATAAAATATCACCTAAACAAATGACGGCAATAAAATAATGAAATAAAACTATATACTAACCTATATGCTAACAACTATATCTTGTTGGTGATACAACCTGAAACCAAGGGCTATGTGACAAAGTTTATAGGTATGATGGTTGTTGTAGTAGTGACCCATATTTTTTTTTATCCTCTTTTTTTCCTCTTGAACCCTTCTTCGTTATTGAAGTTGATATCTTAAACACCTCTAATATACATCAGTACCTTAATGCAACATCTTGTACTTATTTTGAGGCAAAAGTGTAACAATTGTAATATATTTAAAAATGTTTGATTCTCTAACAAACTACTGAAGGCCCTCTTCTAGTATAGACTATTCTACTATATATTCATCAAAAATCCTTATGCTATGCTTTAGGGTCTGTAAAATCCCACTATTGCTCTCCATTTGGATTTCCATGAAGTTCTTACACATACTATTGCCTACCCAAACAACAAGTACCATGAAATTTTTAATAAAATGAAAACTTGTTCTTATTTAATGGCTACTTGAACCTTTTTATTTGATAAAAAAAACTAGACACAACTCCAAAAATAACTTTTACTTTCATCTAGGAAAGTAAACACTAGATAAAAATACACATCTAGACATCTAAAGCTTTTTGTAAACCAAAATTTTCATAGTATCTCTATAACACTTAGATTTCTAAAATTGATCCATTAGATGACCAAATTTTAACTCTTGATCTCCATGTGCATTGCAACCCAACAAACCCTTCCAAGGCCTTGAAATATTCATCCACCACAAAATCCTAACACAATCTATCGTCTATCCAAACAGTAAGATCTATGAAGTTATTGTATCTTGAAAGTGATAGATTCCACTTTTGCCCTTGGTGTCACACTGCTCTCCTTGCTTAAAAAATATATCGCCTACCTTAGATGAAATTATTTGCTTGCCTTAGAATAAATTTATCACCTACTTCCTTGCACTAGGATTCGATCTCCCCTGACTCCAAAAAATATGGTGTGCTTCAAAAAATTGCTATTTTTCTTCCATGTACTAGGGTTTGAAATCCACCACCTACTTCAAATATTTACGATGTATTTTTTTTCTTTCTTCACACTAGTGTTTGATATTCACTACTTGTTCTACAAAATTCATCGTCTGCTTTAGAAAATTGCTTGCTCCTAAAAATCCATTGCTATCGCTTGCTCCAAAAAAATGCTTTAATGTAAAATAACTATCTTTATTTAGTTTTTATACTAAATTATATATTGTGCAATTTAGACTTAAGATCAAAGCTCTAGCATTCATATAGAAGGTTCTAGGTTCAAATTCAAGAGGGTATAGGGTATGTAAACACAACTACCTCCTCCCAAACATATTGGACATAGAGGTGGTTTAATACAAATAATGCTCATAGATCTTAAAAATATTATAAAGTTGATAGACTATCAAATAAAAAATTATTTAAATTATTATTATTTTGTTGGATAACAAGGGGTTGTACTTGGGTCTCCCACATTGAAAAATAACAACTCTCTTCTTTAGAGCTTTATAGTTTACAAATTTACTCACTTCTCATCTCAATTGAGATGTTATAGCTAGAAAACCACATCATTTTAAATAAAATGTCTGAATTATTGATTTTCATTTTCTAGATTTTTTTAAATTTTCTAAGTGAATACACTTTTTCTATATTTTACCATCCTTCTTGATATTTTCCTATAGCAACCTTCATAATACCAAAAATTCACCTCTAATATCTATGTATTACATCTAAGTAGTGTAATATTTCCAAAACATCGACTATCATAGTTCACTTTACCAAGCCTAGATTGCTAGTTTTCTTCCTAAAGCACAAGTGCAACCACACAAAATATAATATATATTTTATATGAAAACACATTAATGTTATAAAATAAAGCATATATTACCAATGAAAAACATTAAAGTAAATATTAATCATTATTTGATTTAGGTAGTCAAAATTTTCTTGTTAGCTTTAGCTAAACTTACTACTAACTCTAATCAAGGAAAAGAGAATTTAATGTCATGATCCTCAATTTAAACCCCTCTATTGGCTAGCCTATCTACACATTTGTTTTATTCCCTTAACAAGATCTTGAATTTCCACAATTATCTCTTGTACCTTACATGGATCATTTGCTTTCCTAAAAATTGCATTTATTAGTATGAGTGAATCACCTTCCATCCGTACTCTATTCCATTTTATTTATTTGTATATTTTTAACCCTTCTAAAGCTGCCCAAGCTTTAAATTTATTATTTGTCTTAAATACACTATTGAAAGCGTAATAAGACAAAATATTTACTCTGTTATTTTTTATTATTCCTTTTCATCTTGTTGGTCCTAGATTTATTTTATATGCTTCATCAAAATTCAATTTGAACAACTCCACAGCTAGTGGTTTCCACTTTATATTGTTTACGTTCTTGTTTTTTCTTTGTACCCAACATCATAATTTTATTTGATGACTTGACTCCATCTATCAAGGCTCTCTACTTTTATATTATGAATTAGGTGAGTTTATAGGTTTGGATTAGATTCCTCTGAAGAACACAAGCTTATACTGAGAGGGGGGTGAACAATATAAGAACACTTTTTACTTTTCTTTCCAAATTAATATTATGCAATGTATATATAGAAATATCAATAGCAATAATCAAATAAATGCACAAATCACCACACACAATAGAGACACATATTTAACGTAGTTCACCCAAATATGGCTACCTCCACGGAGAAAATATTTCTTCTAAATATTTCTCAAATAATCTCTTGGGAATCCTTCCCAATTACAATATTTATGGACCTCTATCCAAAGGAGATGTTGATCCCCTAAATCTAGTTTATGGATCTCTATCCACAAGAGAAATCCTTATCCTCTTCTCTGGATAGTGATCCTCTAGAATACTACTGCCTCCACTACACTGGCTTGTGGATCTCTCTCCATTGAATACTCTTATCCCCACTCAGAAGACCTATCCTCACTGCCCTGGCTGATGGATCTATATCCACTAGAGACTACTGTCGTCTATGCTCTATCACCTCTAAAGCTCTATCTCAAATTTACCCTAAACATAGTCCAGTCAGTCTAGAACAAATCTACTCAACAAGTTCACTTAGAACTTGCTCACATATGCTCAACAAGTTCACTCAGAACTTGCTCAAATATTATCAATAAGTTCACTTAGAACTTGCTCAAATCTACTCAACAAGTTCACTTAGAACTTGCTCAAATATTCTCAACAAGTTCAATTAGAACTTGCTCAAATCTGCTCAATAGGCCAACTTAGAACCTGCTCAAATTTGATCAACAGGTCAACTATGAACCTGCTCAAATATTCTCAATAGGTCCACTCATGACCTATAAAAATTTGCTCAACAAGCTCACGTAGAAATTTTCCAAATATGCTCAACAAGCTCACACAAAACTTGTACAAATATGCTTAACAAGCTCACACAGAACTTGTCCAAATCAGCTCAACAAGTCCTCTCTAGAACTTAACCAAATCTGTATTGTAAGCTTCCATGAAAGCTCACACAAAATAAGTCCACAAGTCTCCTCAAAGACTTGCCTTAAATATGCTTAACAAGCCCACACAGAACTTGTCCAATCTCATAGAAGCAAAAATAGAATTTTTAGAGACTCAATATATTCTATACTCAATGCTCAATCACTTTCACAACTCAAATCAGAATATAGAATAGTTTGTTTTATGGAACTTAAAAAATCACTTCATACAACCATTTGAATAGGCTCAACCAAATCAAATCAACCAATAACTTAATGAAATACCCCTTTCTCACAAACCCTAGACCAAGAATATATCAACCAACTCAAAATGTTTCCAATAATGCTCAACAACAAATCACACATAACAATGATACTCATGTTATGTTTCAAACCCTAGTTCAAGTTATTTGCACAACAACCCACTTCAACAACAATGCTTATAAATAAATATTCACATAACAATGATACTCATGTTCTTTTCAAAACCCTAACTCAAGTTCCTCACACAATCCAATGGCTTCAACAACAATGCTTATAAAACAAGGTTTTAATCACAATACTTAATTCCAGAAAACCTTGAAGCATTAACTCAAACACTTTCAAAAAGGAAACCCTAATCAAATCCTTTTCACTCCAAAATTTATTCTCTAGATAGCCAATCAATCAAATCAATCAAGGAATAATTTTCCCATACCTTTTTGCTTGACAAGGAGTAGATCTCACAAATATGCCACACTCACAATTGCCTCTTTTCCAATATTAATAAGGGTTAGAAGATAATAATTTCCTCAACAAAACACAATAAAAAATGACATCAAACAAAATACACCTTATCACTCCAACTTAAAAATAATATCCAATACCCTCATAATAATCTCTTTGGCAAAAATCCCTTTACAAATAAAATCAACATTCACTAAAATTCAAAACCTCTTACTACATTATTACTCCAACTTAAAACGAATATATCCTCTCTTATAAATCACAATTCAACACAACAATTTGTTGTCACTCCTTATTTATCCTAACCACTAATTTTATTTCCTACCTAAAAACCTTTTACAAACCCCTTATAACTCCTAATAAAGGCTTTAATTAAAACTTTAGGCAATTAAAAATATAAACAAAAAATACCTTTGCATCTCCACGGGTTTCAAACCCTTAACCTCTGCCTCCGTGAATGCCCTAGCCATGGGCTCCAAAACCACATGTGCTTAATGCACGTTGATAACCAAAAGGCTCTACGTGCACTATATTCCTTCCCTGGCACCTTAATAGAAAAACCTAAAGCATGACACCTTTCCCCTTTGTGCACGTACTCGTAGTCAATGAGATTCGAATTCGGGTTTGTCTCCCCATAACCGCCTTAGAAAAAACATGCGTTGCTAGTGGAGCACCGTGTCTACCTTTGTCTTGGGCACCAACCTCACTCTCTATAACCCTTACACATAAGACAAAAATTCAATCGTCTTCTTCCTCACCTAAAACTTCGAATCTCACATGCAATTTACTTTGTCGCATTAATTAAAATCGATGAGGGATAATTTACAAAGTCTTTTGGCCTCATTTTTATACACGAAGGTGCCATTGTCTTCAAACGTTGGTGCTCCAATATTTTTGATTATGTAGGCACATTTAACCTTTGTAATTTATAAATGATTTAAATTCCAAGGAATTTAAATTTTATAAATTATGATTATAACCTTTGGCTTTTAAGGCCTTCTCTTGTTGCACAACTTTGTATTGATGATATTTATTTATAAAATTTAAATTCCTTTTGAATTTAAATATTTTATAAAATAAATATTAGACCTCCTTTGAAATTTGCAATAGGACTCCTTGGGTATTTATGAAAACCCTTTTTAACTTATGCTCTCATATAATATTAAAATATTATGGAGCCCTTTTGTCTTTAACTTTTGCACTGTTGAAACGTCTTCCTGGATATTAGTAACACCTTTGATGACTTTATTTTTTGCCGAATTCCTTGACATTAATGATGACTTCATTTCTTGACATCAATGACAATTTTAACTTTTAGGACTCAAAATGTCCAACAATATCCCCCTTTGTCATTTATGGCAACCCAAAAATGTTTTACCAAAAACTTGACTTTTTCTACGCTGCTCCCCCTAGGACACTACTCCCCCTGGATTAATGCTCTCTCAAATATTAAAACTCTCCCTAATACTCAAATATTTCTCCACCCATTGACATCAATGGCAAAGGGTCACCTTTGGGGCTCGGGGCTAAGAATGAGCCTCTTAGCTTAGCCCCTCCCCCACCTTATGTTAAGGTGGTTAATTCTGGGGTGGAAGTATTTCTACTCACAAAAAGAATTGTTCTTTACTTTTATCTTCTTCTCTTCTTTTCTAAATTTTTTGAATCCTATGATTTTTTCTATCTGTGTCTATGTTCCTGTCCATGTCATCATTCCTATTCTTGTTCATATTCCTTTTCATATCCATATTCTTGTTCCTATCCATGTTCCTATTCCTATTTCTTTTCATATCCATATTCCTATTCCTGTTCATGTTCTTGTTCCTATTCATACCTATTTCTGGAATGTCTCGCTCTACACCACTTTGTTGTATTACCATCATTATTACACTTATAACACTTAATGTTATTATTCCTTGGAGGTGCAAATGTCTTAGGATTTGTCCTAGTGAAGCCATATCTTCTTCTATCATGAACCCTGCAATTCATTGCCTTGTGACCAAACTGATTACATGAGTAACAATACCCATGAAAAAATTGTCCATTACCATATACTTGTCCTACACTATGATTACAAGACATGTCTGCAACTATGGGTGTCTCACAATAACTCTCTCCAATGAGAGTTATACAAGGCTTCTTTACCTTATCATCCTCTTCTCCATGAAGGGATTCCTCATCTTCGTATCTCTTCTCTTCAAGAATTTCATCATCACTCTTTTCTTCAAACATGTCTTCCTCTTCAAGGAAGAATTCACCATCATAAGAATGTATGTCTTCATATGAGTCTTGAAAAGACTCTTCAAAAACTCCTTCAAAAGGATCTAATTCAGAAACTTCTTCAAGGAAGCAAGGCTCCTCCTTGCTTAAACAATATTCATGATTGTCACACGTGGCTTTATGGGTGTCCTCATCAAACCTATAAGAATACTTCAAAACTTTCCATGCAATTGTAGCTGATCTACAATTTGCTATGAGAGGAAAAATATTCTTTTCCATTCCTCTCCTCAAATCCATAAGAGCTAAGCAATTTGCATATTGCTGCTCCTTCTTCTCTTTTCTCTCCACACCTTGTAGCTTGATCCAAGAGGGCTTCTCATAGCCTTATTGAAATATATCCCATAATTCTTGAGCCTTCAAGAAGGTCTTCATCATTATGCTCCAAATATCATAATTATCGCCATCAAATTTTGGTACAGCCAAATCTGCATACATGGCTTCCTCTTATTTACCAAAGTCTCAAGCACCCAATTTATCATAAATCGGCCAATACTGATTGAAACAAATTGAAATTTTTCCTATAGAATTTTGATATACTTATCTGAAAATCCACTAAATTTTAGATCCAAATTCACACAAATGAGAAATATGTGATCAATTTACTTTTGCCCTTTCTAGATCTTAGAGTGTTTTTTAAGACAACCTCAATGTTCTTCACATAAATCAATCCATACAACTCCAAAATTTCTGAAAATTAAACTCTGTATTCCTGAGACAATAATATGAAAACCCTCTAAATGTTTGAATAAAATTTTCAAAGGTGAAAAATATGTGATCATTTACTTTTTCCCTTTTTATCACAATTCTGGCTCTAGGATTTTTGAAGAAAAAATCAATATTCACACAAATAAATAAATACAGATCCAAATGACCTGAAATTTTTTCTGAATTATGATTTTATCTAAATAATATTTCTCCCAAAATTTGAGAAGCAAATACCCTGTATTCCACCTTATACAACCATTTTATTTAAAAACTCAAAATGCTAATAAAATCCGTAAATTAGCTCCAAATAACCTGAAATTTTGATAGCATCCTCTTGATACAATTATATAACAACCCTAAAAATTTCATAATAAAATACCTCAGGATGCATGAGATATTAATGATTTAATAGATCTCTTCCTTGCAAATCTGTTGAGTGCTGGCCACTTGAGTTTCTCTGGAAAAGTGTGTGCTTCAGATCTCTTCACACCACTCTCCACAGGTTTTGATCCATTTGAGAAAACCTTCTCTGATACCAAATGAGAAACAATGGTGAAATTTTTCTATTGATCAACAATGCATTACATAGTTTTATAGTTCTTGAAAGAACTAAAAATAGACACGGTGGTTGAGAGAAATCCTCAAACTTATTACAACAAACTAACTTAAAGATAGCTCTTATCCTAACAATATTCTAATCTTGGACTATGGTCAAACATTGACCAACCAAGCCAAAACCTCAAAGTATGCTAATCAAATTAACTAGAAATATGTAAATCAAAACATTAAACTAAAACTAAATACTAGAACTTAATACTTAGGACTAAGGAGGCAATGTTGAAAATATTCCAACACATGTGCCCAAACCTGTGACATGAAAAACATATTCCATTGAAGTCTCCTTGTATTGACCTCATTGGTCTCCTGTTCTGAATGGTGTTCCATCTGTATCTTCTTTGTGCATTGTTCCTATTTTTGTTTAACTCTCTATTGTCCAACCCATCCTCTGATGTCTCACTTTATTTTACACTATCTTCTTCTGAAGTATCTTCATCTGAAGTTTCTTCTCCTTCAAAACTTGAATTTGACTCTCCTTTTCATTTCATTTGAACCTTTTCAAATCCAAGACCTATTTTCTTTGATGTAGTCTTTTGTATCTTGATGAACTCATCCAAGTTCTTTGAGCTATTTTTAAATCCTTTCATTTTGATCTTGGAGTCCTCTAAATATTCTTTTAGTAGTGCCACTTCTTGTGCTAGCTTCTCACATTCCAAGATCTTTGCTTCTAACTTATCTTTGAACTTCTTTGCTTTAGCCTTTGATTTTTCTAAATCCTTAATTAGCAATCTTCTTTCTTCATCACATTCTTGAAACTGAATTTCAAGTTTAGAGTGTTGCTTCCTTACCTTATTTACCATTTCAAGGGCATAGATAAGTTATCCCTTGAGATCATAACCATTTTATTTTGAATAATCCTCTATTTGTTTACCTTTTTCCACATCATTACTCTATTTTGGCTTGTCTTCTATAGGATCACTTACTTCTTCTTATAAAGCCATTAGAATATTTTCATCTTGTACTTAAAGTGCATTCTCATATTCATCATAACTAAAACTATAACCATACCTTGTACAATAATCTTCAAGATGTCCAAAATTACCACATCTAAAACACTTGAGAATAACTGGAGTCTTATTCTTAACTAGTTTTTTTCTTCAATCATAAATAGGACTTCATATCTATCATTGTCTAAAAAACTAGCATCACTATCACTTGAGTACTTACTTGCATTATCCGCATAGTAGCTCCTCTTTTGTCTTTGAAAGAACTTATTTCCTTGTCTGTTTTGTCCATTCTTGCTTTTCTTCTGATGTTTATCCTGCTATATCTTTATGATTCCCTGTACCTGTGATCCTATTTTTCTTCATCATTGTTGTTCTTTGGTTCTTTACAATATGTTTCAAAATATCCATACTTTTCACAATTGAAACACTTAACAAATTTTAGATCTATGGATCTTCTAGAACCTTTTTTCTTCTACCATAATTGGCTTCTTCATCACTAGATAACTCATTGCTTGATTATGACTTCTTAACCTTTGTATTATTGGTTTCTTTGAATGTTGCTTCCTTCTGGGACATAGGATCTTTTGTTCTTATCTCAAATGTTGTGAGCATACCAAGAAACTTATATTTTATCAAAGTATCACCATCTATTGATACTTCTATAGCAAAAAAATGTACACTGAATCTTTTTGGAAGAGATCTTAAGACTTTATCACAAACATCATATTCATCAATATTCATACCAAGTCCTCGCATATCATTAACAACCTCATCAATTTGAATTAGGTAAGCACTAATATTTTCCTCTTAGTTCATTCTTAATTCTTCAATTTGTATTTTGATATTTTGACTCTTTGCTTTCTTGACACTTTTATCTCCTTCATATATATTTTGCAACTTATCCCACATTTCTTTTGCAGTTTTAAAATGCATAACCTTCATAGACTCTTTTCTATGTAAACCTATCACAAGTGTATTCATTGCTTTTGAATTATAGTGTTGTAGAAGCTTACCTTCATTATTTGTAGGAGGATTGATTAAGGGATCATATCCAAATTCCATTGATTCCCAAATTTCATTGCCAAGTGCCATCAGGTAGATCTTCATCATCATACTCCAATACATATAGTCACTTCCATAAAATATTGGTGCTAAATTATTTGAGGAAACTTCCTTAGGATCCATTGTGTTCTTGTTAGCCTTTCCTTCAAGCTATTAAACTCTTCTAAAAAAAACCGCTATGATACCAATTGAAGAACACAAGCTTATACTGAGAGTGGGGGTGAACAGTATAAGAGCACTTTTTAATTTTCTTTTCAAATAAATATTATGCAATGTATAGATAGCAATATCAATAGTAGTAATTAAAGCAATGCATAAATTACCACACAAAATAGAGACACAGATTTAATGTGGTTCACCCAAAGATGGCTACCTCCACGGATAAAATATTTCTTCTAAATATTTCTCAAATAATATCTTGGGAATCCTTCCCAATTACAATGTTTATGGACCTCTATCCAAATGAGGTGTTGATCCTCTAAATCTAGTTTATGTATCTCTATCAACAGGATAACTCCTCCTCTGCTCTATCTGGTGATCCTCTAGAAGACTACTACCTCCACCACACTGGCTTGTGGATCTCTCTCCACTAAAGACTCTTGTCCCAACTCAAAAGACCTATCCTCACTGCCCTGGTTGATGGATCTCTATCCACTAGAGATTACTGTCCTCTCTACTATGTCACCTCCAAAGTTCTATCTCAAATCTGCACTAAACACAGTCCAGTCGATCTAGCATAAATCTGCTCAATAAGTCCACTTAGAACTTGCTCACATCTGCTCAACAAGTTCACTTAGAACTTGATCAAATATGCTAAAAAATTTCACTCATAACTTGCTCAAATTTGCTCAAAAAGTTCACTCAGAACTTGCTCAAATTTGCTCAACAAGTTCACTCAAAACTTGCTCAAATCTGCTTAATAGGCCAACTTAGAACCTGCTCAAATATGCTCAACAGATCCACTCTAAACCTGCTCAAATATTCTTAATAAATCCACTCATAACCTATCCAAATCTACTCAAAAATCTCACAGAACTTGTCAAAATATTCTCAATAGGTCCACTCATAACCTATCCAAATATTCTCAACAAGCTCACACAGAACTTGTCCAAATCTGCTCAACAAGCTCACACAGAACTTGTCCAAATCAGCTCAAAAAGTCCTCTCTAGGACTTAATCAAATATGTATTGTAAGCTTCCATAAAAGCTCACACAAAATCAGTCCACAAGTCTCCTCAAAGACTTACCTCAAATCTACTTAACAAGTCCACACAGAACTTGTCCAATATCATAGAAGCATAAAGAGAATTGTTAGAGACTCAATATGTTCTATACTCAATGCTCAATCACTTTCACAACTCAAATCAGAATATAGAATAGTTTGTTTTATGGAACTTTAACAATCACTTCATACAACAATTTGACTAAGCTCAACCAACTCAACTCAACCAATCACTTAATGAAATACCCCTTTCTCACAAACCCTAGACCAAGCATATATCAATCAACTAAAAATATTTCCAACAATGCTCAATAACAAATCTCACATAACTATGATACTCATATTCTTTTTCAAACCCTAGTTCATGTTCTTTGTACAACAACCCACTTCAACAACAATTCTTATAAATCAATATTCACATAACAATGATACTCATGTTCTTTTCAAAACCCTAAATCAAGTTCCTCACACAATCCAATGGCTTCAAAAACAATTCTTATAAAACAAGGTTTTAATAACAACACTTGATTCCAGAAAACCTTGAAGCATTAACTCAAACACTTTTGAAAAGGAAACCCTAATCAAATCCTTTTCACTCCAAACTTTATTTTCTAGATAGCCAATCAATCAAATCAATCAAGGAAGAATTTGCCCATACCTTTTTGCTTGACAAGGAGTAGATCTCACAAATCTTCCACACTCACAATTGCCTCTTTGGCAATATTAATAAGGGTTAGAAGATAATAATTTTCTCAACAAAACACAAAACAAAATGACATCAAACAAAATATACCTTATCACTCCAAATTTAAAATAATATCCAATACCCTCATAATAATCTCTTTGGCAAAAATCCCTTTACAAATAAAATCAACACTCACTAAAATTCAAAACCTCTTACTACCTTATTACTCCAACTTAAAAAGAATATATCCTCTCTTATAAATCACAATTCAACACATAATAATTTGCTATCACTCCTTATTTATCCTAACCACTAATTTTATTGCCTAAATAAAAACGTTTTACAAACCCCTCATAACTCCTAATAAACGCTTTAATTAAAAAATTTGGCAATTAAAAATATAAACAAAAATTACATTTGCTTCTTCACGGGTTTCGAACCCTTAACCTCTGCCTCCACGAATGCCCTAGCCGCGAGCTCCACAACCACATGCACTCAATGCATGTTGAGAACCAAAAGGTTCTACATGCACTATATTCCTTCCCTAGTGCCTTAATAGAAAAACACAAAGCATGAAACCTTTCCCCTTTGCGCACGTACTCAATGGGATTCGAACGCGGGTCCATCTCCCCACAACCACCTTAGAAAAAACATGCGCTGCCAATGGACCACCGTGTCCACCTTTGTCTTGGGCACCAACCTCACTTGCTATAACCCTTATGCATAAGACAAAAAGGCATTCTTCTTCCTCACCCGAAACTTTGAATTGCACATACAATTTACTTTGTTGCATTAATTAAAATCTATGAGGGATAATTTACAAGGTTTTTTGGCCTTCCTTTTATACACGAAGCTGCCATTGTCTTCACTTGTTGGTGCTCCAAATTTTTTGATGACGTCGATGCATTTAACATTTGTAATTTATAAATGATTTAAATTATAAGGAATTTAAATTTTATAAATTATAATTATAAACTTTGGCTTTTAAGGCCTTCTCTTGTTGCACAACTTTATATTGATGATATTTATTTATAAAATTTAAATTCGTTTTGAATTTAAATATTTTATAAAATGAATATTAGACCTCCTTTGAACTTTGCAATAGGCCTCCTTAGGTATTTATGAAAACCCTTTTTAACTTATGCTCTCATATAATATTAAAATATTATGGAGCCCTTTTGTCTTTAACTTCTACACTGTTGAAGCTTCTTCCTGGATATTAGTGACACCTTTGACGACTTTATTTTTTTTGAATTCCTTGACATTAATGATGACTTCATTTCTTGACATCAATGACAACTTTAACTTTTAGGACTCAAAATATCCAACATCCTCTATGACTAAACATATATTCCTTTTGATTACCTCTAAACTACTTTCCTTTCCTTTAAATATTCTTCTATTCCTTTGTAGCCATAAAGTCCAAAGTATTGTATCTTTTGATATATCCCAGATTTTCTGTAAAGCCTCATTTTTAAAAGTGTTCTTCCATTGCTTTAACCATTCTTCAATTCTACCATTCATCACCATGCATTTACCAAACATATTAAGAATCCATTGCCATACTTTCTAGACTATTGAGCAATGTCCCAAGTTACGGTCTATACTCTTCTCCTCCTTTTTACAAAGAACACATTGTGAGGGGCAATGAAAACCGCTTTTTCATAGGTTTATACCAAGATAAAATTCTTATGACTTACTAGCCAAACAAATATTTTGACACTAGGGATGCTTGGGCTATCCCAAATATCTCTCTATATTCTTGCAATATTCCTATTTTTTTGGTGCTTTACATTATATCCACTTCTTGTTGTGTATTCTCATGATCTATTCAAATCCCAAATAAATTTATCCTTGGATCCCCTCAAAATAATCATTATTTTTATCCTAAAATTATTTAAATTACTATTTTTATTATTTTTATAATATTAAAGAAAAATTAAAAATAAAATAAATTTTAATATTTGCAAGGTCATATGAGATGTGTTTAGACTTTGGTTACTATAGCATAGTATACAACCCTATTATTTTTGTAGATTTGAACATTTTATTTGGAATTCCAAAGACTTAACCATCAAGCCCACAAATAATTATGAAATTGCTAAATTATATAAATTATATTTTATGGTTTAACATAAAGTAACTATCACTATTTATTTTTTTGAATAGGGATAACTAATGGTTATTTAGTATTAACCTTAAATTTGTTCTCTATTATATTTTTAGGGCATTAAAATATATAAAGTTTATTAATTACATTTCAATGCTCAACATACTAAAAAATACACATTTTAATGCTCAACTCCTATACATATTAGAAAGTCTCATTGAAATTACAATAAATTTGCAAATAAAATTAGCAACATGATTGAATTATTATTTTAATATCATAAAATTCAATTCCTTAACTATATGGAGTTACTCTTTATCATATATTTCCAAATATATACATATCAATAAGCTACATTGATGCATTCTTGGATGTGAAAACTAGTTAAGGTTGCACCTTTAGGTAACATAACTTGCTCACATGCTTTGTGGAAGCTCCCAACTTGTAAATATATTTATTGCAATTTGCTATAGGCGTTGGAGGCTTGATAGAGACATCAAACACAAGTGATAATAAAAAATACCATTACTCTTTTTTGCACAACTTGATTTTCCCAATAGTTTCAATTATAAAATTATATTAAAAAACAACCATCACAATATTTTGGCCTTAAAAACTTTACTTACACACTAAATCAACCCCTAAACTACTCTATTCTACCCACTCTATCACACTAATGAACTGCTTTCTATAACTATCTTGGACTAATTATACAACTGTCCATATATCTAAAAATTTGTCACAAATAAAAACTTCCACAAAGAAAGAAAGTTTTCACAAAGAAATAAAGCTAATGCAGAAAAGTAAAGTTACCACAAAGAAAAAAATATACCACAAATAAAGAAAGCTTACACCTTTGTACAATTTGCTTACTCACTGCTCCAACTACATCAATTTTTTTTATTTTTAATTTATTGATGATGCAGGAGAGCCCATTCATCCAGATGCTCCTGCATTACACACCATGTCCAACAAGAAATGTTTTTGAGTTTAGAAAACTCAAGAATTATTTCATGAGGTCCCAATGGAGATCCGATGTCTAGCAACTTTGGATTTTGACATCCAAGATACCTCTTCTACTAGTTTATCTAGCCACTTGATGAGATATTATTTATACTCATGACCCCTTGCCTTCTTAAAAATCCATTCATTAATTATCCCTTATACTTTCTCCCTCTCTTTATTTGAAAACTACATACCCATTGTTTAAATTTTGAATCTAAATTGACCTCTCTCTTTGCTTCTATTTTATCTACATGAAACTCATATAGATCTGCAATATTGAATATTGGTGAGATATCTACCCCTATGGGTAACTCTAACTCATATGAATTTCTCAAATCTAATTTCCTCACAACCTGACAAGGCTTTATCATTTTCTATTTCAACTTATTGTAGGTTTCTTTAGGAAATATCTTCTTACTCAAACATGTGTGAACTAAATATTCCACTTGAAATTATTTTGCTCTTTTGCTATCATCTACAACACTCTTGTTCTTCACTACACTTAATTGTAGGTATTCCTTTACCTCTCTATGTAACTCATGTATATACTCCATGAAGTATTTTGCTTTACTTCCTCACTCCATATCTACTATGATATGTAGCTCATGCATTCCTCATAAGGTAAATCCATAAATGTTATGGAATGCGCCCTTACCTATACTCCTATTCATAAAATTATTGTATGTGAATTTAGCTTATGCCAAGACTAAATACCATGGCGTTGGTTTCTTTCCAACCAAACATCTTAGGAGATTTTCAAAACTCATTTTTACTACCTATGTTTTCCCATATGTCTATGGGTAATATGCAAAACTAAAATTCAAAATTTTTCCTATCTTCTTTCATAATATCAGCAAAAAATAGTGAATAAAATGTGTATCTTTATTAGATATAATACTCTTTGACAATCGGTTTAGTATCACCACCTCATTGAAAAAAAGGTTGCTACATGTGTTATATTTCTAATATTCCTATATGGAATTAAATGCACTATCTTCAAGAATCCATCCATAACAACATATATAGAATTGAATCCTCTTTATGTCCTAGTTAGTCCAAGCACAAAATCCATACTCACTTTTTTCCATGGTCTTTTTGGTACCAACAATGGTTGATATAACCTTATGTTTTGATTGTATTGTTTGGCATGATTATATGCTCTACAATGTTGCACATAATTCCACACATCTATGTGAATTTTTGGCCAATAATAAATTTCACTCAATTGCCCTAACATCTTATGCACACAAAAATATCCTACTAATCATCTACTATGATTCTCTTGAACAAGATTATTTCTCATAGAGATCTTGGAAATGTAAAAATACTTCCCTTTAAAAATAGACCTTCCTAGATAAATTAATTCAACTACTACATTTTTCAAACTCATTTGGACTCTTGCATGCTACCCATGCTTTGCTAAAATTTACATCTATAGCATACAATCATTGTAAGTCCTCAAAACCTATAACCCTCACTCTAAAATAAGTTAACAACAAATACCTTTTACTCAGTGCATATGCAACTTTGTTCGATGCTTCACTCCAATGCTTCAACACAAATATATAATTATACAATTTCTCCACCCATCTTATGTATCTCTAGTTTAATTTTCCTTGATTATTGATAAACTATAGTGCTTTATTATCAGTATATAAAATGAACTCCTTGAGAATTAAAAAATTTCTACTTCAATGCCTATAAGATGGAATACAAAACTTGATCATATGTTGAATATCCCCTCTTTGTATCACTCAAATTCTTTCTAAAGTAGGTTATTAACTTTCCTTCCTATCTTAACACTACCTATAGCTATACTACTTGTGTTACAATCCACTTGAAATAATTTACTAAAATCTAGTAATGCTAACACTAGTTGCTCTATGAGTCTATTTCAAAATCTAAAAACTCTTATTAGCTACAATTATCCACTTAAAATTCCCTCTAGCTTCCTTCATCATCTCTATTAGGGTTGCACAAATATCATTGGATTTCCTAATAAAATTCCTATAAAAACATTCCAATTCATGATTTTTTTCCCTCAAACATCATCTTGGGTGATGACCACTCCAAAATGGCTCTAACCTTACTTGGATCCATTTTTAACCCCTCCCTTATGATTATAACTCCTAAGTACACTAACTCTTCTTACATGAACATGCACTTAAAATTTATCCTCTTGGAGTCTCGTTATCACTAATATTAAATGAGATGTATGTTGTACTCTACTCCTAAAAATTAGAATGTCATCTACACAAACAATAAAAAAATTACCTTGGAAAGTTTCCAATACCTCATTCATCAACCTCATTAAGGTATTGGGTATGCTTGTCAATCCAAATGATATTACAAACCATTCATAAAGACCATCCTTAGTGTTTAATACTATCTTTCATTTATCTCCTTCACTGATTCTAATCTAGTGATAGACACTTTTGAGGTCTAACTTGGAGAAATACTTTGCTCTACTCAAGCAGACCAGAATATCATCCATCTATGATAGTGAAAATTAGTACGTGATAGTGATCTTGTTTATTGTAATAAATCTATGCACATACTCCATATTTTTTTCTTTGGTGCTAGTACTATAGGTACTATGAATGGGCTAATAATTTCCTTGATCAACCTGTTAACTTTTGATGAATGAGCCATGAGATATAACAATCACAAGATGCAAAATAACATGCAAGAGAGTAAATCTGCTAGAGGACTAAAGTATGCTAAAATATAAAATATTACAATATCGCTATGGAGGAAGTGAGCACTCCATTAACAAAGCTACAGATCTACATCATATCCATCACCAATAAATTGTGTGGAACACAATCCACTAACCTACGCTATCTAAAAATATCTCTTGGATGTCCTATTTATCTATATAAGATGTCATCCTTATATGTGCAAAATAGGATGCTTTCCCAACACTGTATCTAACTGTGCATAGGACACATTGTACATGTACAACTTGCACATGGGCACTTGTCCATTTATTACATAGCATGAAGTCACTAGATAACTTGCACAGGAAGTAATATAGGTATGTATCTTGGAGGATACATTTACATAACCCAAACGATGGAATAGACATTATTTCCAACACAACTTATTGTCCAACAAATCCTATAATATCTTTCTCAATTTCTCATTTTCTATAGGCATTATTTGATATGCTACTTTGTTTAACAAAATTGAACCCAAAATTAGATCCATGTAATGGTTAATATCCCTCATCAATGGAAAATTTAATGGAAAATCCTTAGTTAATATATCCTCAAATTCTATGAACACTTCTTCCACTTCTTGTGGTAACTCATCTTCTCTCTTCTTCATTGTAGGTGCTACATGTGTTATAGGTTTTTCTACATAGGAAAAATATGCTCCCTTAATTATATCCTTGAGAAAATACTTGGAACCAAGGATACAGATCATATGGATACCTTCTACTTCTTCCTCCTACTCCTTCAATGGGTTGAACATGTATATTCAACCATCCTTTGTGATTTTGACCATGTTAATTCTTCCATCATGTATTGCTTGACAATCATACTACCAAGGCCTCCTTAGAAAAAAGTGACATGCACCCATTGACATGATGTCATATAACATAGAGTTCTTGTATGCTCCAATGTCAAAATCAATCTTGCACTACTCAATTACCAACATTTTTTATCCCTTATACAATAATGATACATTGTATGTGGTCAAATGCTCCTAGAACTACAAATCAAATTTAGTTGCCGCCTCTTTGGACACTAAGTTGTCCATTATTGCACTCTTTATAATGAACTTACATGATTTCCTTTAGATTTGTATGCGGTCCTTAATAGGTTCCTTATTTGAGTTGGCTCCCTTGTTTCCTTTGTAGGCCTTAACAAAACTCTTTTATTCATGAGATATTATCCACTCTTGATTTCTTTCATTATCCTTGTGGAAACTATGCTTTTTTCTTATTTGCACATACAACATGGTTTTGGGTACTCTTTCTTGACCCACATTTTATTATTTTTATGGATATTAATACACCCAATGATATTATTACTGTCACTTGTAATATTTTCTTGTGAAACCACAACCTCATCCATATCCATGTCCTCCTCTTCCTCTCTAGGTGTAGACCTCAAATTTTGATATGCCTAGTCAACAAACTTAACAAATTGGGAATTAAATTTTGTACATTTCATTAGCTCCCAAGTCTACTAAAACTCATCATTTAATTCTCATTCACAAGCCTCTTAATAAATAAAATTGAATCAGTATTTCTTATGCCCAAATTTGGGATGTTTTTGGCCATAAAAGTACCATCATATTTGGGGCACTATTTTTCTTAACAAATCTTCACAAAGATAATACAATTGTATCATGACTAAAAATATATTTCCAATGAGTATAAACATGCCTATACTTGCAAAGTGATCAATAGCTCAAATTGCAAGAAAACTACACCTACGTAGCACAATTACAAAAGTGCCACTAGGGTTCAGTGGCACTTTTTCTTCATTGATGCTTTTGCAAAACACTCATTTTTGGTATTTTGATTGGTCAACTTGACCATTTGTCAAATGTGCCATTCAAGAAAATCTACCATTGAGTCTTGATGGTGCTTTTTCAACACAAATAGAATTTGGGGCTAGTAGATCAAGGTAAAGATGCATTAGGGCAAGTAGACCAACTTGGTGCAAGGAGTTCTTATTAGGTAGTAAAATTACTAGATCCTTATTTTCTTTTTTTTTTATTTGTGGAAAACATCCCAAAAGGGATGCCACTTTCGGGTAAGACCCAAGGAGGCAGGGGTATCCATTCCGCCAAAAATGCCCAAAGACTCGGACCTGGCCTACCACCTTTGACATACTCAAGGAGCAAACAAACACACAAAACCAATTTAAAAATAAGTAAATAACAACAAAAATAATAAAATAAAATAAAAAACATGCTCCTTGAGTGTGTCAAAAACAAAAGCACAACCAAACACGCACAATAAGATAAAAGAAACCACAACACAAACCACATAGAAAAACACAAGAACCACATAACAAAACACAAACAAGACAAAAACAACAGAACACTACAAAGACATAACCCAAAAAAAACATGAAAAATAAACACAACCAAAACCTAAAAAATAAAATAAAAATAAAAATAAAAAACAACCAACAACAAGACAATAAACAAAAACAAAAAACATAGAAAACACTCACACATAAAAACACGAAATAACACAAACAAAGAGAAACCCAAGAACAAGAACAAAAAAAACACAAGAACAATAACAAAAAACATTAAAAAAAAAACAAAACAACAAAAACACAAGAACAACAAAAAACAACACAAAGAACACAAAAACAAAACAAAACAAAAGAACCCACCCACCTTAAAAAACTAAACAAAAAAAAACAAAGAAGAAAAAAAAAATGAACAAAACAATGACCTATCTAGACCAGAAGACTATTAAGGCAAGAATCAACAGAGGAAACAAAATAAAGAATAGAATGAGCTAGGGAACTAAAAAAAACTGGAATGAACCAAAGAGAAGCAAAAAAAAAAAACAAGAAGAAACTAGGTACCTTCAGAACTGGAGCCATCCAAAGAAATGATAGAAAGAAGAGCTTCCCTAATTTGAGAAGCCCACCATATAGGAGGGTGGCCATAACAAGTAAGATCACCTTTGTCCAAAGCCCAATTAGCTAAAGCATCAGCACTCTTGTTTTGATCTCCGACCACATGATTGTAATCAACTTTCAAAAATCCCATCTGGATTAACTCGATCTTCTCAATAATTCTTTTTATTCTCCAATCCACCTTATGATTCTTAGAAGGAGTCTTCAAGAGATTAATCATAAGTTGAGAGTCAGACTCAACTAACACCTTTTCCCATCCAACCTTAGTAGCCTCCTGAAGGCCTCTCGAGGATACCATACCCCTCAAGCAAGGTTATTGGAAAGAATACCCAAATTCTCAAGCAAAAGTAAAAACCAGGGAGCCATCCGAAAGTCTACCAATTCCTCCCACACTGGCTTTTCCAGGGTTCCCTCTAGAGGCTCCATCAGTATTGACTTTTCCAAAATCCTTAGGAGGAGGTTGCCAATTTCTAGTCCTATCCATCTTACTAATACTCACATTCCCTTTAAGTTGGTTGCCCTTAGAAGGTTTAATCTTCAATCTTTGCATCACTTGATCCCATCTTTGGTGGGAGTTTTGGGGGTGATTAAGGAGTTGATGGACTGATTCAACTAAGTTGGCTATGGTCTTTTGCCAAATATAGTGAATATCCTTCCTATCTTGATTAAAAATTTGGTTGTTCCTTTCATTCCAAATATTCCAAAGAAGAATGGTAGAACCCATCCAAACTAACCGCCTAATAAAATGATCAACACCCTCTTGATTAGGCCAATCCCTCCAAAGTTGTTCAAAAGTAAAAAAATTGGACCACTGTAAGCCAAGTAAAGTGGCCATTCTCCTCCATAGCTCAGAGGCTAAAGTACACTCAATAAAAATATGGTTGATATTTTCTACATTCTCTTCACACATTTCACATCTAAAAGGGCCATGAAAACCACGCTTCATAAGTTGCTCACCAAGAAGCACCCTACGATGCAATAAAAGCCAATTAAAGAACCTCACCTTAGGCCAGAGCTTTTGAGCCCACAATTGAGAAAATATGTCAGAAGAATGGTTGGGATTATTATGGCATAAGGTCAAATAACCTTGAGCAACTGAATACTCACCCTTAGTAGTGTTGTTCCATCCAAAACAATCTTTTTCATGGGACCAAGAGAGGGATCTCATATGAAGGATGCCTTGGATATCTTGTCTTTGCCTTTCTGGGATTTGAATAGGCCAGTCCTCAATAGGGATCCAATATCTACCAACCTTTGAATTACCAGTATGGTACCGACAGTAATTAGCCACCTTTATCCAATTAGCTCGGTGAAGCTCCTCCATCCAAGGCCTCCAATCGGGAAACCGAGTTATCAAAGGCTTGTGACCATCCCAAGAATCTGTCCAAAAATTTGCATGTTGACCATTATGAATGATCCAAAATAATTTTTTCTTTATCAAATCCTCACCAGTCTTAAGAACTGCTAAAATGGGAGAACCTTTGGTAGGAAGTTGATAGCGAACAAGGTCTTCGGGACTTTTGTTCTCAGCATATTTAGCACGAAGATTATTGGCCCAAAGAGCATTGGGGTTATGCAACATCCTCCAATATAATTTAGTAGCTAAAGCTTTGTTGTTATTAATTGAAGACCAGAATCCTAACCCCCTTCACTCTTAGGAAGACATAAAGTATCCCATTTCACCAAGGCCCATTTTCTTTTCTCCTTAGTACCACTCCAAAGGAAACGATGACTGATTTGATCCAATTCTCGAAGAACAGCCTTTGGGATATTCAAAATGGAAGAAACATAAATAGGAATAGCTTGAAGGACTGATTTTACCAAGGTGATTCTACCCCTAGAAGAAAGCCACTTGTTGGTCCACTTTCCAATTTTCTTCTTGACTTTGTCCAACAACCAATTCCAATATTTATTTTTTTGCCTTTGAATATTTATGGGAATACCTAAATAAGTGATTGGAAGAGAGGTCTTCTTATATCTTAATTTATCCAAGACCATGGATTCCTGTCTAGCAGAGTAGTGAAAGAAAATAACTTTAGATTTGTCTTCATTGATCAACTGCCTAGTAGCCTTAGAAAAATAGCTAATGATTTGCTTAATATTAGAAGCTTCCTTAACCGTAGCTTTACCTAAAAGAGTAGAGTCATCCACAAATTGAAGATGAGAGATAGGTCTAGCTCCATGAGCAATGGTAACTCCCTCAAGGGTTTTGTTTTCCCTCTTTTTGGTTATAGTCCTACCCAAGCATTCAACAAGAATGATGAATAAATAAGGGGATAGTGGGTCACCTTGCCTAATACCTCTGGAAGCTGGGAAAGACTGAGAAGGCCTGCCATTGATAAGAACTAAGTAGGAAACTGAAGAGATACATCCCATAATCCAATCCATCCAATCCTTAGAGAAACCAAATTGCCTCAAAACTTTGATAAGGAAGTGCCAATCCACTCTGTCATAAGCTTTGGATAAGTCTAACCGAATGAACATGGAAGGAGAATTTTGCATATCCATGGAATGGATGGCTTCCTGAGCAAGAACTATCTCATCTACTATTTGACGTCCTTCCACATATCCCCCTTGCTCGGGGAAATAATCTTATGCAAAAGAGGCTTCAACCTTTCTCGCCATGATTTTAGTAATGATTTTGAGAAGAACATTACATAAAGCAATAGGTCTAAAAGCTGAGATATGATCAACCTCTTGAGCTTTTGGAACAAGAGTAATATAAGTTTTATTGATAACCTTCAAAATTTCTTTGGCTTTCCTGGCTTCTTCCACCACCTCTAATAAATCAACATGAAGGATATCCCAGAACTCTTGGTAGAACTCAATAGGAAAACCATCAGGACCTGGGGTTTTCCCTTTTTGCATTTTAAAAACTACTTGTTGAAGCTCATTGATAGTAACAGGAGCGAGTCAAAATAGAGTTCTCCTCAGAAGTGATAAGAGAAGGGATTGCTTGAAGAACATTTTGTTGTGAAGCTGAGTCAAGAGGAGTAGCAACAAAAATATTGGAAAAGTAATCAACAACAATAGAGTTCATGCCATCCCAAGTATAAACAACATCTCCAGAATCTGATTTTAAGGAAGAAATAAAGTTGTGAGATCTTCGAGCTAGAAGATATTTGTGGAAGAAATTTGTGTTTCGATCTCCTTCTTTGAGCCATTGAATTCTAGATTTTTGCTTCCATAAGATTTCTTCTCTTTTTCCCATTCCTCTAACTCGAGTTGTGAGTTTAATTTCATCTCGCACTTCTCTTCTCTGTGAGGCCATCTAAACGGATTTTCTTATTCAAATTTTCAAGATGAGCAATAACTTCATGTTTTTTTTATGAACATCCCCAAACTCTTTCCAGTTCCAAGTCTTGATTTTGGATTTAATGTATTGCAGTCTTTTGGAAAAATAGAACATCTTAGTCCCATGCCTAGGTTTACCTTCCTTCCACCATTGTTGCACACGAGGTCTGAAGGAAATGTCTCTAAGCCACATTAATTGAAAATGAAAAGGAGAGAAACTCACATTGGTTTTCCACATTTCCACCATGATCGGCCAATGATCCGAACCAGCATTATTAAGAGTCTTCACTTTAGGAATGTGACCATGGATTAAGAAATTTTCAGAGAGCAAAAACCTATCCAATCTCTCCATTATACAAGCTAAGCCTTGCCTTCTGTTAGACCAAGTCATAAGGCCATTATCTGGTTGGATATCCACAAGATGGAGGTTTGCAATATATTCGCTCATGAGGTCAGTGCTTTTGTCCAAATTTCTATTTCCCCCCTTTTCTCATCCAGAGAGAGGATGGTATTGAAATCTCCTCCGATCAAGATCCAAGATTTAGGAAAATGAGAGATAATATGAGTAATATCCTTCCACTGTCTTCTTTTTTCCTCCAAAGAAGTTGGGGCATAAACAATAATGCAGAGCATAATCTGGTTGGAATGTCTACTTTGAATAGCTATAGCCAACAAACCCCAACTGCCAACCATATGGTGAATAACTACCTCTTTTGGGTCCCAAAGACAAGCAATGCCACCCGAAGTCCCTTGGGAACCGAGGGAAACCACTTTTCCAGCTGGCCAAATTTTACTCGGCAATTAAGTCCATATCCTCCATTGACATCTTTGTTTCTTGAAGGAAAACAAGATGTGGATGATTTATCCGAATCATTCTTCTAATTTCATTTTGTTTTGAAAGACTCCCTTTGAGTCCTCTAATATTCCAAGTGATGATCTTCATTAATACCAGGGCTAAAAAATTTGGGAAGGGCATTAATCTTACCTTCCTCTACAAGCTTTTCACCTTCTTTTACCATATGATATTGATTGGTCTTGCGACCTACTTTTTGATTAGAATCCATCTTCAATTTTTTTTTCCCTATTTCTTGACTTATTCCAATTGAATCTGAGATGGCTTCTAACCTTGAAGAATGCTCATACACAACCAAAATTTTACTAGATGGTTCAATGGAGTCTATATTGGGACCTGCATTATTTGAAGTTTTGACATTTGAAATATTGTTTTTCTTGTGTAAATTTTCTCCTTTTTTTTTCTGTTGAAAACCTTTGATTTGTTGGTTTGTCTCTGAGTTCTTCCCTTCATATTTAAATTGTGTTTCTAAGATTTCAGTTTCCATTATTTCCTCTTCCTCACTTGGGACATCATTTGTGGAAAGGATTTCAAACATATTAGCAAATGACTTTGATTGATCCTTCATAACTGGTTTTTTCGAGTGTTCTTCTTCTTAGGTATTTGGAAACCTGCTGAGTTTATATCTTCTTTCTTTTGATCAGGAATTTTATTTGGGCAAGCACTGGCCAAATGACCATATTCATGGCAAATTCTACAATGAAAAGGAATGTTCTCATAGTCCACTACTTGCTCCCAAGTGTCTTCCCCAAATTGTAATGTGATATTTTTAGGTAGGGGTTTGTCAAAATCCATTAAAACACAAATTCGAGCATAAATAATATGTTCAAAATTTTGAGTACAATCAGCAGTCATCATAAAAGTTCCTAAAGAGTTTCCAATTGAAGAAAAAATAGTAGGATTCCAAAATTCAATAGGGAGGCCAAAGAGTCTAACCCACACGGGAGCTATAGAAGGCATCTCTTCTTCGACTTTAAATTTAGTATGCCAGGGCTTCATGAAAAGCCCTGCCCTTCCAAAAAACCAAGGACCCCCTTGAAAAGTTTTCTCTCTATCTTCATTATTAGCAAATAAAACAAGAAAATAACCATTTGGATAAATAGAGATTTGTAACTCACCTTTAGTTTTCCAGCTTTTTGCAGCCCAGACTTTGAAAGCAGATAGACTCGGACGAAAACCCACGAACCGACAAATTAGTCCTCTTTTTTCCAAATCTTCAATGCCAGTCTGAATGTTACCCATATCAAGCTTAACAATAGGAGTTCCATCAACTGCTTTAAGACATCCTGACTCTATTTTCCTGGGATCAATCTTAGGCATTCTTAGAGGTTTATGGGAAGCCCTAATATTGATATTAGCATTGGGCTGAGGTTGTCCACCATGAAGGGCATCCCTAAAATTCATTTTTGGGACTGAGTCTTCGAAATTCTTACCCTTGACAGGGGTTTTCATAGTAGAATTATTTTGTGGGTGCACCTTAGCACCAGATTCACTTGAGATATGAGCCATTTTTTGATCAACTGCTTGAAACTTGTTTTGTGATCTCTTTAATCCTTGCCCTAGACGCCGTGGAAAGGTATGGTTTTCACTTTTCTTTTGTGCAACAAATTGGAAGCCGTTGTCACTCAAGTTCATAGTATGATCTATTGAAAGACAAATTTCTAACCCATATTGTATCCCCTGCAACATTTCTTGCTAAAATATTGAGCATAAACCACAAAAATATTGGCCGCTAGGGCCCGAAGGCCCTAAAAACCAACCTCTGGAGCTGCTTGCACTCAACCCAGATGAAACCCTCGCATAGTCGCTTGCCAAATATATCGTTCACACATAGGGATGCGCTAGGATCTGTGTTGCTCCAAATGATATGAAAATTGGTGGAGACGTTCTAGGGTTTTTAGGCATCTACCCTCAAAATTTTAGCTCAATCCGAGTTCGGATGAGTGAGATATGGCCGAAACGAGTTCGGCAGTTTGGGCAGTCCTACGAAAAATGTCTAATCAATTTTATGTGAATAAATTCAATCTATATGCATTGAGCCCTTACTCCATTGCTCATCTTCATTTCCTTCCAAAAGTAATTCTTCTCTACTAGCTCCTTATTTGCATCTCCTTTGCTTTGATTTAATTCATTTCCTCTTTATTTGACCTTGCTAATACTTGGGTTTCCCTTGTTGCAACCACTAATATCTACTTTTCATGTTGTTTATGCACATAATATTTGTTTTACAATATTCTAATAAGATTTATTGTCCCTCTTCATTTCATTAGCATCAATTTTTTATTTACTTGCATTTCTAATCACTTTGTGTAGGGTTATTTGCTTTATTTTGCTCATTAACTCATAGTTTTCTTCTCATTTATGTAATTTACATCCATTTTTCTTGATCTATTTTTATTTACAATCATATATAATCTCTTTTGTTTAATATAATATTTATTGTAGGCTTGTTTTGTATTCTAATCATCTTATATGCAGTATACCATATATTTGTAATATTATACATTTTTTATGAGCTAGTATTACTCTTTTTATGTTTGAATTATTAAATATTTGTTGTATATTTATATTGATATTATTTCTAGGAACATATGATTATTCTAAAATCACATAAATCTTGTTTATAGGCATAATATCATTCTAATCATTTTTGTTGTAGCTTTACTTATTTTATTCACTTTAATGATCCTTGAGCATCAAAACCACTCAAATCCTTATTTCAAGCCTTCCTTTGGTTATAACACCAACATATAGAACTATTTAGTATACATTAATTGCTTCATAACTTCCAATTTGTAGTATCTTAGGTTTTGTAAACCTTTTATTTCATTCCATAGCCATTTTAGCTCATTTTTATTGCATCTTAACCACATCTAAGCTCTGATTTGAGCCAATTCAAGTATCCAACTATCATATCTTAGGATTATTGTCCACACTTAACTAATTTTATAATTTTTTTAATAGTTGGAATTCATTTGATAGGTTTTTGTGAATATATTAGTCTACGGGCCTTAGGAATTAGGTCCTTCCTCCCTTTGTTGAATTTGGCAACATTTGGATCTAATTTACCTCCAAATTTCACTAAAAACACTCAAATTTATAGTCGTACGGTCAATAGCACCATATAACCCAAAATTTGGTGGTTTTGACCACCACAAAAAATCCGCAAATAAGGTTTAGTGGCACTTTGAAATAGTGGAACTTTTGTAACATCATTTTTTTTTCCAAATTTTAGGTTAATTTTGATTTTTTTTTATCAAAAGGGGTTCTAATCACCTGAGGAATATATTCTATCATGTCTCTACACTTAGAAAAACCCCCTAAACATGATATAATTTTTCCCCCTTAGTTGCAAGTTGTCAAATCCACCACCAAGGTTCAATGGTGCTTTTTAAATAGTGTAAATTTTTATTATCCTCCTATAATTAGGTAACTCTATCCTTGAAAATCTCTGTTTAATATCATTCTATTGTTTTTTGTGCTCTAATTACTTACTTTCTATAAATTTTACCTAAAATACACCTACTTTGAAAAATCAAAGAATCCTTAGAATAGATCAAATATTTCATTTCAAGATGCATATAGACAAAGATCTATAATCATATAGATGCATTATAGGATAACTTGGTTGTTGCATTATCTTGTTTTCATTCAAAGGAAAAGTCTCTTTACTTAGAAAATCATTCAAATTGAAAAGGCATTCTATGATAGAAACCTTGTTTGGTGCATTCTTGTTTATTACATCCAGCTTACAAACTTAGTGATCATATTGCTTAATTTTAATCAATTTTATATTAATAGGGTTGTTAGTGATAAAATATTAGGCGTTGGCTAATAGACTAATCAAACACTACATGAAATTGAACATATACATATCAAAATAGACCTAAACTTGGAGCTAGAGCCTACTCACATGGAATCAACTCTTAGGTCTCCTTTGGAAAGAGACTTAGGATATTTCATTCCATTTGGTGCAAGGTTTCCAATCTATATTTGGTCAACTTGATGTGAACAAACACATTTCCTTTAAAGATAATAATCTATTCAAACTTAAACAATATCACTTAAATTTATTTGATTAGTTAGAGCACATTAATCAATAATTAATAATTGTTTCATCTACTGGTGTGAAAGTATCAATACTAAGTCATGTATCTAGGTTTTATTGATCCTCATACCATTCTTAGTCTAACACCTCAAGGTTTTTCCTCTCGTATGAAAACATGTATTGATGGAACTGAGTCACTCTTAGTACTGATAGGTATATCATAAAGGGAGGTATATCAGGTAGGTTTGGGTATATTAGTACATCTTCCTAAGGTATATTGGCTAGTTGATTGATATTTGTAGCATTTTATACCTTTCTTAATCAATATCTATTTAATTAATGGACTCTCTCTTCCCCAACCTTGTTTAATAACCATCTCCTTAAACCTTACAAATTTATTAAAATTGATTCTCTCTCTTTCTCAAATTTTCCTAGAACTCAAAAGATATTATACAACTTGTAAAGTAACTACCCATCCAAAACCTTTAGTGGAAGATTATGAAGAACATACCACTCAAAAATACTAATTCCAATAAAGAAAATAAATTAGTCACTATTTTAGACTCTCTAATATCCTCACATTATAACTTTATTCAAGATCATGAATACATCATTAACAAATTCCTTAATTAAGTTCTTAATAATGATCAAGAGAAAACAACCCCCAAAGATCCTAGTCATACAATATATTTTTCACAAGAACATGAAAACATAATAAATGAATTCTTAATTAATTAATTAACCATGATAAAAATAGGACAACCTTAGAATCCCCTAATCACATAATATCCTCCCCAAAATAACATGAAGCTATCATACAAAACTTTATTAATAATGAATCCTTAATGATGATAAAAAAGAACTAGTTCCCTCAATAATATGACTCTTTCACAAGAACATTGAATTATCATCAACATATTTCTTATTAATATTAACAATGAACAATATATTCCAGTAATGGAATACTCCCTTAAGGATTGTCCTTTAGAATATCATGTGGATTTTTTATGGTTTTGACTACCACAAAAAATCTGCAACTAAGGTTTAGTGGCACTTTGAAATAGTGGAAATTTTGTAACATCATTTTTTCTTCCAAATTTTAGGTCAATTTTGATTTTGTTTTATCAAAAGGGGTTCTAATAACCTGAGGAATATATTCTATCATGTATCTACACTTATAAAAACCCCCTAAACATGATATAATTTTCCCCCCTTAGTTGCAAGTTGTCAAATCCACCACCAAGGTTCAATGGTGCTTTTTAAATAGTGTAATTTTTTATTATCCTCCTAGAATTAGGTAAATCTATCCCTAAAACTCTCTGTTTAATATACTTCTATTGTTTTTTGTGCTCTAATTACTTACTTTCTATAAATTTTACCTAAAACATGCCTACTTTGAAAAATAAAAGAATCCTTAGAATAGATCAAATATTTCATTTCAAGATGCATATAGACAAAGAATCTAAAATCATATAGATGCATTATAGGCTAACTTGGTTGTTGCATTATCTTTTTTTCCTTCAAAGGAAAAGTCTCTTTACTTAGAAATCATTCAAATTAAAAAGGCACTATAGGATAGAAACCTTATTTGGTGCATTCTTGTTTATTACATCTAGCTTACAAACTTAGTGATCATATTGCTTAATTTTAATCAATTTTATATTAAGAGGGTTGTTAGTGATAAAATATTAGGTGTTGGCTAATAGACTAATCAAACACTACATGAAATTGAACATATACATATCAAAATAAACCTAAACTTGGAGCTAGAGCCTACTCACATGGAATCAACTCTTAGGTCTCCTTTGGAAAGAGACTTAGGATATTTCATCCCATTTGGTGCAAGGTTTAAAATCTATATTTGGTCAACTTGATGTGAACAAACACATTTCCTCTAAAGATAATAATTTATTCAAACTTAAACAAGATCACTTAAATTTATTTGATTAGTTAGATCACATTAATCAAGAATTAATAATTGGTTCATCTACTGGTGTGAAAGTATCAATACTAAGTCACGTATCTAGGTTTTATTGATCCTCATACCATTCTTAGTCTAGCACCTCAAGGTTTTCCCTCTCGTATGAAAACATATATTTATAGAACTGAGTCACTCTTAGGACTGATAGGTATATCATAAGGGGAGGTATATCAGGTAGGTTTGGGTATATTAAGACATCCTACTAAGGTATATTGGCTAGTTGATTGATGTTTGTAGCATTTTCTACCTTTATTAATAAAGATCTATTTAATTAATGGACTCTCTCTTCCCCAACCTTGTTTAACAACCATATCCTTAAACCTTAAAAAATTATTAAAATTGATTCTCTCTCTTTCTCAAATTTTCCTAGAACTCAAAAGATATTATACAACTTGTAAAGTAACTACCCATCCAAAACCTTTAGTAGAAGATTATGAAGAACGTACCACTCAAAAATACTAATTCCAATAAAGAAAATTAATTAGTCACTCTTTTAGACTCTCTAATCTCCTCACATTATAACTTTATTCAAGATCATGAATACATCATTAACAAATTCCTTAATTAAGTTCTTAATAATGATCAAGAGAAAACAACCCCCAAAGATCCTAGTCATACAATATATTTTTCACAAGAACATGAAAACATAATAAATGAATTCTTAATTAATTAATTAACCATGATAAAAATAGGATAACCTTATAATCCCCTAATCACATAATATCCTCCCCAAAATAACATGAAGTTATCATACAAACCTTTATTAATAATGAATCCTTAATAATGATAAAAAAGAACTAGTTCCCTCAATCATATGACTCTTTCACAAGAACATTGAATTATCATCAACATATTTCTTATTAATATTAACAATGAACAATATATTCCAGTAATGGAAGACTCCTTTAAGGATTGTCCTTTAGAATATAATGCTAATTAATTACCATCTCATTCTACTCTTGTTACCATAAAAAATAATAACAATAAACAAAGCATTCCCTCAAGGAAATATTACCCTAAGGATTACTCTTTTTCCTCTAATACTATTGTCTTACAAGATACTACAAACCCCATTATTTTAGAACCTAATCCTATCAATAATATTTTTTAGAATATTAGGACCCAATATATTTAGCCATCAATGTACCATAATTACTTATCTCAAGATGAACTCCTGAGGGATGACATAAATTTACCTTTATTTCAACAATCCAACATGGAATATATCCCTAATTTGAGTGTACCTCATAGTATAATAATCCCCTATTCTTTCATCAATACATATTATAATTCCATTAGTATAAATATGAGTTTTGTTCAAATATCTATTTCTTCTATCACTTGTACATTCATTAGATATTTTAATCCAAATAATTTAGGGATAAGCCATAGGTTATCACATTTTTATACCATCCCCTCTAACATCTCAAGCTCATCCTTGTATTAGTTAAAAATTTCCTGTGATCTTACCTCAAGCATCTCTAAAATTAATTATGTTTGAATATCAAAATATAAACTCTAGACTAGAACAATTAGAAAGTCAAAACTCTAAATTAGGACAACTAGAGCAACAAGTAGCTCCCGTACAAAGATCTTAAAACCATAATTACGCCTATGAGGACTTATTCAATCAACTGCTATATCCTATCATAGTTAGGCCTCCCTTTCCTTCTAACTTTAAAGCACTTGAATTTCAAATATATGAAGGAATTAAAGGTCGTATCAAGCACCTTATGCTTTATAAATACTAACATTGAACATTATGAAATATTGTTATTGAAAAATTTCCCTAAAATATTTAATGGCCTTGCCTTGGAATGGTATTTCCAATTACCAAGGCACTACCTCAAAAGCTTCAAGGAATTTGCTAAATTACTCGTCAAACAATTCTCCATTTACATTGAAGAGAAGCCCATACTTATTGACCTTTTTGAACTCAAACAAGATAAAGATGAGAATTTGGTCAACTTCCTCACAAGGTGATAAGATTTAGTGGGAAATATATAGCTTGTTCCCCCACCAAAAAATATCTTAAACATCATTATAAGAAACATTAATGAGCAAATATCCTTCCACCTCAGAATATACAATGTGTCTTCCTTAGAATATGTCATAGAAATAACTAGAAAATTAGAAGTCACCCTTCATAGAAGGGGGTAATTAAAATTTATATTCCTAAATAATAAGAACAATATTTCCCTTAAAAAAAATGCAAAATAAAAAGCATCATGTTATAGGCAATGTAGTCACAAATTCTCACCAAACCAACAATATAAATGCTACTACAAATCCCTAAAATATTGTTATACAACTATAATCACAATGAAATTTCACTAGATTAGATCAATATCCTACTAATATCCTAACACAACTTTTTAAATCTAAGATGATAGAACTTCCACCCATCAAGCCTATAGATCCTAATAGAGAGCAATCGTGTTCATCCTATGAACATTGTGCTTTTAACTGAATTAGTGGTCATGCAACCTATAACTATAGAGGCCTTAGGAATTTAATTTAGAACTTCATGGATAATATCTACCTTATATTTAGTATTTTTGGTTCCCAACCTCCCTTAGGTCAAAATATTAGAACAATCCAAGATCCATCACTCCATAGCTAATTGTCAACAATCTATGCTTGCTACAATGATATCCCACCTTCCTACTAAGATGTTATGATACTATAACTCTTTTGATTAACCTTTACCATAAAATCATTTTAGATATTTTTCAAATCTCAAGTGAATTAAGGTCCTTTAAATCAGTTTGGTAGGATAAGAATTTTGTAGGATAGTGTGCATCCCAAGTGGTAGTATATTTTTAAACTTTAGCTACACCATACCAATAAATATATTGAATTAGCTAAGAATACTTTATCAAGTAATTACCACCCTTTCAATCCACATATATTTGTAATGCATTTAGGTCTACAAACAAATCTACATTGATTTCCTACCCATATAACTATGTGCATTGGCTTCTTGTATGCATATTTGACTGTTATCATAATTTTTTTGCATGCATATTGCTTGGTTTTAACTCAACCTCCATAATATATATTTTACCAATTTTATCTACCTTTATTCACTTAGCCATATTTATCTGTTGTCAACCTAAATATAGATCATTAATCTCTATCACATCTTTATCAAATTATTACACTTACACATTCTTCCAAACTACAAAACTCTCTTTGCTATAAGAATAGTATGTCCACATAATTACCATGGCAATGATATCTATCTCCCCCTTTGCACATAAGGTCATAAATAAAAACATATTACAATTATAATTATCATTATAGTTCATCATCATATCACCCTTTTATGGATACATCAAATATACGTATCTCACATCTATTTTTCTACATATTTTATCCTTTTACCCTTACCTAGAGAAAAAAACAAGCATCTTAAATTATCACCTAAACATTTGTTCAAGGATGAATCATCCTTGGAAACACTTTATCATGACTTGCAACACCTTTTGAAAATTAATAAAATACCCCCCTTTGAGCAAAGACATTTGAAACATCCTCTTGGGTATTGACATTTTAAGTTCCCCTATATCATAGACATTCGTTGTCCCCCTTGGACACACTCACATGAAAATCCCCCTTGGGACATTTATAAACAAAAACCCATTTGGGTAATTGCTTAAATACCACATGTAGTATATACATATCCTTGTATCATATAAAAATATTATATTAAACACTCCTTTAGGCACTTGCTAAAGGGCCAATCATTGTAAATATTCTATCTTAAAATTATAATAATTTCCAACCAATTTGTACATATTTTTCCCACTTGGATACATGATTTTTACATGTTTGATATCATATTACATGCTAATTAAGTCCTCCGAGCACATGCTAACTAAGTCTTATGGGAAAATCTAAGTCCTTTGGGCAATGATAACTAAGTCCTCTTAGCACATGCTAACTAAATCCTCTTGGCACATGCTAACTAAGTCCTCTTAGCACATACTAACGAAGTCCTCTGGACAATGCTAACCAATTTATCTAGAAAATGCTAATTGAGTCCTTTGAGCAATGCTAACTAAGTCCTCTAGGAAATGCTAACTAAGTCCTTTAGAAAATACTAACTAACACATTCGATAAATGCTAACTAAGTCCTCTAGAAATTCTAACTAATACCTCTAATCAATCTAACAAATTTCTTTGAGAAAGCTAATAAACTCTCTTAGGAAACTCTCAACACTATCCAAGTGATATTTGTACATGTTTTTTCTCGGATGCACCATCATTTGAAATATCCTTTAAGTGTTTATCACATAATAAAGCTCCAAGGATACCACTTAAGATTGAATTGATATCAAACATTGTATATATCTTGTACATATTTTAAAATACCTACCTCCCCACTCATGGGGGCATCAAATCTAAATAGGTCCATCCAATCATATATTCTTTTACAATCAATCATCATCCTTATCAACTCATATTTTGTTTCCATCATTTCCATGTGAATTGAGCTCCTTGATTTGCTTTTTGGAATCCTCTCCAAAACCCAATAGGGTACACTTGGGATAGAGTAATATCTAATACTTCCCAAAATACAATCCTTAATATTGCTTTATACAACAAATAAGTCCTTGGTTCAATCATTGGGCATATGGATGATGTAGCCCATATGAGGGTTTAAATATCAATGACTTTAAATAGGCTATATATCTCAATGTGATTAATTTGATTTAAAATAAAAAATACCTACTTAAAAAAGCATTAATTTAGACACAATATCTTCACACAAATACTCCTTATTAGTCTATAAATAGGCTAAAGGGCATCTATCAATCATATTTTATCCCTAATATTGATAACAAGCTTTTGATCATCATCATATTTTCTAAAAAGCCTATGGAATGGTGGGATATGACTTCCAAGACATGTCATCACATTAAATAAATACATCTATAAAAAATTTCTACACATGCTTGGAGGAAACTCATTTCCCCATGTTTTACCAAATAAATCACATCATTCTTACATCATAATCCATACTGATCATGTATCTTCTACCCACTTGGAGGAAAATGTTAAGAAAATATACAATTCATTCTTTCACAATAAACTACAATTATATCATGCTTTCTACATAGGTGTATTATGCATACACAATATCATTTTTTATCAATTCATGTACAAACATCATTTACAAATATTTTTATTTTAGACATTGCACAATCTCATGCATCATATCTCTTCTACACCCCTTGTGGTATCAACGTGAAAGTCCTTCGGGCTATACATATCATGGTATAAGATATTGGTCAATTATGCTTAGTAAAGTCCTTCAGGATATGCCTCTCATGGCATAAGATATTTCTCAAATATGCTCAATAAAATCCTTTGTACTACGTCCCTTATAGCTTAAGATCATTTCTAACAATTACTAACATTACTAATATTACTAACCATATTGCATGTACTTAATTCATCATGTCTTGAGTGCTTGTCCTTTATTTGGATTTCATAGGCCACCATTTGAGACATGGTGCATTCTATTTCATTTTTTAAATACTTATCCTTTTTCTTTTCTTTTGGGCCACTTTTTAAAGATGAAATCATATTTATCATATTCTCTCAATGATTTTCCTTTATCATGGCTTCTATGCCACTGCTTAGAGATACTATTTATCTCAGATATAATTTCTCATATCATACATGAGTGTTTATCCTATCTTAAAGGCTAACACTAAAATATGGTATCATTTTGAGTGCTTGTCTATTATCAAGATTTTTGGTCACTGCTCAACAATGAAGTCTTACTATTACCCATAAAAAGAGCTTGTCTATTATTTGGTTATAGAACACCACTTGGGTAATATTTTTTGTAAATGCCTACATTATCTTAGGATGTCTCAATTTTTTTATCTCTAAATCATACCTAATATATTTGTGTTTAATGCCTACTTTATCTTTCTCACATTTTTCATTTATGTTTGTATAGTCACATCTCACACATCAAATAAAAATGCCACATCAAAATAAACTAATCAATATTCAAATCAACTTCTTTTATAATAATCTCTTCAACACAACATATTTCAATATCAAAAAGCATGTTGGTATAAAAATTGGAATCCCACAACAAATTTTTTATGTATTAATTATATAATAAATAAATAGAAGGAGTAAAATAGAGGCACCCAATTTTGATACTCCTAGTAAACAAAATCCTCAAACAAAGCACCAAACAACATATCATTAGAACACCTTAACCTTGTTAAATTGGGCATTAAATTTGGCATGTTTCATAAATTCCAAAATCTACTAAAACTCATTAATCACAAGCCTCTTAATCAAGGAAATTGAATCAACATTTTTTATGCCTAAATTTGGGATGTTAGTGGTCCTAAAAGTATCATCATCTTTAGGACACCATTTTCCATATCAAATCTTCATAAAACTTCAAGAAAATACCATTATTAAATCAGCCTTGAAAATATATTTCCAATAGGTATAAACATACCTGTACTTTCAAAATTATCAATACCTTAAATTTTAAGAAACCTACACCTAGGAATGATAGTCATAAAAGTACCACCAATGTTCTATGGTGCTTTTGTAAAACACTAATTTTTGTCATTTTGACAAGCCAACTTGATTATTTGTCAAAAACACCACTCAAGGAAATTTATCACTAATTATTGGTGGTTATTTTACAAAAAGAATAAAATCTCTTGGTATGAACAAGAATAATGTGGATTCCTTAATCCCACTTCCTGCTTTGATCACACATTTCCAAACCACTCCTTAAGCCTTCAAAATTCAAATTTAGTCCTTTTTATAATGACAACTTTGTCCCTCATTTCCTCCAATTATGTTCCCTCCTAAAATATTTAAATAGCTTCCTTGGGATGGTAATTTTATAGCATAATTGGTGATAGCAATACTCTATAAAATTTCTAGCTAATTCTTTCTCATTCTCATTTCTCTATTTTATTGCATTTGGAGCTCTTCAATCAAGCATCTAGGGAAAGTACAACAAGGTAAATTTGCATTAGGGCAAGGATACTATCTTGGTTTAAGTAGGAGATCTTGCTAGATAGTAAAATTCCTAGCTCCTCTTTCTTTTCATTTTCTTTGCTTTGATTTCATGCATTTCCTCTTTATTTGGCTTTGCTAATACTTAGATTTCCCTTGTTGCAACCTATAATCTCTACATTTCTTTTCGTTTATGCATATAATATTTATTTTACAATATTATGATAAGATTTATTACACCTATTAATTTCATTAGCATCATTTTCTCATTTACTTGCATTTCTAATCACTTTGTGTAAGGTTATTTTCTTTATTTTTCTCATCAACCCATTGTTCTCTTCTCATTTATCTAATTTTCATCCATTTGTCTTGATTCATTTTAATTTAAAATCATATATATTATATTTTTTTAACATAATATATATTTTAAGCTTATTTTATGTTATAATCATATTATATGTAGTCTACAATCTTATTTATAGGCTTATACATTCTTTTATGAGCTAGTGTTGCTCTTTTTATGCATGAATCATTAATTATTTATTGGAAATTTATATTGCTCTTATTTGCAGACTCATATGCTCATTTTAAAAATTTTAGAGTATATTACATTATTTGGTACATGCTAATGTACCCCCATGGTACCTTCATGGTACATCATGTAAGTATTATATTAGGGTTGAGTCATAGTTTAGAGTGTGAGTAATATTTCCTCTTTCATGTAATTGTGTATGTGTAGGAAATGCACAAGTTTTATGTAAATTTGTAATGTGTAGTAAATGCACAAGTGTCATGTGCAAATGTAAGTTGATTCTATGTGCACAAGTGTCTTATATGTAAGAGTACAAATATGTAATGTAAATATGTGTTCAAGTATCTTAGATTGGAGGGTGAAAAGTGAAGGTCAAGAGTCATATCTAGGCGTGCATATAATATGGAGTCATGTGTTCATCAAGTATGTAAGTTTCTAATAGAGAATCCAACAACCATGAGACTTGGTATATGGAAAGGAATAGTCAAGTATACAAAGATTCATACTACTATGGATACATACTCCATAAAGATGAATGATCACACGAATCACTATCAATCACTATCATAGTTGTAAGAGAAAAAGGAGTAATAAATATTACATTAATTTTGAGAAATTAATATTATAAGTTGTGATACATTATTTGTACATGTATGATTCAATATATATACATTCATAATGTTGTTTATTATTAAATGTTAGTTGATATATTAAAAGCCTTGATATGCATATATTTTCTCATATTATCCTACTCATATCAATATCTTGATCTTACTATATTATGGTTTTATTATATTTGATCTTGTGATATTTAATTTGAGTTTTACGGTAGTATTAAGGCTTAAAAAACCATTAGTGTTATCAAAGCTACTATATGAGTTACTATTAGAATCATCAGCTAATCGGGATGATAGAATTAATTTAGCTACTTATAAAATTGATTTTATCCAATTTGATAAGATAAAATTAAATTTTATCAACTTTAAATATATTACAACTTAGATTCTATAGTAAGGTCATATTGAGTAGAAGGCTAGAGTCTTTCCATGGTTAGAAAATAACTAGTGATAATAAAGACTTATCTACGATGTCTTTCCACAATTGAAGAATAACTAGTAAAAACAAGGATTTAGCTAGAGAGTCTTTCCATGGTTGAAGAATAAATAGTGAAGACAAAGACTCAACTATATTGTAAGGTGAATCAACTTTAAGATAGTTGATCATTTAGGGACATAGCCAACCCTTGATATTGATTTTAGAGATTAAAGAATTCAGGAGCATTCAAGCCATCTTGATAGTGAAAAGGTTTAGGGACACTCAAAGTCACTTGGACATAATAGTAACTTATCTATAAAGGAGGAGAATATTAAAAAGTTATTTAGAGTTGCAACAAACATTAATCAATAGAATAATGAGAAGATTCCTACAATGGATAGAGAATATTCCAAGTGTAAGATAGGGTAGAACAGAAAAAAGATAAATGATCAATTATAAAGTAAGCTTTCATAAAGTAGTATATTAATAAGAGTTGAAAGATTTGGGTTTTAGAAATCTTGACATTAGATATTTTAGGTCACAAAGAAATTGACCTTGATAATAAGGTAGTTTCAGGTCTTGGAGATAGACCTTGACATAATATAGTATCAAGTCTTGGATATAGACCTTGAAATAAGGTATTTTTAGGTCTTGGAGATAGATCTTGATATAAAGAAAGATATTATGGGGAAAGATATTTTAGGTCAATATGACCTTAACATTGGTAGCAAGAACGCTTTCAAGAAAAGATTTTTTAGGTCACTATATCACTAATCTTGACATAGTAGATCTATTTAGAAAAAAATCATGTAATAGAAAATAGAGGATATTGCAATTCAAATCTTAGCTCTAGCAATAAAAAAGTTAAAAGGCCAAGGTTGAATCCAAAAGAACTACAATAAAGACATTCAAGTTTTGGGTATATAGAGGAATATCCATCAAAGAGTTGCATCAAATATTGAGATGTAGAAGCTCAAGGACATATCCATACAACTCAAGGTAGGATGTAAATGTGGAGCTATACTACTCAAAGCAAAGAAAATAAAATAATAGAGCTATTTAGCTCATGGCAGTGCAAGAAATAATTTAAGTTGTTTGATTTATTAAATGCAAAAGTGCTGCCAAATAGCCATAAGAAAAGGATAAACCAAAGTAAATTGAGTGAACATTGGAACACTCCAATGCAACATAACATAGAGTAATCCAATAGTGAATCATCCTAAGAGCAATCCATTGCCAAGAAGTGCCCTGAGAATAATCAAATCGATCAACATAGCATCACCTTAGACTTATTTTTCTAATATGGCCAACGCTCAGAGAATACCAAGAACTCAAAATTAGATCATTAAGTTTGGAAATAAAAATGTTAGAGCCATAAAAAATATATATTTGTATTAGGTTGGTGAAGATAAAATACCATTCAAAGATGAAATGAGGAAGTTAGCATAAGGTTTATAGAGTCAAACACCAACATATTTGCTTGTTGTATTTTGGAAGAGTAATGCATATGAAGTAACACTTTACAAGTGAAATTCTTACAAGACACTTAGAAGTGAAATATCTACAAGCTACCTGGAAGTGAAATACTTACAATCCACTTGGAAACAATACAATTACAAGCCACTTGGAAGTGAAAATTTTAAAAGGGAATCAAATTTACACATTTTGAATTGGAATGCTTAGAAGTGTATCATCCTAGTTACATGTAGCACCCATTCAAGTATGTTAAGAGTATTTCACATGAGATTCATTTGGTACAACACTCATAATATTTACAACATTGCAAAGTAAAAACATGCGCAAGATATTTTAAAGGTATTTTTGAATTATTAGTTTTTTTTAATTTTATATTATTAGGAGCAATAAGGATAGGGTTAATTTTTTTATTAAGGTTATATGTGGAGTGATAAGTACTAGGAGTTAAATTTTACTAGTGAAGAATAAGATTTATTTATAGGAGTGATAAGTAGAATATAATTTATTTAAGTTACTTTAATTCTTTATTAGGAGTAATAAGGTTGTCTAGAAAGTTTTTGAAAGTTATTTTTAAAAGTTAAAGTTTGGTTTTAAGTCTATAGTGATAAATAATCAAATTATTTTATTTGGTTTTTAAAGTTTTAAAGTTTTTTTGAAGTCTATTTAATTTGGTTTTAGAAAAATTAAAAAAAAAAAATTGAATATTTACAAATTTAGTTATTTGGGAGTCTAAAGGATTTCTATACCAAAACTTAGAAAAACAAAAATTTCAAAATTTATTCTTTAGTTTTTAAAACTAGGGAAACGTAAGGATTTCTACTCCATAGGAACTAAATTATAAACTTTGTATTATTTAAACCTAGGTTGTCTACATCAAAGGAAATAGATCTTAATATTGATTGCATATTATGAAATAAATTATTAAAAAAATATTCAAAGAGGATATTGAATAAATGATTCATAAACTTAAGTTCTACTTTGAAAATTTGATATATGACTTAATGGAAAGAAACAAATGTCTAATAATTTAAAAGGGACATTGTATTTGTTTTTCAATGAGGCCAAAGAGGAAAGTTTTATAAGTTATCTTCATGAAAATTTTTTAGAACATGGTGGAATTCACAAAACACTATTGTAATTTATTCAGAAGAATGTTTAATGATGTATTTATCATTAATTAGTTTTGAAATTTCCAATAAAAGAAGCACGCAAATAAAAATGATACATATAATTTAAATGAAGCTTATGTTAGATTCAACAAGGAATCACTAAAATCAAGATTGTATTATTGTGATGATTTACTAACTCAATGCTTAGAACGTATATAATAAGGCATATAAAAATGAAGATACAAAAAATAAAAGAAGAAAGAAGAGAAGAAATCGAAGGTTGAGTTCACAAAAAAAGAGTAACCTTATAGAGAAACTTCATAAATTGATCTTAAAAAGGTATATTTAAGATGAATATGAAAACTATGATTGAAGACTAAAGTCTTCAATAATCAAATAATGTAATATAGGGGGGTGTTGGAGTATATTACATTATTTGATACATGCTAATGTACCCCCATAGTACCTTCATGGTACATCTTGTAAATATTAGATTAGGGTTGAGTCATAGTTTAGAGTGTGAGTATTATTTTCCCTTTCATGTAAGTGTGTATGTGCAAGAAATGCACAAGTGTTATGTAAAGTTGTAATGTGCAGGAAATGCACAAGTGTCATGTGAGTGAGTGTGCAAATGTAAGTTGAGTCTATGTGCACAAGTGTCTTATATGTAAGAGTGCAAATATGTAATGTAAATATTTGCACAAGTATCTTATATTAGAGTGTACAAAGTGAAGGTCAAGAGTCATGTCTAGGTGTGCATACAATATAGTCATGTATTCTTCAAGTATGCAAGTGTACAATAGAAAAACCAATAGTCATGAGACTTGGCATATGGAAAGGAATAGTCAAGTATCCAAAGAGTCATACTACTATGGATATATACTCCATAAGGATGAACAATCACATGAATCACTATCAGTCACTATCATATTTGTAAGAGGAAAAGGAGTAATAAATATTGCATACATTTTGAGTAATTAATATTGTAATTTGTGCTACATGCTTTGTACATGTGTGATTAGACTATCTAAATTTATATTGCTATTTATTATTGAATGTTAATTGATATATTAAAAGCCTTGATATACATATTAATTTTTTTATATTATCCTACTTATATCATTATATTGATCTTATTGTATTGTGGTTATATTAGATTTGATCCTATGATATTGAATCTATGAGGTTTGTGATAGTATTAAGGATTAAAAATCCACAATAACTCACATCAATCTTGTTTGTAGGCATAACATCATTCTAGTATTTTTTTTTTTTGGTAATTGAAAGTTCTATTATCAGGGTTTTGGCTGGGTCCCAGTCCCAGATTTACAAAAACCTTGTGAAAGGGAGTCGGACATAGTTGTCGTAGAATTCATTAGAGAGGAAAGAAACCATAACAGAATGAAGAAGTCCCTCACAGGGGACAGCCGATAGAAACCCACACAGGGGACAAGACACTGAGAGACTCTGGAAACTTACCCACGCAGGGGTGGTCAAACCCAATCCACCACAAAAACAACTCAAAAACATACAGTCCATGAGGAACCAGGCTACAAAAAACTTCAGACAGGAGAACAAACCAGCAGCCACACCGGAAAATCTCACCCCTATGGATCAGTTTTCGGGGAGAGCTCCTTCCCGCTGTCAGAGATCTCCTCCAGGTAATGCTTGAGGGCCGCGCTGGTACTTTCGAACGCCGTGATGAAGCACTTGATGAACATCCTCACCATACGACTGGAGGCATCTGGGTTGGGGTCAAAATTCCCATTGTTGTCATCAGGGACGTCCATAGGGGATATCTGGCTCGACTTCGTTCTGCTCCATTTGGCTCTCACCGACCGTCAAACCCAAGGAACATCGTCACTTGCCACTCTACGTTTTCTCGACGTCGTCTTCTTAGAGGGAGGGGTGGGTTTAGATGGGGTAGTTTTCTTGGATGGAGGAGTGGTCTGCTCTGGGGGTGGGGAGGTGGCCTACTTAGGATGGGAAGTAGACTGCTTATGAAGAGAGGTGGTTCACAGAGGGGAATCCCGCTTGGAATCAGGGGTGGGGAGGTCAAGACCCGCGTCGCTAACAAGGGGTTTGCTGGAGAATGAATTGTTCGACGACGAGGCCGACTGAGGAACAGGGGAATTGGACTTGAGAGGGGTGGCGGCCAGAGGTGGGTGGGTTACGACATGGTGGAAGAGGACAGTAAAGAGGCCCTGGTGGGAGGGAGGGGTGTGCTTTTTATGGGTGGCCGCAATGGTGAGCCAGATGGAACGATGGAGGAAAGCAGGGATATTCATAGGCTTGTAACCACGAAAATGGTTAACCAGAGCCAAGTGAAAACTGGACATGGGCTTGGCGGGGTCATCGCATGCCAGGTATTGGATGAGCGGAACAGCAATGGCAGACCACGGGGAGGGAAGGGAAAACCGGTCCAGGGAAACGCCAACCCATCTGAACTCCTGATAATTGGGAAACCCCTCTAACTCGGGCTCCCAGCTGTGCTTGTCGTGGCAGACCCGACGGCCAGACAGTGGAAGGTCGGACACCTCAGCGATGAGCTCCGGGGTAACCTTGAAACAGATATTGCAAATAACGATGATGCCATTCTTCCAAGTCCTTACGAAATCCGCAGATATGTCAGCCTCCGGGCCTTTGAATTTGTTAAGGAAGGGGGTCAGTCTAAAAGCTTCCAAAAAGGGGCTCGACAGAGGGTCGAGCTGGACAAAGCTGGGTTCAAGGAAAGCCATAGCAACAGGGCTGTGGGACAGGAGGGAAGGATGGAGAAAGGACAACGATTGGGATAGGACAAGATAGACTAGGGGAGAGGGATAGGGATAGCTACATATAGGGCCCAGAAGATAGCTAGGGGACATGCCGATCCGAGCGAGGAGGGGACAGGTGGCAAGGCAAAGGATAAGGTAGGGAATGGTGCCAAACCTTGGGACCAAGATCTCACGGGAGGGCGACGGGCAGCTGAAATGCCTATCTTCGGGGATGGTGAAGGATGGGGCAGATTGGATATAGGCAGCAGGAAGGACGTTGGGAGTGAAAAGAAAGTATTGGGAGGTGGGAAGGATAAACCCGAAGAACCTGCTAGGAGGGGAATAATTGGAGCAGGCACAAAAAAAAGGGCTCACGTGCCAACAAGAGGAAGACGCCTTGCTGGAGCGACGACGCTTAGGTTCGAGAGCAGACCTGAAAATAGAAACCATAGAATTAGCAAGGTTGGGGGGACTCATACCTGACCTGTCTATCATTGTCCACCACATGGGAGACACCTGGCGGGTTCTCATGGCGCCACACCGACAGGGGAGATTGAGTCAAACCCAAATTGGCCAGCTTGTCAGCAAGTTGATTGGCTTCACGGTAAACATGGGCCGCAGACACGTACACTTGCTGGTCGATGAGCATCTTGCTTTCCTGAATCAAAACACGAATGTTCCAAGGGGGGATTTTGTCGGTATTAATGTATCGGATGATGTTTAAAGAATCTCCTTCAATAAGGAGACGAATCCGAGAATCTTTGATCAAATGAAGGCTGCGCCACAATGCCCATGCCTCAACAATGTTGTTGGTTTGATGATCCAGCTTCTCCGCAAAGGCGAGGACAATCACCCCTTTATGATTTTTGAAGACTCCGCCAGCTCCGGATAAACCCGGATTCCCTTTAGAAGCACCATCAAAATTTAACTTTAGAAATCCCATAGGGGGAGGACTCCAGTGGGCCAGCTGTCTAGGATGGGGGGAGGGATGGGGGTTGTTCGGAATGGGAATGTGAAGGGATTGGAGAAGCTCTCGATCAGCCTTATCTATGGGGGACGGAGACCATTGGAGAAGCTAGAAATTTTTAGAAGCATAAGAGACGGCTCTATTTGCAGTGGAAATGGCATCGAGGTGAGAAGTGGTGAAGACTCTGCGATTGCGCTCGAGCCAAATCTGCCATAAGATGTGGTGGAGGCAGATCCTCCAAAGGAAAGCAATATTCGGGTTTCTGAAAGGGGTGGGCCACTGGGTAAAAAGATCTTGGAGGGAACGGGGTGGAGCCCACTGGATTTGGAAAAGGGATAGCATGTGGTTTAAGCTCTCACTGGTGAAGCTACACTCCACAAGAATGTGGTTGACCATCTCTGCATTAGACAAACATAGGTGACACCTGTTAGGCATAGGAATGCCCTTTCTCATGAGGTTGTCAGTAGTAAGAATTTTGTTCTGAATAGCTGTCCATGAGAAGAATCCGACTTTAGGGATGAGACGCTTGACCCAAATCAAACTGGAAGGAAAGGAAGAAACTTTGGGTTCTATCAGGAGGGAATGGGCCGATCTAACTGAGAAATCTCCATTATCAGTTCCAGACCAGACAGGGATGTCTGGAGTATCGGTTGTGGGGATGATGGTGGTCCTGAGAAGCCGGGATAAAGACGCAGTGGCTTGCCCTTGCTGGGAAATAGTGCTATCATAGGGAATGGTTTTCCACTTTCGATGGTCATCATAGTAGTTTCTGACCCACGGTCCCCAACTCCTTTCCAGGAGGGGCCGGAGCGTGGACAACTCTGGACTCGCTGTGAGGGGTTCTTCTGTCAGCCACACATCATCCCAAAATTTTATCTCAGATCCCATTCCAAGCTGCCATCGAGATCCTTTGGAAATGAGGGATTTGGATTGTATCATCGCCTTCCAGAAGGCAGATCCAGAGGATGGTAGGTTATCATCTCTGAAGGATGAGTGATGATAGTATTTGCTTTGGACGATGGACACCCAGCCTGCTTTGGTGTTGGTGAACAGTTTCCATGCTTGCTTGGCTAAAAGGGCAAGATTCATGTTCGCAGATCTTCTGAAGCCGAGCCCTCCCTGGGATTTTGGTTGGCAAACAGAGTCCCAACTAACAAGATGAAACTTATTTTTGTCTTCAGGGCCTGACCACAAATTTTTTTTGAATCTGCTCGATCTTAGCATGGACAGATGAAGGAGCCTTGAAAATGGACATGAAATAGACCGGGATGCTCTGGAGAACTGCCATGGTGAGAGTTGCCTTAGCTGCCTGGGAGAGAAGTGCACCTTTCCATCCAGCAAGTTTGATTTTGAATCTGTCAATGACGTTGTCCCACATAGATTCTTTCGGGCTTTTGATAAACAGGGGAAGGCCCAAGTAAGAGGTGGGGAGGGTGGAGACTCTGCATTGGAGGATGCGGGCAATCTTGCGTTGTCGACTGCCAGGAGTGTTGAGGAAGAAACACTGACTTTTGGTGTAATTTATTTCCTGCCCTGCTGCTTTGGCATAAGTCTCAAGGATGGCTTTAATGGATTTGGCTTGAACGACAGATGCAGAAGTAGCCGTAATGGTATCATCCACAAATTGCTGGTGGGAAAGAGGGGGAGAAGTGGATGAGGCTTTGATTCCAGTGATCTCTCCAGTGGCGCAGGCATTCTTGAAGGCTCTCCCCAGGGATTCAACAAGGATTATGAAGAGGAAAGGAGATAGAGGATCACCTTGTCTAATGCCTTTCTGAGTCAAAAAATAGCCTGCTGCAGAACCGTTGACGAGCACCGAGAACCATGGTGTTGATATACATCCTTTAACGAGCTTTATCCAATCTTGGTGAAACCCGAACTTGCCAAGGACTTTGAGAAGGAAATCTCTATTGACCCTGTCAAAAGCTTTGCTGATGTCCAATTTGAGAAACATCGCTGCTTTCTTGTTGCAATGGGTGGAATGGAGGGTCTCATGGAGGGATATGATGCTGTCAGTAATGGATCTGCCTTCTACTGAGCTGCCTTGATAGGGGTCGATGATGGCAGGGAGGATTTTCTTCAGTCTAAGAGCCATGGATTTGGTGAGGATTTTGTAAATGATGTTGCACAGGCTTATCGGTCTGAAGTCTGCCATAGATCTACAGGGGTGAGTTTTGGGGATCAGAGCTATGAAAGTGGAATTGATACCCTTCGAAATGATCTTGGTAGTTTGGAGTTCTATAATGGCCCTGCATATGTCACTTCCCATGATGTCCCAGAAAGTTTGAAAGAAACGAGGGGGAAAACCATCTGGTCCAGGGGCTTTGTCAGCCTGCATAGAAAACAGGGCCGTCTTAATCTCAATCGGGGAGAGAGGCTGGACAAGGGCAGAATTCATCTCAGGTGTGACCAGGAGGGGAATATTCTTGAGGAGGGATTCCTGGGTGGGCAGGTGGGGAGGGGAGGGATTTCCCATCAGACTGCTGAAGTAAGCTGACGCTTCTACTCTGATCTTGGAGATGTCCTGGGAGACAGAGCCATCAGACAGGGTAAGTTCTTTGATTTTGTTGGAACTTCGGTTCCGAAGCGTAGAGGCATGGAAAAACCTTGTGTTGGCATCCCCATATTTGAGCCATAGGGCTCGAGACTTCTGTCGCCAATAAGTTTCTTCTTTGGCCATAATGTTATGGTACTCCGACAGGAGCTCACCTTCCTCTTTCCATAGCTGGGAAGTCCACTGATCGTGCTGAGTCTTTTGCTCGAGAAGTTTGAGCTTGTCTAAGATTAACTGTTTGTTCTCGAAGATGTTTCCAAAAACTTCTCTATTCCATTTTTTAATGCTTTCTTTCACTGCTTTGAGTTTCTGGGACGCACGGGCAATGGCAGATCCAGAGCAGGGGAGATTCCACCACTCAGAGATTCTCTGTTTAAGGTCAGGGTGGTGAATCCACATATTCTCAAATCTGAAGGGAGTTTTGAAAATAGGAGTTTTGTTGGACTCAAGGAGGAGGGGGGAATGGTCAGACCCAATCCTGGGGAGGGTTGTGAGAGAAGTATCACCGAACAGGGGAATAGCCTGTTGGGATAAGAAAAAATGATCAAGCTTGACCTGGATATGGTCTAACCCTGCTCTTTTGTTGCTCCAGGTGTACTGGCAGCCTTTGATCTGGATGTCCATCAGTTCATTGCCTGAAACAAAATCCTAAAAATCGGCAATGCTTTTGGAGAGGGAGGGAATACCACCTCGCTTGTCAGAGGCAAACAACGGGGAATTGAAGTCTCCGGCTAACATCCACGGGAGGGTGGAGAAAGCATTCTTAAGAAGGGTTATGGAATCCCACAACAACCTTCTTTCCAGGGGATTGTTGGGGGCGTAGATATTTGAAAGGACCCAAGTGAACTGGTTGGTCGTGCAATGGAAGACCATGTTGATGGTTCTATTGGTAATGGAGACCACCCTTCCTTCAACTTGAAGTGGATCCCATAAGCACAGGAGCCCCCCGGATGAACCTTCGACGGGGGATGAGGCCCACTGGCATTTCTTCCACACTGATTGGACAATGTTGGGGATTCTCGCTGCATCAGCTTTGGTTTCTTGGATCATGATGATGGCCGGTTTGCAGTCCTTCCTGATGGTGCGAGCTAGCCTTTGTTTGCTCGAACTGTTAAGCCCTCTTATGTTCCAGGAGAGGATCTTCATTTGGATACTTTGGTGGGTTTCTTACCTCCCTTGCTGGGTAGAAGGGGGTTTTTAGGATTTTTGAGCTCCTCCATGGGTTGGTTAAACATGTCAGAAAGGAGGGTCGATTGGACTCCGTTAGCAATCTGGTTTTCTGTGTCCTTTCTGAGCTGGTCGGACGAGGACGGTCTGCCTCGCTTTTTATCACCCCCTGTGTCAACAGGACCTTTCTTGCTTCTAGTAATGATGGAATTGGAATCCAGGCGGTTGCGGGACGGACTGAGGGCATCCTCAGAGGAGTCCGAGAAAGGGTTGGAAGCAGACAGTGGAACAACGAGGGAAAGGGGAGGAAGGGAAACTCCGGAGGGGAGGGAAAGGGGGGATGGGGATGGAGGTGGGGTGGGAGAAGAGGGAGGGTTTGGGGAAGAAGAAGGAACGGGATCGGGTAATGAGACGGGTGGGATAGAAGGAAGGGGGGCTATCGGGGAACTAGATGGGGAAGGGTTAGTCCCAGAGACGGGATCTTCATCAACCATAGCAGAGAGAGGATCGAACTTATTGGGGAAGGCAAACAGAGAACATACCTGATCGGAGCTAGAGGGAAGATGATTGGGGCGGGTCTCCTGACTGGGCCCTTGCTTCCCTTTGTCAGCTATTTCTCGTTTGGAACTTTCAGGGGCTCTGGCCACCAAAGGAGCGGTTGACTGCTGAGGAGGGGGGCGCTACGGCCGACGAGACTCTTTAGCAGGTTTCAGCGTAGGACATTGGGACCTAAGGTGCCCTTGGGATTGACATCCGATGCAGAAGGCCGGTTTGTTCTCGTACTCGATGGCTTGACACCAGTGGAAATCCTCATAAATGAGATTGATGCGAGTGGGCAGCTCGGACGCCAGATTTGTAGAGACGCATAAGCACGCATAAGCCATCCTGGATCGGGCTTTCATTGCCGGGTCGAAAGCAATCAAGTCTCCAATGTATCCTTCGATACCGCACAAAATGTCTTCATGGAAGAACTGGATGGGGAGGTCCAGGAGGCGGACCCAAATGGGGGCGACATTGATATCCTGAGTTTGGGGGTTGAAACCCTGATCCCATTTTTTAAGAAAGAGGCTTTTCCTGTCGAAAAACCATGGCCCTCCCATGAGAATTCTTGCATAGTCCTTCTGGTTGTTTAGCTGGATCAGGAAAAAGCCCCTGGAGAGGGCCACGAGCTGTAAACTTCCCTGGGTTCGCCATTTTAAACCAGCCCATCGTCTGATAGACTCCATGTCCGGTCTGCCCCCAACGAATTTCCCAACCAGAGAGAGGGATTCGATGGATAGTTTAGGTGCCATGCGAGACACCGGGATGATCAGGTTTTCGTCGAAGACCACCAAGGGGGGAGCCACAGATTCAACCGGTCGAGGGGAGGACGATCCAAAAACTTTCTTGCTGAAGGAAAGCGAAAAAGGGGGAATGAAATTTTCCCCCCAAGGTCGTGACCCGCCTGGGTCTGGATCGGGGCCACCATGGTCTTCAGAGGGGTCAGCAGGGATTTCTCCGGGCTCAAGATCCGCAGGGCGGGATTGCGAAACCCCCCCTTGGACGGAAAGGGACGAAACTCCGGGCGCTATCGCTGCTGGTGCGGCTGTCATTTTTTTCCACATTCTAGTCATTTTTATTACATATTCATATCTTGTTTTTTTTATTTTAATGATCCTTGAGCATCAATACCACTCATATACTTGTTATAGAAATCCCTTTTTTTATAGCAATAGCATATAGTCCTATTTACTATAAAATGATTGATTCAAAACTTTTATTTTATAGTATATTTAGTTTTGTAAAACTTTTACTTCATTCCATAGCCATTTTAGCTCATTTTTCTTGCATATTATCCACCTATGAGCTATTATTCGAGCCAATTTAGGCACCTAACTATTATATCTCAATATTTGTATCCATGCTTAGCTAATTTTATGATCTTTGTAAAAATTGGAAGCCATTTTATAGGTTTTTGTGAATCTATTAGTCTATAGGCCTTAGGAATTAGGTCCTTTACCCCTTGTAAAATTTTGTAGCATTTGGACCTATTTTACCTCTAAATTTCACTCAAAATACTCAAATTTATAGTTTTAGGGTCAAAAGAACCATATAATCTATAAATTAGTGCTTTTGACAACTTGAACAAATCCACCACCAAGGTTTAGTGGAGCTTTTGCAACATCACTTTTTCCTTCTTAAATTTAGGTCAATTTTTATTTTTATTTTATATTAAGAGAGTATTATTAGTTGAGGAAGATAGTCTATCACCTCTCTACACTTAGACAAATCCCCTAAATCTGATTGGAAATTATTTTCCCCCTTAGTTGTAGAATTTCAAATCCGCCACCAAGGTTCAATGGCACTTATTATTAGACTTCTAAAAATAGGTAAATCTATCCATTAAAATATTTGTTTACTATTCTTTTATTGTTTTCTATGCTTTGATTGCTTACTTTTTGTAAATTTTTATCTAAAATACACCTACTTTGGAAAATCAAATAATTCTTAGAATAGATCAAATCTTTCATTTCAAAATGCAAATATACAAGGAATGTAAAGTCATATAGTTTGCATTAGAGGCTAACTTGTTTGATGCATTACTTCTTGTTTTCCTTCAAAAGTAAAAGTCTCTTAGTTAGCAATTAATTCAAATTTAAAAAGTATTCTAGGATAGGACCTTGTTTATTGCATTCCTGTTTGTTACATCTAGCTTACAAACTTAGTGATCATATTGCTTAAGTTTAATCAATTTTATCTTAAGAGGATTGTTAGAGATAAAAACTTAGGTGTTTTCCAATAAACTAATCAAACACCACATGAACTTGATCATACACATAGCAACATAAACTTGAACTTGGAGGTAGATCCTACTCATGTGAAATTAACTTTTAGGTCTCCTTTAAAAAAGAGACTTAAGATATTTTTTCAAATCCACACTAGGATTCACATTTCTCATAGGTACTCTAGCTAAAACTACTTCTTTGAGAATAATAATCCTCCTTATTTTAGGTTTTTTGTACTCTTCCTTCTACTTGTCCTCTTCATTTTAAGGATATTTGTCTACATCTATTATTATTATAATATTTGTGAGCTATTTTCTCCTCTACCCATAGTGTGTATTCATATGCTTCTTCCACAATATTGATTCTAATAGAGCTCACCTCATTCTAATGGACAATCTCAATATATTGAGGTATTTCACCACCTTATCTTTATTATTCTCTATGTGGCCTATTTTGATAGTCAATATATAATTTTTTTACGTATACTCTTTAAATCCTAACTCCTTTTGTTTAAGGTTTTGCAACTTCCTAAACAAGCCAATCTAATTATTTGTAGGTAGAAACTTTGCTTTAAAATTTACCATAATTCTATCCTTGTTCTAGATATTTTCTTTACCCTTTATTATTCTCTTTGTCTAGACATGTCCCACAATAATGAAGCATGTCCCTTCAGCATTTTATAGTTAAACATTACCTACTTTGGGTCGACAATGTACTCATAGTCAAAAAAATTCTCTATGTTTGTGATCTAGTCTATGAACTCCTCTAGGTTTTGAATTCTATCAAAATCTAGAGTTCTTGGAGATCGCATGAATCAATCTACTCTCTATTTTCTTGTCTCCTATGAAAAACATCTTTGTACGAGATTCTTCTTTACTATCACTTACATCCTTCATGGGTACTCCCCATCACTACAATGTTTCTATGACCTCTATTCTAGTCATTATTCCTATCATCATCTTAGCTATATCTACTTCCTAAGGTATAAGACCACGACCCCATCCTAACAATATTTTTGTAATTATTAATTGCTTATGAAATGGCCCTAGTTTTCTAGGCACCTTAGTTTCCATATACCATTACAAAAGTATTACAAAATAATATTATAAGTGGGTTCCCACGTTGGATGTGAGTCATTACATAAGCAATTGAGAATTACAAATAATGTTAGGATGAGATCCTAACATATCCTTCCCCTTAAAAAATATTTGTATTTAAATATATAGATGGTAAAACTAGTGTTGGAGCTAGTGGAGAGACTCCCATGTAGCATCTTTTGACTCGAGATCATACCACTAAACAAGGACCTCAGTAATGGTTTAATTGTAAAGAGTGAGTGCCCTACGATATAATAATTTTTTTGGCTCAAGCAAGATAGAACCTTCTTCATCCAATTATGGGAGAGTATATTGAACCTATACCTAATTTCCCACAACCTTATTGAAAGAGGATACATAAACAATAGGGTGGAGCTTAGATGTCGATGGGAGGGTCAATTTGTAGGTTGTGGCACCAATCTACTACAAAATATAGTAGGGTCGATAGTACATGCACATGAGTTTCTAACACCTAAAAATATAGAGGGATGATTGTTTGTATGGATATAGGTGAAGGAAGACCATATCACTAACATCAAAACTATGTTCAAAATAATATTTATCAACTTGTTGTCACATTTGGTTATGGGTTGCTTCCAAATTCATATTTAGGTGATTGGCAACTTTGACATGTTGGCTAAGTGTAGTGTTGAATGCATAGACCTTAGAGCTATATGGAATGTAGGAGGAGGTCATGTAATGAGACCGACCATAAAATGCTTCAAAAGGAGTGATCTTGGTCACCGTGTGATAAGAAGTATTATACCACTACTCAGCCAAGGAAAGCTACTTTTCCCATTGTGTAGGATGATCAAAGTAAAAGTAATGAAGATAGGCCTCTAAATACTTGTTTATAATATTAGTTTGAACATAAATTTGCATATGGTAAGCTAAACTCATATTGATCTGATTTTCCTACAACTTAAACATTTTTTTCCAAACAATACTAGTGAATGTGGGGTCATGATCAGACACAATGGAGATAGACATGCCATAAAGGTAAAAAATATAATCAAGGAGAATTTGAGCAACAATAGAGGTTATCTAAGGATGGAGGAAACCAAAATGAGCATTGTTCAAAAGATGATCCACTACCATGAAAATAAATGATTTATCCCTAGACTTAGGTAACCCTTCAATGAAATCCATTGAAATGTTTATCCAAACCTATTCAATAATTAGCGATGGTTGTAGAGTACCAAAAAAACTCGCTATTTTACCTTTCATCCATTGACAAGTGTCACAAGCTACCACAAAATTGTGTGTCCTTCTTAATACCCTTCCAAAAAATGTACACTTAATCCTTTCATAGGTTTTTAAGGAATCTTGAATGATTGGCAGTGGGAGAGGCATACATTTCCTTCATAAGAAATTCTCAGAGTGGAGATGTGTGAGGAACAATAAGGCACTGATGGTAGTGTAAATCCTTTCCTTCCCATGTGTATCTAGGATAATAATTAGGATCTTATTCAAGAAAAACAACCAAAGTTTTCAAGCTTGAGTCTTTAAGCACCTCCGCATGAAGAGAAGTTATCCACTAGGGAATGGAGGAAGCGATGGCACATAGCATATTGTGAGTCTCAAGTTGATATGAGAGGGAATCGACCATAATATTATCCTTACCCTTTTTATAAGTAATATCATAATCATAGCCAATAAACTTAGAGACCCACTTTTGTTGTTCAGGGGTGGAAATTTGTTGCTCTAAGAAATATTTGAGACTTTGATGATCTATTTTGATAGAAAAGTGATGCCCAATGAGACAAGGTCACCAATGAGTGATTGCATGCAAAATGGTAATCATTTCTTTAGCATAAGTGGGTTTTCCTATATTATGACTAGAAAGTACCTTACTAGTGAAAGTCAAAGGTCATTCTTCCGACATCATTATTGCACCAATACCATTTTCTAAAGCAGTGCTTTCAATTACAAAAGGATTAGAAAAATTAGGCATTACTAAGATCGAAGTTGTCATAGTGAAATTCAAATCTAAGAAGGCCTATTTAGCTAGACCCATCCAAGTAAAAGAATTCCTTTTTAACATGGATATTAAGGAATCAACAATTTTTTCATAACTATGGATGAACTTACGGTAATAGCCAGTAAGCTCTAAAAATCCTCGAAGACCCTTGAGAGTGCAAGGTTTTGACCACTTTTGAATTCCCTAAATATTTCTAGGGTCAAATTTAATACCATATTTGGAGATGATGTATCCTAAATATTCTAATTCTATCAACCCAAAATAAAAATTGGACCATTTAGCATAAATTTGATGTTGTGGAAACAACTATAGGATCTGATACACATGGACAAGGTGCTCTTCCCACGAGTGACTATAAACCAAAATTTTATCAAAGAAAACCAAAATGAATTTATGAAGAAATGGATGAAAAATATTGTTCAGGAGACTTTGAAATGTGGAAGGTGCATTGGTCAATCCAAATGGTATTACTAAGAACTCATAATGATCCTCATGAGTACGAAATGTAATTTTGGAAATATCTTCTTCCTTGAGCCAGATTTGATGGTAACTAGAGCGAATATCTAATTTAGAGAAAAATATAATCCCATGCAGCTCATCCAACAATTCATCCACAATTAGGATAGAAAACTTATCCTTAATGGTGATCTTATTAGGCTCACAAAAATCAATACATAATTACCATGAACCATATTTCTTTCTCACTAATAAGATAGGTAAATATTATGGGTTGTTACTGGGGTGAATGACTAGTGTTTAACAATTCTTGCACTAGCTTCTTGATCTCTGACTTAAGGGCATTAGGGTAATGATACAGGAAAATTTTGGATGGTACACCACCAAGGGCTAATAGAATGGCATGATCATGTGAGCACCATGATGTCAATTTGGTTGCTTCAATAAAAAATGCATTATGCTTTTTCAAAACAAGTTGTAAATCATCAGGAATTTGATCTACTGCGGTAGTAGAAGGTTGGATTGTAAAAATCTATGCAATAACCCCATGAGATTATTTTTTAGTAACTTATCCATATAGTTGGAACTAATAATATGAGGAGGCCCTATTTTGAACCATGAAGGGTGTACAACTATCCATTCTATGAAAACTGCATTCAAATTTCTACAAAGTTCCCTGAGATGGTGCCTAAGGTACCTAACCAATTAGTGCCTAAAAAATTATCACTTCCCCCTAATTGAAGGAAAAACATATCTTATTTGAGCTCACAATCTCCAATTTTTACTTTAATATTATGATTTTTACATTTACAAGGTAAGGTCCCTCCATTTGCCACCATGAATTAAAAGGAATTGCATGTGTGTATGTAGCAATTGGCTTTCTGAGCAATTTGAGGATCAATAAATTTATGTGTGCAACCTGAATCAATAAGGATTGTAAGGAACTGAACTTTGAATAAATCCACAACTTTCATGGTTTGTGGAATAGTAATCCCTACAAGAGCATGGACCAAATTTTTTTCCTAGGGTTCTTCATGTGTGTCCTCTTCATTGTGAGGTTGTTCATCGGTTGTGTCCTCTTCATCATCACTATGGTCACTACTAGTAGGGTCCTCTACATATATTAGGAATAAATTTTTTGAGCACACCTATACCTCCAAACATATTTTCCATCATAATTATAACACAAACCTTGGGCTTGCCAAGCATCCATTTCCTTGGTGGTCAAGCATTTTGAAGGAATATATTTATTTTCATGATTGCTTGTGAAATTGGGAGGAAAAGAGATTTTGGTTTTTTGAAATTTAGATGTCCTCATTTGAGTTGCAAATTTGGATTCGGCCAATCATGCTAGGCTTATTATTTGCATCATTGTTTTTGGATTAAAAATCTTAACCTTGACTTGAAAAGCATCCCTTAAGCCACTGATAAAATAGCTCATAAAAAACATTTCCCTCAACCCCTTGGTTTTGTTAGCTAATTTTTCAAATTGGGTCTGGTAGTCTTGAACTATAGAAGTTTGATGCAACTTGGTCAATGCTCCTTGGAAATCATTATATGCACTAGAGCCAAAGTGAGTAATTAGTTGTGATTCAAAATCTTCCCAAGAAGGTTCAGTAATAGCTTGTCAAAACCATTGGTACCACTACAAAGCTTTTGATTCAATATTGAAAGAAGTCATATTGATCCAATAAAATTTAGGGAAATTATGGAGTTGAAATAATTGATCAACATGACATAACCATCCCTCTACATCTTTCCCATTGAACTTTGAAAAGTCTAATTTAGGCATATTGAAGGTGGAATCATGATCAAAGTTAAGGTGAATATCATCATGTTCCTTATGGGGTCCTTTTCCTTACCCTGACTGTTCAGTATCATGATACTCAAAAACCTAAGGATCAATTTGAAGCTTGGAATCAACCTCTAGAATTTGTTCATGGAGTTCAGTTTTGTGTGAAATGTACTCTTTTCTAAAATTTTGGATATCCGCTCAAATTGATTGATTGTCTTGAAGAATGGATTGGAGAAATTTTGTAATGGTGTCCAATGTTATGACTTGTTCTATATTTTCCTAGTATCCACGAGTACTAGCAGCCATTTTGGTCTATTTTGGATGACTACCAATAACTTACTAAAAATAGAAGTTTGATTTTAGGGGTTGGTATTTTTAGTAATAAATCCAAAAAAGTGCTTAGACATTGTATATCAAAATGATCAGCTCAGAAAGATGGTCACAATGAGCTATATCTCACAACACTAGTGTTGGGCACCCTAGACTTTTTTAATGTTGTTTTTATGAGTATACTAGTGAGGTCGGTTTTCACTCTAAATATTGGGTTCAAAATTTGGATACTAAATCAATTGTCTCTACCTTGTATATTTTGACTACTAACAAATACTATCACTATCCTATATTTGTCCCTATTCAGTACTACTGCTACTAACAATATTTCATCACTGACTCAAGGATTCTCTGTACTATGCAATTACTGATACTATCTACTCTATTTCTATCATTGATAACCTTATAATACTAATTGCTACAGATGATAGTTACTGACACTATCGACCTAACTATTATGGCTACTGGCCTAACTGTTACTATCACTTAATGAAATATTTCTTGACTATCACAACCATTTGTAGACTCTATCCTGATTATTTGGTGCATGCATTTTCTTTTCACATTAAGGAAGTCTTTCTCTGTATGCTCACTTTTTTGGGAAATTATGCAAGTTTAACAAAATAGAAATGTTTTGTTTGCAAATTGATATTTTTTTGTTTTGACAAAACCAGGTGTTGATTTATCTTTTATGCACACCCTGAGAAGAGTATACAAGAAACACCAATAACACATAAATGGGAATAAATCCCTCTCACTTTAGGATCTTGCTGGTTATCCAAGGTGTGAGTTATAGATTTGGGTCGAATGCTCTCACTCTTTTCCACTTCTAGAATAGCAAACTTCATTCATTGTTGCATGAAGGTAATTTGTTAATTTAAATTATTAGGTTTGCATTTATGAATGGATCTAGCACTTTGAATTTTAGCAGATTAAAAGAATAAAGAATTTGAAAAATATAAAAATGAGAACCTTTCAAAAATAAAATAGATAGGGTAAGGTAGGGTAGAAAAGAGGGGTGAAATCATGCAATCCTAATTGTTAAGTATTCTTTCAACTTGGCATATTGTTATTTTCTCTAATCGTAACCAATAGAAAAATAAATTATCCAACTTTCTAATATCAATTTATTATCTAGAAAGGGGTTAAAAAAGTATATGAAATAGACCAAACTAATTAAATCATAATTTTCCTTGTAACAAATAGGATGTATCAGTGGATAGCGAATGCTCATGCACACAGACCAAAGCTATCAGTTATAAATTCTTAAACTATAGATTTAAACACTCTCTCAGGATAATTTAATCATTCTAAAGATTCAATCTTGTTGGGATGGTTTTTCTAGTAGCATAGCACACACAATAAAACCAGAGCCAGTAGAAAAATAACTAAATCTCAGAATGAGTAAACTTCAATGAAGCTCTTCGCATAACATCAACAATATACCTAAATCAATCAAACTCAAAATAATTACTATCACATTCATTTCAATGAAAATAATAATAAGGAAGGAAAGCACCATCAAAACTTAAGAAGTGAATTAAGTGCCTGGCTACGCCACTTCAGAGTAACAATGCCACAAAATATCCCATGTCGATAATAGATGAGTTCTTCAAAAAAACAATTTTTAGAAAAAGTACTTCTATTATAAATTCTTGCATCTTGATTTTACATTCAAAGGAAGTATATATAGACTCAGGATATGCCCTGATCTTTTCAAAAATATCTTGCTTCCAAAGATTTAAACCCTAATATAAAAATCCCACTGCTAGGGGGTCTTACACAATAAAACATATTTTAATAGCTTCATTCAATTCTAATCACTTCTAAAAATCTACTCGAATATCTTGCCATAAATAGAGAAGAAAGAATTCAGTATTATCCTCATCAAACTATGACTATATGCAGATGCTTTTAAGATTTAAGATTTTAATTTTTAAAGCAAATATATAATTAAAAAATTAAATTCTAATGCCTTCTTCAATCGTGAAATAGGGTAATGAGTGGAATGAAGCAATGAGTGGAATAGAGCAAAATTTTATTTTTTTAATTAATTAAAAGACTTAACTCTTGCAAAATTTCTGTAGCAATTGAAATCCAACAAGATTTCACTAGAGGAATAGAACACGAAATGAAATTACATTTCTTTTGAAAACTACAACTTTGCCAATGGAGATGGTTATATCCTGCTCATTTGACTTGGGACTTCTAATGTTGACTATTTTGATGACTGGGATGGAGCATGAGCGGAATGGAGCAAGATTTTACTTCAAGGAAGGCATTTCTAGCTTGCTATGATTAAAGAGAAATTGAGAGCAGCAAATAACATAAAACGAAATTAAATTTCTTTTAAAATCCACAAGTTTGCAAGGAAGATATTTTTATCCCGCTATGATTAAAGAGAAATTGGAAGTAGGATAAAGCATGGGCGGGATTAAAATAAAATTAAATCTCCCAATAAATTTGTAATTTTTTAAATGAATATGGTTCTATCCTGCTCATTTGACTTTGGACTTCTAAAGTTGACCATTTTGATAAGTGGTATAGAGCACGAGCAACATGGAGCAAGATTTTATTTCAAGAAATGTGTTTCTAGTCTGCTATGATCAAAGAGCAATTAGTGTTGGAAATTTTGAGTCCATGAAGTTGTCATTAATTTCAAGGCATGAAGTTGTCATTGATGTCAAGGAATAAGCTACCACTGATGCCAAAAGGTCAAAATGAGCAATGTAAGAGGTTGATGAAAAAGGGCTTCATAATATTCTTTTTAATATTATGAGAAGCAAAACAAAGGTTTTTATTAAAACCATGGTGGGCAACATAAAGGTTTTTATTAAAACCATGGTGGGCAAAAATAAAAGGTTTTTGATTAAAACCTAAGAAGGCTTTTAATAAATCTAAGAGATTTAAATATTAATTTATAAAATTTAAATTCTAAAGAATTTAAATAATTTATAAATTAAAATATATAAATACAAAACTTTAGCGTTGACCTCCATAAAATCACCTCTGCCAACGTGCATGGAATGGAAGGGTAAAAGTATTTATACCTTATCCAAACCCCAAAGTTTGACATTCGAATATTATATGAGAACTCCATGAAAAAGTCTCATGCAATATTTCATTAGAAGAAGTGCCACAATTTCCATGAACATTGTGCAAAGCCTCGTGAAATATTTTGTGAGAAGAAGCACCATAATTTTCGTGAACATCATGCAAAGGCTCATGCAATATTTCATGAGGGAAGCGCCTTCGAAGCGCTACATGGGAGAAGGTGAAGAGGGAGCCAATAGGCTCTAAGGAAAGGTGGAGATAATAAAGCACTTATTGCACTTTAGGTGTGCAAGGTGAGCACTTGGCTCACATGACATGGAAGCCATGGCCAAGGCACTACTACAGGGTGAGTGGTGCAAGTTCAAATCCCACAATTTGTGGAGAGGGTTAAAAAAGGTTTTTATAATTTTTATTTTTAATTATTGCTTTTTTCAAAGTTGTGTGGAGGGATAAGGTGTAAATAAATTTTTTTATTAACCTAAGTGGTAAATAGTGAATGTTGCTAGGGTAACATTATTTTTACCTTAGGAAAGAGAAATTGATTTATTTGATAAGTGTAATTTAAGAAAGGAGTTATAAGTAGAAATTGTGTTATATTTTATAAGAGGATTTTTGATGAAAATTATGATGTTGAAATTTATTTTTGAGATGGAGCAATAAGGTGTATTTGGGATTTGATTTATCATTGTGTTTTGTGAAAAGTGTTAGGGTGATAATTCTTGTCATCTAACCCTTTGTACTTGGCAAAGAAAGTTGTGATAATTGATCTAGGTTTTTGAAGATCATTCTACATCAAAGAAAAAGGTATGGGCATATTATTCCTTGATTGAGTTGATTGGTTGGTTTTTTGGAAAATAAATTTGGAGTGAAAAGGACTTAATTAGGTTTCCTTGTTGAGTGTGTTTTGAATTAATGCTTCAAGGTTTTTTGGAATAAAGAGTTGTTGATAAAACCTTGTTTGATAAGCATTGTTGTTGAAGCCATTGGTTAAGTGAGGAACTTGAACTAGGGTTTGAAAAGAGCATGATTATCATTGTTACGTGAGATTTTTTTATAAGAATTGTTGTTAAAACCATTTATTTAGTGAATAACTTGAACTAGGATTTTCAAATATCATGAGTATTATTGTTGTGTGAGATTGGTTGATAAACATTGTTGGAAACATTTTGAGAGAGTGTTCATATACTTGGACTAGGGTTTGTGAGCAAGGATTATTTCATTGAGTGACTCATTGAGTAGGTTTGGTTGAGCCTAGTCAAGTGGATGTATAAAGTGATTGTTCAAGTTCTATGAAATAGATTGTTTGATAAAGAGGTTGAGAGTTGATGAGTGTGAAACATATTGAGTCTCTAACAATTCTCTATATGTTTCTATGATAAAAGAGAAATTGAAAGTGATTGATATTTTGTGAATGTGAAGCATATTGAGTCTCTAAAAATTCTCTATATATTTCTAAAAGAGTGATTGAAAATAATTGAGCATTGAAGTGAATGTGAAGCATATTGAGTCTCTAAAAATTCTCTATATGTTTCTAAAAGAGTGATTGAAAGTGATTGAGTATTGTGATGAATGTGAAGCATATTGAGTCTCTAAAAATTCTCTTTATATTTCTATGATATTGGACAAGTTCTAGTGAGGACTTGTTGAGTAGATTTGGACAAGTTCTAGTGAGAACTTGTTGAGCAAATTTGGACAAGTTCAAGAGAGGACTTATGGACAAATTAGTGTGAGCTATTGTAGAAGCTTACAAGGCATATTTGAGACAAGTATTTAAGTAGACTTGAGAATATATTGATTTATTCAAACCTTGAGCTAAGTTTTGGGGCAGATCTAGCAGAGTTGATTTGATATTGAGTCAGGCTTTGTGTTAAGGCTTGAAGACAGAGATTGAAGATAAGTTTGTGCTAGACCGAAGGACTATATTTAGTGTAGATCAGAGGATAGATATTAAGGACATATTTGTACTATACTAAAGGACTGTGTTTAGTGTAGATTTGAGAATAGAGTTTGGTGCAGATTTGAGGATAGGTTTGTGCCAGACTAGAGATATATATTGAGTAGATTTGTGTTAGACCAAAGGACTATGTTTAGTGTAGATTTGAGATAGAGCTTTAAATGTGAAAAAGTATAGAAGATGAAAATCTCTAGTGGATAGAGATCCATTAATCCAAGGCAGTGAGGATAGGTGTCTTAAGTGGATAAAGATCCATTAGCTAGAGCAGTGGGCGTAACAATTCTTCTAGAATATCACTAGTCAAAGCTAAGGAGAAAGGAGTTCTCCTATGGATAGAGATCCATAAAATTAATTAGAGTATTGGTGTCCTTTGAAAAGAGATTCATAAACATTGTAATTGATAAGGGTTTCTCAAAGAGAATTATTGAGAAATTTTTAGTAAAAAAAAATCTATGTGGAGTAGCCCACATTGGGTGAACCACATTAAATTGGTGTTTCTATTGTGTGTTATTATTTGTGCATTTATTTGGTTTTTGCTATTGATATTGCCATTGTTAATATTGGATAATACTATTTGGGAAAGAAAAGTAAAAATTGGTCTTATATTGTTCACCCCCCTTAGTATAATCTTGTGTTCTTCAATTGGTATTAGAGTTGTTTCCTTCATAAAAGGTTTAACAGCTTGAAGAAAATCTTACAAGAACACAAATGGAAAAAAGAAAAAAGTAGAACCATGAGATACAAGAAGTTAAGAACACACATGGTCATGAAAGAAAAGGCATATGAATTCAATGTTGTTTTTTTGGGAGGAAAAATGGAAATATATTCAAGAGATGAATCAAGCAGTGGATAAAATATCATATTAATAAAGTTTTGTACCAGATGTAGGAATACAGGTCACCATGTAGCTTATTGTCCACAAGAAGGTGAAGAATATTTTGTTTGTGGTCAACTTGGTCATGATGTAGGTTATTGCAATGGTTTTAGTAGCGGTGAATATGAAGATGATATTCTCATAATTGAAATCCTAGAGGTTGGCTCAGAAATGGATAACAAGGACAATCAAAACATGCATGAAGAAGAAACTCTACTTTCAAAAATAGAAGAAAATACTCCTATTTAAGACCAAATAAAAGAGAGAAATTTAGGAAAAGAGGAGGAAGCTACTCTTAAGGAACTTGTTAATTTTAAAAAGGAAAACTTAGAATTAAAGCCTCAAATACAAGAGGATGAGAGATGTAAGACAAAGCTTCTACAATATCTCTCTTAATTGAGAGATAATGTTGAAAAGATAAGAAAAGTTGAAGAAGGTATGGCCGAACAGTCAAAGGTAAAAGAGCAAGAATGTAAAATACTTAGTGTTGATCTTGAAGAATTTAAAATTAAGAACTTGGGATTAAGGGTTCAAGCTCAAGAATATGAGAAATCAAAAGAAAAGTTTCTACAAGAACTCACCCACTTCAAAATCAAGGTTGAAGAGGTAAGAAAATTTGAAGAAGGTATGGCCAAAAAATTAAAGACAAAATATCTATAGTGTGAAAGATTAGAGCATGAGATAGTTTTACTAAGGATGGAAGTAAAATATTCTAAGGACAAGCTACACAAGTTTGAGGAAAATTAAAAGACTTTGGACAAGATTATCAATGCACAAAGATCATCAGTCATCAAAATAGGACTTATTTTTTAAGAAGAACAAGGGAAACAAGAAGCAAAAAAAGGAGAGTCAAGCTCAAGCACCAAAGAAGAAGAAGCGTCAAAAGAATAAAGTGAAAGAAAGAGTGAGACTTCTGAGGATAATTTGGACAATAGAAAGTTCAACAAGGAAAGGAACAATGCACAAGTAAGGAATAGATGGAACAACAATCAGAATAGGTTAAGAGAGACTAAGAGACCAATGAGGTCAAGACAAGGAAACTTCAATAGAAGATGTTTCTCATGTCATAGATTTGGGCACACGGTTTCACAGTGCAGGATACATGAAAGATATGAATATGGAAACAACTTTTCCATGGGTATTTCTACTCATGTAATCAATTTTGTCACAAGGTAATGAATTGCAGGGTTCATGATAGAAAGGGATATGACTTCACCAAGATAAATCTTAAGACATTTGGATCTCCAAGGAATAATAACATTAAGTGTTATAAGTGCATTAATGATGGATACACAACAAAGTGGTGTAGAGCAGACATTCTAGAGTCAAGGATGAACAAGAATAGGAACAGTAATATGGACATGAACAGGAACATGAATAGGAACAAGAATATGGACATGGACAAGAATAGGAATAGGAATAGGAACAAAAATAGGAATATAGATCTGAACAAGAACAGGAATATGGACATTGACAGGGATAGAAACAAGAATAGTCAGAAATTAGAAGGATCGTATGAGAAGTAAATAGGATAAAGGTAAATACCAGTGCTTATTGGGAGTAGAAATACTCCCATCCCAAAATTAACCACCTCAAAATGAGGTGGGGGAGGGGCTAACCTAAGAGACTCATTCTTAACCATGAGTCCTAAAGGTGACCCTTTGCCATTGATGTCAAAGAGGGAGATATTTGAGTAAGCGAAAGAGATTTGATTTAAGAAGAGAGCATAGAGTAAGGGGGAGCAATGTCCCAAGGGGAGTAGAACAAGAAAAAGTCAAGTGTTTGGTAAAAATAATTTGGGTTTCCATCAATGACAAAGGGAGAGATTGTTGGACATTTTGAGTCCATGAAGTTGTCATTAATGTCAAGGCATGAAGTTGTCATTGATGTCAAGGAATAAGCTACCACTGATGCCAAAAGGTCAAAATGAGCAATGTAAGAGGTTGATGAAAAGGGCTTCATAATATTCTTTTTAATATTATGAGAAGCAAAACAAAGGTTTTTATTAAAACCATGGTGGGCAAAAATAAAAGGTTTTTGATTAAAACCTAAGAAGGCTTTTAATAAAGCTAAGAGATTTAAATATTAATTTATAAAATTTAAATTCTAAAGAATTTAAATAATTTAAATATTAAAATATTTAAATGCAAAACCTTAGCGTCGACCTCCATAAACTCACCTCCATCGACATGCATGGAATGGAAGGGTAAAGGTATTTATACCTTAGCCAAACCCCAAAGTTTGGCATTCGAATAATCTCTGAGAACTCTGTGAAAAAGGCTCATGCAATATTTTGTGAGAAGAAGCACCATAATTTTCACAAACATCATGCAAAGGCTTGTGCAATATTTCATGAGAAGAAGTGCCATAATTTCTGTGAACATCGTGCAAAGGCTCATGCAATATTTTGTGAGGGAAGCACCTTTGAAGCGCTATGTGGGAGAAGGTGAAGAGGGAGCCAATAGGATCTAAGGCAAGGTGGAGATAATAAAGTGCTTATTATGCTTTAGGTGTGCAAGGTGAGTGCTTGGCTCACATGGTGTGGAATTCATGGCCAAGGCACTGTTGTAGGGCAAGTGGTGCAAGTTCGAATCCCACAATTCGTAGAGAGGGTAGAAATTTTTTTTCATAATTTCTATTTTTAATTATTACTTTTGCCAAATTTGTGTGGAGGGATAAGGTGTAAATAAATTGTTTTATTTACCTAAGTGGTAAATAGTGAATGTTGCTAGGGTAACATTGTTTTTACCTTAGGAAAGAGAAATTGATTTATTTGATAAGTGTAATTTAAGAAAGGAGTTATAAGTAGAAATTGTGTTATATTTTATAAGAGGATTTTTGATGAAAATTATGATGTTGAAATTTATTTTTGAGATGGAGCAATAAGGTGTATTTGGGATTTGATTTATCATTGTGTTTTGTGAAAAGTTTTAGGGTGATAATTCTTGTCATTTAACCCTTTGTACTTGGCAAAGAAAGTTATGATAATTGATTTAGGTTGTTGAAGATCATTCTAAATCAAATAAAAATGTATGGGCATATTCTTCCTTGATTGAGTTGATTGGTTGGTTTTCTATAAAACAACTTTGGAGTGAAAAGGACTTAATTAGGTTTCCTTGTTGAGTGTGTTTTGAATTAATGCTTCAAGGTTTTCTGGAATAAAGAGTTGTTGATAAAACCTAGTTTAGTAACCATCGTTGTTGAAGCCATTGGTTAAGTGAGGAACTTGAACTAGGGTTTGAAAATAGCATGAGTATCATTGTTATGTGAGATTGGTTTATAAGCATTGTTGTTAAAACCATTGATTGAGTGAAGAACTTGAACTAGGGTTTGCAAAGATCATGAGTATCATTGTTGTGTGAGATTGGTTGATAATAATTATTGGAAACATTTTGAGAGAGTGTTCATATAATTGGACTAGGGTTTGTGATCAAGGATTATTTCATTGAGTGATTGGTTGAGTAGATTTGGTTGAGCCTATTCAAGTGGATGTATAAAGTGATTTTTCAAGTTCTATGAAATAAATTGTTCTATATTTTGAATTGATTTGAGAAAGATATTGAGAGTTGATGAGTGTGAAATATATTGAGTCTCTAACAATTCTCTATATGTTTCTGTGATAAAAGAAAGATTGAAAGTTATTGAGAGTTTGTGAATGTGAAGCATATTGAGTCTAATAATTCTCTATATGTTTCTAAAAGAGTGATTGAAAATAATTGAACATTGAAGTGAATGTGAAGCATATTGAGTCTCTAAAAATTCTCTATATGTTTCTAAAAGAGTGATTGAGTATTGTGATGAATGTGAAGCATATTGAGTCTCTAACAATTCTCTTTATGTTTCTATGAGATTGGATAAGTTCTAGTGAGGACTTGTTGAGAAGATTTGGACAAGTTCTAGTGAGGACTTGTTGAGTAGATTTGGACAAGTTCTAGTGAGGACTTGTTGAGTAGATTTGGACAAGTTCTAGTGAGGACTTGTTGAGCAAATTTGGATAAGTTCTAGAGAGGACTTGTGGATAGATTAGAGTGAGCTATTATAGAAGCTTACAAGGCATATTTGAGATAAGTCTTTGAATAGACTTGAGAGTAGATTTGATTGATTGATTTGTTCAAACCTTGAGCTAAGGTTTGGGGTAGATCCAGCAGAGTTGATTTGATATTGATTCAATCTTTGTGTTAAGGCTTGAAGACAGATATTGAGGATAGTTTTGTGCTACATCGAAGGGCTCTGTTTAGTGTAGATCAGAGGACAAATATTGAGAACATATTTGTTCTAGATCGAAGGACTGTGTTTAGTGTAGATTTGAGAACAGAGTTTGGTGTAGATTTGAGGACAAGTTTATGCTAGACCAGAGACAAATATTGATAAAATATGTGCTAGACCGAAGGACTGTGTTTAGTGCAGATTTGAGATAGAGCTTTGAAGGTGATAGAGTATAGAAGATGACAATCTCTAGTGGATAGAGATCCATTAAGCCATGGTAGTGAGGACAGGTTTCTTCAGTGGATAGAGATCCATTAGCCATAGTAGTGGGGGCAATATTTCTTCTATAATATCACTAGTTAGAGCTAAGGAGAAAGGAGTTCTCTTGTGGATAGAGATCCATGAACTTGATTAGGGGATTGGTGTCTCCTTTGGACAGAGATCCGTAAATATTATAATTGGAAGGGTTTACCAAAGAGAATTATTAAGAAAGTTTTAGTAAAATATTTTCTCCGTGGAGTAGCCCACATTGGGTGAACTACGCTAAATTGGTCTCTATTGTGTATGATGATTTGTGCATTACTTTGGTTTTTGCTATTGATATTGTCATTGATAATATTGGATAATACTATTTTGGAAAGAAAATTAAAAAAGTGGTCTTATACTGTTCACCCCTCCCTCTCAGTATAAGCTTGTCATATTCAATTAGGAGTGGTATAGAACATGCCTTACCTAGGCAACGATTTTACTCTCGAACCCTAATAGTGCAAAATTGGGCAAAAAATAAAAGTTCTTATATTTAGATAAAAATTTGTTCTCATTTCAAAATGCCAAATGGGTATCCAAATATGAAAATAAAACACAAAAAATAATTTTTTATCAAGATATATTGCATTAAGAAGATCACGACCTACAACAAAAAATTGCTATTTCTGGAAATAAAGTTACGTTTAAATTCTAGAAAATTTGGTACCATTGGAAATAGGATATCAATATATTCCACTCAAAATTTGAATCACTTCAAACAATTTTTTTAATCAAAAGATATGTTGATTTCAAATTTGATGTGAATTTAGGGTAAGATGAAGAATTGAAGAAAACCCTAAAATTTGATTTTAATAATTTAGACCTTAGGAAAACTATGAAGATTAAATTTTCTGAAATTAATAATCTGAAATAATATCATTGAAGTGCAAATATCTAGAGAAATTCAATTGAGACCAATGCTTTTAGGTAAGCAATCACAAGACCTTGATGCGAACAAAATTTAAAACCTTGACGAAAGCAAAATTTGGAAATAAAATCAAAATACTTCAAGAGGGTCCCCTTGGAGAAAAAATTAATTATCATAAGATTAAAATTTTATGATCAGTGGGGTGTGTTGCTTCTCAAAAAATGGTGACATCTGTGGGGAAATAGTAGCACTATTTGGAACCCAGAACTCTAGTTTTAAAACAACTTAAATCATGCACCATATCTTGCCACAAAGATTTTCAAAATATTTTAATTGCTATCTGCTAGTCCATAGAAATTTCTCAAAAACATACTAGGTTGAATCACTCAATGAAAACTCTAGTGTGTGATTGCAAGTGTATAAATTCTTCCTCTTAAGATGACCATGGCATAGAATTCTTACTAAGGATTAACTAGACTGTTTGGATTGCATGGGATTATTTGAGTAGAGCTCTGATTCTAGTTTAGCCTTTTATAGCCCCGACAGAGTTACTCTTAACTTTATTTTTAAGACCTTGGTTCACAGCCATGGAGCATCTATAGCCCTGGTGAACATGTCTAAGATTTCTATTTCAAAAATATTAGCTACCTCTCTTTTATTATGGAATTCTTTTTTTTGAACTTCTTTTTTCTTTTCTTCTCTTGATAAAGACTAGATAACCGAGAAATCTTGCTAAAGATTCAAAAGTTGTATTTGCCTTGATATTTTATTAACCAAACAACTGATCAACTAACCATTTTAGTTTTCAAAAATTAATGGCCTCTTAAAAGTCATTAAAATGATTTTTTGTGAATCAGAGTCCCCTCTGATAACTAAATTTTCTTGGATTTCTTGGGAGTTTTTCAGCTAGACAACATAACAACTCCTTTATAATTAAAATAATTATGGTAAGCAAGGTACATAATCTAAATTGCCTCTCTACTATCATCCTAGATAACAAGCATTACCACTTTCTTCCCACTTAGAATATCCTTTTGCCAAAATCACCTCACTTTCATTTGCAAAACCAAGACAAAGACCTAGAAGAAGAAAGGGAATGAAAACATGGAAAACCAAAGCTCTCTTAATGCCAATAAAACAAATTAAACAAAAGCACTACACTATTTTTTTTATATATGCATATATACAAATGTCCCTATGATCATTCAAATTATGCAATAGATGGAGAAGCAGAGAAATAATGCTTTAGATATTGACCATTGATAGGTAAATTTAGAAAAATACCTTCCAGGTCCTATAGACAAAATGCACCCCAGCTTATGCTTCCCAAAATTTTTGCTACCCGAGAAAGACTTGGTGTGTTTACCTTTCTTTTCGTGGACCTTGTCCCACAAAAACACCAAGTCTGCAAGTCCTTCACCTTGAAAATTAGTCAAATAATATAATAACATGAATGGTGAAGTTTTCAACACATGCTTATATCTTATTCTATCAACCCATAACACAAATAGTTTTTTTGCCTCATTTATAATCAGGGCATCAACATGTCTTTGTTTCTATCTAAAGGCTTTATAGAATTATTTCAAAGGGATTGTATGTATAAACCTCTTAGGATCAAACATCTTAAGGCCTTTATAGGACCAAACCATCTCATCTTCAAACCTATGTAACAACTCAGAGAGATCATATTTTATTTATGGGTTACAATTATTAATAACTTGAATATTTTATGGTTGCTCTACTGCTCCAATGTTCAAGTTTTCAGTTTCTATTCCACTAGTGGAATTTCTAGAATTTTCTCTTATACCCGAGCCTTTCTTAGACTTATCCCCATCAATGTGTAATGTCCAAATATCATTGTTGTGATTGGTTGGAGCTGTAACTAGTCTCACCTTCTCAGTTGTCAAATTATAAACTCTAATATCTACATTAGCATAGTTTACAACCTCATTTTTGATATTATGTTCAGTGATCATGTGTTTATATTTAGGCTCTCTTTCTATTTTGAGTTGGTTGGCCACATCCATAGTTACTATTTCCTTTTCTTGAAGTTCAACAAGTGGTCCAGAGTAAGTTTCAATCAAGTTATCCTTTTGTTCAGTAATCTGAGCCAACTCATGGAGGGTGATGTTAGCCTTAATTTTCTTCATATCCTCAATGATGTTATACTCCTTCCCGAGTAATTCCGTATAGTGATATTGAAATTTATTTTCATTACCCTTTGGTGGAGAGGATCATTATTAGGAGTAGGTTATGGATTTTCACATCTCAAATTATAACTATCCCTTTGGAACTATTGAAAATCTTGCACTTCATCCATGGGTATTTCTACAATATTTTTTGACTCATCCGAGAAGGTGAATGAATCTAAAATCATAGTTGTACTATATTTGGATGAACCAAAACTATCAATATTTATCTGATTTTTAGAAAATTTCAACTCACCAAACAAATCTTCAAATTTAGGTTATGTTGGGTCACATATGTTTACTTCAGGCCCCATACCTTTGTTGCAATTCTTATTAGCTTCATATGAAGATCTGGGGAGTTTGTTCTGTTGGTAAGGCAATTTTTTTAAATTTTCTCCTCCAGAGACTTGACTCTTAAAACTTAGGAAGTCATTTGTCAGGTTTTGGACCATCCTAGATACATCTTCCACCATGGCCTTGTCATAATATTTCTCTGTATTCTGCACATGCTCAGTGTGTGTCACAATTAATGGAGTTTCCTCGGGTGGAGTGTGAAATGTTGGCATTAATACCTTATGTGGAATAATATTCAAAATAGGTATGTTTTGCATAAAATATGATATCAAAGAACTACTCAAAATTTGAGGTCCTAACTGTCTTTCAATAATTAGAGCTTCTTTATAAGCTCCTGCTAGGGTTGTGATATTGGTGTCTCTCTTGATAAAAATAGAGGTCACTGGACCCAAGGTAGTCTTATAGATTTCTAAGGCCAAATTTGCACTTGGATCTAATGACCAGTCATTCTACCATAAGCCTTTTGGAATCTCACATTGAATGACTTGATAGTTTCACTAGACTCTCTTAATATTGGTAAAATTATTGATACAACATGTTGGGATCAATCACTTGGCCAAATTGAGATACAAAACTCTTTCTAAATCATCCTAGTTGGTTATAGAGTCATTTGTAAGATTTATAAACCAATCATACACTCCCTCCTGGAGAGTGAAAGGGAGTAACCTACTGGCTACATCTTCATACTACACATTTAATAATTTTAGAGCATTCTTAAAAGCCACCAAGTGTTCTTCTGTTGTCCTGATTCCATCATGCTTATAGGTGGGAAGATACTTCTCAGGATTCCTAGGTAAATCATGTGCTACACCAAGGATATTCAAAGTGGTAGAGCCCAACCAGTTGGCCATGACTATCTTGATAAAGGTAGGATTCTGAGTCACAGGTAGAGGAAGCACTAATGGAGATAGAACTACACTGGATATAGATTTGGCTTTCCTAATATTACTTCTCATTGGGGTTTCCAACTTAGACACAAAGAGCTCTACAACCCTTGGGTAAGATCTGATTACTCTAAAGGAAGAATTCAACCTAAATTATTATCTTAATAAATACCAAACTCAATTTTATGACCCTCCTTCTAGTGCCAATTTATGTTGGCCCAAATTTCATGCACACCCTATGAAGAGTAAATAAAAAACACAAGTAACATTTAATGGAAATAAATTCCCTCTCACTTTAAATACATCATGTTAAACATCGAATAAAGGCGTCCCTCCTAGCACTAAAATAATATTTATTGGTATTTATGCATACCTTGAGAAGAGTATACAAGAAATAACAAATAACACATAAATGGAAATAAATCCCTCACTTTAGGATCTTGTTGGTTATCCAAGGTGTGAGTTACAGAGTCAGGTCGAATGCTCTCACTCTTTTCCACTTCTGGGATAGTTTCAAGTGGACTGTTTGTATACCTCCAAGGGGGTTCAACCTTCGTTTGTTGTTGTATGAAGGTGATTTGTTAAGTTACGTTATCAGGTTTGCATTTGTGAATGGATCTAGCTCTTTAAATTTTAGCAGATTAAAAGAATAAATAATTTTAAGAAATATAAAAATGAGAACCTTTCAGAAATAAAATAGAGAGGGTAAGGTAGGGCAGAAAAGAGGGGTGAAATTATGCAATCCTAATTGTTAATTATTCTTTCAACTTGGCATATTGTTATGTTCTCCAATCAATACCAATAGAATAATAAATTTTCCAGCTTTCTAAGACCAATTTATTATCTAGCAAGGGGTGAAACAAGTATATGAAATAGACCAAACTATTTAAATCATAAATTTCCTTATAACTAACATGATGTATTGGTGGATAGTGAATGCTCATGCACACAGACCAGAGCTATTAGTTCCAAATCCTTAAACTATAGATTTAAACACTCTCTCAAGATAATTTAATCATTCTAAAGATTCAATATTGTTGGGATGGTTTTACCAGTAGCATAGCACACTCAATAAAACCAGAGTCAGTAGGAAATATTAAAATGAGTAAACTTCAATGAAGCTCTTCGTATAACACTAACAATATGCCTAAATCAATCAAACTCAAAATAATTAATATCACATTTATTTCAATACTTAAGAAGTGGATTAAGCACCTGGCTACACCACTTCAGAGTAACAACGCCACAAAATATCCCATGTTGATAACAGATGAGTTCTTTAGAAAAAAAATTTTCAAAAAAAGTACTTCTATTATAAATTCTTGCATCTTGAGTTTACATTCAAAGGAAGTATATATAGACTCAGGACATGCCCTGATATTTTTAAAAATATATTACTTCCAAATATTTAAACCCTAATATAAAAATCCCACTGCTAGGAGGCCTTACATGATAAAACATATTTTAATAGCTTCATTCAATTCTAACCACTTCTGAAAATCTGCTCGAATATCTTGCCATAAATGGCGAAGAAATAATTCAATATTATCCTCATCAAACTATGATTGTATGCAAATGCTTTCATTTTCCAACTAGTTGTAGCCACACTTCATTAAATGGGCACTCCCTCGACCATGCCTTATCAAGTCTTTGTTTGCGATGAGCTCTACAAAATTTGGGTGGATTATTAACTTTCTACATAATCTACCTTTGCACAACCGCATTCACCTATTTTTGCATTGGTACTCTTACCACTAGCAAATTTTTTGCAAGATTAGAAATAAAATGGCAAATATTAGACAATTAATAGAATAGTTAATTAATTAATTTCATTTGTCTAAGGTTTAAATTTTTTGAGTTTAATTAATTAATTATTTTTTTAATCATCCCTAAGGATTAAGATTTTAATTTTTAGGGTGAAAATATAATTAAAAAATTAAATTCTAATGCATTCTTCAATCCCAAAATAGAGTAATGAGCATAATGGAGCAAACTTTGATTTTTTTAATTAATTAAAAGACTTAACTCTTGCAGAATTTTGGAGATGATTAAATTGAATAAATTGGCAATTGAAATCCAACAAGCTTTCACTAGCGGAATAGAACATGAAATGAAATTAAATTTCTTTTGAAATTCGTAACTTTGCCAATGGAGATGGTTCTATCCCACTCATTTGACTTTGAACTTCTAATGTTGACCATTTTGATGAGTGAGATAGAGCACGAGCGGAATGGAGCAAGATTTTATTTCAAGGAAGATGTTTCTAGCCCGCTATGATTAAAGAGCAATTGAGAGCGACATAGAACATAAAATGAAATTAAATCTCCTTTGAAATCCACAACTTTGCAAGGAATATGTTTCTATCCCACTATTATTAAAGAGCAATTGGAAGAGATAGAGCATGGGCAATATTAAAATGAAATTAAATCTCCCAATAAATCTGCAATTTTTTAATGAAGATGGTTCTATCCCACTCATTTGACTTCGGGCTTCTAATGTTCACCATTTTGACGAGTGTGATAGAGCACGAGTGGCATGGAGCAAGATTTTATTTCAAGGAAGGTGTTTCTAGTCTTCTATGATCAAAGAGCAATCAGGAGGGGGAAAGAACATGCCTTATCCAAACCATGATATTACTCGCGAACCCTAATAGTGCAAAATTAGGCAAAAAATCAAAGTTCTCAAATTTTTGCACACTTGTAAAATAGCCAAATTGGTATCCAAATATACAATAAAAACATAAAAATTCATTTTTGATCAAGATATATTGCATTAAAATATCACAACCTACAACAAGAAACTACTATTTTTGGAAATAAAATTACATCTAACTTCTAGTAAATTTAGTACCACTGGAAAGAGGAGATCAAGATCTTCCACCCAGAATTTGAATCACTTCAAACAGATTTCCCAATCAAAAGATATGTCAATTTCAAATTTGATGTGAATTTAGGGTAAGATGAAGAATTGAAGAAAACCCTAAAATTCGATTTTAATAATTTAGACCTTAGGAAAACTATGAAGATTAAATTTTCTGAAATTAATAATCTGAAATAATATCATTGAAGTGCAAATATTCAGAGAAATTCAATTGATACCAATGCTTTTAGGCAAGCAATTGTGAGACCTTGATGAGAGCAAAATTTAAAACCTTGACAAAAGCAAAATTTGGAAATAAAATCAAAATACTTCAAGAGGATCCCCTTTGACAAAAAATTAATTATCATAAGATTAAAATTTTATGATCAACACCAGGGTTTTGTGACCACTTCACAACGACCCCAATATTGGAGACCCATCGAAATTTTGAAGCTTTTGATGCTTGTTTTTGAAGTGTTGAAATCATTCAATTGGTTGTTTTTTGTTTTTTTGATCTTCTTTTGAAAATATCAAGATTTGGTAATTATGATCTTAAATGTTTTAATTTTAAAAAACTTTTAATTTTAATGTTTAAAATAAATCCTTTAAAATCATTAAATAAAATACTTTAGAGTATAATTTTAATATTTTAAATCATTCATTTTCAAAGTTTAATTAAAATATTTACATTTCATTTTGAATGTTTTTATTTCAAAGTGTATTGTAAATGTTTTAATTAAAATATTTAAAGTATATAATTTTAATGTTTTAAAACATTTATTCTAAAATTTAATTAAAATATTTAAAGTTTATTTTCAATGTTTTTATTTCAAAGTGTATTGTAAATGTTTTAATTAAAATATTTAAAGTACATTATTATAAAAAGTTTTGTGTTGGTTTTGTAGGTTTTCAATATAATGTAGAATGGAATGAACAAAAAAATGAGCGAAAAGCAAAGAGAATGATATGGTTATAAAATTCGTTTTAAATTGTAGAACGGAATGAACGAACATAATGTTAAATTATAAATAGGCCATTGTAAACCAACAAAAAGGGGTCATACAGATTGGAAAGATAAGATCGATAGAGAAGATATATTGGAGAATTGAATAACATGTTTGCTGCATGGAAGGACGTCATCCATTGTTACAGAGTTCATGTTTTTCTGAAGTCTAATGTTTTAATTGAAATATTAATCACATTTGACCTTATTGTTTTATTTAATAAAAATTGCTCATGCAGATGGTGATTTTATTAAATAATTTAATATGTCATTCATTTCATTACCCTAGAAGAATGTTAAATTATAAATAGGTCATTGGAAACCATGAAAAAGGGGTCAGATAGATTGGAAATATAAGATCAGGAGAGAAGATATATTGGAGAATTGAAGAACAAATTTGATGCATGGAAGGACAGCATCCATTGTTACAGAGTTCAGGTTTTTTGAAGTCTAATGTTTGATTTAGAATATCAATCACATTTGACCTTATTATTTTATTTAATAAAAATTGCATCTATTTTACTATTGATAGTGCGAATGTTATTTAATTTTTATTTAATGCAGATCACAATAAAGTAGGTTAAGATTTTCAAGAAATTTTTTTCTGTAAATGCAAGGTTGACAGATTTCATTTTAGTAATTTGTCTGTCTCTGCATATTTAATTTTTATTTTCCTAACCCTAATATTTTTTATTTTATTTTATTTATTTTCATGTATAAATCAAAACATTTTAATATAAAGTTTTCAATATTATATTAGGGTAAATGTTATTTCATTTATTAAACTCTTGGTATTTCATATTCTAAAATCAACATTAGAGTTTAATTAATTAAATGGAAAAATCAAAACCCTAAGTTCATGCAAAGTTTCAATTTGATATTAGGGTAAATGTTATTTCATTTATTAAACTCTCGGTATTTCATATTATAAAATCAACATTAGAGTTTAGTTAATTAAATGGAAAAATCAAAATCCTAAGGTCATGCAAAGTTTCAATTTTATATTAGGGTAAATGTTATTTCACTTATTAAACTCTCGGAATTTCATATTCTAAAATAAACATTAGAGTTTAATTAATTAAAATTTTCAAATAATTATAAATTTCCAACATTAATTATTTGAATAATTTAATTTAAATCATTTTCCTAAGGTTTAATTCAAATATTTGCATTTCATAAAGTTTATTGGCAATATTTGATTTTTAATCTTATATGTGGGGAATTAATTTCATGAACAATCAAAGCATAACACAATAAAATATTACCAAATAGGCCCCTTGTTAACAGTTGCTTGGAAATCACTAAGGTATTCTAAGCACTTATTTTGATGCATTTTCATGACATATAAACACATTAAGTGAAAGGAATCTTGGAGAAATTTATATTTCTTTGCAAGAGAGGGTTTTCTAACCAAAATCGTAGCAGTGAGTGTGATTTCGCAACTAGGCGAAATTATACCTCAACACGGGGTATGCTAGGCATATGAGTATGTAATACCTATAGAACCTTTGTTATACCGCAGTGATGAACAATAGTGCTTGGACCAATATTTTAGGCTGCTAAACAAGGAGGATTTCACACATACCCTTAAGCATACTATGTACCTCTCTAATAGTACGTGAGGGTAATTTTTTAGGATGTTGTATCCCATGCACTATGGATAATACAAGGCTAAAAATATTCCTACTGAATAAAAGTTTGTTTAACCCTACATGGTCTCCCTAAATACCCAAAGATATGTGGAAACTCGATTTCATACGTGGGTGTTGTCTAAGGCCTAGGTATTGGAGCCTGATCACCCTTTACTTCACTAGACGCTTTATGGGCTATCTAGCTTAGCCAATAATAACAACTCCTCTACAATATTTTAAAACCCCTAGCATAAGGTTTCTAACCTACTCAACTAATGTGTAAAAAAAAGGTTTGTATTTTTTTTGTTTTTTGTCTTTTTTTAAATAAAGAACAAAAAAAAAAAAAAAACTATAGAAAAATTATACCTAATAAGTGAAATGGATGGAAAAGAATTTTTGCAATCGTAGTAAAACTTAGCCCTAGAAAGTGCTATGATATCACTTGTTAGGAACCTACTGTTAAAAATAAGGTCACTCGCATAAAATATTGTAAATAAATATAAATGCATCTAATAACAAAATAACACTATGCAGAAAGTAATTACATAATTGAAACAATCTCACAAATAACTCGATATCACACACCTTTATCACATGCCTTTTTGAGGGGCAAACCTCCTTCAATATTTCATTAACTTGCAAAAATATACATTCATACATTGATCTATCTCTTTTAAAGAAAATAATCCATATAACCCTAACCTTAAGCTCAAGAGTTGGATTACATGCAAAATACCACTCAAGCTAGAATCTTCTACCAAATATCAGTTACATTCTTGATAACAATTATATGAAATAGCCCCACTTTTTTAGGTGCCTTACTTGCAATATACCATTACAAACCTATTACAAAATAACATTATAAGTGGATTTCAATGTCATACATGGGTCATTACATAAGCAATTGAGAATTACAAAAATAATGTTAGGATGGGGTTCTAACATCCTCATTGTGCCATGTATTCCTCACTTTGATACTACTTGATGCAGTCTTGGCTATAGAGACTAGTTAAGGTTACATATCTAGGTAGCCTAACTTGCTCACATGCTTTATATAAGCTCTTAATTTATGAACATAGTTCATGTAATTCATTATAGACATTGCAATTTTGATAGAAGTAGCAAACAAAAGCAATTTTAAAAAATGCAATTACTCTCTTATGCACAACTTGATTTTCATAATATTTACGATTACAATCTCACATAAAAAACAACCATCACAATCTTATGGCCTAAACTGCTTTACTTACATTCTAAATCAACCCTTGCACTACTTTTATTCTACCCACACTATTACACTAATGAACTACTTTTTATAGTTATCCTTGGAATGCTTTATACAATTTTCCATATATCTAAAAGTCTACTACAACAAAGAAAGCTACCATCTCTATACAAATAGATTGCTCGTCACTCCAACTACAACAATATAAAAAATAATCAAATGACATTAGATCAATCAATTAAACTCCTCAAATTTCAAGGATGAGACCCTAGTTTGAAACTTTTCAAGTGATACATGCATAGTAGCTAAGTTATTGGAATACCACTATTTGGTCATGATGTAATATGAGTGAGGTCTATGTATTTTTTGGTCACGAATCTGCCTAAGTACAAAGTATTATCACTTGTGCACCCTAGACCCGACCAACATTGAAAGGTCGAGGGAAAGAGAAAATTCCTTCGGGTCGATCTCTAGAGAGGGTTGGCTCCCTTACTAATCTAATTTGGTTTAAAGCTTAGGGTAACAGGAAAGAAATGGGAAATGATAGAAAGAGATGGAAATATGGCTGTAAGCCAAAAAAGTGCGATGGGGATAAACTAACAACAAGAAACCACATTCAAGTTCGAATTAGCATGAAATAGAAAAGTAAGCACAGGAACCACTCACAGTTTGCAGAGATAACATCCAAGACACATTTCAGTGTTCATTCCCTTACCAAAAATAATTAAATTTAGATGCAAAATTTAAAAGCAGCTAATAAGGAACATAAACGTAAGCAGAAATGACAAGTAGGAAGTGATCAACCACAAGACTACTCAAGGAACCAGAAGCCGAATATCTTTCTATTGATGCAGAAAACTTAAAGTATTTTTCTACAGAATGTCTATCCTCCCTTCATTACAATGAAATGCTTAGTATTTATAGAGGATTTCGCCTCTTTCATTTAATGCATATACAAACAAAATGTTGGTAGATCAAAAACCAGCATGCATATTTTTCTCCTCGACATCAGTGACATCTTTAGTTAAAACATTCTACAAGGAAACCATGATCCGAATTTGATGGGAGAATCACACAAAGAAGTCAACAGGAGTAAATGCTTGAAGCAATCTTGGGCGTCAGTGCATCGAGATGCAGCAAAATCATCTAAAAATTGGGCATTTGGTCGTTGAATTTGCTTTGCCTTGCACCTTAGAAATTCACTTTTGCTAGGAAAGTACCGAGCATTAAATCTGCTTTGAAAATTGGCAAGGTTGATAGGCGGTGCATTGGAAATGCATACCCACCAAAGTGGACGGTGCTTTGAAAATGAACAAGATTACACCGGAGTCAAAGGAGCAATACTTAAATCCCATAGTTTTTCAGCAGTGATCCCGGATATATCTCTAAAATGGATTTTTGCTCAACATTTTTCCCAAAATGGGCCTTTATCTTCATTTTGCCCAAGTTACGCCCGAAATGAGCTTTTCACTAGTGAAATGCCCAAGAAGTGTTTTCGCCAACGAAATACCCAAAAAATGATTTTTACTGCAGTTGGTGGGTGAAAAGGCATTTCGTGGTGCATGAGAGCGAAAAGGCATTTCGCTTGAATCTTACCCGAAACTACACCCATCAGATACTTAGAAAAATTTTCAAAATTTTTTAATGTGTGAAAAACACTCAAAATGAATTTGTGAGTTTCACTGACAAAATGCTTACATATTTCAATCAAAATTTTACAAAATTTTAATGTGGCAAAAATGCCAATATTTTTGGTGGCTCGCGGGGTATTCAACTCACCTGAATGCAATCGATCCTAGGCCTTTATTCATTGGGCTCAGAGTCCCCACTATCAGCTGCATCTGATGGCCTGCTACTTGTACCAGCTTCGTCTTGCTTCTTAAGATGTGTCATTGTGGATTCATACACCGCCACTGCTTCAGCCCATGCATCCATACTAATTGCCTCACGAGCACTGAGTGTACCCACAATGTATCAAAAAGTCTCAACCTTCTCTAGATCAATATATTTGGCCCTTTGGCTGAGCTCCAGTAATCCAGACTCAATGCGAATGAATCTCCTCATTAATGGTAGCACGTGCTCTTCAGTGATGGGCTCCTCCAAGTTATCAATCTCTGAAGTATCATCTATGAAAATAGCCCATAACGCATCTAGGTCCTTCTTTGCCAGAATATTCCCCTGATCATCAACGAAACTGGGGAAACCATTAGCTGCAATTGTATCAAAGTAAACCAACGAAATGCACCTCTCATGCTCAAATGTCTCTTGCAACTTGCGGGCTTCTTTAACCAGGTCCATCTTGGAGAAATAACTACGCAGCGTGATCTTAGCATTTGCCCAAGCACGGGCTATTTCGCTCATTGGATGAAACCAGAGATCCATTTGAGTCATTGCCTGGATCTTCATTGCCATTTCTAATTTTGGCTCTAAATCTTGCTCTATGGACTCCACTATATGCCTGCCATATGAAATGACTGCCTGTACTTCCTGAAGGAACATGAGAACTAACATAGCCTTTGTTGCCATATTTCTACAATCAATCAACAATTGACTGTGAGCTTCTTTAATTTTCTCCTTGGTGAGGGTCACCGACTGCATTGCTTTTATTGCTAACTGATTCTACAGATTCTAGAGTTGGTCCTACAGGGCCTGGATCTACTATTGTGCTTCCTACTCCATTGCTTAGTACTGTATAGCTACCTATTTGATTTCCTTGATTTCACCCTCCAAATGCATTACCTATTGCTACCAATATTGAGATTTAGACTAAGCTACATCCAGTTGGGACTACACAGCATCCAGTTTAGCCTTTTGTGCTGCCAAGGCTTCCTCTAACTCCCTTATATTTGCCTCAGCCTAGAAGAAATGATCCTTATAATGCTCACCATGTAGGTAGATTGAACTTGATGCCACTTGTATGGTGCCCATTTTCTCAGCTGCATCTATTTTGGTGAGGTCCTCGATGATAACTTGGTATGAATAATCATTGGGTACCATTTCTCCTTGAGGTTTCTAGACTTGAGGAACCATCATCACTGTGTGCACCTCCATTACTACTAGATCAAAAGTCACTTTCTTCATCAGTTTCACCAGGGCTAGCGCATCCTTTCACTTACGATTCTTCAACCATCATGATGAACTCTGCCATGCTCTACTAATATTTTCTACTATCGGATGCTCTGGTAGCAACTCCATCTCAGAAGCTAGCAGCTCCTACACTACAAAAATTGGGGAAGATAGGAAAAGGGCTTGTTGAGGGTTTGACTCAACCACAAGGATGGAAGTGGAGGGTGCTTCAGCTACGCTTACTCTAAGAGGGGCTTGCGTACTTATAGAGGTAATAGGATTGGAAGGCATGGAAGATGAAGTGGAGGACAATGGAAGGGCAAATGGGTTCGAGGGTAGATGCGAATGAACTGAAGGAAAGAGAAAAGGAGGGAATGGGTGAAATTGGGGAAGCATTGGTGACCTACGACTGTGAGACAGATATGGGAATGGAAGAGGTGGATGCAACAACTGGAGGTGAAGTAGATATGGGAACTGCAGATGGGAAGATGGTGGTCACCAAGTGCTTGTTAGAAAGAGAAGAGGAAATAAAATGTGTACCTATGGGCTCTAACACCATTTGAGTTGATGGTGAAGGTTGTTGTACTACAAAATCTTCCTCTTACTTCGATCTTTCCTTATTCACTTCTAGATCTACTATTGTCACCATTGGGTATGATTGTCCCAGCTGAGTCAAAGAGGGTATATCCGAAAAACAATATGCTCAATCATTTGTGAGGGAAGCAATTTTATGCTACATATAGAAACGACTCCACTTTTGGGCTTCTTCACCATGCTGGGGAAAGGTACTCTTATAACCATGCTCCTCTTCCTAAGTGAAAGTTGCTCCTTCGATGGTAATTGCTCTTCTTCTTCTTCTTCATCTTCAATAGTTATTCTCTCTTCTTTTGATGCCTCCTCTTGTCTCACCATATCTTCTTCTTTATCGGGATTGCTAATACTTCTAGGCACCAAATCAACAAGGGAGAGGGGCTGGTACTTTTCACATTGATCATCATAAATCAATGAAAATGCATCATCCATAACTAATGGATAACTTGCCCTAGGCTTACCTTGGTGGACCCTCATGACCCACCAGTTGGTAATCTTTTCATCGGACCAATCAGGCAATTTTGCTTTCATTTGATCAAACAAACCTGGAGGAGGAACTTGCTCTGGATGATTTGCAGGATCATACTCGACCTCCATCTCATAAAAATCATGCCAAGGAGGGAGTGACATCATCATCTCCACATGCCATTCAAGGTCGCACCCCTTGGGATTATTCCTCTACTGTAAGATGTCTTCTTGGGGGTAGCAATGAAAATTCTTGGCCTTAATGTGACTTGCAAAAACACCCAAAGGATCGTACCACCATCATTGAGGAAGCTCAACCAACCCATGGTCATAGAGTATCTCAGCAATCAATTCATTCTATCCACACTATGTAACCCTTATATCACCAAACTAGAAAGGCATAGCACATGTAGCTTTCTTTCCCCTACCTGTCCCATATGTATCATTTGTGAAATCGCTTTGTCAGGCTACTTCCAAGGTGAAAAGGTGTTCGATGGTAAAATATGGCAACAGAAAAGGTTTTCCAATGAAACCAAAAATTCTAACCACCACTCCTTGTGTCAACAAAAGACATCACCTCTTTTCTGATCAACCACCTCTACTTTCATTGCTCGAGGCACTCTGTTGCATACCCCATAAATCAACTCCAAGGTGAGTCCCAAAAATATTTTGTTAAAATTATAATAGGACTCTTTTCTTGATAGGCTCTGAGTCCATGAATATACTGGCAATGCCCTCCTTATTTCATCTATCTTTCTTACTGCTATAAAAGCAAAATGAGAGTGCATGTGATAGAAAAAGTACCATACCAGAAGGGAGCAATGTCTGAAAGTAACATCCTCTCTACTTTGTACCTTCTGCAACTGTGAGTGTATCCTCCATTCCAAGAAATCTACCCAATCGAAGAAAATTAGATTTGTAGTTGTTGTCATGGTGGTCGAAGCGTAAAACTCCACTTGTGAAATGCACTACACCAATGATGCTTACCACTTGTGCACTATGGAATCTGAAGACAATCCCATCAACCACGCCAACATTGAGTATAAATCTGGGCTCTTGAAATCCTTTAGCGGTGTTGGTAATACTGGAAGCTCCCCAAAACGTGGTGTCTTCAACAACTGGCTCTCCATAAACTGTCGCATGTGGACAGTGGACTGATATCTTTCCTCCTGCTCCTTAAAATTGAGCTTTTTAAATGTGACATAGGATGGATGTTGCACACCACAAGCAAATGCATCCCTTATGGAGCTGGCTGAAATATTGAACAGTTTATCTCCTTGGGCATTTTGAATAGTTCTTGAACCAGAGTTATAGCATTGCGTGATCGCCCAGACCAGCTCGAGACATGGGTGTACAGGTGTACACAGGTACCAGAAGAGATGAGAGTAGAATGCCATGGTACGAGAACTTTCAGCAGACACCTTTTGCACAGTGAACTCGACATCCAGACGCAATTTTTCCACACCCTTATTGGTGATGGTGCAATCATTGATCTATGACAAGTGGTCATCATAGGGTGTTAGTTCTACTTCTTCCTCCTCTCGAGATTTTTGCTACCTCTTTTCTGTTTTAGCCTTTTTCTAAACTTTCTCCTTCTTGGCTTCTGTGGTTTTCTTCCCCATATTTAGCTTTCTTTGAACACGCGATGAAAAACTACAAACCTTGGAGCAAAAAGAATTCACAACACCTCTACACAGGAACCCTACAAATGTTTTGATTTTTAAAACTGAAGTGTTGGCCCCTTTTATAATATTTCACCCATACCTATTGGAATGAATGTTTGAGGCATGCTTGCTAATTTAGGGGGGCATGGCATGCATCCCAATGATTTTTTAAATTTTTGCCACCTCTTCTTCAAGTGCTTCGATTGGTTGCTTTTCTACCTTGGAAAGCATGATGAGTGGCTTGAGTGAATGACGTGGGGAGAAAATGGAGATATGCAGATTTTATGGGAAGGGAAGCATGTAAAATGGAGGTTCGAGGGGAAAAGAAGGGCGGAAGGGTTTGTATGCATGTTTTTTTAAAATAAAATTCAATGGAAAGGGGAGAAGAAATGAGATGAGAAGCAAATTCGGGATAGGAAAGGGATTTTGAGGAAGAAAATGGGAAGAAAAACATTTCGGAAAATGAAATAGGCATTTCGAGGAATGAAATAGGCATTTCAATAGAAAGAACATTTTTTGAGGGATGGAAGAGGAATTTTGAATGTGGATTTTTAGAAGAAAGATAAAAGGTTTTGGGGCAGAAAAGCTAATTTAGGAAAATTTTTAAAAAATGGAAAGGAGCGAAAAGGCATTTTTGGGAACGAAACAACAATTTGGAAAAGATTTAAAAAAAGCTTTTTAGGAAAAAAACAATTGAAAAGGATTTCAAAATTTTTTTTAAATTGAGGAAAAGCTTTTTGAGGAAAAAAAAAAATGAGATGGGAAAAAAGGGATAGAGGAAAAAATTAAATTTAAATTTTTTTTTTTTTTTTTTTTTCTTCATAAAAAGGGAAGGAAAATGAAAGAAGGAAAAACCCAAAAATGGGGTTGTCAAGGTAAGGGCAAAAAAATGCAAGGCCTTTGTTTTTTTTTTACACCTCCAGAACCTTGGACCCAAAGAACACATCACCCAAGCTGATTTTTTGGTTTTCCAATTCTTCAAGAACTCCCTAGTTAAGCATATTTTCCATGGAGTAGTACTCAGATGGGTGACCTCCTGGGAAGTCCTGGGTTCTGACCACTTTTTCACCTCATTTTTTTTTTTGAACCAGAAAGAAACATAAAATAAAAATATGTACATATTTACATTCATAGTCTCGATTTTCACTGGTAGTAGGCCTTCAAATGAAGACCATTGACCGAAATTGGTAGTGCATGACCATCCATATCCTGCAAATAAAAAGAGTTAATTTGATTGACACCTAAAATCTGAAATGGACCCTCCCATATGGCCTCAAACTTGTGGTGTTTACCCGGCTTTGCCTTCTTTTCATTCCACTTCAATACAAGATCACCAACCTTAAAGGTCCTTTCAAAAATTTTTTACTGAACCACTTCTTCGTCATTTGAGCATGCTCTATGAAGGCTTTGTATGATTTCTCCCTTTCTTCCTCCAACTATAAAAGTTGAGCTAACCTCATGCTCATGGGGTCAGACTCATCGTCCTCATCATCAAGCAAATGCCAGGTTTGGAGGGCCGACAATTCAATATGGATAGGCAAGACTACTTCTTTACCATATACCAAGGAATAAGGGGATGTCTTGATAGATTTTTTCACTGAGATGCGATCGGCCCATAATGCTTGGTTCAAGAGTAGGTGCCAGCTCCACTTATTATCGCCAAGGGTTCTCTTCAGAATTTTGAGTAGGTTCTTGTTTGTAGACTCGGCCAGACCATTCCCCTACGGATAGTAGTTAGATGAAGTTTTTAAATAAATTCCATACTTACCCATGAATTCACTGATTTTGGTACCTATGAAGGGGGTCCCATTATCTATTATGATTGCATTCGAGACACCAAAATGAGTGATTAACCCCTCGAGGAAATTGATGACCATGGCCTGATCTGCTTTCTTGGTTGGGATTGCTTCAGTCCATCTGGTGAAGTAGTCAGTCGTAGTCAGGATGTACTTGTGTCTAGAAGATGAGTTAGGATCAATGACCCCAATAAAGTCTAAGCCCCATTGCTGGAATGGTGCTTCTACTTGAATCGGGTGGAGGGGCAATGATGCATTCTTGCTCCTACCGATGTATCTTTGGCACTTATCATAGTTTTGACTGACTTTGAAAGCATCTGCAAAGAGAGTGGGCCAGAAATAGCCTGCTCGAATAATCTTCAATGCCATGGGTCTACCTGCATAATGACCTCCCAAAAATCTAGAATGGAATTCTTGTAGAATTTTCTCCTTCTTCGATTCTTTGACACACCTGAGAAGAACTCCATCAATATTCTTATGAAACAAACCATTTGGTAGCAAGACATACTTGAGGGCCTGTAATCTAAATCTCCTTCTCTATGAGGCATTAAGATGTGAAGGACACCTTCCAGAATTAAAATATTCGATCAGTTCCTCTATCCAATCTTGGTCAACTGTAGAATGATTGGTAAAATTATGGTTACCCACTACATCTTCATATTCACAAACTATGGATTCGAAGGTAGCACTCCTTGCAAGTTCTTGGCACAATGCTCGACCTCGAACAAGTTTGGTTGGTCGGATCTCAACATCATACTCCTAGATTTTGGAAACCCAGCCAACTCTCCTATCTCCAAGTTCTCCCTGGATGATGAAACTTTGGACGTCTGGATGAACAACATAAACTATTATCTTGCTCTATGAAACAAAGTGCCAAAACTTCTTCAGAGATTTCATTACCGCATACACCTATTTCTCAATGAAGTTATACTTCTCTTCGTGCGGTTGGATGACTTGGCTTAGGAAAGCAATCGGGCATTCATTTCCATCATCTCCCCTCTATGTGAGCACCGCTGCATAACTTTCTTGCTCACCAACAACATACAAGATAAAATCCTTGGAATAGTCAAGGTTTACCAAGATTGGGGCTTGAGCAATTCTTTCTTTGATCTCCTTGAATGATTGCTTCCTCTACTCAGTCCACTTAAACTCAACATTTTTCTTTAAAAGCTCAGTCATCGGCTTTACCACTTGGGCAAAATCTGCAACAAAATTTCAAAAAAATTAATCTACCCAAAGAATGATTGCAAATCCTTCTTATTGGCTGGAAATGGAAGCTTCAGAAGAGCTTCGGCTCTAGCTGGATCAATAGCTAAACCATTTTCTAAAATGACATGTCCTAGGAGCTTTCCCTCCTTTATAGAAAAATGGACTTCTTCGGATTGATGGATATTCCAAACTCTCGGCACTTCTCGAACACTTGCCTTAAATGAGAGTCGTGCTCCTCCCTATTGTGAGATAAAATAGTCATGTCATCCAAATAAATCACAATAACATGATTTAACAACTCACCAAAAGCTACGTCCATCACCCTTTGAAAGGTCGCTCCAGCGTTTGAGAGTCCAAATGACATTCGCTGAAAAGCAAAGGTTCCCCATTTTGTGGTGAATGTCATTTTATGTTGGTCCTCGTCCTTGACCCAAATTTGGTTATATCCAGAGAATCCATCCAACAAAGAGAATCTCTGAGCTCCTATGACTACGTGAAGAATCTGGTCGATCTGAGGTAAAGGATAATGATCCTTCAGTGATGCCTGGTTCAAATTTCGAAAATCCATGCACAAGCAGATATCTCCATTCTTCTTTCGTACCAGGACCAGATTCGCCACCCAGGTTGAATGCTTGATTGGGTAAATGATCTTAGCATCCAATATTTTTAGTAGCTCCGCCTTCATCAGCACTTCAATCTTAGGATTGATCGGTCTCTATTTTTGTCTGAAGGGTTTCACCCCATCCTGTAGCTCAATGGTATGTTGTATCACATCTTTGTTATATCCCTTCAGATCATGGTAGCTCCAAGTGATAATGTCTAGAAATTTGTGGCACAAGTCCTTGATCTCTTCTAACTCTTCGGGAGTGCAATCTGTTTCGATCTTGATTGATTTCTGGGGGCCCAACTGTAGTTCAGTGTACTCCTTCTCATCCACTTTGATCCTATGCTTTTTTGCTCTATCATTTTGATCAAAGAGGCTCTCGAGCATAATCAATCCTTTTGGGATATGATTATTCCTCAGTTGAATCAACCCTTTGGCTTCCTCCTCATCAAGCGTTCTCTCTTCCATAGTACTCACTTCTCTTATCAAAAAAATTATAATCTGCTCATCACTTTCGAACACTTGCCAGTAGATGTTCTTGTCTAGGACCGAGGGTCTATAAACCAGCCTCACGGTCTTAGGTTTCCTCACTACGTGTTCAATCGGAGAGAAGTTTGCACCAAGGGATGCTAAGAGATCAGCATGTTTGTTCTGCTCCCATGAGATGGCTTGAATATTCAATGTTGTGTAAGCCTCAAATAGGTCCCAAAATTTGTTGTGGTATACCTTGAGATAATGCTGCTTGGAGATGCACTTGTTCGTTACTTGGTTTACAATTAATTTGGAATCGCCAAAAATTTGTAGTTGTTTAATTCCTAGCTTCTCCACTTTCTTCAAACCTAGGCACAATGCTTCATACTCGATAGCATTGTTGGTACAACTCTAGGTCAACCGGTATGAATAAGTTCTCTGTATGCCAAAGGGAGAAATGAGAACAATCCCTACTCCCACACCATTCTTACATCTTGCACCATCAAAATATAGCTTCCATAATTGATCGAGAACAGGATCCTGATCATGAGACACCTTCACTTCAACCTTTTTGGGCTTGGTAATGGTGTAACAACCAATTTCAGTCTCCATCATGGCATTAAAATTGAGCATTGAAAACTCATCTTCTAAGCGAAGCTCATCCAGAACTTCATCCATCAAATCAGGCTCTTTCAATTCCTCAGTTACCATGTTGATAGAGTTTGTGGACTTTTCTTCCTCTTCAATCTTCTCTACATGAAAAGTAGAAGGCTTCTCATTGTAAATTCGGATTCTTCTCCCTTTGAAAGGAATCTCTAGGTGAGAATAATCTAGAGAAAGGTAGCCTCCCAGCTTGGCAGTGAATTCTCTTGACAAACACATACTAAAATATGGCTCCAAATCAACCACAACTACCTCCTGAATTACCGTGATCTGAGGCATACTATGTAGGACAATGGGGATATCCTTGATGACACCCACTATTTTTATGGGAGTTCCATCCAATTGCAAGACACCAGGGCTACTCCTTGTATATTCCATACCCATGACTTCGCAAACTACCTTTGGCATGACAGTTGTCGCAGCACCAGAATCAATCATGCAATTGTGCACGATCCAACCCTCCATCCTGAGAGACAAATAGAAAGGGGGTGGTCTATTCTTTCCAGTGGCTGAAGTAGTTAATGTTTGAGCAAAAACTATCTGAGTAGGATTCTTCCCGTTATCTTTCACAAACTTCAATGATTCTTGTAATAGGTCGACTTGCCCAGGTAACTGCAATGCATCATAAAGACTAACCTTGGCTGGAATCTTCTTCAATTCCTCGACAATGTTGTATGTGGATGTACCAGACTCCTTTTTATTGGTGACCTTGTATTTGCTTCGATATTGTTGTGTGGCTTCTACCCTCTGACATTTAGTCAAATATGGGTACTTGAGTTTTTCTCTGGCTTGTTCCTCCATTTCAGCTCTTGCCTACGAAGTCGAGGCTTTTTCTTGCAATATTTCTTTCACTCGTGGAGGCAAAATATATTTTAATAGGATAGGTGCATCTGGATTTGGTGTTGGAGTGGGTGCTTTCACTTGTACTTGTTTCTTCTCATTTTGCACCTTTGGGTCAGCAGGTACCTTTAGTGGTTCCATTTCAGCTAGATCTACCATGATTGGCTTTCTCCCAGCTCTTGTGAGAACTGAGACTTGTTCTTCGGAGGAAACCATGAAGTTGTGATCCACCTCGGTAATCATGTTAACCTGACCTCCAGAAGAGCTTATAGCTAGTGTTTGCACGTAGTTCAGATGAACCATGCAAGTCTCCTCACCATGTGGATCATTACAGGTAGAGCACCAATATGTTTTATCTATTAGGCTAGCTTCTTCATTTGCCAATATAGTTGGGTTCCTCTCAGGTGCCTTGTTGGTCGAAGTTGCTTGCTCTCTAGTGATCGATGGAGGTTGAAATCTCCTAGGTTGGAAATATCTCTCAACCTATTTTCTTTCAATAACTATAATCTTATTACCCATTGCTCTTATGGCTGAATTAGCAGATTTCACCTCTTGCAACAGTGCCATGTAAGGATCAAGATTTGAGGGTGTAGGAGGTACCAATAAGGGTAGAGGTACTAGTGGGGTAGGCAATGGTAGTGGAACTAGTGGCATAGGTAATTCTAGGAAAGGAATGAGTGCAGGCAATTACAAAAAGCTTGGAGTAGGTAATTATGAGATAACTGGGGTAGGGAGTTGGGGAACTAGAATGGGTACGATTTGAGGTGCACTTGAGCTCCATGATGAAATGGGATACATGGAAGGCATAGGCTATGAAAATGAACTAGAATACAAATGTTGTGGAAGGTCAGGTAGGATGGGCATTGTTACCTTTGAGGGAAGCTTACCTATGGTGATCAAGTCTACCTCAGCCTTCTACACCTATGTGTATAGATCTGGGAACGTATTCACATTGGCCTATCGGATAGCCATGCCAATGTCAGTGTTAAAGGCTCTGAGATAATAAAATGTAGCTTGCTCATGAGTGGGTCGAAGGCCATCAGGAACTCTCTGCCAGCTTCGAGTGAACCTGACATTGAAGTCCACTATCTCCTCCTACGGATGCCTTTGAATCATTGTAAATTGATGCAGCAAGGAAAATGGATCAGCTTGTTCATGAAAGTTCTTGATTAGTAATTCTGCCAACTGATCCCATGTGGCGATAGTGGTAGGCTACAAAGATCGGTACCAGTATAACAACTTCCCTCTAAGTGATAACACCAGTAACCTTACCATAATATCTTCATCTACAATGTCATGGATTATCACCAAAGAAGCCACATCTTGGATATGCTCATATGCAGTCTTATCGGTACCATCATAGGTAGGCAAGGCCTTCAAGGCTGCTTGGGGAACTGGATTTTGTGCTTGTAAATTCAAGGCTCCTGAACTATTCCATGTTGGGAACTACCTTGGTGGTTGTGGCTGCTATGGCGGAGGATTCTGGGCCATATGGACTGGTGTGTGTGGTTGAGGAGGTGGAACACTAGTAGCAGTACTAGCTGGACTTGAAGGAACGGAAAACACACCAGCTATTTGTGAGGATGTTGCGGATGACGTAAGTGGTGGGGTGACTAACCTAGGGTGTTCACCTAATTTTTGGGTGTCAAGTTCAAAAAACTCAATGGGGTTTTCTAAATTTTTGGCCTTCGATCTTGTGATCATGAAGTACAACTTTCACTGTCTCCACGTTCGGAGGCTTCTGGGTAGTGTTGAGTCACCAAATGTTCTAACTGTACAGCATGAAGGTGAACATCAAACCTCAATACTGTTGAAAGTGGAACTTTTGAGGTCCCACCGGGTGTGCCAAAAATTGTTGGTCATGAATATGCCTAAGTACAAAGTATTATCACTTGTGCGCCCTAGACCCGACCAACATTGAAAGGCCGAGGGAAAGAGAAAATTCCTTCGGGTCGATCTCTAGAGAGGGTTGGCTCCCTTACTAATCTAATTTGGTTTAAAGCTTAGGGTAACAGGAAAGAAATGAGAAATGATAGAAAGAGATGGAAATATGGTTGTAAGCCAAAAAAGTGCGGTGGGGATAAACTAACAACAAGAAACCACATTCAAGTTTGAATTAGCATAAAATAGAAAAGTAAGCACAAGAACCACTCATAGTTTGTAGAGATAACATCCAAGACACATTTCAGTGTTCATTCCCTTACCAATAGTAATTAAATTTAGATGCAGAATTTAAAAGCAACTAATAAGGAACATAAACGTAAGCAGAAATGACAAGCAGGAAGTGATCAACCACAAGACTACTCAAGGAACCAGAAGTCGAATATCTTTCTATTGATGCAGAAAACTTAAAGTATTTTTTTGCAGAATGTCTATCCTCCCTTCTTACAATGAAATGCTTAGTATTTATAGAGGGATTTCACCTCTGTCATTTAATGCATATACAAACAAAATGTTGGTAGATCAAAAACCAGCATGCATATTTTTCTCCTCGACATCAGTGACATCTTCAGTTAAAACATTCTACAAGGAAACCATGATCCAGCTTTGATGGGAGAATCACACAAAGAAGTCAACAGGAGTAAATGCTTGAAGCAATCTTGGGCGTCGGTGCATCGGGATGCAACAAAATCATCTAAAAATCGGGTATTTGGTCATTGAATTCGCTTCGCCTTGTGCCTTAGAAATTCACTTTTGCTAGGAAAGTACACCGAGCATTAAATCTACTTTGAAAACTGGCAAGGTTGATAGGTGGTGCATTGGAAATGCATACCCACCAAAGTGGACGGTGCTTTGAAAATGAACAAGATTACACCGGAGTCAAAGGAGCAATACTTAAATCCCGTAGTTTTTTAGCAGTGATCCCGGATATATCTATTATATATTGCCACAATAATTAATTTTACTGGCTTTAATTATTTTCCAAAGAATATTTGCACCAAAAAAAAGGGCATGGTGTTTGCCTCTAAAATGGATTTTCGCTCAACATTTTTCCCGAAATGGGCCTTTATCTTCATTTCGCCCAAGTTACGCCCGAAATGAGCTTTCACCGATGAAATGCCCAAGAAGTTTTTTCGCCAACGAAATACCCAAAAAATGATTTTTGCTACAGTTGGTGGGCGAAAAGGTATTTCATGGTGCATGAGAGCGAAAAGGCATTTCACTTGAATCTTACCCGAAACTACACCCATCAGATACTTAGAAAAAAAAATTTAATGTGTGAAAAACACTCAAAATGAATTTGTGAGTTTCACTGACAAAATGCTTACATATTTCAATCAAAATTTTACAAAATTTTAATGTGGCAAAAATGCCAACAAGAACTAAGTTATAATTATTAATGTAAAGAAAAAGTTGAAGTTAAAATGAAAAGGCATTAGCCTATCTCCAACTTTTAATTTGATTTACCTCACATTTGATTTACTCTTTTATAGTTAATTATGGGAATATTTAAGATAGTTAATGATGTTTCTCCTTGTATATCTAATTATGATCCTTTAGAAACAAGTTAAGCAAATAGAAAAAATATAAAACAATGCCACTAAACCAAAAATTAAATGTATTGCTAGATCATAGTTTACATTTATTTGATTAATAGATTTTTCATTTTTTGTATTGTTATGTTCCTTAGGTAATTTTTTTGTTCCTTAGACATTACACAAAGAATATCAATTTCTATGGGTATCCTTATGAAATATTATATCATATGAAAGCATTAATAATAGAATACATAAATATATAATTACCAATTTGATGTCTAATGACCATAAGCATCAAGGAAGATGGAAAGTGCAATGATCAGTGGTTGGATGAGGTAGTCTAGAGATAATTTAGATATCGCTTCCTATGCTTGATGTTCATATGAAAATATTATAACAAAGTAGACTACTTATGATGGTGATCATTCTATACATTATGTTGCATTTATACAAACATTAATGGTTTGTGAATTATGTATGATAGCTTCCTTATTCAATATATAGTATTCTCATTGGTCATCCTAGAAGAATAGCATATATATATATATATATATATATATATATATATATATATATATATATATATATATATATATATATGTCATATTATGGCTATCGATATATAATATTATTGAAAAAATCACTCAGCAAAGTGTTTTGCCTGAATTTAGATGAATCTAGGAGGATGTTGCACCCCATAAGTGAAGGTAATACTATTCCTAGCACTAACTAACCAATTCTCCCTTAAATTCATGTGAAAGTGGGGTAATTTTAGGTTGGATCCAATACTATAGATACTGCTAAGCAAATGATCTAGGTATAATTATAGGTATATTAATGGTAAAGAAAAGATAGATATAATCTAACTAACATAAGTAAGTACAAAGCAAAATATTTGAAATCAATTGACCAATGATATGAATAAAATAATAAAATGTATGAATCTATCCATCCATATATATATGAGAGAGAGAGAGATAAAGAGACTTTAGCTAGATGAAGGGCAAGAATGAGAAGAAGACTTTGTTTCCTTGGATTGTTTCCTCTAATTTTTGTCTATTACAAAATTTAGAAGATGTTTATTTGGAATATTATTGGAAATGACTTTTGGTATTGGGAATTTATAGTAATTGATTGATGTTGACATTAGTTGTAACTATGTTGATCAACAATTAATGCATTTGTCAATTAAGTTTTCTTTGATAAAATTGATAGTGGAAATGGACTCTATGGGTCCTATAGAAGCCTCTTACATTAAATATTTTAGATTTTTTATGAAATGGTGAATGTACTACGTTATAAAAGTGAATGAGATTTCCTATTTAAAATAATTTTCCTTGATGATAGTGCACAATAGTATTTTTACAGTGATATTTAGGGTTGCTATAGTGCATGATAGGGTTTATACAGTACACACAACAAGGTTTCTACAATATGCACAACAAGGTTGCTACAATGTGTGATAGGGTTTGTATAGTGCGCAATAAGGTTTCTATAGTGCTCTGCAGGGTTGCTACAGTGCCCAACAGAGTTTATACAATGCATGATAGGGTTATTATAGTATGCACAATAGGGTTTCTATAGTGCTTTTAAAGGTTGCTAAAATGTGTAGCAAGGTTTCTATAGTGTGCACAATAGGATTGATACAATGTGTGATAGGGTTGCTATAGTATGCAATAGGATTTCTACAATGCTCTTCAGGTTACAACAGTGTGCAAAATATGGTTACTACAATGCATGACAATATTTTCCATAGTGCACACAATAGGGTTGCTACATGCGTGATAGGGTTACTATAGTGCACAATAGGGTTTCTATAGTGCACAATAGGGTTTCTATAATGCACAATAGGATTGCTACAATGTGCAACATGATTCCTATAATGTGTGATAGGGTTGCTTCAGTGTGTACAATAGGCTTGCTACAGTACACAGTAGGTTTTCTACAGTGCACACAACAGGGTTTCTATAGTGCTCTTTAGGGTTGCTACAATGCATACCAGGGTTTCTACAATGTGCACAATAGGAATTCTATAGTGCTTTTTAGGGTTGCTACAGTACATAATAGGGTTTCTACAATGCATAACATTGCTCTTTTTTTTATTCTTGAAAAGTACCTACATTATGCTAATAACATTTTATAGGATCCGATGCAAGTCCCAACCGCTTAATTAGGGGAAGTACTTGGGCTTATTTTTTCCCTAGAACTAATTATGAGGAGTACCCCAAGAACCCTAGAGTAACTAGTTTGAGTGTGTCACTAGTGAAAAGGGTCAACGAACCCACACCCTATCAGTAGTTTTTTCCCTTAGGAGTATATACAAGGAGTTGTCATTTAGAGGTAAACTCGTGGCTGGTTTTTTAACAATATTCCTTAGTGGGATAGTGTTGGAAATCAACGAGTGGTGCTCAATTATACAACCCTTATGGCTAGTGATATTTTCCTTAAGACTCTAGGAAGCCATAGTTTAGGATCCAATTCTTCTTCTTTCTTCTTTATGGGTCTTTACAAGAATGGAGGGAACTTCTGAGAAGATTGGAAATAAGGAAGTAGATCAAAGAGGAACATCTTCTCCAAAACTAGGAGAGTATCATTCTTGGGTAAAATTATTTATGTGAGTTAATAACTCATAGAGGGAGAGATTTGACTTGCATCCAATATAAGAGGAGGAAATCCCAATGTTGAGGATCCCACAACCTATCTTTCAAAGAATATCAAAATAAAAAGAACACTTTGGTTGGTAAATTTATAAGTATCTAGCCAAATTTGGATACAATAATTGGGTAGATTAGAAATGGAAAGTGAAAAGAAGACTAGAAATTGTGGCATTGACCAAATGTTTTTTATTATTTAGCTTTAAGTGTCAAGAATATATGAGTTTAGCTCTATTTGAAGGACCATGGTTTTTTGGGGAAAATATATATTTATTTGAGAAAATGGACTCCAGAATTTAACCCAGATACATAAAATATTTATATGGCTCCTATTTGGGTCTGATTACCTAGACTTCCAATGACTTTTTAGGATGAAATTTTTTTTCGAGGAATAGCCAAATCAATGGAAAAATTGAAAGCTATTGATCCAACAACAAGGGCAAAAACAAGGATGGTTTTTGCTCGGTCTTGCATGAATTTATATCTCATAAAACCCTTACCCACTACAATCAAATTGGTATTTTATGGAGGAGTTTGGATACAAGAAATACATTATGAGTCCTTAATACCAATTTTTTATGGTTGTAAGAAGGTAGGACACTCACAAGCAAAATTCCTAGAGAGGAAAGAGTTAAAGAAGGTGTTGAGTGGTATTTTCACCCGATTGTGAAAACACACTCTCCGATAGGATTTGGGTTCTAAATCCTCTGCTTGCAAAGAAATTAAACATGTAACTTCTCCAAGGTTCCTGTTATGCTAGCATTTTGCATCCGTGTATTAATAATCTCAAATAAAGATATTTAATTAAAATGCTTGGAACACCTTAGTGGTTGCAAGTAACTGAAAACAAGGGGCACTATGGTTTATTTTACCGTGAAAATTAATGATTGTTCATTGAACCCTTATAAAGCAAATGTGATTTGATCCTTATATGACCATGCTGCAACTTCAAAATGAAATTTAATGAAATGCCATAAATGAAGGAATTATTTATGGATTTTGAAGTTTTTTAATTTTTTATTTTATTTTAATGCTTGAAAAATTAAAATTGGGGTTTCTGAAAATAAAGTGCAGCAAAAAGAAAATAAAATGCAAAGAAAAAGAAATTAAAATTGCATTCAGCTTGATGCTATCCCGTCCTGGCAAAACCGAAGATGTGAGGTTTCCATGCATGCAACCTAACCTATTGAACCTACAAAACACGCACAATCCAAATAAGTTAAGTGCTGGTCTCTGGGGTTTTATTGTGATCTTTCAGATTTAGACATTCGCATGAAGCAACCAAGAGAACTTGCATTCAACTTCACCTATAAGCCTAGAAATCGAAAAGGGGAAAGATAAACATTAAAACATGCATGCAGAAAATAACTCCTTCTTTCTTGCCAACAAGATGCAAATTTTTGAACACTCCTGCATTAAAGATAAATCCTGTTACAATAGCGAACATCTGGTTTTCTCAAAACCAGAAAAAGGGGAAGAAAAACACTCCCAAGCAGGCCCAAAATGGCTTCTCGCCTTAGGCACTGCAACTCTGCCCGTAGCGGTTTTCGACCCTTGTGCCAATCTGTGCTTCTACTTTTATACTTTCGGCAATGCTCTCTGTTTTGCCTTGTGACGCTTCGCTTCATCTTCCAGATCGCTTCGTTTCACCTTCCCCACCTTTTCATTGCTTTTGAATTTATGCTCGATATTGAAACGCTTGATATTCTCTATGAACTGTAACGCCCTGCAACCTTTACACATGTATGCCACGTGTTCCACACTTTTTTGCATGTTCTGTAATGGCCCCATGAAAATCATGACAAAAATAGCATGTAACTTTGCTTCTCTACTTTCATCATGAAAACGCGACATGTCGCGATATCGCGACATTTTTATGCATGCAGCATTTCCTGCCTTCATGCATAGCGAAATGGCGACATGTCACGATATCGTGACAACTTTTCATTCTGTACACTTTGCTATTTTTCTGTCATGAAATCGCTACGCCTTTTTCCTTGGAGCTGTCTTGTGGCAACCTGTCATGAAATCGCGACGTTTCTCACTTGGTATGCCTTCGACCACAACCTGTCACAAAATCGTGATGCTTTTCCATTCTGGGCCCCTTTGCTACTTTCTGTCACGAAATCACGACGCTTTTCTGCTTTGCCCTGTTTGACTGGTTTGACCCGCGATTTTGTGACATGTCATGATTTCGCGACAATTTTCATTCTGCCTTTCTCTCTCCTTTGCCGGAGCAACATGTCGCGATATCGTCGACACTTTTCTTTTCCCAACACGTCACGAAATCGTGACACTTTTTCATTTTTTCCACAACACGTCGCGAAATCGTGACACTTTTCATTTTTTGCGGCAACACGTCGCAAATCGTGGACACTTTTCATTTTCGCAACACATCGAAATTGACACTTTTCATTTTCGCAACATCGTCACGAAATCGTGACACTTTTCATTTTTCCACGATCGCGACATGTCGCGAATATCGCGACACTTTTTCATTTTTTGCAGCGATGGCGTGACATGTCGCGATATCGCGACACTTTTTATCCTTGTGCAATTTTGCCCCTTTTTCTTGATTTTTAGCATCTGGTCACTGAGATCTTCTTTGAAAGCATGCAAAAAGGTGGGTCCCCAATTTTGGGGTGTGTTGTGGATCAGCCACAACAAATGGCGACTCTGTTGTCAAATGCTCTTGAGCATTTTAGTGAGAACCCTAACTGGAAGTATACAAACTCGAAAACATGTGTTAGCACATAAGAAATATAAACAAATGCCCATAGATCAGAAATATATGAATCATCAGAATCATCAAGTATTAGCTCGGTGTGTGCAATGTGTTTTCATTCCCTATCGTTTGAAATTGATCAACATTCCATCGTCAGTTTTACATGAATGCATATGTGAGATTGTGAATGATTTGTGTAACCTAATAAATATGCTAAGAGATTTTGCTTTTATAAAAGGCATAGTCTTTCTTCTAGTATCATACACAAACATTCAAGATTATCAAACCCTCTTAGGATCAACTATATGTATAATGAATTGCTTTATTAGATCCCAAAGTTGGTTATGAGTCCCTACTATCTTGAACCCATGTGTAAGTGAAAGTGAAATCAGAGCTTTGGGGAATCGGACTCCCAACCTAATCGAGATGGGAGTTTAACCCTATCCTTACTACTCTGATTTGGAATTCATTACCTCACTTTGAGCAAAATAATTTAACCAATTATGGAAGAAATGGTCATGCTAGTCTAACCCTTTGGACAATCAGTGGTCTTGTTTTTTAGACAAGACATGTTGCCATGCATGGGCATACTTAACCCCATAATCCAAGACTTATCTTCATTTCTTTGGACCTTGGGGATGACTACCCATCCTTTGCAGAGGACAAGTAGTACGATCCTTCCAATCCAATATAAATATGAGATGGGAAAATTTAATTTTTTACTTCTTGGACCTTGGGGATGACTACCCATCCTTGCTAGGGACATGTAGTACGATCCTTCCAATCCAAGCTTTGGATAAAAATGGAAAATATTAATTTTATTGCTTAGACCTTGGGGATGACTACCCATCCTTTGCAGAGGACAAGTAGTACGATCCTTCCAATCCAAGATTTATCATGAAATGAGACATAGGAGCTTTGGGGAATCGGATTCTCAACCTAAGCGAGATGAGAATTTATGCCCTATCCTTACTACTCCATGTAGGTCAAATCAAAGCTTTGGGGAGTTGGATCCTCAACCTAAGTTCGATGAGGATTTAGCCCTATCCTTACTACTCTGATTTTAGGCTTTAAGCTTTATGGAAGTGGTCAAAACCACTGTTTTAAGGATCATGTTGCATAAATAGGATAGACATGAAATACTTCTTTCGCCCAACCTTTTCTTCCAAGCAAGGTTTTGATCATTTTGCTCAAGATCCTTTTTAATGTGTATAAAATGTGCTTGGTTCTAGATATCTCAAGACTCAGCTCCCAACCTTAGGATTTTCTTCTTATTTATGTGATAGCATAACCTTAAGAGGATTTGACACACTTTAATGATTTGTATTTGAAATGCATTTGCAACTAAGATGGCATGTATGTGCAAAGTGAGATGTAATATGAATGCATTGTCTTTTGAAATGCAGATGAAATATTGCCATATAAAACTGACTACTTCATGCATCACAAGTTTCAAACGATATTATTAAAATGTTTGTGTTACTTGTGGAGCTTTCTACAAGACAATTCCAATGTTCCATATTTCCCCGATCTAGAACATAAGTTAGCATCTCAAGGCAACTTTTTCATCATTTTTTTTTTTATATAGACAAACAAAACATGTCAAATAAACACACAACTTTAAATTAAAACTTATTCAATCCAAAACCAAACCGCAATCCCAAAAATGAAAATTTGAAAACACAAACCAAAACCAAACCCAAAGTAACTTCAAAATGATCTTGAAAACACAAACCAAAACCCAAAAACCAAAATCTATATACAAATGTACAATATAATACAAGATGATGCAAAGCTTGGATTATCACTTTCCTGGATCCCAAACATGATTAGAACATTTCAACAAAAATATAACATGATATGCATGCCAAATGTTGTGGGAATCCCACAAAAACAAGACAAGACCAAACAATGCAACAAATTTCCACTTGCCATGCTCACCATACCAATTTGATTTAGTTCCAATAATACTCCCATAGGTGAGCATCAAATTACTAAAATGATTAGACAATAAATGATTTTCAATTTTATCATGTCTATTCTTTAAAATGTAAACTTCATAATTCCCTCCTTGATTTAGAATTAGGCTATCCTTTTCCAAATATGCAATTTTGTAAGTAGGAGCCTATTTCTACAAATTTCAAAGCCAAATCATTTTCCAAATTTGTAGGCCAATCAAATTTGTGTAACAATTTACAAGCATCTAGGATATTTACTAAATTAGGATCATTAAAAGTTTTTATCCTAGATTCAATTAGTAATTGTTGATGAATTTGGTTTAACAATTCAAGTGCATCAACTTCTTTTCCATTCATTAAAACAATGTTATTAAAGGTGTGATTAAAAATTATACCTTGTTTTTCATTTACCTTTAATGACATTTCATCATTCAAATTATTTAAATTCAAAACATGGTCATGCAAATTTTCAATCCTCAAACATTCTTGGTCAAAGTGTATGTCCCATGACTCATCTTGATGATCCTTCATTTGAGTTGCTTCCAATTGATCAATCTCTTTGTCATTTGGTTCCAATTCTTTGTTCACTATCCATGGTATCTCTTCATTTGAATCCTCAAAATCATCATGCAAACTTGCATCCACACTTTCAATGAATTTATATTCAACATGATCAAATTTTGTCACCTTTTCAAATCTTGTGAATATGAGATCTTCGTATGATGTAGAAGGTTCAACATCCTGCATATCAAGTGAAATATGAGTTTCATCTATAGGGATGTGAGAAAAGAATGCATTATCATATCTCCCCCAACCATTGTAAAAATCGTCATCCAAATCCATAGAATGAAATTCCATGATGTTTGTGACATGATCTCTTGATTCATTCATCAATTCTTTTTCTTCTTTGTCCTTGGCAATAGGATCATTATAATCTTCCAAAATTTGATGAGATTTGAAACCCTCTTCCAAAACATCCTCAAATTGTACAGGAGTTGTAATATCTTCCTTTGAGTAGGCGATTATGTTGTCCTCTATATCAATTGGCACACAAGTTTCATTAGTAGTTTTGGAATGAGTGAAGTCTTCCCACTTCTTCCAAGCATCATAATAATCATCTTTCAAAATCAAGTGGTGACGTTCAACTACTTCTTCAACATCTTCCAATTCATCAATGTGTTTCTCATCAAATTCATCTTCACCTTCCTTAGATGGTTCAATTATTTCCAAAAGTGGGTTATTTCTTGAATTCAAATTTATAAGGCTATCATCATCCAAATTAGTAACCCATGATTCAATTTTATCATAATTTGGAGGGTGAAGAATTTCTTGATCGTTAATTTTACACATCTCATCAATAGTATCTTCCAAGAACAAGTGGTGAAACTCTATCATATCTTCAAATTCATTTATTGATTTTCTTTCCATTTCACTTTCAACCACTTCATTCAATTCTATGGTGGGTTCCATCCTATCACATATATCAAACATTGTTGAATTTAGAACCCCTTCATCCAAATAATCGTGTATCTCTATGAATGAGATCATTTCTGCATAATCCTCACTAGTGGATGTTGGCTTATCAATTTGCACCTCCTCGTGGACTACATCTAAGGTGGTTGTAAGATTTGGATATTCAAATTCATCCCCTTGATCATTCTCCTTAGATATCATTGGAGTGGAGGGTGCTATGTTTGATGGTTGGTGTAGGTTGGCATCAAAAGAACAATCTCTCATGTGAACATGTTGTGCCTTTTCTTCTTCAAGACCTTGTCGTTCTATCTCTTCTAAGACCTCATGGATTTTCTCTAGGGACAAACCACTCAGTTTTTTCCTCAATGAGTGAAGCAAGTGTGGGGTGTATGGCTCCTAGGTATACTTCCATGGCTTCCTCTTCCAATGTGTTAAAATTTTCCCACATTTGGGAGTGCAACTCCTGAAATCTTCCATTGAATTGACTCAAGGATTCATTAGGCTCTTTACATATGGAGGTAAACTGATTTTTCAAGATTTCTAAGTCAACCCGATTACAAAAATGGTAAAGATAGGTCTGCTTCTAGTTGTATCCAAGAAGTCCTAACCTCCATGGGTAGTTGGCTGTACCAAAAGAATGGTTTATCATCCAAAATGTATGCAAATAACTTACAAGCCACCTCCTCATAGAAAATCTGGAATTTACATAATGTATCCTTGTAGACATGCAGTTTTTGCAAGTATCCTAGTGGCACCTCTTGATTAAAACACCGTAAAAAATCCAATAACATTTTAGGAATTTGATAGGGTACCACAGGTATAGATAAACCCTCATAATGATCCTCTATCATTGATACCATTCTTTCTCTTAGAGACACTATTTCAGCTCTTAGGGATACCATTTGCTCCTCAAGTGTTGCCATTAGTGAAACTTAAAATGTAATTTTAGAACCAAATCTGTTGAATATTCAACCTGCAATGTAAAAAAAAATCAAGTTAGCATCAACTAAGAGATGTACTTATTAAAATCAAATGTCAAGTAATTGCATGAGACCAAAATTTTCAAAATTAAATCAAATCACATATTTCTGTATGAACAATCAGAAAAGTGTTAGAATAATATACAACATACCTGAATTGCTTAAAATAGAACAAGTAAATAAATTCAGGCCGTCCTTTTTACAATCTGCTGAGTGTTAGAGGACTAAAGCATAAAAAATTTAAATTTAAATAACACTAAAATAAACCCGTTCGGCCCTCCTAGCACCAATCCGTTGAGTGGTGTTAGAGGCCGAAGATGCTAATCAAATGGACTTGAAATATTTAGCAATGTAAAGCTCTTAAACAATTATAAACCCGTAGCATCTAAAATCATGATAAAATAAACCCTTTTCAAGCCCTCCTTCTAGCGCCAATCTGTTGAGTGGTATTTTCACCCGATTGTGAAAACACACTCTCCGATAGGATTTGGGTTCTAAATCCTTTGCTTGCAAAGAAATTAAACAAGTAACTTCTCCAAGGTTCCTGTTATGTTAGCATTTTGCATCTGTGTATTAATAATCTCAAATAAAGATATTTAATTAAAATGCTTGGAACACCTTAGTGGTTGCAAGTAACTAAAAACAAGGGGCACCGTGGTTTATTTTACTGTGAAAATTTAATGATTGTTCATTGAACCCTTATAAAACAAATGTGATCTGATCCTTATATGACCATGCTGCAACTTCAAAATGAAATTTAATGAAATGCCATAAATGAAGGAATTATTTATGGATTTTGAAGTTTTTTAATTTTTTATTTTATTTTAATGCTTGAAAAATTAAAATTGGAGCTTCTGAAAAATAAAGTGCAGCAAAAAGAAAATAAAATGTAAAAGAAAAGAAATTAAAATTGCATTCAGTTTGATGCTATCCCGTCCTGGCAAAACCGAAGATGTGAGGTTTCCATGCATGCAACCTAACCTATTGAACCTGCAAAACACGCACAATCCAAATAAGTTAAGTGCTGGTCTCTGGGGTTTTATTGTGATCTTTCAGATTTAGACATTCGCATGAAGCAACCAAGAGAACTTGCATTCAACTTCACCTATAAGCCTAGAAATCTGAAAAGGGAAAGATAAACATTAAAACATGCATGCAGAAAATAACTCCTTCTTTCTTGCCAACAAGATGCAAATTTTTGAACACTCCTGCATTAAAGATAAATCCTGTTACAATAGCAGAACATCTGGTTTTCTCAAAACCAGAAAAAGGGAAGAAAAACACTCCCAAGCAGGCCCAGAATGGCTTCTCGCCTTAGGCACTGCAACTCTGCCCGTAGCGGTTTCCGACCCTTGTGCCAATCTGTGCTTCTACTTTTATACTTTTGGCAATGCTCTCTATTTCTCCTTGTGACGCTTCGCTTCATCTTCCAGATCGCTTCGTTTCACCTTCCCACCTTTTCGTTGTTTTTGAATTCATGCTCGACATTGAAATGCTTGATCTTCTCTATGAAATGTAACGCCCCTGCAGCCTTTACACATGTACGCCACGTGTTCCGCACTTTTCTGCATGTTCTGTAACGGCCCCATGAAAATCATGACAAAAAATAGCATGTAGCCTTGCTCCTCTACTTTCATCGTGAAAACGTGACATGTCGCGATATCGCGACATTTTCTTTGCATACACCCTTTCTTGCCTTCATGCACAGCGAAATGGTGACATGTCGCGATATCGCGACAACTTTTCATTCTGTACACTTTGCTATTTTTTTGTCACAAAATCACTACGCCTTTTCCCTTGGAGCTGTCTTGCGACAACCTGTCACGAAATCACGACGTTTCTCACTTGGTACGCCTTCGGCCACAACCTGTCGCGAAATCGTGACGCTTTTCTGTTCTGGGCCCCTTTGTTGCTTTCTGTCACGAAATCGTGACGCTTTTTTGCTTTGCCCTGTTTGACTGGTTTGACCCACGATTTTGTGACATGTCACGATTTCATGACAATTTTACATTCTACCTTTCTCTCTCCTCTTTGGACCGCGACGAAGCAACATGTCGCGATATCGCGACACTTTTCATTTTCTGCCCACACATCGCAAATCGTGACACTTTTCATTTTCCACCACAACACGTCGAAATCGTGACACTTTTCATTTTTGCGATCACGCAACACGTCATGAAATCGTGACACTTTTTCATTTTCGGCCGCGATCGCGCAACACGTCGCGAAATCGTGACACTTTTCATTTTCTGCCGCGACCGCGCAACACGTCGCGAAATCGTGACACTTTTCATTTTTTGGCAGCGATGGCGCGACATGTCGCGATATCGTGACACTTTTCATTTTTCGGCAGCGATGGCGCGACATGTCGCGATATCGCGACACTTTTTATCCTTGTGCAATTTTGCCCCTTTTTCTTGATTTTTAGCATCTGGGTCACTGAGATCTTCTTTGAAAGCATGCAAAAAAGGTGGGTCCCCAATTTTGGGGTGTGTTGTGGATCAGCCACAACAAAAGGTAAATGCTTAAATCTAGAAGAGAAAATAGTTTCAATCAGAAGAAAAATCAAATCTATTCGATAAAGTAGAATCTTCTAAGACAAAATTACATAATGAAAACAAGTTTGAATTTCTAAAGGTTATAAATTAGCAGAAAATAGAAAAAGAAAGATAGGATGAAGGAAATATGACCCATCAACAACTAGACCAAAATCAATTGGTTGTGTAATAAATGTCACACCTTGTTCCCATTGGATGTGTTCCAAAGGGTATTAATTTATCTAAGGTGTCAATTAATACCTGACTAGAGATTCATTAGCCTTAAGGACTTCTACAAAACTCCAATTAAGGATATTTTGTGAGGTTTTGTGAAAGGACTAATTATCTCTTGAATAAGGTAATTCAATTTAATTTAATTAGTCTAATTTCAAAAACAATTAGAGGATATGGATCTCACCAAAAGTTGTTCAATTTTAACTGGACCAAGGCATTAAATAAAATAAGAATTATTTTATTATTTAAGATTATCCATCCTTTACCTTTGGCCTATTATTATTGATGGAAATTGAAGGAAGATTTCCCTTCTAATTCCTAATAGTGCTGAATTTGTAAGGTTTTGATACAAAGGTGACACAAAACAAACTAAAGTCTCCCACCTTATCTCTATTTGGACCCTCTTCTAATTTTTGGATTTCCTTCCACATGGCATAAAATTGTTTTATTCAATTATTATTAAAATATTAGTCACCTTTATTGTTGGGGGAGAGAAATAATTTCCATTAAATAGAAGATTAATTAGTAGATAATAGGGGAGAGAGGATTTAGGGGGAGAAGGAGGCTCGAGATGGATAGTTAGCTTTGGAGAAGCATGGAGGTTCTAAAGGCAATTGAGTAAGATTAAGGGGTAGGCCACTTGGAGGTCCTAGGGAAGAGATGGATCAAGTTGGGTATTTCTTTATTAAATTATATGTTTTAATAATCTTAATCAAATAATGCATTATATGGATGTAACAAACATAGCAGGAATTAGAAACTAATTAGGGACCTATGTATTTGCTTGTTCTTTTGAATACTCTGTAAATGCAAGCCTTACTCTAATATTCTAAAAATACTTTAGAGAATCTAATATTCAAAATATTTAAACCTCTAGTTCAACCAATAAGGTTTAAATTATTTTATTATATTTCCTATGTAAAATATTAATCTGGCTTGGGAGGCCATAGAAAGCCCTAGTTGAAGTCAAACCATGTTTTTGACCAGTCTAGGACTCCGTCGAGGGGACATAGGAACCCTTATGACCACTAACTAGTGGTCGATGGTTTAAAAGAGTATTACTCCATATATGGAGCTATAATACCAATACATAGTGAATGTGGGATATTTGCTTAAAGGGGATTGTAGGTCTTATCAAATTAAAATTGGGAACTTGTCTGAAATAATCAATGATAAGATTCTATTGCCTTTTCGAACTTACCTTGACTATTTTTTGTATTGGCATTCAAGGATTGCAATAGGATTCTAAGAGTTTAGAGGTGATGTAGTTCAACAAACCAAAGACCTTAGTAGGAATCTACCAATAGATGTATTCTCCCTACTTCACCTATGCATGAGAAGTTTGAGTTTATGTGCTATGTTGCCTAATATAGAACCCTAAAAATACCTAGTTTCTATTTGTATTCAAGCACAAGAAAGCATGATGTAAAATTAGTTAACCCTATGTGTTGCACAAACATATCCACCCTGCATTGAGATTCCACTAAATGTTGTGCAACCCAGTGATGGATGTTAATTGAGATTCCATTAGCCTCCTATTTGTCGATTGATACCATAACATGGCCATTCTAAGGATGGTAGATGAAATACCTGAATCCTTAATGGATGAATCAAAGTCTTCAATCTTGTAGATTCTCTGTACCATAATTAAGGTTGTGTTTGTTTCCCATATGAAGATTTTTGTAGTGATGTTGGTGTATTTTGTATTCTCCACTATGATAAGGGTTTGGCTTTACTGTGTGTACCTACCGTTTAACTTGGATAACCCTACCACCTTTTTAATCCTAGTTTTCTATGTTGATAGCATTCATATATAAGCAGTTATTTTGATATACCTGTGTTGAATGGTAGTGATACATACATTATGTAGGTAATAGAAAGCTCTTAAAATAAATTTAGGCTCCATAAGTATGCTAGCCAAGCATCTAGTACTTGTACTCAGTTAGTGAAACCCTGATATGTGCCTCCTTGTAGACTATGTATGATCAATGATCGATTAACCATCACCTCCTTTGACCTTCCTTGAACCAAGGAGACCCACTTGTTGTATGCCATGTGTGATATTTGCTTGCATTTGGGTGAATTTGGTAGGGTTACATGGTGGATTAAGTATAAAATCATCAAACTCATTTTAATGATCATTATAGATTGTTGGATAACTATTGAGTTAAAAAAATAGAGTTTAGCCATTGGGAAATTATGTAAATTTAAGTAAATTTGGTTATAGTCATTGGGCAATTGGCTATTTGTAACTATAAAATACTGAGCTTGAACTCTCTATATATAAACTAGTTCCTTTTTAGACATATGAATATTAACGAGATTAGCGGTAGGCTCTTAGAAGAATAAGCTCCTTTAAAAGGAGATATGTATATCTTTATGACGAAGAACTCGCTAAAAAAGAACCAAACTTTTTTGGGGTTAGTCCTCCAAAATTAAGGGGATCTATAACTACTTTTGGGAAAAGAATTATTGACAAAAATTAAATTAATTTGAAGGAGAACTATATACATTTTGGGAAGAGGAATTTTAGATTTAAGTTGCTAATTATTTTGAAATACCTTATATTATGTGTATGGATAATAATATTTAAACACTCTCATGTAGAAATAAAGGAAAGAATGAATATGGGCTAGATAAACCAAAATACCCTTGATATGAGATTGGGTAAAATAAATTTTTATGGGTTAGATAAACCAATATTTTAGTAAGTATTAGGAATCATTATTGCATCAAATTTAGGAGGAATTTGATATTAGTTAAGAGTTTCCATAGGATAAATTTGGGTAAAGATCAAATTTTATATAATATCAATTTTTGGTAAAAAACAAAAGTTGATAGTATATCTAGACTACAAAATTAGTAGCAAAGAAAAATAAATTAGTATGCAAGTTTAGTATAAACCTTTTCACCAATCTTGTGAGATAATTGATGTAAAATAGGTTTACATATAATGATAATTTAGGAACACTCTTTGAAGAAAAGAGTGTAGCCAGGGGAAGAATGGGTGTAGAACTCATTCTTTGAGGGAATTATGGGGTTCCCTCTCTAAACGATGAGATTTCTCCTTAATATGAATCCAATGATAATTTCATAAATATATAGATATAAGAATGGTATTGATGATTTAGAGGACAAAATGTGGAATTCCCTTATTTACATCATGATTTAAAAAAGACTAATCCTTAGTTGTATATTTAATTCAGATAAAGGATCTAAGGGATGCCTTTCTATGCTTGTAACTATGATAAATTAAATTTATGAAATAAGAGGAGAAACATATTTTTGAGGCTAGGTTTATTCCCCATGAGGGATCCTATGATATATGTTGTGCATCTTTACTTTGTGGTTTACAATTGATGTTATACATGAATGATTATTTACTTTATAATATGGTGTTAACTAGATATATTGTGGATGTTGCATGAGATGGTATTTTAAATGTTATTTACTTTCTAATGAGATGATGTTTTAATGCATAATAGATATGTATTCTCAAATATTTATGATGCAATGGTTTATATATTTTTCTTTAATGATTGTGCCTAGTATTTCATTTAGATGTAAATATTTATGGAAATATGTTGTGGTGATTATTTTACAAACACATATGGATACTTTAATATACAAATACTATAGTAATGGAATGTAAAATGCTAATTAGTTTAGTATGTTTCGAGTTGGATCTCAAAGGGATTGAAGCCCAAGGATGGCAATCCATGTTTGAGTTGGAGCTCAAACAAAGTTCTTACATTCTGAGTTATAGTTTGATGTACATGTGGAGTAGAGGCTCACATGTTGATGTAAAAATACCTCATGATAATGTAACTAATAAAATAAAGTTTGTAATAGAAGGGATACCTTGGATTAAAAATATGATAGATAACAAGACCTAATAAATCTTATCAATGAGAGGGGAAGATAATTGGTCTTGTGATGGTTATTCCAAAACCCGTGTAAGTTTATAACATGGAATGATAATTATCTTAGTTACCTCATCATGGATATGAGGGTAGTAACTAAGTACTTAATATTCGATGACCCACCATGGAGGTGGATATCTAATATTCAAGGAATTTGCTTGCATACTAGTATTCTTGGATAGTATGGAGAAGGGTGATTACTTTATGTGTGGGATAAAATCCTAATGCTATTGTAGATACCATTTGAGCACTCTCATACTGTGGTGGTATGATATTTTGGTGTAAGTTGGTCACTTCTACTCAAGAGTGACTCTGACCAAGTCTTAATATCTCTTGATGATTGATGCCTTGGTAACTTACAATCCATTTGGAATATCTTCATCTTAGATCATAATTATGTCCCTCACTCATCAAAATATACATAAGTAATAATAAAAAAATCTATATGGTTAAGTAGTAACAATTGGGGTTGTTATAGTTGGTACTAGAGCCCAGGTAAGCTAATGGATTCTAGTGTTAAGTCTAGGCTAGAAAAGGATACAGGCAAGAAGAACCATAGTTTGGTTCCAATCTATTGATTGTTCAAATTGAGCTATGATTGTTAAACCATTATTAACAATGTGGTAGTTACTTAAATTCTAGGTTGAATGGCTATAGGTTCACCTAGAAATAAAACATTGCATGAAGTGGAAAAATAGTGATGATATAATCAAACCTATTTAAAAATATAATTTTGGGATAATATTTTGCGATGTAGCAAGAATATGTTTAAGATTATATTTGGAAGTTTAATTAGAATGTACATAAAAATTATTTAACTTATTTGGTTGGCATGTTGATTAACATCTAGGTTGCATAATAGACCCTAGGAGACTTTATATGTGGAAATGATGACCAGTAGAAATGTTAATACATACTTTGTGGAGAAGAAGCAAACACTTAGAGATTGCTTATGTGCAAGTATTTGCAACCATTGGTGTATCCAAGTGGAAGAGCTAGGTGAACCCTCCATTTATGTGGGTTTTAAGTGGTGTACCTTAGACTCCTTTGAGGGACTAACTTGGCATTTGAACCTCTCATATAAGCTCCATATTTACCTTAAGTGTTGTAAAAATGATAATAAGAGTTGACAATAATCCCTAAGAGGAATATTTTGGAGAAATTCCATAGAGGCTAAGCTTGAATATAGGTGGAGTTAACCTAGAACTTGGAAAATATCATGTAAAAACCAACTAATTGGGATTGATTATGTTCGAGTGACCAATAAAAGAATGTTTTATATTATTTATTGATTGAAGAGACTAAGTAGTATCTGAATACAAATGTGGCCATTGGCAAGAGCAAGGAGTTGAACATCTCATCCATGGCGAAAGAAGGAAATGTGAGAGGAAAACCATCATATTTGAAGTCATGGTCACCATCAAAATATCATCCTCTGAGACATCACCAAACAAATCAAAGTCTCCCGAATCAAATACCATCATTGTAGAGTAGTATGCCACTCAACCACTCAGGTGGTGGCTAGGTTTAATAGTGTGTTATACACTATTTAAATATGAAATAGTTCCATTACATGGTGCATGTGGTATTAAAACCTAGATATAAGAAATTAGTGTCAAACCGAACATTGATTATAAAATTAAGTTAGTCCATAATGATATAGAACTAACAATAAATAACTAAAATCAATTGTGTCTCATTTGAATCATTAGTGAAATATTGTTGATGTGCCATACTGTGAGATGGCACCTTATGGACAGACACACATGACTGTGAGCATTGTCAATAAAGTAATAATGACCAAACTTGAAAATGGTACCTAAGGATAAAATACCTGAATAAGTATGTACAAAATCAATTGATGGAGTCATCAAAGGGTCGATGATGGGACTTTATGTAAATTTAAAGGTCATAATGAAGAGACACACATGTCACAATAATGAATTTTCAAGTACATTGGAAGACGTTATCACCTTAGGAATTGAAGAGGAATCAGGCAGTCCAAGAAAATTGAGACAAAATCCATGGGGATGAATGAATTTGAGATAATCAAGATGTGATGGAGTGAAAAAAATCAATGTAATAACTCTAACATCATAGTGTTGAGAATATGGTTTAGAGTTGTAACTTGGAAATTTTATTTCAACCCTATAGAAAGAATTAATTTATCAATTATTCATGGTAGTGAATACAATTTTACTTATATTAGGGTTTGCCCTATTGATATTGATGATACTTGGAGTAAAATCTATAGCATGCTTATTGATATTACTATTTTTGGTGGTTGATCTATTGGTGCATACAATATGAGGAAATAACTTTTGGTAGTGTTGGAATCATTCAAGGTAGAGATGCAGAACTAGAATAAATAAGACTATTAAATATCATAATACCATGACACACACTAAGAACAATATTTTAGAATGTAAGAGATAAATTGGATGTTGATGACTGGTGATGGTTAAGAAATATTGGTTTAGAAGGAGCAACTCATCTAGAGCTAGTACATGCAGACATATGTTATCTGTCAACCTTGATTGAAATATGGGATCCCAATAAAGGGATATTCTAGTTACCCACTAGAGATATGACCATCACCTTAGAAGATGTGTACCAAATATATCGGGTACCAATAGAGGGATGCACAATGATTGTTGCCAATGAAGCAGATATGGGGTATATTTTGGAAAGAGTGTTTAGATCTGATTGGAGAAGTGTGAACACTAATAAGGGTAGCATAATGTTTGAGCTACACTATGTGTTGGGTAGACTAACACATGGATAGGTCATAATGATGGCACTCATATCAAGTGTTATTTTAACTAAATCAACATGTGCATGATTTCCTTGGAATATGTTGGGGATAGTATAGGACCTAGTGGAGAGGTAAATAGTATTTGCATGGGCACCAACCTTAATGGCTCAGACCTATAGGGAGTTGTTTGAGCTAAGAATAATGAAGTGAGCAAGAATGAGTTGCAGTCTCTTACTATAGATATGGGCCTAGGAACGCATATCTATAGCAAGACTCCAAGGGTTACCCTATTATGCACATAAATTTGTGGTGCCAGAGATATCTTATGCATTAAGGTGGTATACGGGGAAAGAGTGGAACAATAATAGACCATATAAAAGCAATAGAAAGTGGTTTCACTCTATTTGGGAATATTTGCAATCCCAATATGTGATCTAGAGACCATGAAGAGAAGGTCCAATATGGGTGAAATATTGAGTGCAACTCGCTCGTGTGCAATGAGCAAGGTGGTTGATTAGACATGTGAACATGTAATATGAATATTTTCAATATACTCTATTAATATTAAATAAAAAAACATGAGCAATAATTAAATACGAAAATAAAACATAGAAGAATAATGCAATACATAAGAGACATTGATTTAATGTGGTTCACCCAATATGGGCTACGTCCATGGAGAAAATAATCAAGATTTTTGTTCCATCTGAAAAACCTTTCTCTACATAGTCGCACGCCAAACATTACAATCAACCACCATACAACATCCTCTTATAAAAGTGCATTACAATTTTAAGATAAAAAACTAGCATAAAATCTACCATTTGATCTATGACCTAATAACAAATAGTCCAAATTTACATAGAATAATAGCATCTATTTTTAGCTTCGATGGTGCCACCCCCCTAGACCCCCATGGTGACACTAGTAGGATGGGTTGATGCCCGCACTACACCCCCCTCCTTTGCAGAGTGGGTCTAAGTGTAGCTAAAAACAAAGCCTCTAAAATTAATCAAGCTCCACAACCAACATACTTGAGTATTGCAATAGTTCGGTATTACACAACAAATATCAGACCCACCCATGATCTATACGAGAAAGGGGTAAAAATGAGTGATACCTCAATATATGGAACCATTAGCCTTAGATATCAATGAGGTTATATGGACACCATATGAGGATGATGCTGATACAACCTTAGATTATGATAGTTGGTGGGCCACACAATGATGGCAACAAGAGAAAGATACGGAAGAGGGTGTGGAAGATAGTAGGAAAACAATAGAGACTATTGGAATAGAAGAGGAGTTATCACCTAAGAAGGTAGTAGATAAAGATTCTCCCAGAAAACATGTGCATCGTTGGATAGAAATAGAAACAGATCCATCAAATATTGGAGAAGATGATCAAATGAAGGAGGTAATGTATGAGGTAGAGGTTTTAAGGGAACAAATCCGATTGTTAGAGACCCAATAGTTTGATCAAGAAAATAAATAGGCACAAGAAATTTTGAGGTTGGATACCAAGAGAGATGCTACCATTGTAGAGCGATATAGGCTCCTACTAGAGTTAGCACAAATGCATAACTAGAGGGATACCATAGTAGCAACCCTACATGCAGAGAATGTATAACTACCACAAGCAAGGGAAGATTATAGACCTACATTTTTGGCTTCCTATTTTGATGCACTAGTGAGCTATGGGTTGCTCCTTCCATATCAACCAGCTGCTAATGCACAAAATGGATGTGGGAGAACAACTCGAGCAACTCAAGCAACAACACAAGATAGATCTCGAACAACTTCTCAAGTAGTTTTCGTAGCAATCTCTTAAACAAGAGATGTAGACATAGTGCAGAGTAATGAAAGGACCAAGAGACAACAACCTTGAGATTATTTCATTGGGCATAAAGCCACCACTTTGTAGGCTATAAGGATGTATAGTATGTATGCCAAGAAATTGGGCAAAATATAATCAATAAACATTTGGATTATATACTTTTGTTTGTATGTTTCTATGATATTTGAGTAGAAATAGATAATGAATTGTTTTGTGTCTATGATTAAAATAATAAATAAATTTAATTAATTAGAGATAATTTAGGTAAATATTTTAGATATGGAAGAATGGACATGGAGTCCATTCTTGGAGGAGGTAATAGACTCCTCCATGGTTTTTTTATGACTAAATATGTAAACCAGGGAACATCGAGGATGATGCACTGTTAATGGCACATAGGTTTGCCAAAGAGAATTTTAGGATTTATGAGTATCCTAAAGTGAAATTTTTGAGACTATGTTTTTGTTTTTTATGACACATATTTATATCATATTAATTCATATTAAGGGCTATCAAGCCATAGTGTGATACTCCTTTGTGAGAGTTTTGATGAATCTAATTAGACTTATTGTGTCTAACCTATTATGGAAATATAATTTCATGTCATATCTATGAAAATATTTTGTAAATTCTATTATTGCAGTACTCTAATTCAGTTGATTATGCAGTGATAGATGTTTTGAAGTTGTGATTTTATGATGATATTTATGTATTGATGATGTTTCAATACTTATTGATTATGCACTATGGATGTTTTATTGCTTCAAGGACATGGTACTGCTAATGTTTTATATTTTTGTAGGACCATATACTCTCATGGATGGACAATATTGCTCACCACCAGGAATGAGATATTGGAACTAAGGAAAATGATGATGACTCAAACTATTTTGTAAAGGATAAATACTAGTTTTATTAAGTTTATGCATTAACTAATCTAGAAACTGCAAGAAACATAGAGGACTGTGTTTAGTCCGAGGAGTGGTGTATTTCATAGCCCAACCCATTGGATTTGTTCTAAAGGGTATTAATTGATCTAAGGGATTAATTAATACATGACTAGAGAGTTGTTGGCCCTAAGGATTTCTACAAAACACCAATTAAGGGGAGTTTTTGACGTTTTGTGAAAAGACTAATTATATCTCGAAGAAGGTAATTCAATTTAATTTTAAGTAGTCTAATTTTAGAAATAATTAGGGGATGTGGATCTCACCAAATGTTTTTCAATTTTAGTTGGACCAAGGCATTAAATAAAATAAGAATTATTTTATTATTTAATATTATCCATCCTTTACCTTTGGCCTATTATTATTGGTGTAAATTGAAGGAAGATTTCCCTTATAATCCCTAATAGGGCTGAATATGTAAGGTTTTGAGACAAAAGGGACACAGAACAAACTAAAGTCTCCCACATTATCTTTATTTGGATCCTCTTCTACTTTTTGGATTTCCTTCCACATGGCATAAAATTGTCTTATTCAATTATATTTAAAATATTAGCCATCTTTATTTCTTGAGGAGAGAAAGAATTTCCATTAAATAGAAGACTAATTAGTAGAGAAGAGGGGAGAGAGGAGTTAGGGGGAAAAAGGAGGCCTGATATGTATAGCTAGCTTTGGAGAAGCATGGAGGCTCTAGAGGCAATCGAGTAAGACGAAGCAGTAGGCCACTTGGAGGTCATACGAAAAAGATGTATCAGGTTGGTTCTTTCTTGCTTAAAGTATATATTTTAATCATTTTAATCAAATAATGCATTATATGGATGTAATGAACATAGAAGGAATTAGAAACTAGTTAGGGGCCTTTGTATTTTCTTGTTATTTTAAATACTCTATAAATGCAATCCTTCATATTTAATATCCTAAAAATACTTTATACCATCTAATATTCAAAATATTTAAACCTATGATTCAACCAATAAGGTTTAAATTATTTTATTATATTTCCTATGTAAAATAGTAATCTGGCTTGGGAGGCCATAACATACCCTAGTTTAATTCAAACCATGTCATTGATCGGTCTAGGACTCTATTGAGGGGATGCGATAGACCTGGAGACCACTAACTAGTGGTCTATGGGTTAAATGGGTATTACTTCATATATGGAGCTATAGAGTCAATACACAACGAATGTGGGATATTTGCTTAAAGGGAATTGTAGATATTTTCAAATTAACACTCGGAACTTATCTTAAATCATCAATGATAAGATGTTATTGTCATTCTAAATCTAACTTGACTATTTCCTATATCCGCATTCAATGATTGCAATAGGATTTTAAGAGCTTAGAGGTGATCTAGTTTAGAAAACCAAAGACCTTAGAAGGAAGCTACCAATAGATGTATTCTCCCTACTTCACCTACTCATGAGAAGTCTGAGTTTATGTGTTGTGTTTCCTAATATAGATCCCTAAAAATTCTTAGTTGCTATTCATATTCAAGTACATGAAAGCATGATGTGAAACCAATTAACCCTTTCTGTTGCATATACATCTCTGCCCTACATTGATATTTGACTGAATGTTGTGCAACCCAATTATAGATGTTAATTGATATGCCAATAGCCTCTTCTTTATCAATTGAAACTAAAGCATGGTCATTCTGATGATGGTAGATGATATACTCAAATATTTAATGGATGAATCAAAGTATTCAACCCTTTAGGTTCTCTATACCATAACTAAGGCCGCATTTGTTTCTCATTTGAAGATTTTTGCAGTGATGTTGGTGTGTTTTGTATTCTCCACAATGACACAGGTTTGGAATTACTATGTGTACCTACTTTTTGACTTGGATAATCCTACCACTTGTTCATTCCTAGTTCATTGGTGTTGATAGCATTAATATTTAATTAGTTATTGTGATATGCATATATTTAATGGTAGCGATACATCCATTATGTAGGGGATACAAAGCTCTTAAAATAACTTTAGGCTCAATAATTATGGTAGCCAAGCGCCTAGCACTTGGTTAAGTATTGTGCTCAGTTAGTGAAACCTCGATATGTGCCTCCTTGTAGACTATTTATGATAAATGATTGCTTAGCCATCACTGACCTCCTTTGAACCACCTTGAACTAAGGAGACCCACTCGTTGTATGCCATGTGTGATATTTGCCTACACTTGGATGAAGTTGGTTGGGTCGTGTAGTAAATTAAGGAGGAAATTGTCAAACCCATTTTAATGATCATTATAGATTGTTGTATGACCGTTGGGTTAAAAAAAATAGATTTTAGCCATTGGGAAATTAGGGAAATTTAAGTAAATTTGGTTATAGTCATTGGGCAATTGGTTATTTGGGACTATAAAATATTGAGCTTCAACTCTCTATATATAAACTAGTTTTTAGACTAATGAATATTAATGAGATTAGGGGTAGGCTCTTAGAAGAATAAGATCCTTTGAAAGGAGATATGTATATCTTTATGAAAAATAACTCTCTACAAAGAACCAAAAATTTTTGGGGTTAGTACTCCAAAATTAAGGGGATCTATAACTACTTTTGGGAAAAGAATTATCGACAAAAATCAAATTAATTTGAAGGAGAACTATATACTTTTTAGGAAGATGATTTTTAGATTAAAGTTGCTAATTCTTTTGAAATACCTTATATTAGGTGTATAGATAATGAAATTTAAACACTCTCTTGTATAAATAAATGAAATAATGAATATGGGTTAGATAAACCAAAACACCCTTGATATGAAATTGGGTGAAATAAAGTTTCATGGGTTAGATAAACCAATATTTTAGGAAGTATTAGAAATCGTTATTGGATAAAATTTGGGGTGAAATTTGATATTAGTTAAGAATGTACATAGGATCAATTTGGATAAAGATCAAATTTTCTATAGGATCAAATTTTGGTAAAAAAAAATGATAGTAACTCTAGACTACAAAATTAGTAGCAAAGAAAAATAAATTAGTATGCAATTTTAGTATAAACCTTTTCACCAATCTTGTGAGATGATTGATGTAAAATAGGTTTACATATAATGATAATTTAGGAACACTCTTTGAATAAAAGAGTGTAGCAAGGGGAAGAATAAGTGTAGAACTCATTCTTTGAGGGAATTATAGGTTTCCCTCTCTAAACGATGAGATTTCTCATTAATATGATTCCAATGATAGTTTCATAAATATGCGGATATGAGAATGGTATTAATGGTTTAGAGGATGAAATATGGAATTCCCTTATTGACATCATGATTTTAAAAAGAATAATTTGTTTCCTTATTTGTATATTTTATTAAGATAAAGGATCTGAGGGATGCCTTTCTATGCTTGTAACTATGATAACTTAAATTTACGAAATAAGAGGAGAAACATTTTTTGGAGGCTGGGTTTATTCCCCATGAGGGTTCCCAAAATATGTTGTGCATCTCTACTTTGTGGTTTGCAACTGATGTTATACATGGATGATTATTTACTTTATAACATGATGTTAACTAGATAGATTATGGATGTTGCATGAGATGGTATTTTAAATGTTATTTACTTTCAATGAGATGATGTTTTGATGCATAATAGATATGTATTCTCAAATATTTATGATGTAATGGTTTATATGTTTTTATTTAATGATTGTGTCTATTATTTCATTTATATGCAAATATTCATGGAAATATGTGGTGGTGATTATTTTACAAATACGTGTGGATGCTTTAATCTACAAATAATATAGTAATGGAATGTAAAATGGTAATCAGTTTAGTATATTTCGAGTTGGAGCTCAAAGGGATTGAAGCCTAGGGATGGAAATCCATGTTTGAGTTGGAGCTCAAAAAAAGTTATTACATTTTGAGTTGCATTTTGAATGTACATGTGGAGTAGAGGCTCACATGTTGATGTAAAAGTACTTCATGATAATGTAACTAATGAAATAAAGTTTATAATAGAAGGGATACCTTGGATTAGAAATGTGTTCGATAGATAACAAGACCTAATAAATCTTATGAATGAGAGGGGAAGATAATTGTGCTTAAGATGGTTATTCTAAGATCCATTTAATTTTATTACATGGAATGATAATTATCTTAGTTACCTCATCGTGGATATGAGGGTAGTAATAAAGTACTTAAGATTTAATGATCCACCATGGAGATGGATATCTAATCTTCAAGGCATTCACTTTCGTACTAATATTCTTGGATAGTATGGAGAAGGATGATTCCCCTATGTGTGGGATAAAATCCTAATGCTATGGTAGAGACCATTTGAGCATTCTCATATCGTGGTGGTATGAGGGTTTTGTAGAAGTTGGTCACTTCTACTCAAGAGTGACTCTAACCAAGTCTTAATATCTCTTGATGATTGATGCCTTGGTAACTTACAATCCATTTGGAATATCTTAATCTTAGTTAATAATTATATCCCTCACTCATAAAAAGATACATAAATAATAAAAAAATTCTAGATGGTTATGTAGTAACAATTGGGATTGTTACATTTGGTACCAAAGCCCAGGAAAGCTAATGGATTCTAGTGTTAGGTCTAGGCTAGAAAAGGATATGGGCAAGAATAACCATAGTTTGGTTCCAATCTATTGATTTTTCAAATTGAGTAATGACTATTAAACCAATAGTAACAAAGTGGTAGTTACTTAGATTCTAGGTTAAATGGCTATAGGTTCACCTAGAAGTACAACATTGCATGAAGTGGTAAAAATAGTGATGATATAATCAACCCTATTTGGAAATATAATTTTGGAATAATATTTTGTGATGTAGCAAGAATATGAATAAGATTATATTTGGAAGTTTAATTGGAAGGTACATAAAACTTATTTAACTTCTTTGTTGGCATGTTGATTAACATCTAGGTTGCATAATAGAACCTAGGAGACTTTATATGTGGAAGTGATGACTAGTAGAAATGTCAATACACACTTTGTAAGGAAGAAGCAAACACTTGGAGATTGCTTATGTGCAAGTATTTCCTCCCACTATTGGAACCATTGGTGTATCCAAGTGGAAGAGCTAGGTGAACCCTCCACATATGTGGGTCTTAAGTGGTGTACCTTAGACTCTTTTAAGTGCCTAAATTAGTATTTGAACCTCTTAGCTAAGCTCCCTCTTTACCTTAAGTTTTGTAAAAATGATAATGTAAGCATGAATATAGGTGGAGTTAACCTAGAACTTGGAAATTATTATATAAAAATCAACTAATTGGGATTGATTATGATCTGGTGACCAATAAAAATAATGTTTTATATTATTTATTGATTGAAGAGAATAAGAAATATTTGAATATAAATGTGGCCATTGGCTAGAGCAAGAAGTTGTACATATCATCCCTAGAGAAAGAATGTAAGGTGAGAGGAAAACCACCATATTTGAATTCATGGTCAATATCAAAATACCTTCCTCTGAGACATCGCCAAACAGCTCGAAGCCTCTTGAATCAATATCGTCACTGCAGAGTACTATACCACCCGATCACTCAAGTGGTGGTAAAGTTTAATAGTGTGTTATACACTATTAAATATGGAATAGTTCCATTACATCGTGCATGTGGTATTAAAATCTGCATATAAGAAATCGGTGTCAAACCGAACATCAATGATAAAATTAAGTTAGTCCATAATGATACAAGACTAACTGTAAATAACTAAACTCAATTGTGTGTCATTTGAGTCATTAGTGAATGATTGTTGATGCACCACACTATGAGATGACACCTTATGGATAGACATGCATGATTGTGACCATTTTCAATAAAGTAATAATGACCAAACTTAAAAAAAATGTACCTAAGGATAAAATACCTAAATAAGTATGTACGGAATCGACTGATGGAGTCATCAAAGGGTCAATTATGGGACTTTATGTAATGTTATCGTAATGAAGAGACACATATATCACAATAATTAATTTTCAAGCGCATTGGAATAAGTTATCACCTTAGGAATTGAATAGGAATCAGGTAGCCCAAGACAATTGAGACACAATCCATGGGGATGAATGAATTTGAGGTAATCAAGATGTGATGGAGTGAACAAAATCAATGTAATAACTCTAACATCATAATGTTGAGAAGATCGTATAACTTTGAGATTTTATTTCAACCCCAAAGAAATAATTAATTTATCAATTATTCATGGTAGTGAATACAATTTTACTTGTATTAGGGTTTGTCCTATTGATATTGATGATATTTGGAGTAAACTCCATAGTATGCTTCTTGATCCTTCTACTTCTGGTGGCTGATATGTTGGTGCATAAAATATGAGGAAATAACTTCTATTAGTTTTGGAACCAGTCAAGGTAGACATGTGGAACCGTAAGAAGTAAGACTATTAAATATCATAAGACCACAACACACACTAAGGATAATATTTCAGAATGGCAGAGACAAATTGGATGTTGATGACTAGTGATGGTTAAGAAAATTTGGTTTAGGAGCAACTCATCTAGAGCCAGTTCATGCAGACAAATTTTATATGTCTACCCTGATTGAAATATGGTACCCTAATAAAGGGACATTCCAGTTACCCACTAGAGAGATGACCATCACCTTAGAAGATGTGTACCGAATATATCGGTTACCAGTAGAGGTATGCACAATGATTATCGCTAATGAAGTAGAGATGGGGAATATCTTGAAAAGAGTGTTCGTATCTAACTAGAGAAGTATAAACACTAATAAGGGTAGCATAATGTTTGAGCTACACTATGTGTTGGGTAGACTGACACATAGACATGCCATAATGATGGCACTCATATCAAGTGTCATTTTTCTTGAATCAAAACATGCACAATTTTCTTAGAATATGTTTGGGATAGTATAGGACCTAGTGGAGAGGTCAGTAGTATTTGCATGGGTACCAACATTACTAGATTAGATCTATAGGGAGTTGTTCGAGCTAATAATAATGAACTGAGCATGAATGAGTTGTAGTCTCTTACTATAGATATGGTTCTGGGAACACATAGCTATAGCAAGATCCTAAGGCTTATCCTATGATGCACATAAATTTTTAGGGCCAGATATACCTTATGCATTAATGTGGTAGAGAGGGAAAGAGTGGAATAATAATAGATGATCTAAAGGCAATAGAAAGTTGTTTCACTCTATTTGGGAAGATTTGCAATCCCAAGATATGATATAGAGACCATGTAGAGAAGGTCTAGTATGGTTGAAATATGGAGTGCAATCGTGTACAATGAGCAATGTGGTTGATTGGATGTGTGAATATGCAATACATGTATTTTTAATATACTCTAGTATTGTGATAGTTCGGTATTACATAATGAATATCAAACCCATCCATGATATATACGAGAAAGAGGATAAAAGGAGTGATACCTCCATAAATGAAACCATTAAACTTAAATATCGATGAGGTTATATGGAAACCATATGATGATGATGATGCTGATAAAACCTAAAATTATTATAGTTGGTTAGCCACACAATGATGGCAACAAGAGGAAGATACGAAAGAGGGTACGAAAGACAATATGGAAACAACATAGGTTATTAACATAGAAGAGTTGTCACCTCATAAGGTAGTAGATAAATAGTCTTCCAGAAGACATGTGCATCATTGGCGAGAAATAGATGCAAGTCCATCAAATATCAAAAAAGATGATCCAATGGAGGTAACGCATGGGGTGGAGGTTTTAAGGGAATAAATCCGATTATTAGAGACCCAATAGTTGGATCAAGAAGGTAAATGGGCACAAGAAAGGTTGAGGTTGGAGATCGAGAGAGATGTTGTCATTATAGAGTGAGATAGGCTCTAACTAGAGTTAGCACAAATGCATAACTAGAGGGATACAATAGTAGCAACCCTACATGAAGAGAATGCATAGCTACAATAAGAAAGGGAAGATTATAGAGTTGCATTCTTGGCTTCCTATTTTGACACACTAGTAATCCATGTGTTGCTCATACCATATCAACCAGCTGTTAGTGCACAGTGTGGACATGGGATAACAAATTGAGCAACTCGAGCAACAAAACGAGATAGAGCTTGAATAGCTTCTTGAGCAGTTTCTACAACAATCTCTCAAACAAGAGGTGTCCACATAGTGCAGAGTAATGAAAGCACCAAGAGGCAACAACATTGAGATTATTTCATTGGGCATAAAGAAACCACTTTGTAGGCTATAAGGATGTATACCAAGGAATTGGGAAAAATAATATAAACATTTAATTTTATATACTTTTGTTTGTATATTTCTATGATTTTTGAGTAGAAATAGATAATGAATTATTCTATGTTTATGATGAAAATGATAAATGAATTTAATTAATTAGAGAACATTAATGTAAATATTTTAGATATATAATAATGGGCTTGGAGTACATTCTTGGAGGAGATACAGAAATTCTCCATGGTTTTGTGATGACTAAATATGTAAACCAGGGAACATCAAGGATGATGCACTGGTAATGGCACATAGGTTTTCCAAAGAGAATCTTATCATATATGAGTATCCCAAAGTGATATTTTTGAGATTGTTTTTGATGACACCTATTTCTGTTAGATTAATTCATAATAAGGATTATCAAGCCATAGTGTGATACTCCTTTATGAGAGTTTTGTTGAATCTAATTAGACTTATTATGTCTAAACTATTATAGAAATATAATTTAATGTCATATATATGAAAACATTTTATAAATTCTATTATGGAAATACTCTATTTCAGTTGATTATGCAGTTATAGATGCTTCTATGTGATGATTTTATGATGAGATCCATGTATTGATGATGTTTTCAATACTTATTGATTATGCACTATGGATATTTTATTACTTCAAGGGCATGGCACTACTAATTTTTTGTATTTTTGCAAGACCAGGTACTATCATGGATAGAGAATATTGCTTACCACCAGGAATGAGGCATTGGAACTAAGGAAACAGATGAATCAAACTGTTTTATAAAGGATAAATACTAGTTTTATTAATTTTATGCATTAACTAATCTAGGAACTGCAAGAAACACAGAGGACTGTGTTTAGTCCAAGGGGGGTGTATCATAGCCTGTTCCCATTGAATCTATTCCAAAGCATATTCATTGATCTAAGGGATCAATTAATAACTAAATACAGAGTCCTTAGTCCTAAGGATTTATACAAAACACCAATTAAGGGGATTTTGTGAGTTTTTGTGAAAGGACTAATTATCTCTTAAAGAAGGTAATTCAATTTAATTTAAGTAGTCTAATTTCAGAAACAATTAAGGGATGTGGATCTCCCCAAAATTTGTTCAAGTTTAATTGGACCAAGGCATTAAATAAAATAAGAATTTTTTTATTATTTAATTTTATCCATCCTTTACCTTTGGCCTATTATTATTGGTGGAAATTGAAGGAATATTTCCCTTCTAATACCTAATAGTGTTGAATATGTAAGGTTTTGATACAAAGGGGACACAAAACAAGCTAAATTATCCCACCTTATCTCTATTTGGATCCTCTTATACTTTTTGGATTTCCTTCCACGTGGCATAAAATTGTCTTATTCAATTAGTATTAAAATATTAGTCACCTTTATTTCTATAGAAGAGAAATAATTTCCATTAAATAGAAGACTAATTAGTAGAGAAAAATGGAGAGAAGAGTTGCGAGGGAGATGGAGGCCCGATATGGATAGCTAGCTTTGGAGAAGCATGGAGGATCTGGTGGCAATCGAGTAAGACTAAAGGGTAGTCCCCTTGGAATTCGTAGGGAAGAGGAATTCGTAGGGAAGAGATAGAACAAGTTGGGTTTTTCTTGATTAAAGTATATATTTTAATCATTTTAATCAAATAATGCATTATATGGATGTAATGAACATAGCAGGATTTAGAAACTAGTTAGGGGCCTCTGTATTTGCTTGTTCTTTTGAAAATTCTATAAATGCAAGCCTTCATATTTAATATTCTAAAAATACTTTAGAGAATATAATATTCAAAATATTTAAACCTCTGGTTCAACCAATAATGTTTAAATTATTTTATTATATTTCCTATGTAAAATAGTAATCTAGCTTGGGAGGCCATAGTAGGTCGTAGTTTAGGTCAAACCATGTCGTTGACCAGTCAAGGACTCCATTGAGGGTACTTGGGATGAAGAACACAAGCTTATACTGAGAGGGGGGGTGAACAGTATAAGACCTCTTTTTACTTTTTCCTTTATACTTCAAAACAGTAAAGCAATATACCCAAAGCAATATCAAAACAATGCACAAAATCATCCACAAAATGACACCAATTTTAACGTGGTTCACCCAGAATGCCTGGGCTACGTCCACAAAACTTTTCTCTAAAATTTATCTCAAATTTCTTTGGGAAACCTTCCCAATTACAATGTTTATGAGCCTTGGCCCAAAGGAGACACCTTCCCCCAATCTGAATTTATGAGCCTCTGCTCAAAGGAGATACCTTCCCCCAATCTGAATTTATGAGCCTCTGCTCAAAGGAGATACCTTCCCCCAATCTAAATTTATGAGCCTTTGCTCAAAGGAGATACCTTCCCCTCTGCTCCGGAAATGATCCCTCGGAAGATCAATTGCCTCTACCTCTTGCCAGCACATGGAAATCCTTTCCACTGAAGACCTCCTGTCCTCAATGCTCAGCCTAAGAGACCTCTACCTTCTATGATCATGTCCACAGCAGCTCAACTACCTGTACCAAACATATTCAGTCAGTCTAGTACAAGTCTTCCTCTATCTTGTCAGATCTGTACAACTCTATGAACAAATCAATCGTCTGCACACAAGCCTTCTCAAAGACTTGCCAAAACTGTCCTCAGGTTCTTCTCAAAGAACCAATACACCTCTGTCCTCAAGTTCTCTGATAGAACCAATATACCTTTGTCCTCAAGTTCTCTGATAGAACTATCAATCTCAGCTCACAAGTCCTATGCTAGGAGCTGTCCAAATCTGCTCACAAGTCCCCACCGGAACCTGTCCAAAACCTTCTCACAAGTCCCCACTAGAACCTGTCCAAAACCTCAACAAGCTCACCAAGAAAAACTTGCTTAGCATGAACCCACAAAGATAATTGTTAGAGACCCAATGTGATTCATAAACCTCATAGAAGCATAAATAGAATTTTTAGAGACTCAATATGTTCTATACTTAACTCCCAATCTCAATCTCAAATCTCATAGAAACATAAAGAGAATTGTTAGAGACCCAATATGTTCTATACTTAACTCCCAATCTCAATCTCAACTCAATCTCAACTCAAACTCAATCTCAAAAGAATAAGATAGATGTAGTATGTTTTTCTCAAGAATATGAAACACAACCCAACAATTGCCAACCATGCAATATCTCATATAACAATGATGCTTATATTCTTTTTACCAACAACTAGGGTTTCATCATCTCAATGCAAGTAGCAAGACTTACTAACATAAACCCTAGTGCAAAAATGCTTCCTCTTACTCAACCAGAATTATGCATTTACCCAAAAATTCATCAAAGACTTTAATGCATAACCAATCTTCAATATCCAGAAAATAATACCTAGTAGACAACCTTTTCACTCCAAACTCAATTTTAGAAAATATACCATAAACAACATACATGGAAGAAGTTGCCCATACCTTTACTTTGATGAAGAAGGAGAACTCAAAATCTGTCACAACACTAACTCTCAATTTGCCACCAATTAGAGTTAGCAACTATACAATAATACACAATAATAAAGATCCAAATATAACACCTTATTTTTCCAACTTAGTAAAAATACCAAAGTACAATAACGTACAAAGTAAAATATTTTTACACCTTATTACTCCACATAAACATTAATCATCAATAAACCAATGTCAAAATAAAAAATGATACCTTAACCTTATACCTCCCATGCAATAACAGCCACCATTCTTTGCACACCGCGACCAAAAGGAAATTCCCAATCGAAGAGAATCGAACTCGACACCTCTATCGTCTAGCGCTTTCGCTTAAATGCCACCATCGTTGGGTCACAAGTGCCCAACGAAATAAAACACCGTTGCCCTCTCTTTTATCTTCTTTTGACACCAAGACCTTGGAAAATGTAAACGTCTTCCACAAACCGCATGCAACAATCCACTGCCGTCAAGCCAAAAGGTAAGGATGCAGCCCAAGCTCAAATCTGAGTTTGCCAAGCACAGTCTCCAAGACACTGAACAAGCATGATATCAAAGACGTCAACAGAGATTGAAAACACAAAGCAAGCTCAACTCGAATATACCAAGCGCTGTTCAAAGGAAATAGAGCAAATGCAAATTGCGGATGCCAAGCGCAAATCGAATGAAACAGTGCAAATGTAAATCACGGATGCCAAGTGCAAATCGAACGAAACAGTGCAAATGCAAATCACGGATGCCAAGCACAAATCGAATGAAAATAGAGTAGCCACAAATCGCAGATGTCAACATTAATCGGAGGTACTCACTTTTGAAAATCATGCCACCTTATATAGCAATTTTTCCTTCACTGTTTGACGTCGGTGCTCTTCCAACGAAGGCAAAAAATCGACGAAAGAATTCTAGTTTCTTCCGATGCTTAAGGGTTGAAAGACCCTTTAATAATAATTAAAATAATAATTATTATTATTTTATTAATAGTAAATTAAACTTGGACCTTTGACAAAGGTTTGAGTTAATTTAATTATTAATAATACACATGGACCTTTGCATTAAGTTAAGCTTGGTTTTAATAAAAACCCTTAATGAGTCCAAATGGTTTTAAGAAAAACCTTTAGCCTTGCCACCATGGTTTTAATAAAAACCCTTTATTCTTGACATCACACTCTTTTGAAATCAACACAAAAATGCCTTTTGACATCAATGACAACTTATACATTTGAGCAAAGGCAATGTACCCAAGGTACCCAAAATTGCCAACAATATCCCCCTTTGTCATTGATGGCAAACCTTTACTGAAAACACTTCTCAAGAGCCAAAACTGAAACCAACTAAAACCAACCGTGCTAGCAACTGAGAATATTCCTTTGAAGTTTTGCTCCCCCTGACTTGAAGCTTTCCTCTTCACTTTGAAGCTCTCCCCCTTACTTATATCTCTCCCCCTTTGTCATCAATGGCAAAGGGCCACCTTTGGGGCTCGGGACTAAGAATTAGCCTCTTAGCTTAGTCCCTCCCCCACCTCCTGATGAGGTGATTAATTTTGGGGTTGGAGTAAAACTCCCATTAGGCACTGATCATCATCAGTGTCTATAACTTCCTTGTTGGGCCTTCTCTTGAATTCTTTGTCCATATTCTTGTTCCTGTCACTATTCTTGTTCTTGTTCTCATCCCTATTTTTATCCATGCCTTGATCCTTGGACCTGATCATGCCACTGTTCCTATTCCTGTATTCTAGAATTTTTGCTCTACACTGTCTAACTGTGTGACCTTCATTGTTGCACTTATAACAAGTAACAATTTTATTTCTTTTAGGCATACCTGTTCTTTGAATCCACCAGTTTTGACCAAACCTGTTCTGACCAAACGTGTTTTGACCAAACCTGTTCTGACCAAACCTATTCTGACCAAACCTATTTTGATCAAACCTGTTCTTGATATTTGCCTTGCAATAAACTGCCTTGTGCCCAAACTATTGACAAGAGTAGCAATACCCTTGAAATAAATTACCACCTCTGAAACTTTCATTTACCTTCTTCACTTGAGCCATGCAATGTGAAGCTATGTGACCAAACCTGTGACAAGCAAAACATCTGCCTTGAAAATTTCCTTTATTTGACCTCTTAGGCTCGAAAACTTCTTCTTTTCATTCAGAATTTTGTTTTCTATTTTTGTGCATCTATCATTCAAGGACTCATGATCTAAAATACTTTCCTCATACGAACTCTCTTCCTTTTGGAGTCTCTTACTAGACTCTCAAACTTGTTCCTTAACAAAACCAAGGCCTGTTTTATCTTTTGTCTTTCTTTGTCCTTTGATGAGAGACTTAACCTTTTTGGAGCTATCTTGGAACCTGTGAAGCTTATCCTTGTACCCTTTAGTTTCCTCTTTCAAAGAAGCCATTTTCTGTTCTAACTCACTATACTCAAGAACCTTAGACTCTAACTCATCCTTGAGTTCTTATGTCTTAGCTATAGAGAAGACAAGACTTTCTATAAGATCATATCTCTCCATACAACATTCATCTAACTTATCCTTGAGTCTAGCATTCTTCTTTCTTTATTTTTTCAAAGCACTAAGAGCACTACTAAGTTCACCTTTAAGATCTACTTCACCTTCCTCTATATGTTTGCTTTTAGAATCATCAAAGCATTTTTCAGATTTCTTATCACTAGAGGTGCTACCCTTTTCAAAAACCATACATGCATCTTCTTAATAGTTTTCTGAAGCATCCTCATACATACTAGAAACCAAATCATTATTTGTGCAATCATCCTCAAGGTGGCCAAAATTTCCACATCTAAGACATTTCATGATAATGAATCTATGTTTTGGTTCTTCCTCTTTTTTAGATATGAACAACATCTCATTTTCATTATCACTTGAAGAACTTTCACTATCACTACTAGAACACTTACTTTCTTTGTCTAGGTAGAAACTCTTCTTGTGTTTGTGAGAATACCTTTTCCTTGATTGTTGTGCTCATATTTGTTTTTCCTATGATGCTTGTGCTTTTCAGAATCCTTGCTCTTACAATCTTGTTTATCTTCATCACTTTCATCCTTGGAAACAGTACAGTCAGTAGCATAATGACCAAACTTTCCACAATTGAAACATCTTACGTTTTTCATATTTTTGTGCTTTCTAGAGAACTTGCCTTTCTTGTTGTAATATGCCTCTTCATCACTAGAAGACTCATCACTCTCTTGAAACTGTTTACCTTTGGATTTCTTGGTAGCCTTGAACACTGCCTCCTTCTTGACATCAACTTTCACTTGAGTTCTCAACTCAAATGTTGCAAGGATACTATGGAGCTCATCCTTTTTCAACTTATCCAAATATTTAGCTTCCTCAATAGTAGAAATCTTTTCACTAAATCTATTAGGAAGAGATCTTAAAATCTTATCACAAACATCATTTTCAGCAAGCTCAAGACCTAAGTCTTTCATGGAGTTAACAACCTCATCCATTCGAAGCATGTAGTCACTAATATTTTCATCATCATTCATCTTGAGTTGTTCAAAAATACCTTTGAAGTGTCTCAACTTGGCCTTTCCGACATTTGTATCACCCGTATGAACCACCTTCAATTGATTCCACATTTCACTAGTCAGTCTTGCAGTTGAATCACTTTGGTGATATCTCGCTTCCGTAAGCCTTTCAGGATTGCATTCATTACTTTTGAATTGCTGTGATGTAGGAGCCTTTCTTATTTAGTATTAGGACCAAGTTCAGGAATAGTGTACTCATCTTCAATAACTTCCCAAACCTCATTTCCAAGTGCCATTAGATGAACCTTCATCCTTGCACTCCAAAGACCAAAATTTGACCCATCAAGAATAGGTGTTGCATTGCCACTTGAATGATCCATTGTGTTCTTTACTAGCTTTTACTTCAAGCTGTTTGAATTTCTGAAGGCACTCACTCTAATACCAATTGAAGAACACAAGCTTATACTGAGAGGGGGGGGTGAACAATATAAGACCTCTTTTTAATTTTTCCTTTATACTTCAAAACAGTAAAGCAATATACCCAAAGCAATATCAAAAAAATACACAAAATCATCCACAAAGTGACACCAATTTTAACGTGGTTCACCCAGAATGCCTGGGCTATGTCCACAAAACTTTTCTCTAAAAGTTATCTCAAATTTATTTGGGAAACCTTCCCAATTACAATGTTTATGAGCCTCGGCCCAAAGGAGACACCTTACCTCAATCTGAATTTATGAGCCTCTGCTCAAAGGAGATACCTTCCCCCAATCTGAATTTATGAGCCTCTGCTCAAAGGAGATACCTTCCCCCAATATGAATTTATGAGCCTCTGCTCAAAGGAGATACCTTCCCCTCTTCTCTAGAAATGATCCCTCAGAATATCAATCGCCTCTACCTCTTGCCGACACGTGGAACTCCTTTCCACCGAAGACCTCCCGTCCTCAATGCTTAGCCTAAGAGACCTCTCGCCTTCTATGATCATGTCCACAACGACTCGACTACTCGTACCAAACATAGTCAGTCGGTCTAGTACAAGTCTTCATCTATCTTGTCAAATCTGTCCAACTCTATGAACAAATCAATCCTCTGCACACAAGCCTTCTCAAAGACTTGCCAAAACTGTCCTTAGGTTCTTCTCAAAGAACCAATACACCTCTGTCCTCAAGTTCTCTGATAGAACCAATGTACCTCTGTCCTCAAGTTCTCTGATAGAACTATCAATCTCAGCTCACAAGTCCTCTGCTAGGACCTGTCCAAATCTGCTCACAAGTCCCCACCAAAACCTGTCCAAAACCTTCTCACAAGTCCCCACTAGAACCTGTCCAAAACCTCAACAAGCTCACCAAGAAAAACTTGCTTAGCATGAACCCACAAAGAGAATTGTTAGAGACCCAATGTGATTCATAAACCTCATAGAAGCATAAAGAGAATTGTTAGAGACTCAATATCTTATATACTTAACTCCAAATCTCAATCTCAAATCTCATAGAAACATAAAGAGAATTGTTAGAGACCCAATATGTTCTATACTTAACTCCCAATCTCAATCTCAACTCAATCTCAACTCAAACTCAATATCAAAAGAATAAGATAGATGTAGTATGTTTTTCTCAAGAATATGAAACACAACCCAACAATTGCCAACCATGCAATATCTCATATAACAATGATGCTTATATTCTTTTTACCAACAACTAGGGTTTCATCATCTCAATGCAAGTAGCAAGACTTACTAACATAAACCCTAGTGCAAAAATGCTTCCTCTTACTCAACCATAATTATGCACTTACCCAAAAATTCATCAAAGACTTTAATGCATAACCAATCTTCAATATCCAAAAAATAATACCTAGTAGACAACCTTTTCACTCCAAACTCAATTTCAGAAAATATACCATAAACAACATACATGGAAGAAGTTGCCCATACCTTTACTTTTATGAAGAAGGAGAACTCAAAATCTGTCACAACACTAACTCTCAATTTGCCACCAATTAGAGTTAGCAACTATACAATAATACACAATAATAAAGATCCAAATATAACACCTTATTTCTCCAACTTAGTAAAAACACCAAAGTACAATAACATACAAAGTAAAATATCTTTACACCTTATTACTCCACATAAAAATTAATCATCAATAAACCAATGTCAAAATAAAAAATGATACCTTAACCTTATACCTCCCGTGCAATCATAGCCACCATTCTTTGCACACCGCGACCAAAAGGAAATTCCCAATCGAAGAGAATCGAACTCGGCACCTCTTTCATCTAGTGCTTTCGCTTCAACGCCACTGCCATTGGGTCACAAGTGCCCAACGAAATAAAACATCGCTGCCCTCTCTTTTATCTTCCTTTGATGCCAAGACCTTGGAAAACGTAAATGTCTTCCACAAATCGCATGCAACAATCCACTGCCATCAAGCCAAAAGGTAAGGATGCAGCCCAAGCTCAAATCTGAGTTTGCCAAGCATAGTCTCCAAGACACTGAACAAGCACGATATCAAAGACGTCAACGGAAATCGAAAACATAGAGCAAGCTCAAATCGAATATACCAAGCGATGTTCAAAGGAAATAGAGCAAATGCAAATTACGGATGCCAAGCGCAAATCGAATGAAACAGTGCAAATGCAAATCACGGATGCCAAGCGCAAATTGAACGAAACAGTGCAAATGCAAATCACGGATGCCAAGCACAAATCGAATGAAAATAGAGTAGCCACAAATCGCAGATGTCAACATTAATCGGAGGTACTCACTTTTGAAAATCATGCCACCTTATATAGCAATTTTTCCTTCACTGTTTGACGTCGATGCTCTTCCAACGAAGGCAAAAAATTGGCAAAATAATTGTAGTTTCTTTCGATGCTTAAGGGTTGAAAGACCCTTTAATAATAATTAAAATAATTATTATTATTATTTTATTAATAATAAATTAAACTTGGACCTTTGACAAAGGTTTGAGTTAATTTAATTATTAATAATACACATGGACCTTTGCATTAAGTTAAGCTTGGTTTTAATAAAAACCCTTAATGAGTCCAAATGGTTTTAAGAAAAACGTTTAGCCTTGCCACCATGGTTTTAATAAAAACCCTTTATTCTTGACAGCACACTCTTTTGAAATCAACACAAAAATGCCTTTTGACATCAATGACAACTTATACATTTGAGCAAAGGCAATGTACCCAAGGTACCCAAAATAGCCAACATGGGAGACTTGGTGACCACTAACTAGTGGTCGATGGGTTAAAGGGGTATTACTCCATATATGGAGCTATAGCACCAATACACAGTGAATGTGGAATATCACTTAAAGGGAATTGTAGGTATTTTCAAATTAAGAGTGGAAACTTATCTAAAATCATCAATGATAAGATGCTATTGTCATTATGAATCTACCTTGACTATTTCCTATGTCGGTATTCAAGTATCGTAATAGGATTTTAAGAGTTTAGATGTGATATAGTTTAAAAAACTGAAGACCTTAGTAGGAAGATACCAATAGATGTATTCTCCCTAACTTTCCTAAGCATGAGAAGTTTGAGTTTTGTGCTATGTTTTTTGATATAGATCCCTAAAAATTCTTAGTTGCTATTTGTATTCAAGCGCATGAAAGCATGATGTAAAACCAATTAACCCTATGTGTTGCACAAACATCTCCATCCTACATTGATATTTGATCGAATTTTGTGAAACCCACTGATGGATGTTAATTGAGATGCCATTAGCCTCATGTTTGTTGATTGAAATCAAAACATGGTCATTATGATGATGGTAGATGACATACTCGAATCCTTAATGGATGAATCAAAGTATTCAACCTTTTAGGTTCTCTATACCATAACTGAGGTGGAATTTGTCGCTCATCCGAAACTTTTGTAGTGATGTTGGTGTGTTATGCATTCTCCATTGTGACACGGATTTGTAATTACTGTGTACCTATCATTTGACTTGGATAACCCTGCCACTTGTTCATTCCTAATTTTTTGGCACTAAAAGTATTCATATTTAAGTAGTTATTACGATATGCTTGTGTTGAATGGTAGTGATACATGCAATATGTAGGGGATACAAATATTTTTAAATGACTTTATGCTCCATAAGTATGGTAGCCAAGCACCTAGGACTTGGTTAAGTATTTTACTCATTTAGTGAAACCTCAATATGTGCCTCATTATAGATTGTGTTAGATAGATGATCGCTTAACCATCACTAACCTTCTTTGACCCACATTGAACTGAGGAGACCCACTTTTTGTATGCCATGTGTGATATTTTCCTACACTTGAATGAAGTTGGTTCGGTCGCGTGGTGGATTAATGAGGAAATCATCAAACCCATTTTAATGATTGTTATAGGTTGTTGGATGATCGTTGGGTTAAAAAAAAGAGTTTAGAAATTGGAAAATTGGGGAAATTTAAGTAAATTTTGTTATAGTTGTTGGGAAATTGGTTATTAGGGACAATAAAATATTGAGTTTGAGCTCTATATATATAAACTAGTTTATTTTTAGACTCATGAATATTAACGAGATTAGGGGTTGGATCTTAGAAGAATAATCTTCTTTAAAAGGATATATGTATATCTTTATGACGAATAACTCGCTACAAAAGAACCAATTTTTTTTTATGTTAGTCCTTTGAAATTAAGGGAATCTATAATTACTTTTGGGAAAAGAATTATCAACAAAAATCAAATTAATTTGAAGGAGAACTATATACTTTTTGGGAAGATGATTTTTATATTAAAGTTGCTAATTATTTTGAAATACCTTAGATTAGGTGTATAGACAATGACATTTAAATTTGCTAATTATTTTGAAATACCTTAGATTAGGTGTATAGATAATGGTTCTGCCTAAAGCTTCTGCCACAATGATGAATAACATGGGGCTAATAGGGTCCCCCTGCTAAATTCCTTTATGAATTTGAAACTAACCAGCAGTTGTTCCATTAACCATAATCGAGAACCATGCTTTAGAAATGCATTCTTTGATCAAATTAACCCATTGGTGGTGAAAACCAAACTTAAGGAGGACAACAATCAAAAATTCCCAATTTAGCCTATCAAATGCTTTGTTCATATCAAGCTTGAGGGTAAAAACAGACCTATTAGTCTTATGAGCAGAGTGCAGAGCTTCATGAACTGTGATAACTCCATCCAAGATTGACCTACCCTATACAGAGCTTCCTTGGAATGGATCTATGATGCGGGGCATAACATCTCTCATTCTATTTGCAATGGCTTTAGTTAGGATCTTGTAAGAAACATTGCATAGACTGATTGGCCTGAAGTCAGCCATAGATTCAGGGGTTTGCTTCTTAGTAATTAGAGAAATAAAAGTAGAGTTGAGACCTTTTGGGATATGATTGCTTGCTTGGAATTCTATGACAGCAAAAATTACATCCTCACTTATGATGTCCCAAAAATCTTGATAGAAACGATGGGAAAAGACATCGGATCCCGGGGCTTTGTCTGGATCCATGCTAAACAAGGCTTCCTTAATTTCCTCATAAGAAAAAAGGAGCTAGAAGATTAAGGTTTATATCCTCATTTATTATTCTAGGAATGGATTGCAAGAGAATATATTTGGCCTGCACTGCGATTCCTAACCAAGGATAGAATTGAAATAAGTTACTGCCTCCTTTTTTATTTCTATTAAGTCCTGAGTAATAGAACCATCTACTTTTTAAAAAAAAATTATCTTGTTATTACTTATGTTTCTAAGCGTGGTGACGTGCAAAAACTTTGAATTTGAATCTCCATATTTCAACCAAAGATCCCTTGATTTTTGCCTCCAATAGATTTTCTCACAGGCCTAAATGGTATGAAACTCTGCTAGTTTTTTTCGTTCCTCCTGCCTAGTAGTTTCATCAGCATCACCATGTTGAATCCTCTGATCAATTATCTTCAAACTTTCAACAACTTGTTTTTTATTTTCAAAGAGGTTCCCAAAGACCTCTTTGTTCCAATTTTGAATATTTTCGTTAACAAAATTTAATTTTCTAGTAAGTTTAAAACCTGCACTACCCCTGACAAGCTGCTACCACCACTGAATTGAGTTATCTCTGAAACTGGAATGTTTGATCCACATAGATTCAAATCTGAAAGGTTTCTTGAAGGATAGAGAGTTAAGGATCTCCAAAAAAATGGGATTATGATCAGAGGTAATTTTAGGAAGGGCTTGTAGGGTATAATAACCGAACAAATTTGTAGCCTCCTTTGATAGAAAAAACCTGTCAAGCCTTTCTTGAATGATATGACACCCTATCCGTCGATTGTTCCAGGTATAATTTGCTCCTCTAAGCTTTACATCCATCAACATGTTGGAGTTCACAAAGGCATTGAACTCATCCATGCTCCTAATAGGTGGTCCATTTCCACCCATTTTGTCTGAAGGGTAAAGAGGAGTGTTAAAATCCCCAGCTAAAATCTAGGGGACATTATGGAATGTTTCACTCAGATTGCCTAAGTACTCCCACAGTAGAGTTCTCCATTGAATTGAAGTCGGGGTATAAATATTTGAAAGGATCCACGACCTGTTGCTGTTTATTTCTTTAAATAAAATACTAATAACCCTATCATATTTTTGAAAAATGGTGCCTTCTACTATCCGAGGATCCCACAAAGTCATAAGGCCTCTAGACGCTCCTCTGGCTGATTTCCAAACCATCTCCCCTTGATTCCAGATTTTTTTTGCAACTTTTTTTGACTGAATCTCATCATTTTTTTTTCTTGCAACATGATAATAGTTGGATTCACTTTATTTATTATTGCACTGAATTCCTTGTGTTTGGGCAGGCCATTGAGGCCTCTCACGTTCCATGAGAGGAACTTCATTTAGATTTTTTGGGATTTCTTCCTCTCCCCCTCCCTTGAGGGGGTTTTCCTAATTTGTTGTCTTTAGAACCCGAAATAACCTGTTGAAACAAGGTTCTCTATTTTCCATTGGCAATGTCATTATCAGTTTAATTTTTTGATGCTCAGCATTTGATATTCTCCCTCTTCTTTTTTCACTGCCAAAATCTATAGGATACTTCACAGTTCTCCTAGTTTGTTTAGGACTAAACTGGGGGGAGGCAATTTGTTGCAGAACTAGACTGCCATATTCCTTAGTCTGAAGAGTTTCACATATCTCCACCCCTACAACCAAATATTCTCCTTTTTTTTGTATTCCCCTGGTCTGTGGGATGGCCCCTTAGTAGGATTCACCTGGCTCCTAGTGATGATGTTAGGGAGATGAGATTTTTTATTTTCCAATGTCTCAAATTTCTTCCTAAGTTCTTCAGCATTAGGGTTTGGATTTGGGATGCCCACTGGGCTTGAAGTATTTTCTTCATTGGGGTTTAAGTATCCCGACTTGGATGGGTATTCTCAAGATCGGGCATTAGGGTTTGGCTTTGTGATGCCCACGGGGCTTACAGTAATTTTAGCATTAGGGTTTGAGGATCCTGACTTGGATGGGGATTCTAGAGAGTCATAAAGGTTAGCCTAAAGGTTTTGGGCTTCCATGTCTTTTGATAATCCTCCTACTCCCATATTGGATAGAATTGAAAATTTATTTGAAACTAGAGGATTGGAACTTACCAACAACCTGTTGTTTTCCTTTGTCTTGTTGGGACCGTACACCCTCTCTTTTCTTTTTTGGTAGACATAGTTTACCTGATTGAAATCACCTCTGTCAGGGAAACTCCTCAAATTTTCTCTGTCTAGCATTCCCTATTACTTTTCTCTATTTATTGCTAAGTTAGGGCACTGATTGCATAGATGTCCTTAATTTTTACATTCTGCATAGAATGTCGATCTATTCTCATATTATATCGGCTATTTTTGATAGTATTCTCCATACTCTAGCTACACAAACCTTAGCAATTCATTATCCAAATTATCATTTACGCAAATTCGTGCATGAGTCATCCTTGCCCTGGCCAAGTTTGCATGGTCAATGGAGATCAAGTCCCCTATAGTTCTGGCTATGCCCTGCAACCAATATTCATTGAAGAACTAGGCATGTAGACTCGGGAGATGAACCCAAATAGGGGCAATGTTAATATTTTTCATTTTAGGATCAAAATCTTCACCCCATCGTCTGAGAAAAGGCTCATTTTGCCCAAAAACCAAGGACCTCCTGTTAAAATGTGGTTAGCATCCTCCATATTGTTAAAATGTATAATGAATAACCCTCGAGTTAGAGCTACCAACTCCAAGCTACCTACCGGTCGCCATTTACCCGTTGCCCAAGCCCTAATAGTCTCCATGTCTAGCCTACCTCCCAAAAATTTTCCTTCCAGGGAGAATTCTTCCATTGAAAGAAAATGGCTCATGGAACTTGTTGGGGCTAAAATTTTATTATTTACTAGAACTAGGGGCGGAAGAGAGAGAACCTCCTTTCTTTTTCCTCTAAGAGTCTCAACAAAATATAGCCACTTCTTGGGCCCCGCATTGTCCTTCGTATCTTTTTTTAGGGTCTTTCTAAGGAGGGTCGGGCCCCCACATGATGCCTGCCTCCAAATCTATCGTAGCCTGATTGCCTTCCTCTGGATCCTCGCTTGATCCATGCTTGAGGTTCCCACCCACTCCTTCCATACCTGCTCTACCTCTGCCACCTTGGCTAAGATTCATGCCCAAAAAATTCAAACCCTCACTCCTGTCGCACCCGCTAAACCTCAACTCACTATTTCCTAATGAAAACCTTTTCACCAATTTTGTGAGATGATTGATGTAAAATAGGTTTATAGATAACATCATCCTCTTGAGAGCATTATATGCTAAATGTGATTTATATATATGTATATATGCATAACTAATACACAAAAAACAACATTGCATTTCACATATTGCATTTTACACGTTGCATTTCACACATTATATTTTACATGTTGCATTTCACACATTACATTTCACACATTGCATTGCACACATTTCAATTCATAAATTGTATTTCGTACATTACATTCACAACCATCTTCATGCATTTTAGGTGTCATTTATTCAGTTTAGATAATAATTGGTCCATCAAAGTTTTGTTGTGTTAATAAGGAGCACCTCCAAAGCATCATCCATTTCATTGCACCATTCCGTAAAGTCAAATTGTCATTTACAAACCACATTTCCATAATTCCTAGGTATTTTCAGTCACTCAACCACTCCTAGTGTTTTTAGCAACCTCCAATACATGTTGAGTTTTCTCTAGGATAAAGACACATTTTCACTAAGACAATCTTGAGTTATAGAAATTGACTCTAACATTCTTGAACCAAACCAATCACACATTTTAAAAACATCTTGTGTCAAAGAGAGCTAACACCATGATTGAGTTGAACCTGGAAGTGAAAAATGTATTCCTTGCTTGTCCCATTATGCACATAGTCCAAAAATAAAAATAGTGGTTTCACCACTATCACAATTTTCAAATACAAAAGATAGAGTAGTAAGGATAGGTTAAAATTCTCATCACACTTTGGTTGAGAGTTTGATTTCCCAAAAATATAAATATTTTATACATCACACACCATAGATCCTCAAGTTGTAAGGATAGAACTACATTTCTAGTTGGATGGTTAGGTAGTTAGAATCCCCAAAGCTTAGAGATCAGATTCTTGGACAATGGAGCTAACCTCCATTGAGGATATAGATGCTTAACTAGTAGTGTAGTATGCTCATGCATGGTGACACATCTCTCTTGAAGAGACCTCTGACCACACATACGAATAAACTAGATTCTTGATCTTATTCATAACATATTTTGTTTCAATTTACTCAAGAGGGGTTAAAGAACTCACTTGCACACACATTGGTTCTTGATTGTCTCAAGTCATCATCATACTCATGATTTGGTAAATGAATTTATTGCATACACATTTGTTCTTAGATAAATTAGATGGAAGTTAGTGAGTTTGCTTGATATCACTAGTATGTCTGAGTCTCTACAAAACAATCAGTTTTCCATATCAACATTCATATCTTCCATATCAACATCCATATCATTACATGAGTCTTCCATTTCACATACCACCATTTTGGTGCCCCTATATAAACAATAATGCTATAAATGGTTAAGAAAATTCTAAACTATGAATGATGATTAGAGCATTAGTTCATTCACATTCATACACATTATCATCCAAGCATCCACACAAAAGCATAACAAAAAAGGAAAATTCATGTATATATATTGCATATACAATGAATACCCGAAGGCTATATACAATGAAGAACCAAGGCTCATATGCAAAAATTGTATCTTAGCACTAACTAATACCTATAAGAGGACCCCTATGATCCTGAAGAAGCCCTAGATCTAGAACCACTATGCCTAGACTCACTATACCTAACAGACCCAAATATGGATGAGGAGGGTGGATCTAGTAGACCAATGTGGTGTTGCATCGATCAATCCTCCAAATCTCATATATATCCATATCAATCCCAAAGGTATAGTACATCATATCTTTGATGATAGTCCCTCTCAAGTAGCTCTACCTAGAGCCTCACAATCCTATCCTTGCCTCCACTTGCAGCCATCCATACCTCTAGCTCTAACCATAGATAAAATATCTTTGCATTCCATACTACTATCTCTACATCTTGCTCTACCACTAGTTTCTTAAGCCTCACCCAGTCCTCCTTGCTCTAACCTAGAGGTCTCTATGAAACCTCATTCATATCATCCATGCCATATCCATTATCTCCAGTATCTAGAGCATGCTCTGTTGCATCTCTCATTTGTCTCCCTCAACTGCTAGACCAAAGATGTCTTTGACATATAGGAGCCTCATCTGCCTCCTCCACCTCAACCTAATCCTCATATCCATTACCCTCATCCACTACCAAAATTGGTACCCATAATGGTTGTGTAGTGAACCATGCATCATAATCTACAATAGTTCTTGCATCATCTATATCAGGGAGATCTATCTCCCCATCATCCTCATAGGTCATATGTCATGCCTTAGCACAAGGTAGACCCATCTTCAAGAACCCCCTGTCATAGCCCAATATCCTCCAACCTCATCCACTGCTCATCTCACAACACCTTTCTCACCCCCGGTATGAGAGGTGAGAACCGATGCCAAACCTCTAAAATCCTCAACTATAGCACAACACATACACAAGGTAAACACATTAATATCACATGCATTGCATAATTTCAAAAACAAATTGCATAAATCTAAACAAAGAGTGCCAAGGACACTTACCTCAACAACATGCACCTCTACTCCTACCTCTGCATATACACCCTCTATCTCCATATCTTCCACCCCACCACACTCCTTCACTCCACCTCATTTCCTTATTCACTTCTTTAGACGTAGCTTTTGAAATTTGTGAATGCAATCATGAATTTAATTTCACTTTTGAAGACTATTTATAGTTTTTTTTTGGTAAATTGGAATACCCATAGGTATTTATAGTCACATTGAAACACTGACCAAATTTTGTAGAGTTCCAAACACTTGTCGGTGTTTGAGGATGCTAAAAATGCTTGTCGGTGTCTAGTTTCAAAAATTTGCAGAAAGACTAAAATTATCCAAAAAGGTAGCTTACTTCTACAAAATCACTCCACATTGCATCCATACATTAAATCCATAATCATACCATGTTTTATGAAAACAAAAATCAATTTGGATGCTTAATTTTTTCTTACAACCAAAACTCACAAAATCGCTTTACAACTTTCAAAATGCACCAAAATGGTCCAAATTTTTACAAAATGACCATATTCATCATTCCAATAATTCATTCCTTATTTTCATTTATCTTTGTGATAGCATAGATTAATTTGGGTGGTTAACTTTTGTTTACAATAAAAAGTCGTAAAATTGTTCAAAATTGCTCTAAAAATGCTCCAAAACAATGCAAAATTTCACAAAATCATGCAATTTAAACATCAATGCATTTCTCATCATAAAATCTTCATTTCAACATCATTTTCATCCCTCAATCATTACATTTGCACATTTTCCAAGTTCACATACAATTTTTAGTGAACCTCGTATCTAGTGGTTTATTCTATCTCCTTGGCGATTACAATGATTGGTTGTCCATGCAATTTGGTAAGATGGATAAATCACCATAAGGACACTTGACCATTTTAATCATCCAATATCTCCTTGTTTGAAAAAAAATCACTTTTGGGTGTCTCATATTTTGAGTGAGACTATGCCATGACCAATTTGCTTAACAACTGTCACCCTTTTCCATGGGGTTCAAAACATGGATAAATTTCATCATTTTATTTGCAATTGCACCAGTTTCCTAGGATGAAGGCAGGTTAAATTGATTGAGCAACCATTTAGGAATTCCATGTGGGAATTAGCTACAATCATGAGTGGTCCCAAAGACAAACTATTTTCTCTTTTTTTGTATTTTCTTATTGCCTATGGTTCCTTCTATGATAGTATTAAAATTACTTCCTTTATTTCTGATTGTGAAGTAACAATTTTGGATAATATGTTTTTTAAGGGGCCTTATTTAGCTCAAATAGAAATTCTTTGCACCAAATTATTTTAGAATCTGATGAATGTCTATCAATACATCTCTATTTCCTCCCATCATCTAGTTCATCAGAAAAAGGCCTTTATCATGAGTGAAATCAATAGTTTTTTGTTAGAGAAAGCTCCAGAGATGGATTTATTTCTGTTAAAAATAAAAAAATTAATAGACTCAAATATAGGGGATATCAAATTAATTTTCTCTTGCCTTTGTTTGATAAATTTAAATTTGATGGCAGACCTTCACTTTTGTCTAGAGTTTTGGATGAATAACATGTGCTTATACTGAGAGGGGGAGTGAACAGTATACAATAAATTTTTTTGCTTTTTAACCCCAATAATAGCATCAACATTACTAAAGCATTAAACATCACATAAAGCATCACACACATGAGAGACATGATTTTTACATGGTTCACCCAAATATGGCTACCTCCACGGAGAAAATATTTCTTATAAATTTTTCTCAAATAAATTCTCTTGGGAATCCTTTCCCTACAATGTTTATGGACCTCTGTCCAAAGGAGATGTTGATCCCCTAAATCAAGTTTGTGGATCTCTATCCATAGGAGAACTCCTTCTCCTCTACTCTAGTTGGTGATCCTCTAGAAGACTACTGCCTCCATTGCACTAGCTTGTGGATATCTCTCCATTGAAGACTCTTGTCCCCACTCAGAAGACCTATTCTCATTGCCCTGGCTGATGGATCTCTATCCATTGGAGACTACTATCCTCTCTGCTCTATCACATCCAAAGGTCTGTCTCAATTTTTCTTAACAAGTCCACTCAGAACCTATTCAAACCTGATCAATAGGTCCACTTAGAACCTGCTCAAATCTGCTCAATAGGTCCACTCAAAACCTGCTCAAATATGCTCAATAGGTCCACTCAAAACCTATCCAAATATGCTCAACAAGTCCACACAGAACTTGTCCAAATCTTCTCAATAAGTCCACATAGAAATTATCCAAATCTACTCAATAAGTCCACACAGAACTTATCCAAATCTGCTCAACAAGTCCACACAAAACTTAACCAAATTTGCTCAATAAGTCCACACAAAACTTAACCAAATCTGTATTGTAAGCTTCCACAAAAAGCTCACACAAAATCAGTCCACAAGTCTTTTCAAAGACTTACCTCAAATCTGCTTAACAAGTCCACACAGAACTTGTCCAATCTCATAGAAACATAAAGAGAATTGTTAGAGACTCAATATGTTCTACACTCAATGCTCAATCAACTCAAATCATAATATAGAATAGTTTGTCTTATGGAACTTGAACAATCACTTCATACAACCACTTGACTAGGCTCAACCAACTCTACTCAACCAATAACTTAATGAAACACCCCTTTCTCACAAACCCTAGTCCAAGAATATAACCACCAACTCAAAATATTTCCAACAATGCTCAACAACAAATCTCACATAACAATGATACTCATGTTTTTTTCAAACCCTAGTTCAAGTTCTTTGCACAACAACTCACTTCAACAACAATGCTTATAAAACAATATTCACATAACAATGATACTCATGATCTTTTCAAAACCCTAACTCAAGTTCTTCACACAACCAATGGCTTCAACAACTATGCTTATCAAACAAGGTTTTAACCACACTTCTTTATTCCAAAAAACCTTGAAGCAATTACTCAAACACACTCAAAAGAAAACCCTAATCAAGTCCTTTTCACTCCAAACTTATTTTCCATAAATTAACCAATCAACTCAACCAAGGAAGAATTTGCCCATACCTTTTGCTTGACAAGGAGTAGACCACACAAATCTTCCACACTCACAATCACTTCTTTGCCAATCTCAAGAAAGGTTAGAAGATAATAATTTTCTCAATGAATCACAATACAAAATGATATCAAACAAAATACACCTTATCACTCCAACTTTAAAATAATATCCAACACCTTCATAATAATCTCTTTGTAAAAAGTCCCTTTATAAATAAAATCAACACTCTTAAAGTCTTACTCCTCCAATATGCAAATATAATAATTAAGACTTTATTTAAAAATAAAATCAAACTCCTTATAACTCCAAATTTTATTAAAAACAAATTACAACAAACACCAATTTTCAACTAGCAACCCTTTCAACTATTTCCAACTAGCAACCCCTTTTAACTCCCAACTTTAGGCAATATTAAAAATAATCAAAATTTAATTACCTTGCCTTTGGAGGGATTTGAACCCTCAACGCAGCCCACGACCAACACCTTAGTCATGGCTCCAACCATCGCGCGAGCTACGTGCTCGCTTGGAGTGTGGGAAGCACCACGTGCTTCAAAAGTATCCTTGCCTTGCATTTTGCAAAATGTGTGCCTCGCCTTTGGTGCCTTCAACCCAACACAACTGCCAAGCACAACCGCCATGTTTCAAACGATGGTCTCCTTGCGTCCAAGCACTCTAGCCACTACCCTCTTGCCACTAGGCCACGCTACCCGGATGGCTTCCAACTGATCTATGCCTTTCCTTTTATTTCTATTTTTTGGCATACACAAACATGAATTTCACAGTCTTTTTCATGAGCTCCAATTCACATGCAATTTTTTTCTTTCGAGCAAGGATAAAAAATTAATGCCCCTTGGGCATGGTTTATATAATAATTTCCACCTTTGTTTGAATACGTCGGTGCTTCAAATTTTTTTGAACCACGCGACATCGGTGCTTTGAATTTCTTCCAACTATAGAACGTGGGTGCTTTAGACTTTATTAATTTATAATTTATTTAAATTATTTTGAATTTAAATATTATAAATTAATTATTTTAGAAACCTTTGGGCTTATTAAGTCCTTCTCATTGCATAACTTGGTATAAGTAACATTTATTTATAAAATTTAAATTCACATTGAATTTAAATAATTTATAAAATAAATATTATATCTCCTTTTTAACTTTGCAATAAGCCTCCTTAGGTTTTTATGAAACACCTTTTAAACTAAGCTTCCATATAAAATTAAAATATTATGGAGCCATTTTGCCTTTAACTTCTGCATTGATTCTCTTGACCTTTGGCGTTATTTGAAGCTTCTTCCTGGATATCAAATGACAACCTTGACAACTTTATTTCTTGACGAAGTCCTTGACATTAATGATGACTTCATTCGATGACATCAATGACAACTTTGACTTAGGGACTCAAAATGTCCAACAATCTCCCCCTTTGTCATTGATGGTAACCCAAATTATTTTTACCAAAAACTTGACTTACTTTTTGTCCTGCTCCCCCTGGGACATTGCTCCCCCTGGCTCAATGCTCTCTTCAAGTATCAAGTCTCTCCCCCTTACTCAAATCTCTCCCCCTTTGACATCAATGGAAAAGGGTCACCTTTGGGGCTCGGGGCTAAGAATGAGCCTCTTAGCTTAGCCCCTCCCCCACCTCCTTTTGAGGTGGTTAATTCTGGGGTGGGAGTCTCACTCCCAATTTTCCTTGAAGATACTCAAAAATTTCCTTTGAAAGTGGCTTAGTGAAAATATCTGCTATATGTTCCTTTGTAGTGACATATTCCAATATGACATGTTTATTTGTCACCTGTTCTCTCAAAAAATGGTACTTAATCGGAATGTGCTTTGTCCTAGAGTGCATCACTGGATTTTTTGAAATACTTATGGCACTAGTATTATCACATAGTATAGGAATGGGATTATCATGCTTTATCTTGAAGTCTTCTAGAGTTCTCTTCATCCATAACACCTGTGTACAACTGGCTATCGCTGCAATGTATTCTACTTATGTTGTAGATAAAGATATTGAAACCTGCTTCTTACTTAACCAAGAGACTAGACATTCTCCAAGAAAGAATGCTCCTCCACTTGTGTTTTTTCTATCATCAATGTTGCCAGCCCAATATGCATATGTATATGTTTTTAGTGTGAGAATATCACTTTTGGGATACCAAAGCCCAAAATCCATAGTCCCTTTTAGATATCTAAAAATTCTTTTTATTGTTGCCACATGTGTTTTCTTAGGTGCTGCCTAAAACCTTTCCACTAATCACATTGACTGTACTATGTTTGGTCTCACATATAGTAAGTTGCCAATCATAGATCTATATAATATTTGATCTACCTCTGGAGATTCATCATCCTTACTCAACTTGCATTCTATGACCATGGGAGTACTTATCGGTTTACAATATTCTAACCTGAATTTATTTAACATTTCCTTTATATACTTGGCTTGTGAGAGAAACACTCCCCTTTCTTATTGTGAAATATGAAGTCCAAGAAAGAAGGACAATTCACCAAGCATAGACATCTCAAATTCATTTTGCATGTTCTTAGCAAATTCCTTACACATATTATCATTGTTTCCCCCAAAAATTATGTCATCAACATAAACAACCACTATTAGAAGATCACTCCCTTCATTTTTTATATATAAATTATTTTCTGCTATTCCTTTTTTGAATCCCTGTTCCTAAAGATATTTATCCAATCTTGAGTACCATGCTCTAGGAGCCTGCTTTAAACCATACAATGCCTTTTTCAATCTGCATACCTGATCTGGTTTATCTACTAGAATGAATCCCTCTGGTTGTTCAATATAAACCTCTTCTTCTAGAACCCCATTTAGAAATGTTGACTTGACATCCATCTGATATACCTTGAAGTTCTTAAAACTTGAGAAGGCTAAAAATATCCTTATAGCTTCAAGTCGTGCAATTGGAGAAAAAGTTTCATCAAAGTCAATTCCTTCTACCTGTGCATAACCTTTGCATACTAACCTTGATTTTTTTTTTACCACTTGTCCGTCTTCATTTAATTTGTTTTTGAATACCCATTTTGTGCCAATCACATTCTTGTCCTTTGTTCATGGAACAAGTTCCCAAGTTTTGCTCTTCTCTATCTGATCCAATTCCTCATTCATTGCCTTAACCCAAAATTCATCCTCACTTTCCTGAGTGAAGTCTTTTGGCTCAATCTTAGATAGCAAAGAAAAATTTGCTTGTTGAGATGGTTTTATTATTCTTCTCCTTGTCTATATTTCATCTGGATTCCCTATGATCTGATATTTTGGATGATGTTTTTGTACATACCTGGATGGATTTTTGGGAAGAAGTCTTCGTGTTTCTTCTTCTTTATCTGATTCCTCATAAAATTCTTCTTGAAAACATCCATCTTCTTGATACATAATTTTTTGAACTGTTTCTCTAGAATCTATCTTCTCATCAATTGTTACATTTATACTTTCCACCATAGTGTGTGTTCTTTTGTTGAAGCATCTGTAGGCTTTAATCCTTGTGGAATAACCAAGAAAATTTCCCTCATCACATCTTGGATCAAACTTGCCTAAGTTTTGGTCTTCCCATCTTATGTAACATTTGCTTCCAAAAATTCTAAAGTGTTTTACAATGGTAGGTCTTCCTTTCCAAAGCTCATATGGAGTCTTGTGATGATTTACCCTCAATTGAGCCCTAGTGATTATGTATACTATTGTGTTTACAACTTCTCTCCAAAAATCATCTGATAACTTAGATTCATTTAACATAGCTCTAGCCATGTTTTCAATAGTCATGTTTTTCCTTTCAACTACCCCATTTTGTTGAGGATTTCTTGCTGTTGAATACTCTCTCTTGATTCCATGTTGTTCACAAAACTCTACGAATTCATTTGAAGTAAATTCTCCTCCTTTGTTAGATCTCAGACACTTAATCCTTTTGCTAGTTTCATTTTCAACCAATTCTTTGAATGCTTTGAATTTTTCAAAGGCCTCTGACTTCTCTTTTAGGAAAGTTACCCAAACCATTCTGGAATAATCATCTATAAACAACATAAAGTAGCTCTCACCCTGAATGCTTTGTGTTCTAGTAGGACCACAAAAATCACTATGTATTAGGCTCAATGGCTCAGATGACATATAACCTTTTGTCTTAAAGGTTGTCCTAGTTTGCTTTCCATGTTGATAGGGTGCACAAATTGTGTTTTGAGGTCTTCTTATTTTGGGTAAATCTCTAATTGCCTATTTATTGCTTATATTGACTATGTTGTCAAAATTCAAGTGACCCAATCTTCTATGCCACAACCAACTCTCATATTCTTGTGATAGAAAGTACTTTTCCCCTTTGATCTCATTGAGCATGTATAAATTGTTTGGGGTTCTTCTTGCATTGGCAATGATTTTTCCAGTTTCTAATTTCCTTATCTCACACCTATCTGGATGGAAAGTAACCATGTATCCTTGATCACAAAGTTGACTTATACTCAACAGATTGTGTTTTAACCCTTTAACATACAAAAAATTCTTTGTTTTTATTTTTCCATTGTCTAAACTTAGAGTTCCTCTTCCACCAATCCTTGTTGATCCATTATCACCAAAACTTATTGATCCTCTATTTATTTCTTTTAGTACAATGAATTTGTCTTTGTCTCTTGTCATGTGACTAGAGCAACCACTATCAAGATACCATTTTTCTTCTTTATCCTGAGCATGAAGGGTTGTTTGCACTAACATTGATCTAGCCTTAACATTTTTATTTTCATCTTTCCTAGTTGTTGAAATTATTTTTCTAGACTCAAGAAGTATCATTTTACACCATCTAGCCTTGTGCCCAAAATTATTGCATTTGTAACATATAACATCATCATCCATGAGAGGTGCAAAGGAATTGAAATTTCTATTGTATCTTGCATGATGAATACATTATACAGCTCTATGACCATATTTATTGCAATAAAAGCAATGACCATGGAAGAAATTATGTAACCTATTTGGATGTCTTAGAATTTGTGGAGAAGTAATATTCCTCTTGTGATTAAATCTTATCCAGGGTTCTCCTTTACTTTATTCCTTTCTGATATCCTTTGCTTGCTTATCCTTTTTTGAGGTTTCTACTTTCTAAAGACTTGATTCCTCTTTCTATTTCTCATATTTTGTATCTTGTAGTACCTTGGTCCTTTCAACTTTATTCCTTAGGTGAACAATTTTTTGCTTCCAATCTTTCACATTTTTTTTCCCTAGCTCTCAATAGATTTGTCATTTCTTGCTCAATATTCTTTCCTTCTTCCACCCTAATGTTGAGTTTTGTGATATTTTTTATAAGTTCCATCCTTTCTTCTTCATCTTCTTGAACTTGTTCCTTCAAGCTTGAATTTTTCTCTCTAAGTCTTTCCAATTTTTTGAGAGCAACAAAGAATTCTTCTTTTATGTCAAACATAGTCTCTTATTCACTTTCTGAAGTCATGTGTGCTACCGATGGATCCTCTTCCAAGTTGTTAGTCTTTTCACGGAGAGACCCGCTCTGATACCAATTGAAGAACATGTTCTTATACTGATGTGGGGTGAACAAGTATACAATAATTTTTTTTGCTTTTTAACCCAAATAATAACATCAACATTACTAAATCATTAAACATCACATAAAGTATCACACACATAAGAGACATGATTTTTACGTGGTTCACCCAAAGATGGCTACCTCCATGAAGAAAATATTTCTTATAAATTTTTCTCAAATAAATTCTCTTAGGAATCCTTTCCCTACAATATTTATGGACCTTTATCCAAAGGAGATGTTGATCCCCTAAATCAAGTTCGTGGATCTCTATCCACAGGAGAACTCCTTCTCCTCTACTCTGGCTGGTGATCCTCTAGAAGACTACTACCTCCATTGCACTGGCTTGTGGATCTCTCTCCACTAAAGACTCTTGTCCCCACTTAGAAGACTTATCCTCACTACCCTAGTTGATGGATCTCTATCCACTAGAGACTACTATCCTCTCTACTCTGTCACCTCCAAAGCTCTATCTCAACTCTGCTTAATAGGTCCACTCAAAACCTGCTCAAAATTTCTCAACAAGTCCACTCAAAACCTGCTCAAATATGCTCAACAGGTCCACTCAGAACCTATCTAAATCTTCTCAATAGGTCCACTCAGAACCTATCCAAATATGCTCAACAAGTCCACATATAACTTGTCCAAATATGCTCAATAAGTCCACATAGAACTTATCCAAATCTGCTCAATAAGTTCACACAAAACTTATCCAAATCTGCTCAATAAGTCTACACAAAACTTAACCAAATCTACTCAATAAGTTCACACAGAACTTAACCAAATATTTATCGTAAGCTTCCACAAAAAGCTCACACAAAATCAATCCACAAGTCTTCTCAAAGACTTACCTCAAATCTTCTTAACAAGTCCACACAAAACTTGTCCAATCTCATAGAAACATAAAGAGAATTGTTAGAGACTCAATATGTTCTACACTCAATGCTCAATCAACTCAAATTAGAATATAGAATAGTTTGTCTTATAGAATTTGAACAATCACTTCATACAACCACTTGACTAGGCTCAACCAATCACTTAATGAAACACCCCTTTCTCACAAGCCCTAGTCCAAGCATATAACCACCAACTCAAAATGTTTCCAATAATGATCAATAACAAATCTCACATAACAATGATACTCATGTTCTTTTCAAACCCTAGTTCAATTTCTTTGCACAACAACTCACTTCAACAACAATGCTTATAAAATAATCTTCACATAACAATGATACTCATGATCTTTGCAAAACCCTAACAATGGCTTCAACAACTATGCTTATCAAACAATATTTTAACCACACTTCTTTATTCCAGAAAACCTTGAAGCAATTACTCAAACACACTCAAAAGGAAACCCTAATCAAGTCCTTTTTACTCCAAACTTATTTTCCAAAAATTAACCAATCAACTCACCAAGGAAGAATTTGCCCATACCTTTTGCTTGACAAGGAGTAGACCACACAAATCTTCCACACTCACAATCACTTATTTGCCAATCTCAATAAAGGTTAGAAGATAATAATTTTCTCAATGAATCACAATACAAAATGATATCAAACAAAATACACCTTATCACTCCAACTTTAAAATAATATCCAACACCTTCATAATAATCTCTTTGGCAAAATTCCCTTTATAAATAAAATCAACACTCTTAAAGTCTTACTCCTCCAATATGCAAATATAATAATTAAGACTTTATTCAAAAATAAAATCAAACTCCTTATAACTCCAAATTTTATTAAAAAAAATTTCCAACAAACACCAATTTTCAACTAGCAACCCTTTCAACTATTTCCAACTAGCAACCCCTTTTAACTCCCAACTTTAGGCAATATTAAAAATAATCAAAATTAATTACCTTGCCTTTGGAGGGATTTGAACCCTCAAAGCAGCCCATGACCAACACCTTAGGCGTGGCTCCAACCGTCGTGCGAGCTACATGCTTGCTTGGAGTGTGGGAAGCACCATGTGCTTCAAAAGTATCCCTGCCTTGGGTTTTGCAAAATGTGCGCCTCACCTTTGGCGCCTTTAATCCAACAAAACTTCCAAGCACAGTCGCCACGTTTCAAATGCTGGTCTCCTTGCGTCCAATAACTCTAGCCACTGTCCTCTTGCCACTAGGCCATGCTGCCTAGATGGCTTCCAACCGATCTGCTCCTTTCCTTTTATTTCTATTCACTGGCATACACAAAAATGAATTTCGCAGTATTTTTCACGAGCTCCAATTCACATGCATTTTTTTCATTAGAGCAAGGATAAAAAATTAATGCCCCTTGGGCATGGTTTATATAATAATTTCCACCTTTGTTTGAATACGTCGGTGCTTCAAATTTTCTTTAAACCACGTGACGTCGGCGCTTCTAATTTCTTCCAACTATAGAACTTGGGCACTTTAGACTTTATTAATTTATAATTTATTTAAATTCTTTTGAATTTAAATATTATAAATTAATTATTTTAGAAACCTTTGGGCTTATTAATTTTTTCTCATTGCATAAATTGGTATAAGTAACATTTAGTTATAAAATTTAAATTCACATTGAATTTAAATAATTTATAAAATAAATATTATATCTCCTTTTTAACTTTGCAATAAGCCTCCTTAGGTTTTTATGAAACACCTTTTAAACTAAGCTTCCATATAAAATTAAAATATTATGGAGCCCTTTTACCTTTAACTTTTGCACTGATTCTCTTGACCTTTGGCATTATTTGAAGCTTCTTCCTGGATATCAAATGACAACCTTGACAACTTTGTTTCTTGACGAAGTCTTTGACATTAGTTATGACTTCATCCGGTGACATCAATCAAAACTTTGACTTAGGAACTAAAAAGTTCCAACATTGGAGTGAGCAGCACGTAGAAGTGGATCCAAAATAAAAACAATTCCTCTTATTTTGAAGTTGGACAATTTCAATTTTGTCAAAGATCTTTGAATTGACACAGATATTATTTCTCCAATATTTGAAAAATGGAGAAAATATAGAGAGCTCAAGCACATTGCTCGAGGCATCATTTGTTGGAGGAACCAAAAACCACTTTGACATTATCTATGTGAAAATAAAATTGTTTGAGGGACTCTTTCCCACCTTGTATTTTCACATTAATTAATGTGTTTCTTCTCTTTTCTAGGTGGGTGTGTTTTTTCGGGGTTGATCTTGGGACTTCTCTTCTTCTCATCGTCTTGGTCTATAAACCTATGATTTGTATTAATGTTGGGGTGTTTTTATCCCACATGCATTACTCTTTAGCTCCCCCCTAGAATTAGGTATTTATAAAGAGAGATTGTAGCTCTTTGAAACTACTCCACTGATGATACCTATAGGTCGAAATGCATTCGAAGTTTTGATATTGTATTACTTATTTTTATCAGAATAAAATTCAATCTCATATATTTTGTTCCTTTCCTAACTCGTGTTTTTATAAAGTTTAATATTTTCTTCTATTTTTTCTATTGGTATTATGCTCTTCACTTTTCGCGTAATGTGATCTAGGGAACCAAAAAGCCTCCAACACTAGTAGTATGCTCTTCACTTGTGTGTAAGCGATTTGGTGAATCAGAAACTAGTTTGTATTTTTTTGAGTACTGCTATGCCATGTTTCATTTTTTATTAATGAGTTTACCCATTAATGGTGCACGTTGCTCTACCAGTTATTGACCCTTCAGATTTTGAATCCTCTTCCATAGTTCCTAATAGTCCCCCTAGTTCCCCTATTCATATTTGTCGCAAGCATCTATAGTAAGAGGGTTCACAATAGCAAATTTGGGAGCTTCAATAATGGGTCTTTGGCATAGATAAATTGGAAGATTTTTGTAGAGGTCTATTAGAAATATAATTTTTTGCTTAGAATAGAAGAGTTCCTTGTACACAAGAGAAAAGGATATTCATAGATGGAATCGGTGCAATGCACAGTGTTACTCCATGACCAGAGTCTTTGGACAAGTTGTTGGAAATAAGGTTTGAAGAATTACAGATTTTGAGCAGAAAGGCAAGAAAATGACATTCCAGACTATCTTGACTTGAAGAGAATTTGGACAAAGGTATTGTTCTACATAGTCTAAGAATGGAAAAACCACATCTTCAAATTCCAAATGAAGATATTAATAAACAGTTTTCTGATAAGTCAAAGGCATTCATAGAAAACTTTTGCTTGGAAATGCCTAAATTGTACATCTATAATTTTAAAAACTATATAGATAAATTAGCTACTCATGCCAATGATTATATTCCCAATATTTTATTACTTGGAACTAAGGAAATTCTTGTAGATTCTGTAAATAAAGATAAGACGATTTCTCAAGAAATTGGTTTGGAATGGGAATCCCAAATTAAAGAGCTTTTTGAGGGAAAGCTTCAGGATTGGAGATTTGAAATACAAATCCAAAAATATATGCAAGAGAAAGCCAAAGTTTCGCAAGATAATTTTGCTTCAGAAGTCCCAAAAGTTAATATGTCAGAAGCTATTGAAAGTGTAGTTGACTTGGTTAAAAGAGAAATTAAGCAGCAAATTGATCGTCTAGAAAATCTAATCACAGGTGCACGAAAGAAATTTTTGGCATAACACAACAAGAATAGAAGTCACAATAGAGGGCCAAACCAGAGAGCCTCTACCACACAGAAAAAGGCAATCCCAACAACATCCACAACATAGAAATAAACAACCACAACCACAACAACAAAATAAATATCCAAAACAATAACAAAAACATCAAAGGTGACAGCAACAATAGGGGTATAATTTAAAATTTTGGTATTGTTGGCATTTTTGCCACATTGTTTTGATTAATGATTATTCATGCATTAATTGTTGAAGTTCTCATGCCTCTGTGTTTCTCTACGAGTTTTGGTGCCAAAACAACTAAGTCCGAATACTGTCACGATATCGCGACCAAAAACAGCATGGAGAGCACAGGTTCAAAACCGTCACGATATCGCGACATGTCGCATTATTGCGGGTCTTTTGAGGAGAGAGAAGCAAAGTCAGAGAATGTCACGATATCGTGACGTGTTCCAAAATCACGATCAAAGTGGTCAACGGAGGCAGAGCAGTAAAATTGTCGCGATATTGTGACATGTCACGTTTTCACGACTTGCGATGGCCATGGAGCAAAGTGACAAACAATGTCACGATTTCGTGACATAATTGAGCAAAGGGCAATGTCAATGAATCACGTCATGATTTCATGACATAAAAATGAACAAGGGCCAGAATGTAAAAAACGTCATGATATCGTGACATGTCGCATTATCGCGGTCAAGTTGAAGAAAAAGCATAAGGCATGAAAGACGTCGCAACTTCGTGACATTTTTGAAGATAAGGTCAAGCAAGGGGAAGACGTCGTGATTTTGCGACAGAAAGTAGCAACAGTAGAGAAAGCAAGGAAATGTCATGATTTTGCGACATGTCTTGTTTTCACGATGTGAAAGCACGGAGAGAACAAAATGGTATGGAATGTCGCAATTTCATGACATGTTCCATTTTCGCTGCTCGCAGGAGGATGAAGGCCAAGGAAGAGAAAATTGTCGCGATTTTGTGACATGTTGCAATTTCATAGGAACAGAGCAAAGAAGGAGTAGAATAGCAGGAATATGTTGCGATTTCGCGACGCGTCGCGTTTTCACGACCTAAGGTGACAAAGGAGAACAAGAAGCAGAATACGTCACGATTTCGTGACATGGTTGGTTTTCGCAATCCAAAATGGTAAAAGCGTACAGAGGAGAAATATGTTGCGATTTCATGACATGTCGCGTTTTCACGACCCGTCACAGTTTCACGCCAGAAAGCAGTTCAACGGCCCAATGAAATATTGTGATTTCCAAGGATTAAAAGCTCTCCAAAATTGAATGTTTTGCTACTTTTTGATGTAAACAAGATAGAAGAATGTGCTTAGGCCTGTAGTTTTCGAAGCTACCAGAATTGAAGATGCCTCCATTATTTAAAGCTTTTGTTTGTAATTTTCTAACGGTCCAAGCATGCTCCGAGAATGACCATTTAATGAAGACGATCGGTTCCTTGTTTCATTTAATTTTTGTTTTCTCCGATGCTAGTTTAAGGGGATCATTTCCTTATTTCTGTTGCACATTTTGTAGATCTCAAGGAATTTCGTTTCATGTTTTAAATGCTACAAAGAGGCAAGACCTCTATAAATATCAATGTATATCTCAGAAAGAGGATGGAGAGAGATACTTTTGCTAAAACACTTTTCAAGTTCTTTGCATGAATGAAAGATATTTGGCCTCTGGTTTTGCAAGCAACTTTTTATGTGTTCTTCCTTCTATCTTATGCATTCCTCATTTATGCTCGTATTTCTTATCTGCTACTTAGTTTGAATTCTGCATCTGAGTTTAAATATTGCTAGTGAGGAAGTGAGTTCTGGAATGCAATTCTAAAGGTTATCTGCGCAATGTTGTAAGTAAATTACGTCACTGTATTTTGTTATATGTTGTTAGTGTGCTTGAGGTTATCTGCTGCTAATCTTTCTCGATCTGACAAATTTGGCCTGTGGCTATATTTCCCATTTCTTTCTACATATTTCCAATTCCTTTCCTACAACTTTAGTCTGAAATCAAGCTTAGATTTAGTAAGGGAACCAACCCTCTCTGGAGATTGGTCCGGGAGACATTTCTTTCTCTCGGCCTTTCAATGTTGGCCCGGTCTAGGGTGCATTTTGTATGAAATCCTTTCCTGTGGTAGATTTGTGACCAACAGTTTTTGGCACGCCCAATGGGATAAACTATTTTTGTCTCCCAAAGATTCATAATCAGTGAGACTGATTGTTTTATTATTTAACACCCAAAGGTATCAAGACTTTGATGAACTGTCTTGACCTCATAACGAAGATTGTAATTTCATCTGGTGACTCTGCTGAGTTGAAGATCTGAATTTCTTGATCGTGGATGCCTTTTAAAGCTAAAAGAAGATACCTCAAAGGAATCAAGGTTTGACCACTACTATAATGGCGAGGGTATGCTGTCCTAGATGGGATGATCCTGGCCCCTTGAATCTCCAAATTTGGCACGAGATTCCCAAAAGTGCCCTAAAATCCCTAATAAAATACAATGGCACCCAGGGACTGGCCCGAGAGCATATTGAAGATGTTGCCACTTTGTCGACCCTACATGATATAGTTCACAAAGATGTCATGATCAGAATTTTGGTTCTGTCTTTGCAAGGAGGGGTGTTGCAGTGGTACAGACTGCTCGGGCGTAAAAGCATCAGCTCATGGGATGACTTAGCGGGAGCACTAATCAGAATATTCAACAAGGATCCCTTTAACGGCTCTCAGGATCCCTTTCAACTTTTCATGTACATCATGAGAGCACCTCTGGAGAGCATCACGGACTTCAATGTCCGATTCAACAAAATTTGGAAGAGAATTCCAGAGATGATCCGACCAACACCCACCCAAGCCCACTTCTTCTATGTTCGAGCTTTCCATCCGGACATAAGCCTCCTCTTGCTACAATCAGACAAATGTAGATTCCCTCAAATATTTGAGGAAGCATTACAAGCAGAGCACCTTCTGCTCCTATCGAGAAAATTACCGTGGGGAGAAACTCCATTACCTTTTTCGATAGTCACCACTCCTGTCTACCCTATGCAGCATTCATCATGGCAGATCCCTTATAATGTGCAGAGACCTAAAATGCAGTTATGTGGAACTCAAGGGGCAGATTTCATCCAAGACCAACGATGGACATATGCAAGCACTGTCCTAGCAAGAAATAATATGGTTGCTTGCATTTTTCATTAGAATATGGTCCAAGGAGAGAAACAGATTCAAGTTCCAGAACCTGAGCACAAAGAGGGCACAATCATGCACAACACGCAAGTATTTAGCCAGAACCCATTGAGCATGCCTCATCAAAAGGTTGAGCCTGAGGAGATATTGGAAGCCGATTTATCGTCAGAAAAGTTTTGTGATCGCACCAAGGGATTGGAGGAACCTGTTCTCAGCCCACAACCAGGGACTCTTTAAGATGGTGGTATTGGCTTCAGCCATTACTACAACTGGTACCCACAGGAGCCCTTCATGTGGTAAATTTCTTTGCTACATTATTTGTCGATTGTGTGGGTACTGGCATGCAGGATAACTTGCCCCTGTCTGCAACATGGAGAACTTCGGGAGGTCATCCTAATTTCAAGGACCAACTCAAATATGATCAGATCTAGTCTAGACACTGTAGATTCACCAGATAAGCACCTGAAGCTGAGTTTGTGGTGGCGACATGCCAATCATGTCGTAAAAAAAGAGAAAAAAAAGAGAAAAAAAAAAAAAAAAAAAGTACTGTGGATTTCCTCTGTCAACTTTGGCTCTTTTTGCATGCGAGCCCGCAGGTATGTTATTTCTTTCTTTTTTTCCTTTTCCCTCCCAACAGCTAGTTTCTTTCATCCATTTTTTTCTTCCTTCCACTTCTTCATTATCATTCCCTTCCTCTTTTTCCCTTCTTATTTCACTCCTTTCTTCTATTGTCTGATATTAATCCACTTCTGTTGTTTCTTTTTTCCCCTCTGATATTCCCGTTTCTTCATTTTCCCTTTCTTCTAATCCTTGTTTTCGTTTCAGCATTTACCCACAGTTCATACCGCATTTTTTAATTTCATTTCCCTTCATTTCATTATTCGCTTTTCCATCCTTGCAGCTGGTGACACAGTAGCCCCCTCTTTAGTTGTTGTATCTACCGTTTCACTCCTTCCATTCCCACCATTCCATCATTTACTATCTCCATTCCATAGTCTTCACTCCGCTCATTTCATTCATTTCCATTTTTCAACCATGGTGCTTCCCTCACTGTCATGGAGATCCTTTTACAGCACCTGGTGAGCTAAGCCAAATACAAATTTATTTGAGTTTTCAGTAAGTCAGCAAGAGTTGTTGCAGCAGTTTGCAGAGATGTTCCCCATCAATCAGCACTTCCTTTCCTACTTCTCATGTTTTTCTTGACTCTATTGCCCAATGGATTCAGGCCTAGGATTCGTGCATACAACAGAACTGTATACCCTGCGAGCCACCAAGAATGTTGGCATTTTTGCCACATTGTTTTGATTGATGATTATTCATGCATTAATTGTTGAAGTTCTCATGCCTCTATGTTTCTCTACGAGTTTTGGTGCCAAAACAGCTAAGTCCGAAGACTGTCGCGATATCACGATCAAAAACAGCATGGAGAGCATAGGTTCAAAACTGTCGCGATATCGTGACATGTCGCGTTATCGTGGGTCTTTTGAGGAGAGAGAAGCAAAGTCGAAGAATGTCGTGATATCACGACGTGTTCCAAAATTGTGGTCAAAGTGGTCAATGGAAGCAGAGCAGTAAAATTGTCGTGATATCATGACATGTCATGTTTTTGCGACTTGCGATGGCCATGGAGCAAAGTGACAAACAATGTCGCAATTTCATGACATAATTGAGCAAATGGCAATGTCAATGAATCACGTCACAATTTTACGACAAAAAAATGAACAAGGGCCAAAATGTAAAAAACGTCATGATATCGCGACATGTCGCATTATCGCAAGTTGAAGAAAAATCATAAGGCATGAAAGACGTCACGATTTCATGACATTTTTGAAGATAAGGTCAAGCAAGGGGAAGACGTTGTGATTTCACGACAGAAAGTAGCAACAGTAGAGAAAGCAAGGAAACGTCACGATTTCATGACATGTCTTGTTTTCATGATGTGAAAGCGCAGAGAGAACAAAATGGTACGGAATGTCACGATTTCACGACATGTTTCGTTTTCACTGCTTGCAGGAGGATGAATGCCAAGGAAGAGAAAATTGTCACGATTTCACAACATGTTGCAGTTTCATGAGAACAGAGCAAAGAAGGAGCAGAATAGCAGGAATACGTCACGATTTCGTGACATGTCATGTTTTCGTGACCTAAGGTGACGAAGGAGAACAAGAAGCAGAATACGTCGTGATTTTGCGACATGGTTGGTTTTCACGATCCAAAATGGTAAAAGTGTACGGAGGAGAAATACGTCATGATTTTGTGACATGTCATGTTTTCACGACCCGTCACAGTTTTGCGCCAGAAAGCAGTTCAATGGCCCAATGAAATATTGTGATTTCCAAGGATTAAAAGCTCTCCAAAATTGAATGTTTTGCTGCTTTTCGATGCAAGCAAGATAGAAGAACGTGCTCAGGTATGTAGTTTTCGAAGCTACCAAAATTGAAGATGCCTCCATTATTTAAAGCTTTTGTTTGTGATTTTCTAACAGTCCAAGCATGCTTCGAGAATGACCATTTAATGAAGACGATCGGTTCCTTGTTTCATTTAATTTTTGGTTTCTTCGAGGCTGGTTTAAGGGGATCATTTCCTTATTTCTGTTGCACATTTTGTAGATCTCAAGGAAGTTCATTTCATGTTTTAAATGCTACAAAGAGGCAAGACCTCTATAAATATCAATGTATATCTCAGAAAGAGGATGGAGAGAGATACTTTTGCTAAAACACTTTTCAAGTTCTTTGCATGAATGAAAGATATTTGGCCTCTAGTTTTGCAAGCAACTTTCTATGTGTTTTTCCTTCTATCTTATGCATTCCTCATTTACGCTCGTATTTCTTATCTGCTGCTTAGTTTGAATTTTGCATCTGAGTTTAAATATTGCTAGTGAGGAAATGAGTTCTGGAATGCAATTCTGAAGGTTATCTATGCAAGGTTGTAAGTAAATTACATCGTTGTCTTTTGTTATATGTTGTTAGTGTGCTTGAGGTTATCTGCTGCTAATATTTCCCGATCTGACAAATTTGGCCTGTGGCTATATTTCCCATTTCTTTCTACATATTTCCAATTCCTTTCCTTCAACTTTAGTCTGAAATCAAGCTTAGATTTAGTAAGGGAACCAGCCCTCTCTAGAGATTGGTCTAGGAGACATTTCTTTCTCTCGACCTTTCAATGTTGGCCGGGTCTAGGGCGCATTTTGTATGAAATCCTTTCTTGTGGCAGATTCATGACCAACAGGTATCCTTATCCAAAAATATGAAAGAAGAGGAGAAAAATTCGAGAACTACATTTCCTATGTACAGCTGCCATTGTAATAGGACAATGGTAGAAATTTTTGTAATTATGATTTTGAGAATTCGAGAAAGGGGTTTGCCCCATTTGTTCAGTAGCAAGGGCAAGGATTCTTTCATCACCAAAATGACAGTGAAAACAAAAAATAATCCCTTGGTCTACAATTTTTAGCCCATAGGATTTTGGTTGTCGGTATTTTTATAGGAGTCCTATTTGAGCTATGGATGGTAAAATCACAAATCTTTACTATCCATAATTTTTCCTCCAGAAAACTTACCTAGAATGAAATTGAGGCCCTCATCCTAGGTTTAAATTTCCTCCCTATTCCTCCTCCCATGGCCAAAGAGGTTCTAAAATAGGATTTTTTAGCTTTTTGTAGATGCCTTTGTCTTGAATGGTTCTTTGGACCAAGAGGTGGCCCTCTAAAACCACTTAAGCCCATTGATCCTTTTCGTGTTTCCAACCCAAGTTTTACTCCCTCACATTTTGATAAGCCTTTGGAAGAAGTTATTGACATGGGTGAAATATTTCTCAATAAAAAATTATTTGTTGTCAACCCCACCCACCAACGTGCCTTTCCACACCATATCTGTTCTGCCATTTGTTCTCTTTCCAATAACAAATTCATTGTCATTAGGCCCGTAGATAAAAACTTGGGTGTTTGTGTTTTTTACATGGACTGGTACATTTTAGAAGGTTTTTCCCAATTTTCAAAACAAAATGTTTACTCTAAAATGAACGAAGTCCCCTGGCAAGATATTTTTTATCAGCTCCAAGACTTGCTTGATTGGGCTTTTAGGAGGAATATACTTTCAAAAAACCATAGGAAATTTATGCTCTAGGTAACACCATCCTCTACCAAAGTGTGTGTCTTTTACCTACTCCCCAAAATCCATAATCCCAAGCTTTTTGGTTGACCCATATATTCCTAATATGGTTTCATGATCGAACCTGCCTCCAAATGGCTTCATCATCTGCTCTTGCCAATTTTGTTGAAGCAAAAAAATCATCTCTTGGATTCCATATCTCTAATTAAAGATTTGCATGGTCGTATTTTTCCTTAGGATATTATTCTTTTATCTTTTGATGTTGAGAGCCTCTATCCTAGCATCCCCACCTCTCAAGTATTGGTAGCCCTTCGTCATTTTTTAAGGAACAAATTATATCCGACCAAGATAAACTTTGTGGTATGGCTTGCAGAGATAGTGTTAACACAAAACTACTTGGAATTCAAAGGGAAAACATACAGGTAGATAAGAGGAATAACCATGGGAAGTAATTTTATCATGGTTTATGATTGTTTATTTCTGTCATTTAAAGGAACAAGTATTTAATAATGTTGCAGTGGAAAATCTTTTATTTTATAACATATAAATTGATGATGCCATTGGAGTTTGGAATGGCCCTGAGGAGGATTTTAATGGTTTTCTTGATGCCTACGATTCCTTCTATGACAATATTAAAATTACTTTATTTATTTATGATTGTGAAATAACACTTTTGGATACTATGGTTTTTAAGGGGACTGATTTTGCTCAGACTAGAATTCTTTGCACCAAATTATTTTAGAAGCTGATGAATGCCTATCAATACATCTCTGCTTTCTTCCATCATCCAATTCATTAGAAAAAGGTCTTTATCATGAGTGAACTCAATAGATTTTTAATTATATAAAGCTCTAGTGATGGATTTATTTCTGTTAAAAATAAACTTTTTAACAGACTCAGGGCTAGGGGATATCAAATTAATTTTCTCTTGCTTTTGTTTGAGAAAGTTAAATTTGATGGCAGGCGTTCACTTTTGGCCAAATTTTTGCAGAAAGCATCACATAGACATGGATCCAAAATAAAAACAATTCCTCTTATTTTGAAGTTGGACAACTGTAATTTTGTTAGAGATATTCAAATTGGCACAAATATTATTTCTCCAATGTTTGAAAAATGGAGAAAATATAGAGAGCTCAAGCACATTGCTCGAGGTATCATTTGTTGGAGGAACCAAAAACCTCTTTTAAATTATCTGTGTAAAAGATAAAATTGTTTGAGGGATTCTTTCCCACCTTGTATTTTCACATTAATTAATGTGTTTCTTCTCTTTTCTGGGTGGGTATATTTTTTGGGGGGGTTGAGCTTAGGACTTCTCTTCTTTTCACCATCTTGGTATATAAACCTACAATTTATATTAATGCTTGGGTGTTTTTATCCCACATGCATTACTCTTTAGCTCCCCTCCTAGAGTTAGGTATTTATAAAGAGAGGTTGTAGCTCTTTGAAACTCACTCTGCTAATGAGACCTGTAGGTTGAAACATGTTTGAAGTTTTTATATTGTATTACTTCTTTATATCGGAATAAAATTCAATCTCATGTCTTTTATTCCTTTCCTAACTCGTGTTTTTATAAAGTTTAATATTTTTCTTCTATTTTCTACCATGCTTTTGTTGTTGGTATTATGCTCTTCACTTGCCACATAACATGATATGGTGAACCAGAAAGCCTATAGCACTAGTAGTATGCTCTTCACTTGTGTGTAAGCAATCTGGTGAATCAAAAACTAGTTTGCATTTTTTTTAGTACTGCTACACCATGTTTTATTTTTCATTAATGAGTTTACCCATTAATGGCACATGCTACTCTACCAGTTATTGACCTTTCAGATTTTGAATCCTCTCCCATAATTTTGATAGTCCCCTTAGTTCCCATATTCATATTCCTCGCAAGCGTCTACAGTAAGAGGGTTCACTGTAGAAAATTTGAAAGCTTGAAGAATGGGTCTTTGGCATAGATAAAATAGAAGAGTTTTGCAGAGGTCTATTAGAAACAAAAGTTTTTCTCATAATAGAAGAGTTCCTTATACACAAGATAGATGGACCTTCATAGATGGAATCGGTGCAATGCACGGTGTTCCTCCATGACCAGATTATTTGGACAAGTTATTGGAAATAATGTTCAAAGAATTCAATATTTTGAGCAAAAAAGTAGAAAAATGTCATTACAGGCTAGCTCGACTTGAATAAAATTTGGACAAGGGCATTGTTCCACATAGTCTATGAATGGAAAAACCACGTCTTCAACTTCTAGATGAATATATTAATAAATAGTTTTTTTATGAGTCAGAGGCGCTCATAGAAACATTTTGCTTGGAAATAGCTAAATTTTACATCTATAGTTTTAAAAATATATAGATAAATTAGCTACTCAGGCCAATGATTATATTCCCAATATTTTATTGCCTAAAATTAAAGAAATTCTTACAAATTTTGTAAATAAACATAAGATAATTTCTCAAGAATTGCTTTGGAATGGGAATCCCAAATTAAAGATATTTTTGAGGGAAAGCTTCAAGCTTGGAAATTTGAAATGCAAATCCAAAAATATATGCAAGATAAATCCAAAGTTACTCAAGATAATGTTGCTTCAGAAGTCCTAAAAGTTAATATATCAGAAGCTATAGAAAGTGTAGTTGACTCGGTTAAAAAATAAATCAAGTAGCAAATTGATCGTCTAGAAAAACTAATCACAGGTGTACAAAAGAACTTTCTAGCACAAAAAAACAAGAATAGAAGTCACAATAGAGGTCCAAACTAAAGAGCATCCACCATACAAAAAAGGCAATCACAACAACATCCACAGCATAGAAATAAAAAACGGTAGCCACAAAAAAGGGGATAAACAACCAAAACAACAACAAAGGTAGCAACAACAACAAGGGCATAATTTAAATTTTTGGGTTTCTAAAAAAATATGAAATAAGGGGAGAAACTTCCATAACCGTATTTTCTATGTACAGTAGCAATTGCAACGGGACAATGGTATAAACTTTTGCAACTATGGTTTCAAGAATTCAAGAAAGGGTTTTGCCCCATTTGTTCAGAAGTAGCAAGGGCAGGGATTCTTCCATCACCAAAATGGTGGTAAAAACCAAAAATAACCCCTTGGTCCATAATTTTCAGCCCACGGGATTTTGGTCATCGATATTTTTATAGGATTCCTGTTTGAGCTATGGATGGCAAAATCACAAATCTTGTTGTCCATAATTTTTCCTCTATAAAACTTACCCATAATGAAATTGAGGCCCTCAACTTGGGTTTAAATTTTCTCCCTCTTGCTCCTTCCATGGCCAAAGAGATTCTAAAATAGGATTTTTCAGCTTTTTGTAGACACCTTCGTCTTGAATGATTCTTTGGACCAAGAGGTGGCCCTCCAAAACCACTTAAGCCCATTGATCCTTTTTGTGTTTCCAACCCAAGTTTTACCCTCTCATAGTTTTATAAGCCTTTGAAAGAAGTTATTGATATGGGTGAAATATTTCTCAATAAAAATTTATTTTTTGTCAATCCCACCCACCAACGTGCCTTTCCACACCATATCTGATCTGCTATTTGTTCTCTTGCCAATGACAAATCCATTGTCATTAGGCCTATAGATAAAAACTTGGGTATTTGTATTTTGTCCATGGATTGGTACATTTTAGAAGGCTTTTCCTAGATATATAAAAATGTTTACTCTAAAGTGAACAAATTTCCTTGGTAGGATATTTTTTATCAGCTCCAAGACTTGCTTGATTTGGATTTTAGGAGGAATCTACTTTCAGAAAACCATAGGAAATTTATGCTCCAGGTAACACCATCCTCTGCTAGAATGTGTGTTTTTTACCTGCTCCCTAAAATCCACAAGCCCAAGCTCTTCGGTCGATCCATCTGTTCCTACTATGGTTTCATGCTCAAACCTGCCTCCAAATGGCTTCATCATCTCTTGGATTCCATATCTCTAATTAAATATCTACATGGCCGTATTTTTTCTCGGGATATTATTCTTTTATATTTTGATATTGAGAGCCTCTATCCCAGCATGCCCACCTCTCAAGGATTGGCAGCCCTTCGTCATTTTTTGAGGAACGAATTTGATCCGACCAAGATAAACTTTATGGTAAGGCTTGTAGAGATTGTGTTAACACAACACTACTTGGAATTCAAAGGAAAAATATACATATAGATAAGAGGAACAACCATGGGAAGTAATTTTACTATGGTTTATGCTTATTTATTTCTCTGTCATTTAGAGGAACAAGTATTTAATAATGTTGTTGTGGAAAATATTTTATTTTGTAAAAGATACACTGATGATGCCATTGGAGTTTGGAATGGCCCTAAGGATGATCCTAATGGTTTTATTATTTCCTCCAGTTCCTTATATGACAATATTAAAAATCACTTCATTTATTTCTGATTGTGAAGTAACAGTTTTGGATACTGTGTTTTTTAAGGGACCTGATTTTTCTCAGACTGGAATTCTTTGCACCAAATTATTTCAAAATTAGATGAATGTCTATCAATACATCCTTGCTTCCTTCCATCATCTAGTTCATCAAAAAAATTCCTTTATCATTAGTGAACTCGATAGATTTTTGGTTAGATAAAGCTCCAGGGATAGATTTATTTATGTTAAAAATAAAAATTTTAACAGACTCAGAGCTAGGGGATATCAAATTAATTTTCTCTTGCCTTTGTTTGAGAAAGTTAAATTTGATGGTAGGCCTTCACTTTTGGCTAGATTTTTGGAGAGAGCAACATGTAGACATGGATCCAAAATAAAAATAATTCTTCTTTATTTTGAAATTGGACAACTGTAATTTTGTCAGAGATCTTCAAGTTGACACAGATATTATTTCTCCAATGTTTGAAAAATGGAAAAAATATAGAGAGCTCAAGTACATTGCTCGAGCCATTATTTGTTGGAGGAACCAAAAACCACTTCAAAATTATTTGTATAAAAATAAAATTGTTTGAGGGACTCTTTCCTACCTTGTATTTTCACATTAATTAATGTGTTTCTTCTCTTTTTTGTGTGGGTGTTTTTTTTTGGGGGGTTGATATTGGGACTTCTCTTCTTTTCATCGTCTTGGTCTATTAACCTGCAATTTGTATTAATACTTGCATGTTTTTATCCCACATGCATTACTTTTAGCTCCCCCTAAAGTTAAGTCTTTATAAACAGAGGTTGTAGATATTTGAAACTCACTCCACTGATGAGACCTTTAGGTCAAAATACTTTTAGATTTTTGATATTGTATTACTCCTTTTTATCGAAATAAAATTTAATATCATGTCTTTTGTTCCTTTCCTAACTCGTGTTTTTATAAAGTTTAATATTTTTCTTCTATTTTCTGCCATGCTTTTGTTGTTGGTATTATGCTCTTCACTTACCACATAACGTGATCTGGTGAACCAGAAAGCCTCTAGCACTAGTAGTATGCTCTTCACTTGTGTATAAGTGATTTGGTGAATTAGAAACTAGTTTGTATTTTTTTAGTACTGCTACATCATGTTTCATTTTTCATTAATGTATTTTAATTATGCCAAAAAAGCACTTTCTTCAACAACATGGAATCACCCCAAACTTAAGGTAAACAATTTTAACTTTGATTTCCCATAGCAAGATACATCTTACATGATCATGGCATATACACTTGGCAAAAACCTCTTTTCTTTGTTGGAAAAAAAAAGAGCATCACTTTACATCATTCATATCATCCGCATCTACATCATACACTTGCACTTACACCATTAAAATACATTTTCACCACACAATCATGTCAATTGGCTTGTGAGAATCATTCTTCACTCATTTGCCAATTCAAGAGGTAAGCTACACACATAAATTCTTTTATCTTCAAAATCATGTTTGCACTCCAATGAAAGAAATTTGATTCATCATGCCAAACCAGGTGTCTCGTATTTTTGCACCACATTGTATTTCATGCAATATGGTACAAAAAGGTACATCTATAGAAACCAAAATCTAACCACTTATCATCCATTTTTGTCCTCCAATCATAGTCATCCATTATTTATATATGTGTATTTTCTTAATATATGTATAAATATTAATATTTTATATATTATATTTATATGAATTAATCCTAGTCATCCATCACATTTTAATCTCATCCATCCATCCACTTCAATCCATGCCACTTGCCCAAACTTAATCTCCACCCTTCCTCATGTTTTAATCTTGGTCGCTCATTTTGTGGCGTCAAAACCCTAACATGTTCAAGGAAATATTATAAAATAGGAATCATTTTGACAAATCAGACCCTTAGTCTCTAATAACTTAAGCACCTTATAAATCATTAAGACCTTCTATCCTAGCCACTTTGCCATCACTTTCATCATTTTCCATCGCCATTGTATCACTCATTTCCACCACTACCAAACCCATGCGATTAGGTCTAGTTTTGTAACCCTTCCCTCATCCCCAAGATGTCTTTGAGAGTTTGTAGAGTTCTTATGCATATTTCTAAAACTCTTTCAGGAATCCACAACCATTACACAATACCTATAGGCATTTCCTACAATAGGTCTACAAACCTAACATTATCGAGCACCATTTGGGCATCCTCATGACCATCATCAATAAAGAAGAGATGGAAATTAGCATTTTAACAAGGTAAGAATTTATTTGCATTTATTTTTACATTCTTGTATTTTTATTTTTAGTTATCTATTGCAACATCTAGGGTTTTAGTTGTTTTATCTTTCTGAGGGTCTCACACAGTGGATCCCTTATAGGTGCTTCTATTATCTTTTGATGTTTTCTATTTGCAGGTGTAGTGATCATATTTTTAGAATTTTTGGAAGATAGGGTGGTCCTCTAAGGATACACAAGCCCACCTGTATACTCATTTGGATCAAGGACGAGCATGAAGACACCAACTATTCAATGAACTAAGACTTAGAAACCCTATTATTTGATAAATTTGTATCAAAGGAATTGTAAAACCTCATTTTGGAACATATTCATTGTATAATGTAGAGATCTACCAATATTAATAAAATCTTATTGATATTGTGCAATCTTGTGTTTTTAGTGTGCTTTTGTTACTTTTATCTATTACTTTGGTGTTGTTTGGTTTTGGTTTACAATTTTAATATCTAAAGTGCAAATAAGATTATTTTTTTCTTTTTTATAACTAAAAATATAGAAGATAAGAACAGAAATAGTAGAAAACATGAATAAAATATATCACTTAGCTATTTTGGCATTCATCCCTATGCTAATTTTGTGCCCTAATTTAAAAAACCATGAATCCAATTTTGTGCATCACAACGACCGTGAATCTAAGAAAAACCTACAAAAAGGAATACTTAAAAATGGTCGTTACAATTTAGGGGGCTACTTAAATCATGATGGATGCTAGGATCATAGATGTGGTGGTAAAGCCCCCTTGGTCCTTTTAGCTTGTCATAAATGCTCATACAATTTTTTTAACCTTTTGGAAGTAGGACAAAGAAGAAATACAAAGCAAATAGTAGAAAGAAGAGGGTTATACAAAAAAGAAAATAAAGAAAATAAAAATAGAGAAGAAGAAATTTTCCCCAAGTTATCATAGCCAATTTTGTAGTCCTTACGTAGAGGCCATGAAATCACAATAACTAAAATAGGGGATAAAGTAAACCTAAAAACATCACAACAAGCATTCTTGCCAAATTTGTACCCTGTAAAAGGTGACTACAATCCACATCAGAGGCAAAAAAGTGATGAGTGAAGCATATGGAGAAATTTTTTTTGTTGAATTCATACCCTATAAGAATGGACCACAAATTCATGATAAAAGGAGAAGTAAAAAAAGGAAGAAGTAGAATGAACTTAAAAGCAATCTATAACTATATACAGGTTTTAAAAAATGAAACTAGGAAACTAAAATGCACTAAAATAATGAAATTAAACAATGCAAAAAAACTAAAGCTAATAATTTAAGCACAATGCATTAAGATAATTAATAAGAAAATATAGCAGAAGATTAAACTAATAGAATAAACTAGAATGATGAAAGCAAAGGAGAAAGGGAGAGAAGGCAACAACCAATAAGGGAAGGTTCCCCTTTGACGAGCCAAACTATCTCTCCAACAAGCCTTCTAAACTGGTGAAATAGTATTGAACAACAAAAGGTCACATAAGCATAAAATCTATTAGAGAGAAACTTGACCTTAAAGAATGCTAGTTCACCAATACTATAGGTCCAATTGTTCAAAAAGGAAGCTCAATGCCCCTACTTATAAGAGCTTTAAAGGTAAGGTAGAAAAAATATTTTAGGTTAAAACTAGGGTTAGGGATCAAAAATGGTAAGGGTTAGCTCAATGGTTAGGGTTTTAATGGAAAAACCCTAAACTCATGATTTTTTGGTTGATCTAGGTTGACCGTGAATTCATAAAAAATGGCATTTGAACGTTAGATTAGTGCCAAAGCATGTTGTGCAAATTTACAATTATTTTAGGATGATCATAAATTTGGAAAGGATATAAAAGAGGTTTAAAAATAAGGGGTGTGGAGCTCAAAATTTTCCCTTAGCAACTTTGAAAGACTTCCTAGACATCTAAGAAAAAATTGACTCATTTTGCTAGGTCAATTTTTGATGTCTACATACTTCATGCCAAAACTATGAGGATTTCCAAAAGGAGGGATTTGGAAATAATGTTGATAACTACTCATATAAAGGTTCAAAACCATTTGGAACTTAAGGTACCTAATCTAAAAAACTTTGGAAGGATTGGCAACTCAAACAAGATATGACCCAATGTCAAAAGCAACAATCATCTTAAAATCTTTGCATGAATTTTGGAGGTAAACCCTCCTCTCTATAAATTATATATAGGAGTAGTGTTATATTTGTAAAGGATTAGTGAGTTTGCAATTGTATTCTTTAGTAGGCTTTCCCTTAATTTCCTTCTATATGGGAGATGGCTCATGAGTAGCTTGTGGAAAAATCGAACTCCCACTATCGGCACAATCTCTATAATTATAGATATATATATATGGATGCTTGTGTTAATTTTTAGACTAGTCATATGTTAATTCTTGTGGACCCATTTTGATATATGTGTGTGTGCTTATAATATTTACCTACTTTGGGTTTTGTTGATGTACGTATGTGTCATGGGCTTGTGTCAATTTTTGGATCAACCATTGGTGTCTTTCTATGGACTTGCCTATTTATGCATGCCTATGTTGATAAATCTCATTTATGCTTAATTTTTTTGGGGGGAGAAGAAGCATTCACCACTAGCACATAACATTCAAGCCTATTTTGTAGAGGGATCTTAACAAATATTTTAATTCATTGACACCCTTTTCTCCTTGTTGATTAGTTTAATTCTTATCTCGTTTATTCCTTTTCCCATTTTGATAACAATTGTACCACGAATATCATATCTTAACAAGGATTTGGCCTTGTAAAAACTCTTAGAGCCCCTCAAATGAGCCAAACTCCATGCTCTCAACTATGACCCTGTGTTGCTCCTTGTAAGGTATGATTTTTCCAACTAATACAATCAAAGACAATAACAAGAACACAAAAAATGATTTGACAAAAGGACAAAAGAAGAGAGGGATCCCTCAAAATAATTTTGACAAAATCACATAGCCTACTCTCAAAAGTTCTAGAGTTTTTTATTCATAATAACAAAAAGAAAGTTTTTATGAAGTAGCTAGACACTCTAAAAAGTGACGTATGATGTGGTCAGAGTAGAAAAATAAGATCAAGATGCAAGGCATCAATAATGATTCTCAAAATTCTAAAAGAGGTAGATGAGCTAGATCAAAGTAACATTACTAAGGGAATACAATGATTGCCTATCAAAATCTCTTTAGATCAACAATCTAAGAAAAGTAGGTGGTCTATTGAAGACAAAGATATGGTTCCTACAATAGCAACAATTACAAAACTAATAAGAGTAATGGTAAAAGGTGATTCCATTCAATTTTTCAGGATCACTAGAAAGAACAATTGGGAAATTCAAATTATCCTAAATATTTTGGAAGGAACATCTCCCTATTTTATAATATATATATAGTAATTAGTTTAGCATTATAAAGGAGGAATGATTTGCATACCTTTCCCTTCATTAACTTCTATATAGTAGTACTTGGATTCCTAAGAGGTCTTCTTGGCATGATTTAAATCCCTTACTTATGGCATATCTTGTAGTCTTTCATATTCATATATACATGCTTGAGATTGTGGCTATTTATTTTCTAGCTCCGAAAAGTCTTCCAATACTTTGACTTATACGCAACTCTTTTTTTTAGCAAAGCAATGAGGCAAGGAAAAACTATGGCAAATCACAAGGCCCGTCTAGTTTCTGATCCGAGCAAAACCCTGAGAGCATACTCCCTAGGAACCTCTAGATTTATAAAGCCAATTTGCAAAGAATGCGAGATTTCTAGTTTCTGATCCAACTCTATTGGAGAGCATAATCCCTTATCTCACTCTGCAAATATCGCTATATATTTACCTTCCCAAATACCTCTATTTATGATGGAACTCACCCTCCCCTCATAATCATTTTTTTATTATTAAAAATTGTTGGAGATTATCCCATCATAAATGCTATCTAGAAATTGGAGTTATCTTTGACTTTGCAATCGGGGTGGTCCAATCACAATAAAACATATACCCGCTCTTTAAATAATCTTGACTTCATTTCTAACCAACTAATTAATTAACCTAGTTAATCACAATTAACTTGTAACTAACCTATGGATAAAATAACACTAAATTTAATGTTTCTTCAATGTTGTCCACTAATCAAGCTTAACACAAGTTAAAGATCTTGGTTAACCATATAAACCAATCTTAGCAATTAATTTCCCAACTAACTAAGGAGACACAGAAACATTCCAAGTAAATACCTTAAATGCCACTAACAATTCATGTTTAGCATCAAATTATACTAATTTAGAAAAGCATACTTAACCATTTTTATTTCATGATTACCTCTATGAAATCGAACCTTAAGCAAACACACAGTAGGGGGTAAAAGTTGGGAAGTTACATATAAGTAACCCTCATCAACAAATAGAGCAATTGGTGATACTCCTTTACCAACACCCCGAACCCGATCCAATATTTTGGGTCCTAAAACCTTGGTGAAGGCATCATCCTTAATATATTGATTTATGGAGCTCATAGATGACATTTCATCATCTATTTTTTTTTGGCAACATCACATGCATAGTTAACTGGTAACATGTTAAAAGCAATTGATATAACAATGGTTTGAAGTTCAATGTATTATTATTTCTAATAAAATGTTACTTATGATTATCTCTATAAATTTTGGTAAAATAGGGGCCCCATCCTTCTTTGTATGAGATACCATCCATACAGTTGCCCTTGGTAGTGGAGTTTTCACATTTGGTTGGCTCTTTATCTACAAGATATATAGTTAGAGAGATATGAGGATAAGTCATGATAAAACAATATAGCTTTATTTTTCGCATAATGGACAAGTATGATAGAATACCAATTCATGCTCCAATCGAGCATATCCTATTTGACTACAAGTTTGCATGATGGATTGTTGATATCTATTTTGTTTGTTCCTTTGCCTCATCGCCTACAATGCAATAAAGAAACCAATATATAATTAATTCATTAGGGAGATCAAGATCGACAAAATTTACATGAATATAACAATGATATGAACTGCCATAGCAGATTGGTTGGTACTTACCTTAAACTCAATGTTACTCCTACCATTCACAAAGGCCTCCCAATATTTTTGTGATACACGATATGGGGATTAGCAATTCTATCTTTGTCATTATCATACTTATCATAGTGGTTTTTCACAAGTCGATGCTTATGTTCACGTCATTGCTTATCCATGGTTGTGAAGACCTATTTCTTCATTATGTTTGAAATGATATATTTTTGTTGCATCACACCAGTATCTTATTAGATGCAACATTTATATAAGTATTAAAAAAATGGACACTAGCTATGAACTGCATTAGCTAGATGGTTATCGTAATGAGTGTCCATAACTGGTTTTTAACTTCCACTAGGACTGCTTTCCAGTTTGTATGGATGATAGGGACAATATCCCTCATAATTTTCCCCAAGTAAGATGAAAACTTAATAGAATTTGGACCTACGGACTGTTTTTTTAGATTGAACTTGATCTCCACCCTATCTGTGATGCTTAACTCTATTGCACGTTTTTTTGAACCTCTCTTTGTATGATATTCAATGTTCAAAGTGTGTTATAACTTGGCATCAACACCTATAATACTAACACCCTCCAAACATCATTATGTTATATAGTATGACAACAACGAGTATCCCAACATCACGAGAAAATTTCTTTTGTAATCTATGTACCTTCTTCAATAGCTAAAGCATTTTCAACCTGATTTCGAGTATTCTTGGTATCAGATTCATTTATGTTATGGGTCACCTCCTTAGCTTCCTCGTTAACAGAACAATATAGATGGTATCATCCACCAATTACTACAATACACCATAGTCAACAACAAAACCACAATCAATTCTAATATGCGTAGGTTAACCACTATTGAATAACACTATCAAATTTCAAGTACTTACTAGTGTGCAAGGTGTGTGTCACTGACTCTTGATTTATTATGATTGACCTCTTTCTTGGTCTTTTCTTTATCTGTTAAATAGAAATAAATAGAAAGCATGATTGTAAGAATGCTAAATGAATGAAATTTTCTTATTTCAAGTATAATTATTATTTACAAATATAGGTGAATGGACAACCTTAGCCCTCTATATAATGGGAAGATGTCTAAACATACCTACCCACCATAACCATTAGAGATGAGGTGAGAGGGTATCTAGAGACTTTTGTCAAATACATAAATATCCATCTATATAAATAAAGTATTGCTACTAAGGACTAGGACTAAGAGTTAAACATAAAACATCAATTTCAAAACTGACACACTCAACATAATAAACCTTCATTTTAACACATTACAACATGCATGCATGATTAGACTCTTAATATTATGCCCTAGCAGCACTTGTATTCTCTCTTTTTAATACCAAATTACCTTCTAGTATCTGATTGATTAACCTCATACTCAAGATACCTACCCGCCTCACTCCTAGCTTGGCTGCCCATTAATTATCTACTAGCATTTTCTAAAAATAGAACAAAAACAATTGGAACTCAACATCATTATCTTGTAGTTCTTGTCCACTCTTTGAGAAATTATCATTGAACAATTTGTATGCATCATTGACCATTCCAACGATGTCATCTTGAATATCTTTAGTAATTAGACCCTCATCATTGGCAGAGTACGTATTCTATGCATATTTGTCATTCCAATGATTTTTGCAAAAAAAACTCATTTGCATAACCTAGTACATGTTTGTTTTGAACCAGTTCATTTCTTTCAACTAACTTTTCTAAGACAAAAAGTAGAACCCTTAGCTAAACAAAAATTAGAAGATTCAATTGAAAGAAAAGAACTGGTTTAAAAAGTAAAGTGGATAATGAAAATAATCAAATATATATATATATATATATATATATATATATATATATATATATATATATATATATATATATATATATATATATATATATATATATATATATATATAATGTGCTTTCTTTAGACCTTACCATGAGATACATTGATTTTATTCAAAAGAGTAATTGGTAGTATCGAAAAGCAGAGTGGAGTTTCATGATTACAAGAAATTGGTCAGCCAAGTGCATGAATGCATGGTTGAGTTGGAGGAAGAAGATGAAAAGGGTGATCTTGGATGTCGCATGGATGTGGTTGAGGAGTCCATGGATAGTTTATTTGAAGCAATTGTAAATGTAGAGGTTGTGATTTTAAGAACTTCATACCATAGGTTGTCTCTATTGTAACCCATGCACCCTACCAACCTATAATTTTAACTTTGAATGTTGGTTTGGTTAGTAACACATATTTTTGGGGTTATTTTCTTATAAATCTCAACTTTGATTAGCATATGAAATGTGATTGTTCTTCTTCATCCTATATGGTTACCTCTAATAAAGATATTATGAAAGACAAGAATTATTTTGTATCTCTACATGACCAAAAGAGTTAGATGGTAATATAAAATAGAAACATCAATGTCATATCTAAATATTTGTGTCAAATTGTTCTCTAATTATAGAGCATTGCAATACCTAGCAATTGGAATGATAATAAATTTTTTTATAAACCTTGCTAAGATTATCATCTTGTAAACATTTTACATTGATAAGGGTCTAATTAAGCATCCATGACAGTTGTAGTACCTGTTTCCATGTCAGCAAAGGAGTTGGTGTTGTGTTTCAGGTTGATAGGTAGACACCTTTTATTGAAAAAAATGGTAAAAGTGTAATGAAATTTTAAAAAATGCTAATTTTTAATGATATTATTTGTATCTTTAGAGGATACTTCCCTTCATATGAGCTTTTTTTATGCTTTTGAAAGATCTATTTTTAGATATAGAGAAGTTTATATGTCCTTATTCAAAGGGATTGAAATACAAAATCATAAAAAAATATAAAATGAATAGTTTAACAATGTATTGTTCTTTTGTGAGTTTGTTGGAGAATGTTTTGAAGGTAATTGCGATGAAGATAACATCAATCATTCACCTTTTTGACTCAATATTTTATTGTGAAATATGAATCTACTCTAACTTGAATCTAGGTTCTTATTGGCCCTTCTAGTTACTAGGGTGATAAGCCATCAACAGAGTGAATATTGAACCCTTCAACACCCTTCATTAAGTTGCACATGACTCAATTGCAACTAGATACCTATTTGTAATATAATAGTTTATGACATTGATTGGTTGGTACTAAAATATAATATCTTATGTCAGCACCAGTGTGCTCTGCCATCAAATGATTGTCTCTTCATAGTCTTGGGTTGTGGCCAAGTGTAGAGTGAATCTTCTATTGTTGTTTTCAAAAATCCATCAGAGGTGAATTTCATTATCCATATTTATAGACCATACCATTATGTGATAGAGTTGTCATTTCTCCTATTGAAGTGATAACAAAGTGAAATATTTCTAGCGTTCTATTTGGCTTGTCTGAGGCTACTAGGTTCTATGTATAATACACTAAAATTTCCCTCAAAATAATTTCTTCTAAGGAAAAATCTACTCCCTCAAACATCCTCGTGACAAGTAGCCTAAATTAGATTTTAAATTTTACAAATATCATGCGTAAACACAACATTATAAACTAAAAAATTCCAAACCTTAATCACAAAAATTCTTGAAATAATCTAAAATTCACTGAACCTAACTAACCTCGTCTCTTCCAATATTAAATTTGTCTTCATAACATGTTCTGTGCCTTCGATTTCGACCCTCATCTCTCACCATTTTGGGTAAATTAGCAAAATTTTCAAAGAAATTTTAGGGTAAACCCCAACCAAAAAATGAATAGCATGAATCGAAGCCCGGGAGCCCTAGAAGTTTCAAAGAAATTTCAAGGAAAACCCTAGCCAAAAAATGAATAGCACAAATCAAAGCCTAGGAGACCTAGGTTGTGCATGTGGTGTGGAGGTTACAGTAGCTAAGTTACAGTGTGGAGGTTGCAGTAGTTAAGGTAAATGGACTATCTATTCATGAAGCTTTGAAGAAACAATGATGTCACTGCATGGAGGTTCAAGCCTACCTATTAAAAAAACCTAAACCACCTCTAAAAATATCGTTTATAACCATCCTCTTAAGGATAAGAGGGAGGTTTATAACTGCCCTCATAGGGACACTCAAAAAATTTAGGTCCCTAAGAGGGAATTTATAAACCACCCTCTTAGATCACCCTAAGATGGCAATTTATTACCATCATCTTAGTCCTAAGAGGGTGGTTTATAGTCATCTTCTTAATGTGACCCTAAGAGGGTGGTTATAAACAACCCTCTTAGGATCTATTAGGATGATCTTTTACCGTCGTAAAAAATTACCTTATTTTAGCCATCATTAAAGCCCTTTTTTGGTGTAGTGTGGAAAGCATTTTGCACATGTGATCTCTCTTGCTAGGTGGTTTTATGTATCTACTCCTTCGCAAAGTGTTGGAATATTCAAATGTGAAGCTAAGACGAGGATGTTCACTAAATGTCAAAGCACCTAGATGATGCCTTATTTCCTCTAAGCAATAGGTTAGGTTATAAAGAGGTTATGTCGATGAAATAAATTGTTCCATAAAATTTAAAAATGAAAATTTATATACATTGAAACCTATCATGATTGGATAATGTAGTGGAGTGTTGCAAAGTATGCTTTGAAATATTATTCTTTATATTTGTATATGGAAATAGCCATGTATGATGCCTTGATGAAAATAAATTTGTACTCTTAAATTGTATAACTGTACCTACTATTTGAAAATGTATAAGTTGATGTTTTAGTTGTTTCTTTTATAGATATATAATTTAGTTGTTCTTTTAAATATGTTGAGTCAACTATCACCTTCTTTATTGATACAACATACTCTATTTATATATAGTTGTGAGCTAAATATGAATTATTCCTTTCTAAATGAATAATTCAATTGTCCTTTTTCAAATCTATAACAACATACTCTGAATATGTGAATATATATTATTGTTTAGTTCAAATTATTACTTTTTTTACTTGACATTACAATAGTAAACTATGAATATGAGAATTGAACAAGATATAATAATGTATATTGATGATTGGTTTAGTTGTTACAATTTTTACTTGAATTTATATCATCACACTCTATATTGAGTTGGATAGGTATTTGTGTCTTAAACATTGGTTATCTTAATAAGAGATTGAAGTGATGAACTTTGAATAGAATTGGATGTAGTATGCATCTAACAACACTTATGTAAAATTATTATAAGGATTTGGAATCATTCTATGCTAATAATTTATTTATTAAAAAAAATTATGTGATTTTGGCTTGAAATATTCAAAAAAAGAAAAATTAATCTATTTACCTCAAACTAGAAAAAAAATTATTAAATTAGAATAGGGTTGATACATTACACTTATTTTGTAGACAAATTAAGTGGTAATTGATAATCCACTCACGTCTTGTATATTTTCAATAAGTACATGATAAGAAATAAATAATAAACCATATCATGTGAATGCAAATCATTATTTAACAAAATTAAATAATGATATCAAAAAAACCAATGTGTAGAGCAATGGGATGATATTTTCAGGCAACTTGGACGTATATTATTGACCTTAAAAAATTTATCAACTATTGCATTGAAAGTCGTAAAAGATTAACATGATAAATACAAGATGACCTAAGATAAGTGGCAAAAATATAAGAACCAAAATACTAGTAGTAATGAGCATAAACATTTTAAAGATAAGCAATATATTGTATTCCATTGATAGAGAATCAAGATAAAAATAACTAATGAAATGAAAATTAACAAGGTCCAATATCATAATTAGCCTATCATATATAAACTCTAAGCTCACAACCTCAAGAAATACTTGTCTCCTTGACATCTTGCTCCCCATCATTTGATCTAAAACATGGATGGCTTCTAGACATCATAGCAATAACACTTTAAATTTTAGTTGGTCATAGGTTGGTTGAAAAAGTTATGAAGGGAACTTGGTAGGTACTACCAGGCATGAGCATGGGCACCTTTTAGTGGATGAAGCATGTATAGTGATAGGTTTGGCCTTACATATTAGTTCGAGAACCCATATGTTTAACATGACAAAGAAGATGGAGAATTGATAGCTTATGTGTGGTGACTTGTTGATGATTTATTATCCTTTGAAGAGAAAAAAATATGGCAAATATAATATTGCTCAAAAGGAGAATAGTATAGTTAATTCTCTAAGTATTATAATATTGCTTCAAAGGATAATATTGTAGTTAATTCTCATAAGTGTTATATTCACTTATTGTTATAAGAGAGATGCATAAGAAATAAAGTTTAGAAAATCTATTTTGTTCTATTAATAAAAGCCTTAAATATAGTCAACAATCTCTATAAATTAGAAGCTAGTAGAATGGATGTCACTCCACATCCCAAAGATATACTTTGGTTCTAAGAAGTTGACTGAGAAGATTATGCCAATTAAGGATAATATTCAAAGGAAAATTGAGTAAAGACTCTTGAAAAATGAGAGGTAAGAATTGGTAATGTTATCATTGGAAGAATATGTAGAGGCCACTAAGTTGGTGAATACCAAGAAAGAGAATATAAAGATATTAAAGTCATCAACTAAGCATTTAAAGAATCAATCTATGGAAGGAGATATATGGATATCGAAGCCATCAACTAAGCATTTAAAGAATCAATCTATGGAAGGTGGGAGCATGTGACTTTTGTTAAATCAGCCACTTGGTAAAGGAATGTATTCATGTCTTTCAACCGAAGGAAAGAGGGAGGAAGCTCCACAAGATGAAGGGGATCCCTTGCACGAACACCTTACTAGGTTGCTCAATTCCCATGACAAAAGGTAGTGAGCCTTCTTGGAATATTAGATTACTTTTTGTAACGAAAAATTGTTCAATAATAACATTACAACGTGGAGTTTGCAAAACACGTCAAGTGGAAGAAGGAATACTAAGGCTTAAAGACCTCATTATTCATTGTATATAACCAATCAACTTTTAAAAAAATCTAAAGATCATATTTAAGACCATGTTTGCATTTGCTTCAAAGATCCTTTGTAATGGCATTGTTTTAGAGAAAACTACCCCTCCTTTTAGAGGCATTGTTTTAAGAAAAACTGTCTTTTGCGATATTTATAACATGGTGAACACTTTGTAAAAAAAAAAACTTTACAAAAAAAACTTGAATAAATTGATTTGTACGAAGTTATATGGCTTTCACTTTTCCCTCACATTATCTATGAAACTTTATTTCTTTTTACAATTTCCTTATAGTAGCCAATGTAGTAAGGTTTAATAAGGTGTCTACAAACCAAGTAGTAAGGTCACATAGATATGAAGTCAAAGTCAAATGCAAGTCAAAGTATAGTATGTATATTAGATACATTTTTATAGTATTAAGGTGCCAATGAGACATATATTATACCTGGGTATAAAGAATAGTTGCCTTCAAGACGCATATGTAATTATAATTTATATATATTATTATTTTTAATGGTTTATCAACAATTAATTTGGGATCAAAACATCTGTTTTTATATGAGATTGTTTTTTAAATAGGTTATATGGGATTGAAACATGTTCTATTTTTATTACATCATCATTACATAGTTATATTACAACAATGTTCTATTTTTATTACATCATCATTACATAGTTATATTACAACAAAGCTTGGATATTATCTATATATCATTTGCCAAGATTTGAATCCTTGATCCCCTAGAAATGCTGAAGAATTTATCTAGTTGAACTAATACTATTTGATTATTTTTCAATAATACACAGGTCTTAATGTTGAAGAATCTAACTAGTTGAACTAATACTATTTGATTATTTTTCAATAATACGCAGGTCTTGATTATTTTTCAATAATACACAAGTCGTAATGTTGAAGAATCTAACTAGTTGAACTAATACTATTTGATTATTTTTCAATAATACGCAGGTCTTTATTTAGGATTCTTAGACTTCTCAAAGAAAAACCAAAACCTTTACCACTGCAATAAGCTTGCAATTAAAATCAAAATATATATAGGTCTTGAGATTTGAAGATTAGACTTGTATGGACCACTTTAGATTTTGATGACACAAGTTTATATTTCGTGAGATTTCAAGATTAGACTTGTATGGACCACTTTAGATTTTTATGACGCAAGTCCTTTACATCCTTTGAGATTTGAACTTTATGGAAGGTGGCCCGGCTTAACCTTTAACGCACGACTCATCGAACATTATTTCTCCCACTCTTAATATCAAAATTATATTAAAAGTTAATATAAAAAATCCTAAGGAATCCAAAGATGCGTGCTTTCCATCTATTTCTTGTTGAAGCACCTATAAAATGCGAATATTTGCATGCAACATGTTGAAAGAGGTAAAAAAGCCCATGGTTTGTGTTTTCTTTTGAAAGAGGTAAAAGCCCATGGTTTGCATTTTCTTCTTCGGATGTGCACAAGCTTAATGGGTTTGATCAAATTCACGACTTTTCTAACGGTGAATAAGCCATGAGAATCATTTTATCACGTTACACATCCAAAAAGACCCTTCGCTTTTCCATATTTCAAATAATAAAATGTAGGGTACCCGTAACTTCAGTGATTCACTCCTTATTTCCGACTTGACACTTTTCCCAGACAAAGACGTGCTACAGTTAATTTTCACCTACCCTTTATAATTAAAATAAACTAATTGTATTGCAAGACGAATATTGTTTGGTCCAGATCGGTAGGTATACCTATAGCAAAGAACATGCAGTAGTTGGAAAATAGTTACGTGACCAATTTTTATCCCAAACAGGAAAAGATAAAAATTGAGAAAGCAAATAAACTGTTGGTATATTACTCGTTCTCAACTCATTCAAAGATGATATTTATAATTCAACTCGTATGACACACGGTTTGGAAGATGATGTCGACAGACCTATTGATAAGCATCTAATTAGGTACGGCTCACAAGCTGCGTTACCTGCTATTGTCGCTTCTTTACACTTCTTATTAAAAATATTATAGAGATGGAAATTAAAGTTGAAAAGAAAAGCAACACATCTTTAAGCTTTCTCAATTAAAGTTGAAAAAAAGAAAGCGACGTATTTGAAAAAAAGAAAGCGACATATTTGTATTCATAGAAGATGGGCAAGTAATTTGCTCAGCATTGTTTCCTTTTAAGCCTCGTGTACATTCCGAATTCCAACATCTTTTAGCCTTTTGTTGGATTGTAGAAATGCATCGGTATATATATATATATAATATATGTTATACCTTTAACAATTTGACCTGATTATAAAACCAGGTAAAACATCAGAGGGTGGAACCACCACCCCTCGTAGAGAGACTTATCGCTTTTGGAAGTTGAGAAATTTGATGCCAAAAGCAAATATCACAGCAAATAGCAAGCAAAATCCTGCGGTTCCACTCGCTATTGCGCCCACAGCGTCGTGACGGAATCCAAAAAAATCTCTGATGTAATCCTTGACGAGCGTTCTCTCGCCGTTGTCCAACTCCATCCATTCATCTATATCTCCGTACTGTGACGCGATTAGCCCGTATAGAGTCCACGCCACAGGACACGCCCAGTAATACCATCTCCACCACACAGGAATCCTCTGAAATATTATCACCATTGCCGAGAAATAATATCAGTTTCTCGTGTTATTAATACAATAACGTATACGAAAGAAGAGAAACATTATTACCGTTCTGGGTATCAAGAAACCGGAGAAGAGATTCCAGAGAGCATAGAAGAAGGACGAAACGATGGCGGCGAAGTTGTGATCGGGCGTCAACGACACCGTCATCATGCCGTAATACGTGAAGTATAGGAAGGTGAAAAACGAAAAGAAGAGATACCACAAAAATTTGGCCGCACTCCACTGAAAGTCCATCATGGCATAAACTAAAACGCTGTAGATGACTGCTTGCCAAAGCACGTAAGGCACTTCAATGGCCGCCTACACATAAACACTTCCTACCCGTTAATTGAAGTGAGGAAGAATATATAGAAATTCGAACTAAAATAAGCCTACAAATAAACACTATCTAAAATTGGTTCAACCAGAACTTTGTTGGGTGAAGGTTCAAGGTTCAAATTTTGAGGTTCAAGGTTCAAATTTTGGGTCTCGTCAGAAACACTGGTCCCTTTTCTTGTGTTTTCAGCGGCGTAAAAGGTTTAAAATAATTGTGGCATGGTGATTATAGGAGCCGACTACGCAAAGAACTGTGTGGTTGCTTGGTGCTTTCAGCGGTATAAAAGGTTTGAAAGGTTTAAAATGATTGTGACATGGTGGTTATAGGGCAGAAGAACTATATGGTGGCTTGATACTTTCAAACGTAAAAGGTTTAAAATGAACTATGTAGTGGGTTTGAAAGGTTTAAAATGATTGTGACATGGTGGTTATAGGGCAGAAGAACTATATGGTGGCTTGGTACTTTCAGCAACGTAAAAGGTTTAAAATGAACTATGTAGTGGCTTCGGGGACTCATAGGGCAGAATAGTGTGGCATGGTGGTTATAGGGGCAGAAGAATTGTGTGGTGGCTTGGTGCTTTCGGTACAAAAAGTTTTAAATGATTGTTGCATGGTGGTTATAGGGGCAGAGTGTGCGAAGAACTACCCGAGATTGATAGGACAGAAAATTGTGGTAACCATAAAAACTGGACAACCTACTCAGCTGCTATCGATATTATATCTAAATTCAAAAAAGAAAAGAAAAAGACGTGCGCTCACCTGTGCAAAGGCGTACGGTAAGGCGAAATACATCCCGGCAGACTTCTCCCTGTAGAAGACTGTTCTTTCCACTTCAACCACGGGCTGAACCGAAGAAGCGTTGTTCACTCCGATGAACAGCACTGCAGAGTACATGGAACCCATTGCGTTGGATAGGTTCTGCTGTTCCGTCCTGTTAATTATTGTTCAAGTGCTCCCCACGTTAATATTGTTTGCTTTCAATTAGACATTTTTGAAAACTCTGGATAAGCCGCAGAGAGGGAAGAACTTGCCTCTTAGAGCCGATACGCCAAAAGATGGTGCCAAACATTAAGCCGTTTATGAATGTAAAGAAGAATCTCACAGCATTATACTGGGGATTACGCCAATACGACCACCTCTGCTTCCAAAAACAGGCATTGCATTGCGAGAAGAAAGGCTGGGAATATTGCGTGGGAAAGTGGAGATCCTTTGAACCCGGAGCGGGGGTGCCCAATTCCTTTATCAGAGCTTTGTTTCGCCTGGAAACATACGTGTATTTTCCCATATAAATCTGAACCAGACCTCAAACACAATAGAAGAACTAAAAATGGGTGATGGTACTTACTGGTATAAATCTGAGTTCCTATAAATCTCGGCAAAATCGAATCCAAGACGAGCTTCTACTGCCACGGAAGTCACATCTAACATCCAAGTCGCAGGATTGTACCCGTCCTTTATTTTAGGTACTCCTTCCACAGACTGACATTCGAAATAAGTCTCAGGATATTAGTACACTATAAGCTATAAATTCTATGTTTTCCAACCATTACATTACGTAACATACCTCAAAGTACTCGACTAGTTTGTGAGAGTGACGACCCAGTGGACCGGCGTAGATAACCTGGCCTCCTCTTTTCATCAAGAATAGCTGCAACACCAAAAAGTTCACAACATCTTAAAACCGCTCTCTTTTCAGGAATTTCTGACAAAATGCTAGTGTTGAAATCAGAAATCACCTCGTCGAAGGCTTCAAAAATGTCAATACTTGGCTGATGGATTGTGCAAAGAACCGTCCGCCCTGTGTCCACTGTATTTCTGACTGTTCTCATAACGATGGCTGCAGCACGGGCATCCAATCCCGACGTGGGTTCGTCCATGAAAATTATAGAAGGATTGGCAACGAGCTCTACTGCTATCGTCAATCGCTTGCGCTGCTCCGTCGACAGACCATTCACACCGGGAAGCCCCACCAGAGCGTTTTTCAGAGAATTAAGCTCCACAAGCTCCATTACTTCTTCCACAAACAGCTGCAATGATACCCATGTAATTTTGATTCAGGCAGAGTCAAAACGAAATTTCAAATATCACTGAAAATAATTTGTATGGAAACACAATATCATATCATACAAATATCATATAAACTGGTTAGAAAGCAAGAGGACCAACTACCCCACACATGAGGCGACTCAATGTTAATAGGGGTGAGGAGTCCAACATAAATAAAACCAAGGGCTTCCACCTTTAAACCCACTATCTATTAAAAATCAGTAACACTAAAAAGAAATTCGAATGAGTTAGAAATATAGCACTGACCTTCCTGGTCTCCCTATCAACCTCCTTGGGGAGACGAAGCCATGCAGAGTATACAAGGGATTCGTAGACTGTTACATGAGGCGAATGAATATCGTTCTGCTCGCAGTATCCAGAGATCCGGGCAAAAGTTTCCTGCTTTTTGGGATAGCCAGAAATACTGATGCTACCCTCTATATACCCACCGGTTTTCCTTCCAGCCAAAACATCCATCAACGTGGTTTTACCAGCACCACTAACCCCAACTAGCGCCGTCAGCACACCCGGTCTGAAGGCTCCGCTCACACTTCTTAATAACTGCAACCGATCTACGGTAACACCTTGCTCTTTCATTTCCTAGACAATGCATCGTTGTTATTTGAACTGTGTTAGCCAGCCAGCATTAGGCGCTATGCGAACTTATGTGGAAGGTATACAGCGATTCACTTACCGCAGGCATATCGACGTAGTAGTTGACATCATCGAAAGCAATAGAAAGAGGTTGAAATGGAAGAACCATGCCCCTCTTTGCCTTCCCAGATGCATCGGCTGCTGCCCCCAGTCGGTCCGAAAGAGAACCAGCAGACGATACACTGCTTCTTCTCACGAATTCGCTGCCATATCCTGCATTTAATTTCATAATTAACTCAATTTATTAAATGCATTCTTCCCAAAATAGATAGATAGGTATTAATGTGAACGGAATTCCAATTATGAAATATGTCACTAATTTGATGCAAGAGAGCCAGTCCCCACACACATACCCAAACTCAATCTTAATAAAGATAAAGAATCCCACAAAACAAGCGTCACAATCTTCATCTTACCTTCAGACGGAGTGTCTGCAACGGACTTTCCTTTAGACGCCGAACGGGCGGTTAGTTCCACTTCTCCTGTTCTATTGGCGTGCTTCTCCCTCAAAGTTTCTTCGGACAGAACTGCCTGTGGTCTCCCAAGAGCTGCATGATGATAAACTCATTGATTAATAATAAGACACTCGCACGATTTTATGTTGCTACCACAGCCAGTATGAGCCTAAAAATTATGTCTCACGTTTAAGGTAGGCGAGAGCAGCGGTGAAGCATATGTTGAAAAAGAACGTATATCCCAGAAGAGCTGCAAGGCCGAGCCAGTACCAGTAGCCGTACGGAAATAACCCTCGCACTTTTAGAATATATACACCTAAAGTCTCATTGCCGTGGAAGGGCTGCAATTTCAGGCAGCCATTAGTGAATGTTCGAAATATATTGCTGCGACCTTCAAACAAAATAAATAAAATTCTCATTACCTTTTGCCACTTATGCCCCAAAAACTCATTCACAGCGATGGCATTCTGACCATACATAAGAGGGGATATCCAATAGCCCCATATCCACCACCCTTTGATGTTATCTGCACAGTGAATTGGCTGTTAATCCCATCATCTCTCTAATTGTATAACAACAGACTGATTGCTGATACAACTACTTACGTCTATCGAGAATAAATCCTCCGAGGAGCAGGAACACAAGCAAAGCGAACGAACCAAACGTGTTGGCAACAACCATGTCCCGACCCAAGGATGCAATAAACCGAAAAAGCGACATGGCCATCTGGTGAACGAAGAACAACAGCAAAAACTGGCGAAATAGCCTACAAAATCAAAACCAATTCCTTCAATCATCACCGACCACAGCGCAAATTTAAATCTAAGAGGAAGCGAGCGTCCGCAAGGGGCCTCACCTTCCCACTTGAGGGTCGAAGCCGATGACATAATAGGTGAGAAAAACCCATATCGCCGACTCCAGAAACGAAATTGGAATTCTCATCACCCACAAGGGTAAAGAGTATGCCCATGCGGGATAGAAGAGGAGGTCCCGTTGCTTGTAAAATACAGGAAGTTTTTGAATCGTCATTGCAAGTTCTGCAAACCCATTAAACATACAGGTGATCAAGCCGAAGAAGAGCGCCCCAGAGTAGATAATCCCATCTGTTGGTGAATCATGGTGCATCTTCGTTCTCAAAAAAAGTGTCATCGTGATTACGGCCATTATCGTCAGCTGGTACATGCATAAACATTCAAATTTTGTCATGTACAGAGAACGTGTAGTACACAGGTCGGAAAGTTTTAAATAGTCCAATACATAACATCTACGTGATTAGTAAAATTATGCCTGTCTCGTCTTTTTTCATGCTCTCCATGTGCATGTCGTTGTAGTATGTCCGGTGGAGAAAGTAGATTAAACGATACAGCTTTCACGATGGAAACATCCAAGAGAAAATTGAAATCACGAACTGGCACAATCCATGTGCACTTGTCCACCTAGATCGCCACTCTTTAGAGTACTACGACGTCAATGATGACTTATCCTGTTTCCCTACTAGTTGAAGCCAATAAAATCATAAAGGTAAAGGGACGGTGATTGCATTTTAAATTCGATAAGGGGTCATTGATTAGCTTGCTCGCCAACTTCATTTTAAAAAAATAAAAAATAAATAAAAACTTATGAGTTCTACTATTTGTCAAACTTTTTATTAAAGCTGGAAGCCTTTGCTCTTGTTTATATGGGACTCCTCACACCTATTAACATAAAGATGGAAGTCCTTGGTCCCGTTTATATGGGACTCCTGGCACTCTCACACCTATTAACATATCACACCTATTAACATAAAGAAGATGGAAGTCCTTGGTCCCGTTTATATGGGACTCCTGGCACTCTCACACCTATTAACATAAAGATGGAAACCCTTGGTCCCGTTTATATGGGACTCCTCACACCTATTAACACCCAGTTAATACCCAGTCCGCATGTGTGGGAAAAGTTAGCCCTCCTGCTTTAGAACCAGTTCACGTGATATTAAGTTCACATACAAACTGTTCTAGTGATACAAATTTCCTTCGACTTTAATACCTCTTTCATGTGATATTAAGTTCACATACAACCTGTTCCAGTGATACAAATTTCATTCGAATTTAATACCTCTTTCTTCTACCACCATTGACACACGTCTCAAGTGATATGGTTATCCTTAAACCTGTTATAAAGTTCATGCTAGTAATCATAATTATTTAAAAATAAAAAATAAAAAAGGGTAAGTCAAAAAATACTACGCCACGACCACATCATGGCAATTGACTAATGTCTAAAGCTACTTTTTTTTATAATGGAGTCTACCATTGCATTGACGCCTTTGGGAAATTTCAGGATTTTGGAAACTGTAGATACGTCTACCATGTGACCATGCGGGGGAAGTTTTGGAGGAGTCCCCAAAGTTTCGTTCAAACATAAATGGCGCGCACGTTTAGAGGAGCTGGTGAATACATGCAATATGTTATGGCGGAAAAAATCATGTGATCTCCAAACTCTAAGCCTTAAAAATGGTGAGGCCTTTATTGTGTGAGAATTAGAGTCGTACTTCACGTGAACTACAGAGATTAAACCTAGTAAAACCATATTAAGCGATACATTTGTTAAAACTCACCAACCACGACAATGATTTACACCTAACTAGATTTCCACGCTGGAACCATAATGACAAGCGACGTCGAACTTAACGCATTCGATTTAATAACTTAATGCGAAGAAATAATCATTGCGCGCTCTCTTTCCAAAAGGAAGGAACTAATACCGATATTTAAAAATCGTTGCGGAGGAGTTTTTTATTTTTTTTAATGGGTAGCGAAGCTGAGAAGTATTTCTAACTTTGGACGATGAAAGACAATCTGACGACGTCTATGTGGAAATCATGATTTTCATCGATATTTTCAATATCACATTTAGATTCCTGCAAATGTAAAATCACGAGAAGAAAGAATGTCTAAGTGAAAGTCACTTCACCTGGACGGTCTTGAAGACGTAGAGGAAAGAATTTCTCTTCATCAAAAGCCATTCCCTCGAAAAACAAGCCTTGAACAGCTCCGTTTTGCTCACGCCATACCTCGAAGTCGTGAGCGCGGCAGGATGGCTCTTGCGTTTATCGTAAGGCAGGCCCAACTCTTCGCCCAATTTCTGACCAACATGAAAAGAATGAAAAGCCTCTGCGAATTCCTTCACAGGAACATATCTATACGGCTGATCTTTCACGGCCCAATATTGCTGCTGATCTTTTCTCGAGGTCACCTGTAATCAAGCATGATCATAACAGATTTGACACTTGATTAATAAACCAAATGAATAAATAAACAAAGAAAACATGTATTACATTTGGGGCATTTAAAATAATAATAATTGCAGCGACAAACCTCCTGCAAGAAATCTGCCACGCCCTTCCGTTCAGGGCACCTGAAACCCATCGATTCAAAGAACTCGAGTACATGTTCGCGTGGACCCTGATAAACTATCTGCCCTTCGGAAAGAAGCACGATATCGTCGAACAGCTCGTAAGTTTCAGGGGCCGGCTGCAACAGGGAAATGAACGTAGTGGCGTCCAGTACATGCACTGATTGCCGTAGACACTTTACAATTTGAAACGTCGTGGAGCTGTCCAACCCAGTTGATATCTCGTCCATAAAGAGTGCCCTTGCTGGACCTACAAGCATCTCACCTGTCACACACATACAGACAATTCAATCCCATATTGGAGACCGATTTGACTGGAAAATTGCTTCTAATTCAATTTCACACCCTCCTTGTCTGATTCCAGATTGGAGAATGATGCAGCATAACGTAGGATTATTATTCTCCATTAGTTAAGCTCGCTGTACCTGTAGTCACTCTTTTTTTCTGGCCACCGGAAATTCCTCTCCGCATATGATCTCCCACCATCGTATCCACACACATATCAAGACCCAGTATCTGCGCGTGCAACGTACAATCTCCATCACACATCTAACGCCGACAAATGACAGATACCGTAAGTAAGTGTTCGAAATGTTTTTGTCTACTGACCTTGAGTATGTAATCCGTAACCAGACTGGTTGCCTGGCCTTCCAGCGCCACTGACTGCCCCGAAATCAACGGAAAGAAGCGTATAGCTCAGCTGACGAATATGTGCCAAGGTTAGGTAAAGAAAAAGGACTCGGAGAGATTCGTACCTTCATAAAAACGTCAATGTCCGGATCAGGCTTGATACCCGCTTGCTTTTCTCTCCTCGATAATTCAACCAACATGTCTGTATTCATCATTTCCTCTTGGTGAAAACTCTATTCCTTGAAATTTTCTCGGTTGGAGTCTCACAGATCCTTAATTTGTTCTTTTTTAGAATTTGTGGTTTCAGAAATTCTATATCAATAATACAAAAAAAATGGTCAGATACATACCATATCTGGTGCCTACACCCTGACATCGGCCAGAGAAGTCCAATGTTTCTCGCACAGTCATTTCTCCAATATGCAGATCATGTTGGCTAATGTAAGCGGATGTTCTCTGCGGCACAAACTCGTTGAGATTGTGCCCATTGTAAGTCACGCTCCCGCTCACCTGTAATATTTATTAAAGACCGTATAAATTCTTAATTTATGTCAATCTATTGTACAGGCAAAAATAAATAATGGAGCTTCATGCTTTTTCGTATTCAAGAATGGTACAAAGATCCCACTCTCAAATCGGAGTCGAGCTTGCCGGCCAGAGCCAACAGTAAAGTTGTTTTCCCAGAGCTTGGCGGCCCCAAAAGCAAAGTCATTCTGCATTCAAAGAATTCTAAATTCTCGTTAGCGCCGCATGTCACAGACGAATGAATCAAATGAAAAAAACAAAAAATATAAATTCTCGAGCGGAATTCCACCTGCACGGTTTAATGATCCCACTGACGTCGTGGAGGATTGAATACGGTTCCTTCCTGCTTGGATAGATTCGCAACCAGCTTAAAAAGGCCTGCAACATTATTTCCGCTTAACATAAGCTTCTTCTGTAACTGTTATCTCCCACCAGAAATCAATTTTTGGAGTATTCAGTTAAAACGCACCTCCAACATATTTAGGGTGAAGTTCGGAAGCGTTGGCAGCGCTCTGCTACCAACGTAGACATCCGCATTCACGTTCAAGTGCTCGTAACGCACTTCGATCTTAGGCATGTCGATTCCAACTCTACAAACCAAAATTCCCCAAAACAATAAAATTCAATCCCTCAAGAACAAAATACCTAAAAAAAAAAAAAAAGAGGGCATAAAAATGCCCTTACTTATCGACCCTATTGCGGAGTTTGAGCAGAAACTGCTCATTATCTTCATCTGCGATTCTGAGCAATCTGTCGATGACAACCCGGCGGTCCTGAAAGCCGAGCTTGGCAATATCGATTTCCTGGTGGTGCCCGGTAACACCGTGAAGAATGCCCTTTCGTATGCGGTCGTAGGTCGGCAGCTTCTCCAATGCCGCCCACTTGAGCGCCTCCTCGTCGTCTTCGTGGCCATTAATGGATCTCGAGAATACTTCGTCTCCTCCCCTCCAGCTGCTCCCGCTCCTGCTTCCGCTTCTCCATATATGGTCCGAAGCTTCCATCTCCTTCCTTCAAAACTCACTTCCCCACAAGATCTCAAACACGATAAACTGTGTACATACATACAAGATCTCCAACAGCTCCTAACACAAAGAGAAACTAAAATCGGCTCGATGGAAAAGAACTTTATGACTTGGCGGTCTCAAGTTTGGTGAGCAACAATCGCCCTTCAGATTTTGCTGTGAGACGGCGCGGTCGGCCACTGGACGACGCTCTAACCTCCTTGTACAATTATATTCAACTTTTTCCGATGACAGCTCTACTCCTAACAGCCGGTTTTTCCGTTTGGACTTGTGCGCTCCAATCGTCCAAACCGCTTGCTTTATCAAAATTTTAAACATAATAAACATACTTATCGCAACTTTGAAAGCAAAGTAACTACTGCGTCTTTCTTTATTTGTTTATTTTAATGCAAAAAATAAGTTTAGCTTCTAGAAACGTCTCTCGCCTGTCGTTACATCTTGGGTTCTCAACTACTTTTTCAGATTCAACAATGTGAATGTCTCGACTTTCAAAGTTTTCCTTTTTTTTTTTCTCTTTCCCTGTGAACGGCTTATACTACTTTTGAACACACTTGCATATATATTTTCGTAATTTAAATGGCTTGAACTTTCTAGATATAGTAAATCATGAATATAAATATATATTCTGGTTAAAATTTGTACCTTTAAGGAGGAATACTAAGCTAATAACAATAAAAAACTGGAATCCACAATACTAAACATTTAAAATATATAAACACATGTATCCTAATGAATTTAGGACTATATCAGTAAGGTTATTTACGCTATTTATTATAAAGTTTAAAATTATATTTAATATAAAATTTAATTTTATTATTGATGTTTGTACAAGGGAAAAAAAATCTAAAATAATAATAGTCCACGGTTCATGGAATTCGAGAGGTCCAATGTAAAGAAATGAAAGTTACACTTCAAGGGAAAACACACGGAATATGACAAGAAAAAAAATGTTCATTAGACAGAGAATTCTTCACATAAAGCCAAAGAGTTCGCAAGAAGACGAATTCTATCTAACGTACTTTCTTTGTTCGAAGCGTATTGGTAACCTGAATGAAATTTTCATAGATATTTTTTTCCTCCTTTTAGATCATACGAAAAAGATTGTATATTCGTAGTTGGGTATTTATGTTAATTTTAGACTTTGGTGTTTACACAAAAGATTACATTCATGGTTTGGTAAGGTTAACGTTTGGATTTTGGTTTTTTTTTTTAAGTTTAAGGTTCAAAATATGGTTTAGGTGAGTGTTTAGGAGGTGGAGGTGTATGATTGTGTGTTTGGTTGATAAGTTTAACTCTAATTCTTATTAGAAGTCCTAAACATAGATGGTAAGAATTCCTCACACCAACCAAAGATTCTATTCAATTTTCAACCTTATTAATACTAAACATAAAGATTTCTCACACCAACCAAACATTTCATTTATATACTAAACATTAAAAAATTCACAACAACCAAACATAATTTATAAGAAAATAAAAATGGAAATTTTGCAAATTCAAATTGGAGTGGAGGTGATCAACTTGGAAACAGTCAGGCCTTGCCCCACGTCTAGCGAATCACGGTTCCACGCAAAACATTTATATTTAAACATATTATTTTTATTAAATATTATTTTAATAATAAGTTTTAGTTTTTCCTAGTAATGCCTAACAAGCTCAACCAAACAAGACTGGTTGAGCATATTAAAAAAATCTTTCACGCATCATTAATGATAGTCACCAAGAGCATGCCATGATTTTAAGAAATAATTAAATATGTTTAATTTTTTAAGCTAATTATCTTTATAGGGGTTTTTAATGGAATGAAATTTTAGTAGTTAATTTTTATGTAATGGTGCTAGTTTTTATATATTATAAGATGATTATTATATAAATTTTGATCATTTATTTTTATGAAAAAAATTTATTAGTTATATGAAATAAAATTATTTATATTTGTTTTAGAGGACAGCGCAACGGTTCGGGCCTTGGTTCTTCTTGGAAATGTTCAAGGTTCAAACCGTGGTGTGGGCGAGAATGTGAGGGGGTGGGTGTGTGGTGGCTATTTGTTAATTTGTGTTAATTCCCTACTGATGGGCATAACTCTCGGCTCTCGGACTTTACGAGGGGTCATGGTTGGGACGAGACTGCTCATTGCTCACCGTAGGTGTTAATTTGTGTTAATTCCCTACTGATAAGCATAGCTCTCGGCTTTACGAGAGGTCATCGTTGGGAGGAAACTGCTCATTGCTCACCATAGGGTTTCTCACACTAACCCAAAAATAATAATAATATATGGTTTATATCTATATTATATTATCACCATATAGTTTTATTGTAATAATTTGGTTATTGTGCATTTGTAGCTTGACAACATTTGAACATATCTCTTTCTTCAAAAATTAAAATGTTTTTTTTCACTAGTTTCACCCATATTAAACCATCAACACATAGTGGTATTTTTTTTTTAATTGAACATCAACACACGAGGAATCGACCTCACAACCACATGTATGATAATAACCACATAGTGGTATTTTTTTGTTTTGGCTAGTGTGAACATATGTTTATATCTATATTATACCATCATCACATAGTCCTATTATAATAGCTATTATGTATTTATAGTTAGACAATATTTGAAAACTAAAAGTATATGGGATTGAAATGGATCTCACCCATATTAAACCATTACTAGAGCGGTATTTTATTTTATTTTTATTCGGGTAGTGTGATAAACCCCTACTACCGACACATAGGGATAAACTCCTACTACCAACACATAGGGCTAAACAACCCTCTCCTGGCCATGATCCTTGGTAAGGCTGAGAGCTACACTTATCAATGGGGGATTAACACAACCACACACAAACGTTGCAATTTGAACTTTGGACCTCTCAAAGAAGAGCCAAACCTTGAATCGTTGTACTATCCTCCAAGACATGGTATTTTTTTTAATACATAGACGAATCAGTAAAACCATTGGGTATTGCCACTATAAACCCTAACCTATTGGGTTAGACGAAGTCAATGGAACCCTTGACCTTTGGGGGCATAAAACTAGGGCAACTATTCAAAAACACTCAATAGCTACCGGTCTATCCTGGGTACATTGTGCTTTGAACTTTGGACCTCCCCAAAGAGAGGCCAAAACTCTAACCACTACATTGTACTTGTCAAACCTCACATAGTGGAATTACAATAACTTGGTTATTTTCAAACCTCAGATAATGGTATTATAACAACTTAAATATTATGCATTAACACCATTTAACTTTGGAGCTCTCCTTAAAAATAGAAGAATTTAACCTATTAAACTAAGGTCATTTGATTGAAACCATTCATTTTAACATAAATTAAACAACTAATAATTATGATTTAAGTGAGGGAAAATAATACAATGAATTTATTGATTTCTTTGGACAACTTGTTAGGTTCTATAGAGAAGGATGAGGTGGGGTGAATATAATATAAATTATATTTATACTACTTACAAATTTGGTTTGTTGATGAAACAAAGAATATGTTGATACGCTTGTCCATTACATGGTATATATGAACTACGTAGGCTACTCAATGAAGGGCCTCCCTATGCCTACAGGACAAGGCACTTATTATTGCTTTCAACTTTAGCTCAAGCTTTCATGTGAGGACTTTGGAAAGTTTATTTTTGTTGTAGGTCTTCTAAAAACGTTGGGAGTGCCATCATACATAAGAGCTACTCCTGATTTTATGGAATATTTGCAGATATACATGGGCTTTTCATTTCGGCTGCAAATTACCTTATGGATGAAAATGCTCCTTATGTATACTTCAAAATATTAAATAGTTTACTTATCAAAAAATGTTAACTAATAAATAATAAACAAAATGATGATAATTTTAAAATAAATTTAAGTTATAATGTATTGTGTTTTTAAATACTTGTTTCAAACATTTAAAAGTATTAGCTTTTTGTTGTAAAGTATGTTATTATTTTTTTCTTTCTCTTCAAATCATGCATAATAATTTGTAAATAGTTTTTGGGATGACCTTGCACCTTAAGCAGCATGTGGTCCATATAAACTTTAACTTGTTATCTAACTTTCACCATATCCCATGATTTTATGGAATGATTGGAGATATACACGAGTCTTTGGTTTTGGCTACAAATTACCTTATGGGTGAAAATTTTGCTTGAAATTCATGTTTGTATACTTCAAAATATTAATTTATTTATCAAAAATGTTAAATAATAAATGGTAAAAAAAATGATGCCAATTTTAAAAGAAACTCAAGTCAATATACTATGTTTTTAACCATTTGAAATTATTAGATTTTTGTTGTAAACTCTGCTCCTTGGTTTCTTTTTTTTTCCCTTCAAATCATGAATAATAGTTTGTAAATAGTTATTGGTATGATCTTGTAACTTGACAAGCACGTGGTATATACAAGCCTTAACTTGCTATTTAACTTTAATCATATCCTATGACTTTATAGAATGTTTGCAGGTATACATGGGTCTTTGGTTTCAACTACAAATTACCTTATGGCTGAAAATTATGCTTGAGATTACATGTTTCTATACTTCAAAATATTAAATAGTTTGCTTATCAAAAATGTTAAATAATAAATAAATAAAATGATGATAATTTTAAAAGAAATTTAAATCATCATACTTTATGTTTTTAAATACATGTTTCAAATATTTAAAAAAATTATGTTTTTGTTGTAAGTTGTGCTCCTTAGCTTCTTTTATTCTCTTCAAATCATGCATAATAATTTGTAAATAGTTATTGGGGTGACCTTGTAACTTGAGAAGCATGTAGCATATAGAAGCCTCAACTTGTTATCTGACTTTGATCATATAAAATAGTCTAAGTGTGCCTATTATAGACCGAATAATATTCCAACACATGCTTGAGTATGTTGAATAGATATGGTGGGTAATGTTGATTTCCTAGTGAGGAAAATTCATCCTTCACACTTCTCTTTTTAAAAATAAACAAATGAATATCTCAAGCATACATAGGTGCTTATCAATGTTTACTTTACACTCAACAATCCTATCTACTATTAATTTTGAAGTGGAAGATATTGAAGATTTGATTTTTAAATTTTATATTCAAGTTCATGAAATTAATTTACATATCTCTCTCTCTCTTAGGAGGTGAAAGTAAATTTGTCGAGAATGTTGGACCTCTATAGAGGAATTGCATGTTATAAAAATATCTCTTGTAAAATTATTAATATAGTGAACTGAACATTAAAAAAGAATGAAATTAAAATTTCACATTAGATTATACATGATAAGGATTCATACAAACTGAAAGCTTCATAATTTAGTCTAAGAATTTCATTATCAAGAATGACCTTAAATATCCAGGTACATATGTTGAATAAGTGGGCCACGTTTAACATGCTTAATCAAAGAATGACCATGTGAACTTTTGCATGGCTATTTGAAAGGTGACCACGATATAAAATATTTACATAGGTTTTTATATTACATTTAAAAATATGGCCCTTATCACATTTGAAGGATTTATATTAAAAATGTCATATATTATATTATATTCTTCTATATATAGTATATTATTTGTGAATCTCTATCATTCCTTCCCACCATAGAAGCATTGGACTCCAATGCCTACAAATAAAGAATCATGATCCAACTAGTAGGGAAAACAAATTGGAAGTTGATCTAGAACTAGAACAACTAAAGAAAGAGTAATAGGAACAACTATAGTAGCAGCAGCAACATCTCAAACAAGAACAAAAACTAGAATTGAAGCAACAACAGGTGTAGATATATTTGAAGCTATAATAATAGGAGTAGTAGTAGCAATAGGAACAAAAGCAACCTAATAAGAGAAGGAACTAAGATAATTGAGGATCCAATAAACCAAATGTAGAAGCTAAACAAACTAAGCTAATATTGCTTGTATAAAATATGAAGAGAGAAACTGAGCTGGAAAGATATATATTGAAATCTATTAAGAGAGAAACCAAGCTGAAAATCTATATGTTGAAATCCATTAAGAGAGAAACCATACTTCAACAAGAGTACCAAATTCCATTAGAGGGCTAAGCATACCCTACCAACTGCTAACAACTCTTCCTTGAGTCTTCAATGGAGTACCACATATGATACCTACTAATCACATCTAGATGAACTAAAATCCAAAGTTTGATTCAATAAATAAACGAGGACAAGTCTTACCTCAAGACTTGCCTCAACATGGGACTTCTATAATGGATACAATTGCTCAAACAAAGAAGTGTCAGGTACAACTAAGAATGCACTCTAAGATACAACACAAGACTAATAGGCAACATAAAATTTGGAGCTTTAGAGGTCAAACCAAACCTTTATAAATAAAAATATCAACTCCTCTATTGGATATGACTCAAAAAAAGCTTTACAACAACTATGAATAAGGTTATTCTTGGGTTTGAATGAGGCTTTTTTTTGTGAGAATAACAATAGGGCTTTCCATCGAGAAAATAAAGGGGTAAATATATGTTACTTTTCAAAAGGGAGAATATTCTACAGAGAATGCTTTCATTTTTAAAAAGGTTTGTAATTTGCCCGCATTTTAAATATATTATTTAAATTACAATCCCATATAGGGGTTCCATCCCATGTGAAATTACAATTTTAGCAGCATTATGTGTCACTTTACACATATGTGAGCCGCTTTACACATTCAATTATTAAACGAGATCATAAATAAATAAAATGCTCCTGTGCAAAAATTTTAAGACTTGGATTCCTCATCCTTGGTGGTAGCTTCTCCTCTTCCTATTCGATGTTCAGGTGGATTTTTGTTAGGATGTGTTGAATGACATGAGAGATATTATCATTTTTGTCTACTCAAGTTTTAGGATTGGTTATCCTTTGTTTATGTGGAATTCTAAAGGTCAATGTCAAGAGTGGAATTTTTCTCTATGGGATGGAGTCTTATGGTACATCCTTAAGGATACGTAATGTACCAAGGTCTTTTATGGAGTGTATTGTCTCATGATCAACCTCACGTTAACCAGGTTGGTGAATGCCATTCAGAACAACTATAAACTAGAAGAGTATCAAAGTAAGTTGAAGTGGCACTCAGAAATTCACGATAACACTTCACTTTCTAATTCAAATCATGTTAGTGTGAATAAGAGTCATCACAGGTTGAAGTGGTAGACTAAGACGATGTAACATGTCTATTGCCATTTTAGGCCATGTGACTGAAATTTGAAAGTCCTCCGTTATGGACTCAACGGGGTACTTTTTTCCCCTAGTAATGGGAGCCATGCAAATTTGTATTCCTTCCTTAATTCTAAGTTTGACATCTTTGCATCTCCTCTTCTAGATCAATCCCTTATTCTTGGGCATGATTTTCATGATGCAAGGTGGCAGACTCTGATTTTGCATAAGACTTTCCTTCCTGTTGAGGCTCATGCCAACTTTATGACTTCCAATGTCTTCCTATTTAGAAGGCATGATAATCATTATTTGAACCTTACCACTACCTTCTCTTCCATCCCAAGCTATTCCACTTGGTTGAATTATTGGTAAAGCTCCCTACAAGCAATATCTGGGTCTTTCTCGAGATGATTGTAGACCTTTTTTAGAGGCCCCTCCCATTCTAAGGATGAACTTCATCTTCTGCACTCGAATTCTTTTGATAGGAGATTGTTTACTACTATTGTGTCTAATTTCACTATCCTTCGAGGATTTGTGGTTGTAGACATGGAAAATTGACCCATCAAAATGAATCATTTTTCCCTTAGATCCCTAAGAAGTCACTCAAAATTGTTAAGTGCAATATTGAGCTTCTTTTTCCTTCTTTGCATTGCTTTTTCTCCTAGCCTTGCTAAATTTACGATCATCCAATATGGGGTGCGAATTCAACAAATTTAGGTTTTTTTCTCTTAAAAAGCCCAAGTTTTGGCCAATCTCTGTGACATTGGCTCATGGTCAAGGTTATTTTTTATTTTCCCATCTAAACCCCTCCAAACATTCTATAAATAGAAGGATTTGGACTCCCTTTTCACCCAGAGTCAGACAAATATCTTCTTCTAATGCTCTCAAGACTTAATGCTTTGGTGCTTTGATTTTGGTATGTCTCTTGTGATTTGTTGTTGAGGACAAGAAAGTGGAGAAGCCTTGATGATAAATTGTGTACATCATTTGTCTTTTAGAGAAGGAGGAAATGTCTTCCACCTTAGTTATTGCCTTTACTATTACTTCCACAAGCTTATCAGGTTCCTTCTATGCATTTTAGTTCTTTAAGTCAATAATTCTTAGTTGTTCATTGTGTTTTGCATTCATAGATTAATTTTTAAACATCCTTCTACAAATTCATACCTTGCCCTTATGGGGCATGAATTTGGCAAACTATTGGTTTTGCCATCTTCTTCTTTGTTTTTGAATTCGCTCTCTCTAATTACAGGGCACAAATTCGGTCACAATATCTTGGGAAAAAACATTTTCTCCAAAAACCTTAGTTTTTTCATTTGCATATTTGTTTTCCATTGCATTCATTTTGTTTGCACTCTATTTTCACTCTTGCATGCTTGTTATATCTTGTTTTGCTTCTTCCCAAAAGATCAATAATTATTTTCACTTTTGAACGATCAACTAAAAGGACCAAGGGGGTTTGACTATTGCACCTCCAAACTCAATCGCATAATAGTCTAAGCAGACCCCCAAACATTGATAAATTTCTCCAAATTTTTGTTGTTGATTTTTAGAATTGACTGAATTCATGATCGAGAACTCTAGAGTGCAAATTTGGCTAGGATCAACCATCGGGTCAAGTAAGTGTTCTAATATCTCTTTTAGGTTGTTTGTTGTGTGTCTCCTATCTATTTTCTATAGCTAAAAGGATAAAAATAGATAAAATAAAAATTTATTTCTTGTAATTTTAAGTATAGTCTTCATTGAAACTAAGAATCATTCTAGGAATAGTTCCTTGTTTGCTTGCATTGTTGTTTGCCATGTATTGTTGTTCTTTTCTTTCTAGCTTATATCTTAGTCAAGACCAAACTTAGGTGCTTTGATCAATAAAAACATCAAACCTTTCCATCCTAGACTTGGAGTGAGTTCTTAAACCACTCCTAGTGAACCCTTCAATCCTCAAGCTCTCAAGTGTAGAGAAACAATAGTCGTGCAATCACCTTGGCTCCTAGTAGATCCATTGAGAATCATACGTGATGGGTTATTTTTTCTCTCTACATCTTTGGTGAACCCGATGTGAAACACGTCCTTAGCAACCATCTAGGAAGATTCTTCTTTTTGTTCTTTTTGTTACTCTTTTTTAAAACTATAAGCAAGACCAAAAACTAAACTACAATTCATAAATCCTTTTTGTGTCTTTTATGTTTTTGCATTAGTTTTTTGTCTCCTTTTCTCCATTTTTCTTTCTCTTAATCCTATCTTATTTTCTTCTCTTTTTGTTGATCATCTCTCTTCTTCTATCTTCTTCTTCTTTATCATTCATCTTCTCTTCTTTGACTTCTTCTTAAACATATGTACTCTATTTTTGGTGCTTATTAATAAGTTCAACTCTCACTCTTATTAAAATCCTAGATCGTAAACATCAATCGTAAGAATTTCTCACACCAACTAAAAATTCCGTTAATGTACTTTAAACAAAAATAAGAATGAAGGGTGGAATAAAAAAAGAAAGAAAAAGAATGGAGGGCGGTGAACGTTGGTGCAACATTTGCAAATTCAAATTGGAGTAGGGGTGACATCAACTTGGAAAGGCTGTGCCTCACTTCTAGCGGATCACGGTTCCACGCAAACATTTATATTTATAAAGGTTATTTTAATTAAAAAAAATTAATACATTTTTTTTTTTGAAAAAATTGAAAAAAACTTGTATTAAAACATTGATCGGTTACAATTGGGATAAGATACATCCCAGCCGAAAACAATGAAAGCACATGATTACAAGAGAAGAGGAATATTTGCACTAGATCCAAATCTCTTGAACCAATACCAAGCTAGCTGAGAGAGCTGATAGGTCAGTTACAACAACTTATCGTGAAAACACGCAGCAAACACCAACTTCACCTCTATTCATGAAAATTCTACAAGTTGCAAAATCGCGACACAAGACTCCTCTGACCGCAAAAAAGTCAACCTATCGCGAAATCGCGACAAAAATCCAACCTTGGCCACGACGGAGCAACATGTCGCGATATCGCGACAAAAATCTAGCAGCAGCCACAACGACGCAACATGTCACAAAATCGTGACAACTTTCCTCCAGCGGACGCGACGGTGTAACATGTCACGAAATTGTGACAACTTTCCTCCCTTGGCCGCGATGGTGCAACATGTCGTGATATCGCGACAATTTTCCTCCCTTGGTCGCGTCGGCGCAACATGTCGCGATATCACGACAACTTTCCCTTAGCGGCAACGACGGTGCAACATGTCACGAAATCGTGACAACTTTCCTCCCTTGGCCGCGATGGTGCAACATGTCATGAAATCGCGACAACTTCCCCTCGACGGCAGCTACAGCGCAACATGTCGCGATATCGCGACAACTTTCCTCCCTCGATCGCGATGGCACAACATGTCGCGATATCACGACAACTTTCCTCCCTTGGTTGCAACGGTGCAACATGTCACGAAATCATGACAACTTTTCTCTAGCAGCCGCGACGACACAACATGTCGCAATATCGTGACAGTTTTCCTCCAATGGCCGCGATGGCGCAACAGGTCACGAAATCGCGACAAAAACCATACTTAGCTTTTTCATTGATCATTGTCTTAAGGATCTTTCAACGACAACTTTCCCTCAGTGGCAGCGACGGCGCAACATGTCGCGATATCGTGACAACTTTCCCACATCGACCGTGATAGCGCAACATGTCGCGATATCACGACAACTTTCCCTCGATGGTAGCAATGGCGCAACATGTCGCGATATCACGACAACTTTCCTCCCTTGGCCGCAACGGCGCAACATGTCGCGATATCGCGACAACTTTTCCTCGACGGTCGCAACGACGCAACATGTCACAATATCGCGACAATTTTACCGTGGTCGCGACAGCGCAACATGTCGCGATATCGCGACAACTTTTCTCTAGTAGCCGCGACGACACAACATGTCGCGATATCGCGACAACTTTCCACCAATGGCCGCGATGGCGCAACAGGTCGCGAAATCGTAACAAAAACCATACTTAGCTTTTTCATTGATCATTGTCTCAAGGATCTTTCAAGGCCCTGCCTAATCACCTCATCTGCAATAGGCATGTCACTGTGCAGCTACACCCCTACCTCTTTCGCAGCACCCATCTTAGCCAGGAAATCGACCGCTTTGTTGAAATCTCTGCTCACATATACGGGAATCACATCATCTAATTCCCTCCATAATTTCTTGATTTGAGAGACCAGAATCCTCAACCTCTAAGCGTTCAACGAAAAGTTCCTCATGCAGTCTAGAGCTCCAACTAGAATTTGAAAATCAGATTCAAGAATTATCCTCCTATGACCCTGAGTAACTGCCCAAATAGAGGCAGATTTGATAGCAATGGCTTCTGCTTCATTATTTGTGGCTCTACCCAAACCCTGTAGTTCCCAATAAAGCACTGATCCCTCATGATTCCGGTAGACCACGCCAATACCAGCGCTACCCGGATTGCCCTTTGCAGCTCCATCAACATTGATTTAGTTTTTCCTAGTAATGCCTAACAAGCTCAACCAAACAAGCCTCGTTGAGCATATTAAAATAATCTTTTACACATCATTAATGTTAATCAACAAGAGCATGCCATGATTTTAAGAAATAATTAAATATGTTTAATTTTTTAAGCTAATTAGGGTTTTTAATGGGTTGAAATTTTAGTAGTAATGGTGATATTTTTTTATATATTATAAGATGATTATTATATAAATTTTGATCATTTATTTTTATAAATTATATAATTGAAATTATTTTTTATTGGTTATATGAAATAAAATGGTTTATATTATGCGTGTGCTGTGGTTTGCAGGCAAGGACACCACTTGTATTATCGGTGATGTGATCCGGGTTTTATCCTCACGATAGATGTGTATAATAATAATAATAATAATAATTTAACATTATTATATTTTTATTATAATAATTTAGCTGTTGTTTTATGGGATTGAAATGGGTCCCACCCATATTAAACCATCACCATATAGTGATATTTTTTTCATCACCATATAGTCCTATTATAATAGCTATTATGCATTTATCTTTCGACAACATTTGAAAACTAAATATATATTTTTACTAGTTATATGGGATTGAAATGGGTTCTATCCATATTAAACCATTACCACATAGTGGTATTTTATTTTATTTTTTATTCAGGTAGTGAACCTTGGACCTCTTGAAAAAGAGTCAAACCTCGAATTGTTGCATTGTTCCCCCCAAAACGTGGTATTTTTTTAATACAAAGGCCAATCAGTAACACGTTTGGGTGTTGCCACTATAAACCCTATGTGATTGGGTTAGAACCTTTGATCTTTGAAGGCATCGAACTAGGACAACCAATCGAAAAACACTCAACCACTACCATCCAGTCTATCCTAGGTACATCATGGTTTGAACTTTGAACCTCCCCAAAGAGATGGTTTGAACTTTGAACCTTCCCAAAGAGAAGCCAAAACCCTAACCACTACATTATCCTTGTCAAACCTCACATAGTAGTATTACAACAACTTAACTATAGTAGTATTACAACTTAACTATTATGCATGTATAACTTAACACTATTTAACTTTGAAACTTTTCTTAGAAATATAAAAATTTAACCAATTAAACTAAACTTATTTAATTAAAACCATTCATTTTAACATAAATTAAACAACTAATACTTATGATTTAAGTGAGGGAAAATAATACAATGAATTTATTGATTGCTTTGGACAGCTTGTTAGGTTGTATAGAGAAGGATGAGGTGGGGTGACGAATCCGTCATTGTAACATAGCATAATAGTGCATCCTTTGGACTGATTTGGAAATCGATGCTCACAATGTCATCATCACAAGCAAGGTCGGGTCGGATATAACATAAACCGTGTTTATACTACTTAAAAATTTGGTTCGTTGATGAAACAAAGAATATGTTGATACGCTTGTCATGACATGGCCTATATGAACTACATAGGCTACACACAATGAAGGGCCTCCTTGTGCCCACAGGACAAGGCACTTATCATCGCTTTTAACTTTAGATCAAGCTTTCATGTGAGGACTTTGGAAAGTTTATTTTTGTTGTAGGTCTTCTAAAAACGTTGGCAGTGCCATCGCACATAAGAGCTACCCTTGATTTTATGGAATATTTGCAGATATACATGGGCTTTTCATTTCGGCTGCAAATTACGTTATGGATGAAAATGCTTCTCAAGATTGCATGCATACTTCAAAATATTAAATAGTTTACTTATCAAAAATGTTAACTAATGATAAACAAAATAATAATAATTTTAAAATAAATTTAAGTTGTCCATATTGTGTTTTTAAACATTTAAAAGTATTAGGTTTTGTTGTAAATTATGTTCTTATTTTTGTTTTCTTTCTCTTCAAATCATACATAATAATTTGTAAATAGTTTTTGGGACGACCTTACACTTTGAGAAGCATGTGACATATATAAACTTTAACTTGTTATCTAACTTTCATCATATCCCATGATTTTATGGAATGATTGAAGATATACATGAGTTTTTGGTTTTGGCTACAAATTACCCTATGGATGAAATTTTTTCTTAAGATTCATGTTTATATACTTTAAAATATTAAATAGTTTATTTATCAGAAATGTTAAATAATAAATGGTAAAAAAAGATGATGTAAATTTTAAAAGAAATTTAAGTTAATATTCTTTATGTTTTTAAACATTTGAAATTATTAGGTTTTTGTTGTAAACTATGCTCCTTAGTTTCTTTTGTTCCCTTCAAATCATGAATAATAATTTGTAAATAGTTATTGGCATGATCTTGTAACTTGACAAGCACGTGGTATATACGAGCCTTAACTTGCTATCTAACTTTGATTATATCTCATGAATTTATAGAATGTTTGCGGATATACATGGGTCTTTGGTTTCAAATACAAATTACCCTATGGATGGAAATTATGCTTGAGATTACATGTTTTTATACTTCAAAATATTAAATAGTTTGCTTATAAAAAATGTTAAATAATAAATGATAAAAAAAATGATGATAATTTTAAAAGAAATTTAACTTATCATACTTTATGTTTTTAAACACACGTTTTAAATATTTAGAAGTATTATTTTTTTGTTGTAAGTTGTACTCCCTAGCTTCTTTTATTCTCTTCAAATCATGCATTATAATAATTTGTAAATAGTTATTGGGGTGACCTTGTAACTTGAGAAGCATGTAGAATATACAAGCCTCAACTTGTTATCTAACTTTGACCATATAAAATAGTCTAAGTGCGCATATTATAGACCGAATAATATTCCAACACATGCTTGAGTTTGTTATTTAGGAATAGATATGGTGGATAATGTTGATTTCCTAGTGAGGAAAATTCATCCTTCACACTTCTCTTTTTAAATATAAACAAATGAATATCCCAAGCATACATAGGTGCTTATCAATGTTTAGTTTACACTCAATAATCCTATCTACTATTAATTTTGAAGTGGAAGATATTGAAGATTTGATTTTTAAATTTTATATTCAAGTTCATGAAATTAATTTACATCTCTCTCTCTTAGGAGGTGAAAGTCAATTTATCGAGAATGTTGGACCTCTATAGAGAAATTGCATGTTATAAAAATGTCTCTTGTAAAATGATTAATATAGTGAACTGAACATTAAAAAAGAATGAAATTGAAACTTTACATTATATTATAGATGATAAGGGTTCATACATACTAAAAGCTTCAAATTTTAGTCTAAGAATTTCATTATCAAGAATGACCTTAAACAACAGGTACATATGTTGAATAAGTGGCCACATTTAACATGCTTAATCAAAGAATGGCCACGTGAACTTTTGCATGGCTATTTGAAAGATGGCCATGATATAAAATATTTACATAGCTTTTTATATTACATTTAAAAAGATGGTCTTTATCACATTTGAAGGTATTATATTTAAAAATGCCAATATTATATATATTCTTCTATATATAGTATATTATTTGTGAATCTCTATCATTTCTTACCACCATAGAAGCATTGGACTCCAATGCCTACAAACAAAGAATCATGATCCAACTAGTAGGGAAAACATCTAGAACTAGAACAACTAAAGAAAGAGCAATAGGAACAATTGGAGTAGCAGCAACAATATCTCAAACAAGAACAAAAACTAGAATTGAAGCAACAATAGGTGTATACATATTGAAGTTATAGCAATAGGAACAAAAGCAACCTAATAGGAGCAGGAACTAAGATAATTGAGGATCCAGTAAACCAAATGTAGAAGCTGAACAAACTAAGGTAATGTTGCTCATATAAAATATGAAGAGAGAAACCAAGCTAGAAAGCTATATGTTGAAATCCATTAAGAGAGAAACCATACTCCAACAAGAGTACCAAATTCCATTAGAGGGCTAAGCATACTCTACCAACTGCTAACAACTCTTCCTTGAGTCTTCAATGGAGTACCAAATATGATACCTACTGATCACATCTAGATGAACTAAAATTCAAAGTTTGATTCAATAAATAAACAAGGACAAGTCTTACCTTAGGACTTGCTTCAACATGAGACTTCTATAATGGATACAATTGCTCAAATAAAGGAGTGTTGGGTACAACTAAGAATGCACTCTAAGATACAACACAAAACTAATAAGCAACATAAAATTTGGAGCTTTAGAGGTCAAGCCAGACCTTTATAAATAAAAATATTAATTCTTCTATTGGATCCAACTCGGAAAGAGATTTCCAACAACTATAAATAAGGTTATTTTCGGGTTTGAATGAAGCTTTTTTGTGAGAATAACAACAGGGATTTCCAACAGGAAAATAAAGGGGAAAATACTCGTTACTTTTCAAAAGAGAAAATATTCTTTGAGAATATTCTACAAAGGATGCTTTCATTTTAAAAAAGGTTTGTAATTTGCCTGCATTTTAAACATATGCTTTAAGTTAAAATCCCATATGGGGGTTCCATCCCATGTGAAATTATAATCTTAGCAACATTATGTGTCACTTTACACATATGTGAGCCGCTTTACACATTTAATTATTAAAGGCTCCCATGCAAAAAATTTGAGACTTGGATTCCTCATCCTTGGTGGTAGCTTCTCCTCTTCCTATTCGATGTTCAGGTGGCTTTTTGTTAATATCTATTGAATGACATAGGAGATATTCCTCTTTTTTTCTACTCAAGTTTTAGGATTGGTTATCTTTTGTTTATGTTGCATTCTAAAGGTCAATGTCAAGAGTGGAATTTCTCTATATGGGATGGAGTCTTATGGTACATCCTTCAGGATACGTAATGTACAAAGGTCTTTTATGGAGCCTATTATCTCACGATAAACCTCATGTTAGCCAGGTTTGTGAATGCCATTCGAGACAACTATAAACTAGAAGAGGATTAAAGTAAGCTGGAGTGGAACTCAGAGATTCACGACAATACTTCACTTTCTAATTCAAATTATGTTAGTGCGGATAAGATTCATCACAGGTTGAAGTGGTAGACTAAGATGATGTATTGCTATTTTAGGCCATGTGATTGAGATTCGAAAGTCCTCCATTATGGACTCAAGGGGGTATTTTTTTCCCTCTAGTAATGGGAGCCATGCAAATCTGCATTCCTTTCTTAATTCTAAGTTTAACATCTTTCCATATCCTCTTCTAGATCAATCCCTTATTCTCAAGCATGATTTTCATAATGTAAGGTGGTAAACTTTGATTTTGCACAGGACTTTTCTTCTTGTTGAGGCTCATGCCAACTTTATGACTTCCAATGCCTTCTAAATAATCATTATTTTAACCTTACCATTACCTTCTCTTTCATCCTAAGCTATTCCACTTGGCTAAATTATTGGTAAAGCTCCCTCCAAGCAAGATCTAGGTATTTCTTGAGATGATTGTAGACCTTGTGTAATATTCCCGCTATTTGAAATTATTTCTTTTTGGAAGAATATGATACTGCGTTAAGTTTCTATGGTGCAGGTGCAGGTTCCCGAGCGATAGCGGTATTCTAGATGAGAAGAACACCCACCCCCTAGCAGAGTTAGAGATTGATGGCGTCAGGTAAGGTGGGAGATGATGTTTGTGCCATGTGCACCTTGGTCGTGGGTACATGGAAGCCCACCAAAAGAATTTCATGTAGATCATGTTTATCTGTTATTACATTTAATGCATGGAATGTTGATTGAAGTTCTTATATAATAATAAAAAAAATAATAATAATAATATATGAACTACTATATAATATGTTATAAATTAAATGTATATGTGAATTATTAAGAGTTAAAAACATTCTTAATATATAACAAAATAAAATAAAATAAAATAGAATAGAAAATAATAATAATAATAATAAAAGTAATGTATAATGGAGAATTAAAATACATGGGAATATAAATAATTTTTTTTTTTTTAAAGGGGAAATGTTTAACTATAAACTATTAGCCACGGCATTTATACATGGCAAAACAAACTCCCATATAAGTTTGGAGGCTAAGATAGATTTTTAAGAAAATAAATAAATCATATTAGCACTTAACCTTAAGATGATGCTACCACCTGGCAGATGAGCGAACAACTGTTCAAGCTATGTATCGTCTTTAAAAAATGAAATAAAATTTATAAATGGAAGGGAAAACAAATTTGGGAGATATTAGTCTGGAGCATTCACGACGATTGTGCATTTCTACTGATTCTCTTTCGATGAAAGACTTGTTACCTTAGAGAGGAGGTTGAAAAAACTGTGCACGACTACGGATTGTTGAGTAAGTAACATGGAACGTTTTGCTTGGTTTCTAGATTCACAAGCTTGTATGAGAGTTATTTTTTTAACTTTGATGCTTTTTTGTTCATTTGTTTTGATATCCATTGGTAAACTGTGTGGGGAATGGGCTAAAATTTTATATATAAAGAATATATCCATTAAGGGAACAACGAAATGTGTACAGTTGTCTGTGATAATGGGCTAAAAAATTTTATATAAAATATATATCTATAAAGGAAAAATGAAATGTGTATAGTTGTCTATGAGAATGGGCTAAACATCTATATATATAAAAAAATGTGGAACAACAAAGTATGTATAATTGTCAGAGCACATAGATTAGCAATTTGTATTTAGGTTTGCATTCATATAAGGCCAAGTCTGACCCATGCCATACCATAATCTTGAGCTTTACCTTTGGGTTAAAATGACGTGGAGGATACATATTTCCATTCACGAGTTGACAATGTACCTGGTTCTGGTATGCGTCGAGGAATTTTTGAAAAGCTAAGCAAAATGGAGGAGGCTGATGGTTAATGTGATAGAATATTGAATTAAAATTTGTATGTGAAAATAAGTTGAAGTTGGTCACGTAATTATGAGCTACGTTCTACAGTATGCATCTTTAATTTCTATAATATGATAGAAAAATTACTTTATGAGAACTTGGTTGGGAGCAAACTCAACAGGCGGCTGTTTTAGTATAATATAGTTATGTTATATTTCGTAAAGAATGTTTGGGTTTCTATTAAAGAAATTATGTATAGTATTTATGAGATAGTTTAACTTCGTTACAAGTTCAGATTGAATTATAGGTTAGGTATTTAATGTTATGAGTTGGTAAATTAATATACGAACATATGATTTATGTTTACTTTGTGTAATATAGTTGTATTTTTTAAGAAATACATGTCCTTCAGCCATTTGCAGTATAGGTTAAAGTCGTCTTGAAGAACATGTGAATGATTTCTGCATATAGCTTTATTAAAATATGTTAAAATATTTAGTTTACCCAGATAGCTTGACATAGTGTGAAACGACGTCGACTCAGGGATTGGAAAATTGCATTTGGAATGTGTAAAGGCTTCATTGGACCAACCCTAGCATAGTAAACCTGGACAGTGGAAAGCGTGTCGTAGAACCTTAAAAATACTACGCTCATCTGTGTTTTGTATGGGTATAATAAGACTGTGTATAAGTGACTGATTCTATTATATGTTATAATTATTGTTTATTAGCTTTATCTTTTAGGTGGTTTAATAAAAAAATATAATTTGATTCTATTAATTATAAAGATTTTACTTGGATAAGACTTGGAAGAAGCCAAAGTATATAAATTGTAATGTGTAGCACGTGATCTTATGATCCTTGGTCAGCAAGTGATGCATTGGCTTGGTTCTTGTAATTATATATATAATTATATTGGTTTTGGTTCTTGCTGTAATTAAACTGTGGAAAAATGAAGAACACAAGCTTATACCAAGAGGGGGGTGAACAGTATAGCGCCCACTTTTTACTTTCTTTCCAAACCAATATCAATTAATGTCCTTAATTGCAATAACCAAATATAGCAGTGTGCATTAATAACTTAGATAGCAATAGTAAGCAAGAGCACAAGTCACCACACACAATTGAGACACAAGATTTAACGTGGTTCCCCCAATGTGGGGTACTCCACAAGATAATCTCCTTATAATATTTCACACAAAAATAAGGATCCTTATCCAATACAATGATTACTTTGATCTGCTCAAAGCTAGGCAATACACTGATCTGCTCAGGTAGGCAATCCATTGATCTTCTCAGGTAGGCAACACACTGATCTACTCAGGTAGGCAATCCACTGATCTGCTCAGCTAGGCAACACACTGATCTGCTTTAGTAAGCTCACCAAGAACTTGCTCAAATATGCTCTAGAAAGCTCACTAAGAACTTGCTCAAATCTACTCAATAGGCTCACTCAGAACCTCATCAAATCTGCTCAACAAGCTCACCAAGAACTTGTTCAAATATGCTCTAGCAAGCTCACTAAGAACTTTACTCAAAATATGCTCAACAAGCTCACAAAGAACTTGCTCAAAATATGCTCAACAAGCTCACAAAGAACTTGCTCAAAATATGCTCAACAAGCTCACAAAGAACTTGCTCAAAATTTGCTCAACAAGCTCACAAAGAACTTGCTCAAATCTGCTCAACAAGCTCACTAAGAACTTGCTCAAAATCTATCCCAAAAACTATCCACAAAGCTGTCCAAAAATCTATCCCAAAAGCCTTCTCAAAGGCTCAACCAAACATGCTCAAATAGCACTCAAATCTCATCCACAAATCAAAGGCAAGGCTTAAATATGAACTCAACAATGAATGGTAATACACTCTTCAAAGGATGACAACTATGATCCACAATGATCTCAACTCAAATCAATCTCATAGAAGCATAAAGAGAATTGTTAGAGACTCAATATGTTCTATACTCAAATCCAATATCTTTCTCAACTCAAAGCAATCTCATAGAAGCATAAGGAGAATTGTTAGAGACTCAATATGTTCTAATCTCAATTTCTTTCTCAACTTCAACTCAACTCAAATCAGAATATAGAATAGTTTCTTTTATGGAACTTGAACAATCACTTCTCACAATCACTTGACTAGGCACAATCAACTCAACTCAACCATTCATCTCAAGGGACAAATCTTTCTCACAAAACCCTAGTCCATGCATGTATCAACAAACTCAAATGTTTCCAACAATGCTCAACCATAAATCTCACATAACAATGATACTCATGTTCTTTTCAAGTTCTTTGCATAACCAATGGGCTTCAACAACTATGCTTATAAAATAAGGTTTAAACACAACTCTCAAACTATAAAACCTTGAAGCATTTCAACCAACCACTTTCGAAAAGGAAACCACAATCAATCCTTTTCTCTCCAATGATATTTCAGAAATCAACCACCATAAACAAAGTCAATGGAGAATATTGCTCATACCTTTTTGATGCCTTATTGGTTGTCCACTAAATCTGCCACACTCAACAAACTTTGAAAAAGAACAAAACACCTTCACTTTTGAAACCCTTTACAAAAATAGAAATATCTCTTTATATACACCTTATTTCTCCCTCTAAATAAGTTAATCAAATAGCCCTCGAAATAAGCTTTCCAACGATATATAATATGATATATTTCTAAAAAGAAAAACACCAGAAATTTCTCTTTTTCCAAAAGTGGATCACAACCCTTATTCCTCCTAGAAATAACAACAAGCTTACAAAACCTTATAACTCCCTATCTCTAAAAAATTATTTTTCATACACCCAAAGCATTCACAATATCAACTATGCAAGGCGCTTCTCATAAATACCTTTAATTTCAAAATCATGGCCTTAACCTTTGAAAATATTTCACAAAAATTGATGAGCGCCTTCACACCTACGAGAGTCAAAATCTGTTCCTCCTTGCTAGCACTGTGAGATGCTAACCACATGGGTGCAAGCCCACATTGGAAATAAATCCCAACCTTGCTGTATAAACTATGCTAGATTGTTCTTAAAACAAAAAACATTTTCCACCAAAACTTCTGCCCCTACAAGATTCGAAACGTAGACCTCCCTTGTGCCAAAGTTATCTCTTGCCAACTGCACTATGCTGTCCAACATGACGTCAGGTCTAGACGTCCTCGATTTTATTTAACCCTCGAAAATGACTTCTTTATTTTTTTGCCTTCCGCTTCCTCCACGCACGAATTACTCTTCGATTTTCTCAACCTTGGCATTCTCAATAGGCAAAGTTTTTAACCATTATATATACACATTATAATGCTTCAAAAGACGTCGACGGATTATAATAAAACCTTCATTCTTTTGGACGTCGACGATAATAAAATATTAAATTTAATTTTAATTTTAAATTTAAATTTTAAATAATTTAAAATTTAAACTTAAATATTTAAAATTAAATATCTCCTTCACCGTGGCACCTTTTTCGACGAAACGAAAATCCAACCTAGGTTTTAAGAAAAACCCATTTCAAATCTGCCATCCATGGTTTTAAATAAAACCTTTTATTTTGCCTACCTTGGTTTTCACAAAAACCTTATATATATCCATGCTCTCCAAAATATCATAAATGCTTATTTATGAAATGCCTTGGCCATCAAAACTCAATGTGATCCATGTGACATCAATGACATCAATGAAAACATAAAATACCTCAAATTGCCAACAATCTCCCCCTTTTTCATTGATGGCAACACCTCTAATGCAAATCACCACAATCACTGGAAAAACCATCTCTGAGAATCAAAGTTGCTCCCCTGACTCAATACTCTCTATGGAGGTTGCTTCCCCTAACTCAATGCTCTCCCCTTACTCAAATATCTCCCCCTTTGACATCAATGGCAAAAGGGACACCTATGGGGCTAAAATATATGACTCTTAAGCTTAGCCCCCTCACCACCTTCTCTCTTGAGGTGATTAATTTTGGGGTGGGAGTACTTTTACTCCCAACTGTTCTCTCAAACGCTCAAACATTTCTCTCGGTAATGGTTTTGTAAATATGTCTGCAATATGATCTTTTGTAGGAACATATTCCAATCTTACTTGTTGCTTTGTAACCTGTTCTCTTAAAAAGTGATACTTGATTGGAATGTGCTTTGTTCTGGCATGCATTACTGGATTCTTTGAGATACTTATAGCACTAGTATTATCACACAAAATAGGAATGGGATGATCATGTTCTATGCTAAAATATTTGAGAGTCTGTTTCATCCATAATACCTGTGAACAACATGTTGCTGCAATATATTCTACCTCTGTTGTGGAAAGTGACATTGATGGTTGTTTCTTACTTAGCCAAGAAACTAGGCAATCACCAAGAAAGAATGCTCCTCCACTTGTGCTTTTTCTATCATCAATATTTCCTACCCAATCTGCATCTGTGTATGCTGTGAGAGTAAACTTACTACTTCTAGGATACCATAGACCATACTCCATTGTTCCTTTGAGATATCTGAGTATTCTTTTCACTGTTGTCACATGTGATTCTTTTGGAGCTGCTTGAAATCTTCCCACTAAACCAACTTCCTGTATTATATCCGGTCTTGTGGCTGTAACATATAACAAGCTACCAATCATAGATATGTATAGATTTTGATTTGCATCAGGAGATTCATCATATTTGCTTAATTTACACCCTGTAACCATTGGAGTACTAACTGGCTTACTATCTTCCATTTTGAATTTCTTCAACATCTCCTTTATATACTTTGTTTGTGAAAGAAATATCCCTTTTTCTAATTGTGAAATTTGTAATCCGAGGAAAAAGGTTAATTCACCAAGCATAGACATTTCAAACTCATTAGTCATGTTTCTTGCAAATTCTTGACACATTCTGTCATTGCTACCCCCAAAAATAATATCATCCACATAAACTTCCACAATCATCAAATCATTTCCCTTATTTTTAATATATAGATTGCTATCAACTGTTCCCTTTCGAAACCTTGCTCTCGAAGATATTTATCCAGTCTTGAATACCATGCTCTAGGAGCTTGCTTTAAGCCATAAAGAGCCTTTTTCAATCTACACACATAATCTGGCTTATCTGCTTGATTAAACCCATCTGGTTGTTCAATGTAAACTTCTTCTAAATGACCATTTAGAAAAGCTAATTTGACATCCATATGATATACTTTGAAATTCTTGTAGCTTGAAAGTGCCAAAAACATCCGTATAGCTTCCAATATTGCAACTGGTGCAAAGGTCTCATCAAAATCAATTCCTTCTACTTGTGCATATCCTTTACACACCAATCTTACCTTGTTTCTAATGACTTGACCATCTTCATTTAGTTTTTTCCTTTAGACCCATTTAGTACCAATTACATTTTTTCCTTTTGGTCTTGGAACTAATTCCCAAGTCTTACTTTTTTCAATCTGATCTAGTTCTTCCTTCATTGCTTTAATCCAACATTCATCATTTTTTGCCTCTCTGAAATCCTTTGGTTCTATCTTGGATAGTAGTGAAACATTTGCTTGTTCTGTTGAGCCTATGATTCCTCTTCTTGTCCATCTTACATCAGGGCTACCAATGATCAAGTCCTCTGGATGATTTTTCTGAATATATCTTGATGTAGTTTTGGAGGGTATATTCTGCAAATCTTCTTCATCTGAATCTTCACCCATTTCTTCCTGACAACTTTCTTCTTCTTCAAGAATATCTTCCTAAGATGGCTCATTTATTCTTGTTCTTTCATCAACTCGACATTTATACTTTCCACCATGGTATGTGTTCTTTTATTGTAGCATCTCGTAGGCCTTACTCTTTGTAGAGTATCCAAGAAAAATACCTTCATCGCATCTAGGATCAAACTTGCCCAAGTCCTTATCCTCTCTTTTGATATAACACTTACTTCCAAAAATTCTGAAGTAGTTTACCGTGGGAGATCTTCCTTTCCAAAACTCATATGGAGTCTTATGTTGCTTTGTTCTAACTTGAGATCTATTCATAACATAGACTGTTGTATTGATTGCTTCCTTCCAAAACCCATATGAGATTCTTGATTCATTTAGCATTGCTCTGGCCATATTCTCAAGAGTTCTATTCTTTCTTTCTACTACTCCATTTTGCTGAGGAGTCCTGGCTGCTGAATATTCTTTTTTGATTCCATGTTCTGCACAAAACTCAATGAATTCTGTAGAGATGAATTCCCCTCCTCTATTTGATCACAAACACTTGATCTTATTTCCTGTTTCATTTTCTACCATTTCTTTGAATACTTTGAAATGCTCAAATGCCTCTGATTTCTCTTTTAGAAAAACAACCCAAGTCATTCTAGAATAATCATCTATGAACAACATGAAGTAACTTTCACCTTGTAGACTTTTGGTTCTCATAGGACCACATAAATCAGTATGAATCAATTCTAATACCTTGGAAGAGGAATATTCTTTTGCCTTGAAACTTGATCTTGTCTGCTTTCCATACTGACACTCTGCACAAATTGTATTTGAAGGTCTTTTTATCTTTGGTAGATCTCTGACAATTTGTTTGTTGCTTATCCTTACTATGTTATCAAAGTTCAAGTGACACAATATTTTATGCCATAACCAACTTTCTTCTTCTTGAGATAGAAGACATTTTTCCTTTTTTATTTCACTAAGCATGTAGAGATTGTTATTGGTTCTTTCTGCATTTGCAACAAGCTTCCCTATTTTTGTTTCCTTGATTTTGCATCCTGTAGAGGAAAAAATAATTGTGTACCCTCGATCACAAAGCTGACTTACACTCAGTAGGTTGTGTTTTAGACCCTCAACATAGAGTACACCTTGTGTAGTAGTCTTTCCATCATCCAAACTTAAAGTTCCTCTCCCTTTGATTTTAGCTGAAGCATTATCACCAAATCTCACAGATCCACTATTGTTCCCTTTTAAAGAAATGAACTTATCCTTATACCCAATCATATGACTAGAGCACCCACTATCAATATACCATTTTTCCATCCTATAACCTAGTAGAATCTGCCCTCAAGATGTTAGCCTTTTTGAAGGAACCCGCTCTGATACCAATTGAAGAACACAAGCTTATACTGAGAGGGGGTGAACAATATAACGCCCACTTTTTACTTTCTTTCCAAACCAATATCAATTAATGTCCTTAATTGCAATAACCAAATATAGCAGTGTGCATTAATAACTTAGATAGCAATAGTAAGCAAGAGCACAAGTCACCACACACAATTGAGACACAAGATTTAACATGGTTCCCCCAATGTGGGGTACTCCACAAGATAATCTCCTTATAATATTTCACATAGAAATAAGGATCCTTATCCAATACAATGATTACTTTGATCTGCTCAAAGCTAGGCAATACACTGATCTGCTCAGGTAGGCAATCCATTGATCTGCTCAGCTAGGCAACACACTGATCTGCTCAAGTAGGCAATCCACTGATCTGCTCAGCTAGGCAACACACTGATCTGCTTCAACAAGCTCACCAAGAACTTGCCCAAATCTGCTCTAGCAAGCTCACTAAGAACTTGCTCAAATTTTCTCAATAGGCTCACTCAGAACCTCATCAAATCTGCTCAACAAGCTCACCAAGAACTTGTTCAAATATGCTCTAGCAAGCTCACTAAGAACTTGCTCAAAATATGCTCAACAAGCTCACTAAGAACTTGCTCAAAATATGATCAACAAGCTCACTAAGAATTTTCTCAATAAGATCACCAAGAACTTGTCCAAATATTCTCAACAAGCTCACAAAGAACTTGCTCAAATATGCTCAACAAGCTCACTAAGAACTTGCTCAAAATCTGTCCCAAAAGCTATCTAGAAATCTATCCCAAAAGCCTTCTCAAAGGCTCAACCAATCATGCTCAAGTAGCACTCAAATCTCATCCACAAATCAAAGGCAAGGCTCAAATATGAACTCAACAATGAATGGTAATACACTCTTCAAAGGATGACAACTATGATCCACAATGATCTCAACTCAAATCAATCTCATAGAAGCATAAAGAGAATTGTTAGAGACTCAATATGTTCTATACTCAAATCCAATATCTTTCTCAACTCAAAGCAATCTCATAGAAGCATAAGGAGAATTGTTAGAGACTCAATATGTTCTAATCTCAATTTCTTTCTCAACTTCAACTCAACTCAAATCAGAATATAGAATAGTTTCTTTTATGGAACTTGAACAATCACTTCTCACAATCACTTGACTAGGCACAATCAACTCAACTCAACCATTCATCTCAAGGGACAACTCTTTCTCACAAAACCCTAGTCCATGCATGTATCAACAAACTCAAATGTTTCCAACAATGCTCAACCATAAATCTCACATAACAATGATACTCATGTTCTTTTCAAGTTCTTTGCATAACCAATGGGCTTCAACAACTATGCTTATAAAACAAGGTTTAAACACAACTCTCAAACTAGAAAACCTTGAAGCATTTCAACCAACCACTTTCAAAAAGGAAACCACAATCAATCCTTTTCTCTCCAATGATATTTCAGAAATCAACCACCATAAACAAAGTCAATGGAGAATATTGCTCATACCTTTTATGGATGCCTTATTGGTTGTCCACTAAATCTGCCACACTCAACAAACTTTGAAAAAGAACAAAACACCTTCAATTTTGAAACCCTTTACAAAAATATAAATATATCTTTATATACACCTTATTTCTCCCTCTAAATAAGTTAATCAAATAGCCCTCGAAATAAGATTTCCAACGATATATAATATGATATATTTCTAAAAAGAAAAACACCAAAAATTTCTCTTTTTCCAAAAGTGGATCACAACCCTTATTCCTCCTAGAAATAACAACAAGCTTACAAAACCTTATAACTCCCTATCTCTAAAAAAATATTTTTCATACACCCAAAGCATTCACAATATCAACTATGCAAGGCGCTTCTCATAAATACCTTTAATTTCGAAATCGTGGCCTTAACCTTTGAAAACATTTTGCAAAAATTGATGAGCGCCTTCACACTTGCGAGAGTCTAACTATGTTCCTCATTGCTAGCACTGTGAAACACTAACCACGTGGGTGCAAGCCCATGTTGGGAATAAATCCCAACCTTGTTGTATAAACTGTGCTAGATTTTTCTTAAAACGAAAAATGTTTTCCACCAAAACTTTTGTCCCTACGGGATTCGAAACATACACCTCCCTTGTGCCAAAGTTATCTCTTGCCAATTGCGCTGTGCTGTCCAACGTGACGTCAAGTCTAGACATCCTTGATTTTATTTAACCCTTGAAAATGACTTCTTTATTTTTTCGCCTTCCGCTTCCTCCATGCATGAATTACTGTTCGATTTTCTCAACCTTGGCATTCTCAATAGGTAAAGTTTTTAACCATTATATATACACATTATAATGCTTGGAAATACGTCGGTGGATTATAATCAAACCTTCATTCTTTTAGACGTTGGTGATAATAAAATATTAAATTTAATTTTAAATTTAAATTTTAAACAATTTAAAATTTAAACTTAAATATTTAAAATTAAATATCTCCTTCACCGTGGCACCTTTTTCGACGAAACGAAAAGCCAACCTGTGTTTTAAGAAAAACCCATTTCAAATCTGCCATCCATGGTTTTAAATAAAACCTTTTATTTTTCTTGCCTTGGTTTTCACAAAAATCCTGTATATATCCATGCTCTCCAAAATATCATAAATGCTTATTTATGAAATGCCTTGGCCATCAAAACTCAATGTGATCCATGTGACATCAATGACAACATAAAATAACTCAAATTGCCAACAATTTTTTTTTTATAGGACAAGAAAGAAGTTAGGTTTGTCAAATAGGGTTATAACTTTCGTATGAGAAAAACATTATATAGTTCTGAAGCTTAATTTCCTTTAATATTAAGTAATTTTAAAATGTGAGACTATATTTTATTTTAAATTGATAGCAAGAAAAATTTTATAATAAACAGTTAGTTTTACTGAATTAAAAATGTTGATGACTTTATTTTATTATTATGTGTGGAAGTTGCATTTTCTCTTATATTCTAATAGGGTTTTAATTTAGTGGTAATGAGAGAAACAGTTAGGTTATAATTTATTTCATTTAAATATTAGATTTTGCAATGATAGCTCTATTGTAGGAAGAATGGTTAGATGTAATTCATATTTATTATAGAAAGAGGCATAAATACCTATCTATGATGCTAAAGCAAAAATATGGAACCTTGAAAATAAAATTTAACTTTGAAGGATTTTAAAAGAAAATAGGTCTAAGAAGTTAAAGCCAAGTAAGGGCTAAGATGATATAATGTCGTTGTATACCCATCTCTGCTAGCTGCAGTGGTGGCTAGTGTAGAGTGATGTTATTCGTTATCTAGAAATTTAAAGACAGAGGTATTTTTCTATTGAGAGAAAATGGCGGTGGTATGGGACGTCGTTCCTGGATAATAGTCGACTAGTACGTGAGGGTGCTCACAGAAACCACTTTGATGGAGGAAGAGCCAACATATGGTATGATTAGAGAGTTGATCATGTAGTTGGAAGGTCCAATGGTAGATGATATGGGTAACATTACCATAAACCGAAGTAGGAATTGAGGCATATAATCTGATAACCATGCGATGGTGGACCCTGATCAAACCTTAGCTGAAGGTCAATGATCAAGCATTGGCATATCTACACTAGTTCTAAGCATTTTGTGAGTGGAACTAACATAAATAATATAAGAATTGTGAATCATTGTTCACATGCTTGGGATAGGGGAAGTACAACATCCATCCTTCCAAGTGTATGGGCCCTAGAAGGGCAACCCCTTACCGGGATCAAAGAGGAGCTTGAGAGAGGAGCAAAAATCCTTAATGGTGGACTTTGCGAGAAATTGGCCAGTCATTAATAATTAAGACACCAGTTGCAGTGGTGGATATTCTTGAAGTGTGGAAAACTATATGCCAAGTACTAGGTTCAAATTGGGTATTTCAAGACAATAAAAGCAATAATGTTGTATAATAATACTAAAATTTTAATTCTATGCTTTTGACAACCAAGTGCATAGAAATGGGTTGTGAAAGTTGGTATCAGAGCCTAGGTTGCAAAACCTTAGGTTATTAAACATAAATAGCTATACTGACATAACTCTTTTGATGCCAAGAATGGTAGGTACCTCACGGAGGACCAATATTAACTTGCAAGAGGAAATTGCAGAGGTCCCAAGAAAGGGACTAAGGCGACTCATAAGAGAGTCTGAAAGGGTGCAAGCTATTGATGTACCACAGTGGATGGTCAAGAAAGAAAAAGAGAATGTAGCTACGAGAGCTATTTAGAATGATGAGAATATGGATCAAATTATTCAGATCATGTAGGAGCAATTGAATCAACAACATGAACAAATGGAAATCCAAAAGGCTAAGGATGGCTGAGCACATGGATCAACAGAGGGCACAGGTGGCCTATAAGTAGGAAATAATCACCCAACAAAAAAAAGTTATTGAGAATTTTTCTAAGGGAAAGGAAACCAAAAAAGTAAGTGAGTTTCCAGAAGGTTCCTCAAGAAGGAAAGTGGGTGTAGAACTGCAAAAGGAAATTAAGAAGTTGGATATTTCTAAATTTGATGGCAGAGGTGATGGAGAGACAATTATCAACTAACTAAGTGAGGTTGAGAGATATTTTTTAATTCAACCACTTTGCTCTGAATCCAAAACAACATGGGCTGCGACACACCTAGAGGGTCCAACAAGAGATTTGTGGACCACATATAAGAAAATTACATAGAAGGAAGCTGCAGATATACCATAGGAAGAATTTGAAAGAGAATTCAAGGATCGTTTCCTTACACTGCAATTCTATATTGAAAAACATGGTGAGTTCACTAATTTACAACAGGGCAATATGATTGTAATTGAGTACTATCAGAGGTTTGTACAACTTTTGAAGTATGCCCTAGAATATGATGGTCAAGAAAAATTTAAAGCTCATAAATTTGTAATGGGGCTACATCCAAAATACAGTCAGCCAATTGGGAGAAAAGTACCCAAAATATTAATAGTTGCTTATGATGCAGCTCGGTATGAGGAAGTAAGCCAGAAGGAAGTAAGGGCCTATTACCAACAAGTTGAAAGAGAGAATTCCAAGAAAAGAAGATATCCTAAGAAAAATAGGGGTAGATATCAGTAGAGGAAGTTCAAATATGGTGGACGATTCAGAAATGATAACAAAAACAAGGGGAAATTCTAGGGCAATAGAGGGCAGACAGATCGAAGGAATTACCAGGAAAATAAAAACAACAACCGAGAGTAGGGTGGAAATAGTAATTAGGGAAAAGAAGGAGATAAGCAAAGGAATGTGGATCCAAATGTGTCCTACACATGCAGATCCTTGGACCACTTTGCTAAACAATGGCCAAACAGAGTTGATCGAAGAAATTCCACTAAAGAAGCCCCACATAGAATCTTTGTTGCTATAGGTAACCCTAACCTTTCAGGCTAAGCTACTCCATTTTTTATTAAAGAAAAACTAGACACTAGTAAGCACACACCCATAACAGGTTTTAGTCCATCTTTGGTCACTAGCAAGCACACACTAATAGCGGGTAACGCTCCACTATGCTTATTCTCATATACAAGCATTACATCCCATTAAAGGATAAATTCATGGCTACTAGTGAACATTAGCCTCTACTTAGGCCATTTATGAGCCCAAATCCTAGCGGGTATCGCTCCACATATAGCCACTAATGGGCACATCCATAACAGGTTTTTCCTCCATCTATTAATCACTAGTGAGCACTACACCCATAGTAGGTAACACTCCATTCCAGCTTGTTATTTTTAGCAAGCATAACACCTTCACAAAATAGCTTCATGGCCACTTGTGAGCACTACATCCATAGCAAATTTTGCTCCATACTTAGCCATTTGGGAGCATACATCCTCACAAGGTTTCACTCCCTCTTTTATTTTGTTTGCTTAGCTTATGATTTTTTGATGACACTGATACCTTGTAGTATGTGCTGATTTAAATATCATACTCTAAGTATATTTTTATTTTATTTGATCTTTTTTTGACCTTCTTCTTCTTTTTTTCCTTTCTTCTTTTTCTTTTTCTTCTTTTCTTCTATTTTTCCAAATTTGCACCCTATCCTTATAGGGCATGAATTCACTTTTTGATGAATTTGTGATCCATTTTTATAGGGTGAGAATTCAACTGGAGTGTTATTTTTGTTTTTCCTTCTTGTTTCTCTTTTTTTCTTTCTTCCAACACCTTTTTATGCTTTTAATCTAGTCATCTAGTCATGCATTCATTAGTTAAGTTCATATAGTATGCATTCTTTAGTTATGTGCATTTGTTATGTCTTCATGCATTTATTATTATTTTTCTATTCATGCATAATCAAAAAATTTGCAAACACATAAAAATCACACATACATAATTATAAACCACAACATGATATATTACTCAAAATATAGTGTGTCAACCGGATCAATGTGTCATAATAGAATCTTCGCATACTCGACCATCCCTAGAGATGCATACCACACTCAAAATTGGTATATCATCCTAATCCTAGCCTTAGCTTTGAGAGCTAGTATTCTCTACTTTGCCTACTAAAGGTAGTCCTAGTGGGGGCATGTTCATGGATTGTGAAGCTATTTGTGTTCTAGATTAAGACCTAATCTATGATTATAAGGAGACTGACTCTGTTGGAATTGTTTGAAAGTACATTGCCTAGTAGAAAGTATCCCTCCATACAGATACCTCTAGCCTCTCTCTCACCCTTTGTAGCTCCTCCTACAATAGTAGGATTCCATTTTCCTATTGGCTACCAGTGATGACTACCATCCCATCTTCCTAGGCCTACTATCACTCCTACTTCAGTCAACCAATATTTCCCTTAAGGTAGTCTACCTTAGCTCTCCTTGTGTCTCCCTTAACCACTATCATACCCTATGTGATTATGGCTTGATCCCACTCTATGAGTGTCATGTTTAGGGCTCCTCATAGTCCATATAGCCTATTGGACCTATCTCCTTATAGTAGATCCATATCTCTCTACATGATCACTATCTTGGCCTATAGTGCCTCAACCTCCCTCATTGGGTCATCCTAACTTGTGGTCCCACTAGGTCCTATGCTACCACTATGGGGGCATATCCTATTTTCTTGCTTGTATTGACATCTATCATTGTGGGGTACCTCCTAATGTCCTTGCTCCTCTTATACCTGGGATGGTGATGGTAGTCCTCACTACTATCATCCCTCTACTGAACCTACATCCATGTTTTTCTACGTGAGTCTTCCCTCCTCAATCATCATTTAGTAATGCATCAGATGCCCTCTCAAAGTGCAAGTTGTGTCTATCAGTCCATGATTTGGTACCTCTACACTAGCACCAGTAGGGAGATCCTCAGGGGTCATCTAGTTCCTCCTTTTTGAACCTCCTCACATCAGGGTCCCCTCTAACTCTTGATGGGTCCCTCTACACTTGTTTGAACCAATAGTCTCCTAGGTCTAGTATATCCTATAGAATGTTGAACTAGCAATGTACTCGATCAAACCTGTATATCTTTAGCTTACCCCTCTCAATGGTGATCCATCAGATTCTTCAAACCATCGCTAGCTTGTAGCCATCATTATCCCATATAAGGTGTAGATACCATGGTCATCAGATGATATTGTGCTCTTATAGCTCATCAATCACCCACCTCCATAGTGGTAGGATGTTGATGTATGTCCTTTGGACATGCTCAAAGTCTCAGGCCCACCTATAAGTTGTTGGCCAGTTTAGGTTGGTTAGTGGCCTTGGTATTAGATGCGATCTCAAAACACCTATGTGATTCTAGAACCACACCTAGAGAAATGTAGTATAAACTAGCCCTATATATTTCTTGTACATGATATTCTATAATATCTTGTACAAGTGAGCCAACACATAAGGATCCCATGCAAACCTCACTTGTTGGTCTTGCATTTTTGCCACTACCCCTTCTAATGCCCATGGTAAGTGTTGCTTGCTCATGTGGCACACCAATAACCCAACCACTACCCCATAGAGTACAATCATCAACATGTCGGATTTATATCATGTAGGCATCTCATCTACATGGAGTCCACTATGTTGGATCTCATGAGTCAAGTGTCTTAACTATCTCTATAGCATTTTCCAACTCATGTGTGCCCTATAAACTATCCTTCCCCTGATGGGGATGCCCAAGATCTACCACACGTTCTCTAGTATGATAATCATATCCCCTATGGATAACCAAAAGGTAGATAACTTTGGATACTATCTCTCCACTAGCACTATCAATAGTGCTCTGTCCACTTCAACCTAGGGTATCTCTGGTAGATGAAGTAGCCCCATCGCTCGTAGAGTGTCCCTCTTTGCTATTGTGAGTTGTTTTAGCATCTCCTCTAAGGAGTTTGGATGTCACTCCCTACTCTCGAGTACATTATGCTACAAGAAAAAGTATTAATAATTTTAAACTAGATCATTTATGCAACAAAAATAAAATCATAAGCCAGATAATCAAATCCGCTCTCTCTTTGTTTTTTGCTCTTTCTTCTTTTTCTCTTTTTTCTTCCAAATTTATATCCTATATTTTTAGGGCATGAATTTGTGCTCTATATTCCTAGGGCATGAATTAGATCACCATTGAATTCTAGCCAAATTTATGGTCAAACCTTGAATTTGCATCGAGGTCTCGTGAGATGGCTTCCTCTAAAAAATTAAAAAATTAAATAAATGCTTACAACCCTAATATAACCTAGTCTAGAAGTTGGGTTTTGGTCCTTACCCATGCTCTCTCCATTGTTGTGTCGATCTCACCTCTCGTAATGGCTAAACAGTGTGTGGGAAGTGTCATTTGTTATTTTTTTAAAGCTCTTTTTCCCTTCTTCATATAGTGAAAATGAATTCATTTTCACTCTCCCTCCTCTTTTATCCCTCCTTTTCTCTCTCCTATTTTTTTGCTTTCTATTTTCTTCTCTTTTCTTCCATGTCTGTCATCTCGAGTTTCTTCAAGAATTTTGCATTCGTTCTGAAACTCGAGGGAGTACCTTGTCCTTAGGGACATTAATATCATTAATGCTTTGTTTAATGTGTAAAATTTTAAAGTGTTCAAAATGAAACAGTTTTTTTACCATGCTTTCTTCTAAAATTGCCACCCCTTTTTGTGTTTGCTATTTTTTCATATGTGTCTACATCTTTATTTAACACATTTATTAGGCCATAAATGCATCAAAGAGGGGGGGAAATGTAGACATGGAAAATTGACCCATAAAATGAGTCATTTTTCCCTTATATCCCTAGGAAGTCACTCAGAATTGCTAAGTGCAAGATTGAGCTTCTTTTTCTCCTTTGATTTGCTTTTTCTCCAAGCCTTATCAAATTTGTGGTCATTTGAGATAGGGTGTGAATTCAATAAATTTAGGTTTTTTCCTCTTAAAAATACTAAGTTTTGGTTCACTTCTATGACATCAGCTCATGGTCAAGGTTGTTTTTTGTTTTCCTACCTAAACCCCTCCAAACCTCCTATAAATAGAAGGATATGGGCTCCCTTTTCACCCAAATACAGATAGATATCCTAGATGATATCTATATTCTTCTAATGCTCTCAAGACTTAATGCTTTTGGAATGCTTTGATACTCTAATTTTGGTGTGTCTCTTGTGATTTGCTACTGAGGAAAAGCAAGTGGAGAAGCTTTGATGACATGTTGTGTACATCATTTATATTCTAGAGAAGGAGGAAAGATCTTCCATCTTAGTTATTGCCTTTACTGTTACTTCTTCCACAAGCTTATCAGGTTCCTTCTATGCATTTTAGTTCTTTAAGTCAATAATTCTTATTTATTCATTATGTTTTGCATTCATAGATTAATTTCTAAACATCCTTCTACAACTTCATGCCTTGCCCTTAAGGGGTGCAAATTCGGTGAAACTATTGGTTTTGCCATCTTCTTTATTTTTGAATTCGCTCTCACTAATTACAGGGTATGAATTTGGTCACAATAGCTTGGGGAAAAATATTTGCTCTCAAAAACCTAGTTTTTTTTTATTTGCATATTTACTTTCCATTGAATTCATTCTATTTTCACTCTATTCACTCTTGCATTCTTGTTATATCTTGTTTTGCTTCTTCCCAAAAGGTTAATAATCATTTTCACTTTAGAATGATCATCTAAAAGGACCAAGGGGTCTTTACTACTACACCTCCAAACTCAGTCACATAGTAGTCTAAGCATACCCCCAAATATGGATCAATTTCTCCAAGTTTTTGTTGTTGATTTTTAGATTTGACCGAATTCATGATCGAGAACTCTAGAGTGCGAATTTGGCTAGGATCAACCACTGGGTCAAGGAAGTATTCTAATAGCTCTTTTAGGTGCTTGTTGTGTGTCTCCTATATATTTTCTATAGATAAAAGGATAAAAACAAATAATAAATAATATTTTTCTTACAATTTTAAGGATAGTCTTCAATGAAACTAAGAATCATTCTAGGAATAACTCCTTATTTGCTTGCATTGTTGTTTGCCCTACATTGTTGTTATTTTCTTTCTAGCTTAGATATTAGTCAAGACAAAAATTAGGTGCTTTTATAAATAATCATGTCAAAAATTTCCATCCCAAACTTGGAGTGAGTCCTTAAACCACTCTTGGTGAACCCTTCAATCCCCAAGCCCCCAAGTGTAGAGAAATAATAGCCTCACGATCACCTTGACTCCTAGAAGACTTGTTGAGAATCATACATGGTGGGTTATTTTCCCCCACTATAGTGGTCTTTGTGATATTGGATTCAATCTATCATAATTTTGTAAGGAGCATCCATAGTGTGAAGACCTTAGATATGATTGTGGTGAAAGCAAAATCCTATGTCCTCAACTTGGATGAGGAGGGGAAAAATATTATGAAGAAGAGTGGTCTCCTTGATTGCCTCATGAGGTTTTAAAGGGTTTTATAGAGGCTTTACCTCTGAGTGGCTTATTTCTAAAAGGATGTCATGGTGAAAGCTAGTGGTTTAGAGTTTGAAATCTCCATTCTACTCATTTTGAAAGCTATAAGTATTTCAATGGAGGGAGTGAAACACTCCCTAGCCAAGGAACTCAAGACCTTCCTAGGGAATGATAAAGAGTTTGAGAAGTACCAAAATGGGTACCTGTAGATTTCCCTAAAGGCTCCTTAGAACAAGGTTATGTTGGCCATCATGGAGTATTTTATCCTTGACAACAGTTAGATATAATCAGGAGCTATCACATCGCATTATTAAACCAACTTTATCTTACGAGAAAATTGAATATCCCATCATTTTGTTCAAATCCCTGAAGAAGATAATGATGCAAGTCAAGAAAGTGGAACTATTAGACCCACTCCACCAGGGCCTTGTTAAAATGATGTTTGACTACATGGTTAAAAAATATGGTATATTGGTGGAGGCTAAGCAGACTTTGATTGATAGTCCTATTGAAAATCCTAAGAATGGGTATTCTCTTATTTCTTCATAGAATAATTATCTCAACACTCAATCTCCTAAGATTGATCCACCTCATGAATTCAAAGTTTCGCATGGTGGAAAGGCATCATATATGTATAAGGGACAAGGTGATTCTCTTATGCATCCAAGAGGATCCAAAGGAAGCAAGGCCAGGACCAAATGCTCTAAGCATCTAATTTCTAAAATAATAAAGGCAAAAAAGGCCATACTTTTAATCCTAGATTTTGAGGATTTGAAAGGCTCTATTTTAGCTATAAAGAAAGCCAAGCCCTTCAAGGGATCCTTAGTGGGCAAGAAGAATAAGCTCATAAATTCTTAGAACCCCTCAAAAAACCCCAACTTGGAAAGAAAAATTATGAAAGAACTCATACGATCCTTTTCAAGTACTCTTAAAGTGGCTATCTCATGTATGAAGAAGGTAAAATCAATGATGGAATGGTACCAATGAGATCCAAAATACTGAGGTGAGTAAGAAACCTAAGGTGGATGAGTAACCTGAGGATTGATGCTCTCTACATTATCTTTGTTCTCTCAGTTCATTTCCTATGTTTCTTGCTACTCTTGTATTTTTTAGTTGGAGTTTTTGACTTGTTGTAAGTCCCACAGGGTGGGATAACTCTTTGTTTGTTGCTTATTGACCTTATATTTGGAAGTTGTAGTTTATTCCTTACAACCCCTTCTTTTATCAAATCAAAATTTTTTAAAGGCTCTTAGAGCCACCCCGCTTAGACATATACACCAACCATTGGGTATTTCAAAGGTAGCCAACCAAGGCCATATCATGAGGGAGAATAAACTATTCCAAAAGATAGGTGGTTCCATCCCAAAAGTGTCATACATTTACTATCTTCTAAGTCATCATATTTAAATCAAATAAATCACCTTTGCATACACAATGTGTGATAATTATGTGGATGTGATTAAAACAAAGGTCATTGTGATGTGGCGACTTTGGACATGTTGGTGGGCCTTTATAGTAATAGAATGGCATGTGTCGTAAGGTGGAAATACATGTAGGCACCAATCACCATTGAAATTAATGTAGAATCAATTTTAAACCTTAGTTTATTTATTCCATAGATAAAGGGCATTGATAAGAACAATGTAGTCATTCAAAGTGAAAATAATATTGTGTTAACAAATAAATCTTGATAATATGAGCGAGGGAACATGATGATGGTGAAAGAGTGAGAGGTAGCTACTAAGCTTGGTTTCATATTTAACTACTACTAAAAATAGATTTCCAACTTCAATCAAACCATAGCCATGGCACTAGCCAAAATACCAGGGAAAAAAATTACCAAACTACGTGAGCCATGTGTGGAATATTTTAGGCATGAGGTGGCATCTTCATCAAGAGTTACTAGTGGATGATAAAAACAAAAAGTGTTGATTTAGTGCCAAGTAAAAAAACTAGATACCCACACATGGAAAGGAAGAAGTGATCACTTAATGTGATAGATAAAACATGTGGTGTAAGTTTAACTATAGAGAGGCTATTCAAAATTGTAGGATATATGCAAGAATGAAATTGGATAATACTGATAGAAAGGCTGCATAATTATTATTGAAACTAGTAGATATTGCAAGAAAACAAGACTATAGATGAGAAAGAAGGGATGATGGCTAGAAATTGACTAGAATAAATAGTCAGACTTCATATAATGAGATCATTGCATGGAGAAAATATGTAGAAAATAATGCATAGCAGTGAAAGGAATGATTGATGTGTTTTTTAACACAAATCAGGCATAAGGACATGATTGGAGGGTCCATTGCTTTTTTCCAAAGTGAAGTTATAATATCATTTGATGTGACATGAATAGATATTATTGAGGACCATATCACCATACATAATCTAAATAGGTGTATGCAATGACAAAGTGCTAAAAAAGCCCCACTACAATGACTTGGAAGATGTCTATGAACAAGGTATGGTATAGCTATGGCTATTGATATCATTATGCTGGCTCTTGACCAATAATTCCCAACTAAAAATTTCACACAATATAACAAGGAAGATGGTACACTATTTTCATAGTTGTCAAATGGGATTTAAGGCAATTTAGATTTTTCTAGCAAGTAGACACTAAGTGCTACTACATTAACTCAATCTATCTTGGACTTTATATAATAGTAAAATATTACAAGAGGCTCTAGGTAAAGACAAGTCCATGAACAAACATAAGAAACAATTCCAAAAGGAGCTCTCTATGAAATAAGCTCCTTTATTTATGCCAATTTAAAATTTAACCGATGAACAAGCAAATAATAAAAAACATATACCAATTCTAGGATCCATCGATGGAAGATTTCTTATTCCCTGTTTGAACCATACTAGCTTAAGGGAAGAGGATACTTTCTCCCAACAGTTTTCACCACTCTAATACCAAACTAATAAGGATTCACATATCATGAAAGCTTCAAAATTCCATCTAAAAATTTCATTATCAAGAATGACCTTAAATAGCTAGGTACATCAGCTGAATAAGTGGCCACGCATAACAAGCTTAATCAAAGGAAGGCCATATGATTTTTTACATGGCTATTTGAAAGGTGGCCTTGATATGTAATATTTACATGGTTTTTTATATTACATTTAAAAAAGATTACCCTTATCACATTTAAAGATATTATATTTAAAAGGATCATATATTATTTTATATTCTTATATATATAATATTATTTGTGAATCCCTATCAATAGATAAGTTTTTAAGATTATCTAATTTATTTCTTGTTAAGGTGTCCCTTAGTCCCTAAAAATGAACTATAAAATGCATATGGGAAAAATAATTTCTCATATATTTTAACCACTCTTTCCATTCTATCATCGTCTCTAACCTCTTCAACTTTACATTCCATAGGATTGGGAATATGTACAGGATCAATAACAGTTTCTATAACCTTCATTTTAGAAATCTATTCCTCTACAATAATTGTTCTTTGTCTACATGGAAAGTCTATAAGGTTCTTCCTTTCAAGCAACATGAAAATTTCCAACAATCCTTGGAGCACATATAAGGTTATTTATTTCAAGCAACTTGGAAATTTCCAACAATCCTTGGAGTACAAGCACTACTTTTTTCATAGTGGGTTTTGGGGAGAGAAATGAAGAAATTGTAAAATACCACAAGGTAAAATTCACCCATCTCATTTTACTTTATTACTCCATACTCCCATACAACTCCCTATCTAACAAGTGGTAGATGAATTTACTTCTTTCTCTCTCAATTCATGGATAGAATGCAATGAATATTGCACACTTTTCTATACCCATCTTGTCAATATTAGCTCCTTAGTTATTAAATTCATTGATTTTTCACATAAAATTAGAAATTCATCGAATTTGAAATTATGGCGAATAAATTTGCCAAACAAACCCTAAATTCAAAAAAGAATGGGTGGGCACGGTGGAAGCAACAACACCAATAGACGTTCTTCCTCTTCATTGTCATCCTCTTTGTGCCATGAGTGCGTTTGGCTCTGTGAAGTGTGCGAGAAGGCTCTTGCTTCGATCATATGCAAAGCGGATACGACAGTGTTGTGCATGTCTTGTGATTTCGATATCCACTCTGCCAATCCTCTTAAAGAATTCCTGTGACCTCTTTTTATGAATCCCCTAATACCCATGACAATAACAACAACAATAAGTTTAACAACCTTAACCTGGAGTGCAATGATGTTTTGAATGAGGATCATGATGAGGGTGAGGATCGACGCCTAAAGCATGATGATGATGAAGAGCGTAATGGCTTGTTGAGCCATCAGAGTGAACCTAGTAATCATGAGGTCGAGATGTGCTATGTAGAAGAGGCGGTCATCGCTGCAACATCATGGCTGATCCCCGATGCTGGTAAAAATAATTTAAAAATTATTAATGGGGTTGTTAAAGGAGGAGGTGGAGAGTACAATACCGTGAAGGAAAAGCTGAAGTTCAAGTTCCTTGTAGAGTATAGATTTTTTGGAGGATGTGGATGACCCTTATGTGGGTTTTGAGTACTTGGCCTCCAATGGAGGAAATACGATGGTAAATGCAAATGCGACAAATGCTTTGACCCCTATCCACTTGGGGGTAACAAAAAACATGGTTCCTATTCACACTCCTAAAGTGATTGAGAATTTTCCTATCAAAGTTTTCGATGAATCAGGGTTATTGGATGCAGATTTATCTAAAAGCAATTATGGTTACATAAGTACATCTCTCAAAAATTATGTAAAGAACATCAACCTCTTTTGTGATTTTAAAATATTATACCGAATACACTACTTCTAACCCATAGAGGCCCAAGAGGTCAATAGGAAGAACATCTGCTGGTGTTGTTGCCACCGTGGTTGGTGTTATTATGCACATTTATAATATATCGAATTTTATGTCAAATTTTATTTCGAATTTTTAAATATATCGATTTTTTTCCGAACTTTAAAAATATCAAATTCGAATACGAATTCTAACTTGATAACTAAGTAACAAAATAATTCTAAAATATTGGACATTTGTAAACTCTTCAACTTGCGAAGTCAGTATTAGTTCTTGTTGACTACAAATTTAGAAGCTTTAAGTCTAACCAAATAACAACCAAGCAAGCTCATTGATATGTATGACAAAAACCTTTCCTATGTTGGACAATATTACATACATAATCTTCCACTTATCATCTAAGTAGTGTTTGAGATATATTTTAGCTTCTTTCACCATAAGATAAATTTCTTTCGAAGATCTTTGCATGATTTTCCTCTCAAAGAAACATAATTTTTAGAAAAAAATACCTCCTTTATTTTTGAATATAACCTTTTATGTTGGACTATTGATTTGTCAATTATTTCCAAAATATTTAGAAAAATTGATGATGAAAGCATAAGAGAGATTATTTCACTAGGATGAATTGTACCTAAATTGTTGAGAATTGTAGAAGAAGATGCATGCTTTATTGTTGACAATGTAGATTTAGTTCTACATGGCCATGTTGTGGATATAGGAATGCTTATTAATAAACTCTATCAAATATAAATATTAAAATTGATAATTGAGGCACTTGAAACCCTTCTACTAATTTGAAATGACCTATAACAATAACAATCCACTAAGCACAATTTCATGGTGATGAGATGTCATGGTTTTTTTCTTATATTTTTCTCAATAATATTAGTAATAAACTTTGGTTTAGATATAATATTTTCTAAATATATCATTTTAATATATATGGTTATTCCTTACTTACAAAGGAAAAACACATGAAACATTCAAATTAAATTTATTTTTAAATGGAGAATAAGTTTTTTCCTATTGATATACATTTCAAAGAACAAACCATGGAAATGTTATAATATATTTTTTTAAATTTACATGGTGGAATCGGTAGTTGCCATGAATCCAGGTAGGCTGTCCAACTTTTATGGCCACCACAATATTCTGCGTTGTCCGCCCTAAAATACACCACACAGATCTTTGCGCAGTCCACCCCTATAACCACCATGCCACAATCATTTAAAACCTTTTACGCCACTAAAAGTACCAGGCAAGAGAGAAACGTTCAGTCTGACGAGGCCTGAGATTTGAACCTTGGACCTCCGCCCCCCTTATGGGGCTTGGTCTAAAGGAAGTGTTATAATGTTAGGGTAGGTTGGTGGATGAGTTTTTTTTAAATCACATATTCATTACAATACATAACAAAATTAGGAAAAACATGAAAATAACCAATAAGAATCATATATTTTATTTCAATTATAAATGTAATATTTGATAACCAAATACAATATATAATTAAAACATTATTTAATAGCTATATGTTATTTTCATTGCATATAAAATTTAGTGATTTTGATTTTTTAAGGGGACTTTCAAATTAATATATCTAGAAATAAAAATCTACCGTGAAGTGTTACATTTCCATGGATGCAACTTTAGAAAGGTGGAATTGAACAACAACCATAAATTCAGAGATTTATGTTCAAATATTAAGGGAACAACGTACTTCTACCTTGGTTTGCTATTCATATATTCCTCTTAATTATTATCTTTGATGTGATGATATTACACAGCTAATTGAAAAAATTATTACAATGTTTGTCAATGTAGACCAAAAATATATATTCTAAAAACTAAAACTATTAAGCTTATAATTTATACACCAACATGCATTAGATGAGATTATTTTTATAGGATTACTTTCATATCCATGCATATTAATAAAAAATTTAAGTCATTAATTTTCATCAAAATCAAAACTTTGAGATTTTTCTTTTACAACATTTTATGGTACAACTTGAGTGGTCTAATGGTGGAGAGATTTTGGAACTCTTAATAGAGATCTAAAGTTTGAATTCTACGTAAAGTAGGGTTGTACACCATGCTTCAGTAATCAAAGTATGTTTGGATAATCATATAGTGGGTTAAAAACATCCTGCATGAGGGTTGTTTCATATGGCCTATGACCTAGTGGATGTTAAAAATTACTTTACCCTTTACCCTTTATGTATTGAGAATTACATATCTTGTGAATTATTTATTCAAGGAGGTTCAAAATAATGGATATATCATATTAGAAAAACAATGACATATTCTCATGCATATTCCCTTGTAGAATCTCTTCTTACACCATCAAACATGTCAACCTACTTACCCACATTTCACTCAAATATTATAAATGGTTGAACTAATGAAAAATATTGTGTTGTTCTAATTATATAAGTTAAAACTCATATTTTGATTTTTATTAGACCCTCCTTAAATATTTGTTCTTTCCCGTCCTTTTTATTTTATTTTAACTATGGAGTTATATTATGCTTCATGTTCATCTACATGGTGAGAAATAGAAATGATTTATATATATTTTCTTATTCAAGTCAATAGATAATACATTATGAACTCCATCATACCTCAATAAAAATATATCCCACTATAAGAGTGAAATATTTTGACGTATATCACCTACCTTATTACCTCATTAGGGTTTCTTCAATGGATATACAATATGGTGGGTTATGTTTTATACAACGATTATTTTCAACGTATTATGAGATGATCATTACATGAATCTTGACCAATTATTTTTATGAATTATATACTTGAATCCATTGATTTTAACAACACATTATAATTTATAATTATGGATTAAACAAGTAAAATTAATAGAAATAATTTAGTTACTCCTGTGTTCTTGGATAATTTTATAGGTTTTGTGGAGGAGGGTGTAGGGGTTTGTTGGTGAAGTAAGCAAGGCTATCAAGGAGATTGATAAAGATAAAAAAGTAATTTTGAATTTTATCTATAGTAAAGTTACTGTATATGAAAATTTTACAATGGTCACTATAGTAATTGCATGGCTTCCACACCAAAGGTTTTTGCCTTTCATAGAAGTACAATGTAGTTATGCTTATCATATTAGTGTCTCTTCTCATAATGGTGATTTCCTATTCTAAGATGACAATAGAATTTTTGAAAAATCAAAATTTGGTGTTTGCTAACCATCATGTATTTATAGTTGTAAATTAAGTGTCTTATGTTCCTAAAAGTATAACAATATGGACCTTTTTGGACATATATGCGTAAAGTATACCTCATGGAGTTTCTTAGTTCTAAAATATTGGAGACCTTCATATCTGTCCATGAGGAAGAGGTGTCACTACCCATGTGTTCCATTTGGAAGAAGATCAAGTGTGGCACTAATATTGTTAATCTATTCACAAGCCTTTTGGACCTCATCTTTGCTTTACTTTGGAGAACCTAACATACACCAAATCCTTTGATGAAAATTTGAACAAGGATAGAGAACTTGAAGAAATAACATAATAATTTACAAATATAGTTTAAATTTTTAACATTAGAGATGTATTTTCTTATCTCCATTAGGTCAATTACATCATAAGAAAAAATTAGTGCATCAAGAAAATGCATTATGTAGTTGATATCATGGTTAGAAAAATCATCAATGACACTTGGAGCATAGGTACAATTAGAAAGAGAAAGACCTTACGAAAACTTGGTTAACATGCTTTTAGATATGGAGATAGTTGAAAGCAGCGCTGTAATTAAAATAGAAAGAGAACACAAAAGCACTTATTTTATACATCTTTTTTTCTTTGTATATAACAAATTTTCAATAAATGAATAGTCATCTATTCAACTTTAACCATTTGCCTAATTTAATAAATTTGAATGGTTTTTATTCGTAATATATGATTATTTTTGTAGTGAAGACAATACCCACCACATTATAATAGGTAATAAATGAGTTGTTGAGACACCATCATATAGCAAGGAAAGTGCATGAACCAATTGAATCCATGGTAAGAAAAAATTGTGCAATGAGAGAAATTGATATAACAAAGATAGAATAGCTTCAATGTGTTGTGGAAGAGGCATGGTGATTACATCATTAAGGATTATATAACTTTTTGGTGCTATCTTATTATATTACTATTAATTATTAGTTATAACAAATTAACAATATGTCCTATAAGTTTTTTTTGCACTATTATGAGCAACTATTAAGGATATTTAGGATAGATTTTAAAGTGAGGTTTGTTGGTCAATTTTTCATCCATGTGGTTAATCAAGACCTACTAGTTACCACTTTGAGGCATCTCAAGATTCCATATTATGTATTATGCATGCATGCACCCCTTTATGACATAAAGTTTCCATTCTCTTGATAGAGACTCGTAAGTCATCCATATTTTTATGGTGTTTGTTGTGTTAGGATTTATTACATCATAGAACATATGAATAGTCAAGTGGTATAACCAAACCTCATAAGGTCCATGCATATAGTATAGGACAAGGTATTTTTCAAGTTTTTTTTAGGGTTTTTTATGAATAAATTAAGAATCCTATGTACTTAAATACCCTTCACTACCATGATATAATTATTTGAAGCTTAAGTTCTAACATGTGGTATTAGAACAAGTAAAAGGAAGTTAAAATCCTCCTTATGATCCTCCTCCAGATTTGACATAGAGATAGAAAAAGTGCATTTGTTTTGAGAAAAAAATTCAAGTTTGAGATAACAAGTTTCAAGGGCAAAGTACCCTACAAAAAATTGTGATCCATGAAAAAAAATTCAATAGGAAAGTTCTTTAAGTTATTGAAAGGATTCAAGGTGAAAAAATCCTTCCAAAGGTAGATTTAAGCAAGAAAAGGAATCCATAAGAAGCTCCTTAAGAAAAAGATAGAAGAAGCCATTGTAGCTTCTTTACAAGAAAGAAAATTTAGCACCAAGGAAGCCATTATGCTCCTCATTTAAAAAATCACAAAGAAGCCTTTATTGAAAGACATTTAAAAATAAGTAAAAAATATAGAAGGCTCATATAGCCCATTAAAGTTCTTTTGTAAAAGGTATTTTTTAGAAAATATTAAAGCCTCATAAAATTGAAGCTATTTGTAGCATTGCAATTCTTTCAAACCTCACTTTAATTCATTATCAAATCTAGGGTGGTGTTTGAAGGTTGTATGCAGTAGAAATGATTTAGGTAAGGTCAAGTCTAGGTCTTGTTAGTGCAAAATCTGCCTTTGGTTACGTTTGCACCCAAGACTTTGCCAACATTGAATGATCAGGTTTAAAATAGAGATTACTCGACTCAATCTCTAGAGAAGGTTGGTTCCTTGCTTAGTTGTGGAAAAGGGGAAAGAGTAGAGTGCATAAAGAAAGGGAAATATAGCTATTGCTAGAAACGTCAAAGGGGTACAAGTTAGACAACAACAAAAAAACACATAGTTTTTGGAGATAAGCATTCTTTAAACAATCAAAATAAGGACAACCAGTTCTCTGGTGTATATTAAAACAACCGTAAATCTACTAGAATCATTAGTTTCAGAACTAGTGGAACTTAAAGTGAAAAAATCTAGAGATAAAATTAAAGCAATTTTTATTCAACGTAGCTTACATAGAATTTAACATTCATACATACATGATTTAAACACCAATGAGTTAGAATCCAGAATAAGGAGTATTTTATTGCTTTCAGAAGTCTATATACATTGCCTTGTAAACGTCCAAGAGCTGACCCTTTGTTAGAGTTGCTCATCCTATATATATACATCCTCTAATAACATAAAAACTAAAACTTATTACAATAATATACCGGTTGTATTATTTTGGTAAGATGCTCGATAGCACCTATTGAATCAAAGAAGAACGGACTAGTAGGGTATTCAATAGCAAATGATTGAGATATTTATGTTACCGCATGTTTGCACCAATCTTCTCAGAGATATCATGGCCTAACTATCTTCCACTTCCTTTTTTTGGCTCTCGGTTCACAAAAATAGGACCAATCACGAAATCGTGACCATTTTTTGCTCCTTGCCACTTTTTGGCTCTCAGTCCACAAAAATAGTACCGATCGTGAAATTGTGACTATTTTTCAATCCTTGCCTCTTTTTAGCTCTTGATCTGTGAAAACATGACCAGTCATAAAATCATGACTATTTTTCACTCCTTTCCTCTTTCTGACTCTCAGTATGTGAAAATAGGACTGATCACAAAATCATGACTATTTTTCACTCCTTACCTTTTTTTGGCTCTCAGTCCTCAAAAACAAGACCGATCATGAAATCGTGACTACTTTCTATACTTAGTGAAATTTTGAGAAGTCTCTTCTCTCCCCTTGGTATAGTCATTTTAACCTACATTATTGGTGCCTTTTGGGGAATTATGCTAGTAGAATGCTAGAATTCAAAGCCTTTATCCATTGGGAAATTGAGTACAAAGTACAAAAAGAAATAAAAGGGAGAGATATAGAGAAATTTTTTGTTTCTTTAATGCATCTATTCTTTTGGGGCATCCTCTTCTATTGATTTTATCATTTTTGTTTTTGCCTAACTGCTCGTTGAGGTTTTTTTGGACTTCTTTTGTTTTTCTATCCTCTGGACAACCTCATTGTAAGTGATGCAGACCTTGCTCCAAGTCTCTTCATTTGGGTTAAAATTTTCCATGAATGTCTAATATAGATATTCTAACTCTTCGATCTTATTGTAAGACAAAATTTTTGACTTCAAGAAGAGCTCATAGAGGTAGGAGTTGATCTGGGTAAGATATTGAGCCATGCTAAATATTTGATCTTCTTGGACTGGATCTTCCCAACTATTTATTTCTAACTTATCCTTTATAAAATATTTCCAAGAAATTTTAAGCCCATTTTCTAAGATATTTTAATTTTCATCCTAGAAGCTTGGCAGACCAAAATTGTTTTCCTATACACAAATATTTCAAAATCACTTTAGCTTCTAATTTGAGTTCTTGAATTATCTTAGCACTTTTTATCACAAGATTGCACCTTTTGAATAAAATCCTAGAAAATATTTTGTCTTGGGACCATGGTTCATCTTGGGCTCTGTTTCTTACCCTTGCCTACGTGCTTTCTACCAAAACTTGAATATTTGTTGCTGCAGATATTCTTGTTTGCAAGAAGGTGACGAATACAGTGAACTCATATTCCACCCAGTTTAATGTTTCTTTAATATTGGCCATGTATATTAACATAGGCTTCAATTTCAAGCCTATTTTATATATCATTGAACATTTCCTTTCTGACCGCCTGGGCCTTTTCTTTGGACAACCCACCAGTTTTACCCGTGTTTTCTTGGATTTGTCTTTGTAGATATTCCACTTGTTTACTCAAAACCTAATTTTTTTTAGTAGTATTTTTTGCTTCTTTATATTTGGTTGCTTCATTGAATATTTTTTCCCACTTCTTAGCCTCATTTTTTAGAGTCTTTTTGATAGTTTATTGCTCACTCAAGGCTGCTTCCAAATATTTTCTTGCCTCTTCAGCTCCGAGGTATTTCTCTTTATAATATTCAACATTTAAGTATATGATAGACATGTGGGCTTGGAATTTTCCCCATTCATCTTCCATAGGTAGCTGAGTGATGTCTTTAGTGACTATCTTAGCTTGGTAATATTCTAGAGTCATTTCCCCTTTCAACTTCTGTACCAATGGCATCATCTTCATTGTTGAGCGCTACATACTAAGGGGATCCAAAGCTATTCCCTCTTTGGTATGAGCTATATTTTTGGAGGCTTGGACATAGCGGGATTTCCACCAGTCTAAGGCATTATGGTTGGCCTTATTCATCTTCTAGAGCTTGGATATGGTGTGGTGACTTTCAAAAGAGGAAGCAGGGATAGATTGAAAGCTTGAGAAATGGGCAACATGGGGGAAGGAAATGTTGACCAGAGTGGTATCTAAATTTGATGGTCCTATAATAGGATTTGTGGGAGCAGTTGAGGATGCTTTTGGATCAGATTGGATTTAGGATGTAGGTGGTTGTGATAGTGGAGGTTGTTGATTGGAAGGAGAGGAAACATCATCTTCAGGAGTAGAATGGAAAGGGGAGTCTCTTTGGAATTGAGAAGAGGATAAAATAGAAGTGACAGAAATTATACTTGGTAGTTCTGATAGTTTTAATAAATTTATGCCTTTAGTACTTGGTGGCTCCTTAGAAGGTCTTGAGATTTTGGTAAGAATTGATTTCTCTATAGGAATTGATTATTTGGTAGGAATTGACCCTTCAGTAGGAACTAATTTCTCTATAGGAATTGATCTTTCAGCAAGATTTTCCCCTTCGGTAGGAGTTATCCCTTCAACATAATTTACCCATTCAAATGATTTTTTTAGTTCCTAGGTGCTAACATTATGATGCTCTAGGGTTTGGTCTATATTTCTTTCTATATTTTATTGTATATCTCCTTCTACTTCTTGTAAATTTTCTTGTATATCTCCTTCTACTTATCCTTGTACGTTTTCTTGTGTTTCCTCTTCTACATCTCCTTGTACATTTTCTTGTATATCCCCCAGTCTTCATGTATTTCTTCCTGCCTGCTCTTCTTCTAATTCCTTGCTTCTATTGACTTTGATTTACTATTCTTGAAGACGAGAGGAAAATCATTGTTAGACTCTGTGTTGGATGTAGAGGGGGAATGAATTTAGTTTTCACTTTCTTAGGGACTTCTTGTTGCTTGACAATAATTCCATTTCCCTTATCTTAACTTGATTTTACCTTTTCAATGGTAGGTATATTATTCTTTCAAGGGCCATTGACACCTGGTGGAACCTTGTCTACAAGAGTTTAAGACCATGCAGCTTGGAATTGGTCATATTAGACAAAAAAATTCATGATTAGGTTTTATTCTCCACTTAGAGGTGCTCATATCAATTTGCACCCTCATCATCCACCAGGCCAGGATTTTTATTGATGTCCACTCTGGTCCCTTATTGGATATTCTCTTTATAACTTTTTCTTACAACACATATTTTGGATTATCTTTGGGGTCCCAATCCATAACATGTTCATATAAATCATGCCATGGGGGAAATGACTGCATCTGCTCTACATGCTATTCTAGCACTTCACTTTATTCATTATTCCTGCCATGCTTGTCGATTTATCTATTATACAGATGAAATTATTTGAAGGAATTTTTTTTTAGAGAAGCCTACCTTTCTACAAACTTGTCAAGGGGATCATATTTCCACCTCTGTGGCAATTCTAATAATTTCAGGTTCTTCAAGGCTCAAGTGATTCACTCATGATGCCCTTTTTTAAATACAACTATTCCTTCAAAATGGAATAGTGCGAGAGTAAGAAATGTTTCCTTGTGAAATCCTACAATCATTTAGTGACATAGTGCGAGAGTAAGAAATGTTTCCTTGTGAAATAATACAATCTAACGACCACCCCCTATGTTAAAATGAACCAATCATCTTATTATGCATGGGGGTGTTGTAAAACATCCTGACTATCTGGGGAAGCCTATGTACTTCACCATACATAATTTTCAAAGTAGGGCCTAGGAATTCCATGTTGAAATAGTAGTATGATTTGGTATTTGAAAGCACCATTGTCTATTCATATATAGGTATAAGTCTTCCCTCTTTATCTTTATTAATTATAGAATGAAAGGAAGTTGATTTGACTAAAAGAAGAAGAAAATACATACCAAATAAGTTGAAAATCTAAAATTCACCTGATAACCCTTATGTATTTTGAATAATATTTCATGCAATTTTTGAAACAGGTAAGATGACCAATAAAAAAAAATGGCATAGTGCACTCATCTACGATAGAAGCATCGTAGAACTTAGGGTTCAATATGCATTGAGATACTACAATCTGCCATCCATGCACTTTTGCATCTCATTCTAGCCCTGCCACCATAGCTAACATGAAAAACAATTATTTGTTCTTGAATTTTGATAGGGGGATGGGTGTTTTTGGCAGAGTCCCTCCGGTGGGAGGTTCCAACAATTGTGATTGCAGAAACAAATTGATATTTTAGGTGGGGGTATAGTATTTAGCTTACCAAACAGGGCCAAATAGTATGGGTTTCAAGGCTGGATTCTTGTATCCAGTGAAGGCACAAATAACAACATTGAGATCTAGAGTAAGAATTACATCCCCCTTATAATCCCTAACAATTCTTTGCTTGGAATCATGGAAATTCACCATAGCTCTAATCAATTTAGGGCAGAAGTGGATGAGAGTATAGACATACCAGGAGAGTAAATAATAGTAAGGGAAAGTGCTTGGGCATGAGGGAGTCACTTTTTTAGCTACTCTGATCTGCACAACTTTTCGAATATTCTCTAGATTTTTCTAGGTGATGATTGTATATGTTATGTAGGCATTCAGGTTAGTAAAATTACTTTTCTTTTATCTAGACTATTGAGATTTTATAGTAATTGAGGAGGATCCTACCATGGTTGATTTTTTTGGATTTTCTATGAAAATTTTCTAGAAGCGTTTCGAGCAAAGCCAAATTTCTGAGCAAAATTGGAGAATGATTTTTTGTAGAGAAGATATTCAAGAAAGTAGGGATGCAAGAAAAGGGGCTTCCATGATGTAAATAATGAGTGCATGCATGAGTTAGGGTACAATGCAATAATTACAGTTGGTGGTGCATGTTTTGTGAAAAATTTCAAACATTACTGGGAGTCTTGTTTCGTGTGCCACCTTCTTGAAACCAACCGTTATGCATCATCATATTCTTTAAGCCAATAACTTTGCGTCAATATTTTGTCAGACCAATAACTTCACATAGTGGTACTTTGAACAAAGCACATTTTAAAATTTTAAAAAGTGACATTCCTGCCAAAGCTAAAAATCCTTGTTATTTGACTTTGATCGGTGAGTGCCAAAGTGTCACAAAATTACGACCATTTTTCTTGAAGTGGCCTATGAATGCCAAAGTGTCATGAAATCATGACCATTTTACTTGGAGTGGCATTTGAATACCAATGTATCATGAAATCACCACCATTTTCCTTGGAGTGGCCTCTAAATACCAAAGTATCATGAAATCACGACCATTTTGCTTCTTAAACAATCTTTGTTTGACCTCAATTAAGGTAGTTCAAAAAGTTACCCCTTTTTGGGGGGATGATCCTCCCAAAAAAGAAACCAATCTTGGGTCCCCCCTGGTCAAGGGATCCATTGTTGAAAAGCCATCCTTCACCAAAGTCCTTGGTGGAGGTTCTAGTAGTCCTAGGATTTCCTCTTTTTTCTTGGAACCTATTAGGACAAAATTTAAGGTCCCTGCAAATATCATTTCTAACTACATTTCTATGGAAAATTTCTTCTTAGTTGGAAAGCTTATTTGAGGAAGGCCTGACCTTGAAACCATTAGGATATGGGATCACTCCAAATTGAAGGTCAATGGGTGAATGGAAATTTTTGGCCTATCCAGGGGTTTCTTTGGCATCAGGCTCAACAATCACGATGATGTGAGTCATATTATCATAGGGGGTCCCTGGTTTTTGTAAAGAAATATTTTATTACTTGGGCACTGGTATTTTGATTTTGATCTTGAATTATAGAGTATTAATTATGCTACTATCTGGGTTCATTTTTTGAATCTTCCTTGGAATTTCTGGCATGAAGATATCCTCAAATCTATTTCCAAAACCATAGGATAATTGGTGGCCATTGATCATGCCACTCTGGCTAGAACAAGGATGACAACTACTTGTGTTTGTGTTAATGTGAATTTGAATTCTAAACTCCCAACTTTTGTGGAGTTGGAATATGAGTCCTACTATAGGAAATAGGTGATTAAATATGAAAATAAGCCTAATTTCTGTGTGGAATGTCATAATCAGGGGCACCTTAGATCCTAATGTCTCTCCTTAAAGGTGCAGGCTGGACCTAATATTAAAAAAATCAAAGTCCCTTTCACAAGGTTTAAGAGGAGGAAACATCCCACGTCAAAGGAGTGGTATTCAGACCAATCAAAAACCAAAACTAGAATATCAGCAGTAATGACCATCCTCAGGGAGGTTCTTCAAAAGAGCCCCAAATTTCCCCTCAAGTAGCTGACAAGGGTAAGAAAATTTTCACAACTCAAGAAACACACAAGGAAGAGGTAAGTTCTTTCTTTGCTCTCCCAAGCAAGTACCAAGTTCTTTCTAACTTACCTTCTGGTGATAATCAAAATATGAATATTATTCATAATCCTAAACTAGCCCCCAATCCTCATTCATCCCCTAAACCCAAGATTGGGCACCAGTGCTCAGGATCCTCAAGCCATTGAGTCTTTCCCTGGAATATTAGTTGATCTTTGCAAATGAAACCAAATCGAAGAAGTTGTATCCTAGTACCTAGCCTTGGCTCTTCAAGCCCGGTAGTTCAAAGAATAACTCCTCAAAATTTTAGCCCAAAGAAAACTAGAAGCTACAAGAAATCTATAATTAATTATGGAGAAAATAATAAGGGTAGAACTTCAATAGTCGATCACTAGAAATAGGGATTAGAAGATGAAATAGCGAGTGGTATACAAAAACCCTATTTTCTACAAGGATAAGTCAGAGGAGTGATGAATCCAAATACACCAACGCCCCCCCCCCCCCCCCCCAACCTCAAGGAAAGGGGAGCAAAAGGGCTTTCAAATCGTCCAAATGAAAGTCCTCTCCTAGAATGTGAGAGGAGTTAATGGCATGGTGAAGCAAAGGTTAGCCAAGTCATTAAGAAAATAAATTAATCCTATAATATTTTTGATGCAAAAAACTAAAACATGACTCTCTTTAGCTGAGGATCTATGTAAAAATATATGGAAAATAGTGAATTTATTTCTTGTGGGCCGAGGGTGCTTCAAGATGTCTCATGTGCATGTGGAATCCAGGAAAGTTAGAAGGCATATTAATTCATTCCAGCGATGTGTCATCTAGCATCCTATTTTTTGACAAAGAAACCAATTTTCCATGGGTTATCACCAATATATATACCCTGAGTTCTATCCCTGGCAGATCCAGGCTATAGGAAAATTTAACAAACTTGAGGAAATTCATCTCAAATTTCTTGTGGATTTTAGCTAGAGATTTTAACACTCCGTTGTATCCTTATGATAAGAGAGGTGGCCTAGGATCTATTACAAAGAGCATGGAATATTTTCAGGATTTTATTAACTCTAATAACTTGATGTATGTGAATTTGAAAGGCAATCAATTTACATGGACTAATAGGAGAAGTGGAAACCAATTAATTCAGGTTAAAATTGACAAAATTCTCTTTTCTCAGGAAGTAAATACAATCTAGGGGGATGTCAATCTTCAATCTATTCTCAAAACTGACTCAGATCATAGTCCATTTCTTTTGGAAACCAAAAACCCACTGAATTTTAGGATTTCTTTTAGATTTGAAGCCATGTGGATGCAACACCCGAATTTCAGGGATAGAATTATTCAGTGGTGGCATACAAACTTTCAAGGATCACCATCATATATACTGGGACAAAAACTAAAAATGACCAAAGAAAATCTCAATATTTGGAATAGAGATATTTTTGGAAACCTGTTTGAGAACAAACAAGCAATTAAAAATCACTTGAACATAATTAAGAATGATAGTCTGATGGGCCATAGCTTTGATCCTGAGCTAAGAAATGAAGAAATAAGTCTCTTATCAGAATATCATAATATCCTTCAATGCGAAGAAACATTTGGAGGCAAAAATATTGAGCAATATGGCTTAAGGAAGGTGATTCCAACACAAATTTTCCACATATCTATCTTAAGTAATAGAAGAAAAAATCAAATTAAGGAATTAATTTGAAAGAATGGAAGCATCACCTCAAATATTAAGGAAATCAGATCTGAAGCCATATCCCAGTTTTGTAGTTACTTGAAAACCCTCATCCTGATTGCAACTCTAGTGAGGCCAAATATTTTTTGCTCCAACATATACCTCATTCCATTTCAGAGGACATCAATCATAAGTTATTAGCCAATATTTTTTATGAGGAAATTAAGCATGCCCTATTTTCCATGAAACATGATAAGGCCCCTAGTCCTGACGATTTTTCTCCAAGGTTTTTTGGGATTTTGTGGGTCCTGATGTGTTTGAATCGATTAAAGAGTTTTAGTCATCTAATATTATTCCACGTAGTTTCAATTCCACTTTTATTGCTCTCATTCCAGAAATCCCTAATGCCAAATCCTTCAATGATTTCAGGCTTGTGAGCCTCTATAATGTTGTATGCAAAATCCTAACCAAAGATTTAGCCAACATAATGAGGGACGTTATGCCTTTGATTATTGACCACTATCAAGGAAGTTTGGTTTGAGGAAGGTCCATTTTATATGGGATAATATCTATTCATGAAGCTCTGCATTCTTCTTCTCACACCAAAGAGGTTGCCAACCTGCTAAATTTGGACACAAACAAAGCTAATGATAGGCTAAATTGAGATTTTTTATTAGCTATCTTAACTAAATTTGGATTTCATCAATATTGGTCAATTTGATTAAAGGATGTATTTATTATGCTTGGTTCTCTGTATTAATCAATGTCTCACCTACTGTATACTTTCCTAGTAGCAGAGGCTTAAGGCAAGGGGATCCTCTATCCCCTCTCCTATTTATCATTGCTATCGAGACATTAGGAAGATCAATTCATGTATCTAGAAGGTCAGGATTAATCTTTGGAAATAAGGTGACTTCTCAAACTAATCTTGTCACCCATCAACAATTTGTTGATGATACTTTATTATCCAATTTTACCTCTATTGTTGAAGCTAAGTTCATTAAAAATATTCTCCTACTATATGAGGAAGCGGCAGGCCAGAAGGTGAATTTCTAGAAGAGTAAGTTATTTTTCCTTAACACCAGGTGACCTTACAGAAGAGTAAGGGCTATCTATTATCCCAGGCAGGAAAAACTATCCTTACCATGGCTTACTTGTAGAGCATATATGTTTATTTTATTTCAATTTTTAAAGCCCCAAATAAGGTTTATCACAAGATTGAACAAATTCAAAAATATTTTCTTTGGATAAGGTCTAAAAATAAGAACAAATTTTACTTAGTTGCATGGGAGAAAGTTTGTAAACCAAAGGAATTGGCCTCAAAAGGATTAATCTGTTAAACTTGGTAATCCTAGCAAAACAAGCTTGGATATTAGTTTCAGGAGATCAAGTGGAATGGGTCAGTATTTTCAAAAGAAAATACCTATAGGAATATGATTTTTTATGTGATAGGGCACCTTCTATGGGCTCAACTTTATGGAAATCCATCAGTGCAATGAAAAAACTCCTAAGAAATATCCTAATATGGCAGGTTGGTTATGGGAAATCAATCAAATTTTGGGAGGATAAGTGGTTAGGAAATTAGCCACTCTTAAAAATCCTAGGATTTAGAGTTTTAAAGGAATTCACGATCCTCTATTTGGATATTGGGTTGCTAATTTTTTTACTATCTCTAATGATTCCCACTCATGGAAAAGGATTCAATATCCTAATTTATCAACAGAAATATTATCCTTGGAAGCCCTATTATTTTCCTTTACACTACCATCAAAGATTGATAAATATCAACCTATATGGGAACATTTAGACACAAGGTAATTTATGGTCAAATGAGCCTATCAACTCATCCTAACCCCTGAAGAAGTTGTTATTCCTTTCAGACTAGTGTTGACTAAGCACCTAACTCCAAAGGTATCATTCTTTTCTTGGTTGGCCATTCAATATAGGATCCTCATTGTTGAAAACCCCATAAAACATGGAATTCCTCTCTTTAATAGATTCTTCCTATGCATTTCTGATTGGGAGTCTACAAGCCACATTTTTCTATTTTGTCCTTTTTCGAGTTCAATCCTAAATAAGCTTTTCCAAAAGTTCCAAATTAGTTGGGTCAAACATCCATCCTTAGTTGATTTATTTTCTCAATGTCCCAATCCTTTTAGAAATCCCTATCTCAAAGGAATGTGGAAATTTTACCTTAATCATTATATTTGGTAGATTTGGCTAGAGAGAAGCAGATGAGTCTTTTCCAGGGAAGCCAAGGATTTAGATTCCATCACTAATAGAATTATCTTTTTTGCCAAAGAAAATGCTCTTGTGGCACCTTTTGATCCTCTTCTATCCCCCAATTTGAATCTTCCTTACTTCGATCCTTTCATGTTTCCTTAGAGAATCCTAACCCAGGTAAATCTCAAATTTCAATAAATAACATCAAATGGACACCTCCTCCTCAGGACTGGGTCAAGTTAAATTTTGATGGAGCAGCTAAAGGAAATCCAGGAAGAGCTGGTGTAGGAGGAATTCTAAGGGATAACAATGGAAATTCCATATTTTCCTTCACAAAATCCTTGGGAGATAAATCAAACCATTTTGCTGAAGCAAAAGAATTATGGAGGGATCTTCAATTTATCAAGCAATTCCCAAGGAAAGTTATCATAGAAGGGGATTCCTTAAATGTTATCAATTATTTAAAAAATTCCAAATCACCAGCATGGAAGGTAAGAAGCCTCATTGAGGAGGCTCAAATCCTAATACTATTCCAACATGAAGTCATTATCCAACACATATTCATGGAAGCTAACAAAGTCATTGATAAATTAGCTAACATTGGAGCTTTTGCCCTTGGGATGTTGACTTGGGCTGATATCCTTCCGTGGGAAGTTGATGAAATTGCCAGGTTGGAAGAAGTCCAAAATCATCATAATGCATAATATTCATTATTTTAGGTTTAGAATATCGAAAAAGTGACGTTATCTATCCAAATTTTCTAGAAAAAAGAGGGCAAAAGCTGATATAACTCCCACAAGGAGCTCACAGTGCCTCAAAAACAAGGAACTCCAGAGTCCAGGAAAGTCGTAGGACACTGTTGAGGATGATACGAATGATCCAGTGGAGAAGTTTCTATAGAAATATGTTATTAAGACCACTTAGATCATGATTTCTCACCTGGAGAGTGCCATGTCTGCAATTGGAGGAGCAATTTCACAAATAAAAGAGCATAGGAATGCTCTAAACCTCCTATTTTTCTATGATAATTTTACAGAAGATACTCCTACTAAGTCTACTACTGAAACCAAACCAAAAGTTAAGGATGACAAAGTTGTGGAAATAGCTAAGAAAATATTCAAGGACATCCCTAAGGATTATGTTAAGTATATCAAGGAGGACATCAATGAATCTGTAATTGCTTGATTGGCTTCTGTTTTGTGGTTTTGCGTCTCTATCTCTTCTGGGTTTTTCCTTGCTTCCTTTTTGTTAGTTCTTGCTTTCCTTTCCATTCCCAGGTCCTCAAGGATGCTTGTTTCTTTTTGTGGTCTATGCATCCTTATTCTAAACTAATGTATTAAGGCATTAGGGTGCCTTTCAAATGACCTCATCAATGAAAATTTTTGACTTACCAAAATAAAACAATCTTTGTTTGACCAATGAAAAATGGATCAATCACGAAATCATGACCTTTCTTTTCAAGGTGTGATTTAAAAAATACCATATATACATATAATATAAGGGGGTGGGGGAATTCCGTAGCTTACTTGAAATATAGCTTCAAGTGGAAGCCACTAACAGGGATAGGTTGCATCTAGCCTTGTTCATATTTTATCTGGAAGGAGTTCTATTTTTTTGCAGTTATTTCAAAAGGTCCTTTCTAGAAAGCATAAATTTTTTTATGGTTCCCAGGTTTTGCTTTTTTCTCATTCCATCCTAGAACCAAGTATCTTACTTTGAATTTTTTGAGGGTAGCTCTTTTTTTGAACCATATATTTGTGTCTCCAATATGCTTCTGATGATGATTAAAAGCTTGCTCTTTCTGTTCTTTTAGTTGTAAGAGTTGTGTCAACCTGTTTTCCATTGGTTCTGCTTCTTCAATCTAGTTTGATTTAGCAACTTTAGAGTAGGTATATATATTTTGTTTTTGGTAGATAAGATACTATAGCATTAATACCGGGTTTTACAGGTTGACCCAAAACCTTTTACAAAAATCAGCCTAGGGATGTTGATGAACATATCCTTACTAAGGATCCTATATATGTAAAATCTACATGCCGCCAAAGCCATTACATCCAGTAAGGCACAAGCCTGTTATAAAAAATAAACTTCCCATACAACATTTTGGGTATACCCCAGTAAAATACACATGCATCATAATTACAAAAAATAAACAGACACAGATCCATTCCTTGAGACAATGGAGAAATAAAAAGCTGCAGACACACATAGCAGAGTACTGAAAAAACTCCCACAAGCTCTGTATTGACAGTTACTCTTAATAATTCTTCGGTAATTGCTTTCTTCTATATATGACATGCTTTGGTACCACATACTATCTTGGCCAATCAGCCTTGGAGAAGTGAACCTACTAGCTAGATTTATGGCGGTGGCTATCTGGTGGTCCACGTGGCTTTGGTTTGAAGTCTTATATTGTCGTTTCTTTCCTTCCCTGTGATTATCAACCAACCTCAAATTACTAATATGACTAGGATCCATGTTATCTAACATGTGACTGTCCCCATTAGTCTTTGTGGTATTTCCAAGCAACATCCACGAAGACTGACAACTCAGATAATTTTTATTGTGAGTCCAATTCAAAAAAGAGACGAGAATACTCCTAGCCTTCAAACTTACAGTGCCTTCCCTATTGGTAAATTCGACTATCATTCTTGGAATTCTTGTTGAATAAGCTCCTCTACTTCACTCGAGACACCATGTTCCAATTTGAAAAGTCCGTCACCATCGACACCCAAATTGGCAAGCTTATCAGCAATTTTGTTAGCTTCCCGAAAGACATGTTGGGCTTTTCTATCCTGTCTTCCCTGGAAAATGATCCTAGCCTCTTAAACAATTGTTTTAATCCTCCAAGGAGGTGTTTTCCAATTATTAAGGAGATTTATAACATGCATAGAGTCTCCTTATACAATCAAATTGCCTTATAAGTCTTGAGTCATTTGAAGGCCTCTCCACATAGCTCTAGCTTCAGCTTCGTTGTTCGTCCTTATTTCTAAATATTTGGAAAATGCAAGCATCATATTCCAATTATGATATTGTACAATGCCACCAATGCCTACTCTGCCAAGATTATCCTTAGCTGCTCCATCAAAATTAAGCTTAAACCAACCCATAGGAGGTGGAGACCACTTAACATTGTCTCTAGGGTTGACTACCTTAGGCACAAAATCATCTAATAAGGTTAAGCTTAAATATTGAGAAATCGTGGTCTCCTGCAGATGAGGTTTACAACTATCAAAAGGGATAAGGTTCACATTCTCATTGGCAAAGGATAGGATCCTAGCAATAATAGTTTGATGATCATGGATAGACTCATTAAAGACTCTATGGTTCATTTCTAACCACACCTGCCAAAGATAGTGATTGAGACAAATTTTCCACATGTATCTAAGTATTTGGCTTGAAAAGGGGCAAGGCCACTGGATGAAAAAATCAAGTACGATGGTTGGTTTAACCCATGAAATATTGAAGTCCTAAAAAACCCCACTTAGGACAGTCAAGGAAAAAGGGCACTCAAGGAAAATGTGATAAATGGTCTCCCAATTAGCCCTGCATAGATAAAAATGATTAGTGATACAAATACATTTACGCATCATATTATCAATGGTTAGAATTCTTCCTTGGATAACCAGCCATGAAAAGACTACAATTTTTGGAATTAATTTTTTTATCCAAACTAAGTCCTTTTGGAGGACAAAATCCTTGTCATCAAGCAGAAGCTTGTAAGCTGATTTAACAGTGAACTTCCCGTTTTCCGTAGGAGCCCAGGTCACTTGATCTTCCTTGGGTCTCATGGGGATAAACTATTGCTCGAGAATGTTACAAAGGTCATTTGATTCTGCTTGAAATCCTTGAATTCTTATTTGTTTCCACTTCATTCTACCTCTATCCTCAACCATATAATCAAAGACTTTTCTGCCAATGAGTTCTTCTATGATATCTATGATTCGGGCTAAGTTAGGATATTGCGTCAGTGGTTCGTCCTTAGCCCACCTGTCATTCCAAAAATTTATCATCTCACCATTGCCTAAAACCCATCTTAAACATTTTTTGATGATTTCCTTACAATTAAGAATTGCTTTCCAAAAAGCCGAACCTTTGATTGGAACTGAGTCACTTAGAAATTCCATATTTTGAAGATACTTTTATTTGATGATAGTTGCCCATTCATTTTATTCACCAAAAATGAGACACCATGCCTGCTTAGCTAGTAAAGCTAAATTTATATGAGCAATTCTTCTCAGACCTAAGCCCCCATTTTCCCTGGGTCTGCACACTTTGGTACATCCTACAAGGTGTATCATTTTTTTCTCCTCTGATCCAGTCCATAAAAATTCTTTTTGGATTTTCTCAATTTTCTGGAAAACCTTCATAGGGGCTTTGAAAATGAAGAGGAAATAGACTAGAATGCTTTGAAGAGAGGCCTAAGTGACGGCCAACTTTCTTGCTTGAGATAGAAGATGACCTTTCCATCCAGCAATTTTTTTTTGAATTCTTTCAATAACCCTGTCCCACATTGACTCTCTCGGAGAACCAATGAAAAGAGGGAGACCAAGATACGAAGTGGGGAGGTTTGCTATATCACACCCTAAAATTTCTACAATCCTTCCTTGCCTCTAAATGGGGGTGTTCAAGAAATATAACTTGCTTTTACTGAAATTAACGACCAGCAACGTCCTCGTAGAGTTGCAGGATGTATTTAATTATTTTGGCCTCAACCATTGATGCCTTAGTCAATATAAGGGTATCATCGATGAATTGTTGGTGAAAAACAACCTAGTGAGAGATGTTGCCTTGATTCTCGATATTATCTTTGAACTGCAAGCATTTTTGATGATTTTGCCTAAAGCTTCTACTATAATGATGAATAACATGGGGCTGATAGGGTCCCCCTACCGAATTCCTCTACGACTTTGAAAGTAACCAATAGTTGTTCCATTAACTAGAATCAAGAACCATGCTTTAGAAATACATTCTTTGATAAAATTAACCCATTGGTGGTGAAAACCAAACTTAAGGAGGACAACAATTAGAAAGTCCCAATTTAGCCTGTCAAATGCTTTGTTCATATCAAAATTGAGGGCAAAAATAGACCTGTTAGTCTTATGAGCAGAGTGCAGAGCTTCATGAACTGTGATAAATCCATCTAAGATTGACCTGCCCTAGACAGAGCTTCCTTGGCATGGATCTATGATGTGGGGTAGAATATCTCTCATTCTATTTGCAATGGCTTTAGTTAGGATCTTGTAAGAAACATTGCACTGATTGATTGACCTAAAGTCGACCATAGATTCAGGGGTTTTCTTCTTAGGAATTAGAGAAATAAAAGTAGAGTTGATACCTTTTGGGATATGATTGCTTGCTTGGAATTCTTTGACAGCAAAAATTACATCCTCACTTACGATGTTCCAAAAAGCTTTATTGAAATGAGGGGGAAAGTCGTCGGGTCTAGGGGCTTTGTCTGGCTCCATGCTAAACAAGGCTTCCTTAATTTCCTCTTTAGAAAATGGAGATATAAGCTTAAGGTTTATATCCTCATTTATTATGTTAGGAATGGATTGCAAGAGAATATATTTGGCCTCCTCATTGCACTATGATTCCTGACCAAGGATAGAATTGAAATAAGTTACTACATCCTTTCTGATTTCTGTTAAGTCTTGAGTAATAGAACCATCTGCTTTTTAAAAAAAAATTATCTTGTTATTGCTTCTATTTCTAAGCGTGGTGATGTGAAAAAACTTAGAATTTGAATCTCCATATTTCAACCAAAGAGCCCTTGATTTTTGCCTCCAATAAATTTCCTCACATGCCAAAATGTTATGAAACTTTGCTAGTTTTTTTCGTTCCTCCTACCTAGTAGTTTCATCAGCATCACCATGTTGGATCCTCTGATCAATTATCTTTAAAATTTCAAAAACCTATTTTTTATTTTCAAAGAGGTTCCCAAAGACATCTTTGTTCCAATTTTGAAGCTTTTCCTTAACAAACTTTAATTTGCCAACAAGTTTAAAAGTTGCACTACCCCTGACAGGCTACTACCACCACTGACTTAAGTTATCTCCGAAACTGGAATGTTTGATCCACATAGATTGAAATCTAAAATGTTTCTTGAAGGACAGAGAGTTAGGGATCTCCAAAAAAATGGGATTATGATCAGAGGTAATTTTAGGAAGGGCTTGCAGGGTAGAATCACTGAACAAAGTTGTAGCTTCCTTTGATAGAAAAAACCTATCAAGCCTTTCTTGAATGAGATGACACCCTATCCACCGATTTATTCAGGTATAATTCGCTCCTCTAAGTTTTACATCCATCAACATGTTGGAGTTCACAAAGTTATTGAACTCATCCATGCTCCTAATAGGTGGTCCATTTCCACCCATTTTGTCTGAAGGGTAAAGAGGAGTGTTAAAATCCCGAGCCAGAATCTAGGGGATATTATGGAAGATTTCACTCAGATTGCCTAAGTACTCCCATAGTAGAGCTCTCCCTTGAATTGAAGTCGGGGCATAAATATTTGAAAGGGTCCATGACCTATTGCTAGTTATTTCCTTAAATAAAACACTAAGAACCCTGTCATCTTTCTGAATAATGATGCCTTCTACTATCTGGGGATCCCATAAAGTCATAAGGCCTCCAGATGCTCCTCTGGATGATTTGCAAACCATATCCCCTTGATTCCATTTTTTTTTTTCTATTTTTTTGACTGAATCTCATCAGTTTTTGTTTCTTACAACATGATAATAGTTGGATTCACTTGATTTTTTATTGCACTGACTTCCCTATGTTTGGGCAGGCCATTGAGGCCTCTCACATTCCATGAGAGGAAATTCATTTAGATTATTTGGGAGTTCTTCCTCTCCCCATCCCTTGAGGGGGTTTTCCTAATTTGTTGTCTTCAAAACCCGGAATAACCTGTTGAAACAAGGTTCTCTATTTTCCATTGGCAATGTCATTATCAGTTTTAATTTTTGATGCTCAACATTTGATATTCTCCCTCTTCTTTTTTCACTGCCAAAATATATAGGAGACTTCATAGTGCTCCTGGTTTTTTTAGGACTAAAATGAGGGGAGGTAGTTTGTTGCAGAACCGAACTACCATATTCCTTAGTCTGAAGAGTTTCACATATCTCCACCCCTACATCCAAATCTTCTCATTTTTTCTTGTATTCCCCTGGTCTGCGGGACGACCCCTCAGTAGGATTCACTTGGCTCCTAGTGATGATGTTAGGGATATGAGATTTTTTATTTTCCAATGCCTCAACTTTCTTCCTAAGTTCTTTAGAATTAGGGTTTGGATTTGGGATGCCCACTGGGCTTGAAGTATTTCCAGCATTGGGGTTTAAGGATCCTGACTTGGATGTGGATTCTAGAGATCATGCATTAGGGTTTAGATTTGTGATGCCCATGGGGCTTACAATAATTTTAGCATTAGGGTTTGAGGATCTTGACTTGGATGGGGATTCTAGAGAGTTAGAAAGGTTAGCCTAAAGGTTCTGGGATTCCATATCTTTTGATAATCCTCCTACTCCCATATTGGATAGAATTGAAAATTTATTTGAAACTAGAGGATTGGAACTTACCTGAGTATTTTGGTTGCCAACAACCTATTGTTTTCCTTTGTCTTGCTGGGACCCTGCACCCTCTCTTTTCTTTTTTTTGTAGATATAGTTTTCATGATTGAAATCACCTCTGATAGGAAAACTCCTCAAATTTCCTCTATCTAGCATTCCCTGCTTCTGCTTTTCTCTATTCATTGCCAGGTTAGGGCACTGATTGCATAGATGTTCTTGATTTTTACATTCTGCATAGAATGTCAATCTGTTTTTGTATTCTACCAGCTATTTTCTATAGTATTATCCATACTCTAGCTCCACGAACCTTAGCAATTCATTATTCAAATTAGCATTTACACAGATTCATGCATGAGTCATCTTTGTCCTGGCCAAAGTCGCATGGTCAATGGAGATCAGGTCCCCTATAGTTCTGGCTATGCCCTGTAGCCAATATTCATTGAAGAACTGGGTAGGTAGACTCGGGAGATGAATCCAAATAGGGGCAATGTTAATATTTTGCTTTTTAGGGTTGAAATATTCACCCCATCATCTGAGAAAAAGGCTCATTTTGCCTAGAAACCAAGGACCTCCTGTTAAAATGCGGTTAGCATCCTCCATATTGTTAAAATAGATAATGAAGAACCCTCGAGTTAGAGCTACCAAATCCAAGCTGCCTACCAGTCACCATTTACCCGTTGCCCAAGCCCTAATAGTCTCCATGTCCGGCCTACCTCCCAAAAAATTTCCTACTAGGGAGAATTCTTCAATTAAAAGAAAAGGGCTCATGGAACTTACTGGGGATGAAATTTTATTATTTACTAGAACTAGGGGTGAAAGAGAGAGAACCTCCTTTATTTTTCCTCTAAGAGTCTTAGCAAAAGATAGCCACTTCTTGGATCCCGCATTATCCTTCGTATCTTTTTTGTCGAGGTCTTTTTGAGGAGGTTCGGGCCCCCGTGTGATGCTTGCCTCCAAATATGCCGTAGCCTAACCGCATTTCTTTGGATCCTCGCCTGATCCATGCTCAAGGTTCCCACCTACCCATTTTGTACCTACTCTACCTCTACCACCTTGCCTAAGATTCTTGCCCAAAAAATTCAAACCCTCACTCCCACCGCACCCGCTAAACCTCAGCTCACTCATTCCTCTTGCTGAAGGAGAACGGGCCATAAATTGGAGTAGGTATCTCTATAGATATGGGGAGGACAACTTATTTATCATAGAAAAATGAGTAAGGTGATGTGTTCATGGATTCATTTATTGTGATCCTATAAGCCCATAATACTTGGTTTATCAGAGAATTCCAGCTTCTCTGGTTATATTTTAGAGTTCGCTTTAGAATCTTGAGTAGGTTCTTGTTTGTTAATTCTGCTAAGCCATTTCCTTGGGGGTAGTAATTCAAATTAGTATTCAAATAGATCATGTATTTGCTAATGAAATTAAACATCTTAGCACCCATGAAGTATGATCCATTATTTGTGACCAATGTGTCAGGGATACCAAACCTTGTTATTAGACTCTCAACGAATTCTATCACAACTTTCTAATTAACTTTCTTAGTAGGTACTAATTCAGTCCACTTAGTGAAGTAATCAGTGGTAGTTAAAATATATTTATGCCTAGTAGAAGAGTTGGATTTAATTACCCCAATGAAATCCAAACCCCACTACTGGAAAGGCTCTTCCACCTATATGGGTTTTAAAGGCATATAAGCATTTTTGTTTCTCCCAACATATCTCTAGATTTTTTCACAATTTCTAGTTACTTTGAATGCATTTGAGAAATTAGATGGTCGATAACAACCAGTCTTGATTATTTTTAAAGTTGTGGTCCTTCCTGAGTAATGTCCACCTGATGGATCTCCATGAAACTCTTCCAAAACCCTCTATTTGTTTATCATATTTTATACATCAAAGTAATACACCATCTATATTTTTTTGTACAGTCCTTCAGGTAGTAAGGTATACTTCAAAGCTTAAATCCTATATCTTATTATCTATGAAGTATTTAAACATGCTGGGTACTTACCAGTCTAAAAATATCTAATAAATTCATTAGCCCAGTCTATGCTTTCTAAAGGCTAGTCATATTCTAGAATTGGTTCCTGCACTTGGCAAGCTACATACTCTATTAAGTCTTGTTTGATGAGTTCTTGACATAAGGCTCTACCTCTCGCTAGCTTGGTTGGGTTAATTTTAACATCATATTCTTGTATCTTTGATACCCAACTAACTCTTTTCTCACCAAGATATCCTTATATAATGAAGTTCTTGACATCAGGGTGAACCATGTACATGATGGTTCTACTCTGTGAAAGGAAATATATAAATATTTTTAATGATTTCATGATTGTGTACACTTGTTTTTCTATGAAGTTGTACTTTTCTTCATGTTCTTGCATGGTCAAACATAGGAAAGCTATGGGTCTTTCTTCATTATCTATCCCTTTCTAAGTAAGGACTACAATGTAACTCTCTTGTTTATCTACAAAATACATAATGAAACCTCTGGAGTAATCTAGATTCACTAGGAAGGGTGCTTGGGCTATCTGTTCCTTTATACTTTTGAAAGCTTTCTTTCACAATTCTGTCCATTTTAAATCGATATATTTCTTCAACAACTCGGTCATAGGCTTGATGATTTTTGCAAAGTCTGCTATGGACTTGTGCACAAAGTTGATCTACCTAAAGAAGGATTATAGATCCTTTTTATTCAGAGGTAATGGGAGTTCTACCAATGATTTCACTCTATTTGGATCTATAGCCAACCCGGACTTAGAAATAACATGGCCAAGCAAGATTACCTCTTCAACTATGAATATGAACTTCTTGGTATTTAAAGAGATACTAAATTATCTATATTTCTTGAAAACTCTCCTAAGGTGTTCAATGTGATCTTCTTTATGGTGGGAGAAAACTGTCATATCATCCAAATAAATCACTATGATCTTATTTACAAGCTCCCCAAAAGCCACATCCATTGCTCTCTAAAAATTTGCTTTGGCATTGGATAATCCAAAGGGCATCCTTTGGTAAGAAAATTTTTCCCATTTGGTGGTGAACGTGGTCTTGTATTGGTCTTCATCCTTGACCCATACCTGGTTGTAACCAAAAAATCCATCCAATAATGAGAACCTTTTTACCCCTACCATAATATGTAGAGTCTGGTCAATTTGTGGAAGTGGATAGTGATAATTCAATGAAGCTTTATTTAGATTTATGAAATCCACACATAGCTTGATGTCTCCATTCTTCTTCCTGACCAGAACTAGGTTATCCACTCAAGTAGAGTGTTTGATAGGATAGAAAATTTTGGCCTCAAGTAGCTTCAACAGTTCTTGTTTCATTAAGGCTTCAATTTTTGGGTTTACTGACCTCTGTTTTTGCTTGAAGGGTTTTGCACCCTCTTCGAGCTCAATGGTATGAAGTAAGGTTTATTTTGAGTATACTTTAAGATCACCATAAGTCCAAGCTATGATATCAAGGAATTATTTGCATAGTCCTCAAATTTGGTTCAACTCTTCTTCTGTACAGTTTACTCTTACTTTGATAAAATTTTCTGATTCCAACTGAACCTCTTTGTATTTGTGTTTGTTAACCTTCATCTTGTGACCAATAGGTTTGTCATTGTTGTCAAATAAAATTTTGAGGGTAATAAATACTTTAGGGATATGATTTTTTTTCAGTTGGATCATACCTTCATCTTATTCATATTTTAGTACCTTGTAACTTGAAAAATTCATTTCATGGACCAAGAAGTCTACTATTTGTTCATCGATCTCAAATATCTACCAAAAGGTGTCCTTATGTGGCACATAAGGCCTATATATTAGTCTAACTATCTTATAATTTTGGATGACAATACTCATGGGGCAAAAATTAGCACCTATGAATGCCAAAATATCAGTGTGAGTATTTTGTTCCCTAGGGATTGCTCTAATATTTAGAGCTTCAAAATCTTTATGTAGATCCCAAAATTTATTTATGTACGCTTTGAGGTAGTGTTACTTACTAACACATTTCTCAGTGACTTGTTTACTATAAGTTCTGAATATCCATAAATCTCTAGTTGTTTTATTTCCAGTCTCTCAACTTTCTTAAGGCCTAGAATACGTGCTTCATTTTCAACTACATTATTGGTACAACTTCAATTTAATAAATAAGAGAAAATATTTTTGTTGCCTATTGGGGAGATTATGACTATACCTAATCTAGATCCATTCTTGCATCTAGCACCATCAAATAAAAGTTTCCACATTTGGTTGATAGATGGGTCTACCTTGTGTGAAGGGGTGGGATTAATTTTCTTGGTTTCATGATCAAATAACTTCCAAGATCTATTTCAACCATAACATTGAAGTCTTGGAGGAAGAACTGATATTCTTATTGTAGTATATTCAGGGCTTCTTCCATTAAGTTTAAATATTCTATCTCCTCAGTAATTATGTTTACTATAGTGGTATGCTTTCCTTCCTCTTCAATTTTCTCAATATGGAAGGTAGATGGTTTCTTGTTGAATATATTTACTCTTTTGCCCTTGAATAGAATTTTCAAGTGTGAGTAATCCATAGAAAAATATCCTCCTATTTTAGCAGTAAACTCTCTGGATAGATACATACCAAAATAAGGTTCCAAATCCACTACAACTACCTCTTGTATAATTATAAGTTGAGGTATACTGTGTAGAACTATAGAAATATATTTTATCATCCCCACATTTTTAATCAAAGTCTCATCTAGATAAAAATACATGGGCTGCTTCTTGTGTATTCCATCCCCATGATGTCACACACAAATTTTGGTATTACAGTAGTCACAACTCCTGAGTCTATCATATAGTTATGTACCACCCATCCTTCCATATGGAAAGACAAATTTAAGGGAGGGGGTCTATTCTTTCTATTAGTAGACGTCAAACTGGCTTGTGTAGAACTCAACTGAGTTGGAGTTTTACTCTTATTTTTTATAGACCTCAGGGATTCTTGTAACAAGTTGATTTGTCATGTTGAAAGGAAGGGGATCGACACTTTTCTCTTTTTCTTTTACAAAATTATCGTACTTATTTCTATATCCCTAAGTGGCATCTATACTTTGACACTTGGTCAATGAGGGATATATCAACTTATCTCTTACTTGTTCCTGTGTTTCAACTTCTTTCTGTAGGGGGACTTCCTTGTGCATCTCCATTTCTTTCTAACTCAGGCTTTGGACTACCTTCTCATGGGAGACTCTCCTCTCAACCTATTTTCTCATAGGTGAGGGTCCTTTTAAGGGATTAAGATCTTGGGGATCTACCTGTAAGGGTTTCTTCCCTGATTTGGTCATAACGACTACTTTCTCTACCGAAGGCATCATGATATTGTGGTTTTCCTCCCTAATAATTTTTACTTACCATTTGAGAGTTTTTTTAGCTCTTTCAATGGCTATATTTTTGACATAATGTTGATGTATCATACACAAATTTTAACCGTGTGGATCATTACATATATAATATTAGAAGTCTGATTCTGTCGAAGGTTTGGTAGGTCATTAGCATAAACTACATTTGATATCTCCTGATTACTATTGCTTGTGAAAGCTTGGTCTCTCGTTACCGATGGAAATATATTTGTCTAGAAATTTCTCCTTGCTTATCTTCTTTCCATTGAGGTCATCTTATTGGTTAGGGTTTTCATGGCTGAATACAGTTCTAGTAAGGCTACAAGATGAGGATCAAGATTTGGTAAAATTGATGATACAAGAATTGCAAGAACGACAGGTAATGCTGAGGGAGAAAGGGGTGCTTGTATCACTATAATAGTAGGTTTCCCGGTCTATTTGGGGAGATATATATTAGAAGTAGAAGCAGGACTTGGTAAAATAGTATTAGATGCTTGTGAAATATCTAGGAATATAGATATTATCATCTTTGGAGGGAACCTTCCGATAGCGATAAGGCCTTTCTCAGCTTTCTGAGCTTCTTGGAATTTTTTTGGGAAAGTGAATACCCAAGACTACATGATAACCATACTTATATCTGAATTGAAAGCTCTTATGTAATAGCGAATTGCTTGCTCATGTATCTTTCTCAACCCATAAGGAATTCTCTTCCAAGTATGAATGAATTTGATATTGAAATCAACTATTTCTTCTTGAGGATGCTTCTGAATAACGGTGAACTACTTGAGCAAAGAAAAGGGATCAACCTATTCATTGAATTATTCTACCAATATACCTACGAGTTGGGCCCATGTAGCTATAATATAATTAGGAAGGGCTCTATACCAATAGAGTATTTTCTTTTTAAGGAGATGACTAACAACCTTATCATCACATATTCTTCTGTGATATTATGTATTGGTGCCATTGCGACTACATGTTGGCAGTGTTCATAAGTCGTCTTTTCTATACCATCATATTGGGGTAATGCTTTTAAATACACTATAGGGATCTAATGCTAGGCTTCAAAATTCAAGGTACCTAAATAATTCTATGTAGGGTAGGGTGGATTTGATTGTTTTACAACCATTATAGCTATAGTACCAGTTGATATTGCAGTAGTATAGGTAGCTGTGTTTAACAGTCCACTAGTAGTAGTACTAGGGAGAGCTATAGGGGATGGATTTATCAACCCTGTAGTAACAATAGATGAAGAAGTCGATCGAGAAACAAGTACATGATTAGCTCTGAGGCTACCAAGGTGTAATTAAAAAAAATCAATGGGCTCTTCGAATTTTTTTGCTTTAGATCTAGTTATCATAAAACTTAATATTTAACCAACAAAATGAATAAAGAATTTTTATAGGTTTGAACCTTTCAAACGGAGTCACCAAGTGATTGATAAAAAATACATAGGAAAAAGATAGCTGCCATAACTTTGGTCTGTATAGATAGTGGAATTGGGTTCCATCGGGCATGCCAAAAATTGTTGGTGTGTTACGTTTACTTCCAAGACTTTGCTAACATTTAATGACTAGGTTTAGAACAAATATTACCTGACTCAATCTCCAGAGAAGGTTGGTTCCTTGCTTAGTTGTAGGAAAAGGGGAAAGAGTAGAGTGCATAAAGAAAGGGAAATATAGCTATTGCTAGGAACATAAAAGAGGTACATGTTAGACAATAGCAAGAAAACACATATATTTTTTGTAGATAAGCATTATTTAAACCATCAAAATAAGAACTAGTTCTCTAGAGTAGATTAAAACAATCGTAAACCTAATAGAATCATTAGTTTTAGAACTAGTGGAACTTAAAGTGCATAAATCTAGAGATATAATTAAAGTGATTTGCATTCAACGTAGCTTACATAGAATTTAACATTCATACATACATGATTTAAACACCAATGAGTCAAAATCTAGAATGAGGAGTATTTTATTGCTTTCATAAGTTTGTATACATTTCCTTGTAAACATCCAAGAGCAAACCCTTTGTTAGTCACTCATCTTATATATACATCCTCTAATAATAGAAAAAATAAAACTTGCTACAACAATATGCCAGTTGGCTCATTTTGGTAAGATGCTCAATAACACCTATCGAGATCAAATAAAAATAGAGTAGTGGGGTCTTCAACAACAAACAGTTGAGATCCTTCTGTTACCACACGTTCAAACCAATCTTCTTGGAGATGTTATTGGCTAATTGTCTTCCACTTCCTTTTTCTGGCTCTCGGTTCGTGAAAACAAGACCAGTCACAAAATCACAACTATTTTCTACTCCTTACCTCTTTTGGCTCTCTATCTATGAAAACAAGACCGATCATGAAATCAAGACTATTTTTCTCTCCTTGCCTCTTTCTAGATCTCGGTCCATGAAAATAGGACCGATCATGAAATCACGACTATTTTTTACTCCTTGCTTCTTTTTGGATCTTGGTCGTGAAATCATGACTATTTTTTGCTCATTGCCTTTTTTTGGCTCTCGGTCTGTGAAAAAATACCGGTTGTAAAATCATGACTATTTTCTATACTTAGTGAAATTTTGAGAAGAAGTCTCTTCTATCCCCTTGGTGTAGTCATTTTGACCTGCAGGTCTTCTACTTTAAAGCATTAAAAATACAACAAAAAAACTCACTATAGTAGGACTATGCTAAGAAACATCATATGCTAGAAATGAAAGTAATTGCATCAAAAAGAAAGAAAGCATAGTCTAGAAAGCTAAACACAAAATAATGATTCTTTTAACAATACTTATACAGTAGTAATAATACTTTTTATTTCCAAAATAAATTAACATCTAATCCTCCCAAGATATAATCTCAAGCAACTACTTAACTTGTCATAAAATGCAAGAAAAAACAATATGATTTATGCTATAGCTACAAAAAACATAAAATGCATGTAAAAAGGTACCTTCCACCTCAATTGGAGTGGAAAGGAAAAATTCTAACTCAACTCACACCAATAAAAATTCCAAAAAATCAAATTAGCATATTATTGCAAGTATAAACAAGACAAAAACTCTTTACAAAATGGAGCACGTAATACTGACAATTATAACAATATCATATAGACAAATAACCTAGTACCTATAACTAAATATCTATTTATAAGTTAGGAGGACAAGATCCTTCTCTTACCTTCATACTAGGTTGTTGCAATAGCAATACACATGGAAAATACTTCAACAAGTATGGAAAAAAACAAGTATAACATATTCTAATCTAGTCATACCCATCTACATTAAATCTCAATTGCCAGAGTTGTAATGCTAAAAATAGAAGAATTCAATTTTTAGATAGTTTCCCCATGCATATTCATGAAAAATGGATTTGTATTTACCCTAGAATGGCTATCAACTATGTTGAGTCAATAGGTAGTTGATTGTCTCCTAGCATCATCATTAGTGGCTAGTAAAACTATAGGTTTTTGGCTAAAATGGTAGGGATAAGTTTTTGTAGGTTTTTGGCTAAAATGGTAGGGATAAGTATTTTTAGGTTTTTGGTTCCATTATTTTCTAGCCACATCCTCCCTTGCCTTCAATTGCCATGTCTGAAGCCACCCTATATTACTAGTATTTGATGCCAACAAGCATTGTCACATATAATTTTAGTCAGTTGCTATCACATTTGATATTAACTATGCAGTTCTTCATCTAACACCTATTGTAGTCATTAGTTTTGGTAGTAGGTGGAACATTTACTTCAACGTCGACCTCCATAATGTCCTTGGTACTCTAGGTGTAAGTCTCAAATCTTATAACTTTACTTTATCCCCTAAAGATTGGAATTAATCAACAAAATGTTACTTTTATTCCTCTTTAACACATAGTATCACATTTCTTACTTAGTATTGTATTAATACTAATTACCACATTAATAAAGTATTAATGCAAATTTTGAAGCAAATCATAGTCAAATAGCACAATAAGAAGACAAAAATAGTGTATAAAATAAAGCATTTTTGGACCTCATCACTCCCATGGACATATTAGGAGGCATGTCCATGCATATAATGATTTTTCAATTAGAATTTGCTTCTAAGGCTTGTACCCTATTTCTACTTCTTGACCTACAGTCCCTATCACTTGTGCTAAAGTTTAGAAGGGATTTTCCTCAAAATATCCTTTGATCAACCCAGACACATTCTTAGGATAAATCATTATAACTATCTTCCTTTTGACCCTAGCCTCTATAGACTGATTCTAAAGTTGGGTGATCTGCTTATTTTTATCTTGTAGTAGATTTTAAACTACTGCTAACCTTGTTTGTAGAACCCAAATGACCACTTTGGCTCCTTCTACGTCCAAACATCCAAGATCTTCATCATATTTATTTGGTTATTCATGTTGTCCTGCCTTTGAGCCTGGCGTAGAAAGTTTTTGAGCAAGGACCTTAGGGGACTCTGCCTATAGGTCTAGATATGTTATAGGCTATAAAAATTCTTCAATATTCATTATCTCATGAGTTCTACTTAATTCTTCTTATTGAATGTCCTTCTAGATCAATGCATTTGGTGATATTTCTCTACTATTACTATTGAGGATTTTAATTTCCTATATAGAATTAGTAATTTTTTTTATTATAAGGTAATTTTCTATTGTTCCCTCTACCTAGATGCTTCTATGCATGTCCTCCTCCTAAGCCTATGCTCAACACCAAAAGCCTGTAATTGCCTAAGGGCCTCTAATGCTTCAAGGATAATCAATTTTTCCCTCTTTTAGATCTTCTCATCTAAGACCTCTAGGACCTCTGTTTCTCTTGGTTTACTCTTTTTTTGGAGCATTTTATTCTAATGATTCTTCATAAATAATGATATATCTAATTCTAGTGCTTCTTCATAGTGTGCTAGAGGAGACTGCGATTGCTCTTCATACTACACGTGCTTTGGCTATTCTTCAGGCTATATGTGCTCTAATTTTTCTCTAGGTTGTGTATGCTCTAATATTTTTTCATGTTGTGTTTACTTTGATATTTCTTTAAGATGTATGTGCTCTAATTTCTATTCCTTCATAGGTATTTCTTGTTTCTATTGCTTAGACATAGACCCAAAAGCTTTAGCAATTTTTTGATATTTTTGGAAGGGCTTAGAATACTTTTTTGATACATGTTTCTTCTAGCTGGGTATCGATGGTTTAGGTTCAAGGGATTCCAATTCATGTAGAAACCTAGGCTCCAACAAAGGTTGGAAAACACCAAATTTCTCTAATTCTTCAACAAAATTGGTATTCTTTGGCACTAACTTAGTCCAACTATGTTCTTCAATGTTGTCCTACAAAGTTTTCCCTTCTAGAAATATTATCTATATTTCATCATTACCTTTGTTAATCCAAAATCGATAATGAGAGAGCAATTGAATCAACCCATGATGCTTAAGTTAGCATGTTATCTCTCAAAATATTATAGTCATATTATGCAACACAACATTCAAACAATATGATAAATTAACATGAAAATGTGTATTGTGCACACTACACCTCAAGTGGATGAGGATTTTCAAATGTGGTTTAGACAAGAAAGTGAACTACCTATTGCATGTGATGTATTTCATCACCCAAAGGATGATTAAATCCTATGACTTGGTCATACTAGTTTGTTTCAAGCCCTTACAATGCTTGTGAGGAATATTGAGGGTAGGGGTTGGACCTCCTTTAAATTGACTAAAAAACACATAGAGGGCTTCCATGGTTTGAAAGAAATCTTGGCAAAAAATCAAAAGCCTAAATACTTGGCTTAGTACTAAAGGGTTAACTAGAACCTTAATATTTCTAACTATAAAAAAATTGTCCTACAAACTCTATGTAAAATCCTCTCCTAGTTTGATGTCATGGCTTTCAAAGTGGCAAAAAAACTGCAACCATACTATAGTATTAAAAATGCAAGTTGGGGTGTGAAGGGATATAAGCCTAGGTTAAGTTAGTGTACACGACATACACATGATAGACAAGAGAAATCAACAAGGGTTTGTGGGTCTATGGAGGAGTCAAAACACGAGAAAATCATAGGATGATGGTAGGATGATGAGAGGAGAAATTGACACATAAAATATTTTTTCTAAGTAGTTTTAGACAAATAAACGAGGATGGAAATAATGCTAATGTTATGTAGTTAGATCATTAGTATCCAGGAAAAGTGATTACAAACCAGCAAGACCACCTTTTCATAGAGGATCACAACAAATTCTAGTTTACAACACATTCTAGTGGGGAAGAGTCTCAACCAACAAAGAAATATCCCTAAGGGTAGAAGAGACCAAGTAACTATATCTAGAGAGTAGATCAAAGGAAAAGAAAGATCGTATAAAAAACCTAAATGGAAGTAAATATATCGAAACCTAATATCCAAGCTCACCCAAAAGGACTAGTCATAGTAACACCTTTGAAAGAGAAAGATAATGGGGAGCTACCCCAAAAAATGAGCTTCAAATATTGCTTCTAAGGAGGCCAATCTCAAGAAAGAGGTATTAACAATCTAAGAATGTCAAGATGAACATTGAGGATACCAAAGGTGGATCTAAGGAAAATTAAAGCAAGATGCATGAGATTAGTAGATGAATTCCTAGTAGTAAAATTGGAACCAAATGATATACAATATGGCATAGATGCCATGGAAATAAGGGGTCTAATTTTTTTATTTATATATTTTTGTCCAATCCTATCAAATTTCAAGCTATGGGCTACCAAATAATGGAGAACCAAAGGTGAGTTTCAAAATTTTGCTTATCCCAATGGGTATTTTATAGTCATATTTTATATAAAAGAGGATAGAGAAGAAATATTTTAAGTAAGACCATGGTTATTTGGTAGATCAGGGCTCTTCATGAAGCCCTGTCATACAAAATTTAAATTAGAGGAGGAAATACCCTCAACAAGACCTATTTGGATCAAAATTTTTGGTCTTCTAGTAGAATCTTGGAATCCACAAGTCCTAGCTACAATTGGCAACACCCTAGGCACTTTCATAATGATAGCTAATAGTACCTAGAAGTTTGAACACTTTATTTATGCATGAATTTGTGTTCATATATTTTGACAAACCCCTCCCAAAAAATGTCACATTAAAATTTAGGAAGGATACATGGGAACAATAACTGGACTAGGAGAATGCCCCCTTTAGATGTAAAATTTTCCATGAATATGGCTACATGGCTAAGGATTGCCCAAATAAATTTCAAGATCAAATAAAATAAGATAAGGAAAAGGTGTGATTCCAAATACCAAACAAAAAAAACACAAACAAAACCTGTAACTAAGGAGAACGAAGTGATTTCAACAAACATGTTTGGAAGCCTAGCCATGGATGACCTCCTAGATGATGAATAATATGTAACTGAAGTAAATATTTTGGAAACATAGTTTGAGGAAGTATAAGGAGAAACAAATATGCAATAAGTGAAAAGATCAATAAAGAAAACATTTATGGGGCAAAGCAGTAGCAAGGGAGAACTAAAACAAATGGTAATGAGATATTAGAAAAAGAAAAAAAGAAGAAAACAAAATAAATAGAAAAGGTACTTCATTATATGGAACCACAAATAATGCATTGGTACCCTATACATAGACATTAGAAATTATGGGGGTGAACCAAGAACCTAGTAAAAAGATGAAGGTGGACATGAATTAGAAGGTGGAAAAAAATTTCAACCAACATCACATGGCGAAGGAAGATCAAAAAGTAATTGAGGAAGGTAAGGTTATGGCACTTATCCATATTTTTAACCCTTGTTACTGATTAAAGTCATTACATGGAATATTAGAGGACTAAAAGGAAGTCCTAAAAAAAATGAGATAAAAAGAATGATTCAAATAAACCAACCACAAATGGTCTTCCTCCAAAAGATGAAGGTATATTTTTAGGAAATGGATATAATAAAAGCAAAGATATGACAACCCAGTAAAGTAGTATCATTGAGTGTCCAAGGAGCTTCAGGGGGAGTTACTGTTGGCCAAAATGACCACATACAGGAAAAGAAGGAAGAATCTCATCAAATACTAAGCTAAGGCAAAAAGTCATGATGGCACGACATTTTGATGGCCATGGAACAGTCTAAGGCCAAAAGTCATGATGGCGCAATATTTTGATGGCCTTGGAGCAGTCTAAGGCCAAAGGTCACGATGGCACGACATTCTGATGGGCAAAGAATAGTATAAAGTCAAAAGTCATGATGGTGCAACATTTTGATGGTCGTGGAGTAGTCTAAGGCCATAAGTCGCGATGGCACGACATTTTGATGTTCGTGGAGCAGTCTAAGGGTATAAGTTGTGATGGTGTGACATTCTTATGGGTGAAGAACAATATAAGGCCAAAAGTCATGATGGCATGATATTTTTATGGCCATGGAGCAGTATAAGGCCATAAGTCATGATGGCATGATATTATAATGGGCAAAGAATAGTCTAAGGCCAAAAGTCACAATGGCACGACATGTTAATGGCCGTGGAGCAGTCTAAGGCCATAAGTCACAATGGTGCGATATTTTGATAAGCAAAGAACAGGATAAAGACAAATGTCATGATGGAACGACATTTTGAAGGCCATGGAGACCATGAAGTCTGAAAGATATGATAAAGATCTACATAACAATAATATCCTAACCTATTTCAGTTAGAGGCCCCATCACTCTTCAATTCTCCTTGTAACAACTTTTAGTTTTCTATTGCATAAAACTCTTATATATAGAATGAGTGACTAAAACAAATGGTTGGTTCTTAGGCATTTACAAGGCTATGTACTCAGACTTCTGAAAGATAAATAAAGATCAAATTTTTGGTTCTTTACTCACTGGTGTATGAAAAATCAAGTATGTATGTGTTGTTCACTGCTACTTAAATCTAGTTTGAATGTAATATGCATCGAATCTTAATTTGAATCCTTGCATCATAATTCTGTTAAAGATCTGCAATATAACTTCACAAATTGAGTATTATTAAGAATTCACCAAGGGCTTTTAGTCTCTGTGTTTGGTCTTGTTGTACTTTCTGCAAAAGGTTGTAATAGTTGTAACTGTTGCTTAATCTGTACTGTCATGATTCTCTAGCATTAGCTATATTTCCCTCTCTTTTTGTACCCTCCTTTTCCCCATATTTTCCTTAAAAAAAACAAAGGAACCAACCTCCTCTGGAGATTTTACAAAGAATACTATGTTCTAACCTGGTAATTCAATATTGGCAAAGTCTTGGGTGCAAATGTAGCCAAAGGTATATTTTGCTCCAACAATTTTTGGCACGCCTGGTGGGACCCAAATCCCACACATATATACAGTCAAAGCCCCGATGAAGCCTTTTCCCTGTTAACCATTACTATCACCTGGAAACTCCGTGCAGGAAAGGAACCCTAAAGAAAAAATCCTTACCCAATATCTGGTTATGAACCATATTTATGATAACCAAATCCAAAGCAAAAAAATTAGAAGAGCCCATAGAGTTTTTTGAATTACACCTTGGTAGCCTTCGAGCTAACCCAATTTTGGTTACTAGAATAGTTCTTGCTCGTGATAGTAATCCAAGGCAAGCATATACTTCCTGTATAATCTTCCCTAGCATTGCTGCTATCAGAACCCTAGCTCTAGTTACCAATACAACTACAATGGCTAGAAACTTGCTAGTTTTTCCTTACCCTTTGTGGAATTATACAGGCCCTTTAAATATTGGTATCCAACACCTAATACTAGTAGCGGCTCTGAAAGCACTACCCCAGTATGATGGTACTGGAAATACAACATATGAACATTGCTTGGATGTGGCTGCATTGGCACCAATATATGACATCGCAGAGGAAGACGTGATGATCAGGTTGCTGATTATTTCCTTAAAAGGAAAAAGGCTCTAATAGTACAAAACCCTGTCACTATCTACCTGGGCTCATCTTGCTAATAAATTGGTGGAAGAATTTAATGAGCATATTGATCCCTTTTTCTTGCTAAATCAATTTAATGCCATTCAGAAACACCCTCAAGAAGAGATCGTGGATTTTAATATATGGTTCAGTAGAACTTGGAAGAGAGTCCTTGATGGTCTTAGACCAGCACAATAAGGAGCTATATACTACTATTTGAGAGCTTTCAATTCAGAGATAAGTATGGCTATTAGGCAGTCCTGAGTAACAATTTTTTTTGAAATCTATATAGAAGCACAAAAAGTGGAAAATGACTTGATCACCATAGGGAGATTCCCTTCCAAGATAATTCCACCTATCTTTCCAAATTTCCTTCAAATTTCAAGTGCTGCTTCTCTAGTTACCTCTAAAAATCATAATGCTGATCTTCCCAAGTGGAATGGACAACCGAGCATCCCGCTTCTACCAGCACCCCCTCCCATTTCGATGCTCCCTCCTATTCCTGCACTTTCCCCAGTAGCAAACACATCTACTTAAGACACCTAGCTGACAATATTGCAAGGTTTGTAAGACTCGTACAAGAATCTATAAAATAAATTCATATATATAGAGCAAAGAGAATCGAAAAGAAACTCTTAACTGAGACGTTATCCACAAGTAACCAGAGATCAAGCCTCCACCAATGGATGAAATTATGAAAAAACAAATACAGTATACGCTAATGAAGAAGGTATGGTTCATGGTATCCCCTGATTTCTCAATGGTTTTTGATTTTTGTGAACACTGTATTTATGGAAAACAAAATTGTGTGAGTTCCCATCTGGTGTTGCAAGAGCTAGAGGGATATTAGATCTGATTCATAGTGATATTTTTGCTCTTGTTCCTGTACCATCCCTTGAAAAATCATGGTATTATACTTATTTTGTTGATGTTTTTTCAAGATACGCATGGATTTATTTTCTTAAGAGTAAATATGAGGTTTTTGATAAATTTAGAAAATTTAAAGTACTTGTTGAAAATCAATCTAGAAAAAATATTAAAGTGTTGAGGTTTGATAATGGAGGAGAGTACTATTAAAAAAAAATTGAGGATTTCTGTAAGCAATGTGGTATTGCAAGACAGAAGACTACTCCATATACACCCTAACAACATGGAGTTGCTAAGAGATTGAACATATCACTCATGAAAAATACTAGAAGTATGCTCAGTTTGCAGGTTTGGCATAGGAATTATGGGTTTAGGAAATGAGTGCGGCATGCTACTTGTGAAATCAATCTACTACATCAGCATTGCGAATCAAACTCCATTTGAAGCATTATTCAGTAAGAAAACCTCTCTCACACATCTTAGAGTTTTTGGCTATGATGCATACATGCATACTCCAAAGGAGAAAATAAGTAAGCTTGATAATAAGGTTGTTAAATGTATCTTTATTGGTTATAAAGATGGTGTTAAAGGATATAAACTTTGGAATCCAAAAACTAAAAGTACAGTCTATAGTAGAGATGTGGTGTTTAGGGAAATGAAAAGTGATCTCAGGAAGGAAGTAACAGAAGAACCTGAGAAGGTTCAATTTGATCTCATGGAAGAAGATCACACATAAGAGGATCTGGGAGAGGAGCAATAGATGAGGATCTATATGAGGATGAACAAGAGGTTCATACACCTGTGGTAAGGATATCAACATGGGAGAGAAGGCAACCTGAAAGGTATAGTCCATATTTATTACCTACTTTTTTTGTATTATCTGTTACTGATGAAGATACTAGAACAGTTAGAGAAGCTGTTAATTCTGAAGAGGCAAACTGTTGGGAAGAGGCCATGGATGATGAAATGATGGACCTAAAAAAGAACAGAACATGGGATTTAGTGAAATTACCTGGTAGGAGAAAAGCAATAGGTTGCAAATGGATCTTCAATAAGAAGCAGAATGCTGAAGGTAAAGTGGAGAAATATAAAGCTCACCTGGTTGCTAAAGGTTATTCTTAGGTAGAGGGAATTGATTATAGTGAAGTATTTTATCCTATTGTAAAGCTAACCTCAATTAGATTTTCGTTATTTGTTGTTGCTACTTTTGATCTTGAAATAGAGCAAATGGATGTAAAAACTACATCCCTTCATGGAGATTTGGAGAAAGAAATCTTTATGAGGCATCCTGAAGGTTTCATTGTTACAGGATAGGAGGATATTGTATGTAGGTTAAAGAAATATTTGTATGAACTGAAACAATCACCTAGAATGTGGTATCAGATATTTGATACTTAAGTATTAGAAATTAATTTTGTTCGTAGCAATGCTGATCACTGTGTATACTCAAAGAAAATTGGTAATGTAATTGTCATTATAGTTTTGTATGTTGATGACATGTTACTAATTAGAAACAATAATAAAATGATCAGGGAAGTGAAGTCTCAGTTAGCATCATAGTTTGACATGAAAGATCTTGGACCTACAAATTTTATTTTGGGTATGCAAATAAACAGGGATCGTTCTAATAGAAAGCTGTGGCTGGATCATAAAAAATATGTTGAGATGATGTTGAAGAGTTTAATATGCAGGATTGAAAACCGATGGAGGTACCTATTCCTTTGGGGAAAAAATTGTCTGTCGAACAATATCCAAAGACAAAAGAAGAGGTAGAAGAAATGTCCCATGTTACTTATGCAAATGTTGTAGGTAGTTTAATGTATGCCATGCTTTGTACTAGACCATACATTGCCCATGCAATGGGAGTTTTGAGTAGATATATGTATAAAATTGCTAAAGAGTATTGTACTGCTGTGAAAAGGGTTTTTAGATATTTATGTGGTACTTCTGATTTTTCAATCTGTTATGAGGGTATAGTTAAAGAAGATAGATCCTTGGATATAGAAGGGTTTGTTGATGCAGATTGGGCTGGAGATCTAGACAACAGAAGATCTACTAGTGCTTATGTATTCAATTTGTTTATAGGAGCTGTTAGTTGGATGAGCAAAAGGTAAACTATTGTTGCTCTTTCACCCATTGAAGCTGAATACATGGCAGCCACTGATGCCTGTAAAGAAGTAGTATGGCTTCAAAGACTATGTGCTGAAATTGGGTTCTTTCAAGGAGCTGTGAAGATAAATTATGACAGTCAGAGTGCTATATTTCTAGAAAAGAACCATGCTTAGCATTCCAGAACAAAGCACATTGATACAAAGTTCTATTTTAGTAGGGACATGATTGAATAGAAGAAAGTGTTACTGGAAAAGGTGGATATGAAGGAAAATGTTGCAGATGCTTTAACCAAGGCAGTTAGCACAGAAAAGTTTAGATTCTGCACAGTTGAAATGGGTTTGGCAAAGTATTCAACAAGTGGGATATTGTTGGATGTGTCTCATCCTTTGTTGAGGAAATATTGTACGATAGGTATAGAAGGGTAAGAGGATTGGAGCTCCTCAAACTGGGGTGACAAGAGGGTTCGGGGGGCGGTAGCCCCCCAGCTATGCCGAAGGCGTCTGGTGCAACATGTCAAAAATGTTTCCCCTTTTTTTGGAGCAATTTTTGGGATTCCCATGATTGGTGGGTGTGGGTGGTTTAGCCCATGGTATTGTGCCCATTGTATTCTAATACCACATAGTGGTTTAGGGTTGAAAGAGTTTCCTTTATATTTATTGTAATGTCCCATTTTCAGGAAAGAAGGTGAATAATAATATCAAGGAGGTGTGGCTCTCGTTTTGCTGGAGTAGCCCATATCGGGTGAACCAGGGTAAATATCATGTGTTATATGTGCATTGTGTGGTGTCATTTCTTCTAAGATGTTTATTTTTGCTTAATTTTTGAAATAAATTTTTGTATATCTCTTCAAGAACTACTACTGAGTCTTATGGTTTTTCCCAATTGACAAAGCATAGTGACCATGGCAACCACTCCTGCAGCTAGTTCTTTTGTATCTTCTAAAAAAAATAGAAGCTCAAGTAAAAAGGTGAATAGTTTCGTAGATCTATATGCCCATATCACAGATGTGAGATTAACCTGGAAAGAACCAGAATAGATCCGAAGAGACATAGCTGCAAGGATAGTCACGAATCTGTCCTCAACTGATCCAGGCACATTCACATATCAGTCTATGCTCTACTGGTATGTTTGTCCTCAGGTTCATTCCTACCTAGAATTAATCTGAGTCATGGTGAAGATGTACGATATCAAGCATAGGATAGTCAAGAATTTTAGAGGGGAAACCCTATTTACTCTTGATCTAGAAATACTTAGGGTTGTCCTCACCTACAAAAGGAAACCTGTGCCTCCACCTATCCAGTTTGATCCTGAGAACTCTGCTAAATATTACACCAATGCCCCAAACATTAGGTCATTTCTATAGCAAAACCTGGTGGACACCCTTTCAGAGAAATATGTGCCCAAGTCCCCCATTCTCATGTCTAGGTTAAAAAACAAAGAGATATTTTCAATACTAGCTATGGTGGTGGGTTTGGAGGATGACACCCAAGTGTATGGATGGCAAATTGTAGTGGCTCAATGTATCTCCATTCCCCAGTTCTATGATAGGAAGCATCTGGAGCTAGGCAGAGTTCCTATATTTTTTGATTGGTCGATGTACTTGGCCTAGTAAATACACACAGGCCTCTCCAAAATGCAAAGGGAGGCCCCAAAAATATTCAGGTATTCTTCCTATTTGGTATGGATGTTTTTCTTCTTTGAATGCAAGCATTTAGGTTCTATTTCCATCACCACCAAATATCAGAAATGGGAACATTTACCAGTGTGTGAGTGGACACCACTTCTTACGAATACATGTTCGTACTACCATTTTAACATGGAATTTCTAGGCCCTGCCCTGAAACTCATAAATGACCAAATTCCAAGAATCCTAAATCAAATGCATGAAGTTTTAAGACATCCCCACGTAGAGGAAGGTGATTGGTTCATTTTGCACAAGGATTAGTCATTAGACTTTATGGATTCACAAAGAAGCCTTTCCTATTACCTTACTATGCTACCAAGAGACTTTTCACTCTGGAATATGTAAGGCAAACAAAATTTATCAAATATAAATATGGTATAGGTGCTCAAATAATGCATACCTGCCTCATGCCTTTCCAATATGAGGGAGTGACTGTGTCAAAGAAAGGATATCATGAACAAATCACTCAAGTATTGCAAAATATGAAGTTGATAGAACTGACACATAGGTGGAAATATGATCCCGAAGATAAATTCGCTCAAAGGTAGGCTACTCTAAATAAGGCTCCCTTCAATCAATTTCATACATGTGATAGGAAAATTGATAAATAGGGCATAAATAATGATGAATATCAACCGATGGAATGGCATGTCGAAAGGATGCAGCCACTTCCTCCGTGGCACGATTTTTATGAATGCTTAGCATATTGTAGCCCAGATTCAAATAAAAAATATGAACTCACAAAATATAATATCAAGATAATGAAGAAAATAGGAAAATACTGGGATCACACTAAAATATTGGTGTGGTGGCAAATGAGATGTCACATTAAAACGTTTACTACGTATGGTTTGAAAAATGATACATATTTTTGTACAAAATATGATGCAAATCATGAAGAATGATCTTAGAAATTTGCAGACAAAGTTCCTTTGGGGATCGATGGTATTCCTATAAAAACACTTGAAAGTTATGAGCAACAAGGAAAGGGTAAAGAAATAGCGATTGAACAGGTGGAAGCCCCAAAGAAAAAACAATGAGAATCCATTCCTCCCTCAAGATAGAAAATAGAGTCTGATGATAGTAGCCCGCTTATATACAGAAAAAGAAAAGCAAAGACAAAGAAAGGTGGGCCCAAAAAATAATAAGGATAGAAACATATTCAGCAGATTCATAATATGGAGAATCAGAAAAGGATGAACAATCAGGAGAGATTTCAAAATCTGAAGTATATGAAGAAGCTGAAAAAAAAATAGAAATAAAATGTAATCTTGAAAGGGCTCCTTAAAAGATAAACATCAATGAATAGAAAGGAAAACTAGCTGAGAAACTCCTTCAATAATAAATGCTTGGTGAAGAACAATCTCTGATAAAGATGACAACTAAAGTTGAGGGTATGGGTCTGAAGAAAATTGCAGATATCTACATCGAGGAATTGCAAGAGAATGAAGATGATACTCCACCAAAGGACTCAAGTATGTCTATCATTAAACTTAACACTCCTTCCTCTTCTCCTCACTCCTAGAGAACTTCCCCTCCCCCTTCTAAGAAACAAGGCAATCCCTCATATTCTGATCAAATTCTAAAATCACTTCCTCATAGAACTCCACCTATCACTCACAAAACCCCAACATATTCACCATAAAGAGAAAATACTCCACCAATATCTCCTTCCGCTCAACTAAAATCCCCTTCCAAATAGTTGAGTTTGGAAGCCGCATTAACCACCACTCCTTTCTCTATGTATTCCAATCTGCTAAGCTTCTAGAAAACAAAAGCTGCTTCCCTTGCAAATAATCCCAATTTTGCCAAATTCAAAAGATTAAAAAATGCTACTGTAAATGCAACTACCTAGATGAAAGCACAAAGCACACAAAGATCCATAGATTTAGCAAGATTTCAAGAAGGAATAGTGCTGGATCCCATCAATATGCAGCGGTCTATAATGAAAATGATCCTCTGGTACAAAAGTTAGAAAAGGAGATGACTTTGGATGACTACTGGGCTGAGATCACTAAAGAGGATATAAATCAATTACCCATGGATAATGAGTGGAACAAAGCTCAAGCTCATATGGGAACCATTTATCTAAATGCAAAGTGTTACAAATAAAAGTTCCTTTGGGTAGAGCAAGTGAAAAAGCATTTAAAAGAAGCCCTTCAACAATAGAAAGCCACTGAAAAGGCTATAAAAAATGAAGTTATGAAATTGAAGGAAAGGTTTGATGAGGTATCTCCTTATAAAGAAAATACGACAAAATCAGAGGATAAAATTCAAGTATTGTAACAACAGATCAAATATCTAAAAAAGTAGTTATCTGACAGTGTTAATAATTCTAGCAGAATGACCAAAGAAAAAGAAAGAGTGGTCTGAAAAGAGATGCTTGAAAATGTCAACTAGTTGGTCTTCAAAGCCAAATATACACTAGCATACTTGCTCAAAATCCAAAACACGCTGAGATAGGTATATTGTGAGTTCCAAGCATCGATTCGGCTTTTGACTACGAGAGTGTCAGCTGCTAATAAAATCTAAGCCTTGGTGGATAGCACTCAAGCAATACCAGGATACAGAGCTCATGACGCAAATTGATCTTAGGCAAAATTGATCACCCGAAACTTCTCTAAGAGATACAAGTTAGTATCAAAAGCTTCCAAGATATTGTATGAGCTAAAAGGAGAATCTAAGGCAATTACAAAGCATGTAATTTTGGTCGAGAATTGCAGAATGCCTAGTTTCTGGGACAAGAACTCACAGATACTAGCCGAAGAAGAGCTAAAAGCTTCCTGGATAGAATGATTAGAAAATGAATTAGAAACCAACAGTTGGGAGGAACCAGTCCAAGAAAATTTTATATTCACTATGGCTCAAAATATCACTCAGATGAACGCTTGCCTGTATGAGATAAGTCTTAAAGTGAAATCTCTAATGTATGACAATATTAAAGAGCTAGAATATATATCTTACTTTCAAGGAAAAAGCTAACACAAACGAAGAGACCTGGAAGAAATCCTGCTCTACTTATAATGATATCATTGAGGAGAGGAACAAGAAAGAAAAGGAAAAGTAAATAAGACCCAAGAAGACCTCTTCTAGTAGCACACCCCCCCAGGAAAAAAGGAAACAAGGAGTTCTAGCAGAAGCATTACAGAGGAATTGCCACTATAAATCAAGTTCTATTTGTATTTGTTTTTGTATACTTGGTATCTTTCCCCTTCCTCCCTTTTCCTTTTCCATATTTTTCTTTTTCAACTTCGTTCCCTCCAATGTTTAAATATTTTGTTCTAACATGGTCATTCAATGTTAGCAAAGTCTTGGGTGCAAGCATAACCAAAGATAGATTTTTGCTTCCAAGCGAGTTCTGTTTATGTGTTGTATATATATATATACTTGGTACCTTCCCCCTTCTTTCCCTTTTTTTCTTATATATATTATTTTATTTTTTTACTCCGTTCCCCCAATGGATAAAGGCTCTAGGTTCTAACATTCAGCTGATAGAATTACCCCAGGAGGTGCCAAGAATGTTGGCCAAAATGACCACATATAGGAAAAGAAGGAAGAATCTCACCAAATACTAAGCTAAGGCAAAAATTTGTGATGCCACGACATTTTGATGGCCATGGAATAGTCTAAGGCCAAAAGTCGCGATGGTGTGACATTTTGATGGCCATGGAGCAATCTAAGGCCAAAGTTTATGATGGCACGACATTATGATCGGCGAAGAACAGTCTAAGACCAAAAGTCATGATGGCACAACATTTTGATGGCCGTAGAGCAGTCTAAGGCTATAAGTCATGATGGCATGACATTATGATGGCTATGGAGAATTCTAAGGCCATAAGTCACAATGGCACGATATTTTGATGGGTGAAGAATAATCTAAGACCAAAAGTCATGATGGCATGATATTTTAATGGCCACAGAGTAGTCTAAGGCCATAAGTCGCAATGGCACGACATTCTTATGGGCGAATAATAGTCTAAGTCCAAAAGTCACGATGGCATGACATGTTGATGGTCATGGAGCAGTCTAAGGCCATAAGTCATGAGGGTGCGACATTTTGATAAGCAAAGAACAGAAAAAAGACAAAATTCATGATGACGTGACATTTTGAAGGCCACGAAGACCATGAAGTCTGAAATATATGATAAATATCTACATAACAAGAATATCCTAACCTCTTTCAATTAGAGGCTCCATCACTCTTCAATTCTCCTTGTAATAACTTTCAGTTTTTTGTTGCGTAAAACTCTTATATATTGAATGAGCAACTGAAACAAATGGTTGGCTCTTAGGCGTTTATAAGGCTATGTACTCAGAATTTTGAAAGATAAATAAATATCAAATTTATGGTTCTTTACTCACTGGTCTATGAAAAATCAAGTATGTATGTGTTGTTCATTGCTACTTAAATCTAGTTTGAATGTAATATGCATCGACTCTTAATTTGAATCCTTGCATCATCATTCTATTAAAGATCTACAATATAACTTCACAGATTGAGTATTATTAAGAATTCACCAAGGGGTTTTAGTCTCTGTGTTTGGTCTTGTTGTACTTTCTACAAAAGGTTGTAATAGTTGTTGATGTTGCTTAATTTGTACTATCTTGATTCTCTAGCATTAGTTATATTTCCCTCTCTTTTTGTACCCTCATTTTTCCCCCATTTTCCTAAAAAGAAACAAAGAAACCAGCCTCCTCTGGATATTGAACCAGGAAGACTTTGTTCTAACCTGGTCATTCAATGTTGGAAAAATCTTGGACGCAAATGTAACCAAAGGTGGATTTTGCTCCAACAGGTACATGCTTTTAGGACCCTAAAGAACTAGCGGTACACTATTACAGTTGGCAACAAAGGACTTATTGTTGTGGTAGCAAAAAATAGATAATATGACAAAAAAATTATCTATCTAAATGTATATTCCCTAAGAACCATTGAATAAAAGAGTAAGCTATGGAGGGACATAGACTATATCTCTTCACATTTTTTTGAAGCATGGATATTCTTAGAGGGATTTTAGCATCATTCTCTCTAGAAGAGAAGGTGGGAGGAAACTGGGCTCTAGATGGAGGTACAAATATCATGAGTGAGTACATGAAACATCTGCACCTTATAGATACCAAACCTAATAATGGTTTGATGATTTGGTCCAATAGGAGATTGGTCCCAACATGCATTTTAGAAAGACTAGACATGTTCTTGGTATCAAAAAACCTCTTGATACAGGGACATATCTCGAAGGTCAAAATATTAAAGAATATAGGGTCATATAATTGGCTCACAATTATAGAAGTCTAGAACCCTAATCTAAAACAAGTGCCCTTTCAGTTCCAAATCATGTGGATCAGAGATAAATCATTCAAACCATGAATGCAACAATGATGTTAGGAAGGAAAACTGAGACATGGCATATAAATGTTATATTTTTCCAAACAACTATAGTATATCAAAAACAAGATTAAGATATAGAATTGGGAGGAATTTTGGGATGTCAAAAAAAGAAAAATAAATTTATTGAATGACTAGAGGAGTTGAATGATCAAATAAGAAAGGAGGGGCTCACAAAAACCAGGGCCAAAATAGAACTAGATCTCACAAACCAAAAGGAGGAATGGGAATGAAGAGAGAAGCTATTATGGAAAAAGAATCTACAATCAAGTGGTTAAGAGAAGGATACAAAAATATAGGATTCTTCCACAAGTTCTTTTTATCCTAGAGGACATATAACTTCATATCTTCTATGAAAAATGAATAAGGGGAGACAATTCACACATGGGAGGGCATGAACTTGATAGCAATGAATTATTTTGTAAATCTATTCATGTATGAGACCATGGATCTAGAATCCCAATAAGAAATGCTACAAGAGATACCCACACTCATTACAAGAGAAGAGAATGATATACTAGGTGCACCCGTATATCATTCAAGAATTGCATGAGGTAGTGTTCAAAATGCAAAATGGGAAAAATCTAGGTCTAGATGGATTCCCTCTTGAATTCTACCAAGAATTTTAGGATATTGTGTAGGAAGACCTTCAAAAGGTGGTATAAGAGGCGAGAACATTCAAGGAAATATTATAGGAAATAAAAAAAAACTCACATAGCACTAATACTAAAGGCAAGGAAAGTAGAAAATATAAGTGGATACCGACTAATAGCATTATGTAATATTTTATTGATGATTATCACCAAGGTCATGGTTGATAGGCTAAAATCACTTTTGCATAAAATAATCTCCCCCAAATAAGATGGATTCATAGAGGGTAGATAGTAGATGAGATAGTTCTTTCCTAAGAAACCATACATTCTACAAAAGCATAAAAAATTGCCATTATGTTCATCCGACTAGACCTATCTAAAGCCTATGATAAAGTGTATTGGCACTTCTTAATTTGGATTAGGAAGAAATTTGGATTCTCTGAGGAGTGAACAAGTTAGATAAAAGGCTACATATTGTTGGTATCATACTCAATTATTATTAATGGATACCCCATAAAGTTATTCCCAACATTAAAAGGTATTAGGCAAGGGGACCCCCTCTTCTCATACCTATTTATTATTCTAGCTAAATATCAAGGGAGAAAATTGGCTAGGAATAGAGATAATAAGATATTGGATGGAGTTTTAGTTGCTAATGGAGCTAGCACGATCACCCATTTACAATTTAATGATGATTCCACATTGTTAGGAAAAGTAATGATTAAATGAGCAGCTAGAATAAAATAAATCCTAAACTGTTTTACCAAGGCAATAGGATAGATGATGAGTAATGATAAATCCAAAGTAATATTATTCCATTATTCACCTTTATAGGAGACCCTGGTACTAAATAGACTTGGTTTTTAGGGGTCCCAATAAAAAATGGTAGACAAAAGGAGGATTGGGCATGGTTGATAGATAAAATCAAGGGTAAATCTGGCAAATGGATAAACAAGTGGCTATCATGAAGAGGGTGTATTACCTTAATCAAGTCAATGCTATAATATATGCCCTTCTATGTGTCATTATTTTTGGATATCCTAAATATGGTGCTTTGAGAGTTTGATCACATAAGTCATAGATTCCTCTGGATAGGTGCTAAGGAGGAAAGGAAATAGATCTTGGTAAAGTGGTAAACTCTATGTTTGTAGAAATAGGAAGGTGAACCAAGTTTCATATCTATAGTGAAAAATAATAAGACATTGGCTACAAAATTATATTAGAGAATGATAAATAATCCCAATGCATTATGGGCCAAAAATATGTGAACGAAGTATGCAAAGAACAAGAATCCTATAGATATTATTTGATATCAATTGTCTAACAAAGGTTCCCCTATTTTAGTGATGCTCAAAATAGGAAATAAAATTATCAAAGAAAGGTTATTTTGGATAGTTAATAATGGAAAACATAGATTTCTAGTTAGACTCATGGGATGGACATCAACCTTTGGTGACTCAATATCTAGAGTGGACCCTAGTGATGGAGGAGCTACATAGAAAGAAATGGATAAAAGTAGAAAAATACTGCATGGAACAAACACGAGAACCAAAATTTGGAAGATACTAGATTCCACCAGAAGAATAGCCAATCCAATTTCCAAAGAGACTAGCAAAAGAGATTAGCAAAATCATACAAATGTGACCATTTCATGGTCCTATGAGGAGAATCTATTTGGATGGAATAGTAGGACTAATGAAGGTGTATATAGTAGCATTGGGATAAAAAGCATTATGCCCTAACATCACTCATCCAAATAAAGATCTATTCACACAACTTTGGATGCAAAATTTATGACCAAATGTTAGGTTGTTCAACTGGTTAATCCTCTAGAAAAAGGTACTCACATGGGAAAATTACTAAAGAGGGGAGTTTATGGATTTTTTAGATGTACATTGTGTATGGAGGAGAATGAAAATTTCAACCACATTTTTATAGAATGCCCCACAATGATGAAGTTGTAGAAAATACTGACATCTTTGCTATGTTTTCATTAGACCAACAATTAGTCTATAGAATATTTGGAGAGTATGGAAAAAAATGAGTAGATGGTTATATAAGATAGATCGTGTGGACATGGATGATGATCCTACCTTGGAACATTTGGAATGAGAAGAATATAAGGATCTTCAAATGAGATATTAGAGATATTAATTGTATGTGGGTGAAGACTACATCCAATATGAAAAAGACTATCCAATTTGTGTTGAAGCAACCACAGAAATCACATAGTGACATGACTTAAGATCAATCCCCATGACATATTGGGGGATTGATCTTATCAAACCATGATATGCCATGTGTGAAGAGAGTAAGTTCTGGTTAGGGTGGAGAAGCATACCAAGACAACACACATGTAGACGGATTGTTCTAGATTTTGAAATACCTATAATATATCTTTCTCCATGCATGTATCACATGCTTTTGATTCCCAATGTACTGACATGTCAGCTTAATTTTCCTTCCACTTCCCATGTGGATATTATAATCTAAGGTGTTTCATGTTCTTCCTATGGATGATTTCCACACGGATCATAATAAATTTGGTGTCGATGGATGTTGTTCAACACTGATCAATGTGGTGGCTATTGTAAATTTTATAGCACTACCTAGATAAGTTTGGAGCTTGGCCTTGCAATTTGGTGTTGATGGATGTTTTGTCCTTTTGGACTATTCCTTTTTTACCTAAAAGTCTTAGGCTTTGTCCAGATGTTATTATGTGTTTTTGGATGTTGCATACTTTAATATAGATTTTGTACTAATGCATTAGGGTGCCTTTCAAATGCCCTCATTAATGATTTTTTTTTAACTTACCAAAAAAAGTGTTGAAAAACAAAGTTACTCACAAAGGGAAAATGTGGATGGTAGTGGTATGCGAAATATGGGGGTTTTCACTGTGATCTGTTACAAACTAAAATGTGTACGTAAAATAGTCAATGGCCATCTAAATATCATTTTTTATATTCATTTGGTATATACCTTAATTTATGAGGGACCCTTAATAAGCAAAAGCCCTTAAAGGAAACCACAATTGTTGATGATGGATAAGGTTGATTAAGAAAGATGACCTGAATACAAGCATGGTGTCAGATCCTTAGCATGTGAGAAACAAAGTAGTCCTAATATTAATGTAATGTAAAATCATGCCTAATGCAACTTAACAAATTTAGTTACAGGAGATGCATATGTTTTGAAATGTAAACAAAAATGCAATGTATTTTGTGTTTTTGCAATTTTCTAAATTTATTTTGTGGATTTTGTAATTTTGATTTTTTTTGTGGTTTTTGTGATTGTGATATTTTTTGTGGTTTTTATGATTGTGATCCTTTATGAATGAAATGCTCGTAGATGAAAAATGTTAAGATGTTAAGGTTCCTCAACACCCTTGAGAGACACTACATGATAAGTTCCTAGACCTATCTTCTATGTGATGATATAAAGGACTAACCAGTTAGCCACAAATTTATCATGTAAGTGGGATGGCAGGTTTGAATTTTATTGGTTTTATTTAAGCACAAGATCCCAAAATTTAAATTTTCTAAGATGGAATTTTGTATCATAAGCTCATTTAAGGTGATCCTGATAAATGTGAAAGTGCTCGAGAGCATTAACTCTTCGTTCATCAAGAAGGATCAATTGGTCAAGGTGAGCTTATCGCATGGTATCATCATCGATGAATTCTCGGAGTGATATGTACAATAAAGGAATATCTATTTTAAGGGACATGATGGTTTCAACATCATATACTACCAAAAATGAGGTTGCGCTAGTGGGTGTCTGAATACTAGTTCGATAAGCCCATAATGCTAGAGGCAGTTGAAGATGCCAATCTTTGTGATTATTCTTAATAGTTTTCTTAAGGATGGAAACTATAGTCTTGTTGGATATCTTTGCTTATCCATTATCTTGTGGATAATAGGGTGTCGAAATACAAATCCAGAAACAAACAACAATCCCCAAAGGAATTACACTTTTGCAGCATCATTAATATCATCCTTTTTGACATCCTTAGGAATTTCCTTGAAGACTTCCTTTACGATTTCCACCACCTCATCCTCCTTGATGCTACCTACAGTGTTGGCTCCTACGATATTGTTTTGGATATGGTCCTCAGAGGAATTGGTATAGAAAAATATCAAATGCAAAGCATTTCTATGCTCCTTCATCTAGCCAATGGTAGCCAGGCTCGTGGTTACTGCACTCTCCATATGAGTGATGGTAGCAGTACTTGTCTTTATGATGTACTCCTATAATATCTTGATCATGGGATCCTCAAAATCATCCTCAATGGAACTATCATAAATTTTTCCTAGTTTTGAACAAATTTATATTTTAAGTGCTAGGAGCTTCTTGAAGGGGTGGAGCGATCCTCCACCTTGACCTTATTTCTTATCAATTGCTCAAAATCCTGCGCTATGCCTTCCACTTTCTATTTCTTAAGACCACAAGCACTCGAGGATGAATTAAAGGATGTGTCCTCCTAATTATTATATTTGGACTCCACTTACTGCTCAGGTATAAAAACATTGCCATTTGGGAATTTCTCTAACAAATGTTTGTAGATCACCTTAAAAAGTCCCTAATGTGAGGGCCAAGCCTCATCCTTCTTTGAGTGAGTTGCCTTAATGGAATATTCCATAGATAAAAATAGGAATTCAAGGATGTTGAGAGGTTTCACTTCCCTAAAGTGATTCACAAAGGCTATGTGAAAAATCCTGAGAGGGGAACCTGGGTCGTCAACCGTGATATACTCCATCACTAGTTTCATGGCTTCTTTCCATGGAGTAGGTAAATACTCCTTGAACATACCTAGTTTTATGAGCTTGCGTAGACTAGATCTTGGCTCAAAATCCTTCAACTTCATGTCCTAGTTATGTTTGACCCTGCAGATTGTTCTTCCCACCAATAGCTGACCTATTATTTCAGCAAGGATTTGAAGGTCAACCTAAAATTCAACTCCTTGGATAATAAAAATACCTTTATAGCAGGTGGAAAAAAAGTAGTGTTCACGTCCTAGTATGTGCTAGAAAATTATTGTAGGAATTGCATAAAACCACACACATTCATGATCACCTCAACAACAAGTTCAATTTCAAGCATCTTTGGTTCAATGAAACCCATAATGGTAAGGTTACAAAGTTGTGGGATGGAAGAAAAAATAGAGTGTTCTAACCAAAACCTAAGTGAAGAATCAATGGAGATAGTAATTCTAGAATGGAGGTATTCTTTTGAATCAAATGGAGGTCTTGGGCGTTTCTAAAAACTTTGCCACCTCCTTGAGTTGTAACAATTCCTTGGAAACAGTAATTCCACCCTATACCAAATATCAAAGAGATGAGCCTTAGTAGACTTGAATTTTCCATAGTATATAACACCACCAAAAATAGAAATGTGTGCCACTCTTGGATACTTTTGAAAAATTAGGCAAGAATCATTTAAAGAAACATGATCATCGTAGAGAAAAATGGAAACCTGAAGCATTGGAAAATGGTAAACATCTCCTGTAAAAGGAGGTATGGAAAAGAGGATGAACACAATGAGGCCCAAGAATATGATTAGCAATGGAAAGTAATGGTGATATGACATGCAAAATATTTGCACACGGGTGGGATTTGGGAAGGAGCAGACCAAGAGGTTCAACGAACGATGGAGCACTGGGAAATGGTGACAGTTAGGATGACGAGCTAAGAAAACAACCCAATAAATTTTGGGACCATTTAAAAATTGAAAATAGGTGCTGCCAATAGCAATAAAAACAAGACCTGGAAAAGGCACAAGGAAGGTGAAACACAAAATTGAAAACATGCTAAGGACACCTATCATAAATTGCCTTTGGGAACACAAAATCAATATGAAAAAAATAAAAATGTGAAATAGGATCATGAAGGGGTAAAGGTCAAATATGGAAAATTGACCTAGGGAAATTAAACCCTTCAAACAAGAAATTAGGTAAAATAAAATGAATAACAATTTGTTAGACATTTTGAATTTTCCCTATCATGGAAATTTCATCAACCTCCTTTGGGAGAATGTCAGTCCACATCATCAATACAGGAGTATTAACTCTGATATTTGCTAACTTATCCACCACTTTGTTTGCTTCCCTAAATGCATATTGAATTATGGCCTTATGTTGATAGAGGATCAGATTTCTGGCTTCTTCGATGTAGTTTCTGACTTTATTTTTCAACACTACTAATAAGTTGCTATAGGGTGTTCACTAGGGTTTTTGATCATTCATCCATTCTTAGTTTTCCTTTCATATTTTGTAGAAATCTATATTGAATTTTAGAAGGTAGAGTCTTACTTTGATAAAACCTAGCATATCTCAAATCCCAAACACTTTCACACACTAAAATTCAATTTTGAACAAGGAAGGATGACAACTATAATGTATTCCTTGCCACCTTGAGCAAAAGGTTTCCCTTGCTCATCCTATTATGTGAATGGTTTAGAATTCTAATAATTGACAAAAGGACAAGCTCTTCCCTATCCAAAAATACATTACTCCATAAAAATGAGTAAAGTATCCCTAAAAAAAAGTGGTTTTCACCACTAAACCAAATAAATCCCCTTGTTCATCATCCAAAAAATGAGTAATAATCCTTAATCAAAGAAATCAAAAGAAAATAAGGGGGTAATGAACTTGATTTCCTAGAATCCTTAGTTATTCAAAAAGTCATGGGGTAATCTCCATTACGAAAGTGGGTTGAATGAAACCCACCTGGCAATGGAGGAGTCTCATGCATGGTGATATGTATGTAACATTAGTAATATTATTTTGTATAGATCAATGCAATCTTGTGGATGAGCTAGCTTTTGGTGGCTTGTATGCCTAGTAATCAATTCCAACTACATCCAAAATAAAGATAAATATGACCATGAGGTGATCCTCATTATGATAATGGGTTGAATTAAACTTGTTTGGCAATGGGGTAGTCTTATACGTCATAATGATCACCACTATGCACACATAGAGATAGTGAGTATATGGATCTTCCTAGCATATTTATATCTTCAGAGGTCTTTATATTCAATAAACAATTTGTGATTGGTCAACTAGGGTGTTTGAGTCTCATGGAAATCCTATTGTTTCCTCATAGCCTCTTACTGGTCATCCACCCATCAGACACATTTTCATCATATTACATATGGTTAGCTTTCAAATGTATGAATTTTATTAAAAGGTTAAATATTTTGATCAATGAATTTTATATATTCTATGATGCTCACATATAGGTTATTGAGCATCTTATATTCATTCATTATATTTTAACATATAAACATAAAAATAAGTTTTTGCAGCATCGTATCATTAGTACTTCATATACATGTATATCTAGGCATACATATATGAATTTATACTACAATATCTATGTATACATCAACAATCCATAAAGTGCAACCATACGTCAAATAAAATAACACATAACATAAACACATGATATGCCATAATCAAAATCATATCATATATATGATAAATAGTTGGTACATAAGGATATAAATTTCTAGGCTACAATAGTGTGGGTACTCAAAACTCACACCCAAAAAATAAAGCCATCCAATTATCTAAGTCATGCAAGGCTTGCACCCCTAAAATTACCATCACCCTTAGCTATATCTCTACATGTCCCTCCTGGTCCACTGGCTGCTAACCTCTTAGACTTTGATGTTGATTTATGAGTTTGTAACCTCATAAAAGGCTACCTTGACTCACTATGTCGGCTTGCATGAGGTACCCTTACTAAAGAATGCTAAGGTAAGAGACCATCCAATACTCCTACTTGATCCTACAGAACCTGGATATAGGCTCCATCAGATCGATGTCAAGCCTGATAATCACTCAATAGTATATGTAGTCTACCTATATTTTCCTAATAACTCTACAGTTGTGTAGTAAAAATGCTCTTCTCCTTAGATAAGCCCCTTACCTTCTACCTCTCTCTGGCCAACTAGCTATGTAATACTGCAATGGTAGTCTCATTCTCTACCAACTGTACCTATAGAGACTGCACCTGTTCCCTAAGCTGACCATCCTTATATTGGGGATCCTCATAATCCTTGCCCTCATCCTGTGGCTCCTCAACTCCCTTTGGAGACTAGCACCACTCCCCCTCTATCTGAATATGCACTCATTGCTCTTCCTCACCTACCTCATCTCTTGAGGCCTCCTCTACCATAATCTCATCTATCACACCCTCCTCTATCACAGTCCCAATTGGCCTACCCATAGGTACACCTCCATACCATAGTTGATTGACCCACTATATGTTATACTTTGTAGTGATACCTAGGTCCTCCACACCCAGATCTACAACTGGTAGATCTGTATCACTCCACACTAGCCTAATGCATGGCCACTCCAACTGAGCCTCAAATCCTTGATGTTGGTAAATTATAGGCTCCTTAGGGACACCCTGGCAAACCTTGAACTATCAAGTAACATGATAATACTAGAAATATTCTTGCTTTATACCATTCTATCTAATCAACCATTGCTCGCATATCACTCATCCTAGTTGAGCCACTACCTCTATCCAAAGAGGGAAATCCTTGTAAGATCACCTTATAACCTATCATGTCCGCAGTCCCTTAAAGGACTCTATATAATGAGCAATCCAGCCTGAATGGGGATGACTCTAACCTCGCTCATACTCTTGATGTCACTTATTTGTATAATTGATCTCATAAGTCATAGATTCCTCTATATAGGTGCTAAGGAGGAAAGGAAATAGACCTTAGTAAAGTGGTAAACTCTATGTTTGTAGAAATAGGAAGGGGAACCAATTTTCATATCTATAGTGAAAAATAATAAGGCATTGGCTACAAAATTATATTGGAGAATGATAAATAGTCCCAATGCATTATGGGCCAAAAATATGTGAACGAAGTATGCAAAGAACAAGAACCCAATAGATATTATTTGATAGTATTTGTCTAACAAAGGTTCCCCTATTTTAGCGATGCTCAAAATAGGAAATAAAATGATCAAAGAAAGGTTATTTTGGATAGTTAATAATGGAAAACATATATTTCTAGTTAGACTTGTGGGATGGACATCAACCTTTGGTGACTTAACATCTAGAGTGGACCCTAGTGATGGAGGAGTTACATAGAAATAAATGGATAATAGTAGAAAAATACTCCATGGAACAAACACGAGAACCAAAATTTAGAAGATACTAGATTCCACTAGAAGAATATCCAATCCAATTTCCAAAGATACTAGCAAAAGAGATTGGCAAAATCATACAAATGTGACCATTATCATGGTCCTATGAGGAGGATCGATTTGGATGGAATAGTAGGACTAAGGGGGTGTATATAGTACCATTGGGATAAAAAACATTATGCCCTAGCATCACTCATCCAAATCAAGATCTATTCACACAACTTTGGATGCAAAATTTATAGCCAAATGTTAGGTTGTTCAACTGGTTAATCCTATAGAAAAAGGTACTCATAGGGGAAAATTACTAAAGAAGGGAGTTTATGGATTTTTTAGATGTACATTGTGTATGGAGGAGAATGAAAATTTCAACCACATTTTTATAGAATTTCCCACAATGATGAAGTTGTAGAAATTATACCCAAAAAATTAGTCTATAGAATATTTGGAGAGTATGGAAGAATAAAAAAGGAGTAGATGGTTATGTAAGATATATCGTGTGGATAGGGATGATGATCCTGCCTTAGAACATCTGGAATGAGAAGAATAGAAGGATCTTCAAATGAGAGATTAGAGATATTTATTGTATGTGGGTGAAGGCTACATCGAATATGACAAAGACTATCCAATTTGTGTTGAAGCAACCACAAAAATCACATAGTGACATGACTTAAGATCAGTCCCCAAATGGATGGAACTCGAAGAGTTAAACCATGGGATAAAATGATGGATATAACCTAGAAATGACAATGGCCACCATTGGGATTTAGAAAAGTAAATACAGATGGGGTATTGAGAGGTAACCTAGGTAGGGATAATTTAGGAGGAATAGGTAGACTACCAAATGGTACCTCGATATTCACATTTGCAACAAATCTAGGTACACTTTCCAATAACATTTTTGAGGGATATGGAATTTTGAGAGGGATGCAAGAGGCTTTCAAGGTCAAATGGATTAGAGTGATAGTGGAGTCAGACTCTTAGTTATTGATCAACTACCTTAAATTCCCATTGAGAATCAGGAATATCAGCTGGAGAATTCAACAAATTGTAGAGAAAATTAGACGAATACAAAGCAATTTTGTAGTGATGATATACACTCACGTAACAAGAGAGTAGAATAAGGCAGTTGCGGGTATGAAAAATTGGGCTTTGGACAAGGGAGACTTCATTTGCTACGGGCACTCTCCTAAGTGGTGGGTATAGGAAATAAGGGATCAATTTTTGCATAATCAATATATTGATGATACAATTTCTAGTAATGTGTAGAAATTTAGTGTTTTGTGACACCTTTTTATTGATAGGAATTTTGGTTCTTAGTACAATGGTTATCATAGATAAAATTGATGTATCCAATGTAAAAAAAATATCATAGAATTTTTTTTTGATGGCCTAGAAAGGCCAAAGATGTAATATGATTTGACGATCAATATAATAAAATCACTCATTTTACCCAAAAATTGCAAGCCACCTCCAAATTTTGCAGCAATTTCTCAACACTTTCTAGCTTAGGCTTTCTCTTTCAACCCATTATGTCTGGAATAAATTTAAAAAAGAAAGAAAACTAATGCATGGGGCCTGGTTCATTAATGGTGGTTTGATCATAGGAAAAGTAGAAATAATATGTCCTTTGTTCATGCATGCATAGAAAAATAAATGTTTGAATTTACCATTGTCAATTTGATATGGTGTACCTCATAATGGGGCAATTCATTTGCTAGTGTCCTTATTAAACCATAACATGCCATGTGTGAAGAGAGTAAGTTCTTGTTAGTTTGGAGAAGCATGCCAAGACAACACACGTATAAAGGGATTGTGATAGATTTTGAAATACCTACAATGTATCTTTCTCTATGCATGGATCACATGCTTTTCATTCCCAATGTACTGACATGTCATCCTAATTTTTGTTCCACTTCCCATGCAGATATTATAATCTAAGGTGTTTATTGTTCTTCCTATGGATGATTTTCACATGAATCATAATAAATTTTGTTTCGATGGATATTGTTCAACACTGATCAATGTGGTGGCTATTGTAATTTTTATAACACTACCTAGATAAGTTTGGATCTTGGCCATGCAATTTGGTGTCGATGGATAGTTTATCCTTTTGCACTATTCCTTTTTTTACCTGAAAGTCTTAGGCTTTGTCTGGATGTTATTATTTGTTTTTGGATGTTGCATCCTTTAATCTAGATTTTGTCCTAAGGCATTAGGGTGCCTTTCAAATGCCCTCATTAATGAAATTTTTAAACTTACCAAAAAAGTGTTGAAAAACAAAGTTACTCACAAAGGGAAAATGTGGATGATAGTGGTATGAAAAATATGGGGGTTTTCCCTATGATATTTTACAAAATAAAAGGTGTGCGTAAAATAGTCAATGGCCATCTAAATATCATTTTTTTATTTCATCTGGTATATACCCTAATTTATGAGGACCCCTTAATAAGCAAAAGACCATAAAGGAAACCACAAATGCTGATTATAGATAAGGTTGATTAAGAAAGATGACCTGAATACAAGCATGGTGTCAGATCCTTAGCATGTGAGAACCAAAGTAGTCCTAATATTAATGTAATGGAAAATCATGCCTAATGAAAGTTAACAAATATAGTTGCATGAGATGCACATGTTTTGAAATGTGAACGAAAATGCAATGTATTTTGTGTTTTTGCAATTTTCTATTTTTTTTTTGTGGATTTTGTAATTTTTAATTTTTTGTGGTTTTTGTGATTGTGATTTTTTTTGTGGTTTTTATGGTTGTGATCCTTTATGCATGAAATGCTCGCAGATGGAAAATTTTAAGATGTTAAGGTTCCTCATCACCCTTGAGAGATGCTACATGATAAGTTCCTAGAACTATCTTCTATGTGATGATATAAGGGCCTAACTAGTTGGCCACAAATTTATCACATAAGTGGGATGGCAGGTTTGAATTTTATTGGTTTTATTTAAGCACAAGATCCCAAAATTTAAAGTTGCTAAGATGGAATTTTGTATCATAAGCTCGTTTAAGGTGATCCTGATAAATGTGAATGTGCTCGAGAGCATTAACTCATTGTTCATCAAGAGGGATCAATTGGTCAAGGTGAGCTTATCGCATGATATCATCATCGATGAACTCTTGGAGTGACATTTACAATGAAGGATTTTATATTTTTAGGGGCATGATGGCTTCAAAACCATATACAAACAAAAATGAGGTTTCCCCAGTGGGTGTCTGAATACTAGTTCGATAAGCCCATAATGCTAGAGGCAGTTGAAGATGCCAATATTTGTGACTATCCTTAACAATTTTATTAAGGATGGAAACTATAGTCTTGTTGGATGCCTTTGCTTATCCATTATTTTATGGATAATAGGTTGTGGAAAGACAAAATCTAGAAATAGACAACAATCCCCAAAGGAATTACACTTTTTCAGAATCATTGATGTCATCCGTTTTGACATCCTTAGGAATTTTATTGAAGACTTTCTTTGCGATTTCCACCACCTCATCCTCCTTGATGCTACCTCCAGTGTTGGCTCCTACGATATTATTTTTGCTATGGTCCTCAAAGTAATTGGTATAGAAAAATATCAAATGCAAAGCATTTCTATGCTCCATATAGCCAATGGTAGCTAGGCTCATGGTTACTGCACTCTCCATCTGAGTGATGGTAGCAGTACTTGTATTTATGATGTACTCCTATATTATATTGATCATGGGATTCTCAAACTCATCCTCAATGGAACTATCATGAATTTTTCCTAGTTTTGAACAAATTTATCTTTTAAGCGTTGGGAGCTTCTTGAAGGGGTGGGGTGATCCTCCACCTTGACCTTCTTTCTTACCGATTGCTCAACATACTAAGAGCTGCATTCCACTTTCTTTTTCTTGAGACCACGAGCACTTGAGGATGAATTAAAGGACATGTCTTCCTCAGTATTCTATTTGGACTCCACTTATTGCTCAGGTATAAAAACATTGCCATTTGGGAACTTCTTTAACAAATGTTTGTAGATCACCTTAAAAAGTCCCTAATGTGAGGGCCAAGCCTCATCCTTCTTTGAGCGAGTTGCCTTAATGGAATATTCCATAGATAAAAATAAGAATTCAGGTATGTTGAGAGGTTTCACTTCCCTAAAGTGATTCACAAAGGCTATGTAAAAAATCCTGAGAGGGAAACCCAGGTCATCAATCATGATATACTCCATCACCAGTTTCATGACTTATTTCCATGGAGTAGGTAAATTATTCCTGAACATCCCTAGTTTTATGAGCTTGCGTAGACTGGATCTTGGGTCAAACTCCTTCAACTTCATGTCCTAGTTATGTTTGTCCCTGCATATTGTTCTTCCCACCAAAAATTGCCCTATTTTTCAGCAAGGATTTGAATGTCAACCTGAAATTCAACTCCTTGGATAATAAAAATACCTTTCTCCCAGGTGGAAGCAAAAGTATTGTTCACGTCATAGTATGTCCTAGAAAATTGTTGTAGGAATTGTATAAAACCACATGCATTCATGATCACCTCAGCAACAGGTTCAGTTTCAAGCATATTTGGTTCAATGAAACCCATAATGGTAAGGTTACAAAACTGTAGGATGGAAGAAAAAATAGAGTGCTCTAACCAAAAAATTAGTGAGTAATCAATGGAGATAGTAATTCTAGAATGGAGGTGTGCTTTTGAATCAAAGGGAGGTCTTGGGCATTTCTAAAAACGTTTCCACCTCCTTAAGTTATAACAATTCCTTGGAAACACCAAATATCAAAGAGATGAGACTTAGTAGACTTGAAGTTTTCATAGTATCTAGCACCACCAAAAATGGAAATGTGTGCCACTCTTGGATACTTTTGAAAAATTGGGAAAGAATCATTTAAAGAAACATGATCATCGTAGAGAAAAATGGAAACCTGAAGCATGGAAAAATAGTAAACATCTCCTGCAAAAGGAGGTATGGAAAAGAGGATGAACACAATGAGACCCAAGAAGATTATTAGATATGGAAAGTAATAGTGATGTGACATGCAAAATATTGGCACACGGGTGGGATTTGGGAAGGAGTGGACCAGGAGGTTCAACGAACGACGGAGCACTGGGAAATGATGACAATTAGGATGATGAGCTAAGAAAATAGCGCAATAAATTTTGAGACCATTTAAACATTGAAAATAAGTGCTTCCAATAGCAATAAAAACAAGACCTGGAAAAGGCACAAGGAAGGTGAAACACAAAACTGAAATCATGTTGAGGACACCTATCATAATTTCCCTTGGGGAACACAAATCAACATGAAAAAAATAAAAATGTGCAATAGGATACTGAAGGGGTATAAGCCTAAAATTTTTGCACTCCTTTCCTCTAGGCTGATGGATCTATACCTCAGAGGGAAATGGGAAAATAGTATAGCTACACCTATAAAGAGAGGCACTTAAGTGTGCCTTCTTGTGGTGATTTTTTGACGAATTAAGGGTTCACCAGGAAACTTTTAGCTACAGTTTCCATACCTAGGTTTAGAAGATGTTTGATGTGTTCTTTTTATAAAATCATTCACATACACCTAAGTTTTGGCCTTTATGCAACTAAACTATCTATATGCAATTTTGATTTAATGAAGATAGTAGACAGTGGATACAGAATAAAATGCAATGCCTAAAACTAGGGCTAAAAGAAATTATAAACCTTACTTGACCTGGATGTTTGATGAAGGTTCGGAGGCTTGTAGCAAGACATAATCGCTTTTGATCTGACAGTCACATCTGTTCCAGACAGAATCGCCTCTGTTTCAGACATAATCGCCTCTGATTTAACAAAATTGCAGGCGATTATATCGTAATCCTACAACAAAATAGTTGACAACAAATAGAGGACAGAAAACAATGTTTCTTGTAGATTATAACAATTTCTCGTACTCCAAGTAATATATATGTTTTAATTTCTATATGCAAATGGATATGAAATGACATGAAAACACTATGATGATAATTCAACCTAATATGCTATGGATTTGTGTGATTATGATCCTAATTTCATGATGCAATTAACTGTAATGATGGTGAACACCAAGATGTAATATCTAAATATGAATAATAAATTAAATGGACATGATGCAATGCATAGAAAAATAGAAAATTGGGAAAGAAATGCAAACATTGATTTGAATCCTTGCCCCTAGCTGATTTGAAGACAGGATCGCCTACTCTCTGATGAAATCACCTGTCACTTCTATCAAAATTGCCTATCATTTTTGTCGATCACCAAGAGATTATGATGGTATTTTAGGCGATTATAAGTGAGACCTGCAATAACAATAGTGAAAATAGGGATGCCGAGAGGTGGAATTGCATAACAAATTGATGCGAGGGATCCTCAAGGGAGTTCAGAACAATCTCAGGGATCAGAGTCCAACCATCAAGGGGGATAAATGGAAAGGGGTCTAGATTAAATAGGTCCAGGAGAGGTTGGATGTGTTAGCTCGACGTTCATGCACACCTTACGGAGAGTAAACTAAAAAAATACAAGTAACATTTAATGGAAATAAATTCCCTCTCACTTTAGTATCTTACTGGTTATCCAAGGTGTGAGTTACAAGGTTGGATCGAACGCCCTGGATCTTTTCCACTTCTGGAATAGTTTCAAGTGGACTGCTTGTATACCTACAAGGGGGTTCAACTTCCGTCTATCACTTTTTTGGTTTATCAATAAGATTTATATTTTGTTTGATTTAGCTCTTCAAGTTTTAGTGGATTAAATGAATAAAGAATTTTAAAGAACATAAAAAGTGGAACCTTTTAGAAATAAAATAGGGAGAGCAGAGTAGGGCAAAAAAGAGAGGATGTCTAATTCAACTGCAAATTACAACTATTAAAATCAATCAAATTATTCAGCTTCACAACAAGACAATCATCAAATGAAGAAAGTATCCAACTTTCTAAGACCACTTTCAACTTTGAGCATGGGACAGAACAACACGAAGGTAAAAGGAAAACTACGAACATAAGGAAAGTGAATGAAAATTGATGTTTCTCACCAGCAGTATAGCTCGTGCAGTGATAAAAGAGCAATTAGAACGCTAGCTTGAACCTCAAGTTCTTAATTTCCTCAAGCATACAGAGAATAGAATGAAGCTAAACAACCTAACATAATCTCAACAATTACAGACTTACAATTAAATTAAATAAATCCTTAAGCGAGACGAAAACAGAAGAAGATGCACTTATCATAATCCAAAAAAATATTAGGCTCCTGGCCACACTATTTCAAAAAACGATGTCACACCAGCCTTAGGTACATAAGAAAGCATTCAAGACAAAATTTGTTAAATTTTATAGAAGTCTTTATTTCCAAGTTTTCGCATCGAGACTTTACATTCAAAAGAAGTATATATAGACTCAAGACATACCTTGATATTTTCAAAAATATCTTCTTCCAAAGATCTAAATCTTATCATAAAAATCCCACCGCCAGGGGGCCTTACAAGATAAAATATATTTTAACAACTTCATTCAATTCTAACCACTTTTGAAAATCTGCTCGAATATCTTGTCATAAATGGCGAAGAAAGATCTGGTTCATCCTCATCAAATGGAGACTACATGCAAGTGTATCTTCATCTTTCGGCAAGTTGTCAGAGCATCTCATTAATTCCTCCGATGAATCACTGACTTCTCGGGCCTTCTATCCCTGCACAATCCCTTTTGCTTGATCCACGTTGAAATTCTCTCTCCGCCATCACTTTCGCCATCAATTTTACCATTAAATGCATCCACCGACAAATTCCTACAAAAATTTAAAAAGGGCAAATGTTAGAACATTAGATTTAAAATTAAATTAAATTAATTTAATTTTTCTAAGGTTTAATATTTTAATTTTTTAATTAACCCTAAGTTCAAAGCTTTCAATTTTAGGGCAAAAAAATAATTAAAAAAATTAAATTCTAATGTTTTCTTCTTTCTTTGTATAAACCAATGGATTCCATTTGAAAGTTCTTAACTCATAAGCGCAAGTGAAATCAAATCCGGAATAAATACTATGCAATGTGGAGCGGAATAATTATACAAAGGAAAGTTGTGGAATGGAGGTCCGGATTATCAATCCGTAAAATATTTAAGATGACGTCACACTTATTGCAAATAAAATGCGGAATAGGAATCCACAAGCTTTAACAAGATAAGAGGAGCGGAATGGAGAAAGCTTTGATTTTTTCTTTTGAGCGGAATGGAGATAGCTTTGATTTTTCCCAGAATGGAGCAAGCTTTGATTTTTCCGGAATGGAGCAAGCTTTGATTTTTCCCGGAATGGAGCAAGCTTTGATTTTTTCGGAATGGAGATAGCTTTGATTTTTCCGGAATGGAGCAAGCTTTGATTTTTTCCTCGGAATGGAGCAAGCTTTGATTTTTCCCGGAATGGAGCAAGCTTTGATTTTTTCCCGGAATGGAGCAAGCTTTGATTTTTCCGGAATGGAGCAAGCTTTGATTTTTTCGAAATGGAGCAAGCTTTGATTTTTCTCGGAATGGAGAAAGCTTTGATTTTTTCAGAAATAGAGATAACTTTGATTTTTTCCCGAAATGGAGCAAGCTTTGATTTTTCCTGGAATGGAGCAAGCTTTGATTTTTCCGGAATGGAGATAGCTTTGATTTTTTCGGAATGGAGCAAGCTTTGATTTTTCCCGAAATGGAGATAGCTTTGATTTTTTCCGAATGGAGCAAGATTTGATTTTTCTCGAAATGGAGCAAGCTTTGATTTCTTTGAGCGAAATGAAGTAAGCTTTGATTTTTTCCTGGAATGGAGATAGCTTTGATTTTTCCGGAATGGAGATAGCTTTGATTTTTTCGGAATGGAGATAGCTTTGATTTTTTCGGAATGGAGATAGCTTTGATTTTTCCAGAATGGAGCAAGCTTTGATTTTTCTCGAAATAGAGATAGCTTTGATTTTTTCCTGGAATGGAGCAAGCTTTGATTTTTTAAAGCCGAAAATTTACTCCCAAACCCTAATAGTGCAAAATAGGTGAAAAATAAAAGTTCTCATATTTAGATGAAATTTTGTACACTTGTAAAAAAATAAAAAGGGTATCCAAATATGTAAACAAAACACAAAAATTCAGTTTTGATCAATATATATTGCATTAATAAGGTCACAACCTATAACAAAAAACTGCTATTTTTAGAAATTAAATTACATCTAAATTTAGGCAAATTTGGTACCATTGGAAAGAGGAGATCAAGATATTCCACCCAGAATTTGAATCACTCCAAATGGATTTCCCAATTAAAAGATATGCTGATTTCAATTTTGATGTGAATTTAGGGTAAGATGAAGAATTGAGGAAAACCCTAAAATTCGATTTTAATAATTTAGAACTTAGGAAAACTATTGAAGGTTAATTTTCTGAAATTAATAATCTGAAATAATATCATTGAAGGGCAAATATCCAGATCAATTCAATTGAGATCAATGCTTTAGGCAAGCAATCGCAAGACCTTGATGCGAACAAAATTTAAAACCTTGACGAAAGCACAATTTGGAAATAAAATCAAAATACTTCAAGAGGGTCCCCTTGGAAATAAAAAAATAATCATTTTAAAGGTGTGTTGCTCCTCAATAGGAGGAACTTGGGAGGTTAGACTAAACATGGAGGAGGTTTTGATCCCTCCTATGTTTGTCACCTTCAATCTATTTGCCAACAACCTTAATCCAAACGACGACTAAACCAGGTAAGAGGTTTTAAAACAAATTCTGTATTTTTGTAAATTTGTTAAAATTCTATTTTGGGACAAAATCGCCAGAAAATCGTCGATCGTAAGGCGATTTTGTTGAACGTTGGGTGATTTTGCCCAACGGTCAAACAACTTTTGGTTTATTGGCACAAAAAACGAGGAGATTGTTTTCTCACTATTTTAGCCGACTTTTAGGTAAATTTTGGATAATTTTTAGTAATTGTTATAATGTTTAGATAAATTAGATGTGTCAATTTTACCTTACTACACCCCTTCTTTAGCGATCTTTTTAAAAAAGGTCGTTAAATATGAAATGGCATGTTTTTCGAGGTAGAAGAAAAAAATTGGACGCATTTATAGTTCATAGCTCAATATTTACTATTTTAATAGTTTATTACGTTGCCCCCTTTGAGTTTCACATTAATTTCGCTGAATTAGTGAGAAACTCGAAAGACTTTTTATATTGAACTAAATAGTAAAAAGGGGAGGAAAAGTTTATTTCATTTTTACTTTTTACTAGCTAGAAAAAGAAACTTGCTCTGGAGAGACCAATGCGAAAGCGACTCATCGGGCTGATTTAGTATGGTGAGGGGTGAAGGTAAGTTTTTTACTTGGCATTTATTTTAATTTTACTTTGAATCTTTAAGGGCATGGGTGTCAGCGTAGCTGATGCATTGGCTAGGGCTTCTAGACGAGTTGCTTTTTATCAGGCTCTGTATTTTGTAGCAGTTCTTATGGATAAGAGGCAACCACTTCCTACAATGTATGAGCCTCTGACTCGTTTGAGTCACTTGAGACCACACAAGGACTGCTACTACGATTAGAGCAGGAGGAATCCGAGCCCCTCGACATCCTAGTGGAGATGATGATGCTCAGAGTGCTATATGATCTACTTAGTCTTAATTTGATGACTGAGTATGCTGATGATAGATATTGTGGCATATTAGTCGACCCTTTTTGTATGTACTTTTGATGATGATGTATATATAGCTATCTTTTGTCCTTCATGTGTTTTTTATGTTGTTTTATTTAATTTTGAATTTTAATTTTTGGATACTAATGATGTCTTTACTAATGCCTTTTAAAATAAGAATAAAATGATGTAAAATGATTTGGTGTGTTTTGAGAATATGTTTTGAAACATGTGAGTGTTGGAATGATGACAAGTTTAAATAGATTTTAGCAATATACCTCGAAGGATGTTATGCTGTTATGTGACTGTTGGTGGAGTTCAATGCTCACTAAGTCATGAAGCTAATCATTTTTGTGAGGAGTATTTTGAAATTGCTAAAATGATTGTTTGCTTAAGAAAGATCTTAAGGCTTTTGATGATAAAATGAAGTATGTTTGTTTTGGAACAAAATATGTGATAAATATTTTGTGAAATTTATTTGATCAGGCATGAAAAATTTGACAGATGATTTGCGCTAAACAAGGAATTCTTAATTGCTTAAGAATAATGTCATCATCGCTAAAATCAAGATGAAAATGCAGGATGCTATATAATTTTTGTTTGTTTTTAAAATGCAAAATTAATGTTTGATAGATCATTATATCACATTTACAAAAAAAATTATAATTTTTTTGTAAAAAAATGTACACATTTATTTTGAGGTATGAAAAATTAGGAGGATGACTTGCGCTAAACAAGGAATTCCTAATTGCTTAAGAATAATGTCATCATTGCGAAAGTCAAAAAATGAAGATGCAAGATGATATAAAATTTGTTTTTAGAAATGTTCGATAGGAAATTTGAACTATTTAAACTATTTTGGACATAAAAATTAGAAATATGGTTTTCGCTAAGCACATAATCCCTAATTGTTTAGGAATAAAAATTAGAAATATGGTTTTCGCTAAGCACGAAATTCCTAATTGTTTAGGAATAATGCCATCGTTGCGGAAAATAAAAAAAATGCAATATGAATAATAATTTTTTTGATTTTTTGTATTTTTATTTAATATGAATAGCAGTAAAAAAATTGATGATATTGATCTAATAAAATTCGAAAGAAATATTTTAATTTATTTCAAAGACAAATTCAAATTTATCTAGAACCAATGTGTGTGAAGTGCATTCATTTTCTATTTTGATCATATCATAATGATAAAAAATATCTCGAATAACAAATGTGTGTGCTTTGTAAAATTCATTTACCGATTATGAGTAGGAAAAATGATATAGCAAACTTAAATGAACCAATGTGTGTGCATGTGAAGTATTCTTTAACCATGATTTTTTGCATGCATAGGGACTGAACTACTATGCAAATCAAACCACCAAAAGCTAGCTATTCCATAAGCGAACATTGATATATACAAAATAAGGTCACTAATGTGACAGGCATATCGCCACGTGAAAAGGAATTACCGAATGTCAAGCAAGTTGGGCACAAATAGCCTGTTATGGGGCTTACCTCATGATTTTTGAATAACTGAGAAATTCCAGGGATTCAAGTTTCATACTCCTTTTCTTCATATTTATAATGTAGGGATTTCTTGCCCATTTCTGAACAAGGGGATTTTATTGCTTTGGAACATTTTTCTTTGATTTTTCTCTCTTTTCTTGTCTCTCATTTTCTTTCTTTTTTCTTTTGCTCTCTTTTTCTTTTGTTTTCTTTTGCTCTATTTTTCTTTTTTTTTCTTTTTCTCTCAGGATACTTGCCCAGATTAGACGTGGGGCAAGGGATTTATTTGGGTAGGAAGGAACTTGTCCTTTTGTCAATTTCTCAGTATTCTAGACCATGCACATGATAGGATAGCAGGGGAAACCTTTTGCTTAAGGTTTTAAGATCCACTATGTAGTATCATTTTTCGAAGTTTGCAACAAATCATTTTAATGTGTAAAAATGTGTTATTGGTTCCAAAAAGAAGCAAAATAATTTACAAACTCAGAATTTATTTAGTGGAGTAATAGTGTTATTTGATATAGAAGAGATTTATAATCAAAACAACAAAAATCAAAATTATTAATTTAGCAAAATTTTTGGTGCATGGTTCAGGATAACTTTTGAATTTTATCTGAGATGATATAAAATATTACTCATAATTTTAGTAGATAATAATGTAGAGATATAAATAAAACAATGTTGTAGAAATATTTTTGGATTTTGTGAATTTTTTTGGTTGTTTTGATAAATTTTTGAAATTCATGAAAAATTATTTACAACTATTTACAGTGATGCGACTTTTGAATCTATGCATAATATCTTTTTAGGTGCATGATATTCATGGGTTCCTTGAGATATTTTCTATCCAAGGTATCCAATCTATATGCACCCGATCCAAATTTAGCAGTGATGATGTATGTTCCAAGCCAATTGGGCTCAAATTTACCTTTAAGGTCTTTTGTTGCATTTTTATTTTTTTGATTTTCTTTTAAGACTAAATCTCCAACTTCAAATGATCTGTTATGGACTTTCTTAGCATATGATCTTTTAAGTTTGTCTTGGTAGGCCCGAAGATGTTCTAAAGCATGAATGCACTTTTCATATAGAAGTTCTAACTGACTTAATCTGCTAGCACAATATTCATCTCCAACTTTCGCATCTTGAAGTAAAAGATCTAAAGAAGGAACTTCTAATTCGAATGGAAAAATAGATTCAGCACCATAAACCAAGACAAAAGGAGATACGCCCGTAGGAGTACGAACACTAGTTCGATAAGCCCACAAGTTAGGATATAATTGTATATGCCAGTCACGGCCTATTTTATTAACCAATATTTTTAGTATTTTGATTAATGTTTTATTGGATGCTTCAGCCTGGCCATTTCCTTGTGGATAATAAGGAGTAGACCATCTCTGTTGAATTTTATATTTTTAACACAATTTTTTAATGTCTTTGTTTTTAAAGCAAGTACCATTGTCAGAGATGAGTTTAGATGGAATTACAAATCTACAAATGATTTGATTAAAGATAAATTTAGAGACTTGGACTCCTATATAAGAAGCTAAAGGTATGGCTTCCACCCACTTTGTAAAATATTATGTTGCAGTTATTATAAATTTATGACCATCAGATAATACAGGATTAATTTTTTAAAGTGAAAAACCCCTTGCGGGGCTGCCTTGGTCTGAGAGACCACAAATAGGGGGTTCTACACCATCAAAGTCACCCGAGAGTCGCACCCGACCCTGCTCGCACCAACATTATCAATTGGATTTTGGATACCCAATTCAGCTTTTTGGTAGGGTGGAGATTTGAACCTGGGACCTCCCTTGGAGGATTGCCCTCTCCTCTCCAACTCACCTACAACACCTAGGTGTGAGACATGATTAATTTTAAAAATAATGTCTAAACCCCATTTAGAGAAGGGCCAAGGAGAAGCTATGGTTTGGAGTTCCTGAGCATGGACAAGGTCAGCATGTATTTGACATTTGTCACAATGACGCACATAATCATTGGCATATTTTTCCATGGAAGGCCAAAATATAACCCATTCTAAGGAGCTTTTTAGCAATGGTACCTCCACTAAAGTGTCCTCCATAGGATCCATCATGGGCTTTGTTGAGCAAGAAGGATTGTCATTGTTGTCAACACAGGCAGTCAGATCCAAGGATGCAGTGGATAACAGACTTGAAATGGGTTTTTCTTAAAACCCAAGTTGGCTCTTCGTTTTGTTGAAAAAGATGCCCCGATGTTGAAGATATTTAATTTTAAATATTTAGTTTAAATTTTTATTTTATTAAAAATTTAAATTAGAATATTAAATTAAATTAAAAAGGGCCGACGTGTTACTATTTCACGGCAATAAGCTACGGGAAGGTAACGAAGGTGGAGAAGAGTTTGAGGCCGACAAAGTTAAATCTGGGCCGACGGATTTTAGGGTTTGGCAGCTGACAAATTCTAGGGTTTCTCAGTCAATGTTCTTCTAGGGTTTGCCTCTAAAATTTCTTCTATAAAAGAAAGGGTTCTTCGAGTTTAAAGTGAGCAGCGTGATGTGATATATGTGTATGAAGTTTGGGTGCAGCAGTGTGAGTGGTGCGAAGAGAAGATAAGAACGCGGTATGCAGAAGTCGTGTTCTGAGTGTGAAATGACAAGTAGTCTTGGTTGTAGAAGTGATATTTCTATGAAGTTGCAGCGGAGAACGCGGAGAGATATAGAGGAGTGGTTGAAAAAGTGCGAATCATTTTTCACAGTAGCAGTCGAATGCCGACAAGCGACGAGATCGCAAAAAAATAGTAGATCGTGATAATTGAGGTGAAAGTTTACATTTTGCAATTTTTATTATTATCTTCAAGTTGTAGCTTGAAAAAGGGGTTGGTGCCTCTTTCCAGTTGGTGCTGGAAAAATTGGAGTTGGTGCTCCATTCCGTTGTAGCGAGATAAAACTTAGGGGTTGGTGCCTCTTACCGCTTGGTCGTTGGTGAATGATTATGTAAATTTGGAGCTTTGCATTTGACTGGATTTGGATGGTAGTCCAAGCAGTCCTTTTTGAGGAGTAGCCACATCGGTGAACATCGTTAAAATTCTGTGTTATGTGTGATGCTCTTAGTACTTTTATTATTTCTATTTTAATCTGCTGTTGTTTATTTAAAAGTCTAAATTGCTTTTAAGTTTTTAAAGAACACACTGATTCACCCCCCCTCTCAGTGTCATTGTGATTATAACAATTGGTATCAGAGCCAAGTACCTGAAGAGGCTTAAACAGCTAAGGTGATCTTGGAATTTACACAATGGCAAGTGGTGAAGGATTCTCTTCGAACAAAGTACCAATGTTTGATGGGACAAACTATGCGTTCTGGAAAATTAGAATGTAGACTTATCTCAGTGCATTGGGCTTTGACATCTGGGGTGCGGTAGTCAATGGTTACAAAGCTCCTGCCACCGCTCCAATAGACACTGCAGGTAAAAAGGCATTTGAATATGATTCAAAAGCAAGAAATGCTATTATGTGTGGACTAATTGACAGTGAGCTAGTCAAAGTCATAAGTTGTGAATCAGCAAAAGAGATCTGGGATAAACTAGAGAAAATTCATGAAGGAGATGACAGGATCAAGGAGGCTAAACTTCAAGCACACCGAGATCAATACGAATATTTAAAGATGGACAATGATGAGAACATAGAGACTTTCATGCAAAGAGTCAATGGGATCACAAATTCAATCAGAGGTCTTGGCGAAGAATTAACCGATGCTGCTATTGTGAAAAAGGTATTGAGATCACTTCCTCCTAGATTTAATTCTAAAGTCTCTGCCATAGAATAAGCCAAAGACTTAAATCATTTTAGTATGGATGAGATGCATGGGTCCTTGACTGCTTTTGAAATGAGAATAGGAAAGTCTAATCCCACAGATAGAGAAGCAACCTTCAAAGCTCAAAAAGGCAAAAGCACAAAACATGAATCTGAAGAAGAAAATGATTCAGATATAATGGAAGCAAATTTTGTAAGAAAGCTGAAGAAAGGAAAAGTAAAATACAAAGGAATGCTACCTCTTAAATGTTTCAAATGTGGAGGCATTGGACACTTTGCTACCAAATGTCCTTTCAATGACAAAAACAAAGGTGAAGAAACTCAAAGATCAAGAAAGAGGAGAATGGAGGAAGAAATCAAATTTCGGAAAAGGTAAGTTTAATAAGAAAAGCTTTATCTCCCAAAATGTAGAATCTTCAGAGGACAGTTCCAGTGAAGACTCTGAAGAAGGAACAGGTGAGGCTCTTTTTATGGCATTTGAAATAGACAAATCAGATAACATAGAGGGGATGAACTCTGAAGTTGAAGAATTCGAGGCTGAAGTTGATTTAGAGGGTGAGCTAGTGTCTGCTCTTACAAAATGGGAATCGGAGAAAAAGAAGAATGAAAAACTGACAAGGAAACTTAAGGATGCAAACGAAATTATTGCCAGTTTAAAAACACAGACTGAAGAATACAAGAAAATGTCTAAAGATCTAGAAATACAGGTTTCTATGAAGATAGACCACTGCTGCAAATTGGAAGAAGAAAATGTGAGTCTCCGAATACAAATACAAGAGTTGGATCGAAAAATCAACTGTCATCTAAAACGTGAAGAAAGCTCGATGAAACTAGAAAAAATTCTGAGTGATCAAAGATCCACAGGCATCAAATTTGGTCTCGGCTTTACTAAAGGAGAATCATCAACTGAACCAAAAACAAGCAATGTTGAAAGTGAAAAGAACAAAGACAAGAAACAGGCTGTGGAAAGTAAAATGAATCAGGCAAAAGAAAGATATAATGCCAGACCTGAAATGACAGCTGACAATGATGGCTTTACTAAGGTCACACATCAAAAGAATAGATCCAAGGCTCCAGCAACAACCTGGCCAAGACCATCTTTCGAAGTTTACTCATTATTTCTATGGTTTTTGTTTTAAATGTAATAATTATGGGCATAAAATTGCTGACTGCAAATACAATATAGGTCCAAGAAGTTTCACTAGTAGAAATGCGTTTGCTCCTTTAATGAATTATGCAGTAGAGTGCTTTAAGTGTCACAACTTTGGGCATATTTCCAGAAATTGCCATAGTATGTCTGTTTCATTTCAACCTCAGAAAAGAAGAACTCAACCATATAAGGCAAAACACAATAGTAGTTCTTCTGAAGGATATATGCAAAATTCTAAAAAGGGAAAATCTCAGCTAGAACCCAACAACATAGTTAAGACAGAATGGAAACAAAAGAAATAGCTCAGGAAAGAACAAGAATCCTTAATAGTGCAGACTGCTTTTAGAGCTCAGAATAAATATGTACCATGGATTCTTGATAGTGGCTGCTCAAGTCATATGACAGGTGATAGACAGAAATTTGAAAATCTTCAGAAATATGAGGGTGGTTCTGTGAAGTTCAGCAATAATGATGGAGCCAAAATAATAGGTAAAGGATCGGTCAAAATAAGTGAAGGGAAAATCAATTCAGAAGAAGTTCTATATGTGGATGGTCTGAAACATAACCTGTTAAGTGTGAGTCAAATCTGTGACAAAGGACATGAAGTGGTGTTCAAGAAGCAGGGTTGTGAAGTCAGAAAAAAAAAGAACGGGAAATTAATAGCAACCGGCTTAAGGACGTCTGGCAATCTGTACACACTATCAGAATTTTCAGAAGGTATGTGTTTCATGGGACAAGAAGAAGAGAACTGGTTGTGGCATAAGAGGCTTGGACACATAAGTTTTGATAATATGGTAAGAGTTAGCGCTAAACAAGCAGTGAGAGATATTCCAATCATTAAAAAACCTGCAAATAGTATGTGTGCTTCATGTCAGAAGGGTAAACAGACCAGAGTTTCATTTAAAACAAAAGAACATCACACTAGCAGGCCTTTGGAACTTATTCACATAGACTTATGCGGACCCATGAGGACTCAAAGCATAAACGGCGACAAGTACTTTATGCTGTGCATTGATGATTTTTCCAGAATGACTTGGATATTCTTCTTAAAAGATAAATCGAAGCCTTTGAAATGTTCGAACTTTCGGACAGTTGGTAGAGAATGAAATAGGGAAAATGATTAAATGCTTGTGGTCGGACGAGAGGAGGAGAATTTATTTTGAATGAATTTTTAGAATACTGTGAAAAATATGGCATCAGGAGACAATATTCAGCAGCCAGAACTCCTCAGCAGAATGGTGTAACAGAGAGGAAAAACAGAACAATTCAGGAAATGACACGCACCATGCTTTCAGAGAGCAAAATAGCAGATAGATTCTAGAAAGAAGTAGTTCACATAGCAGTATACATTCAGAATAGGTATATGTTAAGAACTCATGAATGCAAAACTCCATATGAGCTGTGGTTTGGTAGGAAAGCAACAGCAAAACATCTCAAAGTATTTGGCTGCAAGTGCTACATCAGAAAAATAGATGACAATCTTGGAAAGTTTGAAGATAGAGCAGATGAAGGTGTGTTTGTTGGTTATTATCCACACAGCAAAGGTTACAAATGCTACAACAAGAGACTCAAGAAAATTGTGGACAGTGCAGACGTTAAATTCGATGAAGGGAGGAAAAAAATAGTTAATTTTCAAGAAAACTATCCAATCTACGAAGAAGTCATTGAAGGAGATGAAGTACATACAAATACGGCTGATGTAGATAACTTATCGGATGGCTCAGAGGTACAAAAAAACAAAAAATTCAGAATGGGCAATTGGCAGAAAAATCATCCTAGAAACCAAATAATTGGAGATCCCACAGCTGGCATTCAGACAAGAAAGAAAGTAATAAGTAATTACTCTCTTTTATCCAGCATTGAGCCCAAAAACATAGATGAAGCAAGCAAATATGACAGCTGGATGAAGGCAATAAATGAAGAGTTAGATCAGATTGAAAAGAATAGAACTTGGGAGTTAGTACCTAGACCTGCAAACAAGAATGTAATCGGCACTAAATGGATATTTCGCAACAAGTTAAATGAAAACGGTCAGGTCATTAGAAATAAAGCAAGACTGGTTTGCAAAGGCTATGCACAGGTCGAAGGGATTGACTTTGAAGATACTTTCGCACCAGTAGCTAGATTAGAAGCTATTAGGATGTTTTTGGCACTAGCATTTTACAAGAACTTCAGAGTTTATCAGATGGATGTTAAATCTGCATTTTTAAATGGGAAACTTGAAGAAGAAGTCTATATTGAACAACCAGATGGATTTCAAATTAGTGAAGATCCTAACCTTGTCTACAGATTAAATAAGGCACTATATGGATTAAAATAAGCACCACGGGCATGGTATGCTAGGCTAGATAATTATCTCTCTCAACAGGGATTCAAGAAAGGTTTAGTGGACAATAATCTGTATGTGAAAATAGAAGATGGGCATCTCATTATTCTTGTTGTCTATGTGGATGACATCATATTTGGTAGCAACAAAGATGAATCTTGTAAAGACCTAGCAAAAAAGATGCAGAATGAATTTGAAATGTCAATGATTGGTGAACTGTCTTATTTTTTGGGACTACAGGTTAATCAGAATGAGAAAGGTATATTCATTTCCCAAACCAAATATGTGAAAGAGATGTTAAAGAAGTTCACTATGGAGGATAGTAAGCCAGTCAGTACTCCCATGACAATAGGTTGTAAGTTAAGTAAAGAAGACAAATCTCCACCTATAGATCAAACCATGTATAGATCAATGATAGGAAGCTTACTATATTTAACTGCAACCGGACACGATATTTTGCGGGCGAGTGTGCATGGTAGCGGATTTCGAGGCCAGTCCCAAAGAGACTCATGTAACGATAGTTAAAAGGATTTTTCGGTATCTCAAAGGCACCATGGAGTATGGATTGTGGTATCCAAGAGGCAAAGATTTCACTCTTATATCATATTCAGATGTAGATTGGGCTGGATGTGTTGGTGACAAGAAGAGTACCAATGGAGGAGCATTGTATTTGGTGGACAGATTGGTTGCATGGCACAGTAAGAAGCAAGATTCAGTGTCTTTATCTATAGCCGAGGCAGAGTATATTGCAGCAGCAACATGTTGCACACAATTTTTGTGGATGAAACAGACCTTGAAAGATCTTGGTATTAATTTTAGTGAACCAATATCAGTAAAGTGTGACAACACCAGTGCAATCAACATTTATAAGAATACAGTAATGCACTCACGGACAAAGCATATTGCTATAAGGTATCATTTCTTGAAAGACAAATTTGCGGAAGGAGAAGTCGGATTGGACTATGTCCCAACTACGAGCAATGTAGCGAGACATTTTTACAAAACCTTTGCCCAAGGAAGTATTTGAGTATCTTCGAAGCAAATTAGGAGTAGTCACACTTCCTAAGAAGTGACTAGCTACGAGGATCACCTTCTCGTGGGGAGCACTTGAGTGTTTGAGGATGGACTCGGGGGAGTCAAATTGTGCTTGAGAAGTGTGAGGATGGACTCAGGGGGAGTCAAACTGTGCCTGAGAAGATTGAGGATGGACACAGGGAAGAGTTTGTAGCGACCCTTTGGTATTATTGACAAAGGGGGAGAAGAGTTACAAAAATGTATACAGGTGTTGCCAACAATTCCAAAGGGGGAGATTGTTGAGCAAGAAGGATTGTCATTGTTGTCAACACAGGCAATCAGATCCAAGGATGCAGTGGATAACAAACTTGAAATGAGTTTTTCTTAAAACCCAAGTTGGCTCTTCGTTTTGTTGAAAAAGATGCCCCGGTGTTGAAGATATTTAATTTTAAATATTTAGTTTAAATTTTTATTTTATTAAAAATTTAAATTAGAATATTAAATTAAATTAAAAAGGGCCGACGTGTTACTATTTTGCGGCAATAAGCTACAGGAAGGTAACAAAGGTGGAGAAGAGTTTGAGGCCGACAAAGTTAAATCTGGGACGACGGATTTTAGGGTTTGGCAGCTGACAAATTCTAGGGTTTCTCAGTCAATGTTCTTCTAGGGTTTTCCTCTAAAATTTCTTTTATAAAAGAAAGGGTTATTCGAGTTTAAAGTGAGCAGCGTAATGTGATATATGTGTATGAAGTTCGGGTGCAGCAGTGTGAGTGGTGCGAAGAGAAGATAAGAAGGCGATATGCAGAAGTCATGTTCTGAGTGTGAAATGACAGTGTGCTGGCTGTAGAAGTGATATTTCTGTGAAGTTGCAGCATAGAACGCGGAGAGATATAGAGGAGTGGTTGAAAAAGTGTGAATCATTTTTCACAGTAGCAGTCGAATGTCGACAAGCAGCAGATCACAGAAAAATAGCAGATCGTGATAATTGAGGTGAAAGTTTACATTCTGCAATTTTTATTATTATCTTCAAGTTGTAGCTTGAAAAAGGGGTTGGTGCCTCTTTCCAGTTGGTGCTAGAAAAATTGGAGTTGGTGCTCCATTCTCGTTGTAGCAGATAAAACTTAGGGGTTGGTGCCTCTTACCAATTGGTGCTGGTGAATGATTATGTAAAGTTGGAGCTTTGCATTTGACTGGATTTGGATGGTAGTCCAAGCGAGTCCTTTTGAGGAGTAGCCACATCGGTGAACCTCGTTAAAATGCCATGTTATGTGTGATGCTCTTAGTACTTTTATTATTTCTGTTTTAATCTGCTGCTGTTTATTTAAAAGTCTAAATTGCTTTTAAGTTTTTAAAGAACACACTGATTCACCCCCCCCTCTCAGTGTCATTGTGATTATAACAATCACTTAAGGCTTTCTTAGATTCATCTAGGTTTAGAAATCTTAAAAAAATACTCTCAAAGGATCTTCTGTATAAAGTATTACCAACAACTACAAAGTGGATAGCTTGCTTATGTAATAAACTACATTGGTTTATGTCTAATCCTTTAGGGAAAGTCCCATTTTGTAGGAAAGTAAATATATCTATATACCAAGGTTCTAGGGCAATCTCATTAATCAAAAATACATCCAATGGTTCTAAGCAAGATTTAGAAGAAGCGGGTTCTTGGAGTTTACAAATAATTATAGTAGCATATTCATCATCCAACTCCAAAGGCAATAAAGAGGCAGTTGCAACCATAACATCGGCAACACGGTTGCTAGTTCTAGGAATGACTTTTAAAGTCACTTTTTCAAACAATGAAATAAGCTTAACCACATATTATTTATAAGGTCACAATTTATCATCTCATGTTTGATAAAATTCATTAATTTTATTTATCATGAGTTGAGAATCTCCAAAAACAAACAAAATATTGATTTTTAAGGCTAAAGCGGCTTGTAATCCAAGGATTAGGTCCTCGTATTCTGCAGTGTTATTAGTACAAGCAAACTGTAATTTAAACGATAACAGTATTAGTTGCTTTTGAGGAGATAATAATATAATTCCTGCACCTGCACCGCTCATACATCTAGCTCCATCAAAAAACAATGTCCAAATTTTTGAATTATCATCTTCTAAATTAAGGCTTTCATTAGGAAATTCAATGTTCATGGGTTGAGTAGATTCTATAGGAGCAGCAACTAACTGATCTACTATAACTTGGCCTTTTATAGATTTTTGGCCGATAAATATGAGTTCAAATTCACTAAGAGCAAGAACCCACTTAGTTGTGCATCCTAATAAGTATGGTCTACTCATTAAATACCTTAGTGAATCATATTTTGCAATGACATATGTTTTTTGGCTAACCATATAATGATGTAATTTTTGCACAAAAAACACAACTGCTAAACAAAGTTTTTCCAATGGAGTGTATCTTGTTTTATAACTTATCAAAGTTCTACTTATGTAATATGTGGCTCATTCTTTCTTTTCATCATCTATTTGAGGTAACACAACTCCAAGTACGAGTTCCAAAGTAGAAATATACAAAATGAAAGGATGGTCTGGTTTGGGTTGAACAAGCACTGGAGGGTTGAGAAGATATTGTTTGATACTATCGAAAGCTTCTTGACATTGCTTATCCCATTGAAAGGAAATATTTTTCTTGAGTAATTTAGAAAATGTTCTGTTCTATCTGCTAGTTTATCAATGAAACGACTAATAGCCTATAACTTTCCTTGTAAAATTCTTAATTCTGATATGTTCTTAGGTGGTGGCATATTACGGATAGCCTTAATATTTAAAGTATCTATCTTTATACCTCGCATAGAAATAATGACTCTTAATAATTTTACAAATTTTACTCCAAACACACATTTATCTGGATTTAAACGTATAATATATTCTCTTAATCTTTTGAACACTTTTATTAAATCTTTAATATGATCCTCTTATTTATTAGAACGAGCAATGATATCATGAACATAATCATGTAAAATTTCATACAACATATCATGAAAAATATATGTCATAGCTCTTTGATATGTTGCACAAGCATTCTTTAAACCAAAGGGCATGAATTTCCAACAAAAATTTCCCAAAGGTGTTATAAAGGTTGTTTTAGCTTTGTCTTCAGGAGCTATTCTAATTTTGTTGTATCCTAAAAAACCATCAATAAGAGACAACATCCCACTTCCAGCTGTGAAATCTATGATTTGATCCATATTAGGGAGAGGAAAGTCATCTTTAGGGCATGCAACGTTGATATCTCTAAAATCTGTGTAAACCCTAATTTTGGTAGCTTCTTTCTTGGTTACTGGAACAACATTAGATATACATTCTGCATAATCGATAGCTTGTATGAATGTGACATTTAAAAGCTTTTCTAGTTCACTTTTAACTAGTAATGCTACTTTTGGATGCATTTTTCTAAGGGTTTTTTGACAGGTTTAGCATCCAGACTCACTACTAAATACTGAACAACTACAAAAGGATCTAATCCTGGCATATTCGCATATGCCAAAGCAAAGTCATCGAAATATTCTATAAGAAATTCAATATATAATTTTTGTTTTTCTTCACTTAGCTCAGATCCAATCTTGACCATGTGAGGATTTTCTTCTATTCCAATATTAATTTTTATAAAATTTTCTACAACAATATTCAGTTCTATTTCAAAATTAGGAGATGCGGGTGACACCCCCATTTATTGTAATTATTCTAAAGTGCACTTAGCTAACTCTTCTTTTGGATCAGTTGATTCTATATGAGCTATACATGACATTAATTCATCAAAGAAGAACTTATTTTGAAAAATTTCCTCAATGGATATATCATGGCAAATATCTTCTTCTAAACATTCATCCATGGAAGAAATCATTTTTGGATAAGCCATAGTTAACATATTACAAGTATGTACCTTTTTAGAGAGCTCTTTTTGATCCATATATTCTTGATATGTTATAATATGGTCATCATATTTATATGGGAACGGTTCTATTTTTTTAGGAATATACCCAAAGACCACATCGAACGGACCAATCCATGATTTCTAAAGGTTAGTTTATCCCATTTTCATGGGGTCCTAAAACTTTACCTCTATAACCCATATTATACATCATTGGTTTTGATTTTTTATATTCATTAGAAAAATAGCATCTAGCAAATCCTTCTTGATCAATGTTAATATGTAGAATTGAAAAGTTTCTCCAATCATATCTCACATTTACAAATGCGCAACTTCAAATATGGCAAATGGTCCCTTTCTTAGGCAAACCTAATGTTAGGGTAGATGGTGGTAACTTGGATAACACCAAAAAATCTTGTGTAGCAAAATTAACCTCTTATGTAGCTGCAAGGACTTAGGATAAATATGGTAATACTTTATCCAAAATGGCATATGAAGTAGATGGTTTATCTTCCTTAGTTGTTTTTTTAGATGTTATAAATTTAAAAACTGTAGCTTCAGGTGGTAATTTTGGCACTATAGACTTAGGAAATTGATTAGGTATATTTTCAGCAGGTGATGATGATAATGATGTAGAATTTACTGTTGTTGGCGATTTATAGTGTGTTTTGGATGATGTTTATTTAGAAGGTGATTTATATTTATAATATTTTGATGATGGAGATGTATTAGGATGAAAAACAAACATATCAGGACAAAATAGAACCCCTATAGGTTCTGCCACATCATGCATATAAAAATGTCTAGGATCACCATGAATAGTGACTAATTAGTTTTTAAATTCAAACTTAACACATTTATGTAGTGTGGAGGAAATTGCTATCATTTCATTGATCCAATGTCAACCTAAAATAATGTTGTACGATGCAAAACAAGGTACAACAAACACAGTCGTATCCAAAATCCTTGGGCCAACTTGCAATGGGATTTTTATGACTCCACATGTTTCTTGGGTTTTATAATTAAATGCTTTAATAATAATTTCATTATTTTTCATTTTTTATTTCTTGAATCCAAATATTTGAAAAAAATTGTATGTACATTTGTTTAATGAAGATCCATTGTTAATTAGAACTCTCTTAACTCCTACATCTCCAATCATTGTTGTAATGTACAAAGGATTATCTCCAAATATACTTTGAGGAGGTATATCCTTGTCTTTGAAATATATGAAATTTATTTCATCCAAAGTGACAAAATTTACTACAACGTTAGGTTCAATATCTTCAGGTACCATAATTTTACTTAGAGTTTTTATTAGCTCTTCTCTATGCATGGAATAAGTTATTAAAAGTTATAGAAGAGAAATTCTAGCTGTAATGGTAGTTAATTGTTCGTTGATATCATAAGGTGATTTTTTTTGTGAACCTAACACATTATTTCCCTTGGTAAGAGATTTTAATACGAATGGGGTTGCTTTCTCACTTTGATCTTGAGAATTGTGGTTTTGTGCTTGTTGTCTTATGACAACCTCAATGGTACCTATAAAGTTACTATATTGTGGGTTACCAAAACGGGGTCTAGTACTTTCTTCTTGTTCATTTGTAAGCCATTGTTAAGATGATGATCTAGTAGTTACCATTCTAGGAAATGGTTCTTCCAAAAATGATAAATCCGTAGTAGGTGTGATAGGATCTGATTCATATTCTGAACTGTTTGAATCAATTTCTACTTCACTACCTGTTTCACTTTCTTCATCACTTTATAAAGGTGTAATTTGACATCTTTTCAAGGGTCTCATAGTAACTTGAGATTCTGTAGTTATACATGATGTTTGCAAGTTTTGATGGGGTAGAAAACCACTTATAGTTCCTACATATCGAGTTGTATGAGGAACATTATGGTGTTCTACTTGGTTTACATTTGCTTTACCATGCTTTGGTAAAGGATGTTGAAAAATATCCAAACTTTGATCTGCGTTTTCATTTTGAGGTTTCTACGTGTTATTTTTAGCATCTATTGGTGCAAATTTTTCTACTTCCATTTTTCCATTATCAATTAAGTCTTGTATCATATGTTTTAATAATTTATAATGGTTGGTTGAATGACCATCCATTCTATGAAAATTACAGTGTAAATCAGCTCTGAATCCAGCTATAGTTGTATCAGGTTGTCTTATATTAGGTAATCATATCAATATTTGTTCTAATAATTGAGGTAAAACCATATGTAAAGTTTGATTTAATATTGTAAATTCTCTTGGTGGTTTATCTGGAGCCTTCAATACAAACTTATTTATGGCTTCTGTAAGATTAACATTTGAATTATTTCTACTTTTAGTAACTCTATCACCCACTACTTGTTTGTTTTTGTATTGATTTTTAGCAGATTTATCTTCATATTTCTTCTTAAATTGACCTCTTCTAATGAGGGCATATTCTACCCTCCTTTCTAGATCAATATATTGGTCAAAGGTTATTACTGTAGTAGTAGAAATTTCATAAGATAACTATTCTTGCAGATTACCTATAAATATATCCAACATTTCATGATGAGGTAACGCAAAGCGTAATTTGCCTAGAAGTTGTCTCCATATTGTCAAGAATTCAAGAAAGCTTTCATTCCTTGCTTCAAGTTGTATAAATATTTAATGGTCACATGCCTTTCTACATAGGCACTAAACTGGTGCACAAATGTCTCTGCTGTTTCCTCAAAATTCATTAAAGAATTATTTGGTAGTTGGTAATACCATTCTAGGGCCATACCTCCCAAAATTTTAGGGAGCATCTTTAGCAATAACAAGTCATCATGCGAAACATCATGACATGCTATTCTAAATATGCAAATATGCTCTATAGGATCTTCATTTCCCTTATATATCGAGAATACAGGCATGGGAAAATGCTTAGGATAAGGTTGTGCTACAACTATGCGATCCAGAGGTTGACTGCACATTTCTTTATAGCTATAAGATGGATGGTATGGATCAATTTGATCTAGGCGATAAGCTAGTTGTTTAACTATAGCTTCGAGCCCTTGTTGTTGTGGTCCACCAAATTGGTTTGGTTGCATCATACTGTTGTGGCTTTGATAATAAGGTGTTGTTGTTGTATGAATATTTCCAACTGGAATACTGTTGTGTAAAGTTTTTTTAGGTACTACATTTTGTTGAGTGTTTTGTTGATAGTTGGTATATTATTTTTGATTAGCTTTTTTTTGTTGATTTGATATTTGTTGATTTAGATATTGAGAGAGAATGGAAGAAAATGGCGTTTTTTGTTGTTTAAAGTTTACCTTAGTGTTGCTAATAGCCATATTAGATGATTGCATTTTTGGTTTTGGAACATTTTGATTCAAAGGTATCATTTTTTGAGTAGATGATCCTACTTGATCATCCTCTTGGTCTATTGAAGGTATATAAGGCAATGTATTTTTATGTATTTGAAAAGCGTTTGCTAAGGCTACTTCCATAGATCCTTCTCTTGTATTATCCATGTGTACTTCTTGACCAAATTCCTCTATATGATCTTTCATGAATTGAGTAAAACTTGCAAGAGATTCAAATTTTAAATGTCCCTTTTCATCTAAAATGGGTTCATTAGGGTCTCGTGTTTCTTCTTCCCCATTATCACCTTCATATTCTGAAGGTGTGTCTTCTTCAATGAGTGGTCTATCTTCATCATTTCCTTGTTCTTGGTCTTCCATATTATTGTTGTTTACTTGTTTACCATTTTTTAATATAGTCATTTTATCAAAAAAAATAATTTGTTTTTGCAGATATATATTATATATGTGCTAGATTTTGAGGTATATATGTTATATATATACCTAACTAAATAAAAAATACTATGATTAGTTTTTTGGTTTTTTTTTGTTTCTATATGACAAAAATAAAGCAAACACACTTATATAATATTACACCTTAATTTTCTTCAAAAAGTCTATATATATCGTTGATAGGTTCAAGTTGATCTGGTTTCATGTAATGTTATTCTTCGAATTGGAAATGTTATTTTAGAAATATTACAAAGTGTGCTAGTGTAATACAATCAACCTCTAAGTTTGACGTATAAAAGTATAACTCGTGATAATATTATCTATATATCACAGCTCTGGGAACTCTATTAAATATTCTTCTATCATCTAAAACAACTTCCTAATTTTCTACTCGTGATAAGAACTTATGTACTACTATGGCGTTTTCAAGATATTCCTCAAAAGGATAAAGTTTTGTAGAAATCGAGGCTCTTTTTTTGGCTAACCACCTATCGCATGCTCTTTGGAGGTCAAAATAAGTGGGTGCGTTATAAGGATCCAGGATTCTGGATAGGTCAAACCTTAGAATTTGCTTAAGTTTAGTTTTTCTAGCTTCTATGATATCTAATATTTCCCAAAGTTCATTCCACTGTTGTAAGGAGAAAGTGTCGTCAGGTCCAAGTATTTGAGAAATTTCTTGTTTTGCTAATAATAGTTCAACATCTATAAGCACAACTCTTCTACAGTTGTAATCTACCATTTATGGAATGTAAAATTATGCGTTTTAACTAATGTTTTTGTTTGATTTTTGTTTTGTTTTTGAAATCAAAAGAAATGCCTATGTATTCACGTCGAGTTCACCAAAGAATGTAGGCCTAAAATTTTTGCACTCCTTTCCTCTAGGCTAATGGATCCGCACCTCATAGGGGAATGGGAAAATAGTAGATCTACACCTTGAAAGAGAGGCACTTAAGTGTGCCTTCTTGTGGTGATTTTTTGACGAATTAAAGGTTCACCAGGAAACTTTTAGTGGTAGTTTCCATACCTAGGTTTGGAAGATGTTTGATGTGTTTTTTTATAAAATCATTCACATACACCCAAGTTTTGGCCTTTATGCAACTAAACTATCTATATGCAATTTTTATTTAATGAAGACAGTAGACAGTGGATACAGAATAAAATGCAATGCCTAAAACTAGGGCTAAAAGAAATTATAAACCTTAGTTGACCTGGATGTTTGATGAAGGTTCTGAGGCTTGTAGCAGGATAAAATCACCTCTGTTCCAGATAAAATCACCTTTTTTTTAGACATAATCACCTTCAATTTAACAAAATCATAGGCAATTATGTCGCAATCCTACAACAAAATAGTTGACAACAAATAGAGGACAAAAAACAATGTTTCTTGCAGATTATAACAATTTATCGTACTCCAAGTCATAGATATGTTTTAATTTCTATATGCAAATGGATATGAAATGAAATGAGAAAACTATGATGACAATTCAACCTAATATCCTATGTATTTGTGTGATTATGATTTTGATTTCATGATGCAATTAACTAGAATGATGGTGAACACCAAGATGCAATATCTAAATCTGAATAATAAATTAAATGAACATGATGCAATGCATAGACAAATAAAAAATTGGGAAAGAAATGCAAACAATGATTTGAATCCTACCCCTAGCTAATATGAATACAGGATCACCTACTCTCTAACTAAATCACCTACTCTCTGACGAAATCGCCTATCACTTCTGGTGAAATCACCTGTTATTTCTATTGATTGCCAGGTGATTATGATGGTATTTCTGGTGATTATAAGTGAGACCTACAATAAAAATAATGAAAATAGGGATGTCGAGATGTGGAATTGAGTAACAAATTGATGTAAGGGATCCTCAAGGGAGTTTAGAACAATCTTAGGGATCAAAGTCCAACCAGCCAGGGGGAGAAATGGAAAGGGGGTAGATTAAATAGGTCCAAGAGAGGTTGGAGGAAGTTGGGAGGTTAGAATAAACAGGGAGGAGGTTTTGAACCCTCCTTTGTTTGTCACCTTCAATCTGTTTGCTAATAACCCTGATATGAATGATGACTAAACCAGGTAAGAGGTTTTAAAACGAATTTTATCTTTTAGAAAATTTGTTAAAATTATGTTTTGGGACAAAATTGCCTGGCAATTTTGTCGATCGTCAGACAATTTTGTTGACCGTTGGGCGATTTTGCCTAAAGGTCAAACAACTTTTGGTTTATTAGCGCAGAAAATGAGGAGATATTTTCTCATCGTTTTAGCTAAATTTTAGGTAAATTTTGGATAATTTTTAGTAATTGTTATGATGTTTAGGTAAATTAGATGTGTCAATTTTACCCTACTACAAGGGTAAAAGTCAAATATGGCAAATTGACCTAGGGAAATTAAACCATTCAAATATGAAATCAGGCAAAATAAAATGAATAACAATTTGTTAGACATTTTGAATTTTCTCTATCATGGAAATTTTGTCAACCTCCTATGGGAGAATGTCAATCCACATCATCAAACCAGGAGTATTAACTCCGATATTTGCTAACATATCCACCACTTTTTTTGCTTCCCTAAAAGTTTTTTGAATTATTGCCTTCTGTTGAGAGAGGATCAGGTTTCTGGCTTCTTCGATGTAGTTTCTGACTTTGTTTTTCAACACTACCAATAAGTTGTTATAGGGTGTTCACTAGGGTTTTTGATCATTCATCAATTCTTAGTTTTCCTTTCAGATTTTGTAGAAATATATCTTGGATTTTAGAAGGTAGGATCTTACTTTGATAAAACCTAGCATATCTCAAAATCCCAAACACTTTCACACATTAAAATTCAAGTTTGAACAAGAAAGGATGACAACTATAATGTAGTCCTTGCCACCTTGAGAAAAAGGTTTTCCTTGCTTATCCTATTATGTGAATGGTTTAGAATGCTAAAAATTGACAAAAGGACAAGCTCCTCCCTACCCAAAAATCCCTTACTCCATAAAAATGAGCAAAGTATCCCTAAAAAAAAGTGGTTTTCACCACTAAAGAAAATAAATCCCCTTGTTCATCATCAAAAAAATGAGCAAGAATCCCTAATCAAAGAAATCAAAAGAAAATAAGTGGGTAATGAAATTGATTCCCTAGAATCCTTAGTTATTCAAAAATTCATGGGGTAATATCCATTATGACAATGGGTTGAATGAAACCCACTTGGAAATGGAGGAGTCTCATGCATGGTGATATGTATATCACATTAATAATCTTAGTTTGTACAGACCAATGCCAGCTTGTGGATGAGCTAGCTTTTGGTGGCTTGTATTGCCTAGTAATCAAGTCCAACTACATACAAAATCAAGATTAATATGACCATGAGATGATCCTCATTACAATAATGGGTTGAATGAAACTCGCATGGTAATGGGGTAGTCTTATACGTCATAATGAACACCACTATGCACACATAGGGATAGTGAGTATATGGGTTTTCATAGCATATTTATATCTTCATAGGCCTTTATATTCAATGAACAATTTATGATTTTTCAACTAGGGTGTTTGAGTCTCATGAAAATCTTGTTGTTTCCTCATAGCCTCTTACTGGTCATCCACCCATCAGACACATTTTCATCATATTACATATGGTTAGCTTTCAAATGTATGAATTTTGTAAAAATGTTAAACATTTTGATTTATGAATTTTATATATTCTATGGTGCTCACATATAGGTTACTAAGCATCTTAGATTCATTCATTATATTTTAACATATAAACATAAAAATAAGTTTTTGTATCATCATATCATTAGTACATCATATTCATGTATATCTAGGCATATATCTATGCATCTATACTACAATATCTAGGTATACATCAACCATCCACAAAGTGCAGCCATACATCAAATAAAATAACACATAACATAAACACATGATATGCCATAATCAAAATCATATCATATATATGATAAATAGTTGGTACATTAGGATATAAATTTCTAGGCTACAATAGTATGGGTACTCGAACCTCAGACCCAAAAAATAAAGCCATCAAATTATCCGAGTCATGCAAGGCTTGCACCCCCAAAATTACCATCACCCTCAGCTATATATCTACATGTCCCTCCTGATCCACTGGTTGCTAACCTCTTAGACCTCGATGTTGATTTATGAGTTTGTAACCTCATAAAAGGCTACCTTGACTCACTACATTGACTTGCATGAGATAACCCTATTGAATAACTCTAAGGTAAGTGACCACCCAATACTCCTACTTGATCTTACAGAACCTGGATATAGGCTCCATCAGATCAATGTCAAGCTTGATAATCACTCAATAGTGTCTGTAATCTACCCATATTTTCCTAAGAACTCTACAGTTGTGTAGTCAAAATGCCCTTCTCATTATATAATCCCCTTCCCTTCTACCTCTCTCTGGCCAACTAGCTCTGTAATACTGTAATGGTCATCTCCTTCTCTACCAATTGTACCTATAGAGACTGTACCTATTCCCTAAGTTGACCATACTTATCTTGGGATTCTCATCATCATTTCCATAATCCTATGGCTCCTTCGCTCCCTTTGGAGACTGGCCCCACTCCCATTCTATCTGAAGATGCACTATTGATCTTACTCACCTGCCTCATCTCCTGAGGCCTCCCCTACCACAACCTCATCTATCACACGCTCCTCTATCACAGTCCAAATTGGCCTACCCATAGGTCCACCTCCCTACCATAGTTGATTGACCCACTATATGTCATACTTTGTAGTGATACCTAGATCCTCCACAACCATATATACAATTGGTAGATATGTATCACTCCCCGCTAGCCTAATACATGGCCACTCCAATTGAGCCTCATCTCCTTGATGTTGGTAAATTATAGGCTCCTTAGGGAGACCCTGACAAACCTTGAAATATCGAGTAACATGAGAATACTAGAAATATTATTGCTTTATACCATGCTATCCAATCAACAATCACTCGCATCTCTCTCATCCCATCTGAGCCACTACCTCTATCCAAATAGGGCAATCCTTGTAAGATCACCATATGACCTATCATGTCCCCAGTTCCTTAAAGGACTCTATATAATGAGTAATCTAGCCTAAATGGGGATGACTCTAACCTCGCTCACACTCTCAATATCATTGAGTTGCATAATTGATCTCATGATCTGCTATCTGTACTTGTGATGGCCATGGAAGTATCTCTAGTCTATCTACTTGGATGTGCTTCCACCCCTAGACCTGAATAAGGAAGCTACAACCCAATCGATACCTACCTCACTGATGAATCTTATACAACTCATCATATAGGTGTGCAAGTAATCTTCCCCACACCATGATCAGTGGATCCTCAGTACTACAATCCACCAACTTCTATTATAGCTCGAGAACGTTTCATAGGAACCTTGCTCCTAAAAATTTAGGTAGTAGGATGTTATCCATGAGTGACATCACCACTACATATCTCTTGGTAAAAATATCTACGTCATACCATGCCTCAATATGAACTTTATTGCTATCCATGCGCTACTTCTCAACCTTCCAATCCTCATAAAATACCCTCTAAAGCACTCTGCTATACTGGCCAATGGTAATGGAGGTGATAGGGCACCCTTCAATTGGAATGTGGAGAATCGGGTAGAAATCCTCTAATGACATTATCATATCACCAGTCAAAAGATGAAAGGTGTTGGTCTAGATATCCCATTAGTCTATCAAGGTAGATAGTCAATCCTGATATATCATCACCAAATTTAGACTCATAACTTGTTTGAGGTAAATGAACTCAATCCATTTACAATAATAATTTGAGAGGCATCCTTGTGCCCTTTCAAAAACCATGGGAACTCTATGGCAGGATCTAACAAGTTGAATAAACAAGCAATCAAATTGGAAGTCAGGTACCAAAAAAATAAAATAGCACAAGTGAGGTCGTTTGATCATTACAATTCAAACCCAATCATTCCACCCTGATATGGCCCCCAAAATTACAAAGAGGGACCATATCCCTTTGAGATAGCCCTAAAATTAGGGCAAATGCATAGAAAAAACAAAAACTTAAAACAAAAAACCTACACTACATTCTAATCTAAAATGAGGTTCATTGCCTTAATTTTTAGTGAGGTTCATTTTATACATTACTTAGTGAGGTTTGTTTTAAACTACATAATAACAAAGGAAAGAACAAAGTGTCTACCTATATCACTCTGCCTCCTCCCAAGTTGATGCATGCTTGATATCTATTGGTAATTCGACAGTGCTTCACTTCATAATTTATCCTCCTCCTGCTCACATCCTTTTTCCTCCAATCACAACAGTGAAAATGATGTTAGAATATGAAAATTCGTTTTTATATTTTTCAAAATTGTGTGACTGTCTTGGGGTCAAAAAAATGAATTTAATGTGACCGTCCTACCCAGGGACGGTCCCAAAAATTATAAAATTTGCAAAAAAAAACTTTCAAATATACCCAAAATATTTTGATCAAAAATCTTGCAAGTGATCCTTGTATCTAGTGATTTATCCTACACACTTGGTGGTTGTAGTGACTAATTATCCATGCAATCCGGTCGGATGGGTAGATTACCATAAGGCCACTTGAACAAAAACAATTACCAATAATGGTCAAATCAATTCAAAAAGGCCCCAAAGGCACCTAACACCTTTGGTCAAATCAATTCAAAAGGCCCCAAAGGCACCTAACCCATTTGGTCACATAAAATCTAAAAAGCTCAAGTGAATCTCGTATCTAGTGATTTTATCTATCAACCTGATGATTGTAGTTATTGGTTGTCCATGCAATTTGGTAGGATGAGTAAATTACCATAAGGTCACTCACCAAAAATAGTAATATAATGGTTGAAATCAAAGTTGTAATGGGATATTTCCTCCTTCCATTCTCACAAGTCTTAAAAATTCTAAAACAAGTCATCTTGGTCAAGCGACTCATCGCTTTCATCACTTTCAATATTCTTTATCGACTCGTCGCTTGAGGGGATAGTCACATAATTACAAAATTCATAATCAAAGTAAATAATCAAACACTCAATCAATGCAAATTGCATTCATTCAATAAGCATTGCCAACAATAATCACATGTCTTCCTAGTTACTGGGGTAAAAGTAATAATTTCAAAAAACATTTGGTATGTCTGAAACCTAGCTTGTAGAATCGCCCACCCAAATTTTTTCAGTGTGCCAAGATTAGGTATGCCTAAAGTCACTTGACGTAAAAAATTTACCCTTGACTAAAATTTTTATCTAAAATCAAGATCATCAAAGTGTTGGAAGTAATAATTCAAAAATGTATACTCTTTCCATGATTGGGGCATCTAACATTGATCAGATCAATGAACATCATCAACCCTCAATTTGACTAACAGGTCATCTATTTTTGCTCTGTGTTATGCTTTCACACAACGCATCCCAAAAAGAGGTATTTGTAGACACCTAAAATACATCATTTTGAGGAGAATACCTATATGGACTCCTTTAAGGTCATATGACCCACCTTGGGTGGTCCTAGGGCTCAACAATGGTTTTCACCACTCAAATAGGAAGGAATTTTCCTTTGTGGCCAAGATCATCCAACCAGGGGATGACCTCCAGAGATCATATTACCCTACTATAGCTTGTAGTCATGGTTGTCTCACCCTGAGATGGTCATTCTAGAAGTAAACTCAAACACATAATGGATAAAACGGTTACACAAGCTAGCTAAATATAACAATTTCTAGTTACCTGCAAAGAAATTTCAAGAATGGGTAGTTACATTTTCTTGAATCTAACTATTTCTTGGATTCCCTTACAAGACTGGACTCCCTTTTGGAAGTATATATAATGGCACTTAACCTTCATACATTTATGAAGGAATTTTCATGCAACGAAGGGCTACCAAATTGAGGATCAAAGAGAAATTTCACTTCCAAATAACAAAGTGCTATCAAATTTTAACCACAAAGCTCCCAACCCTATTTGCATTCCTTTCTCTATAGAAAGCATGCCAATGGATCATTTTTAAGGTTGAATATTGCATTCGTTCTCTTTGTGTAATCAAGAATCCTTGCTTTAGTGTTAGATTTCATTCTTAAGTTGTTCCCCACAAATGCACCAATTCATCAACCAATCCATATATCGAACCCGGTGTCACCTCGCATCGACCATAAGAAAATATTTCACAGGTTAGTGGTTGTATTTCTCAAAGACGGCCCATAGGTACGACCGTCTCTGTCTGAGATGGCTTATAGGTATGACCATACTACATAGGGAAAACCTCCCAAGTAGGGATCTATTTCCTATTTTTTTCTTTTATCTAATTTAGTAGCATTTTTTAATTATTGTTTTAGCATAGATAAGCTTTCATTTCATGCATGCATTTGTCTTATTTTAGTTTCTTTATAATTTTCTTTAAAATTAATAAGTGCCTTATCTTGAAAGGCTCTACATATAATTTTAATGATTTTTAATATTTCTAGTGTGTAAATCACATGTATCTACGAGGAAGCAACAACATAAATATTCACATATCAACACCATTCATAGCGACAATCCCATAAACCTATTCCAAATAAGTTTGTAAGATGCAAAAAAGATCCTATGTAGTACATCCAAATTGGTCTCTTTGTAATTTATTGTATCAATATTGGTAGAAATCCCTCAAAGGGGATGCTATTTATAACCTTCGTAGAAAGAACAAAGCATTATTAATAAAAATGGCATCGTTCATCATTTATTTTATTGCATTCTTTATCTCTATGGTTGTATATTGATTGACTACATTTAGATCTTGTATTTCATTGCATGGATGTATTATATTTTTCAGTATTTTCATGTTGTTCTAAGGGCATCCTCAAAAGAGTTTTCTCAGTGACTGGCCATTATACCTCATTTTCTAAAGTAGTGATTCAAAATATCCTTTAGGATCAAAAGATCTCCATGTGAATTATGAGAAGCCAAACGCATCCATCTTCCACATTGATTGTAGCATACTTTGATAACCCTTATAAATGTAGTGACCTACTTTGCATGGGACTTCAAGCCATGGGAAATTCCCTTGTTTCTTCATAAACCTTAATTTGGGTTCTTTCACTACCTATGTTATTATCTCTAGAGCAACTATAGAGACAAGACATAATTTGGGTAAATATTTGGGGGGTAGTTTTGAAAAAAATATTTTTATATAGGTAAAGTGTTCGATCATGAAATAATCACCTATATTACCTTAATGAAAATTTATTTCTAATATTGAACCCATCCTCGTAGGGTGATATCCATAGAACTGTAGGTGACTAGATAGTAAAAATTCATTGAAGAAGTGGGTGTAACTTGATTCACCCTTATGAATCCAAGGCAGTCTATATTGAATATTAAGGGCTGGTATTCCTCCCTAGGATATTATTTTTTATCTATCAAAATTATTTACTAAGAGGTGGATAAATATTAAATAGTAGAATGAGGGCATTTGATCCTAGTCTTCTTTTAATGCCCTTTGTAAAACTATGAATTGCCTATACATTTTATTGCTAATAAATTCTTCCCATTTATACCTTGGTATGCTTCCCCTTCTATTGCACTATATCAAAAGGTGTACAACTTATCTAGTAGCCCATGCTAAATATTTGACCCCTAATACAATATTAATCATATCTACATATTCCCATTCCCATGGCTGTAATGTGTTTTTATTTAGAGAAAATTCACATGAAATTGGTTCATCATACCTAAATATTTTAGTGTAATCCATTGTGTTAATCATATGGTCTCATTACCTAGCTACCATGTTCAAATCTAAAGCTAATGTAATAGGGAAAAGGTAGAATTTTTTATGATGCTATAAGTTGTGATTCTAAAATTTGACCTATTATTATGGTCCTTGAATGTTCTAATAGTAGGGTCATACACCACTGCTAACCAGGAGAGAAGGTTTGATGATTAGTACACCTTTGGGCATACTATATTTTCCAAATTGAACTTCCATCTATTGTAGTATGGGAAATCCTTGCTTTGAAAAATCTATGCCCTTCAAAAAAGTCATTTCAACAATGTTGGATGATGTTGGTGGTTTTCTTTAGTTCTTTCAAACCTAAATATTGTCGTTTTATCCAATTCCCACTATTGTTGGGTAGTAACCTTATTGTCTACATTGGATTTCATAGCAAATTCGATGACATCATTTATGGTGGATTTCTATGGCCTAGTATTTGTCAACTTCTTAATTTTAGATACAATGCTTGTGGGAGCACTTGATGATGCCATAAAATTTTACAAATTCAACCCTAGTCTCTCTGATAATCTCTTTGTTACTCAATAATATAAGTGAAGCTTGATGAATTAGGCATATATTTATAATGGATTAGCCAATAACTTCACATGCTCAATATTAATACTTGCCAACTACATCCTTTCCTTTCACCACCCCATGACTACCACCTTACTTTCCATAATGGTATCAATTATCATAGCATATTGGTTACCTGATTCGATGTTGATTTAGAGACGATGATGCTAGTAGTTGATTTAATCTAAGATATAAATTCATTTTGAAACCTTTTTAAAATATGTGCCAATTTATGGAGGTGGATCCTATGTAAAAATATTAGGTTTATCATGGCTATTTGATATTGTAAGGTATGGAATACAAACCATTGATGTGTTTCTAAGATCATTGGTCAATGTGCCACTTTTCCTATTCAATCTCAACTATATATTTTTAGGAATGAATCTGAATCATGGAATAAATCTAAAAGACTCTTGAGTTGTGTGCCTTTTATCTGTAGGTAAAATTTATTTTTTATGTTTTTTACATGATTTATTATTTTCCATAGGATGTGTTGCCCTTATTCATTGTTAAACCCATGTCGTTAATTTCTTTTTGGTGATGAATTTCAATTGTTATAGGACTTCTAAATTAACATGTTTAATAGTCATGTATTTTTATTTTCACCTAAATACCTTCCATTCACTATACTTCAATATCACATTTGGGCTATTTATTTTCCTTTACATCTTATCCTTAGGTTATTATAAACCCTATCTACAATAATATTTTAAATTTGGCCATTGGTCAAATTCTTTGGACAAATGCAAGTCATCGATATAGATGCAAGAAATTGGTAGGAGATCTTTGGTATGCGATTAAATATAAACCTTTAATTTATGTTACTTGTGAACCTTTAGTTTAGTCTATCATATTTGATTTAATCATAGCCATTTGTGCTTTCTTCTTTCCATGTGACCTCTTTCTATGTTTGTTCTTCTTGTATTAATTCACTCATTTTAAACACTATGGGTCATTGATCTAAGCATATGTGGCATATTGTGGGTCGTTAGTTTTTAGCCTTAATTCTATTTTAAATCATTTTTCCTTTTCCTTTATTTAGTCTAGCCTATCCCTTCTATATTGTTGATTAATGCAAATCGTAGATCTATTTTGACTTTTTGCACACTTTGGCGGTTAATATCCTCCATGTGTCTCATTTTAACATGTTAATTTACTAATGGACCACCACCATTGATTTCTCTCCCTAAATTAATGTGGACCATTTGTTTTATCAAGATTTAAGGTATTTTTTATCATGCAATGTAGACCACATATCCTTGTGAGCTTTTTCGGTCCATAGATCTAAGTACATTTCTTAGACAAGAACTTAGAGGAATATGTGTGGATTTTTGTGAATTGTAGATAAAATTGTTTAGAGCACTTCAAACCATACATTTTATCCATATATACATTAACCATTTTGACCTGCACTTACTTTTAGAAGTAATTTGAATTGTCTATTCTTTGTTATATATTCCAAGTGCCTTTCTCTAGGCCACTAGATCTTGACTTTGAGGAGTCTTGTTCGTCAGATATTGTAAAGCCTTACTTTATGAACCATGAATATTGATGGAGACATTCTAATGAATGTAGGACATTGATCTACTTTGATGAGAAAAGCATATTACTAAGAATATTATGAGGGCACACAGATTATTGTGGTCTATAGTTCTTGTCCTTGGATCAAGCGAGACATGGATCTTTATTTGTTTATGGATTGGTGGAATTTTGACATGAGAATATTTTAATGGCTAAGATCAATTTATGATGCTAGGATGTATGCAGGCCATGGATCATGATGATATTTAGGTATTTTATAAATAATTATTTGTTTTGAGAAATCAAAGGAGAAATATTCACTAGGGATTATTTATATCTTGGATCGACTTATGACATGTGGGCTAACATGAACCATGTATGATATATAAAAAATGCTCGACTCATAGATACAAAGATGAATAATTATAGATGACTTAGATTGAATTTCGATATACAGATTATTGCATGTGATAGATTATAATGAAATATGCATAAGGATTAAGCTTGGGTGTAGAAATAAGATAAAAGACATATTTGAATTTATGTGCAGGGAAACAAATGAACCAATTAAACATAAAACATTATGGTGCTCCTATAGAAATTAGGCCACGAAAGAAATTGTAAACCAGTTATTGGATGTAGAATATTTAGAAACATCATGGGCTAGCTAATGAAATTATATATAAATTCTTGAAAACAAAATATACAAAGACCAATGAACTTACGAGGGAATCTAGACTAAATTACAACATATAGTGATAATTTGAACTAAGATTACTAATAATTAATGGACCCATGGGTATTTTGAAGCTTAAAAGTAGGGGTATCTTAGGTTGGATTTTAAGGATCCAACATTGTTGAAAATTATCACCTTTGGAACTCCATGTAATCTAATAATATCCCATGCAAATACATGTTCCATTATTAAATTATTATTTTGAAGGTTTCTTGGTATAAAGTATGATGCCTTTGTTAATTTATCAATGAAAAACAAATGTTATCATGCCTTTTGTTTTATACAGGTAGTCCTTATACAATATCAATATTAATAGTTTACAATTTCTAGTCTTGAATATCATGCTATGTATCATTCTTGTTGGATGTATATGCTTAATATCAAACCTTTAATAATCATTACATCTACCAATGAAAGCAATTATATCTATTTTCAATTTGAGCTACGATTATAGGCTTTTTATGTCTACCACCATATTTGTTACCCCTATATTCCTTGAATATGGTACATAATATACTTCCTTTATTTTTCTCTAAGATTCCATCTTTATGATATATATATACATCCCTTAAACTTAAGTAGCTCATTCGACTCAAACTTATATCCTTCAAACTAGAAATCCTTACACCTATCCTTGGGTAGCCCCAACTATGTACTTTTTTGGTTTTAAAGATATGCCAAACTCCTTACACTTATCAAATATCTTTATCAAGTGCAGAAAATAACCCTTAAGTATCTCAGAGAAGACTATTATATCATCCAAATAGACAACTATTTCAAATGTGATACCCTTGAATGTAAAATTCATTGCTCTTTTAAAAGTGGCTCTTGCATTCATTAACCCAAAAGACATCCTCAAGTATTCAAAGGTTACCAATGGAGTAGTGAAATTTATTTTATTAGGTTAACCAAAATCTGATTGTATCCTAAAAATTCTCTAGCAAAGATATTCTAGAAGATCCAAAAATGGCTTGTAGTAACTATTCCATGTTAGGTAGTGGGTAGTTATCTTTTAATAAACTTTTATTCAGATTATTGAAATCAACACAACCTAATATCTTTAGTTTTATTCCTAATCAGTGCTAAATTGGCAATCCAGAAGGAAAACCTCACTTTTGTAATTATCTTTGCAACTAGTAACTTCTGAAACTCCTTTTTCATAACTAGATATAGGGTGGTATTGAATTTTATTTTTCTTTGCCTAAAAGTTTTAGCATCCTCCTTAAGGGGGATGATATGAGTCATAAACTTTGTATTAAATATCCTTAAATATTCATAGCTCCAGGAAAAAACATCTCTAATTTTATTTAGAAAATTGACATATTGTTGTGTTTCTTTTTCTAATAAAGCCTTTACTTAGGCTCCTACACCGTTCCAATATTTACATCTTCTAATTCAAATTATTGAAATAGTGGCTTGTAGGCTCTATTAAAATCATCAAACAAAATCTCTAAAGATACTAATCCCCTAGGGATTCTATTTGTTTTTAACTATATGATTTCATTTGGTTCTCTAGCAATGTCCTTTAATTTTTCCTCATCTCGCTCATCAAATATAATATTAGAAAACTCATTTTGGAGAATCATGAAGTCATTGATGTGTATATCATCCCAAAAAACTTGTATATAAATAACATTATCTAGAAAAAAGGCTTATAAATAGATATAGTGGGAAACCTATCCATATATACAGTATGCATCTTTGTACAATATGCACTAGAAGTGTTTATAGCTAACAAGTTGGCTACATGATGATGTTCTCTTCGTATATAATATAAATTGAATGCTATGAATTTATCAATCTCTTCCTGTAGAACCTGTTTATACTATTTTAATTTGGGATGCTTAGTATGATATTTTCCTTTCATTTGTTGTATTATGAGTTCTATGTCTCCACTAACTCGCAGGTAATTGATGACCAACTCCTTAGATTTCCTAGGTCCTAACAATAGGGCCCCATATTTTGCAACATTGTTGGTACAAGAAAACTCAAGCTTGTATGGTAAACCAAGATAATTGTCATTTATATCAGTTATATTTATTCCAGAACCAAACCTAGTCTGTGATTTTGTACCATAAAAAGACATAGTCCACAATTCAACAGTCAAATCCTATCAGCCTCAACATCAAGTTTTACTTTTGACTCTGGGTCTATATCTTTGGCATCAAGGACCTCTATCAAGAAAGGTGAGTGCCAAACAAAATAAAATCCCATTTCTTTCTCTTAATTTTTTTTTACAAGATTAACCATACTGTCATTAGACTTCTTCAATTCAATAGAGTACTTATTAAAAGGTTCTTGCCTCAAGGTAGCTCTTTATTTTACTTGTAAGGGGATGGTTGCATAAGACCAATCTAATTGAATCAAACCTCCCAACTATTCAGCCCAATGTTTGCATAGTAATAGAGAGAAAAAATGGTCTCTATCTACAACTACAACATACATAACTATACCTTTTTAAGGATATTGGTCCAAATAAACAATTAGCCGAGTTATGCCACCTACACATGGTACTTATCTACTATCCATTACAAAATTTGGAGGGCATTATTTTGTATAAATTAAACCCAATTGATCAACTACTTATGTTGGAATCATATTATGTGAAGCCCCACTATCAAGCATGCAATTATGGATAACATATTGGTCTCCAAAATTTTAAATGTACATCAGGGAGATATAAAATGACCACATTGAAGATGGACATCTGGCTTCATAACTTTATGACCCTAAGGGACTATATGTCTAGCCTTTTGACTGATCAACTAACCCAAAAGCCTTAAAAAAGTTGTCTTTATACTTAGGAACAATCATTAATTATTTAAAAGTAATATTGAATTTTTATTTAGTGATTTCAAAACCAACATCAAATTTATATTTCTTGATATCTATCATTTTTCTAGATTCTTGTTTTAATATTTTATTTTGTTGTTTCTGAATATCTTCTTCTTGTAGACATGGAAAATTGACCCATCAAAATGAGTCAATATTTCCTTATATCCCTAGGAAGCCACCCAATCTTGCTAAGTGCAAAATTAAGGCCTATTTCCCATGTTCCTTTGTATCTTTCCCTATATTTACCAAATTTGTGCTTGGTCCATATAGGGCATGAATTTGTATTTCTAGATTTATGCCCATTGGGTGTGAATTTGGTGTTGTAATGGTTTTTATCTCAAAAATCCTACCCCTTGTCGATCTGTATTGGTTTCGATCCTTTCTCATGATGAAATTTTGTTTTCCCACCCTTTTAGCCCTCTAAACATATTATAAATAGAGGATTGGAATATCTATTTTCCACCATAATCCTGAACAAGTAATATTTTAGATAATCCTAGATCTAAATTCACTCATTGTTCACTAACAAGTGCTCTTCTACTATGATTTGTTGTTTTTATTGTTTTCCTATTGTGGTGTTGGCTACCCTTGGGGATCAAGTGAAGGAGTCTTTATGGTTTTAGAAGTCTACCATTATAGAATGCTTCCTTCATATTCTCATTGCTCCTTACTTCCTCCATCAGCTAATCAGGTTCTTTACTTGCGTTAATGATAATTTAGGATTGCTTTTACTATTTTTGGTAATTTAAGACCTAAAGAGGGATTTGAACCAAATTCGCACCCCATAAATAGGGTGCAAATTTGGTAAATCAAATTCATGCTCACCCCTTACATGGCATGAATTTTAAATTAGGCCTTAGGAGTAAAGTTTTTATTCCCAAAACCTTAGTTCACTATTTACATTTTAGTTTTTTATAACCTACATTATCTTTCCATTTTATTTTGTTGTTGCATGCTTGTTTCATGTTGCTTTTTCTTGTTACAAAGGTCAAAGAATATTTTATTTTTAAATGGTTAGCTAAAAGTACCAAGGGGTCTTGACTTCTACACCTCCAATATTATTCATATAGCAGCCTAAGTAGGCCCCCAAACACTAATCAAATTTTGTAGGGTTTATAAGTTGTTTCACAAGTTTGAAGTTGTTTGGATACATCTGGATGCAAGTTAAAAGCTAGGATCAACCATTTAATTGGATAAGTTCCCTAAATAAGCTTCTTAGGTTATTTTATGTTTATTTTCTATCTATTTCAAATGTAAACATAAAATAAAATAAAATATTTTGATTTATTTTTAGGCATTCAAAAGAGGAAAAATCATATAGTTTGCATTCTAGGGTTGGCTCTATTTTTCCATTTTCCTAAACCTTTTCTAAAAATAAAAAGAGTTATTTTATTTCAAGTTAGGGTTTAGTCATCCTTGAAAATCAAGAATCATCCTCAGGTTAGCTTCTTGTCTTCTTGCATTATTCCTTCATTTTTCTATAGCTTAGAATTTAGAAAGGCCAAACATACATGTTTGTTCAATATATACATAAAACAATTTCCACCTTAGACTTGGAGTGAGTCCTTAAAAAATTCATGGTGAACCTTTCAATCCCCAAGCCCCTAAGTGTAGATAATATAACACACCCCTACGATCACCTCGACTCCCAGCTAGTTGAGAATCATATGTAATAGGGAAATTTTCCCACTCTACATATTTGGTGAACCTGACATGAAACACGTCTTAGTGGCCAAGATAGGAAGCCTCTTCCTTATATTTTTCTTTTGAAAAAGTTAAGATCACTAAATTCATTTTATTGGAATTATAAAATACTAAAGAACATTTTAAAATATTCTTGTGTGTATTTTTTTGGTGTTCTTCTCTATCATTCTCTTCATCCTAATGGCTCCCAACTCTAGGAGTAAGCGAAATATTTTAGAATCTGATTATATTTTTTCAAGAATATGATTAGCTTGATAGGAAAAATCACAATATAGATGCAAAAGAGGAAGAACATGAAGAAATTAGTACTAAATTTGATACTTTTGAGGGGTCAAATGGAGGCTTGAATTTCACATAATTTGATCATATATGAGATTTTATGAAATACCATAAGGAGTATTTGGTTAAGGCTATGGAAGAGAAAGCCCAACTTGAAAGAGGTGGGACATCTCATTCTCTTATCATTTATCCTAGGCATGCTCATAACAACCCCTTGTTTGAATCTTCACATGGTGTTAATCCTTTTCATAAACCAACATATGCTACTCCATGACCACCAACATTGGGGGAATTCCACAAGATCCCCCAACTAGTAGTGCAACCCAAAATTATGCTTAATTTCCTACTCATTCTACTCATATCAACATTCATGCTTCTGTTCCATCAAATATTAGTTATCCTTAATAGCAAGATACCACATATCCTAACCCATACCATAATAGTGTTAATTCCTCCAACATTGGCCAAGTTTCCTTGCAAAAACCTACCTATACCCCTCCCCTAAGGAATTTAGGGGCATTACACAACAACAACCCCTATGTGCAAAGTTTAACAAGTGTGGTGAAGAAATTGGTTTCAAGAGTGGATATGATACAACCTCCAATATTCACCTACAACTACAAGGAGATGTGCAATCAGCCCTTAGACCCTTTTGCTAATTCTAGGCCCTACCTTAAGCATTTTCCAATGCCAATTTTATCTATTTATAAGGGAATAGATGACCCAATTGAATATTTAAGGATGTTTAGGATAGCATGCCATGATATTATATATGATGATTTGTTGTTGCTAAATATGTTCTCTTAAGAGCCTCGATGGTATGGTATTGTAATGGTATTTGTAGACACCTAAAACATGTCATGTTTAGGGGAGCTACTCACATAGGCACATTCATAAGATCATATGACATAATCTTGGACTTTCCAAGCATCAAAAGTGGTTCTCACCACTCATCTGGGGCACTTTAAGCCCATCCAAGCCTAGCCGCTCAAGACTAGAGCGACCAGACCTTAGCCGCTATAGACGATAGTGGCCAGATCTTAGCCACTACATATGACAATGACTAAGCCATAAAAAGCATTTTGTCGATAGATATGCCCAATCACGGGTGGAAGTGGTAGTCTGCATGCAATAAAGGTGAGCGGGAGTAACTTTGCATTCCCTTTCATGGCAATTCACATAGGAGACTTGAGTTTGCATTTAGACTTCAGTTAACTAGTCTTTAAACATAGAAAAGACAAAAATCTTCTCATGCTAACCTTCACTACGCATGAGGGATTCAGTCCTAGGGCTTGGGCATAGACCTAGGGTTTCACACACTTTAAAAGGTGCAAGCCTGAGAGCACCAAAAGAGAGAGATACACTTGATCAAGGATGGAACTTTGATCAATAACGAGAGAGACAATTATTCTAGAGCACGGGAGAGCTTTTCAAGACTTGAAGAGTTCCCCTTGGGGATCAACTCTACGACAAAGCCTTGTCATATTGGAGAGTCCACTTGAGGGTTTTCCACATACAAGATATTCAACGTATCGAGCAAAGCAACCATCATTTCAACATCGGATACAAGCTTCGATCCATAGCCTTGAAGCAAAGAGGACAAGATTCACTTTAGCAGATCGTTGTCATTGGATAGTGGCCTATAGGCCTAGCTTAGGGTTTTAGACATTAGTTTCATTATTATATTTAGCATATCATTAGCATAGCATCATTTCATTCATTCGCATTCATAGCATTGGTTTAATTTGCACTTGCTTTCATTTGATATATTCATTACTAACAACCTCATCCGAGGAGGCATTCTCGGACATCTAAGCGTGTGTTGTTGTTTCATTACTTACAGGGCCATAGGTTCATTGGACAGAATCTACAACATACGAGAGCAAAAGGGATCCCTCTAGGAAATAGACCTAGAGAAGGAGGCATCTGTAAGCCCTCATACATTTCTATGTGTGGAACCGAGAAGCTTGTGATAGCGCACCACCCCTTTGTGAGGGGACATTTTACCCACTTGTAACCTTATTGTATCAAAATGGGTATCCCTAAGAGGGACCGACATGTAACCAGGTTTTAATACAAATAAAGAGATATACCTTTGTTACTTCTATGTTATATGCTTTTTCATGGTCTTTCATTTCATTTTGGGTTTAACACATTGCAAGTAGAGTAAGAGCATGTGTGTGCCCTGAGGTCACTACAGATGGTGATCACGGTGGGACATCCACTGATTTTTCATTTTTCTACTTGGATACTGACTTAGTTTTGTGTGCAGGCTTAGCCGCTCTGGTCTACAATGGTCAAAAATTAGTCGCTCTAAGCCACAGCGACCAACAGAGCCTTAGCCGCTCTTGCTAACAATGACCAAAAACCAACCGCTCTGGTTGAAAGTAGCCAACACTGGAGAGTAGAAAAGGATAGAACCTTGGTTCTCTAAGCTAGATTAGAGGTTGGTACAACTTCTCTGATATTTTATAACTTTCTATCTACTTATGTGTGTCTAAAATAATGAACTTAAAGCACATTTCTATTTGGGAATTGAAAGAATAAAAGAAGAAATAATTAGGTGTTTTGCATATCTTAGATCTTCTTTTAGATTTCCACTAGGCGTTGCTAGGAACAATGACTTATGCTTGAAAATTTCACCCTAGGATCCAACGTGCTAGACATTGTATGTTGTTTGCTTGCTTTGAGGCCTTGCAAGAGGCCATATTTGCATGAAATAAAGTGCACCCATACAAATCATAGTAGTTCATGCATATTTCTAAATATTGAAATGTATTTTGCACTTAGGCATATAGGAAAGAGTCATTTCTGCTATATTATGCACTTTACTTCATGCAAGCTTAAAATGAACACCACACACACACGTATCATTTAAACATTGGGGAGTTGGATTTCATCACCAACCCTCAATTCAGTCCGATGACATTGGAATTCATCTCCTTCCATCGGTTTGCCCCCTAGATTCTCCTAGAAATGGATTGAAGAACTTCTTCATAGTGGTACTAAGTTACTTGTGTTCAAACTGTCTCCCACTGTTGGAACATTCATTGGTTTAGAGTGGAAGAGCTAGGTGAACCCCCCACTAGGATTTTAGTGGTGTACCCTAGTCTCTTTTGGGAAATCATGTTTGGCATGAGTACTCTTGATTATCACTATGGATGAGTCTCCTCATTCCAAATCCAAAGAAAGAACAAGAAACAAGAAACAACAAAACATCAAAATATAGCAAACAGTTTAGGGCACACTTAAAATTGTAAGCAAGATAAACATTTGCTTGATATTGTTTGTGCAACACAAAAGCTAAAGCTTCCAAAAAAAATGGTCAAAACAAGAAGTAAACACCCTCGGTCTATCACCGAAGGGGAATCTAAGGCAACTCATACCCTTAGGCGAAGCCGTAGTAACATTGAAAGACCTACTCGGAAGACCGTGAGATGCAGTTCCACGAGTCTAAGAGGTGATAATTCAACCCTTGGGGGATCTCCTCGAGAAACCCCAAATAGGGAACCACAACATGAAACTACATCTCATAAACACAAAGAGGCCTCACGACCATCATCATCAAGGAGACATGAGGAAACCTCAAAGGCTTCCTCTAAATGCACAGAAACTTCTCAGAGACATGAGGAAGCTTCAAGAGCTTCCTCCTCACATAGACATAAAGAGGGTTCTAGACCCCATTCTTCACATAGAGATGATGAGGTTTCCCCATATCCATCCTCATGGAGGGTAGAGAGGGCTACAAAACCCTCATCACCACAAAGACACACAAGAGTCAAAACATCTCAACATTCACATGCAACACTTAGAACAGATCAACCCACTAAGGGGTAAGAAACTAGAAACACATCCAATCATAGACATCAAATAGAAGATATCATTCAAACAAGAGGAAGGATTCCATTAGACTATGACCTCATTGGAGTGAATGGCACCCCATGAGATCAACCATGGAAAACAAGATAATTGGATGAGTTGGATCGGTTGCACCCGAGGCCACCACCCAAAACTGTAGCCATAGAGAACTCTGCATCTGGAAGTTCATGAACTATGACTTCTAAGCCCACTTCTCAAACTGGTGGTGCCTCAGGGTGACCCCACAGTAAACATATAGAGTCTGACCATAGAGACACCCAAAAATATACTAAACAAGTCACACTAGCTAGCCAAAGCAAAGAGACAGTAGAAACCTCTTCGAGGAATCTATGAATCAGAACTACAAGAACGAAGTTAGATAAGCATGAGTCTTCTATGACCGCACAAGTCAACCACATGTGATGGTTAGAAAATGCCTTACATAAGGAGCGAGAGCTTGTAGAAGCTCTTGAACATGATAAACAAAGAGAACGGTTGTTACGCAAACATGAGCAATGCTTAAGAGAGCAAGTTGAGCAGCTAGCTCGTAGCAACCAACAAGCAAATAGAGATGATCATCAAAGGGATCAACGTGCTGACTCACAACAGAATAGGTGCACTAGACAAGAAAGTAACCCACAACAAAATCACCAACCAAATCATGAACAAAATCAAATTGGTGGGGAAATGGTAGACTTAATAAATCAGGATCAGGCATATCCTGGATCCCCTCATAGGAGGGAAGAAAATAGAGCAAATCAAATGGATAGAGTGCTACCTCCACCATCACCATGGGGGGGTTTGCAAGAGGAAGAACTCCTTGCTTCAAAGGCATTTTGAGAGCTTGCTAAAAAGATGAAAGCCTTTGAGAAACAAGAGGCTGTTGGGAGCCAACCAACATTGAGAAAAATACACAACCAACCATTGTGTCCATCAGTTCCTAGCCCTCCCTATCCTAAGCACTTTGAGATGCCTAGGCTAGAGAAGTTTAAAGGTGAAGAAGATGCACAAGAGCATGTCACCAATTTCATCAATGCATGTTTTCATCTCGAAGACAATGATGCTCTTATGCTAAGGATATTCATCATGACATTTTTGGGTGCAACCACCCAATGGTTTAACCAATTGCCCAAGCATAGCATATCCAACTTTGAACAACTAGTGAATGCTTTTCTGAAGCGTTTCTCCTTTGGTGCTAAGAGGAAAGTAAATCTCTCGAACCTGGCCAATTTAAGACATTATGATGATGAGCCAGTAATGGATTACGGGAATAGATGGAGAAAAGTCATGGCAAAATTATCATTCTTCATTCCCATAGAAGAAATCATTCGGATGTTCACCAAGAGTTGTTCCAAACACATTTCCCTCTTGCTACAACTACAACAATACCCCTCATTTGAGGAAGCTTTGGCACAAGCCAAACTCATTGAGGACATCAAAGTAGATGAGGGAACCATAAAACTCTAAACCAAGAAGGAGTGGAGCAAAAACGACAAGAATGGCAAATATAAGAAGAAGCAGGCAAACCCTGCCCTAGTTAATCAAGTGGTATTGGCTACGCCTAAGGATGGGGTTGTGCAGTAGCCCCAGAATTATCAAGCACAACCCCCACCAGCCAACTATGATCAAAAGAACAATCAGGGTCGAAACAAAGAATGCAAACCCCCTCATTATTTTACACCATTGACAGAATCAATGCAATCAATCTTCAATCAATTGAGTGAGGCGGGAAAGATCAGATTCCTTGATATACCTCTTATAGATCCCAACCATCCTAAGCCAAAAGGATATAGGGAAGATCAATTTTACCCGTATCATAGGATACCAGGGCATAATATCAAAGTTTGTGTTGGTTTCAAACATCAGGTGCAAAACATGATTGAGGCGGGAGAACTAAAAGTGGACAACCCACTAGCCCCTGACAACAGAGATATGGGCATCTACAAAAACTTATTGCCAAACCATGAGGTCCCTAGAGGGCAAGGTGCACAAGTCAATCAGGTCCGAATTGATACGCCTACCCACGGGTGTGTTGGGATGGTTGAAATTGTCAATATAGCAACCAAGAGTAGACGGTATGGTCAACCACAACCTCCTGCAACTCCCATAAATGTCCCTACTGCACCTAGGTAGAGGTAGGGGTAAAACAACCTTCCAGGTCCACCAACTCGACCTGTGGTAACTATCCGGAGTAGACTTGAGCAAAACTTACAAATGACTCCAGCTAAGCTATCCATTTATGAGCTCATACAACAGTCCCCAAAGCATAGGGAGACCTTGATGGAGATTTTAAGGTCAATTGAGATCCAACCGCAAGATCCAAATGCATTCACCCATTTTGTGGGACAAGTACAAGAATACCAAGAACCTATAATTCGATTCTATGATTATGAGATTAAGACAATACCTACTGCCTTACCAGACCCTCCGCTGCACATTGTGGCATCAATCAATAATTTACATTTTAAGTGGGTCTTGATCGATACAGGTTCATCAATCAACATCATCACAACAACGACAATAGAACACCTTAAGATCCCCAAGTCCAATATCATTCTGGGAGCCTATACATTAAGAGCTTTCAATGATGCTTTATGCAATACTATGGGAACGATAGTCCTACCTATCAAGGTGGGGCATAAGACCATCCCCGTGATGTGTCATGTCTTGGAAGGGGCCATGCAATACAACATCCTCCTAGGGAGACCTTGGATAAGGGACATGAAATGTGTTCCTTCGATTTTACACCAATGTGTCAAGTATGTGCATGATAACAAAGTCTACATGGTGTTGGATGATGAGGAGCCATTCAAGTATGTTCATCAAGTGGATTGTCTAGGAGAATTTATGATTCCTTCTACCCACTTGTATGTAGAACCTTCATCTCTAGCCGTGCAACTGAGTAATAAAGACAAAAGGGTATGAAAAGACCCATCTGCATCAACACCTCATCCTACGCACAAAGTGGCCAATGCTTCTAATCAACCATCAATGCCTAAACCAAAAAACAATCAGAAGCTAAAGGCACCTATGGTTGAGGAAAACAAACTCAAGGAAATGCTAACCATAGCTATTGAAGAGGGTCCAAATCCCATGGAAGAAGATCACCAAGACCAAGTCGAAGATGATGACTACCACCCCGCTTCGCCAGTGTCATCCGTGGGGTCATCCACCTCACATACGACTATACACTTGGCAAGCATAGGGATAGGAGAGTATCTTGTGTAGAACATAACCTTTACACCTATCATAGAGTCTGCACAAGACATGGGATGACCAAAAGAGTTAAGACCACCAATGGGAATAATGGTTCCACTTGGAATCCCTCCCAACCAGTCAAACTTTGTCTATATTGGACTAGACTACACCCATAAGTCTACTGAAGAAGAAGAGGACAATGATGACTTGTTCACTATTAATGTTCATTACCTCTCTAATCCTGAGTTCGCTTTAAGCTACTTTGAATGCTGCCATTGGCATGGTTACGGTCTTGGTATATATGAGCAAGGGCGAAGGTGGCCACTCGAGCCATAGTACCAGCTTCCCACTGATAGATTTGGGTTAGGCTATCACATCAGAGGTCGAGATGACTCTCTAGCAGTAGCCTTAGATAGATTGAGCTTGGGGTTAGGAGAAGACATCAATTTTATTCCTTATCACCCACTAAGTTCAAGACTTATGAGCAGTAGGTAAGTGGCCATGGTAAGCATACCGCCACCCGAGACTTATCATCCAAGACTCACAATTGAGGCCATCCCAGTAGGGTACAACTCGTGGGATGAAGAGCAAGAAGAAAATGGATATGTGGCAAGTGATGATGAAGCACAAGAGGGCTTGGCCTATCATGGGCCTCGCTACTTACGAAGACTTACTTGGTCCATCCACAATGAGAGTGGATACATATCGGATGAAAGTGACTATGAGTCAGAGGACTCAACAGAGAGAGCCTACTTAGGGGCAAGGCAATGGCCCCATGACTTGGGGCAACATACTAATGCAAATGGATTCTTCATAAGTGATGAAGAATATGAGGATGAAATAGAGATGGCTTACTTAGAGCCAAGACATGAGCCCCTCATCTTAGGGCCACACACTAATGCTAATGGCTTCTGGATAAGTGATGATAATTTTGAGGATGAGACTGAGATGGCCTATCTTGGGCCTCACCATTTATGACAAGTCAATATGTTGGTGGAAAGAGAAGTGACACTTCGCACCATAGACCCTGGCTTGCAATTTTTAAGGAGACCTATTGACTTGAATGTCATTCATCGCATGGTCAATCCCCCTTCACCGACATTCAGGGAACTCTTAGAACCCAATGATCCTATTGTCAGCCTAGCTCATGGGCCAGATCCAGAGATTCCCATTCCTCCAGAGCCTCATCATGAGCATGGAAGGGAAACCTCGGAGATAATATTTCACCCATGTGGTCCTAGAGATTTCATCCCATCCATCAATACAATCTCCATTGATTTGACCACTCCACTTCATAACCCAGCCAACCCGAATAAACCTTTGTGTCTTGACACAGAGATGATTGATTGGGATCATGTTGATTCACCAATAGAGCCTGAAGATATTTTCTCTAATGAAGAGATGTTACAACCATTTCATTTCACACTAGGCTATGCCCATGATGTATTCCATGCTGGTTTGGATCCTGAGTCAGTAGGACCTATAAATCCCATCGATGACATTCACTTGATACCCATGCCTCACCAGTTGGAGGATGGGTCACATATGGCTATAGAAGCGACTTTCAAAGTGGACATTAGCGATGATCCTACTCAACCAAAGAAATTCAAGTTCAGAGAAAGTCTATCTCCAAAAGAACAAGCCATCATAATTCCTCTCCTGAAAGAGAGGCCAAATATGTTTGCTTGGACTTACAAGGATATGCCTAGGATAGATCCAAAGTTAGTCATTCACAACCTTTCATTGGACCCCATGAAGAAACCAATCAAACAAAAGTTGAGAAAAATGCATCCCACCATCACTTTGATGGTAAAGAACGAATTGCAAAAACTATTGGATGCAGTTTTCATAGTTCCTATCGACTACCCTGAGTGGGTATCGAACATGGTGCCCATGGGGAAACCCGATGGAAGAGTTCGTATCTGCATAGACTTTAGAGACTTAAATAGGGCAACTCCAAAGGATTCATTCCCATTGCCAAACATAGATGCTCTTGTGGATGCAACCGCAGGTCACAAAATGCTCTCCCTAATGGATGGTTTTTCTGGATACAACCAGATCTAGATTAAACCCGAGGATCAACATAAAACCACTTTCATTACTCCATGGGGAACATTTTGTTACAAAGTGATGCCATTCGGTCTCAAGAATGTTGGTGCCACATATCAATGGGCCATGACATACATATTCCATGACTACATGCATAAGATCTTAGAAGATTACATGGATGACTTACTTGCCAAGTCCCTATTGCGGCAAGAGCATGCTGAAGTCCTTAGAAAAGTCTTTAATCACCTCATTGAGCACAATGTCAGATTGAATCCTAAGAAATGCATTTTTGGTGTAACTTCTAGAAAGCTTTTGGGATTCATAGTTTCTAAGAGAGGCATTGAAGTCGATCCTGCAAAGGTAAAAGCTATACTAGAAATGGCCGCCCCTACCAACATTAGGGAATTAAGAAGCCTACAAGGAAAAATAGCATCCATCAAAAGGTTCATTGCACAATTATCAGATAAGTGTCAGCCCATGAACCAGTTGCTATGCAAGGATGTCCCATTTCATTGGGATGGAGAGTGCCAACAAGCCTTTGCAGAGATCAAAACTTATCTGGCGATGCCACTAGTGTTGGCTCCACCAAGGCCAGACATACCATTCTTATTATATATATCGGCTACTGATTTTGCTTTGGGCACCATGTTGGCCCAAAAGAACATGCAAAACAAAGAGCAAGCCATATATTACATTAGTCACACATTGGTGAGTTATGAGCTAGGGTATGCATATGTCAAAAAGTTGTGTTTAGCAGTGGTCTTTGCAACTCAAAAGTTGTGACACTACATGTTGAGCCATACAACCTATGTTATATCAAAACAAAATCCTTTGCAGTACATGATGAGCAAGACATATCACAATACGCGTACCACAAAGTGGATCATGCTATTGATAGAATTTGATCTAGAGTTCATAAGCCAAAATTCCATCAAGGGACAAGTCATAGCAGATCAATTGGTAGAGGCACCTCTTCAGGATAGCAAGCCTCTCACCATAGAGTTGCCTGATGATGCGGTCTTTGCACTATCAGATCCACCAGAACTCGAAGAACCTAAGAAGGAAAGAGACATGTCATTGTTCTTCGATGGTTCAAAGTGTGAACAAGGGGGCGGAGTAGGGATTGTCTTTATCACACCGCAGGGTGCTCCATTACCCTTATCATTCAAACTAGACTTCCCTTGCACAAACAACAACATGGAATACGAGGCATTGATCTTGGGACTCCAAGCAGCCATAGCAATGGGCATTAAAATATTGAATATCTTTGGTGACTCCTTGCTCATAGTAAACCAAGTCAAAGGACTATTCCAATGTAGGTGCCCACTCCTGAAGACTTACAAGGAACTTGTTGATACTTACCTAGCCTAGATAGAATGGTATGACATCGAGGCAATCCCTCATACATCAAATAGATTTATGGACACCATGGCTTCTTTGGGATCCTTAATCCCTTAGAATCTATCTACTAATTTTACAACCATTCATGTGAAAGTGCTTGCACACTCAACAATACAACATGAGGCTTTAGACAATCAAGAATCAGTCAACATGATCAACATCAAACTAAATCAAGATTGGTCCTTCATAGCTAGAGACTTCTTACAAATGACACCTTGGGAATATTTGATCTCCCAAGGACCTATAAAGTGTGGTACAACCATACACCACAGAGTCATTCCTCAATCTGTATTCACTAGCTTGGGAATTTAGGAGGAGCGAGTCATCTTTTCCATAGAGGTCATGGCTTATCAAGATTGGCTTTCCCAATTATGAGACTTCCTAAAGCTTGAAATAGTACCTCAAGGTCTATCACATACCGAAAGGTGAACATTCAAATAGAAAGCAACAAGATACATCTTTCTAGGAGAAATCCTCTATAGACGAGGATATGATGGAGTACTACTCCATTGTCTTGAGCCCCAAGAAGCATCCTGGGCAATTTCACAAGCTCATGATGGTACATGTAGAGGACATTTCAGTGGCATGGCCATCATTAAGCGCATCTTGAGAATGGGTTACTATTGGCCCACCATGGAAAAGGACTACTACGAATATGTCAAGAAATGCATTAAGTGCTAACATCATGCAAATCTCACGCACTTGCCATCACAAGCCTTGCAACCCATCCAGGCAGCATGGCCATTCTCATAGTGGGGACTAGACTTGATTGGGAAGATCTCACCCCCATCCTCAGGCCGACACACATTCATCATAATGGCCATTGAGTACTTCACTAAATGGGTTGAAGCGATCCCCCTAACATCGACAAATGGACCAAGGATTACGGAGTTTATACTCCATAATATCATAAGTCATTTTGGGGTCCCTTCGAAGATAATATCGGATAATGGGCCATCTTTCAAGAACAAAAATGTGTGTGCTTTAATGAAAAAATACCATATTCAACACAATTTTTCAATGCCTTATTATCCACAAGCAAATGGGCAAGCAGAAACCTTAAAAAAAACAATAGTCTCCATCTTGAGGAAGACGGTGCAAGAAAATCACAAGGATTGGCACATACAGTTGCCTCTGGCACTATGGGCATACAAGACTAGTGTACGGACGCCCACTGGGGCAACACCATTTTCACTTGTATATGGCGCTGAGGCCATCATGCCACTAGAGTTGGAAATTCCAACTCTACGCATAGCATTGAAGGACTTCATAGATGATGATACCGCATGGCAAGGCCGCCTTGATCAGTTGACACTTCTTGATGAATGATGAGTCAATGCTTTAGAGCATCTTCATGTTTACCAAGATCGCCTTGCGCGAGCTTACAATAGTAAATTCCACTTAAGAGATTTTAAAATTGGGGATCTTGTGCTCAAAGAGAACCAACAAAATTCTAATTTATCACCGCACCTACGAGACAAATTCATGGTAAATTGGATAGGCCCTTACATGGTTTCAGAAAGAGTTGGGCCTGGAGCATATCACCTTATATCATTAGATGGTGTTGAAGAGCCTGAACCTCTCAATATCATTCACTTGAAGGCGTTCTACACATAAAACAAAAAAACAAAAAAATTCAAATATGTCAAAAACACAAAAACATTGTAAAAAAAAAACAAATAAAAAAAAAAAACTCAATCCAATCAAAATGCTCCAAGGGTATCCAAGACACTTGGTCAAATTCCAATCAAAATGCTCCAAGGGTATCCAAGCCGCTTGGTCAAATTCCAATCAAAATTCTCCAAGGGTATCCAAGCCACTTGGTCAAATTCAAATCAAAATGCTCCAAGGGTATCCAAGCCGCTTGGTCAAATTCCAATCAAAAAGCTCCAAGGGTATCCAAGTCGTTTGGTCAAATTCAAATCAAAATGCTCCAAGGGTATTTCATGCTACTTGGTCAAAAATCAAAAGCCCCAAAGGCACAATAAGCCCTTTGGTCACATTAATCAAAAATACAAAAAAACAACATAAAATAAAAAATGCAAAAACAATTGCATCTCACATCTTGCATCCACATAGTTGCATTACATTGTCATTTCCATTACATTCGCATATGGTATGATCACAGCCTTACAAGTAATGCCACAATTTGTATCATAAATCAAAGCAAAATCCACCATCATCCATTCATTCATGTGTGTAATTGTGTTTCTCAACACAACCATATCAAGTTGCTATAAGGAACATGCTAAGATTTTCTGTTTATTCAACCATATCTAGTGGTCTTATCAATTTTTGTGAAAAGCCATATTGATTAGTAGAGAATAAGGAATAGTCATGAAAACCTTAGATATTCAGAATCCCATCACTAATTATAAAAACTTAAATCCTAGCTAGACAAGGGAAGATGAAAGCTGCATATAGGGTTCTAAGTTACCTTAAGCGAAAAGGGTCATCCTTGCTTATCCCCCTGTGCAACCGGTTCAAAGGTGCTGAGAATTGGCAAAAGGACAAGTTCTGCCCTACCCAAAAATGAGTGATTATCATCACTGCATACATCCCTTGCTTTCATAAAAATAAGCAAAACCCCAAAAAAAGCCAAATTCAAATCTCAAAATCCAAAGTTCAAAATATTCAAAAGTCGAACATCAATGCCCAAAGTCATAGTTCAAAATATCAAAAGAACAAAAGCAAAATAAATAGTGATTATCATCACTACAAGAATCCCTTGCTCAAAAGAAAACAAAAAAATCAGTTAAAATAAACAGTGATTTTCATCACTAGACATGAGCAAGTATCCCGAGTCAAAATGAAGAAAATAAGGGAATGGAACTTGAATCCCTGGAATTCTTAGCACAACCGAACCAAAAGCATGATGATATGTCTAATACAAAGGCATTATGCATTTGTGTAGACCAATGTTTGAATGTGGATGAGCTAGCTTTAGGTAACCCAAGGTCACCTAGTGGTATAGTCCAACTGAGTCCAACATAGGATAAGATGAACAATTGAGGATCCTCGATCTTAGCAATGGGCTGAAAGAATCCCGCCTGACATCGGAGGAAAATATTGAGTTCTATCTAAATATATTCATTTGCACACATAGGGACAATGAATCCATAGGTCCATGATCAAAGCCTTGCTTCTTCAAAAGTCTAGTATGGTCAGTACGCAACTATTGATAGGGTAACTAGAATGTTTGAATCTCAAGCAAAGCCCCAAAAATTCTTATATAGCAACAAATCATATCATCAATCATACCAACATTTTATTTATAATATTCTATAAATTAGGGGGTATCAACATAGTAGGATAGATACCGCATATATATTAGAAATAATATATAGACGACCACTGACTACTTTATATCTTTTAATTTACAGAAACTTATCAAGAAAATACATACATTTCACACCATTACATCTCACATATGAATACTTAATAAATTGTCCTTCAAGAAACCTTTTAGATTTCAATCTATGTGGATCAAACATTCCAGTTTCAGAGATAACTTAATTCAGTGGTGGCAGTAGCCTGTCAAGGGTAGTGCAACTTTTAAACTTGTTGGCAAATTAAATTTTGTTAAGGAAAAGCTTTGAACTTGGAACAAAGAGGTCTTTGGGAACCTCTTTGAAAATAAAAAATAGATTGTTAAAGGTTTGAATATAATTGATCAGAGGATTCAACATGGTGATGTTGATGAAACTACTAGTAGGAGGAATGGACAAAACTAGCAGAGTTTCATAACATATTGGCTTATGAGGAAATCTATTGGAGGCAAAAATCAAGGGCTCTTTGGTTGAAATATGGAGATTCAAATTTCAAGTTTTTTCATGTCACCATTCTTAGAAATAGAAGCAATAACAAGATAATTTTTTTTTTAAAAGTATATGGTTCTATTACTCAGGACTTAACAGAAATACGAAATGAGGTAGTAACTTATTTCAATTCTATCCTTGGTCAAGAATTGCAGTGCAATGAGGAGGCCAAATATATTCTCTTGCAATCCATTCCTAGCATAATAAATGTGGATATAAATCTTAATCTTCTAGCTCCATTTCCTGATGAGGAAATTAAGGAAGCCTTGTTTAGCATGGAGCCAGACAAAACCCCGAGACTCGATGGCTTCCCCCTCATTTCTATCAAGCTTTTTGGGACATCGTAAGTGAGGATGTAATTTCTACTGTCAGAGAATTCCAAGCAAGAAATCATATACCAAAAGGTCTCAACTCTACTTTTATTTCTCTAATTCCTAAGAAGCAAACCCCTGAATCTATGGCTAACTTTAGGCTAATCAGTCTGTGTAATATTTCTTACAAGATCCTAACTAAAGCCATTACAAATATAATGAGAGATGTTCTACCCCACATCATAGATCCATGCTAGGGAAGCTCTGTCAAGGGCAGGTCAATATTGGATGGAGTTATCACAGTTAATTAAGCTCTACACTTTGCTCATAAGACTAACAGGTTTGTTTTTGCCCTCAAGCTTGATATGAACAAAGCATTTGACAGGCTAAATTGGGACTTTTTAATTGTTGTCCTCCTTAAGTTTGGTTTTCACCACCAATGGGTTAATTTGATCAAATAATGCATTTCTAAAGCATGGTTCTCAATTCTGGTTAATGGAAAAACTACTGGTTACTTTCAAAGTCGTAGAGGAATTCGGCAGGGGGACCCTATCAGCCCCATGTTATTCATCATTGTGGTAAAATATTTAGGTAGAACCATAAAAAATACTTGCAGTTCAAGGCTAATATCAAGAATCAAGGAAAAATCTCTCACTAGGGTTGTTTCTCACCAATAATTCATCAATGATTCCCTTCTTTGACTAAGGCATCGATGGTTGAAGCCAAAAGAATAAAATACATCTTGCAATTCTGCGAGGACGCTGCTGGTCAGAAAGTTAATTTCAGTAAAAGCAAGTTATATTTCTTGAACACCCCCATTCATAGGTAAGGAAGAATTGTAGAAATTTTAGGGTGTGATATAGCAAATCTCCCCACTTTGTATCTTGGTCTCCCTCTTTTCATTGGTTCTTCGAGAGAGTCATTGTGGGACAGGGTTATTGAAATAATTCAAAAAAACTTTATGGATGGAAAGGTCATATTCTATCTCAAGTAGGAAAGCTAACCCTCACTAAGGCATCTCTTCAGATCATTCCAGTCTATTTCCTCTCTATTTCAAAGCCCCTATGAAGGTTTTCCAGAAAATTGAGAAACTCCAAAAAGAAATTTTATGGATTGGATCAGAGGAGAAAAAAAGGATACACCTTGTAGGATGGACCAAAGTGTGCAGACCGAGGGAAAATGGGGGCTTAGGTCTAAGGATAATTTCTCATATGAATTTAGCTTTACTAGCTAAGCAGGCATGGCACCTCATTTTTGGTGAAGAAAATGAATGGACAACTATCATAAAATGAAAGTATCTTCAAAATATGGAATTAATAAGTGACTCAGTTTCAATCAGAGGTTCTACTTTTTGGAAAGCAACTCTCAATTGTAAGGAAATCATCAAAAAATGTTTAAGATGGGTTTTATGCAATGGTGAGAGGATAAATTGTTGGAATGACAAGTGGGCTAAGGACAAACCATTGACGCAATATCCTAACTTAGCTCGAATCAGAGATATCACAGAAGAACTCATTGGCAGAAAAGTCCTTGATTATATGGTTGAGGACAGAGGCAGAATGAAGTGCAAACAAATAAGGATTCAGGGATTTCAAGTAGAATCAAATGATATTTGTAACATTATTGGGCAACAGTTTATCCCCATGAGACCCAAGGAAGATCAAGTGACCTGGGCTCCTAGGAAAAATGGGCAGTTCACTATTAAATCAGCTTACAAGCTTTTGCTTGATGACAAGGATTTTGTCCTCCAAAAGGACTTAGTTTGGATAAAAAATTTAATTCCAAAAATTGTAGTCTTTTCATGGATGGTTATCCAAGGAAGAATTGTAACCATTGATAATATGATGCATAAAGGTATTTGTATCACTAATCGATGTTATCTGTGTAGGGATAATTGGGAGACCATTTATCACATTTTCCTTGAGTGCTCTTTTTCCTTGACTATCCTAAGTGGGGTTTTTCAGGCGTTCAATATTTCTTGGGTTAAACTATCCATCGTAATTGATTTTTTCATCCAGTGGTCTTACCCTTTTTGAATACAAAGACTTAGATACATGTGGAAAATTTGTCTCAATCACTATCTTTCGAAGGTGTGGTTAGAAAGGAGCCATAGAGTCTTTAATGAGTCTATCCATGATCATCAAACTATCATTTTTAGGATCCTATTCTTTGCCAATGAGAATGTGAACCTTATCCCTTTTGATAGCCGTAAACCTCATATGTAGGAGACGACGATTGTTCAATATTTAAGCTTAATCTTGTTAGATGAGTCTGTGCCTAGGGTAGTCAACCCCAGAGCCAATGTTAAGTGGTCCCCACCTCCTACGGGTTAGTTTAAGCTTAATTTTTATGGAGTGGCTAAGGACAATCCTGGAAGAGCAGGCACTGGTGGCATTGTGTGAGATCATAATGGGAATATGATGCTTACATTTTATGAATATTTGGGAATAAGGACGAATAACGAAGCTAAAGCTAGAGCTATGTAGAGAGGCCTTAAAATGACTTAAGACTTAGAAGGCAATTTGATCGTAGAAGGAGACTCTATGCATGTTATAAATATTCTCAATAATAGGAAAACACCTCCTTGGAGGATTAAAACAATTGTTGAAGAGGCTAGGATCCTTTTCCAGGGAAGACAGGACAAAAAAGCTCAACATGTCTTTTGGGAAGCTAACAAAGTTGCTGATAAGCTGGCCAATTTGAGTGTCGATGGTGACGAACTTTTCAAATGTGAACATGGTGTCCCGAGTGAAGTAGATGAGCTTATTAAACAAGAATTCCAAGAATTATAGTCGAATTTACCAACAGGGAAGGCACTATAAGTTCGAAGGCTATGAGTATTCTTGTCTATTTTTTGAAATGGACTCACAATAAAAATTATCTGAGCTGTTAGTCTTTGTGGATGCTGCTTGTAAATACCACAAAGACTAATGGGGATAGTCACATGTCAGATAACATGGCTCCTAGTCATCTTAGTAATTTGAGGTTGGTTGATAATCATAGGGTAAGAAATAAATGGTAATATAAGACTTCGAACCAGAGCCATGTGGACCACCAGATAGCCACCGCCATAAATCTAGCTAGTAGGTTAACTTCTCCAAGGCTTATTGGCCAGACGAGATGTGGTCCCAAAGTATGTCATATAATAAAGAAAGTAATTACCAAAGAATTTTTAAGAGTAACTGTCAATACAGAGCTTGTGGGAGTTTTTTTTAGTACTCTGCTATGTGTGTCTACAGATTTTTGTTTCTCCACTATTTCAAGGAAGGGATCTGTGTTTGTTTATTTTTTTATAATTATGATGCAGGTGTGTTTTCTAAGGGTATACCTAAAATGTTGTATGGGAAGTTTCTTTTTGATAATAGGCTATGTGTCTTATTGGATGTAATGGCTTTTGTGACATGTAGATTTTACATATATAGGATCCTTAGTAAGGACATGTTCATCAACAGCCCTGGGCTAATTTTTGTAAAAGGTTTTGGGTTAACCTGTAAAACCTGGTATTAATGCTATAATATCTTATCTACCAAAAAAAAATTCTTATGATAAGAGTGATTATTTAAATTCATGATTATTTTTTTACTTTTTGTGGTATCACCCATTAAGATTGTTAATATCATATGCATTCCTTATGTTTTAAGTTATTAAAGCATACAGGTTCATTCATACCATACCATCACATAAGCTAGGTCCATACAATTAAAGCAAAATTAAACATGCAATTAACAATAACATTGCATCCATAAATACATAAGTCATCAATCATCTATAATTACATCATAAAGCACATCATAAAACATATACACAATATCCATTTGCATATAACCATAAATTCATCATTAGATCAACTCATAATACATCACATCATATCATATGAACATCTACAAATATACACACATTAGAATATATTTCAATTCCACATCATCATAAATATCATTTATCACCTAACACATACATATATCAATTTATCATAATACCATCATCCATTGCATCATTAAATAAAATAAAACAAAAACATAAGCAATAAACGATACACATAATGAGTCATAAAGCATAGATATCATATAAATGTGTGTATCAAGTCCATAAAGGTCTAAAAATTCCCATGCGATGTAGTCAGGTAGGTCAAGCCGACCTAAAAAATGAATCAAAAGAACACCATAAATCAAATACAGGGGCTGAGCCCCTGACATCACCTCCCCTAGTGCCACCTCCCCTTGTGGTGGTGTCATAGGTCAAATGGTGTGAACCTACTGGTCTCTCTGTCCATGTCCAAGTCCTCTAGCTAGGAAGGGTAGAAGACTACCCTGAGGTACAGTGCCCACTGACATATGAACCACCTGCATCGGGTTCCTCCCTAGGAACAAGCCCATGCCTCCTGAGTTGCATCTGGAGAGCAGTAATGTGACCAACATGCTCCTAAATCTGTCTCTCATACTCACCCAATAGTAACTGTAGGCGTATAACCTCTACCCCTAAACTTATCTCTAGATCCTCTTATGGTGTAGAATGAGGAACAAAAAAATACATCCTAGTGTCGCTGCCCCTAATAGTAGCCTATAGAGCCTGTACCTGCACCATGAGCTACTCTATGGTAGCATCCCATTGTGCTATGGTGGCATCTCACTGCTGCATCTAGATCTGGGTCACCTGAATATTGATATCAACCTCATGCAACTGTGCTATCAGAGGAGAATATCTCTCCTCGGTATCTAGCTCCTCCTCATCCTCCTCAGGAACATTGGGCTCCTCCACTACCACCTACTCTGTTGGCTGACCCCATACCTTGGTACTAGCTTGGAATCTGCATCCTATCGGATCTATGCCATCACCCATGCCATCATCCTCACGACCTAGGTTGTTGGGACTATGACACATCCGATCCCCCCATAACTAAGTGTATGCCTCTATAACACCCCCAATGACTCCTAGGTATACTTTTGGGGCATCCTCCTCATATGATAACTATGTAATCTATCATAGGGGTAGGTCCTTATCTACTATGAGGCACTTGTACAAAAATGGAATAAGAGGCATGTCCTGTTGTAGCCCGTACTGACGAAGAACCCGAGAGTAGAATAAATGCTCCCAGATGCCAAAATTGTGGCCAAGGAGCCACAACTCATGTCGCATATTAGTATTAAAAATGGCTAGATCATCCCACACTGAGCACTCATGATATGGACATCAAATAACATCCTCGACCTGCAACCCAGTGAAAGTATCAGTATAATGGGGAAGCTCCCTCGCATGAGGAAAACTCTTGCATAGCTCATGCTCTCAATACCATCTAGTGGCATATCACTACATCCACTCCACAACTATGATCATAAGAGGAAGCCCTCTGGGATGATCTACATTGATGTGCTCCCATCCCCAAACCTGTAGAAGCAAGTTGCAAGCAATGCCTATGAAACCTCGTTGATGGATGTGGTACAACTCATCATAGAACTAAGCCAACAAATACCTACCCCATGCATAGATGATAGGCTCCTCACTATTCAAAAATTCCTGAACCATCACCAAAAGGTTCCATGGGAACCTCAAACCTGAGCAATATGGAATCAAGATATTGCTAATGACCATCAGCAACACTGCATGCCTCACAGATAAGACAACCTCCTCATACCACTATGAGATGGACACTAACCTAGATTTGGTGTACTTGAGAGCCTTCGTAGAGTGTACTCCACACACTTGAGTGAAAACAACAACCTAATCATTAGTGGTCGAAGAGACAATGGCCACTCCATCAAAGGGGATCCAAAAGATCCTATACACATCTTTCGATGTGATGGTCATCTCGCCAGTAGGAAAGTGGAAGGTATTGGTATGAGGGTCTCATAAATGGACCAAATCTGTAAGGTAGGCATTATGTGCCATAATGGTGTGCATTCTGGTGACATATTGTAGCCCGCAGGCTTTGAGCCAAGCCCAATCATCTCCATCCAAGAGGGGCATAAGTGTATTCATGAGCTTTGGATCCCAAGCCTGAGCAGTAAGAATATAAGAAAAATAAAATAAAATGAATCATAAATACAATTCATCTAAGGCATAACTCACAATAAACATGAAAATGGTGCAAATAATGATGGGCTATCCTAAGTATAGGCAAAGGAACATAGTTGCACCTAATAAAACAAGTCAAAATTAAAAAAAAAATCAGTAAATCAACCCAAAAAATCTCAAAAAAATCAAAATTTTCACTAAGTGTTCTTGGCTGTTGTCACCTACAACAACCAAAAATCGATTGTTGAAGCTGATAGCGACCGATCCCCAATGGTCAAATTGTTGACTGTTGGGATTCAAATCAGTCGCTGCCAGCGACAACGACCAAGTTGCAGGCCTTCTTGGCCACTCTAACCGATAGTGGCCAACAGGTGGCGAGGCAGACGCGTCGACCCTAGGCCAAAAAATACCAAAAAAATATAAAAAAATAACAAGACAAAATGGGGACAAGCCCACCACATAAAAACCTAAACTAAGACTAGCTACGGGTTTTGATTCATTGCCAATAATATTAATGAAGTTCAATTACCGATTACTTAATGTGGTTCGGTTTTACCCAAAACAAAAATAAACAAGCAGGGTTAAGGTTTGAGGGAGTACTCGAGAAGCTCCGACTCCTCCATCCAAAGATGCTTCATCTCGTGCAACCATGATCTTCCAAGTCACAAAAATGCTTCAAATCGTAAAAGTCACTTTCACCTCAAAGCTTAAGAAAGCAAATTGAAAACTGGCAAAGTGAAAAGACAAAATCCTAGGTTGGCTTTTATATTTCCTTGGTCACTGCCGATGTTAGTGGCCTGCATCGCTTGGCCACTCAAGACTAGAGTGGCCAGGGCCATGCCTTTGGTGGCTGCTGGACCTAACAACGGTCGAGATCCTAGACAAAAACAACCATAGCCCCTCCATGAGAAGGAACAAAAACATTCAAATAAGCACATTTTGAATACTTTTAGTCATCATAATGACCAAAATAACATAAAAATCACATAAAAACAAATTCTCGAGTAAGCCTCATATCCAGTCACTTATTCTATCAACTTAGTGATTGAAGAGACTTGCACTCCATGTAATTCGGTAAGACTAGTAAGTCACCATAAGGCTACTTGGGGAATAAACATTCATTTTGGAATCACGATGTATCACTTCAAACCCAAAAAATACCAATATGGTCGGACTACTCCACGGGTGCGATAGGATCATCCTCATTCCCTTGTGACATCAAAAACACTAAGCCAAAGTGATGCAATATGAGCATAAACAGAATCACTCATCCTAACTCTCTAAGAAGGCTATTGATAATTGGACCACTCCTCGGGATAGGGATGGATGGTTATCATAAACAAGTGGAATCACACTTGGATGTGGGTTCACCCATTGAAGGAAAAAATGCTAGAAAGGAACTAGATTAGTCATATTGGTCAAGCGAATTATTGCTTCATTCATTATCATTTCTTCACCAATTCATTGAGTGAAGAGGTAGTTCAAATCTTCAAAATAATCATAATCAAAATCAACAAAATATCACTTGATCATAATAAAATTATGTTCATCCTATGAATCATCGCATACAACAATCACATAATTTCCCTTGTTTGCTGGGAACGTAAGCAGACATGACATCTTCAATTGTAGGTCTCCTACTGGTCAGAATTGTTGTAGCAGCTGAAGCTACCCGATTGAGTTTGAGAAATGAGTGCAATTTAACATGTTCTAGCCACAGAGCTAAGTCCTCTGAACATTGAAGCAATGATTCAAAGGGTGCATGCCATCTTTCATGATTAGGCCATCCAACGTTGATCAGACCACTGATCACCATACATCCTACAAACAAATCCATCTATGTTTTTTCTCAGTGTTGTGTTTTCCACACAGTGCATCATAAAAAGGAGCATCTATAGACACCTAAAACATGCCATGTTTAGGGGAACTACTCACATAGACACATTCATAAAATCATATGATATGATCCTAGACTTTCCAAGCATCAAAAGTGGTTCTCACCACTCATCTGGGGCACTTTAAGCCCATCCAAGCCTAGCCGCTCAAGACTAGAGTGGTCAGACCTTAGCCACTCAAGACTAGAGCAACCAGACCTTAGCCACTGTAGATGATAGTGGCCAGATATTAGCCACTACAGACGACAACGACTAAGCCATAAAAAGTATTTTGCTGACATATATGCCCAATAACGGGCAAAAGTGGTAGTCTACATGCAATAAAGGTGAGCGAGAGTAACTTTGCATTCCATTTCATGGATAGTTCACATAGGAGACTTGAATTTGCATTTAGACTTTAGTTAACTAGTCTTTAAACATAGAAAAGACAAAAAACTTCTCATGCTAACCTTCACTACACATGAGGGTGTTAGGATCCCATACTAATGTTATTTTGTAATTCTCATCATTATGTAATGGCCCACTTCCAACGTGGAGGATCCCATATATAATATTATTTTATAATGTACATGGTATGTTATGCTTCTAGGCAAGTGGGGCCATTTGATGTAACCGTTATCAAGATTGTAACCGACATTTGGTAGAAGATTCTAGCTCAAGTGGCATTTTGGATGTAAGCCAACTCTTGAGCATAGGGTTAGGGTTTGCATGAAGTATTTATTTAAAAAGCTATGAAGCCATGTACGAATAATATTTTTGCAAGTTAATAAAATATTGAAGGAGGTTGCCCCCTCGAAGAGGCCTACGATTCTGAGTTATTTGTGAGATTGTTTCAATTTTGCTATTACTTTCTGCATAGTATTGTTATGTTATTGCATGTATTTCCATTATATTTCAGTATTTCATGTGTGTGAGATTTATTTCAATAGTAGGTTCCTAAAAAGTGGTATCAGAGTTCTTTCCAGGGTTGAGTTCTATTGCAACTATGATGATTCTTGCCATCCATTCCGCCTGTTAGGTATAAATTTTCGTGTTTTTTTTGTTTTGTTTTTTTCTTTATAAAAAATCCAAAAATATAGTTTATGTTTCAGTAGTTGTATAGGTTAAAAACCCTATGCTAAGGGTTTTAAAATATCGCGAAGGAGCTATTCTGATTGGCTAAGCTAGATAGACCATAAAGCATCTAGTGAAGTGAGGGTCGATCAGGCTCCAATACCCAGGCCTTAGACAAAACTCACGCATGAAATTGAGATCCCACGCATCTTCGGGTGTATCGGGAGACCATTCTAAGGTTAACAAAATTTTATCCAATAGGAAGCTTTTCAACCTTGTATCATCCATAGTCCACGAGACACAACATCCTGGATGATTACCCTCCCGTACTATCAGAGATACAAATAGTGTGCTCAAGGGTATGTGTGGAATCAGCCTTGGGTAGTGTCCTAAAATATTGGTCTAATCACTATTGTTCATCACTGCGGTGTAACAGAGGGCCTATGGGTGTTACATACCCCTTTACTTAGCATACCCGAGTTTTGTTAAAACACTTCCTCCTACAAAAACACACTTCTTTCTGTTCTGCTAAACTTGCATTCACAATCCCAAAAAGTGAGCATACGGAGGACTTCCCTATCATAGAAGAATACACTTTGCATGCACCAGCAGTTAGAACAGAGTTTGTAAGTGTCTCTAACAGTCTGCAATATTCTAGTACCACTCAGGACAATAACATAACAGTCAGGTTAGTGGCAGTAACAGTCAAAATAGTAACAATCAACTATAATAGTTAGGAAATATAGGTGTTCAGGGTCATAAACAAAATCGTCAGTGTCTGTAAATATAGTACGGGTGATAGGCCAATGACAGGGTGATCAGTTGACAGATCCGAGACAGTTGATTCAACTTTACCACTTGTAACCTAAAGGTATTGAAATTTTATTAAAATAGAGATATCTCTTCACACAGATCTCAGATTGACTCAAAAATTTAGTAGATAATTCCACACTCTATTCCAGACAAAATTGTCCTTTGCAGCTCCTGGTCAAATTTTGCACCCATTTTCCAAAAATAGCAATTTTTTATTTTTCTTGCTAAGGCCATAACTTTTCAATGATTAATCAGATTTAACCAAATTTTTGGGAATAGAATCTACTTGTTATTTTGCACCAAAGAACCCCAAGAACTCATTGGTGAAATTTTAATTCCAAGTGGAGGAAATTACCTTGACATCGCCTTGAAACCAATCGAAGCTCACAAAAAGTCAAGAAATTCAGTATATCTCCTCATTGAGCGCTCAGATCAAACAACCGCCGAAGTGGACCCTAGCCTAAAATCAGTGTTGCAATCCATTTACCAAAGTAAATTTTAGACCCTTACTAAAAATAGTAACTCCTGGAATCCCACATCTATTTTTAGTAACTAAGTAAAAAAGTTCAAGGTTATCTAAAATGGCAAGTGGCACTTGTGGACATCAAAAAGAGGTAGAAAAAAACACTTCTTCAATGTTGGATACCCTAGTAAGTGTTGTTACTAGCTTGCAAAAAACAACTAAAAACTTGACAACAAAATTTTAAACTTTTAGAGTTACCCAAGATACCTCCAGAATTCACATAGAAGAACACCTAGTAGAGGTTGAGTCTAAAATACAAGGTGGTCCAAGCAAGTCTAAGTATCGTCATAGAATGGGAATAAATGACTCATATTTGCTTTGATCGTGATACTTTCTTCAAGATGCCAAAACTAGATTTTCATAAGTTCAATGGGAAGGATGTTGATGGATGGTTATGTCGGGTTGCCTAATTCTTTAAACTCCATGATGTCCCCATTTATCACTGAGTTCAAATGGCTTCTTTCAATTTGGAATATGAATCCTTACAATGGTACCAATGGTTGTAGAAAACTATCCCTGATCCTTCTTGGGCAGAATTTGAGTCCCAGTTACTCACTTGCTTTTGCTCTAGTGAGTATGATGATTTTACAGGATAATTGACAAAGCTAAAACAAACTTCGATAGTTCGAGATTACCAAATACAATTTGAGATATTGGCCAACAAAAATATAGGAATGAATGAAGGGTTATTTATGAGTTATTTTGTTAGTGGTTTGCAGGAAGATCTCCAAGTCGATGTCACAATGTTTAGACCATAATCCATGATGCAGGCTATCCAGTTGGCTTGTTTGGATGAGTCCAAATTTCCACGAGCTAAACCCTCTTTTCCTCCTAGATTCCACAATCATTATGAAAAAAAACATGTTGCGCCCACTGTGGCACCCAAATGTTTGACCACTGCTGAAATGGATGCGTGACACACCCAAGGGTTGTGCTACAATGTGATGAAAAGTTTTATCACGGGAATAGGTGCACCCAAAAGAGATTGTTCCTCATCGATGTTGATGAGCCTGACACCAGAGACCATAATGATGATGACACTAAATCAGCAGAGGAACCACCTAAACAAAAGGAATAAAACCCAGATGAATCATAAGCTAAAATTTTTGCTCATGCTCTTGCTGATATTACTACACCCCAAACCATGAAAGTTGTGGGTTATTTCAAGGACCTGCGACTTACCATCTTGATTGATTCTGGCAATACTTACAATTTTATTGATCCCTACATCGCCAAGTAGGAAAATTGTTATGTACACACATGTAATTCCTTTGAGGTTATGGTAGCAAATGGTGGGACTTTACCTTGCAAGAGAAAATATCGTAATATTAAGGTCAATATTGGGGACTATGAGCTCAAACAAGATATGTTTGCACTTCAATTAGGGGGATGTGATATTGTGGTGGGATCTCAATAGTTGGGCACATTGGGAGTCATCTCTTGGTACTTTGATGAGATTTATATGCAATTCTCACAGAAGGGACAGTATTACACTCTCCATGGATTAAAAGCATGGTTATCACAGATTATCAGTTCCAACCGAATGGAGAAGTTGTTAAAAAAATCATGTCGGGGTGTCATAGCCCAGATTTTTGCCATCCAACCACATTATTCAAAGGAGGATTTTGTTCCTAAATATTTGCAACTTATTTTGACCAAGCACAACTCTATTTTTGCTGAGCCAATAGAATTACCACCTCGTCGCTCTCATGACTATGTTATTCCCTTGTTACCTAGTAATGCACCACCCAACATTAGACCATACAGGTATCCTCATGCTATTAAGTCAAAAATTGATAAGTTAGTACATGAATTGTTAAAATTCGTCTTCATTTGGCCAAGCAACAGTCCTTACTCTTCACTAGTTTTACTGGTACGTAAGAAAGATGGGTCCTGGCGGTTGTGTATCGACTATCAAGAGCTCAATAAACTCACCATCAAAGATAAGTTTTCTATTCTGGTGGTGGATGAATTATTGGATGAAATTTATGGGACTGTATTTTTTGAAACTTGACCTTCGCTCGGGGTACCATCAAATCCAACTCAAAGAGAAGGATATTCCCAAGATTGCCTTTCGTACTCATGAAGGTCACTATGAGTTTTTGGTAATTCCATTCGACTTGACTAATGCACCTTCCACCTTATAGATCCTCATGAACAACATTTTTCGTCCATTCATTTGAAATTTTATTCTAGTGTTCTTTGATGACATTCTAGTGTATAGTCGCTCATGGACAAAGAATATTACTCATGTGAATCAAACTCTCCAACTATTGGCACAACATCAACTCTATGCTAAGCATTCCAAGTGCTCTTTTGGGTTGACCAAAGTAGAATATTTGGGATACATTATCACTAAGGAGGGTGTTAAAGTTGATCCCAAGAAAATCCAAGTTGTTCAGGAATGACCAAAGCCCCACACTCTCAAAGGTCTTCGAGGATTTATAAGGCTTATAGGTTATTATCGTAAATTTGTTCGTAACTATGGTAAAATTGTAGCTCCTCTCACTTCTATGCTAACGAAGGACTCTTTTACTTGGATAAGACGCATGGAACAGGATTTTCAAGAATTGAAGCATGCCATGACCACAACACCTATCTTAGCCATGCCCAATTTCTCCAAGCTATTTATTATTGCAAGTGATGCTTTAGGCCATGGTATTTGGGTAGTGTTGATGCAAGAAGGATGACCCTTGGCCTTCACTAGTAAAGCTCTCTCCAATCGTAATTTGGGAAAATCATCATATACCAAGGAGATGATGGCAATTATGCATATCATAACCCATTAGTGATCGTATCTCATTGGGCATCATTTCTCCATTAAAATAGATCATTAGAGTCTCAAGTACTTTTTGGAGCAACGGGTTGCCACCCCTGAACAACAAAAATTGGTCTCTAAACTCATGGGCTATGATTATTATATCACCTATAAGAAGGGCAAGGATAATGTTGTAGCCGATGCTCTATCTCACCAATTTGAAGCTCTCAGTATGTTGTGTGTCCTTTCATTGTCAATCCCCCAATGGATCGATTCTTTATGCCAGGAGGTACTTCAAGATTTTGAATTGTAGACTTTGGTTGCTTCCATATCCACTTAACCTACTTCATATCTAGGATACACTTGGGATGGCCAGGATTTGCGTTACCTTCAATGCTTTGTTGTTTCCTACAAGTCCGCCCTACGAGAACTTATCATGACAGAACTGCATGCTACTCCATCTACTGGCCATTCATGATTTCTCAAAACATATGAACGACTCAAACGCACTTTTTTTTGAATGGTATAAAAAAGGATATTCATGAATTTATGGTAGCTTCTGATACTTGTTAGTGGATGAAAGGTGAAACCTTGCGTTCTCTAGGAACTCTTCAGCCCTTATCCATTCCGACCATGTCTGGATAGATATTTCTATGGATTTTATTTAAGTCTTACCTAAGTCGGGTGACACATTTGTTATATTCATGGTAGTGGATCAACTTTCGAAGTATGCTCACTTCTATCCCCTCTCCCATCCTTACACAGCCTCCACTGTTGCCCAAATTTTCCTTGGTTCTATCTTTCGCATTCATGGTCTATCCTCCTCTATCGTGTCTGATCATGATCCAAACTTCACTAGTCACTTTTGGCAAGAATTATTTAAGTTTTAGGGGACTCAAATCAAGATGAGTTCAGTGTATCATCCGTAAATGGATGGCCAGACGGAGATTATCAATAAATGTTTGAAAATCTACCTTCGTTTCTTTTCCTCATATCATCCTACGCACTGGGTGAGATGGCTTCCTTTGGCCAAGTGGTGGTACAACACTTTCTATCACACAGCTACCAAGGTTACCCCATTTGAGGTGGTTTATGGGCACCCTCCATCGACTTCTTCCTCCTACATTCTAGGTAGCTCCAAGGTCCATGCAGTCAACACTACTATCTGTCAGCATGGTGATATCCTCCATCAATTGAAGCTAAATTTAGAGGCACCTAGAATTAGATGCGCCAACAAGCTGATCAAAATCATTATGAGTGTAGTTTTCATGTGGGTGATATGGTTTTCCTTCACTTGCAACCATACAAACAGTTGTCCCTCCATATTCGTAGATGCTAGAAGCTTGCTACAAAGTACTATGGACCCTATCAGGTGTTACAATGGATTGGTTCCATAGCCTACAAATTGGCCCTTCCACCTACATCCAAGCTCCATCCTATTTTTCATGTTTCTGCTCTCAAAATGGTGGTGGGAAATCAGGTACAGGTTCAATATGCACTTCCAGAGTTAGATCAAGAAGGTTCTATCTTTCTTGAACCTAAACAACTTTTCGATCATCAGAATCACACTCTTCGTAATCACACCATTACTGAAGTCCTTTTTCAGTGGTGTGGAATCTAGTTGAAAGATGCTACATGGGAATATCTCCATCAGTTCCAGCACCTGTTTCCTTACCTTCAGCTTTGAGGACAAAGCTTTTTGAAGGGGAAGGACATGTTAGGATCCCATCCTAACATTATTTTGTAATTCTCATTATTATGTAATGACCCACTTACAACATGGAGGATCCCATATATAATGTTATTTTGTAATGTACGTGGTATGTTATGCTCCTAGGCAAGTGGGGCCATTTTATGTAATCGTTATCAAGATTGTAACCGATATTTGGTAGAAGATTCTAGCTCGAGTGGCATTTTGCATGTAAGCCAACTCTTGAGCCTAGGGTTAGGGTTTGCATGAAGTCTTTATTTAAAAAGCTATGAAGCCATGTACAAATCATCTTTTTGCAAGTTAATGAAATATTGAAGGAGGTTGCCTCCTCGAAGAGGCCTATGATTCTGAGTTATTTGTGATATTGTTTCAATTTTGCTATTACTTTCTGCATAGTATTGTTATGTTATTGCATGTATTTCCATTATATTTCAGTATTTTTTTTGTGTGAGATTTATTTCAATATTAGGTTCCTAACAGAGGGATTCATTCCTAGGGCTTGGGCATAGACCTAGGGTTTCACACACTTTAAAAGGTGTAAGCTTGTGAGCACCAAAAATAGAGATACACTTGATCAAGGATAGAACTTTGATCAATAACGAGAGAGACCGTTATTCTAGAGCATCGGGAGGACTTTCTGAGATATTGAGGAGAGCTTTGCAAGACGTGAAGATTTTCCCTTGGGGATCAACTCTACGACAAAGCCTTGTCAGATTGGAGAGTCCACTTGAGGGTTTTCCACATACAGGATATTCAACGTATCGAGAAAAGTAATAATTATTTCAAAATCAGATACAAGCTTTGATCCATAGCCTTGAGGCAAAAAGGTCAAGATTCGCTTTAGCAGCCACTATCATTTGATAGTGGCTCGCAAGCCAAGATGAGGGTTTTAGACATTAGTTTCATTATTTTGTTTAGCATATCATTATCATAGCATCATTTTATTCATTTGCATTCATAGCATAAATTTAATTTGCACTTGCTTTCATTTGATATATTCATTACTAACAACCTCATCCGAGGAGGTGTTCTTAGATATCTAAGCGTGTGTTGTTATTTCATTGCTTACAGGGCCACAGGTTCACCAGACAGAATCTGTGACATATGAGAGCAAAAGAGATCCCTCTAGAAAACAAACTTGGAGAAGGAGGCATCTGTAAGCCCTCATACATTTCTATGTGCGGAATAGGGAATCTTGTGATAGCGCACCACCCCTTTGCGAGGGGACATTTTACCCACTTGTAACCTTATTGTATCAAAATGGGTATCCCTAAGAGGGACGAACATGTAACCGGGTTTTAATACAAATAAAGAGATATACCTTTGTTACTTCCATGTTATATGCTTTTTCATGGCCTTTCATTTCATTTTGGGTTTAACACATTGCAAGTAGAGTAAGAGTGGTGCGTGCGCCCCAAGGTCACTACAGTATTATTAATTACCTCATCATTCTTTGAGGTATTTTGAAGAGATGAAAAATTTGTTTGTTCAACAATTTGGAGCTTATGTTGAGAAAAAATTGACTATGAAAGATGTTTATATGTTGAAACAAGTTAAATATATATATATATTTATAATTCTTGTCTTGTTGGAGGATTTTAGTTGGACAGTTGAGGTATACTTTACCTCCTTAAGGCATGTTAGAGATTTTTATTGTAAATTTACAAGAGAAAATATCTTATGAATTAGAAACAACAACCATCACCTCTTTTGACCAAGTGATAAATTTGGAAATAAGGGTAGATCAAGATCTCATTTGAAGAGGTCAAATTAAGCCAAATAAAGAAGATAAGACCACAAAAAATCACTATAAGAACAAGCATGTAGTTGGTGATGGGGTAATAGATAGTAGGCATATTAACAATATTGCTAATTCCCTATAAAATATGGTGCTTAACCAACCTCAAAAATCCCCACCAAGGAATTTTACAAGACTCAACATGCCTATGAATGTGGTCCTAAAGTAGATTTTAGAAGAAAATTTGATTGAATTACCTCCCATAAGGTAACATAATACCAAAACTACTTGGTATAAGCCTAGCCAACATTGTGAGTATCATATAGTGGAGGGTCACATGACAAATTCATGTAAGAGGTTAAAACATGTGGTTTAGAACTTAATTGACAAAGGTTGCCTTGTTATAGAGTGTTCTTAATCCAATCCTCCAACAAACAATCATCCTCCTACTCAAAAATCACCCATAACTAATCAAAACATGGGGATCTTACCGAAGCATGGGCAATAGAAAACTAATAAAGTATCATATCATAATATGCCATATCTCTACAACAATATTATTGCTATGATAAAAACAACTATAAGGAGTAAGATCAAGCTCAACCGACTTAATGATCTAAAAAAGAGATGAGTTCTACATCCAATCAACCTTCAAAACCATCCTTAGTTTTTAAGAGCACTATAAAAAGGAGCACAAGAGTAGACAACATACCTTTAGTGTTGAAACCACAACCTAAAGTCTCCTTTGATATTCAACAATAGTTAGCTAGTACCCCAGCTACGATCTCTCTCTTATAGCTTTTGCAAACTTCTATTCATAGGAAAGCCTTGTTGAAGATTCTAAGAAAACAATTTGTTCCTCAAGATATTTTCCATAGTGTTATAGCTAATGTTGTAGGTTCCCTTGGAATGCATCATATCACATTTTTGGATGATGATATTCCTTCCTTAGACTTGTGAGGGGATTTTTCTCTCTACATAATTGCATTTATAGGGGAAATTTTTATCAAGAAAATTTTGATAGACAATGGTTCTTCTCTCAATCTATGTATTTATAAATTTTTTTAAAAATTATGATTAAAAGAGGAAGATTTAAGTAATTCCAATATCATCATCAAAGCTTTCAACAACAAGTCCCAAGAGACTTGCAACTATCTCTCCCCCTTAGGGTTGGACCTAAAATCTTAGATACCTTGTTCTATGTGGTATCTTGCCCTGCATATTTTAATTTTCTTCTTGGACACCCTTGGATTCATGTGATGAGGGTTGTCCCTTCTACTTTTCATCAATGTTTGAAGTTTGAATTCAAATATCAACTTATCACCATTATAGGTGACCCTCATCCATTTCAATATTATTCAATGGTTGAGCAAGCTCAATATTATATCAATATATGTCCATAAGTTTCTTCATCTCACATCACCAAGCAACTTAAAAATCTAAATATGAGTGAGGAACCACTCAATCATTTTCTTCAAGAACCTCTTATAGATATTTCCAAGCTACCATATTCACTAAGGACTGTGGATTTACCCTATAAGAAGGGTGAAGTTATACACATTGGCACATATATCTTCATAGAAGTATTTCTTAAAGAAAATATTTGTGGTAGCAAACCTCTTCCTGTAGAGCATTATTTTACCCATTGTTACCTATCCAATGATTACCCACTTCCCAAGCAAATCCTATCTAGCATGGGATATATAGGTAAAGGTTTATGGCCATAACAAAAATATATTCAAGATCCTTTTAAGTTGAGCTTTTGCCTAGGATATGTGGCATAGGATACATCCCTAATAAAAACCAACCTTTACCCTTTGATAATAATGATCACCTTGTTAATTATGCTAAATATTTAGATCATCAAGGCTTGGAGTAGAGTGATGAGGATGAGGGACCACATTATCCCATTGACATCCTATTTTGCAATGTGGTAGCTTTTGTGCATCCTGAGTTAGTTGCAACTAAAGAGGTGTATGCTAAAGGGGATACTCTTTATGATATGGATCATGAGGATATACTTCACAACAACGTATTTGATGGATCAGTCCCTTGTGTCACACATGTCAAGTCTTGTAGTTCTCAAGATAAATTTGGTTCTATGTCTCATAAGGACTTTGAGCAACTAGGAATGATACCTACCCCACTTTCTATTGAGGATAATTCTAACATTCTCATTGAGAATACCATATATGTTAACATAGGTTCTATGGAGAGCCCTAGGTTAGGAAAAGCCTTGTCCATGTATGAGAAGGAGCAATTGACCAATTTATTGAAATAATTTCATGATATTTTTGCTTGGTCATATGCCAACATGCCAGGGCTTGATCCCTATCTTGTTATGCATCATTTGGTTGTGAATCCTAGTTCTAAGCCTATTAAGCATAAACATATAAATATGCATCCTAAGGTTGATGTTTTGGTCAAGGAGACCCAACAACTCCTTAATGTTGGTTTCATCAAAACTATCGACTATTCTGATTGGATCTGAAACATAATTCGTATGGATAAGAAGGTAGGAACAATTATAATATGAACTAACTTTAGTTACATTAATTTATCATATGCCAAGGATGATTTTTCTCTTCCCAACATAGATATTATCATATATTTCACCACCCAATGTGGTATGCTTTCACTCATGGATGGTTTTTCAAGATACAACCAGATCATGGTTACCCTTAAGGATCAGGCCAAGACAACTTTCATCACACCATGGGGTACATTTTTTTATAAAGTTATACCTTTTGGCTTAAAGAATGATGGTGCCATATATTAGAGGACTATGAATTATATTTTTTTACGACATGATGCATGATATTCTAGAGGACAATGTGGATGACTCTTAGGTTATTCCATACATTGATAGGATCATGTTCATGATGTAAGATAAATTTTTGAAAGGCTTCAATAGTGTAAGGTTCATCTTAAGCCCTCCAAGGATGTGTTTGGAGTCACATATGGTAGGTTACTAGGGTTCATAATTTCTAGGCAAGGTATTGAGGTGAACCCCACTAAGATAGCGGTTGTCATTAACATACTTCCTCCCTGCACCCTAACCAAGTTGCATAAATTAAAAGCTAGTATTCAAGTTATTCATCAATTCATAGCTTAGTTAGTCGATAAGTGTTAATCATTTCTTAAGATCCTTAAGAAATATGTTGTTTTCCAATGGGATTCTAAGTATCAATAAAAATTTCATGAGCTCAAAAGATATCTCACTCCCCTGCCTAATCTTAGTTTCTCCTAGATAGGATAAGCATATAATGCTTTACATAGTAGTCATAACTCATGCTTTGATAGCCTTGTTGGCTCAACATGATGATCAAAACAAAGAGCAAGTTATCTATTATATTAGTAGAACCTTGGTTAGCTGTGAAACTCGATACATTCTCTTAGAGAAGCTTTGTATTGTTGTGTTGTTTTCTTTCTAGAAGTTAAGACATTACATGTTCAGCCATAAGATATTGGTGGTTGCAAAGTTTAATCCTTTATGCTTCTTGATATCTAATACCCACCTTTAAGGTGAAGCTGCTAAGTTGGTTTCAGCCCTTAATGAGTTTGACCTAACCTTCATAGGTTAGAAGGCTATCAAGGGTCAGGTGATTACTGATCATCTAGCCTTTGCTCCCTTAGAAGTTGCCTATCCTTTGGTTGTTAAGTTTCTTGATGAGTGCTTTACTATAGAATCTAAAGATCCAAAGTATTAGACTTTATTTTTTGATGGAGCCCGATGCTTAAAGGGAGATGGTACTAGAATTGTTTTAGTTACCACATAAAAAATCTCATCCCCTTGTCCTTCAAGATTCATTTCTCTTACATGAACAACATTGCATAATATGAACTTTCATCCTTGGTCTTAGAGTAGCCTTAGCCTTAAAGGTTAGTGTTATTTTAGTCTTTGGTGATTCTTAACTTATGGTAAATAAGATTAATAATATTTATCAAAATCAGGATGATAAACTAAAACCTTATAAAGAGATTATCACCAAGATTTTATTTACATTTTATCAGGTGACCATAGAGTTTATCCCTATATCCTTCAACCACCATGTGGATGCCATGACCACTACTGCATCCTTATTTCCCTTGGAGTTGGAAGATGATCAAGCATCAATTATCATTAGACAACTCAGGGAGCCCATGTTACTAAGTTTGAGTCTTGTTCTATTATATGTTTTGACCATCAAATCTTCCTCATATGATCCATGGTATAACAAAATATTTAGTTTCCTTAAGGATGGTTCGATTCTTGATGGTTTACATTGCTATTAGTGTAATATTGTGTGCAAAAGAGCATGTTGATTTGTCATAATTAGCAATAATTTGTATCGATATTATTTTGAAGGTATCCTATTATGGTGCCTTAACTCTAATGAAGTATGATTTTCTCTTAGAGAGGTTCATGAAGGTTCATGTGGAGGCCATTTTAGTGGTAATGCCATTGCAAATAAGCTACTTAATATGGGATCTTACTAGCATTTCATGGAGAAATATGCATGTGACCATGTTCAATGTTATGACAAGTGTCAACACCATGATAACCTTATTCATGATACTTATCAAAACCTTTAGTTTATTTCTTCTCCTTTGTCATTTTCCATGTGGGGATTGGGCATTATAGAAAATATTAACCCAAAATATTCTAATGGTCACAAGTTTGTCATAACAGTGACTAAGCCTTCACTAAATGGTTTGATGCCATACCACTACCCATGGTGACTAGAACTTAGGTCTCCAAGTTCTTTAACTATAACCTTTGTAGGTTTGGTAATCCTTCGATGATTATTTTTGATAATGGCACTCCTTTCAAGAATAAGGATATCCATAGTCTTGGTAATAAGTACAAGATTTAACATAGGTGGTCAACTCCATATTATCCCCAGGGTACAAATAAGTTGAAGCATCCAATAAGTCATTGATCAATATTCTCAAGAAGTTGGTTAGTAATATTGGTTGTGATTGGCATATCCAACTTTATCTAGCCCTATGGGTCGATCATACCAGTGTGAATATTACTACAAGTGCTTTTTTGTATGTCTTGGCCTATGAGATTGAGGTAGTTTTTTGATTGAGTTAGAGGTTCCTTCATTACACATATTGTTGTAAGATACCTCAATCAGTGATGAATATTGCTTTGATCATTTGCACCAATTAGAGGTACTAAATTAAAAGTGCATTCATGCCTTAGAGCATTTGCGAGCTTATAAAAATAGGCTCAAGTTATCTTATTCCAAGAGAGTTTGCAATTTTTTTTTTAAGGTTGGGTACCTTGCCCTCAAGGAAAACTAGAAGAATACTAATGTTCATTTAGATCTTAAAGGAAAGTTCTAGCCCAATTGGTTAGGCCCCTTTTTCATAATATCAAATTTTGGCTTAGGGGCCTATCATTTAGCTTCTTTATATGGTAAAGAACTTAAAGAACCAATGAAAATAATGCATCTAAAGTGATAATATACATAACTTGGCACTCTACATTTTCATATTGCATTTAGATTAGTCTTCATATTGCATTTGGTTTTCTTTTTCATATTTCTTGACTGCTTATCATATTTTACATGGTTTGCTTGACATGCTATTCCATTTGCATTTTTCTTGTCATATTATTACATTGCTACTTGACCATATTTGCATGACTATTGGGGATTATATTTTTAGGGATTTTATGAGGATGAGAAGTGATAACACTTAGTTAGATCTTAGCTCACATGTATTGCACTCATACTAGGGCTCTGATGCCTACAAAATTCCCTACCTAGGGCCCATATCTATGTATTTTCATCTTTGCATTTTGTCCATATCTTCTTTTTATATTTTCTTCTCTTATATTCCTCGACCTTGAAAGTTTAAAATGATCATCAATTTCTTTTCAAGTCAAGGGATATAATTATTTTTCTTTTGTATGTCCTTTGTTCTTTAAAGTTTTAATCAATTCTTATCCTCCCCAAGATAAAGGATATACGGTCCTTCTTCTATTTTTTACACTTATTGGTATTTTGAGTGTTAAGTGATCCTTGTGAGATAGGGTAGATAATTTAAGGATATCATTTATGGTATTTATATGACCACTGACTATTTTACACACACCTCTTAGATCTTGAGATTTACCTAGGTATGCACACATACACTTCTTGTTTCTCTCACTTTCTTCCATATTCTAACACACATTATCCTAATCCAAGTAAAAATGAAGTAGAGCATTCAAAAGTAAGCTACATTAAAATTATTCATAGAAAAGTGAAAGAAAGGGTTAACCCTAATAATATCAAAAACATTACTTGACATCAAGGGCATAAAATTCCATATCAATCATAGTAAATTATTCATTCATACCCTATCTTATTTGCTATGTCACCATAGTAAGGAGAGATCACACTTAGACTATACATAGAAGGTTTGACATGCCTTAGAAAGTAGCCCTCAAGTGGTAATTCTTGAGGTTTGGATACAAATCCTACTAGAGCATCCCATCCTCCTTAATTGAAGGTAGTGAACCAAAATTTGATAGCTTTTTTTGTACCCATAAGGGTAAGAAAGAGAGAAAGAGAGCATGAAAGTCACATATCATGATAGAAATAGAGGTAGATAGCTTGATAACAATACCTATATTAATAATCATCAATGAGTGAATGTATAATTATAAAATAATGAGGTTACATGGGTGTTTATAGTGAAACATTTTTCCTCTAGATTTGACAACCAAATTCCACTATTTTTGAAGCCATTAAATCATAATTATTAGCCCAAATGACATGTCATTCAAGCACTAGGTGTAAAAACACACTATAACCATGAACTTGTATCAAAAAACATACAATTCAACTACTAGCTATGATTATCACTTAAAGTGTCAATCTTGGCATTGCTATTTTTTAGGTTGCATGCTTTGGGGAACACATGTCATACGTCCCTTAATCATAACTCTATCATTATTTCAGGGATTTGGAAAATTTAGTAGGCAAAAATGTCCAATATAGTATGAAATAAATGTAATAAGTGGGTGAAGAAAGGGAACCAAAACGATAATCTAACTTGGCTTTCTATCATCCTACCCAAGAACTAGAAAATTTAGTCCACCTTTTTTTTAATATATAGGAGGATATAACTCTCCACCAATTGCAATGTAAGTTGTTAGTGCTCTTTTTTCAAATATAGTTAAAAGTTATCCTTTGGACATGATAAATTTGCATTGCATACATCACATTAAATTATGATGATATTTTTATCCTTGTTTCTGATAGACTATATCAAATACCTATATAATGTAATTTATAGGTCTAATAGAATTAACATCTAATAGGTTCTATATTTTAATCTTGCAAATATCTTAATGAAAGAAGAAAATATCCTTTACTTTTATATGACTATGTCAAAATCTTTATATATGAAAATAGTATAGTAGTCCCATTTAAAAATATCGTTGTATAAAAATATCATTGTATTCTTCAATTGAATTTGTATAAGTGATTTATTAAACTTTATACAAGAAGGCCTTGATTTTGAATATTCTAGTGCCTATGTCAATATCTAAAGGTGAATTAGCATTCATGATATTTCCTTAATCAAAATTATTGGGGATAATAGAAAGGATTTTGATTTTATTAGGTATTTTACTTTGAAAATATGGTCTTGCTTTTTATGGTGGTCAAATTAGAAATTTGGTGTTCTAAGAAAGTAAAATCTATGGTACTAACATAGTAAATAAACTTCTTTGGAATATATAAATTTTAAAATGGATCTATCATTATATATAAGGAATAAAGAGCAAGTACTTTGGTATTTCAATATTCAAAGTACAAGTTTGCTTCTTACAATTTTCAACTAAGCATTCAAAATTATTCATCATATAAGTAAAGATAGGAATCAACCTAAAACTAAAGCCTTCCACTTTTTATAAAATTTCACCACAAAGGAAATGACAAGCTTGGATATAAAATTCAAAGAGGGTTTTAATTTGATTAACATTCTAGGTTGATAATATAGATTATATTCAATCATAATGTTTCAGTAGGAAAATTTAGGATTATCAGGGTATTGAATGGTCTTATAGTTTATAAACTTGGACTATTAAAATAGAGGATCAATTTGGACGAAGCCTAGATGAGATTCAAAACAATTATTTGAATTAAGAAAATATGTTTTTAAACATTTATCATGTTAATAAGATGCCAAGTAGGATTGATAGACCCTTAATCCTACGAATTAATTTGTTTATATTGCATAAATTAGGTTCATGACATGTTTTGCTTTAATTAATCATCTTGAGAATGCTACCAAATTTGAATGAATTATAATTATTGCTTGATCTATTAAAATATATTCAAAGTTCTAAGACTCTAAATTAAAAGGGTTATAGTCTGAGCAACACAACTATGAATGGTATCAATATAATATTTCATTACCACATAAAGTGGCATTGGATTTATAGATAATGTAATAAAATAAAGTTGATTATCATGGGTCTATACTATTAATTTTTGTGACTCGTTAAAAGTAAAAAAAAAAATGACTTTTGGATAATAGTTATGAATGACTAGCTTGTCTAAATTTATTATATCTTTGAAATTTTAATAACTTAAATTTCTAATATATTTTATTTATTGTGTTTAGAAACAAAAAAATTAGATAAATGGATAATTTATTATTTTTTATCTATTTTTTCTATACTCAATATATTCCCTATATCTAACCATACCGTTGGTTTGATTTTTATGCACACCCAACAAAGAGTAGATAAAGGCAAGTAACATTTGAATGGGAATACTTGATCTTAATTGAATTTTTCTCGAATATTTACAACTACAATACAAATACTAATCATATAACTACCATAAAATTTATCTACTTTCATCAATATTATATTATTTAGTACCTCTCCTACTATCACAACACATAACTTTTTCACTCTTTATCTTAATATTCCAAGCATAAACAAATCCATTGACCACTCATTAACTATCTTAAACAAAGGATTATGGGATGCTCCACAAATATTTGTAGTTAAATATAAAATTTGTTGCTTGAGGACCAGTTTCCAAGGAAATTTAAGTCCCTTATGCTGATCCTAGATGTGGTCCATTATTTTTATATTGGTGATGTTGTAGAGTAAGATATAATAGGATTTAGTGTTTTTCATGCATATGTTATAGTATTTATGGATGATATGGTCCTTTATGACCTAGGTTATCAATTATTTACATTTCTAAATTACAATTTAGTCTTGCATATGATTTATGGATGAACTTAGTGTAATAAGTTCTTTTGTTCTCATGCATTGATATTTACTTTGATTAGGATAGTTTTAGGTTGGTTATTATATGATTGATTCTCCTATTATTTCTTAAGGATAGAGACTCTTTGTTGTGAGGGTTTTCGTTTTTTTACTATCTTAGTGGCTTGCTTGAGGATAGATACTCATAAAATCATAGTTGCCTCTAAGTGTCTATGTTCACTACTAAAGAGGAATTTTGCACTTTACTATGATTTACACTTAATATGACTATAATGAAATTTTCCCTAAAACCCCACTTCACTCCAAGATAGACCAATTAGAAGTAGGACCAACCAAGGCTTTGTTGTTTAAAGGTGATTTTTACCTTTAGTTGAAATGAAAGGAGCTTCAAAGAAAAGGTGGATTAGCTAAAATATATATCAGATGTTAGATCTCCTATATATAGGTATCACCTCACATCTACCCAACTCCAACCAAACAAGGGCACCAAGGACCATGGACTATTGATTTTCAATCCAATGCCTCATGTGATCCTTATAACCAAAGGTATACCATAAAAAAAGAGAATATTAAACCAAAGCCAAAGTAAGACATGGAAAATAGTTAGAATCCCATGAGAAAAAAGAAATAGTGTTCTAAGGAGAAGTCTTATCTTTGGCTGAAGGAGATCCTATCCCATCCAAGGACATGTGGCATCCACACACATAAGAAGAATAGAATATAGAAGAGCATTAAAGAGGATACCCACCAATGGTCATAAATATTAAAGTTTATGGCTAAGCCTATTAGATCCAATCACACACCAGCCATGGTCATTGCTCACCATATACATGAGCCTTCCTTGTCCACCTACACCAGTTAGGAAGGCCATGTTCATCATGTTAGTAGAATGACACATTCCAAGGTACATGCAATGAAAAATTTATGATGCAACCACCTTGACACAACTGTAGAGAGATAATTCACCTACATTAACTATCCAAAGGCCCTAAAGCTTTTAGCATTTATGGCCTTAGATTCAAATATCTTGAAGCTACTATCTGTAGACACCTAAAACATGTCATGTTCAGGGAGACTACTCACATGGGCACATTTATAGATCATGTGGCTAATCCTTGGGATCCTTCAAGTATCAAAAGTGGTTTTTACCACTTAGTTGGGGCATTTTCAGCCCATCTAAGCCTAGTCGCTATGGACCAGAGCGGCTGAATCCTGGATGTTGTAGTTTAGAGCGGCCAAACCTTAGCCACTACAGATGATAGTGGCTAAACCTTAAATATATTTTACCATCAATAAGGCCAAGCGGGGATAACTTTGCATTCCTCCTCATAGCCAGTCTACATGAAATACTCAAGTCTAGATTTAGACATCAGTTAACTGGCCTTCAAGGGTAGACAAAAGCTCAAATTCTCATGCTAACATTAAGTGCGCATGAGGGATTCAGTCCTAGGGTTTTAACGTTGACCTAGGGATTCAAACACTTTATAAGGTGCAAATATAAGAGCATCAAGGGAGTATCACATATCATATATCAAAATTTTGAATAGGCTGGATCATTGAGGAGATATTTTGGAGACTTGGAGAGCTTCCCTTGGAGATCATTCTATAGCGAAGCCCTGTCGGATTGGAGAGCAGATCTAAGAATCCTTGAGGAGCAACGAAGTGCTAGCCAACTGAGAGATGATCATCCATGCACATACAACAATTATTTAACATTAGTAGCAGGATTAAGCCCATAACCTTTGGATCAATAGAGATAAATTTCATCTTAGCGACCGCTATCCTGGTAGTGGCCCACAAACCTAGTCTAGGGTTTAGGTGTTAGTTTATCTTATTCTAATTTCTCCATGTTTTCATGTCATTAGCATAAGATCTATTTTAGTTATTTGTATTCATATACTAGTTTCATTGCATTTATTTTCATTAAGCATATTCATTGTTAACAGCCTCATCCAAGGAGGTAATCTTGAACATCTAAGCATGTGTTATTGTTTCATTGCTTTTAGGGCTACAAGTTCATCGGATAAATCCATAACATATGAAAGCAAGAGGATCCCTCTAGGAATAAGACCTGGAGAAGGAGGTATTTGTAATCCCTCATACAGTTTTGTGTGTGTCACCGGGAAGCCTGTAAAGGTGCATCACCCCTTGCAAGGGGATATTTTATACATCTGCTACCCTCTTTGTGTAAAATCATGTATCAAATGAAGGGTATCCCGTAGAGGAATGTATATGTAATTGGATCTTGGAAATATTAATACAAAGCATTCATTTATTTATTTTTTTGTATTTTGGCTATACCTCTCTTTTATGCTTTTCATTTAATGCATGTTAAATGTTAAAATATTCAATAATAATCGCAAATAGAGTGAGTGGATGATGTGTCACTTACTTGGGGTCACTACATATGGTGATCATGGTGGAATCCATGCCTAGTTGTTATTTTATGTCACTTTACTGATTTATGTTTTTGTGTGCAGATTTAGCTGCTATGGTCTACAATGGACAGGAATCAATCGCTCTGGTCTACAGTGGCAAAAAATTAGTCACTCTGGTCAACAACGATCAGAATTGGAGTGCAGTAGAGGTCAAAATATTGGTTCTATGATCTAGATTTGAGGTTGGTACAACTTTCTGATGGTTTATGTTCTTTTATCTGCTTCTATTTTCCTAAAATAGTGAACATTAAGACACATTTTAATTTGGAAAATCAAGGAATGGAAAGGAAAGAACTTGCATCTTGTGCATCTTAGAGTGTTTTAGATTTCCACTAGGCTTTGCTAGGAACAATGATTTATGCTTTGTAAATTTCACCCTAGAATACAACGTGCTAGAAATCGTGTGTTGGTTTTCTTGCTTTGAGGCCTTGTTAAAGGCCATATTTGCACAAAGTAGAGTACATTCATGAATCTCATACTAGTTATGCATATTTTTTTAAAAGTGACACGTCATTCATATCAGACATATAGGAAAGATACATTTCTATTGTATGATGCATTTTACTTTATGTAAACTTAAAATGAACCCCACACAAACACACATGTTTAAAACATTTGGGAGTTGGATTTCATCACCAACCTTCAATTCAGTCTGGTGACATTGGCATTCATCTCCTTACACTGCCTTACCCCTTAGATATTCTTAGAATGGAATTGGGAACTTCTTTATAGTGGTACTAAGTTATTCGTGTTCAAACTGTCTCCCACTATTGGAACAATTGGTTCAAAGTGGAAGAGCTAGGTGAACCCCCCATTAGGACTTCAACGGTGTACCCTAGTCTCTTTTTGAGAAAATCATGTTTGGCATGGGTGTTCTTTATTCCCACTATGGATGAGTATCCTTATTCTAAATCCAAAAAAAGAGCAAGAAACAATAATGACAACATATCAAAGACACATAAAATAGTTTAGGGCACACATAAATTGGTAATCAAGATAAACACTTGTTTGATATTGTTTGACTATCTCTAAATTGCAATCCAAAAGACTAATTCAAAAGTAAAATGGTCAAAAATAGAAGTAAACATCCTCGGTCCAATACTGAGGGAGAATTTGAAGCAACATATACCCATAGGCAAAGTCATAGTAACATTGAACCACATGCTCATAAGACCATGAGACATAGTTTCATGAGTCTAAGGGGTGATAATTCAACCCTTGGGGTCTCTCCTTGAGAAACCCCAAATAGGGAGTCAAATCATGGAACTAAATCACAAAAACACAAAGAGGCTTCATGACCATCATCACCAAGGAGACACAAGGAAGCCTCAAGAAATTCCTCTAAACACACAAAAATTTCTCAAAGACATGAGGAGGCTTCAAGAGCTTCCTTCCCACATGGACATGAGCATGGTTCTCGACCCCATTATTTGCATAGGGATGATGAGGTTTCCCCATATACATCCTCATGGATGGTATATAGGGCCACAAAGCCCTCATCACCAAAAAGACACACAAGAGTCACAACATCTCAAACTTCACATGAGACATTGAGAATAAGTCTGCCCAAAAAAGGGCAAGAAACTAGAGCTACATTCAGTCATAGACATAAAACAGAAGATACCCTTCACACAAGATGAAGTATTCCAATATATTATGATCTCATTGGAGAAAATGGTACCCCAAGGGATCAGCAATGGAAAATAAGATAGTTAGATGAGTTGGTTTGGTTGCATCCGAGGCCACCTCCCAGAACCATAGTCACATAAAATTCTACATCTAGAAGTTTATGAACTGTTACTTCTAAACACACCTCTCAACCTGGGGATGCTTCAGAGTGACTAAGCAAGTCTCATACAGAGTCTGACCATAGATACACTTATCAATACACATAATAGATTACAGTAGCTAGCAAGAGCAAATAAATAGTAGAAACCTCTTTGTAGAATTTGTGAATCAAAACCACAAGAACAAAATTAGACAAACATGATTCTTCTTTAACAGTGAAATCTGATCACATGAAACAGTTAGAAAATACATTGCACAAAGAGTGAGAGCTAGTGGAATCTCTTGAGCATGACAAACAAAGAGAAAGGCTTTTGCACCAACATGAGTAGCATCTAAGATAACAAGTTGAGCAACTAGCTCGTATAAATTTATAAGCCAATAGCAATGATCATCAAAGAGATAAAAGCGTTGAATAACCAAGAGAAGGGTGCACCAGACAAGAAGAAAGCCCACAACAAAACAACCACTCAAATAATGAACAACATCAAACTACTGTAGAAAGGGTAAACATGATAAATCAGGATCAAACACATCTTGAATCCCATCGTAGGAGGGAAGAGAATAGAATAATTAAAGTGCATATAGGGTTACCTCCATTATCATTGTGAGGGGGCTTGCAATAAGAGGAACTCCTTACCTCAAAGGCATTCTAGGCACTCGTTACAAAGATGAAGTTATTTGATAAACAAGAGATGACGGGGAACCAACCAACATTGAGTAAAATACACAACTAGCCATTATGCCCATTAGTCCATAGCCCTGCATATCTTAAGCATTTTGAAATGCCTATGTTACAAAAGTTTAAGGGTGAAGAGGATGCACAAGAGCATGTTACCAATTCCATAAATGCATATTTTCATCTTGAAGACAATGATTCTCTTATGCTAAGGATTTTCATTATGAAATTTTTAGGCGTTGCCACTCAATGGTTCAACCAACTGCCCAAGCACAACATATCCAATTTTGAAAAACTAGCAAACATATTCTTGAAGTGTTTCTCCTTTGGTGCTAAAATAAAGGTGAAACTTTCAGACCTTGCCAACCTAAAATATTATGATGATGATCCAGTAACAGAATATGGGGATAGGTGGAGAAAATTCATGGCCAAGTTATCATTCTCCGTCTCCACGGAAGAAATTGTCTGCATGTTCACCAACAGTTGTTCTAAACACATATCCCTCTTGCTAAAAATTCAACAATATCCTTCATTTGAGGAAGCCTTGGAACAATCTAAACTCATTGAGGACATAAAAGTAGATGAGGGAACTGTCAAGCTTCAAAACAAGGAGTGGACCAAAAATGGCAAGAATGACAAATACAAGCAGAAGCAGGCAAACCCTGCTCTAGTTAATCAAGTAGTATTGGCTACACCTAAGGATGGGGCTGTGCAGCAATCCCAAAATTATCAAGCATAACCCTTACCAGCCAATTATGATCAAAAGAACAATCAAGGGTGAAATAGAGAATGCAAGCCACCTCGCTATTTTACACCTCTATCAGAGTCAATGTAATCAATTTTCAACCAATTGAGCGAGACTGGGAAGATCAAATTTCTTGATATACCTATTGTAGACCCCAACCATCCTAAGCCAAAAGGATATAGGGAAAGATAAATTTTTCCCTTACCATAGGATACCAGGGCATAATATTTAAGTTTGCATTAGTTTCAAACACCAGGTGCAAAACATGATTGAGGTAGGAGAACTTAAAGTCGACAACCCATTGGATCATAATAACAAAGATATGGGCATATAAAAAAACTTGCTACCCAACCATGAGGTCCCTAAAGGGCAAGGTGCCCAAATCAATCAGGTCTAAACTAATATGCCTACCCACGGGTGCATTGGCATGGTTGAAATTGTCAATATAGCTACTAGGACTAGACAATATGGTCAACCACAGCCTCCTATAGCTCCCATTAATGTCCCAACTACACCTAGGTAGAGGCAGGGGCAAAACAACCTTCTAGGTCCACCAACACGACCTGTGGTAACTATTCAGAGTATACTAGAGCAAAACTTACAAAAAAATTTGGCCAAGCTATCTATCTATGAGCTCATACAATAATATCCAAAGCACAGGGATAATTTGATGGAGATTTTGAGATCAATTGAGCTCCAACCATAATATACAAATGCATTCACTTATTTTGTGGGACAAGTACAAGAATGTCAAGAACCTATAATTCAATTTTATGATCATGAGATTAAGACAGTGCCTACCATCTTACCAGACCCTTCATTACACATTTTTACGTCATTCAATGACTTACCTTTTAAGTGGGTCTTGGTCGATACGGGTTATTAAATCAACATAATCACAAAAATAACAATAGAAAACCTTAATATCCCCAAGTCAAATATCATTCCAAGAGCCTACACATTAAGATATTTCAATGATGCTTTATGCAATACTATGGGAACGATAGTCCTACCCATCAAGGTGGGGCATAAGACCATCCATGTGATGTGTCATGTCTTGGAAGAGGCCATGCAATAAAAAAATATTTTAGGGCACCCTTGGATAAGAGATATGAAGTGTGTTCCTTAATTTTTACACCAATGTGTCAAGTACGTGCATGATGACAAAGTCTATGTGGTATTGGCTGATGAAGAGCCATTCAAATATTTCCATCAAGTGTATTTTATAGGAGAATTTGTAATTCCCTCTACCCACTTGTATGTAGGACCTTCATATCCAACTACGCAACTAGATAATAGAGACAAAGGGGTACGTAAATACCCAGACACATTCGCACCTCATCTTGCACCCAAAATGACTAATGCTTCTAAGAGACCATCAACGTCTAAACCAAAAGATAATAAAAAGGTAAAGGCACCATTATTTGAGGAAGGAAAGCCCAAGGAAGTGCTAACCATCACCATTGAGAAAAGTCCAAGTCCCATGGAAGAATAAGATCTCCAATATGAAGCTGAGGAGATACTATAACCCGCTTCACTAGTGTCGTTTGTAGGATCATCCACATCATATGTGACAATACACTTGGCAAGTACATGGATAGGAGAGTATCTTGTGTAGAATATAACATTCACACCCATCATAGAGTCTGCACAAGACATGGGGTGATCCAAAGACCTAAGACCACTAGTGGAAATAGTGGTTCCACTTGGAATCCCTCCCAAATAGACCAACTTTGTCTATGCTAGCCTAGACTGCACCCATAAGTCTACAAACATAGAAGAGGACAATGATGAACTATTCACTATTAATGTTTATCACCTCTTTAATCCCAAGTTTGCTCTAGACTATTTTGAACATTACCATTGGCATGGTTACATTCTTGGTATATATGAGCAGGGGCGTAGGTGGTCATTTGAGCCACAATACCAACTTCCATTTGATAGGTTTGGGTTAGGCTATCATATCAAATGTCAATATGACTCTCTAGCAACAACCTTGGATAGATTAAACTTGGGATTAGGCAAAGACATCTATTTTATTCCTTATCACCCACCAAGTACAAGACATATGATCAACATACAAGTGGTTGTGGTAAACATACCACCACCTAAGACTTATCATCCAAGCTTCGCAATTGATGCCATTCCAACAGGTTTCAACTTGTGGGATGAAGAGCAAGAAGGAAATGGATACGAGGCAAGAAATGATGAAGCATAAGTAAGCTTAGCCTATCATGGGCCTTGCTATTTACAAAGCCTTGCCTGGTCTAGCCATAACAAGAGTGGGTATATATCGGATGAAAGTGGCCATGAGCCAGAGGAATCAATAGAGAGAGCCTACCTAGGGTAAGGCAATGACCCCATGACTTGGGGTAACATACTAATACAAATGGCATCTTCATAAGTGAAAAATAATATGAGGATAAGACAGAGATGGCCTACTTGGTATGAAGAGACGTGCCCCTTATCTTAGGATTGCATACCAATGCTAATGGTTTTTGGATAAGTGATGAGGAATTTGGTGACGATACTGAGATGGCTTATCTTGGGCCTCACCACTTGTGGCAAGCCAACATGCTGGTAGGAAGAGAAGTAGCACTTCATGTCATAGATACTAGCTTAAAATTTTTGGGAAGACCTATCGACTTAAAAACCATTTACTATGCAGTCAATCCCCCTCTACATACGTTCAGAGAGCTCTTAGAACCCAATGATCCTATTATCCAGCCTGCTCATGGGCTAGATATAGAGATTCATTTTCCTCTAGATCCTCATCATGAGTATGGAGAGGAAACCTCTAAAATAATATTTCACCCATGTGGTCCTGGATATTTCATTCCATCCATAAATATGATCTCCATTGATTTGACCACTCCACTTCATAACCCATCAGATCCTACTAAACCATTGTGTCTTGATACAAAGGCTATTGATTGGGATTGCACTGATTCACCCATAAAGCATGAAGACATTTTCTCTAACAAATAGGTGTTACAACCATTTTATTTTGTATTAGGTTGTACATATGAAGTATTCCATACCGATTTGGATCCTGAGTCATTAGGACATGTAAATCCCATCGATGACATTCATTTGATACCCATGCCTCACCAGTTGGAGGATGGGTCACATAGAGCTATAGAAGCGACTTTCGAGATGGACATCATTGATGATCATACTCAACAAAAGAAAGTCAAGTTCAGGGAAAGTCTATCTCTAGAGGAACAAGTCATCATAATCCCTCTCCTTAAAGAGATTCCAAATATTTTTTCTTGGAATTACAAAGACATTCCAAGGATTGATCCGAATTTGGTTGTTCATAACCTTTCATTGGATCCCATGAAAAAATAAATCAAGTAAAATTTGATAAAAATGCATCTAACCGTTGCTTTGATGGTGAAGAACGAGTTACAAAAACTGTTGGATGTGATTTTTATAGTACCAATTGACTATCCCGAATGGGTTTTGAACATGGTTCCTATAGGAAAAACATATGGAAGAGTCCACATTTGCATATATTTTAGAGAATTGAATAAGACAACTCCAAAGGATTCATTCCCATTACCAAACATAGATGCTCTTGTTGACACCACTACAGGTCATGATATGCTCTCCCTAATGGATGGGTTTTCTAGATACAATCAAATCTGAATCAAACCTAAAGACCAATATAAGACTACTTTCATTACTCTATGGGGATATTCTATTACAAGGTGATGCTACTTGGCCTAAATAATGCTGGTGCCATGTATCATTGGGCCATGATATACATATTGCATGACCACATGCACACAATCTTATAAGATTACATGGATGACTTGATGACCAAGTATTTAGTGCGGTAAGAGCACGGTGAAATCCTTAAGAAAGTCTTCACTTGCCTCATTGAGCACAATATTAGATTGAACCCTAGGAAGTGCATGTTTGGCGTGAATTTTGGTATGCTCTTAGGTTTCATCATTTCTAAGAGAGGCATCAAAGTCAATCCTACAAAGGTAAAGGCTATAGTGGAAATGGACTCCCCTACCAACATTAGGGAGTTAAGAAGCCTACAAGGGAAGGTAGAATCCATAAAATGGTTCATTGCTCAATTATCAGATAAGTGTTGGCCCATGAACTGGTTGCTACGCAAGAATGTCCCATTTCATTGGTATGAAAAGTGCCAAAAAGCCTTTGTAGAGATTAAAAATTACCTGGCAACACCACTAGTATTGCCTCCACCAAGGCCAGAAGTACCATTTTTACTATACATATCGGCTACTGATTTTTCTTTAGGCACCATGTTGGCCCAAAAGAATGCATAAGACAAAGAGCAAGCCGTATATTACATCAGTCGCACATTGGTGAGTTATAAGCTAGGATATGCGTATGTAGAAAAGTTATGTTTAGCGGTGGTCTTTGCAACCAAAAATTTGTGACACCACATGTTGAGCCATATGACCTACATTATATCAAAATAAAATCCTTTACAATATATAGCGAGTAAGACCTATCACAATAAACGTACTACAAAGTGGATCATGCTATTTACAGAATTTGATCTAGATTTCATAAGCTAGAAGTACATCAAGAGACAAGTCATAGCAAATCAATTAGTAGAGGCACCTCTTCAGGATAGCAAGCCTCTCACCATATATTTGCCTGATGATGCGGTTTTCAAATTATCAAATCCACCCAAATCCAAAGAGCCTAAAACAGAAAGAGACATGGCATTATTCTTTGATGGTTCGAAGTGTGAGAAATGGGACAGAGCAGGGATAGTATTTATCACACCGTAGGATGCTCCATTACCCATATTATTCAAGTTAGACTTTCCTTGCACAAACAATAACACAGAATATGAGGCCCTAATATTGGGACTCCAAAAAACCGTTGCAATGGGCATTAAAATATTGAATATTTTTGGTGACTCTTTTCTCATAGTTAATCAAGTCAAAGTATTGTTCCAATGTAGGTGCCCACTCCTGAAAGCTTACAAGGAACTTGTTGACACTTACCTAGCCCGACTGGAATGGTATGACATCAAGGTAATCCCTCATACATCAAACATATTTGTAGATACCATGGCATATTTGGGATCCTTAATCCCTCTAAATCTATTCGTTGATTTCACAACCATTCACATTAAAGTGCCCACACACTCAATAATACAATGTGAGACTATTGACAATTGAGAGTTAGTCAACATGATCAATACCGAACCAAATCAGGATTGGTCCTTCAGAGCTAGAGCTTTATTGCAAATGACGCCTTGGGAATATTTGATCTCTCAAGGTCCTACAGAGTGTGGTACAACCATCCACCATAGGGTGATTTCTCAATCTGTGTTCACAAATTTTGGATCATAAGAGGAGCATGTCATTTTATCCATAGAAGTTGTGGCTTATCAGGATTGGATTTCCCAATTACGGGATTTCTTGAAACTTTGAATGGTACTGTAAGACCTATTGCATGCCAAAATACGAGCATTTAAATAGAAGGTGACGAGGTATATCTTGCTAGGAGAGATCCTTTATAGACAAGGCTATGATGGAATTCTCCTTCATTGTCTTGAGCCCTAGGAAGCATCCTGGATAATTACACAATCTCATGATGGTACGTGTGGCAATCACTTTAGTGGCATGGCCATCGTCAAGTGCATCTTGAGAATGGGTTACTATTGGCCCACTATGGAAAAAGACTTTTGCAAGTATTTCAAGAAATGTGTTATGTACCAGCATCATGCAAACCTCACTCATTTGCCATCACAATCCTTGCAACCCATCCATGCTGCATGGCCCTTATAGTAGTGGGGACTAGACTTAGTGGGGAAGATCTCACCCCCATCCTCAGGCTAACACACATTCATCATAATGACCACTGAGTATTTAACCAAATGGGTCGAAGTGATGCCCTTGACATCAATAACTAGACCAAGGATTGCGGAGTTTATACTCCACAATATCATAAGTCATTTTAGGGTCCCTTCGAATATAATATCAGATAATGGAAAATATTTCAAGAACAAAAATGTGTGTGCTTTAATGAACAAATATCACATTCAGCACAATTTTTCAATACCCTATTATCCACAAGCAAATGGGCAAGGAGAAGCCTCAAAAAAATAATAGTCTCCATCTTGAGGAAAACGGTGAAAGATAACCATAAAGATTGGAATTTGCAATTGCCTTTGGCATTATGGGCATATAGGACTAGTGTGCGAATGCCCACTGGGGCAACACCGTTTTCACTTCTATATGACATTGAAGCCATCATGCCCCTAGAGTTGGAGATTCCAACCCTACGCATAGCATTGAAGGACTTCATAAATGATGACACCGCATGGCAAGACCACCTTGATCAATTAACACTTCTTGATGAATGTCGATTCAATTCCTTGGAGCATCTCCATGTTTATCAAGATCACCTCGTGCGAGATTACAATAGTAAAGTCCACTTAAGAGAATTCAAGGTTGGAGATCTTGTGATCAAATAAAAATAGCAAAACTAAAATCTTCCACCGCCAAATTTACGGTAAAATGGATAGGCCCCTACATGATTTTAGAAATGGTTGGGTTTGGATCATATCGCATCACATCATTGGATGGTGTTGAAGAGCCTGAGACCCTCAATATCATTCATTTGAAGACATTTTATACATAAAATACAAAAACATTCAAATATACATAAAATACAAAAACATTCAAATATACATAAAATACAAAAACATTCAAATATACATAAAATACAAAAACATTCAAATATACATAAAATACAAAAACATTCAAATATACATAAAATACAAAAACATCCAAATATAAAGCATCAAAAATACAAACAAATTCGAAAAACATAAAAGTTCAAAATTTAATAAAAAATGCTCCAAGGGTATTCAAGCCGCTTGGTCAAATTCAATAAAAATGCTCCAAGGTATTCACGCTGCTTGGTCAAATTCAATAAAAAATGCTCCAAGGGTATTAAGCCACTTGGTCAAATTCAATCAAAAATTCTCCAAGGGTAGCTTCAAGCCGCTTGGTCAAAATTCAATAAAAAATGCTCCAAGGGTATCTTCACACTACTTGGTCAAAATTCAATCAAAATGCTCCAAGGGTACCTTCAAGCCGCTTGGTCAAAATCAATCAAAAATGCTCCAAGGGTATCTTCACACCGCTTGGTCAAAATTCAATCAAAATGCTCCAAGGGTGGCTTCACGCCGCTTGGTCAAACTCTAAAAGCCCCAAAGGCATAATAAGCCCTTTGGTCAAAACACAATAAAAAATACAAAAACAATGCAAAAATCAAAAATACAAAAATAGTTGCATCTTACATTTGCATCCATATAGTTGCATTACATCAAATATGTATTTCTATTGCATTTGCATATGTTATGATCACACTATTGCAAATAATTTCACCATTTGTATCACAACCACAAATACACAAGTCCACCTTCATCCGTTCATCCATGTGTGTAACTATGTTTTTCAACACAACAATATGATGTTGCTATAAGGAATCGGCCAAGATTTTTCAGTCATTCAACCATATCTAATGGTATTATCAGTTTTGTGGGAATCCATATTGATTAGTGGAGGGTAAGGTCTAGTCATGATAATGCCTCAGATATTTAGGATCCTATCACTAATTAAAAACACTAAAATCCTAGTTGGTACAAGGGAAAGATGAAAGCTACAAAAAGTGGTCTAGGTTGCCTTAAGCAAGAAAGGGTCTTCCTTGCTTATCCCCCTATGCAACCGGTTCAAAGGTGCTGAGAATTGGCAAAAGGACAAGTTCCAACCTACCCAAAAACAAGTGATTATCATCACTACATAAATTTCTTGCTTTCATTAAAACAAGAAAAAATCCCGAAACAAAGCACACATTCAAAATCCCAATTTCTAAAGTCATAAATTTAAAATCCCATAATCAAGCAAAAGGTCAAAAGTCGAAACAAACAAATGATTTTCATATTTACATAAATCCCTTGCTCAAGAGAAAAAAAAAAAATCAATAAATAATAAACAATGATTTTCATCACTAAGCATGAGCAAGTATCCCAAATAAAATAAAGAAAATAAGGGAATGGAACTTAAATCCCTGGAATTCTCAACATTGCACAAAATTGAAAGGTGATCCCCATTATAGGTTTAGTGTACAACCATGTCTGGAAATGATGATGTAGCGACCCCAGGGTGCACGCACCACTCTTACCCTACTTGCAAATGTGTTTAAATCTAAAATATGAAGTGAAATACCATGAAAAATCATATAACATGGAAGTAACAAAGATATGTCTCTTTATTTGTATTGGAACCTGGTTACAAGTTGGTCCCTATTAGGGATACCCATTTTTGATACAATGAGGTTACAAGTGGGTAAGATGTCCCCTCACAAACGGGTGGTGCACTATCACAAGCTCCTTGGTTTCGCACATGGAAATGTATGAGTGCTTACAAATACCTCCTTCTCCAGGTGTGTTCCCTAGAGGGATCCCTTTTGCTCTCGTATGTTGCAAATTTTATCCGATGAACCTATGGCCTTGTAAGCAATGTAACAAAAACTCACACTTAGATTTTCGATAATGCCTCCTCGGATGAGGTTGTTAGTAATGAATATATCAACATGAAAGCAAGTGCAAATTAAACCTATGCTATGAAGTTAAATGAATGAAATGATGCTAGGCTAATTATATGCTAAAAAGAATAATTAAAATAATGTATAAAATCATAAGCTAGATCTGCAGGCCACTATCCAAGATAGCAGCCGCTAAGGTGAATTTCGTTCTATTTGCCCCAAATCTATGGATCAAATCTTGTATCGGATGTTGAAATAGTGGTCGCTTTGCTCTCCAATTTGTCAGGGATTCACCGTAAACATGATCTCCAAGAGAAGATCTCTAAGTCTTGAAGGCTCTCCTCAATGACCTATTCTGATAAATTATATATCCTTGGTGCTCTTAGGCTTACACATTTTAAAGTGTGTGAAGCCCTAGGTCTATGCCCAAGCCCTAGGACTAAATCCCTCATGCATAGTGAATGTTAGCATGAGAAACTTTTTATCTTTTCTATGTTTAAAGACAAGTTATCTAAAATCTAACTGCAAACTTGAGTCTCCTATGCAAACTGTTCGTTTAGCATGAGTAGCTTTGTTTTGGTCTATGTTTGGAGGCCAATTAACTAAAGTCTAAATGTAAACTCAAGTCTCCTATGTGAACTGGCCATGAAAGGGAATGTAAAGTTACTCCCGCTCACCTTTATTGCATGCAAACTACTACTTCCACCCGTGATTGAGCATATTTATTGGTAAAAGGCCTTTTTTTGGCTTAGCTACTATTATATATAGTGGCTAAGATCTGGTCGATGTTGTCTACAGGAGCTAATATCTGGCCACTCTAAGCTTGAGCGGATAAGGTCTGGCCGCTCTAGTATTGAGCATCTAGGCTTGGATGGGCTTAAAATGCCCCATATGAGTGGTGAGAAACACTTTCAATGCTTGGAAAGTCCAAGACTATGTCATGTGATCTTATGAATGTGTCTATGTGAGTAGCTCCCATAAACATGATACTTTTTAGGTGTCTATAGATGCCCATTTTGTGATGTGCTATGTGGAAAACATAATGCTGAGCAAAAACATAGATTGATCTATTTGTAGGGTGTATGGTGATCAATGGTATGATCAACGTTGGATGGCCTAATCATACAATATGGAATGCACCCATTGAATCATTGCCTCAACATTCAGAGGACTTAGCTCAGTGGCTTGGACATGTTAAATTGCACTCGTTCCTCAAAATCAATCGGGTAGCTTCAGCTGCTACAATAGTTCTGACTGGTAGGAGAGCTACTATTGAAGATGTCATGTCTGCTTATGTACCCAACAAACAAGGGAAATTATATGATTATTGTATGCAATGATTCATAGTACGAACAAGATTTTGTTATGATCGAGTGATCTATTGTTGATTTTTTTTATGATTATTTTAAAAATTTGAACTACCTCTTCACTCAATGAATTGGTGAAGAAATGACAATGAATGAAGCGACAAGTTGCTTGACCAATATGACTTAATCTGATTCCTTTCTAGCATTTGTTCCTTTAATGGGAAAACTCCCATCCAAGTGTGATTCCAATTTGTTTATGATAACCATCCATCCCTATCCCGAGGAGTGGTCCAACCATCGATAGCCTTCTTAGGGAGTTAGGATGAGTGATTTTGTTTGTTGTCATATTGTATCACTTTGTCTTAGTGTTTTTGATGTCATAAGGGGATGAAGATGGTCCTATTGTACCTATGGAGCAGTCCAACCATATTGGTCTTTTCTAGGGTAGAAATGATACATCGTGATTCCAAAATGAATGTTTTTGTCCCAAGTAGCCTTATGGTGACTTACTCGTCTTATCGAATTACATGGAGTGCAAGTCGCTGCAATTGCTAAGTTGATAGAGTAAGTGACTAGATACAAGGCTTACTCGAGAATTTGTTTTATGTGATTTTTTATGTTATTTTGTTCATTATGATGACTAGAAGTCTTTAGAATATGATTATCTGAATGTTTTTGTTGCTTCTCATGTAGGGGATGCGGTTGTTTTTGTCTAGGATCTCGATCGTTGTTAGGTCTAGTGACCATCAAAGGCCTGGCCCTGGTCACTCTCATCTTGAGCAACCAAGCGATGCGGACCATTGACGTCAATAGCGACCAAGACAATATAAAAATAAATCCTAGGGTTTTGTCCTTTCACTTTGCCAGTTATCAGTTTGCTTTCTTGGGCTCTGAGGTGAAAGTGACTTTTATAGCTTGAAGTGTTTCTATGACTTGGAATATCATGGTTGCATGGGGCAAAGCGTCTTTGGGTGGAGGAGCTAGAGCTTCTCGAGTACTCCCTCAACTTTTAACCCTGCTTGTTTATTTTTTTTGGGTAAAACTAAAACATATTAAGTAATCGGTAATTTAACCTCATTAATCTTGTTGGCAATGAATCAAAACCTGTAGCTAGGCTTAGTTTAGGCTTTTATGTGGTGGGCTTGTCCCCATTTTGTTTTTTAGATTTTGTTTTATTTTTTGGTATTTTTGGGCCTAGGTTTGATGCATCGTCACCCGTCGGCCGCTCTCGATCAGAGCTGCCAGGAAGGCCTGCAATTTGGCTGTTGTTACTGGCAACGACCGGTTTGAATCCCAATGGTCAGAAAATTTGACCATTAGGGCTTGGCCACTGTCAGCTTCAATGGCTAATTTTTGGTCACTGTAGGTGATAGCGGCCAAAACCCTTAGTGCAATTATTGATTTCTTTTGAATTTTTTGGGTTGATTTATTGATTTTTTTTTTAAGTTTTGACTTGTTTGGGTGGGTGTAACTCTGTTCTTCACCTAGAATTAGGATAGCCCATCATTATTTACACTGTTTTCATGTTTTTTTATGTGTTATGCCTTAGATGCATTGTAGTTATGACTTATTTTCTTTTTCTTAGATTCTTACTGCTCGGGATCGGGACCTGAAGCTCATGAACACACTTTTTCCCCTCTTGGATGACGATGATTGGGCTTGGTTCAAAGCCCATGAGCTATAGTATGTCACCAGACTACCCACCATTATGGCAGATCATGCCCACCTTATGGCTTTGGTCCATCGATGGGACCCTCGAACCAATACCTTCCACTTTCCTACCAGCGAGATGACCATCATGCCGAAAGATGTGTACACGATCTTTCGTATCCCATTTTATGGAGTGGCCATTGTTTTTTTGGCCACTAATGATTAGGTTGTTTTTTATCAGGTGTTCAAATGGCACTCTGTGAAGGCTCTCAAGGACACCAAATCTAGGGGAGTGTCCATCTTATTAGAGTAAATATTTCATCATTTGGATATTTTACCCTTTCCCTACAATAGGTAGAATTTATTTACCTCATGGTAAAAAGTAGCCTGTTACTTTTTACCACTAGTATTTACTTTTTACTACTTACCATTGGTTAGTTAGTCATTGTAGTCATTTCGACTACGTTAACTATTCTACCTAGTTGGTTAGTAGGTTAGTAGTCATAGTCAATTTGACTACGTAATTAGTTGTTAGTAGGTTAGGCACTTATCACGTTAGTTGTTAGCATGGACATAGGATCTATGGTTAAATTTCTATTTTGTAACCTACTTAAATCCTATAGCTATCCTATGCTATAGTTGAATGATTAATTAATATTTTATTATTTGCCTCCACACTTTACTTCATTGGCATCAGAGCCACGGTAGGAGGAAGCAAGGTAGGCAGCAAAGCACTAGACAAGGTGGGAGATTCATTCCAGAAAGACAAGATGGGAGATTCATTCCATGCTAGACAAACTGAGCATCCCGTTCTACGCATTTCAAGGAGAAGGTCATAATATTGATTTTTCTTTTTAATTTTTTGCTAACTCCTAAAGTTTTTTTCTACTGGTCATTCTTTGACCAAACCGTACGGAAGCCACAATGGAAGTGGCCCCACACAGGCTTCTAGGTGTTGGACAACCATCGAAAGCCATTTTTTTGGCAATCGCCCCAAGAGAGGCAACCACAAGCCAGTTGCACCGCACAGGACGATCGTCTCAAGAGGGTAGGTATGCCCTTGGATGATCGACCATCGGGAAGATTTCCCAATTACGACACAGGCCGACCATACCCACATGAGGACAAGAGTACCCTTCATAGCAGGCTCGGGGTGTAGGCCGACCATACCCACGTGAGGGCAAGAGCGCCCTTCGTGGCTCGCTCAGATATGTAGACCAATGCCAAAATGAAATCCATATCGACACATGGAGACCTAGAAGACACCCTAAACCTACCTAGCATGAGAATCTAAACCAACAGATATCTAATCAGGTATGACTCCTAAAGAACTACGTTGGGTGGATACGTGGCATTGCCACCTGGACTGCTGACTCGACTGACTGCTGACTTGTCGACTAGGCAGACTCGAGTGACATGGCAATCGACTGGGTGCTGGCTGGGCTAATGACTGAAAGTGCTGAAGGGGAACTAAGATGACGTGTCATAATTTTATCGACGTGCTGAGGTGGAAAGCTTAGAGTGGTTTAAATCGGCAACAGGGAGGTTTATTGACTGCCCGAAGGCAGTCAAATCAAAATGGGCACGCCTCACCTTTTATTTAGGTGAGGCGAACACCTCCTCTTGAATGTGGGACTAAAAGTCCCACACTCATTTTTTTACCGCTTGGAGGCGGGAAAGCCTTTAAGTGAAGGCAGGCCCCCTCTCATTGTCGTCGGTCCAGCAAGACCGATCAGCAAGGGCAGTCGGAGATAGGGCTCCCATCGGGAGGTCAGGAGTTCGACTCCCGTTGGGGCTACAACCCTATTCATTTTGTGAAACAAAAGCCAAAAGGTAAATTCCTTATTTGTTTGTAAATTTTTTAATTCTTTTAATCATTTTTAGTTAATAATTTAATTTTTTTGTATCAAATCAATTTTTTTTACAAATTACATTGATTTTTTGCAAAATTCATTTTATTATTGATTAAATAAATGATTAGATTTATTAGAATTTTGCATTAAAATAGAGAATTAAGGATCTATTTGATAAAATCAAATGGTTTTTTTTTTCTCCACAAAGGGAGATCTAAGACAACTACAAGCACCTATTTTTTTGAAAAATAGAAAACCCTTACATCTTCTCAAAACCTTGTCAATTTTGCAATATTAAAGGGAGACAAAAATCAAAACATTTGATTCTTTATTTGCAAATTTGGAAAACAAGATGATTCAAAAACAAAACTTTTGCAAAACATCAAAGACAAAGTGTGCTTTTGTTTTCTCCAAGAGGGGATATAAGACATAAAATTGCACATTCTTTCTTTGCAAAATTGAGAAGAATTTGAAGCCTTGTGTCCATAAAAACGAAGTCGTGTGTCGACGAGTTCTGGAAGCCGTTCAAATGCGGGTTGTGTGTTGAATTATCTTGAAAGGAGTGCTATTTGTTAAATTTGCAAAACAAATGGGGGAAGACAAGAAATTGTATTTCTTTTGCAAATTTGTAACAAAAAAGTGAGGAGCACTTAAAACAAAACAAAAATTTGTTTATTTTGCAAAATTAGAAAAGATAGGCAATTGTCTATTCTCACATTATTTGCAAAATTGTAAGACAAAAATGAGACATAACATATCAATTTTTTGCACAACACACATTCATATTTTTTTGCAAAAATTAAATGGTGCATTTTCGATTTCACTCGACACCTTCATTGGCAAATTAGGTGCATTCTCAGTTGCATCCGACACCTAGGTGATAAGAATTTTATGGGTATTATTGTTTGATTATTGCATTATTTATTTTATAATTATAAGTCATAGAATCAAGAACTCTCCATACCCCAAAATTTCACTAATAAATTTATGTTAACCATTGGACAGATTTAAAGCCAATATTCATTTGATACTCTATCCTACAAACAAAAACCCCTAATTCACTCTATTTTTTGGCTTAATTTCCTCAAACTGATTATCCCTCTTCAAGAGGATTTTCAGGTAGGTGCCATTAAATATATTTTTGAGTGAATTATCTTTCATATCTTATTTGTTTGGCTTAATTTCCTCCAACTGATTATCTCTCTTCAAGAGAATTTTTAGGTAGGTGTCATTAAATATCACTTAAGAGTGAAAGAAATACTATCTTAGTACAAATTATAGGACCTTCATCATGGCAAATACCAATAAATACTTAAGTGATACACAATTACTAAAGGGTCCTAACTATTCAGCATGGAAAACTAAGATGAAAGCCATCTTGACTATAGAGGACATGTGGGATTTAGTTGATGGCAGTGAAACAAGACCTGCATCACCAGGAGTAGATAAAAAAGCATGGGATAAAAAGAACAATCGTCTTCTCATGTTGATACTCCTTGCAACTACTGATGAGATCTAGCCTCACATAAGTGAAGCTAAAACTGGTAAAGCTACATGGGATGCACTTAGTACGATTTTTGAAGAGAAGAATCAATCAACTGTTCTAAACCTTCAAACACAACTTCATACACTCCATATGAAGTTAGGTGAATCAGTAGAACTATTCCTCTATAGAGTGGCATATCTGAAGTCTAAGCTTAATGCTTTAGGGGCCAAAGTTGAAGACACCATTTTGACTTTAGTAATCTTGAGAGCCCTTCCTAAATCCTACAAAATGTTGATTACATCCCTTAATGTTTCACAAAGATCAGTCACCTTTGTGGAGTTAGTCAATTTACTTCAAATTGAGGAAGCAAATCAACTCCAAAGCGATGAAGTGTCGAACAATGCACTTTATTCAAACTATAAGGGTGATAAGAAGAAAGGAAACTTTCAAAATGGAGGATCATCCTCAAAATGTAAGGGAAAGCAATATCAAAAGAGGTTTTGCTTGTATTGTAAAAAGGACAACCATGACACCAATAGGTGTTGGTTCAAAAACAAGCAAAACAAGAAAGACAAAGACACATCACAGAAGCAAAACAAAGGCAATATTACTAGTGAAGTGTCTAGTTTCTATTATGATTTAGGTTTAGAAAAATAACACAGAGTGCTTATTGCTAAGATAGTATTGTAGAGGGAAAACACATTTGTTACCTTGAGCAAAAAACCATTTCCTCTCTCTCTTTTTTAGGCTTCATAAATAGCATAAGTTTTTGTTTGAAGTACTTTAATAAAGGGGTGTTTGTACCTCTTTTAGGCTTCATAAAATAGCAAACTCTCATTGTTTGAAGTTCTTGTAACAAAAGGAGGGAATTTTCTAGTGTAAAATTGCCTAGGAGGCAATATTTGTAAAATCCTTCACAAAGCTTCTTAAGTTGCACATCTTTTGCAATTAAGGGGGGATATACTTTCTTTTCTTCACAATTTTTTGTAAAAAGGGAAGAATACTTATAAGGGTGCATTTTCATCAGTGACTGACACCTTAGTCATACTTATTTCATAAATTAAATACAACATGTTTTGCAACAAGAAGGGGGGAAATTATAAGGGTGCATTTTTGGCAACGATCGACACCTTAGCTACCTTATATTTTGCAAACTCATATTGTAAATGAATGAACCTCGTATGAAGTGATCTATTCTACTACACCTAGCGATTGTAGTGATTGGTTACCCATGCAATTTGGTTGGATGATGTGATTACTATAAGGATATTCATTGGTGTGAAGACAAAGTGTGGAATGACCCACTTTTTGCTTAGGAGCAACTAGAGCACTGTGAGAGAGCAAGAACCAGCAGATCAACATACTTTTCACTGTATTGGGATAGTTATATACATTACCCAAATAATGTAATAAGGGGGGATGTTAGAGTAAATATTTCATCATTTGGATATTTTACCCTTTCCCTACAGTAGGTAGAATTTATTTACCTCATGGTAAAAAGTAGCCTGTTACTTTTTACCACTAGTATTTACTTTTTACTACTTACCATTGGTTAGTTAGTCATTGTAGTCATTTCGACTACGTTAACTATTCTACCTAGTTGGTTAGTAGGTTAGTAGTCATAGTCAATTTGACTATGTAATTAGTTGTTAGTAGGTTAGGTGCTTATCACATTAGTTGTTAGCGTGAACATAGGATAAATGGTTAAATTTCTATTTTGTAACCTACTTAAATCCTATAGCTATCCTATGCTATAGTTGAATGATTAATTAATATTTTATTATTTGCCTCCACACTTTGCTTCACATATCGTATTGGTACGTGAGGGTGTCTTCTCTATGAGGCATGCGGTGTTGCTGATGGTCATCAACAATATATTGATTCTAGATTTGTTAGGTTTGAGGTTCCCATGGAACCTCTTGTGATGGTTTAGGACCTGTTGGATAGTGAGGAACCTATCATATACACATGGGGTAGGTCTTTTTTGGCTTAGTGCTTTGATGAGTTGTACCACATCCGTCAGTGAGGTCACATCGACATTGCTTGTAGCTTGCTTATACAGGTTTGGGGATGGGAGCACATCCAGGTAGACCATCCCAGAGGGCTTCCTATCAATATTATATCTGTGGAGGAGTAGATGAAGTGCTATGCCACTAGATGGGCTCAAGAGCACGAGCTACACAAGAGCCATCGTCATGCAAGGGAGTTTTCCCATTACACTACCACTTTCATTGGGCTGCAGTCGGGGATGTTATGTGGCACCCATATCATGAGTGATCGAAGTGGGATGATCCAGCTAGTTTTACTACTAGGACACAGTGTGAGCAGTGACTCCTTGGCCACAAGGTTGTCATCCAAGAGCATTTTTTCTACTCTCAAGTTCTCAATTAGTACGGGCTGTAGCAGGACGTGCCGCTTGTTCCATTTTTGTATAGGCACCTTGCAATGGATAAGGACCTACCCTCGTAGTAGATTACAGAGCTCTTAGATGAGGAGGATGCCCCATTAGTTGATCCAAGAGTTGTTGGGGGTGTTATAGAGGCATATACTCAGTGGTGGGGAGATCTGATGTGGCACGATACCGATAGCTTGGGTCACGAGGATGATGGCAGGGATGATGATACAGATTCGATAGGGCACAAATTCTGAGCCAAGACTAAGGTGTGGGGATAGCAAGTAGAGCATGTGGTAGTAGAGGATCAAGAGGATCCTAAGGAGTATGAGGAGGAGTTGGAGCTCGAGGAGAGATATTCTCCTCTAAGAGCATAGTTGCACGAGGTCAAGGTCGATCTCCAATCAACCCAAATCCAAGTGCAGTAGTGAGATGCTACTATTTCTTAGTGGGATGCCACCACAGAGTAGCTCACAACATAGATACAATATTTGTAGGATATTATCAGGGGTGGTACTACCAGGATGTAGTTTGTTGTTTCTCCTTCTACACCACAGGGGGCTCCAAAGATAGATCCAGGGGCAGAGGTTCTAAACCTGCAATCACAATTGGATGAGTATGAGGGGTGGATTCAGCATCATGTTGGCAACATTACCATTCTACAGATGCAGCTCAGGAGGCATGGGCTTGTCCCTAAGGAGGCACCAGGTGCAGGTGTTTCACAGGTCAGTGGGTGATCCACCTCAGGATAGTCTTCTGCCCATCCCAACCAGAGGACTTAGACTCTGATAGAGATGCCAACAGGTTCACACCATTCGACTCGTGACACCACCATAGGGGGAGGTGGCACTAGGGGAGGTGATGCCAGGGGCTTAGCCCCTATATTTAATTGATGGTGTTCTTTTGATTCATTTTTGAGGTCGACTTGACCTACCTGACTATAGCCTATGGGCATTTTTGTACCTTTATGGACCTGATACACACATTTATATGATATCTTTGCTTTATGACTCATTATATGTATCGTTTATTTCTTATGTTTTTATCTTATTTTGTTTTATTATGCGATGGATGATTGTATTATGATGAATTGATACATGTATATGTTAGGTGATATATGATATTTATGATGATGTGGATTTGAGATGGATACTTATGTATGTTTTTATGTAGATGCTTTCATGATTTAATTATTATGGCATTACGTGATGTATTTCGAGTTGATTTGATGATGGATTTGTGATCCTTTGTATGGATGAATGCAACTATGTGATCTTTGATGTAAATGGATGATTTATGACTTATGTATTTATGGATGAAATGTAATGATTTGATCTTTGATGTAAATGGATGATTTATGACTTATGTATTTATGGATGAAATGTTTTTGTTAAATGCATGTTTAATTTTATTTTAATTTATACATCTAACTCATGCTATGATATGGTGAATGCAGTATGTATTTTAACGTGAATGAACTTGTATGTTTTAATTACTTAAAACATAATGGATGCCTATGCCATGATTTTGACAATTTAACGGGTGATACCACAAAAAGTATAACAACCATGAATATTTAATAATCATTCTACTCATAATAATTAATTATTTAAATCTTCCATATGTGCAATGTAATGGTGTGGAATGTATGCATTTTCTAGATAAGCTTCTGTAATTTAAGATATGTAAAATAGTTAGTGGTCGTTTAGACATCTTTTCTGACATATACTCGGTATCTATTTTAATATTATTTTATTAATACCCCCTAATTTATAGAAGCTTATACAGAAAGTTGATGATGTTATTGATGATATGAATTGTTGCTATGATAGAAATGTATTTGCTAGTTTTTCCTGAGACTTCAAACACTCTAGTTACCCTATCAACAATTATGTACTGGTCATACAAGATTTTTGTAAAGCAAGTCTTTCACTCTGTACTCGGATATTCATTCTCTGTGTGTGTGAATGAATATATTTTTGATAGAACTCAAGAATTTCCTATGATGTCAGGTGGGATTATTTTAGCCCATTTCCAAGATCAGGGATTCTCAAGTGTTTTACCTCATCCTTATGTTGGACTTAGTTGGACTATACCACTAGGCAATTTTGAGTTACCTAAGCTAGCTCATCCACATAAAAACATTGGTCTATACAAATTCTAGGAGCTTTTGTGATAGATATATTATCATGCGTAAGGATTTCTCCTTCCAGTTTTGTGCATTGTTGAGAATTCCAGTGATTCAACTTCTATTCCCTTTTTTTCTTCATTCATTTGGGATACTTGCTCATATTTAGTGATGAAAATCACTGTTTATTTTGACTGATTTTTTGTTTTCTCTTGAGCAAGGTATTCTTGTAGTGATGATAATCACTATTTATTTTTATTTTGTTCTTTTGATATCTTGAACTATGAATTTGGGTTTTGATGTTTGAATTTTGAAGAATTTGAACTTTCGATTTTGAGATTTGAATTTGGCTTTATTCCAGGATTTTGCTTATTTTTATGAAAGCAAGGGATGTATGCAATGATGATAATCACTCATTTTTGGGTAGGGCAGAAATTATCCTTTTGCCAATTCTCAAAACCTTTAAATCGGTTACATAGCGGGATAAGCAAGGAAGTTCCCTTTCGGGTAACCTAGACCACTTTGTAGTTTTCATCTTTCCCTTGTATCAACTAGGATTTTAGTGTTTGAATTAGTGATGGGATCCTGAATATCCAAGGTACTACAACTAGACCTTGATCTTCTACTAATCAAAATGGATTTCTACAAAAGTTGATAAGACCACTAGACATGGTTTAAATAATAGGAAACCTTTGCATATTTTGTATAGCAACATTATTTGGTTGTGTTGACAAACACAATTACACACATGGATGCATGGATGAGGATAACTTGTATATTGTGATTGAAATACAAACTATGGCATTATTTGTAATATTGTGATTATAATATAAGCGAATGTAATGGATATGTATGGATATGAAATTATGCGGATGTAAGATACAATTTTTTTTTTTGTATTTTTGCTTTTTGCTTGATTTGACCAAAGGGCTTTAAAATGCCTCTGGAGCTTTTTGATTTTAATTTTGACCAAGTGGATTGGATATCCTTGGAGCCTTTTTGATATTTGATTTGACTTGAAAAAAAGGATTTAAGATGCCTTTGGAGCTTTTTGATTTTGATTTTGGTTTGATTTCGTGACATATTTGAATTATTTTGATTGATTTTATGACATATTTGAATGTTTTTGATTTTATGTATATTTGAATGTTTTTTATTTTATGTATGAAATGCCTTTAGATGAATTATATTGAGAGGTTCAGGATCTTCAACACCATATAATTATGCAAGGTGATATTCTCCAAGCCCAACTATCTCTGAAATTATACAGGGACCTATCCAATTTACCGTAAATTTGTCTTGCAAATGCGACGATAGGTTTGAGTTTTGTTGATTTTCTTTGAGCACTAGATCCCCAAATTTGAATTCTCTCAAATAGAATTTACTATTATATGCTCATGCAAGGCGATTCTGATAAATGCGAAGATGCTCCAAGGCATTGACCTATCTTTCATCCAGAAGCATTTACTGATCCAAGCGGTCTTGTCATGTTGTGTCATTATCTATGAAGTCCTTTAATGTTATGCGCAAGGTTGGGATTTATAGTTCTAGGGGCATGATGGCCTTAGCACCATATACAAATGAAAACGGTGTTGCCCTAGTGGGCATCCGTACACTAATCTTGTATGCCCATAGTGCCAGGAGCAACTACAAATTCCAGTACTTATGATTATCTACTACTGTTTTCCTCAATATGGAGACTATTATTTTGTTTGAGGCTTCTACTTACCCATTTGCTTGCAGATAATAAGGTGTTGAAAATATATGCTGAATATGGTATTTTTCATTAAAGCACACACATTTTTGTTCTTGAAAGATGGTCCATTATCCGATATAATATTTGAAGGGACCCCAAATTGACTTATGATATTGTGGAGTATAAACTCCGCAATCCTTGGTCCAATTGTCGATGTTAAGGGGATTGCTTCAACCCATTTGGTGAAATACTCAGTGGTCATTATGATGAGTGTGTAGCAGCCTGAATATGGGGGAGAGATCTTCCCAATAAAGTCTAATCCCTACTGTGAGAAGGGCCATGCTGCCTGGATGGGTTGCAAGGCTTGCGATGGCAAGTGAGTGAGGTTTGCATGATGTTGACACTTTATGCATTTATTGACATACTCACAATATTATCTTTCCATAGTGGGCCAATAGTAACCCATTCTCAAAATACGCTTAACGATGGCCATACCACTGAAGTGACCACCACATGTACCACCATGAGCTTGTAAATTCATCCAAGATGCTTCTTGGGGCTCAAGACAATGAAGGAGCATTCCATCGTAACCTTGTCTATAAAGGATCTCTCCTAGCAAAATGTATTTAGTCACATTTTGCTTAAATATTCATTTTTTAGCCTACGACAGGCCTTGAGGTACTATTCCAAGCTTCAGGAAATACCGCAATTGGGAAACCCAATCCTGATAAGCTACTACTTCTATGGATAAAACTGCGTGCTCTCCTTGCAATCTAGCACTTGTGAACACTGATTGGGAAGCAATCCTATGATGAATGGTTGTTCCACATTTTGTGGGACCTTGAGAGATCAAAGACTCCCAAGGGGCTGTTTGCAAGAAGGCTCTAACTTTGAATGACCAATCCTAATTTGGCTCGGTTTAGATCATGTTGACTGACTCTAGGTTATCAATAACCTCACATTGTATCATGAAAAATATGAGCACTTTCACATGAACGGTTGTGAAATCAGCGGATGGATTCTGAGGGATTAAGGATCCTAAAGATACCATGGTGTCTGCAAATCTATTTTATGTACGAGGGATTGCCTCGATGTCATACCATTCTAACTGGGCTAGGTAAGTGTCAACAAGCTCCTTGTACGCTTTCAGGAGTGGACACCTACATTGGAACAATCCTTTGACTTGATTCACTATGAGCAAGGAGTCACTAAAGATACTCAATATTTTAATGCCCATTGCAACTGCTATTTGGAGTCCCAATATCAAGGCTTCATACTCTATGTTATTGTTTGTGCAAGGGAAGTCTAGTTTAAATGATAAGGGCAATGGAGCACCCTGCGATGTGATAAATACTATCCCTACTCCGCCCCCTTGTTCAAACTTCAAACCATAAAAAAAAATATCATTTCTCTTTGTTTCTCAGGTTCTTTGGGTTCCTACAGGTTTGATAATGTGAAGACCCTATCATAAAGAAATTCTATAGTGAGAGGTTTGCTATCCTTAAGAGGTACCTATACCAACTAATATGCTATGACTTGTCCCTTGATGGACTTTTAGCTTATGAATTCTAGGTCAAACTCTATTAATAGCATGATCTACTTTGCAGTACGTGTATTGTGATATGTCTTGTTCATCATATACTGTAAAGGATTCTGTTTCGATATAACATAAGTCGTATGGCTCAGCATGTAATGTCATAAATTTTTGGTTGTAAAGACCACTGCCAAGCACAACTTCTCTACATATGCATATCCTAGCTCATATCTTATGAATGTGCGACTAATGTAATATACGGCCTGCTCTTTGTCTTGCATGTTCTTTTGGGCTAGAATGGTGCCCAAAGCAAAATCAGTAGCTGATATGTATAGCAAAAATGGTACGTCTGGCCTTGGTGGATCTAGCACTGGCAACGTTGCTAGGTATGTTTTGATATCTGCAAAGTCTTATTGGCACTCTTCATCCCAGTGAAATGGGACACCTTTGCGTAGAAACCGATTTATGGGTCGACACTTATCTAAAAATTGTGCGATAAATTATTTTATGGATGCTACCTTGCCTTGTAGGCTTCTTAATTCCCTAATGTTAGTGAGGGTAGTCATCTCCATTATGGATTCCACTTTTTCCGAATTGACTTTAATGCCTCTCATGGATACAATGAACCCTAAGAGCTTACCAGAAGTTATGCCAAACAAGCAATTCTTAGGATTCAATATAATGTTGTGATTTATGAGGCAATCAAAAAATTTTATGAGGACCTCGACGTGCTCTTATCGCATCAATGATTTGGCCAAAAATTCATCCATGTAATATTCCAATATTGTATGCATGTAATCATGAAATATGTATGTCATGGCCTGCTGGTATGTGGCACTAGCATTCTTGATATCGAATGGCATCACTTTGTAACAAAAAGTTCCCCATGGAGTTATGAATGTGGTCTTGTGTTGGTCTTTAGGTTTTATTCAGATTTGATTGTATCCAGAAAACCCATCCATTAGGGATAGCATCTCATGACCTACAGTGGCATCAATAAGAGTGTCTATGTTTGGCAACAAAAATGAATCTTTTGGAGTTGCCCTATTTAAGTCCTTGAAATATATGCAAATGTGGACTCTTCCATCTAGTTTTCCTATGATAACCATGTTTAATACCCACTTAGGATAGTCGATAGAAACTATGAAAACTGCATCCATTAGTTTTTACAATTCGTTCTTTACCATCAAAGTGATGGTTGGATGCATCTTCCTCAATTTTTACTTAACTGGCTTCTTTAGGGGATCCAATGAAAGGTTGTGAATGACTAACTTTGGATCTATCCTAGGCATATCCTTGTAAGTCCAAGCAAATAAATTTAACCTCCCTTTTAGAAAGGAATTATGATGGCTTGTTCCTCTGGAGATAGACTTTATCCAAACTTGACTTTCTTTGGTTGATTAGGATCATTGCTAATGTCCACTTTGAAAGTTTCTTCTATAGCCATAAGTGATACTTCCTCCAACTTGTGGGGCATGGGTATCAAGTGAATGTAATCGATGGGATTTATAGGTCCTAATGACTCAGGATCCAAACCAGCATGGAATACATCATATACACAACCTGATGCAAAATGGAATGGTTGTAACATCTCTTCATTAGGAACAAGATCTTCAGGCTCTATTGGAGAATTATAACAATACCAATAAATAGCCTATGTGTTGAGACACAAATTTTTAGTGGGATCTATTGGGTTATGAAGTAGAGTGGTCAAATCAATAGATATTGTATTGATGGATGGGATGAAATCTCCAGGACCACATGGATGAAATCTTATCTTTGAGGTTTCCCTTCCATGCTCACAATGAGGCTCTGGAGAAATGGGAATATTTGGATCTAGTCCATGAGGTGGTTATACAATAGGATTATTAGGTTCAAAGATCTCCCTGAATATAGGCGAAGAGGGATTGACCATGCGATGAATGACATTCAAGTCAACTGGTCACCCCAAAAACTACAATCCAGGTTCTATGGCAAAAGCACTGCTTCTCTTTCCACAAACATATTGACTTGTCATAAATGGTGATGCCCAAGATAGGCCATCTCAGTATCATCCTCAAAATCATCATCACTTATCCAGAATCCATTAGCATTAGTATGCGGTCCCAAGATGAGGGGCTCATGTCTTGGCCCTAAGTAAGCCATATATGTTTCATCCTCATATTCTTTTTCACTTATGAAGAATCCATTTGCATTAGTATTTTTCCCCAAGTCATGAGGCCATTACCTTTCCCCTAAGTAGGCTCTCTCTATTGAGTCGTCTGACTCATAGTCACTCTCATCCGATATGTATCCACTCTCATGGTGTCCGAACCAGGTAAAGCTTTGTAAATAGCGAGGCTCATGATAGGCCAAGCTATCTTGTGTTTCATCATCACTTGTCACATATGCATTTTATTCTTTCTTATCATCCCATGAGTTGTAACCTATTGGGGTGACATCAATTGTGGATCTTGGATGATAGGTCTCGGGAGGTGGTATGATTGCCATAGCCACGTATTTGTTTCCTAGATATCTTGCACTTGGTAGATGATAAGGAATAAAATTGATATCTTATCATAAACCCAAGTTTAATCTATCTAATGATACTACTAGAGGGTCCTATCATCCTATTATGTTATATCCTAACCCAAATATATCATATAGGAGTTGGTATTGCGGCTCGAATGGCCGCCTACACCCCTACTCATATATACCAAGGGCATAACCATACCAATGACCGCTCAAAATAAGTCAGATCAAACTTAGGATTAGAGAGGTAGTGAATATTGACAGTGAATAGCTAATCATTGTCCTTGTCTATATTCATAGATTTATGGGTGCAATCTAGGCTAGCGTAGATGAAGTTTGTCTAGTTGGGAGGGATTCCAAGTGAAACCACTGTTCCCACTAGTAGCCTTAGATCTTTCAGCCATCCCATGTCCTATGCAGATTATATGATAGGTGTAAAAGTTATATTCTACACAAGATACTCTCTTATCCCTGTGCTTGCCAAATGTATAGTTGCATGTGAGGTGGATGACCCCATGGATGACACTGGCGAAGAGGGGTGCTAGTCATCGTCTTCGACTTGGTCTTGGTGATATTATTCCTCCATGGGAGTTGGACTCTATTCAATAGCTATGGTTAGAGTTTCCTTGAGTTTGTTTTTCTCAACCATGGGTACCTTTAGCTTTTGATCATTATTTGGTTTAGGCATTGATGGTTTACTAGAAGCATAAGTTGTTTTGTGTGCAAGATGAGGTGTTGATGCAGATGGGTCCTTTTGTGCCCATTTGTCTTTGTTATCTAGTCAAATATTTGGACATGAAGGTCCTACTGACAAGTGGGCCGAAGGAATCACAAATTCTCCTGGACAGTCCAGCTAGTGAACATACTTGAATGGATCTTCATCGGCCAACACCATGTAGACTTTGTTATCATGCACATATTTGACACATTGGTGTAAGATCGAAGGAACACATATCATGTCCCTTATCCAAGGTCTTTGTAGGAGGATGTTGTATTGCATGGCTCCTTCTAATATATGACACATCATGGGGATGGTCTTATGCCCCACCTTGATAGGTAGGACTATCATTCCCATAGTATTGCATAAAGCATCATTGAAAGCTCTTAATGTATAGGCTCCCGAGATGATGTACTTGGGGATCTTAAGGTGTTCTATTGTTTTTGTTGTGATGATGTTGATTGATGAACCTATATTGATCAAGACCCACTTAAATGGAAAATCATTAACTGATGCCATGATGTGTAGTGGAGGGTCTGGTAAGGTAGTAGATACTATATTAATCTCATAATTGTAGAATTGGATTACATGTTCCTGGAATTCTTGTACTTATCCCACAAAATGGGTGAATGCATTTGGATCTTGTGATTGGAGCTCTATTGACCTTAAAATCTCCATCAAGGTTTCCCTGTGCTTTGGGGACTACTGTATGAGCTCATAAATGGATAGCTTAGCCAGAGGCATTTGTAAGTTTTGCTCAAGTCTACTTTGGATGGTTACCACAGGTTGGGTTGGTGGACCTGGAAGGTTTTCTTGCCCCTTACTCTGCCTAGGTACAACTCAAACATTGATGGGAGCTACGGGAGGTTGTGTTTGACTATATCGTATAGTATTGGTTTCTATATTGACAATTTCAACCATCCCAACATACCCATTGGTAGGCATATCAATTTGAACCTAATTTAATCGTGCACCTTTCCATCTAGGGGCCTCATGGTTTGGAAGCAAGTTTTTGTAGATGCCCATATCTCTGTTGTCAGGGGCCAATGGGTTTTCCACTTTAAGTTCTCCCGACTCAATCATGTTTTGCACCTAATGTTTGAAACCAATACAAACTTTGATATTATGCCCCGGTATACTATGATACGGGAAAAATTGATCTTTACTATATAATTTTGGCTTAGGATGGTTGGGATCTATAAGAGGTATATCAGGGAATCTGATCTTCCCACCTCACTGAATTGATTGAAGATTGATTGCATTGATTCTGTCAATGGTATAAAATAATGAGGGGATTTACGCTCTTTGTTTTAATCCTGATTGTTCTTTAGATCATAGTTGGCTGGTGGGGGTTGTGCTTGATAATTCTAGGGCTACTATGTAGCCTCATCCTTAGATGTAGCCAATACCACTTGATTAACTGGGGTAGGGTTTGCCTGCTTCTGCTTATATTTGCCATTCTTGTCATTTTTGATCCACTCCTCTTGGTCAAGATTTTTATAGTTCCCTCATCTACTTTGATGTCCTAAATGAGTTTGGCTTGTGCTAAATCTTCCTCAAATGAGGGGTATTGTTCTAGTTTTAGCAAGAGGGAAAATGTTTTGGAACAAATCTTGGTGAACATTCGAACGATTTCTTAGTTGGGAACGAAGAATGATAATTTTACCATGATTTTTATCCATCTATTCCCCTAATCCATTACTGGATCATCATCATAATTTTTTAGATTGGCCAGGTCTAAAAGGTTCACTCTCCTCTTAGCATCGAAAGAGAAATGCTTTAGAAAAGTGTTCACTAGTTGTTCAAAATTTGTTATGCTATGATTGGGCAATTGGTTGAACCATTAGGTGGCTACGCTAAAAAATGTCATGATGAATATCCTTAGCATAAGAGCACCATTGTATTCAATATGAAAACATGCTTTGATGAAGTTTGTGACATGCTTTTATGCATCTTCTTCACCTTTAAACTTCTCTAGCCTAGGCATCTCAAAGTGCTTAGGATAGGGAGGGCTAGGAATTGATGGACATAATGGTTGGTTGTGTATTTTGTTCAAAGTTGGTTGGCTCCCACTAGCCTTTTGTTTCTCAAAGGATTTCATATTATTAGCAAGCTTATGAAATGTGTTTGAAGTGAGGAGTTCCTCCTCTTGCAGACCCCCCCGCGGTTGCGATGGAGGTAACACTCTATCCATTTTATTGGCTCTATTTTATTCCTTTCTATGAGGGGATTCAAGATGTGCTTGATCTGGCTCTATTAAGTTTATTTGTTCCCACCCAGTTGGGTTCCTCTCATGATTTTTAGGGTGACTTTGTTGTGAGTTACCTTCTTGTCTAATGCACTCCTCTCTTGGTGAGTTAGTGAGCTGATCTCTTTGATGATCACTTTTGCTTGTTTGTTGGTTGTTGTGAGCTAGCTGCTCAGCTTGCTCTCTCAAATGTTGCTCATGTTGGTGCAACAACCATTCTCTCTATTTATCATGTTCAATATCATCCACAAGCTCTCGCTCTTTGCACAAAGCATTCTCTAACCATCGTACACAGTTATCTTACGCAGTCATAGAGGACTCATGCTTATATGATGTTATCCTAGTTGTTTTGATTCACAGATCTCTCTCAGAGGTTTCTATTGTTTCTTTGATCTCGCTAGCCAATGTGATTTGTTCAATATTTTTTTGAGTGTCTCTATGATCAAATTTTGTGTGTTTTCTACGGGGTCATCTTGAGGTACCCCTAGTTTGAGAAATAGGCTTAGAAGTCACTATTCATGAGCTTTTAGATGCGGAGTTCTCTATGGCTATGGTGATGAGGCCTGGATAAGCCTCATTTATAGCATGTTTTAAATAGTTAAAACTGCCTAAAACTCTTGTGAATTATCTTATATGCTAGTTAAGTTGATTTAATATGCTCTGTATTAATTGTTTGCATGATTGAAGTGTTAAGGACATTATATTCTGATTTTTAACAGTTCTTGTATAGTTTTATGTTATATTTTCATGCTTAGGTTAACAGCAGCATTTCAGTAGTCTTATTTTGATGATAATTAAGCATTAGTTTCTCTAAATTCAGAAAATAGTACAAAGACTTATTACTGTGCAACATGTAAAACTGGTTTTTCCATATAAATTCCAAGCAAGCTACCAATGAATGGCAAGGCATGGAATTCACATCCAAGGAAGAATGAAGAATATTGCAATCTGATCCTGAGGTCTAATACACCTGAGAAATGCAGCCAAAACCATTTGGATTCAACACAGTTGGTCATTCTAAAGATCTTCGAAATGAACACAGTGTCTTCGAAATGAACAGATATCTTCGAAATGAGAAAACATAGTGTCTTCAAAATGAGCGGATCTTCGGAATGAGAATTGCAGTATCTTCGGAATGAGCGGATCTTCAAAATGAGAATTGCAGTATCTTCAAAATGAGCGGATCTTCGGAATGAGAATTGCAGTATCTTCGGAATGAGCGGATCTTCGGAATGAGAATTGCAGTATCTTCAGAATGAGCCACTTATCTTCGAAATGAAAATAGAATGTACTTTTTGACTTGTTGACTGAATTTTGGCGGTGAAAAATGGGATAAGAAGGTTGAGAAAGTTAATGGAAATATATCCCATCTAACTTTGTCATCCAAATCCACCATTTATGGAAAATATCAGATTGATCCTATTCTAGGATAAACCCAGGAAATTATGTAGGATATCAGGACAGCATATTTTCTGTTTGTAATTAGATTTTAGGCATCTATAAAAGATAGCTCCCATACAGGTTGAGCTATTATGAAGAAGATATTAGATATTAGAAATATTAAATTAGAGATTAGACATATTAGAGATAATAGACCTGTAACAGATTGCATATCTGTAACAGATTTTAGTAGAATTGTAATTATGTTTCTGAAGCAATAAAAGTGCAGTTTCATTCCATTTAATTTGTTATGTCTGAGTGTGAGTAATACTTAGAGAAGAAATTATACCTTCTTCTAGAGAAGGAGGCCGTTCACTTTCAGATCTAGGAGAAGGACTAATAGACAGGTTTTCAGTCCTGATTTTGCTGCAGCAGAATAAGTAGTGGAACTTGTCAATTTCAGAATTTTGTGGTAATTGATTTCTGTTTTAGTTTTTATCCATCTATTTTACATTTGTGATGTAATAAGCAATAGATATAATCAGTTTCTTTATTTTTTAGTAATTTTCCAATTCCCTGCAATTTACATTTCCAGCAATTTACAAGTTTTCTATAATTTCTTGCATTCTTGTTTTTGTTGTCAAACACTGCACAGAAGATTGACGACCTTCTGTTTTAGAGTATTGACAGAATTTGATTACTTGTTTTATATCATCATTGCAAAAGTAAATAGGTTTCTCATTTAGCAACTGTAATTAGGATTTTCCTTCTGCAAATCAATTAAGTCTTAATTTAGCAATTGTAATTAGGACTTTATTTCTGTAGACAGCAATTAGTTTTTCATTCTTGCAAATAGATTAAAGTTAAATTTATGCAATTTAGGGATAGAAGTGACACAAATCCCCCACACAATAAATCCTACCAATAAATACCTGCTGCTCCTAAATGAGCTGAAATGCAACTTTGTTTGAACTTTCTATCGTAAATAGCCTTGGACACCACCCCGGATTGATAAGATCTTTGAGATTTAATGATGTGCTTAATGACAACACATCATATGGTTCTGGGAGGTGGCCTCAGATGCAACCAATCCAACTCATCCAATTGTCTTGTTCTCCATGGCTGATCCCACGGGGTTCCATTCACTCAAATGATGTCATAGTCTAATGGAATCCTTCCTTTTGTTTTAAGGATATCTTCTGTTTGATGTCTATGAATGGATGTGTTTATAGTTTCTTGCACCTAATTGGGCTGATATATTCTAATTATTCCATGTAAATGTTGAGATGTTTTGAATCTCGTGTGCCTTTTTGGTGATGAGGGTTTCATAGTCCTTTCTACCCTCCATGATGATGGATAAGGAGAAACCTCATCATATTTATGTGAAGAACGAGATATATAACCCTCTTTATGTCTATGTGAGGAGGAAGCTCTTGAAGCTTCCTCATGTCTCTAAGATATTTCTATGTGTTTAGAGGAAGCCTTTGAGGTTTTCTCATGTCTCCTTGATGATGATGGCCATGAGGTCTCTTTGTGTTTATGATATGCAGTTTCATGTTGTGGTTCTCTATGTGGGTTTCTCAAGGAGATCCTCCAAGGGTTGAGTCATCATCCCTTAGACTTGCAAAACTACATCTTGTGGCCTTCTGAGTAGGTCTTTCAATGTTACTACAACTTCGCCTAAGGGTATGTGTTGTTTCAGACCCTCCCTTAGTGTTAGACTAGGGATGTCTACTTGTTTTAACCATTGTTTTTGAATTTAGCTTTTGTGTTGCACTTTAAATATGATAAAATAATATCACACAAATGTTTATCTTGATTATAGATTTAAGTGTGCCCTAATTTTTTGATGTATTTTGATGTTTTTTTGTTTCTTTCTTATTGCTTTGGATTTGGAATGAGGAGGCTCATCCATAGTGGTAATCAAGAGTACTCATGCCAAACATGATTTCCCAAAAGATACTAGGGTACATGATTGAAATCCCAGTGGGGGGTTCACCTAGATCTTCCACTCTAAACCAATCAATGTTCTAATAGTGGGAGACAGTTTAAACAAAAGTATCTTAGTACCACTATGAAAAGGTTCTTCAATCCATTTCTAGGAGAATATAGGGGGCAAACCGGTGGAAGGAGATGAATTCCAACATCACTAGACTGAATTGAGGGTTGGTTATGAAATCCAACTCCTTAATGTTTTAAAAGAAATGTTCCTGTGTGTGGTTCATTTTAATATTGCGTGAATAAGAATGCATAATATAGCAGCCATGAACTTTCCCTATATACCTAATATAAAATGCATTTCAATATTCAGAAAGATGTATGAACTACTATGAAATTAATTATTGCATTCTATCGAGTGAAAATATGGCCTTTAGAAAGGCCTCAAAACAAGAAAACCAACCATACAGTGTCTAGCACATTGGATTCTAGGGCAAACTTTACAGATAGAAGTCGTTGTTCCTAGCAATGCCTAGTGGAAGCCTAAAAGAAGATCTAAGATATGCAATCACCTAATTCTTTCTTCTTTCATTATTTCAATTCCCAAACAAAAATGTGCTTTAAGTTCACTATTTTAGACACACAAAAGTAGATAGAAAGTTGTAAAATATCATAGAAGTTGTACCAACCTTAGATATAGCTTAGAGAGTCGATGTTTTGACCTCTACTATACTCCAATGTTGGTCACTATCGACCAGAGCAGTTGGTTTTTGGCTGCTATTAGCAGGAGTGGCTAAGTCTCTATTGGCCACCGTGGCTTAGGGTGACTGATTTCTAGCCACTGTAGATCATAGTGGCTAAGCCTGCACACAAAATTAAGTTAGTATCCAGGAAGAAAAATAAAAATTTAGTGGATGTCCCATCGTGATCGGTATCTGTAGCGACCCTGGGGCGCATGCACCACACGTACCCTAATTGCAAATGTGTTTAATCCCAAAATATGAAGCGAAATACCATGAAAAAGCATATAACAAAGAAGTAACAGAGATATGTCTCTTAGGTTTGAGGTGTAGACCAATTGGTTCATCCAAACCCCATAAGGAGGGTGGAGGTCCAAGGTTCAAATCTCGGGCCTCGTCGAACTGAATGCTTGTCCCTTTCATGGTGCTTTCAGTGGCGTAAAATGTTTAAAATGATTGTGGCATGGTGGTTATAGGGGTGGATTGCATGAATATCTATGTGGCGAATCCTAGGGTGGACAACGTAGAATACTATGACGGCCATAAAAATCTAGACAACCTGCTCAGATTCATGGATGCTACCAATTTTGCCATGTAAATTCAAAAAAAATAAAATAAAGATATGTCTATTTATTTGTATTGGAACCTGGTTACAAGTCGTTCCCTCTTAGGGATACCCATTTTTGATACAATGAGGTTACAAGTGGGTAATATTTCCCCTTGCAAAGGGGTGTTGCACTATCACAAGCTCCTCGATTCCACACATAGAAATGTATGAGGGCTTACAGATGCCTCCTTCTCTATGTTTGTTCCCTAGAGGTATCCATTTTTCTCTTTTATGTTGTAGATTCCGTCCGATGAACCTGTGGCCTTGTAAGCAATGTAACAACAACACATGCTTAGATATCCAAGAATGCCTCCCCGGATGAGGTTGTTAGTAATGAATATATCAACATGAAATAAAGTACAAATTAAACCTATGCTATGAAGTTAAATGAATGAAATGATGCTAGGCTAATGATATGCTAAACAAAATAATGAAACTAATGTATAAAACCCTAAGCTAGATCTACGGGCCAATGTTCGAGACAATGATCGCTAAGGTGAATTTCATTCTATTTTCCCCAAAGCTATGGATCAAATCTTGTATCAAATATTGAAATAGTGGTCACTTTTCTCTCCAATTTATCAAGGCTTCACCATAAACATGATCTCTAAGAGAAGCTCTCTAAGTCTCAAAGGCTCTCCTTAATGGCATGTTCTAATAAATTTTGGATCCTTGGTGCTCTTAGGATTGCAAATTTTAAAATTTATGAAACCCTAGGTCTATGCCCAAGCCCTAGGACTAAATCCCTCATGTGTAGTGAATGTTAGCATGAGAATATTTTTGTCTTTTCTATGTTTAAATACCAGTTATCTGAAATCTAACTGCAAACTTGAGTCTCCTATGAAAACTAGTCATTTAGCATGAGAAGCTTTGTTTTTGTCTATGTTTGGAGGCCAGTTATGTGAACTGGCCATGAAATGGAATGCAAAGTTACTTCTGATCACCTTTATTGCATGCAGAATGCTACTTCCACCCATGATTGAGCATATTTGTCAGCAAAATGCCTTTTGTGGCTTAGTTGTTGTCATCTATAGCAACTAAGATCTAGTCGCTGTTGTCTGCAATGGCTAATATATGGTTGCTCTAAGCTTGAGAGGCTAAGGTTTTGCCACTCTAGTCTTGAGCGGCTAGGCTTGGATGGGCTTAAAATTACCTAGATGAGTGGTGATAACTACTTCTAATGCTTGGAAATTCCAAGACTATGTTATGTGATCTTATGAATGTGTCTATGTGAGTAGCTTCCCTAAACATGACACATTTTAGGTGTCTATAGATGATACCCTTACGCATGATGATATGTCTATTGCAATAGCATCTTGCATTTGTGTAGATCAATGTTTTCATGTGGATGAGCTAGCTTTAGGTAACCAAAAGGTGCCTAGTGGTATAGTCCAACCAATTCCAACATAGGAAAAGATGAACAATTAAGGATCCACGATCTTAGCAATGGGCTGAAAGAATCCTACCTAACATCAGAGGAAATGCTTGAATTCTATCTAAATATATTAATTTGAACATGCAGGGATAATGGATCTCTAGGTCCATGATGAAAGATTTGCTTTTTCAAAAGTCCTGTATGGTCAGCACGCAACTGTTGATAGAGTAACTAGAGTGTTTGAATCTCAAGAAGAGCCTCAAAAATTCCTACATAGCAAAAAATCATATCATTCATCACATCATCAATTTTATTTATAAAGTTTACAAATTAAAGGGTATTAACAAAGTAGTCTAGATACCAGATAGATATTAGAAATAATATCTACATGGCCATTGACTATTTTGAATCTTTTAAATAACATAAGCTTTATCAAGAAATTACATACATTCCATGCCAATACATTTCACATATGAATGCCCAAACAATTAGTTCTTATGATAAGAATGATTATTTACATTCATGATTATTATACCTTCTGTGGTATCACCCATGTAGATTAATGAAATCATATCATATGCATTCCTTATGTTTTAAGTGATTAAAGCATACATGTTCATTCACATTAGATTAAACATCATATAAACAGTGCATGAAACATTGCATTTACCATATCATAACATAAGTTAGATGCATACAAGTAAATAAAAATTAAACATGCATCTAATGAAAACATTGCATCCATAAAAACATAATTTCATAAATCATCCATCCACATCTAAGATCACATCATTGCATCCACCCATACATAGAATCATAAATCCATCATCAAATCAACTCATGATACATCACATCATGTCACAATAATCAAATCATATAAGCATCTACATAAACATCTACATAAGCATCCATCTCAATATCCATATCATCATAAATATCACCTATCATCTAACACACATATCAACTCATCATAATTCCATCATCACATCACATAAGTAAAACAAAAACATAAGCAATGAATGATACACAAAATGAAGCATAATGTAAAGATCTCATTTAAATGTATGTCTCAAAAAGTGTCTCAAAATGTATATCTCAAGTGCATGGATGTAAAAAAATACCCGAAGGCTATAGTCATATAGGTTAGCTGACCTCAAAAAATATCCTAATGCATCATCAATAAAAAATTAGGCCTGTAACCCCTACAGCACTGCCCCCTATGAATGGATCTTAGGTGGAGCGGTGTGAGCCCGTTGGACTCTTTGTGAGAGTTCAGGTCCTTTGACTAGGTCGGATGGAAGACTGCCCTAAGGTGGAATGCCCACTATCCTGTGATCCACTTGCACCTGTTATCTCCCTATGAGTGGCTCCTAACCTCCTAATTTGCATCTAGAGAGAAGCAATATGGTCTACATGACAAGCAATCTCTATGTCATACTCATCTAGAAAAGTCTGCATCCACCTAATATCTACCCCTGGATCTGCCCCTCTAGAACCCTGAGGTATGGAAGGATAAAAATCCACCTGCATCCTGGTAGCACCATCCTCGATAGCAACCTGCAAAGCCTATATCTGAGTTGAGAGTTGCTCTATAGTAGCATCTCACTATACTATAGTAGCATCCTATTGGGTAATGATAGCATCACGTTGTTGTACCTGGATCTTAGATGACTGGAGCTCAAACTCTACATCATGCAGTTGCACTCTTAAATGAGAATCTCTCTCTTAGGTATCCAACTCCTCATCCTCCTCCTCAGGAGCCTCTTGCTCCTCCATTACCACCTGCTCTATCAGTTGGCCCCATACCTCAGTCCTAGATCAAACTCTTTTTCTCATTAGATCTACACCATCATATTTGCCATCATCCTCATGGTCTAGACTACCATCACCATGCCACATCTGATCATCCCACCACTACACAAATGCATCTGTGACTCCCCTAGAAACTCATGGGTAAAATTGTAGGGCATCCTCCTTATCATCCAACTCTGCAATATATGGGGGAGGGAGGTCTCTCTTTGCTCTGATGCACCTATACAAGAATGGGACAAGTGGTACATCCTATTGTAATTTGTACTGATGAATAACTTAGCAGTAGAAGAAATACTCCATGATGTCAACCTTGCAACCAATGAGCCATTGCTCGCACCACATCCTAGCTGTAAAGCTGGGTGGATCATCCCAATCTGGGCACTCATGATATGGGTTCCACATGACAACTTCATAATATAGGCCAGTGAATGTAGAAATATAATGGGGGAGATCCCCCACATTAGGGTAGCTCTTGCACTTCTCATGCTCTTGAGGCCATCTGGCAGCATAGAACTGCATCCTAGAATCAATAACTACAATCCTAGTAGGGAGACCTTTGGGATGATCCACACTGATATGATCCCATCCCCATACCTGAAGGAGTAAGCTGCAACCAATGCTAACATGACCCTACTGGCAGATGTGATACAACTCATCATAGAACTATGCTAGTAGAGACCTCCCCTAGGCATAGATTATAGGCTCTGTGCTATCCATCAAGTCCTGAACCATTGTAAGAAGGTTCCACAGGAACCTCAAGCCTGAGCAATCCGGGATAAGAATGTTGTTTATGACCATCAACAATACCGCATGCCTCTTTGAGAAGACACGCTCCCTATACCAGTGTATAATACATACACCTCTAGAATTGGTATCCTTGAAGGTAGCTGCAACATGCCTCCCAAACACCCAAAGAAAGACTGCATTACAGTCATTAGTAGCCTAAGAGATGATGGCCACTCCATTAAAAAGGATCTGGAAAATCCTATATACATCCTCTAGTGTGATAGTCATCTCACCGATAGGAAGATGGAAGGTATTCATCATAGGGTTCCATCAGTGAAATAGGACCATGAGGTAGGCCTGATCTGACATAATCTATGGCAACCTGGTAACATACTATAGTTTGCGACCCTTAAACCAAGCCCAGTCCATATCATCCAAGAGTTGGAGGAGGTCATTTAGGAGCTTCAGGTCTTGATCTCGAGCAATTAGAATCTAAGATAAAAAATCAAAGGTATAACTACAATGCATCTAAGGCATAAATCATGATAAAACATGAAAAACGATGTAAATAATGATAAACTATCCCAAGTTTGAGTGAAAGATGAATAAATGCACCTAATCATGCAGCATAGTACAAAAAAGCAACTCAAAAATTAAAAAAAATCAATTAATCATCTCACAAAATACAAAAAATTTACAAAATTTGCCTAAGGATCCTGGCCACTATCACCTATAGCGGCCATAAACTGGCAGCTGAGGCTAGCAGCGACCAATTCCCAATGGTCAAATTTTTGACCGTTGGGATTCAAAATCAGCCGCTCTAAGTGATAGCGGCCAATTGATGAGCCAAAATGTTCGCTTTGAGTGGTAGCAGCTGATGGGTGGCATGGTAGACACGTATGCCCTAGGCTAAAAATACCAAAAAAAATTTAAAAATGCAAAATGGGGGCAAGCCCACCAAAACAAAACCTAAGCTAAACCTATCTACATGTTCGGTTCATTGCCGGTAAGTTTAATGAGATTCATTTACAGGTTACTTAGTGAGGTTCAATTTTATCAAAAAAGAAAATAGGATTAATGTTTGAGAGAATAACTAAGAAGCTTCGGCTCCTCTGCTCGCCAATGTCTCACCCTGCGCAGCCATAATCCTCAATGCAACAACACTCCAAGTCGTAAATGTCATTTTCTTGTTAGAGATATGGAAAGCAAATATCTAGCTAGAAGAATGAAAAGTCAAAACCCTAGATCACTTTTTATACTCCTCAAGTTATGCCTCATTCACTGCTAACGTCAGCGGCCAGAATTTCTTGGCCCCTCAGGGTGAGAGTGGCCACAAGCAGACACTTAGAGGCTGTTGGATACGACAACGACTGGATGCAAAGGCAAAACCAAAAATATTATTTCTAGGAGGAATATAAAAAAATTAAATAAACATATTTTGATGGTCCTTGATCATCATAATGATCAAAATAGAAAAAAATCACAAAAAAACAAACCTCGAGTAAGCTTCGTATTCAGTTACTTGCTCTAAAAACTTAGCGGTTACAGTGATTTGCACTCCATGCAACTCAGTGAGATGAGTAAGTTATTATAGAGCTACTTGGTGCAAATTATCCATTTTGGAATTATGATGTATCACCTCAACCCCAAAGAAGATAAATATGGTCGGACTGCTCCACGGGTACGATGGAATCATCCTAATTCTCTTATAACACCAAAAACATTAAACTAAGTGATGCAATATAAGCATAAGCAATATCACTCATTCTAACTCCCTAAGAAGGCTATTTATGTCTAGACCGCTCCTCGGGATAGGGATGAATGATCATCATAAACAATTTGAATCACACTTGGATGGGGGTTTTCCCATTAAAAGAACAAACACTAGAAAGGAACCAAAGCTAGTCAAAGTGGTCAAACAACTTGTCGCTTCATTCATTGCCTTTCCCTCACCAATTCATTTGTGTGAGGAGGTTGTTCAAATAATTAGATAATCATAATAAAAGTCAACCAAAGATCACTCGATCATTTCAAAATTGTGTTTGTCCTACAAATTATTGCATACAACTCTTACAAAACTTTCCCCCTTTGCTGGGTTCATAAGCAAATATGACATCTTCAATTTGTAGCTCTCCTCTAGTAAGTTTTGTTGTAGCAACATAAGATACCTGATTGCATTTGAGGAATGAGTGTAAGTGAACATGTGCAATCCCTGTGCTAAATTAAGCCTTCAATCAGGTTGAAGCAATGATTCAAGGATGTGTGTCATATTGCATGATTGGGCCATCTAGTGTTGATCAGATCAATGATCATCATACACCCTACAAACATAGTAGTCTACGTTTTTACTTCGTGCTATGTTTTCCACTCAGTGCATCACAAAAAGGGGCATCTATAGACACCTAAAACATGTCATGTTCAGGGAGACTACTCACATGGGCACATTCATAGATCATGTGGTTAAACCTTGGGACCCTCCAAGTATCAAAAGTGGTTTTTATGACTCAGTTGGGGCATTCTCAGCCCATCCAAGCCTAGCCGCTATGGACCAGAGTGGCTGGATCTTGGTCGCTGTAGTTCATAGTGGCCAAACCTTAGTTTCTGCAGATGATAGTGGCTAAATCTTAAATGCATTTGGCTACCAATCTAGCCTAATCTTAGGCAGAAGTGGTAGTCTGCATGCAATAAGATCGAGCGGGGACAACTTTGCATTCCTCCTCATAGCTAGTCCACATGAAAGACTCAAGTCCGGATTAGGACATTAGTTAACTACCCTTCAAGGGTAGAAATCAAACTCTCATGCTAAAATCTAGTGCACATGAGGTATTCAGTCCTAGGGTTTAAACATTGACCTAGGGCTTAAAACACTTTATAAGGTGTAAATATATGATCACCAAGGGAGAATCACATATCATATATCAAAATTTTGAATAGGTTGGATCATTGAGGAGAGCTTCTAGAGACTTGGAGAGTTTCCTTTGAGATCATTCTATAGTGAAGCCCTATCGGATTGGAGAGCAGATATGAGCACCCTTGAGGAGCAACAAAGTGCTATCAAACTGAGAGGTGATCATCCGTGCACATACATTAATAATTTAATATTAGTAGTAGACTTAAGCCCATAGCCTTTGGATCAATAGAGACAGATTTCATCTTAGCGATCGTTGTCCTGGACAGTGGTCCGTAAACCTAGTCTAGGGTTTAGGTGTTAGTTTCTTTTATTCTACTTTCTCCGTGTTTTCATGTCATTAGCATAAGAACTATTTTAGTTATTTGCATTCATAGTACTAGTTTCATTGCATTTGTTTTCATTAAGCATATTCATTGCTAATAGCCTCATCCGGGGAGGCAATCTCGAACATCTAAGCATGTGTTGTTGTTTCATTGCTTACAAGGCTATAGGTTCATCGGATAAATCCACAACATACAAAAGTAAGAGGATCCCTCTAGGAATCATACCTAGAGAAGGAGGCATCTATAAGCCCTCATACAGTTCTGTGTGCATCATTAGGAAGCCTATAAAGGCACATCACCTCTTTCAAGGGGATATTTTAAACATTTTCTACCCTCTTTGTGTAAAATCATGTATCAAATGAAGGGTATCCCGTAGAGGGATTTATATGTAACAGGATTTTGGAAATATCAATATAAAGCATTCATTCATTTATTTCTTCGTACTTCAACTATGCCTCTATTTTATGTTTTTCATTTAATGCATGTTAAACATTACAATATTCAATAATAATCGTAAATAGAGTGAGTGGATGGTGCACCGCTTCCCTGAGGTCACTACACTATTAGGCAAGTTGTAAAAGGATTTCTTAGCTACATGAATAGATTATATTGTTACATACTAAACCTAACCGTCGGCTAGGTATTCCACATGTATTAAATTCATATATATAGATTAGTTAGTTTAGTACATTTCATCATCTTATCATCTTATTCAATTTATCGTCTGCATTTCTAGCAGAAGCCTTTACGACGGGGAAGAGCCCACCCTGAGTGGCGAACCACACTTCATTTGTTTTATCGGCAATTATTGAATTTGAAAGTATACCTTCGTGTTCCTACTGTGAGATATCAGAATCTTGAGTATGCATTGTAAAGTCTGAGTATTGAATTAATTTAGTAATTAAAGGAGTAGTTGTCACGCTCCAAGTGGTATCAGTTCAGCGGTCCTGGGTGACGTGGCAGTGTGGCAGTCGAAACTTCATTCGCTGGAGGTAAAAAATGTAGGCCCAACGTGAGTTCCGCATCCAACAAATTTAATTCCTTCACCTCGATTAAACTATAACCGACGACGTCTGGTGGATTAATAATTAATACTAATATCTCACGGTTTTGGAAACGTTGATCGAAGTTAACCAAGTAACAACTCTCCGTCGAATATTGATTTTAATAGAAGAGCCAGGAGGGTCAATTAAATATTGGTTACTGTATTCATTCTTGCAAACGCGATCGAAGGCACCAGGAATCCCTAAACGACACGAAAGGAGGATGCTAAGTGCAATAAATTGTTGCAGACGTGCGTTACATTCATTTTTTTACCGCACAGTACCGCCAACCAATCAAATCGAGGGAAAAATAAAAAATCATGGCATAAAACTAAGGTACCACAGTTTATAAATTTTTTTTTTATTTTTTCTCATCGGTGCAATTATCCCACATTGGGAGTGCACAAAGCGAAAAGTGGTTTATAAGGTGGAGTGGGCAAGTAGTAACATGTGACTACGGTCACACAAGCCTCCTCCCTCATGCGAGTCTCTTGGTCAGTTCCGTGTCGATTAGTCTTGTCTTGTCCCCCGTATCGATTAGTCTTGTCTTGTCTGGTTGCTTCGTCTCCCATGTCCAGTCCATTGGTTCTTGGCCAGTCCTATGTCAGTTCCTTCGTGTCAGCTATTTGCATTGCAAGTCCTTCGATGTCCTCGTTGTCGATTGCGGGTTAGTCTATCTTACCCAGTCAGCTAGTCACGTGCCAATCATTCATGTCGCATCGTGTCTTGGTCTAGTCGTTGTCGTGTCTTGGTCTAGTCGTTGTCGTGTCTTAGCAATTGTCCAAACTTGCTATAGTTGTCCAAAGTCATCAAAATTTGTCAAGAAGTTGTCAAAATTGTGGAAAGCTATCCAAATTGCTGAAAGTTGTCAAAAGTGGCTGTTAAGGAGAAGTCAAAGCTCAAAAGCTCCTAAGCAGGTTATGCTAACAAGTGCATGAGAAAAAGGTGGACCAAAGGATTTGACGGTCGACTATCAAGCTCAGAGATGACCAATAACAATGCACGAAGACCTCATCAAAGCCCGTGTACAAAAAATTCTCCTTCTCCTTTCAAAATTGGTAGTTATAATCCACATCATCCACTAGTAGACCCTATGGCTACTAACCCTCCCCCAACTCATGAAAACATCACACAAGGAGACTCAAGTAACTCGGCCATTACCACGGATGAAACTCTTCAACTGTTACTAGATGGTATGCGTGAAATTAGTCTCAACCTAACTACACTTTTGAGTGCACAAAACCAACCTAATCCCAATACTAATCCCCAAAATCACTCCCATGAACAAAGGAATGAAGAAAATGATGACCAGGATGAATATTGGGAGCAGCGAACAGGCAATCCGGATAATTACGGGAATCACTATCATAGACAATGATATAACCAAGATCAAGAAAGGGATATGGGTTATCAAAAACCGAGAGGCCCTAATAATTTTCCACGCATTGATATGCCCACTTTTGAGGGTCATGATCCTCGTGGTTGGATAGCAAAAATGGAAGGCATTCTCGACTTATACCAAATTAAGGATTTTGATAAAGTCCCTTTTGCTGCATCAAAATTAGGCACTGAGGCCTACCAATGGTTCGTATGGCTTAAGCGAGAGAAAGGAGCTACTATTAACTGGAAAAAATTCACTACCTATTTTTTAGAAATATTTGATGAAGGAGCTACATCGTCATACACAGTAAGACTGTTATCTCTTAAACAAGAAGGATCGGTTAGTGAGTTCATCTCAGAATTCACAAGTTTACTACCGTATACATTAGACCTCAGTCTCGACACAGTGGTAGGAGATTTTCACGATGGATTGAAAGAAAATATTAGGGTGGAAGTGGACATTCAAAATCCAACCTCGCTAAACGATTGTATAAGAATAGCCAAGATGGCTGAGAAGAGAATTCAGTTGTATGCATGGCTTGAAACTTATAGTTGTCCTTCGTATCACAACAATTCCTTTCATATAAATGATCAACCATAAAGATACTTCTGCTATAAATGTCACACTCATCATCCCAGGGAACAAGCATGTGCCCAAAAACAAAACTCTCATATTGAATGCGATCAATATGAAGGAGAAGAGGAAGAAACTTCCCACCAAGAAGAACCTATGCAAGAAGAACTACCAAGTACTCTAGAAGAGAAGGAAGAGGATACAATGGCGATCTCCGTGCATGCCCTCATGGGGTTAACCACCCACCATACCATCAAGGTACCAAGATTTCTTCGCCAGAAAAAGGTGAATGTGCTAATTGATTCCGACAGTACCCACAATTTTATCGACATCAAAATAGCAAAAGCTTTGAATGTATTCATTAACTCTTCCAACAAAGACAAATTCCAGGTTCTAGTAGCCAACAAGGTGAATGCACAATGTGTTGGTAGAAAATCTCAAGTTTCCATAAAAATGGGAACTTATACCTGGTTTGGATCCCTTTTTATCATGAATTTAGGGAACTTTGATGTCATTTTGGGAGTTGAATGGTTGGAAACATTAGACACGGTTAGCTTCAATTTCAAAAAATTATTTGTGGAATGGAAGGAAAACGGACGAGTCATTCACTTACAAGGCATTACTACTCCTCCATCACAAATGGTGAGCTCTCATAGTATGGAGAAGATGTTAAAAAAGGGTGGATATGGATTTATAGCTCAAATTAATTGTTTGGAAAAACAATCTCGAGCAACTTCGGATATTACTGCTCCAGATTTACGAGACATCGTAACAAATTATGAAGAGGTTTTCCAAGAACCTAAAGGATTACCACCTAAATGATCTCATGACCATGCCATCCATTTGATTCCAGGGAGTGTCCCACCTAACAGTCGTCCTTACCGCTATCCTCAACCACAAAAGACAGAAATCAAACAGATCATTTAGGATCTGCTAGATCATGGAGTCATTCGTCATAGCACTAGCCCTTATTCCTCACCTATAGTTCTGGCTCGACGAAAAGATAACTCTTGGCGTATGTGTCCTGATTTTCGTTCTCTCAATAAACTCACTATCAAGGACAAATTTCCTATCCCTGTCATAGATGACCTACTAGATGAGTTGCATGGTGCAAAAGTTTTTACAAAATTAGACCTTCGCTCAGGATTTCACCAAATCCATGTCAGAGAAGAAGATATTCCCAAAATTGCTTTTCGTACTCATGAAGGTCATTACAAATTTTTGGTCATGCCTTTTGGTCTCACCAATGCACCATCCACATTCCAAAGTCTCATGAACCAAGTGTTTCGTCCACTCCTCCATAAGTTTGTGTTAGTTTTTTTTGATGACATTCTCATATATAGCAAAACATGGAAGGATCATTTACATCATGTGGATAAAGCCCTTCACATTTTACACAAAGAAAAGTTATTTGTCAAACATTCCAAATGTTCATTTGGTGTCCAAGAAGTCGAGTATATTGGTCATATAGTTTCTCACGAGGGCGTCAAAGTCGACCCCAATAATATTAAGGCAATTCAAGAATAGCCTTTACCTAAAACCATCAAGAAACTACGTGGTTTTTTGGGTCTCACGGGCTACTATCGCAAGTTTGTACAAAATTATGGTAAGATTGCAGCACCTCTCATAGCACTCACAAAGAAGGATGCTTTTCGTTGGTCGAAAGAGGCTACTCAAGCCTTCGAAGCTCTTAAGGAGGCCATGTGTACAACTCCAGTTTTAGCAACTCCCAATTTTCACAAACCATTTATTATCGAATGTGATGCATCAGGAACAGGAATTGGGGCTATATTAATGCAAGACGGTCATCCGTTGGCATTTGAAAGTAAATAGCTCTCAGGAAAAAATTTGGGAAGATCAACATACGAAAAAGAAATGTTGGCTATTCTTCACACGATAGAAAAATGGAGACACTACCTAATCAGTAGTTGCTTCATTATAAAAACAGATCATAGTAGTCTCAAACATTTTCTTGAGCAAATGTTTTCCTACCCGAAATAAAATAAGTGGTTAACCAAACTATTGGGTTATGATTTTGTTATCGAATACAAGAAGGGGAAGGAAAATGTAGCCGCCGATGTGCTATCTAGGAAATATGAAGACGAAGTAATCATTAACGCTATTTCAGGTCCTTGCTCCCAATGGGTGACTCAATTACAATATGAATGGTTGTCCAATAGCAAAAATACTTAGATAATTCAAGAATTATCTATAGGGTCCTCTAAACACCCTTTGTTCTCTTATGAATATAAAATCCTTCGAAAAAAGAATCGCATTTACATTCCACACAATTCAGAACTCAAATCAAAGATCCTTGATGAATCACATGCTTCTCCATCAGTAGGACATTTAAGATTTTTGAAGACATATTTAAGTGTCAAACAATCATTTTGTTGGAAAGGATTAAAAGCCGAAGTCAAACAATGGGTATCCGAATGCCAAGTTTGCCAGCACAATAAAGGAGAAACAGTCAAATCACCAGGGTTGTTACAACCATTACCCATCCCTGAGCGTTAGTGGGAACATATATCCATGGATTTTATTGAAGGTCTTCCTAAATCAGAAGGTAGGACAGTAATCTTCGTAGTCATAGATCGGTTATCCAAATACGCTCATTTTCAGGCTTTACAACATCCTTTTTTCGCAAGCAAGGTGGCAAAGGTATTTATGGATTCAATCTTCAAATTACATGGTATGCCCAAAAATATTGTAAGTGATAGAGATCCCATCTTCACTAGTAAATTTTGGCGAGAATTATTTCAACTTAGTGGTACCAAATTGAATGTATTCGGCCTACCACCCACAAACAGATGGTCAAACAGAAGTAGTTAACAAATGTCTGGGTACATACTTAAGATGTTTCGCTCAAGATAAACAATACCAATGGAGCCAGTGGCTAGCATTGGTAGAATGGTGGTACAACACTTCTTACCATTACTCAATTAAGATGTCTCCCTTTGAAGCATTGTATGGCACCAAGCCTCCAATCGTCGTCGATTACGTACAAGGGTCATCCAAAGTAGCCAAAGTGGATGATTGGTTTCAACAAAGGCAGGCTACACTCATCATCCTCAAAGAGAATTTACTCCAAGCACAAAATCGTATGAAACAACAATAGGACTTGCACCGATCAGAGAGAACTTTTAATATAGGTGACTGGGTTTTTCTAAGTTTGCAACCCTACAAACAAACATTGTTAAGGATAAAGTCCAGCCAAAAGTTGGCTCCACGATTCTATGGTCCTTACCAAATTTTCCATCGCATTGGGGAAGTAGCCTATCAGTTAGAGCTACCTTTATCATCATGAATACACCCGGTATTTCATGTTTTGTGTCTCAAAAAAGTAATTGGTCAGAAAGTGCAAGGTCAATCAGAATTACTAGTGCTCGATGAGGAAGGACGCATATATCTCCAACCAAAATAAATATTACAACAAAGAGTATGAAGACTACGGTCACGCCAGATTCAAGAATTTCTCATCAAATGGCAAGACTTACCAGAGGAGGATGCCACATGGGAACCTAAAAGTATTTTCCAAACATTTCCAGCTTTGAGGACAAATCTTTCCAAGGAGGGGAGTCATGTTACATACTAAACCTAGCCGTCGGCTAGGTATTCCACGTGTATTAAATTCATATATATAGATTAGTTAGTTTAGTACATTTCATCATCTTATCATATTATTCAATTTATCGTCTGCATTTCTAGCAGAAGCCTTTACGGCGGGGAAGAGCCCACCCTGAGTGGTGAACCACACTTCATTTGTTTTATCGACAATTATTGAATTTGAAAGTATACCTTCGTGTTCCTACTATGAGATATCAGAATCTTGAGTATGCATTGTAAAGTCTGAGTATTGAATTAATTTAGTAATTAAATGAGTAGTTGTCACGCTCCATATATACATAGGACTTTTGCATAAAAATTTAGAGGGAAGAAATCCTCCTATTAGCTTATAAATAGATCTAACTTATATTGTAAATGCATCAAAATTTGTTTTCTCATTCTCAAAATTTAGCTATGTGGGATATTCCTTTCACCCTTCTTTCCTCCTATAATAAGGGGAGCCTAAGCCTTTTCTCATGCCTAGGAATCATTGAGCCCTCCATGCCTTATTGTATTGTAATAATTTCAATAGGTTAATAGAAGTTATGATTAATTTTTCTTTCTCCTCCTTCCCTTGATTTACTTTGATTCCTAAGATATGTTTTGCTTGGTTTTGTTCACTAGCCATAGGTGATATTTTTCATGTCTAATTGCCACTTGTTGTGGTGAAAAATTGGGGGTTATTTTAAATTATTTGATGCATTACCTACATAGCTTAGGGTTTTATGTTTCCACAAGCATTTAATTTATTCTTTTCTACTTCCATTGCAATTTTTTATTTGGATTCACACACATTGACCTAAACTCATGGAGGTCACTATACATCAAGGAAATTAAAATTTTATGAGAAACCAATATAAATTAAAAACCCTAGAGGTCACCCCATAGGTGGTTCTTCCCTTCTATCCCACTACACTTCCTACTAATTTTCTCTACATGAGGCATGAGTGCAACTATCCATCCCTCCCAAAATGGTGCTCAAACATAATAATAGTTTGTCTAGCTTACTAAATGGGATGAAATTCTATATTTTCCTACTAATATTAAATAAATTTTGACTATGACCCTAGTGAAGATCCTATTATTTCTTCTTGAAGAGAAGCACCTAGATAATTCACTTGGAGACTCAAATAGATGACTCAAATTCAAAATATATACTTTTTAGAAGTCATTTGACAAAAGATAAAGTGATATTTTGGTGGGTGTCTCTATCTCATCAACTTGTTGAAGCATAGTCTCCACCTGGTGACTTCATTCTCAGAGGAAAAACCTAGATTTATACAAATTGAAGGGCTATGACTAGATCCTTTTCTAGAGCTAATCAATAAGATTTGGTACTAAATTTAAATTAAATGTAAAGAAGAAGAAATTGATAGTGCAATAGGGTAGCCATGGACCATCAACCTCCCATAAGTTTTGACATGGAATGATAAAGTTACCCTAATTCTTCCAATTTATCCTAACACATAGGATATGATTCTTGCCTCGATACTCAAATCTCTACTATACTTCTTGAGATAAGATGTTATCACTCTAAAAAAATATTTGCAACACTTCATAATCTTATGTTCTATGCATTTTATTGAAAATCAAGATATAGCCTTAAGTCTATTGGTAGCATCTTCTAAGGGAGACCTCATGAATGGTATCTTAGTATTAGCCCATGATCAGTAAAAAGTTGGGACCAATTGGTGAAGCTCCTAGTAAAGCAATTTGGAAAAATATGGATGAAGCATCCTTCTGGAACATCTCAAAACTATCAAGAGGATGCCCATAGATATAATGGATGATTTCAATATTTGATCCTATAGGACATGGCAAAGGATCCCTAAGGAGATCTGACTACCTTTGGGTATGGCATTCATTTATTTTTAAAAGCTTTTAATTTTGATATTGCCATGATGGTCAAGTCTAAGGGTGGTAATTCACTATCATATGCCTATGGGATATCCATTCAATATAAGAATTAACTAACCTAAATAGGAAGGCTAGCTCCTAAACCACATTTTATATTATTTCCCTCCATTTAACACCCTGAGATTACTCTCTAACCATACAACCTACCTCCAGTTTGACTCCTACATATCAAGAGAAAAACCAAGATTCCCCTCCCTTAGATGCTAATATGGATAGAATGTTCAAAACTATGAGGAACCTCACTAATAATATCATATCCCTCAAAAGGCAATTGAACATCCAAATATTTTCTTAACATAATTATTCAAAAAATTTCTTCTAATAGAGAAACCTAGGTTTTCAATCACCCCAAATGGATATAAAAAGCCTTCATATTCAACCAACAAGAATCTTGGTCATCCCTAGACCTTGAATTAGTAGATAGTACCTATATAAGTACCAAATTTCCAAGTACCTAAAAGCTTAGCTAGGGAATTGTTCACCATCTAGAACAACTATGTTGAAGATCATAGTGGTTGGTACTATCATGCTCTTGACTAGTCTCCTTCTAATTTTTTTGTTAGAAAAAAAATTAAAACATTGATACTTACTCTTCTGACCACAAAGATACTTATTCTTCCTAGTCAAAAATCTCAATGTTGATTCAAGAATGTGTCACCCAATATTTGGATGTACCATCAGTTGCCAACTCATCAAATTTAGAGTAAGATTTTGTTACCTAGGATGAAGTGAAAGTATACGCTATGTTGGATGAAATAGGCATCTTAAATAATAGGCCTCTACTCAAGGTATAATACATAGGCCAATAGAAGGACTATTAATTATAAGGAACACCTAGCCTAACCAAGGGTGGGCCTCAAAGGAGAGAATCAAACAATCAAATGACCCCTCTAGAATAAGTTGTACCAATAAATCATGATCGAGTAGTCTTGATAGTAGTAAGAGCTACCCCTAAACCACAAAGGTAGCCTATTGCAACTCCATAAAGACCATATTCAATGGTAGAAATGACTAGGCTCTCAACAACATCAACCATTCCAAGAGCACCTTCTATCATAACCTTCAACATTATAGAGCACCTAAGGAAGTCTACAATGGCCATGCCTCTTTGGGAAGTCCTCTCAATTCTAGAATATATGAGGATCTCAAAATAATCCCTAAAGAGGTAGAAGTATATGAGCACACAAGGAAAAACTACCATGTTATATATTTTAGATCTAAGCATGCTTAAGCCCATGCCATTCTACTTGATTATAATATATGAATATAAATTGATACACAAATTCATAGTTGACTCAAGATCACTTTGGTTATGCTACTAAAGGTGGTAGAAGCACTTAGCCTGCCACTAGAACACAACAACAGTAAGGTGATGGAGTTAGATGACACTCTAGTGCCTTCTTTTAGACTCATTTCTTTGGCACTCCATGCATGCCATGACCTCATGGTTCATTAGGACATAGAAGTGATATTTCATTTGGAATATGTATTTCAAGATATTTCATTGCTAATATCAAATGATACTTATCACTCGATTGGACCCACATGCTACTTTGAACTAGATATAGAACCAAGTTCAAAATCCTGTTGAAACCCCTCCACATGTATCGCATATAAAAAATCCATTTTAGGAGGAGCAAGGAGTAGGACTACCTAGTAGAAGAAGAGTTTTTAGAACCTGACTTCTTCATAGACAAGATGCACCCATACATCCCAAATAATCATCTAGAAAAATGGCCATCCAAGACATGGGGACCCGATTCTAGCAAAGAATTCAAGCTAACTAGCATGGGATGATTTTATTCTAGGTATTTTCCTTTGTACATAGCATAAAAAAGGTATATCTATATACAATAAAATTGGGAAGATTAAACTTTTTTTTATGCAATAGGATTAAATTTTTATAAATATGGAGCTTCTAAACAATCCTCACTACACACCTGATCAAGGGAATATTTTTCTATAGGAGGAAACATGGTATAACATGGTAACAAAGGCCTCACTACAAGGTGCCAACTTCAACAATCATGATTGCACCCAACCCAACCCCAATTGGAAAAAATATCTATATAATCAACAAAATTTGGCTACCCAAACATGGTAACTAACACCTGGAAGGTACTAATAGAAGCCCCAAGATACTAGGTATGAACATGTATAAAACATATCAAGGTAGATCATTACACCAGGTTTTGTGAGACATGTTCAAAGGAGATAACTACCATGATGAAGCATAAAAATGGGGTAGTGGATAATGCATATGATTATCATTTTATATTTATACAAGGTTAGCCTCCTAGAGGAATAGGGATACCTTCAGCTCTTTCCACATATAAAATAACCATTACTATTAAGCTACTAAAAAGGATTATTAAAATATAATTGTACCAAAAAATAATGGTAAATCTAAATCTCCCAGTTCCATGAGGCAATGCTAATCACCTGAGTTAAGAAAATGAAAACTTTTAGCCTTCTAAGTGTTAGCTAAGCTTGTGCCCATCATAAGTGGAGGCCCTGGAGCCTTTTCAATGATAGCTAAAAGGGATACACAAGGGATAGGGTTTCTATTTTCTCAATGCACATGAATCTACTCCCCAATTTAGGGGGTGGTTTCAGGATCCAAACCAACCTATATGATTAATTGGGTTGTATTCATAATCTTGATGCATTTTACATACAATGCGAACAATATGCCAAAGAAAGAAAATCTAATATGCTCAAGTAAAAAAATGGAATACCTAGAAAAGGTAGATGGCATAAAATTAAGGAGAGAAAAATGAGCATATCTAGATACACTCACCAATCAAAATTCTAGAGGGTCCTTTCCTATAGGATAATTTTCAAGCATCCCAGCTCATGGAAGGAGTAGAGTTACATTCATTAGATCAAGAGAAGAAATGCAATTTTAAACTCCAAAAGACAAGGAATGTGTCTAAATTCATGATTCTACTACAAAATGTCATATTAAGGATCCATACCTTAATCAACTTGTGTATATGCCTCCTTCCTTCCCCAAATTTTGTAATTATTTTTTTTTGGTTTATAGCTTCCAAATTTTGACTCCATGCCCAACAAACAAAGCAAGAAAGTTTTGGTTCACTCCTTTAGTACGTTGAGGAGCCCTAAAAGATTCCAAATCTATAGGGAACGTTTACCTATAGTCTCACTTCACTCCAAGCTTGACCAATTAAAAGAAAAACTAGTTGAGGCTTTGTTATCGAAAGATGCTTTTTATCTTTAGTCAAAATAAAATAAGCTTCAAAGAAATGGCAGGTGAGCTAAAATTCATACCAACCATTAGATATCCTATCTATGGCTAGCACCTCACATCCACCTAAGTCCAATTTTCATGGACCAATTATTTTTAATGCAATGGCTCACATGATCCTTTTGATTGAAGGAGCACCAGTGAAGGAAGAGAAGCTCCTACTAAATTTAAAGAAAGACACATGGAAACTAGTCAAAATTCCATGAGAAAAAACTAGTTTTTTAAGGAGAATACTTGCCATTGGTCAATAGAGGTTCCATCCCATATTAGGACATGTGGTAGTCATGCATGAAATAAGGGCAAGTAGAAGAACATTAAATATGTCATCTTATAGTATCCATAAAGCTTAAATAGTATGGCTAGGCTATCAAATCCAATCATATACCAACTGCAACCACCACCCACCATAAGCATGAGCCTATCCTATCCATGTATACTAGTCATGGAGGCCATGTCTACCTGATGCACTAATAGAATAATGTATTCCAAAAGAAGTAAGGAAAAAGAGTTATGGTGTAGCCACCCTAATGCAATAACAAAGAGCCTAGTCATACACATCAATTATCCAAAGGCCTTAAAGTTATCAAAATTTATGGCCCCAAATATAGAAACCTTGAAGTTGTTGTCATGCAAGTTGTAGAAGGATTTCTCAATTACAAGAATATAAGATATCTGTAGGTCTTATAAACATAACTTTGGAGGAAATACACCTTCCTCTCAACTTATTAGACTTGATGTTTATTGTAAAATCATCAAGAGCTATCTACTTATGCCTAAGACTCAGCTTTGTGGGATCTTCCTTTCACCCTTTTTTCCTACTATAACAAGGGGAGCTCGAGCCTTTTCTCATGCCTAGGGAGCATTGAGCCCTATGGAACTAATTATCTTGTAATAATTTTAGTAGGTTAATGGATGCCATGACTAATTTCACTCTACCTTCCTTCCCTTGATTTGTCTTGATTTCTCGAAGTGTCTTTTTGTTGGTTTTTTTGTAGTCATAGGTCTCATTTTTCATGTTCAATTACCACTTGTTGCAGTAAAAAACTAGGGTTTTTTTAATTCTTTGGTACATCACCTCCATAGCTTAGGACTTTACTTTTCTATAAGCGTTCAATTTATTATTTTTTACATTCATTACAATTTCTTCTTTGGCTACACACTGTGACATCAAATCATGAAAGTCACTACACATCGAGGATTTAAAGTTATATGAGGAGCCAACCTCGATTAAAAACCTTATATATCACCCCATAGGTGGTTATTATCTTCTATACCATGGTGCTTTCTACTATTTTCTCTATATGAGGTGTAGGCACAACTGTCCACCTCTCCATATGGGTACACTCATATATGACAACAATGATAATCATAGCAAACTACTTGTGAATTCAAGAAATGAATACATGAAAATTCTCTCATTAGTATTAGACCTTTTCTAAACCTTAAGATATAAAATTAGTTGAATATATGAACACCCTTAAGGAATCATTTGCTTATTATCTAGACAAACATAGGAGAGACACTAGAAAGCAAATGGAAGCCATTAAGAGATATACAACTAAATAATTATAGGAATTGTAAAATATAATGAATAAACTTACTTAGATCATGACTATTAATAATTTATCTATACCACAAATTATTATCCCTCTTTCAATTCCAATCCCTAATTCTCCTCTTCCTACACCTTCCCTAGCTAATCCTATGGTGGCTATACTTATGTCTACTGATCCTAAATTTAGAAATTATTAAATTAAATATCTAGCCCCTAATGTGAAGTCCATAGACTTTTTTTGGGCATGTGTCTAAATTATTTTATGATTTAAATCGATCTAGCACAAATATGCTCAATAGGTCCACACAAAACCTTCTCAAATATGCTCAACAAGTCCACACAGAACCTGCTCAAATCTGCTCAACAGGTCCACACAGAACCTGCTCAAATATTCTTAACAGGTCCACATAGAACCTGCTCAAATCTACTCAATAGGTCCACATAGAACCTGCTCAAATCTACTCAACAAGTCCTCTCTAGGACTTGTCCAAATCTTCTCAATAATTCCTCTCTAGGACTTTCTCAAATCTGCATAGCAAGCTTCCACAAAAGCTTACACAAAATCAGTCCACAAGCCTTCTCAAAGACTTACCTCAAATCAGTTTAACAAGCTCACACAGAACTTGTCCAATCTCATAGAATCATAAAGAGAATTGTTAGAGACTCAATATGTTCTATACTCAATGCTCAATCAATATCTCAATTCAATCTCATAGAAGCATAAAGAGAATTGTTAGAGACTCTATATATTCTATTCTCAAATCTCAATCTCAACTCAAATCAATCTCATAGAAGCATAAAGATAATTGTTAGAGACTCTATATGTTCTATTCTCAAATCTCAATCTCAACTCAAATCATAATATAGAATAGTTTGTTTCATGGAACTTGAACAACCACTTCACACAATTACTTGACTATTCTTAATCAACTCTACTCAAAAAATCACCTCAAGAAACAATCCTTTCCACAAACCCTAGTCCAAGCATGTATCAACCAACTCAAAATGTTTCCAACAATGCTCAACAACAAATCTCATATAACAATGATACTCATGTTCTTAACTCAAGTTCAAATTCTTTGCATGACCAATTGGCTTCAACAACAATGCTTATAAAACAAGGTTTAATCACAACTCTCAAACTAGAAAACCTTGAAGCAATAAACCAACAACTCCTAAAAAGAAAACCATAATCAATCCCTTTTCTCTCCAAATATATTTTCATAAATCAATCACCCAAATAAGTCAATGAAGAATATTTCCCATACCTTTTTTATGCCTTATGAGTTGTCCACTAAATCTACCACAGTCAACAAATTTTTTTTTTCCAATCTCAACAAGGGATAGAGGTCTTAAGTAATAACACAATAATAAATTAATATCTCAATAACACTTTATTACTCCTACTCAATAAAACGCACCATACCCTCTTATGCAATAAATAAAGCCTCAAAATAATGAATCAAAATTACTTTTGAAACTCCTTGACATAACCAAAAATATCTCCTTGCATACACCTTATTTCTTCCTCTAAGAAATCAAAACAAATAGCTCTTGAAAATATCTTTCCAATGATATATAATATAATATACTTCCAAAAAGAAAATGAGCAGAAATCTCTATCTTTCCTAGGGCATACCATATCCTTATTTCTCCTTAGGCAACCTTGGAAAAAATTAAAATATTAAACAACCTAAAAAATTAAATCCACTTGCCTTGCCCTCGATGGCATTCGATATCTCGATGTCCTCCTTTCCAATACCTTAGCCACAGCCAAGCCGTCGTTGGGCCATGCACCCTGATGTGTCTAAAATGGCTCATCCACTATAAAGTTTCTGCGAACAACGCTCTTTCGAAAACAACAAGTGCTTCAAGTGCTTCTTCCTTGCAATCCAAAAGGCCTCATGCGAATGGAATGTGGGACCTCCTCCTTAGTACCAAGCCAACATATCACTAGGCCATGCTGGCCTTTGCACTTAGAGACTCTAAACCTTCATACCTTTAGCCTTTATGTAAATCGTAAGGCCTTCGAAAAACAAAACCTTTTCTCATGCGCTTCGAATAATAATTTTAAGGGATGCCTTGGTAAATGTTTTTGATGGAATTTATATAATGCCTTCATCCTCTTTTGTAATCACGTTGATGCTTCAAATAATTTCTATGTCGACATGATTTTTAATTTATAATTAATTTAAATTTAAATTTAAATATTATAAATTAAAATGAACCAACCTTAGGTTTAATTTAATTAAACCTTAGAACCTTGTCTTAATGCCCAACCTTGGTATAATTAAATATTATTTATAAAATTTAAATTCCTTTTGAATTTAAATAATTTATAAATAATTATTAAACCTCCTTTTTAACCTTTGCAATAACCCACCTTGGGTTTTTTATAAACCAATCACTTAACCTGTGCTACCAATAATATTAAAATATTATGGAGCCTTTTTCCTTTCATTTTTTCACTGATGAAGCGTTTTCCTGGATGACTTGGGAAACTTTATTTCTTGCTGAATTTCTTAATAAGAGTGATAACTCTATCAGGTGACATCAATGACAACTTTGACTTAGAGGACTCAAAATATCCAAAAATCTCCCTCTTTGTCATTGATGGCAACCGACATCCTTTTACTAAAACTTGACCTTCTTTTATGCTCCCCCTGGGACTTTACTCCCCCTGGCTCAGTGCTATCTCAAAAATCAAATCTCTCCCCATATCAAATCTCTACCTAATATACACAAATATCTCCCCCTTTGACATCAATGCCAAAGGGTCACCTTTGGGGATTGGGGATAAAAATGAGCCTCTTATCTTAGCCCCTCCCGCACCTCCACATGAGGTGGTTAATTATGGGGTGGGAGTATTTATACTCCCCGAAAGCATAGATCTGTACCTTTATCTTTTTCTCTTCTTCTGTGAGTCTTCTAAATCCTCTCACTATTTCTTTCCAAGTTATCATCCCTGTTCCTGTCATCACTTCTATTCCTATTCTTGCTCTTGTTCTCATTCATGTTCCTATTCTTGCTCCTCTTCTTGTTCTCATCCTTGTTCTTGTTATTATTCTTTTCTGAATCTCTATTCTTTTTTGAGTCTCTATTCTTGTTCATATTCTTGCTTCTATTCATATTCCTATTTTTGTTCATATTCTTGTTCCTGTTCATACCTATTTCTATAATATTTGATCTACACCATCTTGCTATGTGACCATCATTATTGCACTTATAATACTTAATGTTATTATTCCTTGGATGTGCAACTGTCTTATGACTTCTCATAGTGAAGCCATATCCTCTTCTATCTTGAATCTTGCAATTCATTGGCTTGTGACCAAATTCATTGTATGAGTAGCAATATCCTTGGAAAAGTTGTCTCTTTCCATACTCCTGTCTTTGATGTGTCCTACACTATGAAGCCATGTGCCCAAACCTATGACATGAAAAACATCTTCCATTGAAGCTTCCTTGTCTTGACCTCATTGGTCTCCTATTCTGATTTTTGTTCCATCTGTATTTTCTTTGTGCATTGTTCCTATCTTTTTTGAACTATTTTTTGTCCAACTCATCCTCTGATGTCTCATTACCACTTATACTGTCATCTTCTGAAGTATCCTCTTCTGAAGTTCCTTATTCTTCAAGACTTGAGGTAGATTCTTCTTCCTGATTATTTTAAACTTTTCCAAAGCCAAGACCCATTGAACATGATGTTTGTTGTTGTCCATAGATGAACTTATCCAAGTTCCTAGAGGTATTTTTAAAACTCTTCATATTGATATTGGAGTCCTTTAAGTCTTCTCTTAAAGTAGCCACTTCTTGTGCTAACTTATCACATTCCAAGATCTTTGCTTCTAATGTATCTTTGAACTTGCTTGACTTAGCCTTTGATTTCTCTCAATCTTCTATGAGCAATAATATTTCTTCATCACATTCTTGAAACTGACTTTCAAGCTTAGAGTGCTGCTTTCTTACCTTCTTTATTGTGTCAAGGGCATAGATAAGTTCTCCCTTGAGATCATATCCATTATCTACTCAATAATCCTCTATTTGTTTACCTTTGTCCAATTTTCTACTTGCTTTAGACTTGTATTCTATGGGGTCACTCACTTCTTATTATGCCATTAGAATATTTTCATATGGTCTTTCAAGTGCATCTTCAAAATCATCATTACTGAAACTATAACCATCCCTAGTGCAATTATCTTCAAGATGTCCAAATTTACCACATCTAAAATACTTAAGAATAACTGGAGTCCTTTTCTTAATTGGATCTTTCTCTTTAATCATAAATAGGACTTCATATCTATCATTGTCTGAATTGAGTACTTGCATTATCCGCATAGTAGCTTCTCTTTTGCCTCTTGAAGAACTTCTTTCCTTGTTTGCTTTGTCCATCCTTGCTTTTATTTTTGTACCTTTATATTTCTGACTCCCTGTACCTGTGATCATGTTTTTCTTCATCATTATTGTTCTTTGGCTCCTTGCACTCTATTTCAAAATGTCCATACCTTCCACAATTGAAACATTTGATAGATCTTGGATCTATGGGTCTCTTGGAACCTCTATATCTTATGCCATAATTTTCTTCTTCATCACTGGATGACTCACTGCTTGATTCTATCTTCTTTCCCTTTTTATTTTTTTCTACTTTGAAAGCAGCTTCTTTCGGAGGAATATGATCTTTTGTTCTTATCTCAAAAGTAGTAAGCATTCCAAGCAAAGAATTCCTTGTCAAAGAATCACTATCAATTGATGTTTCTATAGCAGAAACCTTTTCACTGTATATTTTTGGAATTGTTCTCAAGATATTATCACAAGCATCAGATTCATCAACCTTCATTCCCAGACCTCTCATCTCATGTACAAGTTCATCAATATTACTGAGATAGTCATGAATATTTTCATCATCCTTCATTCTTAAGTTCTCAAATTCTCCTTTGATATTTTTGATCTTAGATTTCCTGAATCCTTTATCTCCTTCATATATGTCATGCAGAAGTTCCCATATTTATTTTTTGTTTTACAATTCATAACCTTTATAGATTCTAATCTATGCAATCCTTTTATAATTGCATTCATAGCTCTTGATTTTGCACGCATTAAAAGCTTACCTTCCTAATATGTAGGAGGATTTACTATTGAATCATATCCAAGTTCCACTGCATCCCAAACATCATTTCCAAGTGCCATCAAGTAAAATCTCATTAGCATACACCAATACAAGAAGTCACTTCCATCAAATACTGGTACTGCATTATTGAAGAATCTATCTCTTTAATCCTTTTGATCCATTGTGTTCTTAGTGTAGACACCTAAATCATTTCATGATTAGGGGAGTTTCTCATATAGACACATTCATAATATCATAAGACATAATCAAAAACTTTACAAGCATCAACAGTGGTTCTCACCACTCATTTGGGGCCTTTTCAAGCCATCCAAGCCTAGCCACTCAAGCCAAGAGCAGCCATATTTTAGTCGCTCAAGCCTATAGTGGCCAAACCTTAGCCATTGTAGACGATAGTGTCCAGATCTTAGCTATTGCAGATGACAGCGGCTAAGCCATAAGAAGACATTTTTCTGATAAATAGGCCTAATAACAGGCAGAAGTGGTAATCTACATGCAATAAAGGTGAGCGGGAGTAACTTTGCATTTCTTTTCACGACCAGTTCACATAGGAGGCTTGAGTTTGCATTTAAACTTTAGTTAACTGACCTCCAAGCATAAAAAAAGGATAAAATCTTCTCATGCTAATGACTAGTTCGCATAGGAGACTCAAGTGGGCAGTTAGATTTCATTTAACTAGCCTTCAAACATAGACAAAGGACAAAAGCTTCTCATCGTAACTTACACTACGCATGAGAAATTCATTCCTAGGGCTTGGACATAGACCTAGGGTTTCACACTATAAAATGTGAAAGCCTAAGATCACCAAAGAAAGATGTTTTTATCTAGGGGAGATCTTTTTACAAGTAGATGGAGATCATCAAGACATATTTGATTGAGGATAGCTTTCGAGACATGGAGAGTTCCCTTGGAGATCACGTGTACAGTGAAGACCTGATGGATTGGAGAGCATAACACCTACTATTTCAACATCAGATATAGGCTTTGACCCATAGCTTTGGGGTAAAGAGAGAAAGTCTTACCTTAGCGATTGTTGTCTTGGACAGTGGCCCGCAGGCTTAGCTTATGTTTTAGACATAACTTATTTTATTTTGTTTCTTCATGTTTTCATATCATTAGCAAAGATTTACATGACGTCATAGCATGGTTTCATCATATTTATGTTAATTCTTTTATTACTAACAACCTCATCTAGGGAGGAAATCTTGGACATTTAAGCGTGTGTTGTTGTTTCATTGCTTGTAGGGCCACAGGTTCATCGAACAAAGTTTGTAACATACGAGAGCAAAAGGGATCCCTCTAGGAAATAGACCTGGAGAAGGAGGAATATGTAAGCCCTCATACATTTTTGTGTGTGAAAACAGGAATCCTTTATAAGTGCACCACCTCTTTGAAAAAGGGGCACTCTTTGCCTATTTGTAACCTTATTGTATCGAAATGGGTATCCCTAAGAGGGACCGACACCTAAATCATGTTATTCTTAGGGGATCTACTCACATAGAAACATTCATAAGATCATAATACATAATATTGGACTTTCCAAGCATCAACAGTGGTTATCACCACTCATTTGGGGTATTTTCAAGCCATCCAAGCCTAGCTACTCAAGCCAAGAGTGGCCAGATTTTAGCTGCTCAAGCCTATAGCGGCCAGACCTTAGCCACTACAAATGATAGTGGCCAAATATTAGCCACTACATATGATAGTGGCTAAGCCATAAGAAGCAATTTTTCCAACAAATAGGCCTAATCACAGGCATAAGTGGCAGTCTGCATGCAATAAAGGTGAGCGGGAGTAACTTTGCATTCTTTTTCATGACCAGTTCACATAGGAGTCTTGAGTTTGCATTTAAACTTTATTTAACTGACCTCCAAGCATAAAAAAAGGAAAAAAGTTTCTCATACTAACAACCAGTTCGCATAGGAGACTCAAGTGGGTAGTTAGATTTCAGTTGACTACCCCTCAAACATAGACAAAGGACAAAAGCTTCTCATTCTAACTTACACTACACATGAGAAATTCATTCCTAGGGCTTTGACATAGATGTAGGGTTTCACACTATAAAAGGTGCAAGCCTAAGAGCACCAAATAATGATCTTTTTATCTAGGGAGATTTTTTTTTAAGAAGAGGGAGATCATTGAGACATCTTTCATTGAGGAGAGCTTTCGAGACTTGGAGAGTTCCCTTGGACATCACATGTACAATGAAGCCCTGACGGATTGGAGAGCATTACACCTACTATTTCAACATCAAATACAGGCTTTGACCCATAGCTTTGGGGCAAAGAGAGTAAGGTTTACCTTAGTGGTCGTTGTCTTGGACAGTGGCTCGCAGGCTTAGCTTAGGTTTTAGATATAGCTTCTTTTATTCTGTTTCTTCATGTTTTCATATCATTAGCATATATTTACATGATTTCATAGCATTGTTTCATAATATTTCTATTAAATTATTTTCTTACTAACAACCTCATCCGAGGAGGCAATCTTAGACATCTAAGTGTCTTGCAGGGCCACAGGTTCATCGGACGAAGTTTGCAACATATGAGAGCAAAAGGGATCCCTCTAGGAAATAGACCTGGAGAAGGATGCATATGTAAGCCCTCATATATTTCCATGTGTAGAATCGATAAGCCTTTATAAGCACACCACCTCTTCACAAAAGGGGCACTCTTTGCCTATTTGTAACCTTATTGTATCGAAACGGGTATCCCTAAGAGGGACCGACACCTAAATCATGTCATGCTTAGGGGAGCTACTCACATGGACACATTCATAATATCATAATACATAATCTTGGACTTTCCAAGCATCAACAGTGGTTCTCACCACTTATTTGGGGCCTTTTCAAGCTATCCAAGCCTAGTCGCTCAAGCAAAGAGCATCCAAATTTTAGCCTCTCAAGCCTATAGGGACCAGACCTTAGCCACTGCAGACAACATCCAGATCTTAGCCACTACAGATGACAGAGACTAAGGCATAAGAAGCAATTTTTCCAACAAACAGGCCTAATCACAGGTGGAAGTGGCAGTCTACATGCAATAAAGGTGAGTGGGAGTAACTTTGCATTCCTTTTCATGAAAAGTTCACATAGGAGGCTTGAGATTACATTTAAACTTTAATTAACTGACCTCCAAGCATAAACCAAGGACAAAATATTCTCATGCTAATGACCATTTCGCATAGGAGACTCAAGTGGGCAGTTAGATTTCAGTTAACTGGCCTTCAAACATAGACAAAGGATAAAATATTCTCATGCTAACTTACACTATGCATGAGAAATTCATTCCTAGGGCTTGGACATAGACCTAGGGTTTCACACTATAAAAGGTGCAAGCCTAAGAGCACCAAAGAATGATATTTTTATCTAGGGGAGATATTTTTACAAGCATAGGGAGATCATTGAGACATCTTTTATTGAGGAGAGCTTTTGAGACTTGGAGAGTTCCATTTGTTAGTGGAGCTGTAAATAATAATCATAGATTCTAGAGGGAGCCCCTATAGCGACAAAGTGATTACAAGGGAGCCCCCTTTGAGTGGCCTGTGATTACATTTACATTAATTTGTTAATAATTTTATAGTAAGACCTTGGGGTCTTACCATTTGGTATCAGAGCCTTGTGGGACCCAAACATGTGATATTTGCTCAAGGATCTTCATAAAATCACTTTCGTGTGTGAGTATCAAACGCGGTTTGAGGATATCACCAAACACAACACAAGGTTCGATGAATCAATTCTCATCAATAACTTCATTAGTGGATTGAAAGAGGAAATTAGAAGGGAGGTGACAAGGTTCAATACCTATACCATGATGCAGACCTATGGATTGGCAAAATTAGCTGAAGATAAAATCAATGCATGACAATGATTAGGGAAACCACCTATGGAAAAATTGCCAACCACTTACATCGCTCCTAAACCTATGCATAATGGAAGGGGACAATGCACTTACACAACCCCCAAACCTAACCGAACTTTACCAATTAAACATCTTAGCTTTGAGGAGATGAAAGAACGATGAGCAAAAGGTCTCTATGATAATTGTGATGAGCAATTTGGACCCCACCATAAATGCACTACACTAACATTGTATTTATTAAAGGAATTTGATCCCTGTCTCTCCATAGAGCAAGCAGATGAGGTAGTTGTGTCCAAAGCAACCAGTGCACCTACTCACATCAATGAAGACAATGAGGTTGATATACAAGAAGTGACTGAAACACTTGATCATAGCCATGAAGATAATCAGGTCGATGTGCAAGAAGTGACCAAAACACTTGATCATAGCCATGAAGGCAATACAATTGATATGCCATAAGTGATTGATGCATCAAGTAAGGATGAGGTAGACATTCTTGAAATGACCCATTATGGAAAAACTCACATTCTATAATAACTACACTTAAATTTCCCTCCAGTTGTGAGTTCTTGCCATATAACAAAACTTATTCAAAAACAACATAGAAAGGTGATTACACACTCATTCACTATTGGCTCTACTACGGAACCACAAATGGATTTAGAAGAATTACCACCACTTTTTATGCATCATTCTAATGTGTTTAAGGGACAACAAGGGTTGCCCCGAAATATTCTACTCTTGTTCTTGGCGACCCCCACTAACGCTTTATCCTTCTCGATATCCATACCTACGGAAGGATGACATTAAAAGAGTCCAAGAACTTACACAAATCCTTCTTGGAAAACAAAGGACAAAGTGTCTCGCTTTGAGCTTTGAGGACAAAGCTCTTTTTAAGGAGGGTGGCATGTTAGGATCCTCAATCCTAACATTATTAGTTAGTATTAGTTAGCATTATTAATCATTTAATTATAATAGTATTAACTCATAACGTGAACCATCATGTCTTTTCATAATGTGAACCATCATGTCTCTTCATAACGTGAACCATCACATCTCTTCACCAACATAGCTTTAGGGTAGATATATATTAGGTTGGCCATCCATTTCAAATCATCCAAAATAAGAATAAGAAGAATAAAAATCATAGATTCTAAAGGGGGCTATAGCGGTAAAGCGATTACAAGGGAGCCCAATTTGAGTGGCCTGCGATTAGATTTACATTAATTTGTTAATAATTTTATAGTAAGACCTTGGGGTCTTACCACCCTTGGAGATCACGTGTACGGTGAAGCCCTGATGGATTGAAGAGCATAACACCTATTATTTCAACATCAGATACAGGCTTTGACCCATAGCTTTGGGGCAAAGAGAGCAAGGTTTACCTTAGCGGCCGTTGTCTTGGACAGTGGCCCGTAGGCTTAGCTTAGGTTTTAGACATAGCTTCTTTTATTCTGTTTCTTCATGTTTTCATATCATTAGCATAGATTTACATGATTTCATGGCATAGTTTCATCATATTTCTATTAAATTCTTTTATTACTAACAACCTCATCCGGGGAGGCAATCTCGGACATCTAAGCGTGTGTTGTTGTTTCATTGCTTACAGGGCCACAGGTTCATCGGACGAAGTCTGCAACATACGAGAGCAAAAGGGATCCCTCTAGGAAATAGACCTGGAGAAGGAGGCATCTGTAAGCCCTCATACATTTTCATGTGTGGAACCGGGAAGCCTTTATAAGCGCACCACCTCTTCATGAAAGGGGCACTCTTTACCTATTTGTAACCTTATTGTATCGAAATGGGTATCCCTAAGAGGGACCGACATGTAACCGAGTTTCAATACAAATAAAGAGATCCATATTTGTTATTTTCTGTGTTATATGCTTTTTCATTGTCTTCCATTTCATCTTGGGTTTTTAATAACATTGCAAGTAGAGTAAAAGGGTGGTGCATGCATCCTGAGGTCGCTACAGATGGTGATCATGGTGGGACCTCCACTAATTTTTCATTTTTTGCTAGAATACTAACTTAATTTTGTGTGCAGGTCTAGCCGCTCTGAGCTACAATGGCCAGAAATTAGCCACTCTGAGCTACAATGGCCAATAGAGCTTTAGCCACTCTGAGCTACAATGGCCAAGAACCAGCCACTTTGGTCAACAATGGCTAGAACTGGAGTGCAGCAGAGGTCAAAACACTGACTCTCTGAGCTGGATCAAAGGTTGGTATAGCTTCTCTGATATTTTATAGCTTTTTATCTACTTATGTGTGTCTAAAATAGAGAACTTAATGCACATTTATGTTTGGAAATTGAAAGAATAAAAGGAGAAAGAATTAAGCATTTCGCATATCTTAGATCTTCTTTTAAATTTTCCACTAGGCGTTGCTAGGAACAATGGCTTATGCCTAAAAAGTTCACCCTAGAATCCAATGTGCTAGACATTGTATGTTGTTTGCTTGCTTTGAGGCCCTGCTAGAGGCCATAGTTGCATAAAATAAAGTGCGCTCATACAAATCATAGTAGTTCATGCATATTTCTGAATATTGAAATGTATTTTTGCACTTAGGCATATAGGAAAGATTCATTGCTGCTATATGATGCACTTTATGTTACGCAAGCTTAAAATGAACACCACACACGCACGTCTCATTTAAACATTGGGGAGTTGGATTTCATCACCAACCTTCAATTCAGTCCAGTGACATTGGAATTCATCTCCTTCCACTGGTTTTCCCCTAGAGCTTCCTAGAAATGGATTGAGAAACTTACTTATAGTGACACTAAGTTACTTGTGCTCAAACTATCTCCCACTATTGGAACAATCATTGGTTCAGAGTGGAAGAGCTAGGCGAACCCCCCATTGGGTCTTCAATGGTGTACCCTAGCTTCTTTTGAGAAAATCATGTTTGGCATGGGTGTACTTGATTGTCACTATGGATGAGTCTTCTCATTCTTAATCCAAGAACAAGAGCAAGAAATCGAAAGAACAACACATCAAAACACACCAAACAGTTTAGGGCACACTTAAATCGGTAATCAAGATAAACATTTGTTTGGTATTGTGTGGTTATTCCTAAATTGCAACTCAAAAGATCAATTCATAAGACAACATGGTCAAAACAAGAAGTAAGCACCCTCGGTCTGATACCGAGGGAGAGACAGAAGCAACTCATACCCATAGGTGGAGTCATAGTAACATTGAATGACCCACCCGTAAGACCATGAGACGTAGCTCCATGAGCCTAAGGGGTGATAATTCAACCCTTGGGGGATCTCCTCGAGAAACCCCAAGTAAGGAACCACATCATGGAACAAAGTCACATAAACAAAAAGAGGCTTCACAACCATCCTCATCAAGGAGACATGAGGAGACCTCAAGGGCCTCCTCTAAACACATAGAAACATCTCAAAGACGTGAGGAAGCTTCAAGGGCTTCCTCCTCACATGGACATAAAGAAGGTTCTAAGACTCATTCTTCACATAGGGATGATGAGACTGCTACATCTCCATCCACATGGAGAAAACATGTTACCACAAAGCCCTCTTCATCAAGAAGGCAAACAAGAATTGCAACACCTCAAGACTCACAAGAAACATATGAAATAGGTCTACCTACTGAAGGGAAGGAAACTAGAGCTACATCTAGTCATGGGAATCATATAGAAGAAACCCTTCACACAAAAGGAAATATTCCCATAGACTATGACCTCATAGGAGTGAATGGCACCCCATGGGACCAGCCATGGAAAACAAGACAACTAGATGGGTTGGATCGGTTTCCTACATGACCAACTCAAAGAACTATAGCTACTGAGAACTCTGCATCTGGAAGCTCATAAACTATGACTTCTAAACACATCTCCTAGTCTAGGGGTACCTCAGAGTGACCCCATAGTAGACGCATGGAGTCTGATCATAGGGATACTCAATAGTACACTGAACAAGTCACATTAGCTAGCAAGAGTACAGGTACAATAGAAACCTCCTCGAGGAATCTACGAGTCAAGACAACAAGAACAGAGTTAGATAAACATGAGTCTTCTATAACAGCACAAACTGACCGAATGAGGTGGTTAGAAAATGCATTACATAAGGAGCGAGAGCTAGTGGAAGCTCTCAAACAAGATAAACAAAGAGAAAGACTCTTGCACCAACATGAGCAACATTTAAGAGAGCAAGTTGAGTGGCTAGCTCTTAACAATTTATAGACAAATGGTGGTGACCACCAAAGAACTAGATGCGCTGACTCACCTAAGGAGAGGTGCAATAGACAAGATAGCCCACAATGAAATCCCCCACCAAACCATGAATGAAATCCAACTAATGGGGGAAGGGCAAACACAACAAACCAAGATCACAATCCTGAGTCCCCTCGTAGGAGGGAGGAAAATGGAACAAATAAAATGGATAGAGAGTTACCTCCATTGCCACTATGAATAGGCTTACAAGAGGAGGAAATCCATGCATCAAAGGTATTTCAAGAGCTTGCTGAAAAGATGAAAACCTTTGAGAAACAAGAGGCAGTTGGGAACTCACCAACATTAAGCAAGATACACAACCAACCATTGTGCCCATCAATCCCTAGCCCTCCATATCCTAAGCACTTTGAGATGCCTAGGTTAGAAAATTTTAAGGGTGAAGAGGATGCACAAGAGCATGTCACCAATTTTATCAATGCCTATTTTCATCTTGAAGACAATGATGCTCTCATGCTAAGAACATTCATAATGACATTTTTAGGTGCTGCCACTCAATGGTTCAACCAACTACCTAAGCATAGCATAACCAACTTTGAACAACTAGTAAATGCATTCTTAAAGCATTTCTCCTTTGGTGCTAAGAAGAAGGTGAACCTTTCAGACCTGGCCAACTTGAAATAATATGATGATGAGCCAGTAATGGATTATGGGAATAGATGGAGAAAAGTCATGGTAAAATTATCATTCTCCATTCCCACAGAAGAGATCATTCACATGTTCACCAAAATTTGTTCTAAACACATCTCCCTCTTGCTACAACTTCAGTAGTATCCTTCATTTGAGGAAGCTTTGGCATAGGCCAAGCTCATCGAAGAAATAAAAGTAGATGAGGGAACCATTAAACTCCAAAACAAAAAGGAGTGGAACAAGAATGGTAAGAATGACAAGTATAAATAGAAGCAGGGCAACCCTACTCTAGTCAATCAAGTCGTATTGGCTACACCCAAGGATGGGGGTGCACAACAACCCCAGAACTATCAAGCACATCCCTCGCTAGCCAATTACGACCAAAAGAACAATCAGGGAAGAAACCGAGAATGCAAGCCACCTCATTATTTCATGCCTCTGACAGAATCAATGCAATCAATATTTAATCAGTTGAGCGAGGCTAGGAGGATCAGATTTCTTGATATACCTCTTATAGATCCCAACCATCCTAAGCCAAAAGGATATAGGGAAGATCAATTTTGCCCTTATCACAGGATACCGGGGCATGACATTGAGGCTTGCATCGGGTTTAAGCATCAAGTGCAAAACATGATTGAGGTGGGAGAACTCAAAGTTGACAACCCACTAGCTCTCGATAATAGAGACATGGGCATATACAGAAACCCATTGCCCAATCATGAGGCCCCTCGAGAGCAAGGGGCCCAAGTCAATCAAGTTCGAGCTGACATACCTACCCATGGATGCATTGGGATGGTTGAGATTGTTAACATAGCAACAAGGACTAGGCGGTATGGTCAACCGCAACCACCTACAGCTCCCATGAACATCCCAACCACTCCTAGGCAAAGGCAAGACAACCTTCTAGGTCCACCAACGTGACCTATGGTAACTATTCAGAGTAGATTGGAGCAAAACCTATAGATGACTCCAACTAAGTTATCCATCTATGAGCTCATACAATAGTCCCCAAAGCATAGGGAGACTCTAATGGAGATTTTAAGGACAATTGAGCTCCAACCGCAAGATGCGAATGCATTCACTCACTTTGTGGGACAAGTGCAAGAATGCCAAGAACCTGTAATTCGATTCTATGATCATGAGATTAAGATAGTTCCTACTGCCTTACCAGACCCTCCACTAAACATTGTAGTGGTAATCAACAACTTACCTTTCAAGAGGGTCTTGGTCGATATAGGTTCATCAATAAACATCATCACAACAACTGCAATAGAGCACCTCAAGATCCCCAAGTCCAATATCATTCTAGGAGCTTACACATTGAGAGCTTTTAATGATGCTTTATGCAATACTATGGGAATGATAGTCCTACCCATCAAGGTGGGGCACAAGACCATCCCTATGATGTGTCATGTCTTGGAAGGAGCTATGCAGTACAACATCCTCTTAGGGCATCCTTGGATAAGGGCCATGAAGTGTGTGCCTTCGATCTTGCACCAGTGTGTCAAGTATGTGCACGAGAACAAAGTCTATGTGGTTCTGGCTGATGAAGAGCCTTTTAAATACGTCAATCAGGTGGAAATTCTAAGAGAATTTGTAATCCCTTCTACCCACCTATACGTAGCACCTTCATCCCCAACCACACAAGTGGATAACAAAGACAAAGGGGTAAGAAAAGACCCATGCACTTCAACACCTCCTGGTGCACTCAAAGTAGTCAATGCTTCTAAAGTACCATCAACGTCAAAACCAAAAGATAATCAGAAGCTAAAGGCACCCTTAGTTAAGGAAGAAAGGCCCAAGGAAGTGCCAACTATAGCCATTGCTAAAATGCCAAGTCCTATGGAAGAGGAAGATCTTCAAGATCAAGATGAAGATAGTGATTATCACCCTGCTTCACCAGTGTCATCCGTAGGGTCATCCACATCGCATGCATCAATACACTTGGCAAGCATAGGCATAGGGGAGTACCTTGTGTAGAACATCACCTTTACACCTATCATTGAGTCTGCACAAGACATGGGAAGGCCTAAGGACTTGAGGCCACTAGTGGGAATAGTGGTTCCACTTGGAATCCCTCCCAACCAAACCAATTTTGTCTATGCTAGCCTAGACTGCCCATAAGTCTTTAGATATAGAAGAGGATAGTGATGAATTATTCATAGTCAATGTTCATTACCTCTCTAACCCTGAGTTTTCTCTAAGCTACTTTGAGCATTGCCATTGGCATGGCTATGGCCTTGGCATATATGAGCAGGGGCAGGGCCATACGAGCCACAATATCAGCTTCCCTCCGATAGATTTGGCTTAGGCTATTATATCGGAGGTCGAGATGACTCTCTTGTAGTGGCATTGGAAATATTAAGCTTAGGGTTAGGAGAAGACATTGATTTCATTCCTTATCATCCCCTAAGAATAGGAAATTTGAGCAACAGACAAGTGGCCATGGTAAACATACCACCACCAAAAATTTATCATCCAAACATCTCAATTGATTCCACCCCAATAGGGTACAACTCATGGGATGAGGAGAATGGATATGAAGCAAGTGATGATGAGGTGCAACTTGGTTTAGCCTACCAGGGGCCTCGCTATTTACAAATATTCACATGGTCCATCCATGATGAGAGTGGGTATACATCAGATGAAAGTGACTATGAATCAGAAGACTCAATAGAAAGAGCCTACTTAGGCCTAAGCCATCAACCCCTGACTTTGGGGCAAGAGACAAATGCAAATGGATTCTTCATAAGTGATGAAGAATATGAAGATGAAATAGAGATGGCCTACTTAGGGCCAAGACATGAGCCCCTTGTCTTAGGGCCGCATACCAATGCTAACAGTTTTTGGATAAGTGATGATGACTTTGAGGATGAGACCGAGATGGCTTATCTTGGACCTCACCACTTGTGACAAGTCAATGAGCTAGTAGAGAGAGAGGTGGCACTCCATGCCATAGACCCTCATCTATGATTTTTGGGGAGACCTATTGACCTAGCTGCCATTCATCGGATGGTCAATCCCCCTCTACCTACATTCAGAGAGTGATTAGAGCCCAATGATCCTATTGTCCACCCTACTCATGGGCCAGATCCAAAAATTCCCATTCCTCCAGAACCTCATCATGAGTATGGAAGGGAAACCCCTGAGACAAGATTGCACCCATGTGGTCCTGGAGACTTCATTCCATCCATCAACATGATCTCCATTGATTTGACCACTCCACTTCATAATCCAATAGATCCTACCAAATCATTGCATCTTGATATAGAGGCTATTGATTGGGATCATGCTAATTCACCCATAGAGCCTGAAGACCTCTTCCCCAATGAAGAGATGTTACAACCATTCCATTTTGCATCAGGTTGTGCGTATGACATCTTCCATGTTGGTTTGGAACCTGAGTCACTAGGTCCTATAAATCCCATCGATGACATTCATTTGATACCCATGCCTCATCAGCTAGAGGATGGGTCACATATGGCTATAGAAGTGACTTTCGAGGTGGACATCAGTGATGATCCTACCCAACCAAGGAAATTCAAGTTCGGAGAAAGTCTATCTCCAGAGGAACAAGCCATCCTAATTCCTCTCCTCAAAGAGAGGCCAAATATTTTTGCTTGGACTTACAAAGACATGCCAGGGATAGATCCAAAGTTAGTCATTCACAACCTTTCATTGGATCCCATGAAGAAGCCAATCAAGCAAAAGCTGAGGAAAATGCATCCAACCATCACTTTGATGGTGAAGAACGAATTGCAAAAACTACTGGATGCAGTATTCATAGTTCCTATTGACTACCCTGAGTGGGTGTCAAACATGGTACCCATGGGGAAACCTGATAGAAGAGTCCATATCTACATAAATTTCAGAGATTTAAATAGGGCAACACCAAAGGATTCATTCTCATTGCCAAACATAGATGCTCTTGTAGATGCAACCGTAGGTCATGAAATGCTCTCCCTAATGGATGGTTTTTTCGGATACAACCAGATCTAGATTAAGCCCGAAGATCAACATAAAACTACTTTCATTACTCCATGGGGAACATTCTGTTACAAAGTGATGCCATTCGGTCTCAAAAATGTTGGTGCCACATATCAGTGGGCCATGACATACATATTCCATGACTATATGCATAAGATCTTAGAAGATTACATGGATGACTTACTGGCCAAGTCCCTATTGTGGCAAGAGCATGTCGAAGTCCTTAGACAAGTCTTTGATCACCTCATAGAACACAATGTCTGATTGAATCCTAAGAAGTGCGTATTTGGCATAACTTCTGGCAAGCTTTTGGGATTCATCGTATCCAAGAGAGGCATTGAAGTCGATCCTACAAAGGTAAAGGCTATACTAGAAATGGCCGCCCCTACCAACATTAGGGAGTTGAGGAGCCTACAAGGCAAGATAGCATCCATCAAAAGATTCATCATGCAATTATCAGACAAATGTCGACCTATGAATCGGTTGCTATGCAAGGAGGTCCCCTTTCATTGGGATGAAGAATGCCATCAAGCCTTTGCAGAGATCAAAACTTATCTAGCAACACCACCAGTATTGGCTCCACCAAGGCCAGACATACCATTTTTACTATATATATCAGCTACTAATTTTGCATTGGGCACCATGTTAGCCCAAAAGAATGCACAAGACAAAGAGCAAGCCATATATTACATTAGTCGCACCTTGGTGAGTTATGAGCTAGGATATGCGTATGTCAAAAAGTTGTGTTTAGCGCAGTGGTCTTTGCAACTCGAAAGTTGTGACACTACATGTTGAGCCATACGACCTACGTCATATCAAAACAAAATCCTTTGTAGTACATGATGAGCAAGACATATCACAATACACGTACCACAAAGTGGATCATGCTATTGATAGAATTTGATCTAGAGTTCATAAGCCAAAATTCCATCAAGGGACAAGTCATAGGAGATCAATTAGCAGAGGTGCCTCTTCAGGATAACAAGCCTCTCACCATAGAATTGCCTGATGATGCGGTCTTTGCATTATCAGATCCGCTAGAACTCGAAGAACCTAAGAAAGAAAGAGACATGTCATTGTTCTTCGATGGTTCGAAGTGTGAACAAGGGGGTAGAGTAGGGATTGTATTTATCACACCATAGGGTGCTCCATTACCCTTATCATTCAAATTAGACTTCCCATGCACAAACAACAATACAGAATATGAAGCATTGATCCTGGGACTCCAAACAGCCATAGCAATGGGCATTAAAATATTGAATATCTTTGGTGACTCCTTGCTCATAGTAAACTAGGTCAAAGGACTATTCCAATGTAGGTGCCCACTCCTGAAGACTTACAAGGAACTTGTTGACACTTACCTAGCCCGGCTGGAATGGTACGACATCGAGGCAATCCCTCGTACATCGAATAGATTTGTAGACACTATGGCCTCTTTGGGATCCTTAATCCCTCAGAATCCATCTACTGATTTTACAACCATTCATGTGAAAGTGCTTTCACACTCAACAATACGTCATGAAGCTTTTGACAATCAAGAATCAGTCAACATGATCAACATCGAGCCAAATCAAGATTGGTCCTTCATAGCCAGAGATTTCTTGCAAATGACACCTTGGGGGTCTTTGATCTCCCAAGGACCTATGGAGTGTGGTGCAACCATACACCATAGAGTTGTTCCTCAATCCATGTTCACTAGCTCAAAAATACAAGAAAAGCAAGCCATATTTTCTATAGAAGTCATGGCTTATCAGGATTGGCTTTCCCAACTATGGGACTTCCTAAAGCTTGGAATAGTACCTCAAGGTTTGTCGCATACTGAAAGGTGAACGTTCAAATAGAGAGCAACAAGATACATCTTTCTAGGAGAAATCCTCTATAGACAAGGATATGATGGAGTATTACTCCATTGTCTTGAGCCCCAGGAAGCATCCTGGGCAATTTTGCAAGCTCACGATGGAACATGTGGAGGCCATTTTAGTGGCATGGCCATCATTAAGCGCATCTTGAGAATGGGTTACTATTGGCCCACCATGGAAAGGGACTACTATGAGTATGTCAAGAAATGTAGTAAGTGCCAGCATCATGCAAATCTAATGCACTTACCATCGCAAGCTTTGCAGCCCATCCAGGAAGCATGGCCATTCTCGTAGTGGGGACTAGACTTGATTGGGAAGATCTCACCCCCATCCTCAGGCCGACACACATTCATCATAATGGCCACAGAATACTTCACTAAATGGGTAGAAGTGATCCCCTTAACATCAACAACTAGACCAAGGATTGCGGAGTTTATACTCCATAATATCATAAGTCATTTTGGGGTCCCTTCTAAGATAATATCGGATAATGGGCCATATTTCAAGAACAAAAATGTGTATGCTTTAATGAAAAAATACCATATTCAACATAGTTTTTCAATGCCTTATTATCCACAAGCAAACGGGCAAGCAGAAGCCTCAAACAAAACAATAGTCTCCATTTTGAGGAAGACGGTGCAAGACAATCACAAGGATTGGCACATGCAATTACCTCTTGCACTATGGGCATACAGGACTAGTATACGGATGCCCACTAGGGCAACACCATTTTCACTAGTATATGGCACTGAGGCCATCATGCCACTAGAGTTAGAAATTCTGACTCTACGCATAGCATTAAAGGACTTCATAGATGATGATGTCGCGTGACAAGGCCACCTTGATCAGTTGATGCTTCTTGATGAACGTCGAGTCAATGCTTTAGAGCATCTTCACATTTACCAAGATCACCTTGCATGAGCTTACAATAGTAAATTCCACCTAAGGGAATTCAAGGTTGGAGATCTAGTGCTCAAAGAAAACTAGCAGAATTCGAATCTGCCACCGCATCTACAAGATAAGTTCATGGTAAACTGGATAGGCCCATACATGATTTCACAGAGAGTTGGGCCTGGAGCATATCACCTTATATCATTAGATGGTGTTGAGGAGCCTGAGCCTCTCAATATCATTCACTTAAAGGCATTCTACACATAAAATACAAAAACATTCAAATATTTCATAAAAATTCAAAAACATTCAAATATGTCAAAAACACAAAACAAAGCATAAAAACATAAAATTTCAAAAATACAATCAAAGGCTCCAAGGGTAATTCATACCACTTGGTCAAACATCAATTCAAAACTCCAAGGGTAATTCATACCACTTGGTCAAACATCAATTCAAAATGCTCCAAGGGTAATTCAAACCGCTTGGTCAACATCAATTCAAAGGCTCCAAGGGTAATTCAAAACCACTTGGTCAAACATCAATTCAAAAGGCTCCAAGGGCATTCAAACCACTTGGTCAAACATCAATTCAAAGGCTCCAAGGGTAATTCAAACCACTTGGTCAAAATCAATTCAAAAAGCTCCAAGGGTACTTCATGCTACTTGGTCAAAAACCAAAAAGCCCCAAAGGCATAATAAGCCCTTTGGTCAAATTAAACAAAAATACAAAAACAACATAAAAATAAAAAATACAAAAACAATTGCATCTCACATCTTGCATCCACATCATTGCATTGCATTTTCATATCCACTACAATTGCATATGTCATGAGAGCCTTAAAAGTGATACCACAGTTTGTCGCACAAATCATTCAAATCCATACCTCCATTAACACATGTGTGTAATTGTGTTTTTCAACACAACCATTATTTGTTGCTATACATAATATACTAAGGTTTTTCGGTTAATCAACCACACCTAGTGATCTTATCAAATTTTGAGGAAAACAACTTTGATTAGTAGAAGGTAAGGTCTAGCTATGATAATGCCTTGGATATTCAAGATCCCGTCACTAATTGAAACACTAAAATCCTAGTTGGTACAAGGAAAATATGAAAGCTACAAAGTGGTCTAGGTTACCTTAAGCGAAAAGGATTTTCCTTGCTTATCCCCTATGCAACCGGTTTAAAGGTGTTGAGAATTGGCAAAAGGACAAGCTTTACCCTATCCAAATCCCTTGCTTAAATCAAAATAAGAAAAATCCCAAAGCAAAGTACATATTCAAAAGGCCAAGCATACAGTCCAGATTTCAAAGCAATAATCCGATACACAAATCATAAATTCAAAAAAAAATCATAGCTCAAAAAAAATCAATCAAAAATAAACAATGATTTTCATCACTACATATGAGCAAAATAAACAGTGATTATCATCACTACAAAAATCCTAGCTCAAAGAAAAAATCAATCAAAATAAACAGTGATTTTCATCACTACATATGAGCAAATATCCAAAGCCAAAAAGAAGCCAAAAGAAGGGAATAAAGCTTGAATCCCTGGAATTCTCAACATTGTACAAAACTGGAAGGAGAAATCCTTACGCATGATGATATGTCTATTACAATTGCTTCATGCATTTGTGTAGACCAATGTTTGAATGTGGATGAGCTAGCTTAGGTAACCCAATATTGCCTAGTGGTATAGTCCAACTAAGTCCAACATAAGGATGAGATGAACACTTGAGGATCCCTGATCTTAGCAATGGGCTGAAAGAATCCCGCTTGACATCGGAGGAAATGCTTGAGTTCTATCTCAAAATATACAATCACTTGCACACACAGAGATCATGAAAAACTAGGTCCATGGTAAAAGCCTTACTTTTCAAAAGTCTAAGTGGTCAGTAGACAATTGTTGATAGGGTAACTAGAGTGTTTGAATCTCCGAAAAGCCCCAAAAATTCTTACATAGCAACAAATCATAACATCATTCACACCATCACTTTCTTTATAAGATTCTATAAATTAGGGGGTATCAACATAGTAGGACAGATACCGCATATATATTAGAAATAGTATATAGACGACCACTGACTACTTTATATCTTTTAATTTATAGAAACTTATTAAGAAAATACATTACACACCATTACATCTCATATATGAATACTTAATCAATTCTTATGATAAGAGTGATTATTTAAATTCATGATTATTTTTTTACTTTTTGTGGTATCACCCATTAAGATTGTCAATGTCATATGCATTCCGTATGTTTTAAGTGATTAGAGCATACAAGTTCATTTATACCATCCCATCACATAAGTTAGATGCATACAATTAAAGCAAAGTTAAAACATGCATTTAGCAATAACATCATATCCACAAAAACAAGTCATTAATCATCCATAAACCACATCATAAAACATATAGGCAATATCCATTTGCATACAATCATAAATTCATCATTCATCATCAAAATACATCGCATCATATCATCAAATCATATAAGCATCTACACATCCATCTAAGCATCTTCAATATCATCTATCATCTAACATATTCATCAAATCATCATAATACCATCATCGCATCATATCATAAAACAAAATAACAACAAAAACATGAGCAATAAATGATACACATAATAAGTCATAATGCAAAGCTATCATAAAAGTATGTGTGTCAAGTCCATGGATGTACAAAAATTCCCATGGGCTATAGTCATATAGGTCAATCGACCTCAAAAATGAATCAAGGACCAAATAAAGCATCAATCAAATATCGGGCCTGAGCCCCCTACATCACCTCCTCTAGTGCCACCTCCCCCTATGGTGGTGTCATGAGTCGAATGATGTGAGCCTATCGGTCTCTCTATCCGAGTCTGGGTCCTCTAGCTAGGATGGGTGGAAGACTACCCCGAGGTGGAGCGCCCACTGACCTACGAACCACCCACACCGGGTGGCTCCTTAGGGACAATCCCATGCCTCTTGAGCTGCATCTGAAGAATGGTGATGTGATCCACAAGTCCCCGGATCCGCTCCTCATGCTCATCCAACAAAGACTAAAGTTGTCCCACATCTGCTCCTAAACCTACCACTGGAACCTCCTGTGGTGTAGAAGGAGGAACAACAAACTGCATCCTAGCATCGCCACCCCCAATAGTAGCCTATAGAGCTTGTATCTATGCTGTGAGCTGCTCAATGGTAGCATCTCACCATTATACCTAGATCTTAGTTGCCTGAAGCTCAACCTCGACCTCATGTAGTTGTGCTCTCAGAGGAGAGTCTCTCTCCTCAAGCTCTAACTCCTCCTCCTCCTAAGAACATCAAGATCCTCCACTACCACCTACTCTATTGGCTAGCCCCATACCTTGGTCCTGGCTCAGACTCTACATCCTATCAGATCTGCACCATCACCCCCACCATCATCCTCATGCCCTAGGCTACCGACACCATGCCACATCTGATCACCCCACCACTGAGTGTATGCCTCTATAACTCCCCCAACCACTCTAGGGTCAATAGTTGGGGCATCCTCCTCATCTGAAAGCTCTATAATCTACCATGGAGGTAGGTCCTTCTATGTTGTGAGGTACCTATACAAGAATGGTACCAAGGGCACATCCTACTACAACCCATACTGACGAAGAACCCAAGAGTAGAAGAAATACTCTCAGATGGTAATCTTATGGCCAATGAGCCATCGCTCACACCGTGTCCTAGCAATAAAGCTAGTTGGATCATCCCAAGCAGGACACTCATGGTAAGGGTGCCATACGACATCTCCAACAAAAGTCTAGTAAAAGCATCAATGTAATGGGATAGCTCCCCTATGAAAGTGTGGCTCTTGTGCTCCTCATGCTCTCGAGCCCATCTAGCAGCATAGCACTATGTCCGAGCATCGATCACTATAATCTCGATGGGAGCCCCTTAGGGTGATCTACCCTAATATGCTCCCATCCCCAAACCTATAGGAGCAAGCTACAAGTAATGCTGACACGTCCTCACTGATGGATGTGGTACAACTCATCATAGCACTGAGCCAATAGTGATCTACCCCATGCATAGATGATAGGCTCCTCGCTATCCAATAGATCCTGCACCATCACCAAAAGGTTCCACGAGAACCTCAAACCGAGTAGTCAGGATAAGAACATTGTTGATAACCATCAACAATATGACATGCCTCATCATAAAGACACCCTCCCCATGCCAATGACTGATGGACACTCCTCCAAACTTGGTGTCCTTGAGAGCATCCATAGAGTGCCCTCTAAACACCCGAGTGAAGACAACCACCTGATCAGTAGTGGTCGAAGAGACAATGGCCACCCCATCAAATGGAATCTGAAAGATCCTATATACATCCTCCGATGTAATGGTCATCTCATCGATCGAGAGGTGGAAGGTATTAGTCCATGGGTCCCAATGATGGGCCAGAGCCATAAGGTAAGCCTGATCTGCCATGATGTAAGGTAGCCTAATGACATACTATAACCCATGGGCTTTGAACCATGCCTAGTCTATATCATCAAAGCTAGGAAGTAGGTCAAGTAGGAGCTTCGGGTCCCGAGCCCGAGTAGTAAGGATCTAAGCAAAGTAGAAGAAAGAAAAAACATAACTACAATGCATCTAAGGCATAATTCACAATAAACATGAAAATGATGCAAAAGAGTATGGGTTATTCTAAGTCTAAGAAAAAGGACAAGATTGCACCTAATCAAACAAATCAAAAAATTTCAAAAAAAAATCAAATATGTCATAAAAATCCAAAAAAATGCAAAAAATATGGCTAAGGGTTTAGCCACTATCACCTACAAGGAAACTTGCCGTGGAGCAAGGCCAAGACCCAACGGTCAAAATTTTTATCATTGGGGTTCAAACTTAGCTCACTCAAACTCTAACCCTCAGTGACAAGCCAAGGGGACACCAAACCCATGAACCCTTGGCCAAAAAAAAAAAAAAAAAATTACAAAATGACATAAAAAACACAAAAGGGAGGAAAAAAAAAAAATAGAAAGCAAATTCCCACTCAGGCATCAAAAACTAAGCTAAGTTCAAAAATGGTTAACATGGTAGCAACAGGTGAACAACAGAAAACTTGGGAACCCTAGGCTAGAAACTACCAAGGCAAAGCAATGAAAAAAAGGGGGACTAACCCACCATAGCAAAAGGTAAGCTAAGCCTAACTACGGAGTTTATTCATTACCAACAGGTTTAGTGAGGTTCATTTTACCCATTACTTAGTGAGGTTCAGTTTTACTCAGACAAGAGAAAAGAGGGTTAGGGTTTAGAAAAGAGAAATACCCGAGAAGCTTCGGCTCCTCCAGCAGCTGATGTCTCACCCTACGCAACCATGTCCTCAATGCCAACAAACTCCAAAGTCACAACCATCGCTATCACACCAGAGCTCCCAAAGCGAATCTTCAATAGTGAAAATGAAAGGTCAAACCCTAGAAAATGCAAATTTTATATTTCTTTAATTACACCTTGGCCACTGCTGACGTCAATGACCCAAACTTCTTGGCCACTCAAGGTGACAGCGGCCACAGGCAGGAACTCAGAGGCCGTTGGACCTGACAGTGGCCAGATCCACAGATCAAAACAAGGGACTTCCTCCTTGAGGGATCCCACAAAAATAACAAATAAACACACTTTGATGGTTTAAGATCATCAGAATGTTCAAAATAACAAAAAAATCACATAAAAGCACAATCTCAGGTAGGCCTCATACTCAGTCACTTACTCTATCAACTCGATGATTGCAGTGATTCACACTCCATGTATTTTGGTGAGATGAGTAGATAACCATAAGGCCACTTGGGGAAAAAACAACTCATTTTGGAATTACGATGTGCCACCCTTCAATCCCGAAGAAGACCAAGATGGTCGGACTACTCCATGGGTGCGAAAGGATCATCCTAATTCCCCTATGATATCAAAAACATTAAGTCAAAGTGATACAATCTAAACATAAATAGAATCACTCATCCTAACTCCCTAAGAAGGCTATTGATAGCTGGACCGCTCCTCGAGATAAGGATGGATGATCATCATAAACAATTGGAATCACACTTGGATGTGGGATTGCCCATTAAAAGCAACAAATGCTAGAAAGGAACCAGATTAGTCATATTGGTCAAGCGACTTGTCGCTTCATTCATTGTCATTTCTTCACCAATTCATTGTGTGAGGAAGTAGTTCAAAACTTCAACATAATCATAATCAAAATCAACAAAATATCACTCGATCATAGCAAAATCATGTTCATCCTACGAATCATTGCATACAACAATCACAAATTTCCCTTGTTTGTTGGGAACGTAAGCAGACATGACATCTTCAATTGTAGCTCTCCTACCGGTCAAAATTGTTGTAGCAGTTGAAGCTACCCGATTGAGTTTGAGGAATGAGTGCAATTTAACATGCACAAGCCACTGAGCTAAGTCCTCCGAACATTGAGGCAATGATTCAAGGGATGTGCACCATCTTGCATGATTGGGCCATCCGACGTTGATCAGACCATTGATCACCATACACCCTACAAACAGATCAGTCTACATTTTTGCTCAGCGTTGTGTTTTCCACACAGTGCATCACAAAAAGGGGCATCTATAGACACCTAAATCATGTCATGCTTAGGGGAGCTGCTCACATAGACACATTCATAAGATCATAAGACATAATCTTGGACTTTCCAAGCATCAACAATGGTTCTCACCACTCATTTGGGGCCTTTTCAAGCCATCCAAGCCTAGCCGCTCAAGCCAAGAGTGGCCAGATCCTAGCCGCTCAAGCCTAGAGTGGCTAGACCTTAGCCACTGTAGATGATAGCGGCCAGATCTTAGCCACTATAGATGACAATGGCTAAGCCATAAGAAGCAGTTTTACGACAAACAGGCCTAATCACGAGTGGAAGTGGCAGTCTACATGCAATAAAGGTGAGCGGGAGTAACTTTGCATTCCTTTTCATGACCAGTTCACATAGGAGGCTTGAGTTTGCATTTAAACTTTAGTTAACTGACCTCCAAGCATAAACAAAGGACAAAAGCTTCTCATGCTAATGACCAATTCGCATAGGAGACTCAAGTGGGCAGTTAGATTTCAGTTAACTAGCCTTCAAACATAGACAAAGGACAAAATCTTCTCATGCTAACTTGCACTACGCATGAGAAATTCATTCCTAGGGCTTGGACATAGACCTAGGGTTTCACACTATAAAAGGTGCAAGCCTAAGAGCACCAAGAGAGATAGAGAGAAATAGATCATCGAGACATATTTTATTGAGGAGAGCTTTCGAGACTTGGAGAGTTCCCTTGGAGATCACGTGTACGATGAAGCCCTGACGGATTGAAGAGCATAACACCTATTATTTCAACATCAGATACAGGCTTTGACCCATAACTTTGGGGCAAAGAGAGCAAGGTTTACCTTAGCGACCACTATCTTGGACAGTGGCCCATAGGCTTAGCTTAGGTTTTAGACATAGCTTCTTTTATTCTATTTCTTCATGTTTTCATATCATTAGCATAGATTTACATGATTTCATAGCATAGTTTCATCATATTTCCATTAAATTATTTTATTACTAACAACCTCATCCAGGGAGGCAATCTCGGACATCTAAGCGTGTGTTGTTGTTTCATTGCTTATAGGGCCACAGGTTCATCGGATGAAATTTGCAACATACGAGAGCAAAAGGGATCCCTCTAGGAAATAGACCTAGAGAAGGAGGCATCTGTAAGCCCTCATACATTTTCATGTGTGGAACCGGGAAGCCTTTATAAGCGCACCACCTCTTCATGAAAGGGGCACTCTTTGCCTATTTGTAACCTTATTGTATCGAAATGGGTATCCCTAAGAGGGACCGACATGTAACCGAGTTTCAATACAAATAAAGAGATCCATATTTGTTATTTTCATGTTATATGCTTTTTCATTGTCTTCCATTTCATCTTGGGTTTTTAATAACATTGCAAGTAGAGTTAAAAGGGTGGTGCGTGCATCCTGGGGTCGCTACACTTAGATCGCTTTTCCTTCAAGCTGTCAAACTCTTCTAAAGAAACCCGCTCTGATACCAATTGAAGAACACAAGCTTATACTGAGAGGGGGGTGAAAAATATAAGACCACTTTTTAATTTTTTTTTCAAATCAATATTATGCAGTGTAGATAGCAGTAATAAAAGTAATACATAAAACACCATCCACAATAGAGACACCACAATTTACGTGGTTCACCCAATATGGGCTACTCCATAGAGAAAATATTTTACTAAAATTTTCTCTATCAATCTCTTTGGGAATCCTTCCCAATTACAATGTTTCTGGACCTCTTTTCAAAGGAGATGTTGATCTCTTAATCTCAAGTTCGTGGATCTCTTCCATAGGAGAAATATTTCCCCTTCTGCTCTGGCTAGTGATCTTCTAGAAGACTCTATATCTATGTTACACTGACAAGTGGATCTCTCTCCACTTGAAGACTCCTCACTTAGATCTATCTTCAATTGTCCTAGTTGTTGGATCTCTATCCACTAAGACTCTATCCTCTATACTCTGTCATCTCCAAAGCTCTATCTCAATATTGTACTAAACATAGTCTAATTTGTCTAGCACATCTCTGCTCAATATCTTGCACTAAACATAGTTCATTCAGTCTAGCACAAGTCCACTCAAATCTACACTAAACACAATTCATTTTGTCTAGCACAAGTCCACTCAAATCTGCACTAAACACAGTTCATTCAGTCTAGTACAAATCTACTCAATAGGTCCACATAGAACCTTCTAAAATCTTCTCAAAAGGTCCACACAGAACCTGTTCAAATCTGCTCAATAAGTCCACATAGAACTTGCTCAAATCTGCTCAAAAGGTCCACATAGAACCTGCTCAAATCTGCTCAACAGGTCCACACATAACCTACTCAAATCTGCTCAACAAGTCCTCTCTAGGACTTGTCCAAATCTGCTCAATAAGTCCTCTCTAGGACTTTCTCAAATATACATAGCAATTTTCCACAAAAGCTTACACAAAATCAGTCCACAAGCCTTCTCAAAGACTTACCTTAAATCAGTTTAACAATATCACACAGAACTTGTCCAATCTCATAGAATCATAAAGAGAATTGTTAGAGACTCGATATGTTCTATACTCAATGCTCAATCAATATCTCAATTCAATCTCATAGAATCATAAAGAGAATTATTAGAGACTCTATATATTCTATTCTCAAATCTCAATCTCAACTCAAATCAATCTCATAGAAGCATAAAGAGAATTGTTACAGACTCTATATGTTCTATTCTCAAATCTCAATCTCAACTCAAATCATAATATAGAATAGTTTGTTTCATGGAACTTGAACAACCACTTCACACAATTACTTGACTAGGCTCAATCACCTCTACTCAACCAATCACCTCAAATAACAATCCTTTCCACAAAACCTAGTCCAAGCAAGTATCAACCAACTCAAAATGCTTCCAACAATTCTCAACAACAAATCTCACATAACAATGATGCTCATGTTCTTAACTCAAGTTCAAGTTCTTTGCATGACCAATTGGATTCAACAAAAATGCTTATAAAATAAGGTTTAATCACAACTCCCAAACTAGAAAACCTTGAAGCATTAAATCAACAACTCCTCAAAAAGGAAACCACAATCAATCCCTTTTCTCTCCAAAGATATTTTCAGAAATCAATCACCCAAATAAGTCAATGAAGAATATTGTCCATACCTTTTTTATGCCTTATGAGTTGTCCACTAAATCTTCCACACTCAACACATTTTCTTTTTCCAATCTCAACAAGGGTTAGAGGTCTTGAGTAATAACACAATAATAAAAACATTATCTCAATAACACCTTATTATTCCTACTCAATTAAATGCACCATACCCTCTTATGCAAGAAATAAAAATGAATGAAACTTACTTTTGAAAATCCTTGACAAAACCAGAAATATCTCCTTGGACACACCTTATTTATCCCTCTAAGCAATCTAAAAAAATAGCTCTCTAAAAGAGCTTTCCAATGATATATAATATTATATACTTCCAAAAATAAAATCAGCAGAAATATCTATCTTTCCTAGGGCATACCATATCCTTATTTCTCCTTAGGCAACCTTGGAAAAAATTAAAATATTAAACAACATCAAAAATTAAATCCACATGCCTTGCCCTCAACGGGATTCGATCTCCCAACGTCCTCCTTTCCAACACCTTAGCCATAGCCAAGTCGATGTTGGGCCACGCATCCTGACGTGTCTAAAATGATCGTCCACTATAAAGTTTTTGCGAACAACGCTCTTCCAAAAACAAGCGCTTCAAGAGCTTCTTCCTTGCAATCCAAAAGGCCTCACACGAATCAAATGCAAGACCTCCTCCTTAGTACCAAGCCAACGTATCACTAGGTAATGCTAGCCTTTATGCTTAGAGCCTCTGAACCTTCACACCTTTAGCTTTTATGTAAATCGTAAGGCCTTCAAAATACAAAACCTTTTCACATGCACTTCGAATAATAATTTCAAGGGATGCCTTCGTAAATATTTTTGATGGCATTTATATAATGCCTTTGTCCTCTTTTGTAATCACGTTGGCAATTCGAATAATTTTTACGTCGGCGTGATTTTTAATTTATAATTAATTTAAATTTAAATTTAAATTTAAATATTATAAATTAAAAAGAACCAACCTTAGGTTTAATTTAATTAAACCTTAGAACCTTGATTAATGCCCAACCTTGGTAAATTAAATATTATTTATAAAATTTAAATTTCTTGTGAATTTAAATAATTTATAAGTAATTATTAAACCTCCTTTTTAACCTTTGCGATAACCCACCTTGGGTTTTTTATAAACCAATCACTTAACCTGTTATCCCAATAATATTAAAATATTATGGAGCCTTTTTCCTTTAATTTCTGGACTAATGAAGCGTTTTCCTGGATGACTTGGGCGACTTTATTTCTTGTCGAATTCCTTAATAAGAGTGATAACTCTATCAGGTGACATCAATGACAACTTTGACTTAGAGGACTCAAAATATCCAACAAAAGGGCACCCTGATATAAAATGAAACAACCTTCTTGGATTAATATAAAAGTAAAAGTCTAAAGAATAAAATTTAGGAAACAATCAATCTAGTCATAAGAGATAAGATTCTAGACACTCTTATATCCATATAGGAACTAGTCAAAAATGTAGAAACATATACTAATATAGAAGACATTCCTCATAAAGCCTCTACAAACCCTATAGATCTTGTTATTTATAAAATTATATAAAATAAACAATCACCACTTAAAGTGGTGATCTTGGCCCCATAATAGAAAAATGTAAGGACCGTACTCAGCCCAAAGAATCACTACTTGAAATAGTCATGAAAAAGCAAAAGTGTAGGACATTATGGAAGAGTTGCATACAACCCATTATAAGGTACCATAGAATTACTTGGTACATATTCCTATCAATAATAGTGATTAAGATGATTTCTAGATGACATGGAGATGTTTGAACCTAGGGTTTCCAATATAATGCCCACCATTCTAGGTTCTTATAAAGTACAGTATATCCAACTCATATGAAGAAAATATTTGTATTGATCAACACACTAGCTTTGAATTTATTATCAAAATTTCATTATTATTTTTTTGTTATTGATTATTTGATAAGGGTTTATGATACACCATTAATGATTATAGTATTATGTAATTATATAGTTATTCATAAGGCTTTGGTACCCAAGTGTTGTAGGTGAGTTGGAGAGGAGAGGGAAATCCTCCAAGAGAGGTCCCAGGTTCAAATCTCCACCCTACCAAAAATATGAATTGGGTATCCAAAATCCAATTGATAATGTTGGTGCGGGTAGGGTCGGGTGCGACTCCTAGGTGACTTTGACGGTGTATAACCCCATGTTCATGGTTTCTCAGACCAAGGCGGCCCCGCAAGGGGTTTTTCGCTTAAAAAAAAAAAAAGGCTTTGGTTAATGAAAGGAATGGTACATGCTATATATTGCTATCCTTGATAAATAAGTTAAACATTTCTAGAGATACTATCTTGTCCACTAGAATCCATCACTATGCTAATAATGGTCATCCATAAGATGATGTGGGTTGCATTTTGCTATTATTTTATTTGGGGATAAAAATGTAAGAGTGAAGTTTATAATATTTAATTCCAAGACCAACTATAATATCCTATTAGGTATAAATTGAACTAGTAAGATGAGAGTCCTAGCTTCCTATGCTCTTAAATTTGTTTACCTATAATAATGAAGTGTTCATCATAGAAGTATATTTATGTCCTTGGGGGTGCTATCCTCCAAATGATATAATTTTCTTTGTTATTTTTATGGATAAGATACAAAAAGATACAATCTATAAACATGAGCAACAATGGATTTCTAGAAGTATAAATGGCATCCTAAATTTCATTTGCAATACCCTCCAATTAGGTATGAATTAAAATATGATCAACTTGATATGGATGTTATTACTTCCCTTCCTCATTAGGTAGTTGAAAACTTATCACCATTGTTGAAACATAAGAAGAGAGAAAATCATGTCTCATTCTATAAATGTTTGGATAAATAACATAAAGCTCATGAGGATGCTACTAAGTTCAAACAAGTAACCATTTATGTTGATAATGCTAGCATAGGAGAAAAATAATAGTGATTTTGATAATGATTTTAATCTGAATTTTAATATTGAATCAAAGAAAACTCCCTCTATCAATTATATTTTTGAGGTTGGGTGGGGCATTGTCAAGTAGGTTCAATGGAGAAACTAAAAGTGATTTTGAAAAAAATTAATCAATATTTTAATATTTAACCAAAGAATGCTCCCTCTACCAATCATGTTTTTGATATTGGGGTGGGCAATTATCAAGTAGGTTGAATGGTAATTTCTATTTTAGGTGATGATGAATATTATGCTAATATAAATATTTGTGAAAATTATGATTGAGATATCAATAACTTATTTGATTATAGATATGCTTAGAAGTAATGAATATAATACATATAAGACTAACCTAAATAGGTATAGGAATTTTACTAATTCTATTATCTCTACAATAAACCCTTCAAACGTTTCAAATAAAATAGAAAAGTCTTTAATAAAAATAAAAATTTATAATTTCCCAAAGTGTTTCTAGGATATTCATATTGGTTGTCATATTTTTGATAAAGCCAATTCCTACATTGTTCCTATCCTTAAAACCATTATGTGCTAGAATTGATTGTTATATTACAAACAATAAATATTTGTCATGCAAAATGTATATCACCACATAAAGTGGTGATCTTGGATAGTTTAGTTCTTTCTATATTTTATGAGCTAGTTCTTTTTTAATTAACAATTAGTAAGGACTATATAAGCTTAGAATTTTTTGTTGTGCCAAAATTGTTCTATACCATTGAAACAATTTCTATCCAATCAAAATCAAATCGTAATATAGAGATATTGGTTTCCTCTAGTTTTCAAAAATAAAATGAATGTGTATAAATTAATGCATGTCTTAGCTATCTCTTTTTCATGCTTAGAGATGTTCTCCTACTTGAATAGGTTTTCAAACAAGTAGCTTAATAAGTTAGTTGATCTAACACCTTGTTCAACTAGAAATTTAATTAAAGTAGAGCTTTATCCTAACCTTGATACTAGGTTTGTCATGGTTATCTTAATAAAATTCTATAAATAATTTGAGTTGTACCTTGGTCCTCACACCCTTATCTTTCATAATTTTTAGACATATGACAAAAACAACTCTTGACTCAAATTGAAGGTCATGATATTGAATTCATATTTGAAATTCCAAACAATGTTCTCTTCATCCCTACCCTATATAAAAGTAAATATATTCTTGAAATTTTATATTCTAGAGAGGAAAGAATCCCATGACAATTTCATAATAATGAGTTTCTAAAAATCCTAATCATAAGTGTGGGAGGCATAGCTAGTTTGATTATGTTTACCATGTTGAGATCAATTTTAAACTAGAAACACTTCCTCCTACTCTAGATCAATTTTAAGAAGTCAATTTCATGAATGTTGGACCTATTATAGACATTGATAAAGGCTATCCCAAGCAAAAATTCATAAATGAAATTGAACCTAGTCCATATAAGGAAGAGTAGTCCATATTTATTGATTACTTAAGAAGTAGAAATATGTCTTTCCTTGGCTATATTCTAACATACCCAAAATAGAGGAGGATATTGTTTTCAACAACATTGTTACTTATGAGGATTCTACTGCCACCACAAAAAAGAAAATGAGGTTATTTCCTCTAATTAAAGATGCATATCAAAAAATTTTAGATGCTAATTTTATTTACCTTCTTGATTACTTAAATGGGTGTCTAGTATTGTTCCTATGAAACAAAAAAAAATTAATGTTATCAAGATTTATTGTGTTTTTACAAACATAAAACTAGCCTATCCTAAGGATAATTTTTCTTTACCTTCCATTGATGCTATTGTTAATTCTACTCTAGGTTATGAGATGTTGTCTCTCATAGATGGTTATTTAGTGCATAACCAGATATGAATTATCCATAAGGTTTAGACTAAAGTAAATTTTACTACACCTTGGGGTATGTTTTGGTATGTTGTTATGCCATTTGAATTAATAAATGATAAACTTATCAGTAGGATATGACAACCGTATTCCATGACTTAATTGGGAAGATAATAGAATTCCGTGTTGATGATCTATTAGGTAAGTCAAATAAATGGGCTGACCATCCCACTAATATGTGTATTATACTTGAATAAGTATATCATTTTAAGATCAAACTTAAAAAAAGGTATTTAGTACCACTAGTGGTAATATTTTAGGCTTCATGCTATTTCATAGGGGTATAGATGTAGACCATGATAAATTTAAATCCATTGATGTTATTCCTCCCCCTTATACTATCAAAGATATCAAATATATGTTAAGGAATATTGAAGCTATTAGGTAATTTATCCTTAAGCTAGCATTAAAAGTTTATTTGTTAAATCAATTACTTAAGAAGGATGTCAATTGCAAATGGTATAAATTTGTAATAAGGCATTTTTTGAATTTAATAAATTTCTTATATGACCACCAAATATTATCCCACCCAATATAGATAAGTTATTTATTTTATCCTCAAGAAGATATGGATGTTGATATGGAAAAATGAATGTTTCACAGACTCAAACATACTAGTGGTATCAAACAAACTCACTAAAATTACCTAATCCTTCTATGACGAAATGTGTGTGCAATGAATTCATTTATTGAATCATGAGCATGGTAATGACTCGAGGCAATAAAGAACCAATGTGTGTGCAAGTGAGTTCATTAACTCATATTGAATAAATTGGGTAAACTTGTCATGGATGAGACCAAAAAGCTAGCTTGTCCTTATGTGCGGTTAGATGTCTATTTAAAAGGGACTTGTTGCCATGCATGAGCATACTCCACTGCCAGTCAAGCATCTATAGCTCCGATGGAGGCTAACTCCATAGTCCATGATTTATGTTTTTGATCTCTTAAGTTTTGGGGATGACTACCTAACCGTATAACTGGAAATGTAGTATGATCCTTAAAACCCAATGATCAGTGGTGTGTGATGTAAAATATTTAGATTTATAGGGAATGAATTCTCAACCTAAGTGTGATGAGAATTATACCCTATCCTTAATACTTGATATTTTGTATTTGGAAGCAAATATGATAGTGGTGAAAACCACTATTCTTATGGACTATGTTGCATGATTGGATTAACAAATATGACCCATTTTCACTTTGATGTTCATACCAAGTATGACGTTATCCCGCTTTGACACAAGATGTTTTTAAGATGTGAAATTGTGTTTGGTTCAAGAGTGTTTTGGAGTCAATTTCCAAAACTCAATATTTTCTTAGTGTATATGTGTGATGGTCCTAAAAAAATTTTGACATGTATTTAGAGGTTGCTTGAAACACTAGGAGTGGCTGAGTGACCGAAAACAACTAGGAATTTTGAATGCGTGGTTTGAAAATGATGATTTGGCTTGGTTGAAAAATGGATGATTATGTGAAGGTACCCCTGATTAAGGCAACATGAATTTATTGGATCGATAAAGATATTTAACTTAATGAATGATCCCTAATATGATGTGTGAAATGTGGATGTGAATGTAATACAAAATGAAATATGTGTGAATGCAATGTTTGTGAAATTTAAAATGCAATATGAAATGTATGTTGATGCATTGTTTTTGAAATGAAGTGTATATGCAAAATGAAATGCAATGTTGTGAATGAAATGTATGCAAATATTTTTATGTATCATCCATGTATATATATATATATATATATATATATATATATATATATATATATATATATATATATATATATAAATCAAATCATGCATAGAATGCTCTCAAGTGTATAACATTAAGTGGTTTAGACTCTTCCTCTCCTTCTATACTAGTAAGCCTATAAGTACCATTACCCAATTTTTGAGTAAAAATGTATGGACCTAACCAATTAGCCATGAATTTATCATGAAGATGTGGTAATGCATTGGTGTTTTGTTGGTTCTCTTTAAGAACAAGATCTCCTAATTAAAATTCACATAGATGAAATTTTGTGTTATAAGCATTCTTCAGGTGGTATTGATAAAATTGTAAATGCTCTAAGGCATTGACTCACCTCTCATCAAGAAGTGTCAGTTGGTCAATATGTGCTTGTATAGCAATGTCGTCATCTATGAATTATTTGCAAAGAAATTTGTAAGGAGGGTATATCAAGCTCAAGAGGCATGATTGCTTAGGCTCCATAGACCAAATAAAATGGTGTTTCCCCTATAGGCATGCATATGCTTATTCGATAAGCCCATAATACCAAGGGAATTTGTGTATGCCAATATCTATGATTTTCTTTGACAAGTTTATTTAGAATAGAAATTAAGGTCTTGTTGGAAGCTTCAGCTTATCCATTTGATTATGGATAAAAAGGAGTCCAAAAACTATGTTGAATGTTATATTTATCGCAAAGTTCTTGAACATACTTGTTATTGAAAGACTTGCCATTTTTAAAGATTATTTTTGAGGGAATACCAAAATAACAAATGATATGGTGAAGTTTAAACTCCATAATTCTAGGTCCTATCGTACTGGTTAGAGGAATTACCTCAACCCACTTTGTGAAGTATTCAGTGGTTGTGATGATGAATGTATGTTGTCTTGAGGAAGGAAGTAAAATTTTGACAATTAGATCTAGACCCCATTGTGAAAAGGGCCAAAGAATTTTAATAGGTTGTAAATATTGTGATGATACATGAATTAAATTAGCATGTTCTTGATATTTTTTGTAAATTTTAACATAAGTGCAACAATCACATTCCATTGTGGGCCAATAATAACCCATGCATAAAATATGCTTTGCAATGGCCATTCCACTAAAATAACCACCACAAGTACCATCATGGGATTTAGCTATGGCTCTTTGTGCCTCACTAGACTTGAGACAATGAAGGAGGACTCCATCATAACCACGTTTGTACAACACATCCCCCAAGAGAAGAAAAAAATTATTTTTTTCTTGAAAGTGCATTTAGTAGTTCGAGACATGTCATATGGGAGTATTCCAAACTTGAGAAAGGCTACTATATGGCTTGACCAAGGTTCATATGGATTTGAATGGATAAAGCAAACATTATTTTCGGCTTTTATTTAGCATGAACAATTGTAGGTTTAGAGACCGTTGAAATAATAAAGGGTTGTACCACTCTAAATGAGTATTTTGGAATCAATGATCCAATGGAGGCCATAACATCTACAAATATATTAGTCAAACATAGCAAACTATTGATTTCATACCAATCAAACTTAGAGAGAAATTCCATTGCTGCTTTGTGATAAAGCTTAATGGTAGGCTCTTTGCATTGGTATTCTCCATTGATTTGCTTGACAAAAAGTTGAGAATCACCAAATATCCTAATATGCTTAATTATCATAGCCATAGCTTATTGAAGACCTAATATTAGGGCTTCATACTCTACAATGTTTTTTGTGCATTGGAAGTCAAGTTTGAATGATAAGGGGATAGGTACCCCCTGGGGTGTATGAAACATGACTCCAACACCTTAACCTTTTATGCACTTAGAGCCATCAAAGAATAGTGTGATATTGACATCTTATTCAGAAATGACATCTTCTTCCTCAGTGACAAAAAATATAGAATCATCTAGGAGCTCAATAATCAAAGGATAATCATTAGATAGTGGAGCTTCTACAAGTTTATTGGCTATTACCTGATCTTTAATGGATTTTGGCTAATGAATTAAAGGTTGAATTCAGTAAGGAGCATTATCCATTTAGTGGTGTAGGTGTTGTTTTAAGTGCGAGATATCATATAACACAGAGGATTTTCTCTAGCTATGACATATGTTGTGTGACTAAGCATGTAGTGTCGAAGTTTCTTAGTGGTAAAAACCACTACTAAGCACAATTGTTTGACATAAGCATGTCTAGTTTCATAGCTTACCAATGTTTGACTAATGTAATAGATATCTTGCTCTCAATTTTCTTCATTCTTTTGTGCAAGCATAATCCCTAATGCAAAATCCATTGCTAAAATATAAAGATAGAAAGGGACCCTCAGATGAGGAGGAGCTAAGACTGGTGGAGAAGCTAGGTATTTTTTAATGTCATAAAAGGCTTTTTGACACTCATATGTCCAATAAAATAGCACTTCCTTTTATAGTAGGTGATTGAATGGCCTACATTTGTCATAAATTTGCATAATAAAACAACGGATTGATAGGATATTTCCTTGTAAACTATGCAATTCCTTTAAGTTAGTTGGGGGAGGCATCTCAATGATGACCTTAACCTTGTTTGGGTCCATATCAATGCCTATTTTAGATATAGTTAATCCTAAAAGTTTGCTCGAGGTAACACCAAAGACACATTTATTGGGGTTCAACCTTACATTATTCTCTAGAAGTCGATCAAAACATTTCTCCAATACACCAATATGCTCTTGTCAATTTTTAGATTTATACAAGAGATAATCCACATAATCTTTGATAATATTATGCATGTAGTCATGGAAAATGTATGGCATGGCATGTTAATAAGTGGTGCTTGCATTTTTAAGACCGAAGGGCATAATATTGTAACAAAAAGTTCCCCAAGGTGTAGTGAATGTTGTTTTGTGTTGGTCATCAGGATATATTCAAATTTTCTTGTATCTTGAAAAATCATCCATGAGTGAAAGCATTTCATGACCAGCGCATGTGTCAACAAGAGTATCAATGTTTGGGAGGGGAAATTCAACCTTGGGACACACTTTGTTGAGATATCAAAAGTCTGTGCAAACGCATATCACCCTGTTAGGTTTCCAAATGGGTACCATGTTTGAAAGCCACTTAGGATAGTCTATAGGAACTATAAAGTTCATGTCTAAGAGTTTTTGAAGCTCTGTTTTTACCAAGAGGACCATGGTAGGATGCATTCTCCTAAGTTTTTGTTTGATCAAATTAACATCAAGCTGCAAGGTGAGATTATGGATAACCAAACTAGGGTCAATATTTGGGATGTCCTTATAAGACGATGCACAATGCCCTTATTTTGCTTGAGGAGAGTAATTAATTACTCTTGTTCATCAGGTGATAAAATTTTGCCAAGATTGACAATTTAGGGGTTGTCTTTGTCTAAACTAAGATACACATTGATAGTATCTTCAATGGATATATGGGAACCTTCCTCAATTTTATGGGGTATAGGTATCAAATGAATATCATCTAGGATGTCATCAAACTCTTCTTACTTATCCTCATCTATGTCTGCCTAGAAAATTTTAGGATTCGAATGTGAAGGTGGAGGGGGTGGAGGAATGTAGTTGGTGGAAGCCCTTAATAATTCCTCGGACAAGAAAAAATCAGCAAAGGATGGAGGTGAGGAAATATGGTCCATATCAATAAGGCTTATGTCAATTGTAATTGGTTTAGCTAGATCATACGGAGTGGTGTGAATAAATCAATACGATTCATGTTGATTTTTGGGCAAAGGGGATAAGGATGGAATGGATGGTAACTAATAACCGGTGCTAGGATCTTGGTAAACCTGAACAACAACAAGAAACATAAATAAATGCATTTAACTAAATGATATATACATGCAATGCAAAAAAAACAAAATGTTTTTATTGATTTTTTATTTTTTATTTTTTTTGGTAGTGGTGAAAACCATTGTTTTTGTGTTATGCACATATGTTACAAGTTGGCTTATGAAATGGCTTAATAGAATAGAGGTGGTGGATCACTGGTAGGGGTGACTCGCTCTTGTGGAAGAAGCAAGTGAAATATGGGTTCATGGATGTGGAAAATGTTGACATAAAACTCATCTTGTTCGTTATGGGGAATAATGGGCTTCGATTCTTCTTCAGATTCATCTAAAATTATCGACATAAGTTTAAATTCTTCATAGATTTCATTTTTAGAATCATCGATATGGAGGGCTTCTTCTCATGAATTGGGATTAATCCTTTGGAAGGCTTATTCAAGAGAAGGGGTTGTGGAAAGTGGGTGATAACCTAGACCTGAACGATCGTGTACTTCTTGATATAGAACATCAATAGGCTGAGACACTCCCTATTCATGCAATCCTAGGCCATGACCTTGCCAATTGACTATATAAAAATAGCGAGATGGAAATATCGATATTTTTAGAATATTGGCAAGTTTTGTTTCTTTGGTTTCTTCTAGGGGTGCTAGATTTGATAAAGAATCAATCCCCCCATACATAAAATTCATGCTATTTGGAGCTAAACCCATGTTATATATCACTCCTATGGCTAAATTTAGGCCATGAGGGTGATTGAAATCCTTAGCATTAGGAATGGTAAGTGGCATGACAATTATGTCTTGGACCACATATTCACCAATATCCAGATTAGTGAGGTGGACCTCAACTTGGGATGATGTGGAAGGACCTTGGTTGGATGATGGCTTGGGAAGTGGTGAATATGGAGATGTCTCACAATCCATCAACTCAACTTGTGAAACATTAGGTGATGACGATGGATTGGATTGGGAAGGTTTCTAAGTGGATGATGATGATGTGGATGGCAAGGATGTTGATGATGTGGATTTATTGTAGCCGCATGTGCATGTATTCAATGGTGAAGATGATGGGGATGTGGAAGCTTGATGGGAATTGGTGATAATGTAATCCTTAGAAATGGGATCCTTTGATAATAAAATTGGTAGAGTGGTAGATGGATTGGTCGATGGTGATAGGAAAATGTGGGTGGAAGTAAGCATGGATTCATAAGGGTTTGAAATGAAATTTTAATACTTAAACGACTCGACATCTGCTTGTATGCAATGTACTTGTACCTCATGAACATATTTCAATCATTGGTGTAATATAGAAAGGACACATCTCATTTCCCTCATCCAAGTTCTTCCAAGGAGTGCATTGTATGCCATGGATATTTCCAAGATGTGAAGCATAGTGTGCAACGTTTTGACCCCTACTTCAATGGGTAAAACAATAGTGTCAACTATGGAACATAAAACATCGTTAAATACTTTTAGGGTAAATAATGACTTGGTGATATGAGATGGAGGAAGATTCAAGTGATGAAGGGTGGACATGGTGATTATATTGATAGAGGAGCTAGTGTCAATTAGAACTCTTTTAAAAGAATTCTTATCAATTAGATCCATGATATGCAATGGAGGGTCTACTGAGTCCAATGAGATTGGCTTAATATCAAATTCATAGAATGTGATATAAGGCTCCATGCATGTTTGGATACTCCCTACAAAGTTGTTAAAGACATTAGAATCTTGAGATTGTAGTTCAATGGATTTGAGAATATCCATTAATACCTCACGATGTGGGGGAGATTGTTGAATTAACTCATAAATTGATAATTTGGTAGAAGCCATATTTAGACTTGTGGTTAATCGACTACTCAATGAGATGACTGGTCATGGTGAACAATTTGTTAGGGGATTTGGAGGATTTGATTGGTTAGGGATATGGATTGGCAATGAGATATTGGAGGAAATTTGAATGGGTAGTGATTTGGGAGGTTGTGACATAATTTTTTGAGGTGGTTGCCTTATATTTTGTTGATTATTTCTTTGAACTCTAGTGACTACATGGAGGCCCCTACAAACCCTTGGTATTTTTGGCTGTGATTGACTTGATTAGGAGGAGTTTTAGTGCTAGTCCCTCCTATATTTGGTTCTCGATAGTGTTTACTATGTTTAGCGGGATCATATGGTCTAATTTCAGTTAAAGAAAGTTTTTTTGTGTCATACAACCTTCATAAAATGGAAGCATATGATAGCTAAAGGGATGTATTGGTGATTTTTTCAGACATACTATTATCGGGGATGGTTTTCTATAGCTGGAACTATATTTTGCATGGCTTGAGTTGTCAAGGGTACCACATGATAAGCAATTTTCTATGGTATTTGTTGCACTTATTATTATTGAGCCATTACCAGCTAGCTCATGACCACTTGATTAATGTTATTGGGCTGATTGGCTAGGGTAGCATGTGTTTATTTTGGTTGGCCATAATAGTTGCTTTTATATTGACCCTTATTTTGCCATTCCTTTTTCTTAGGCTTCAGTATGCCCTCTTGGATTTTTATTTTCTCGATGACACTAGCCTAAGCTAAAGCTTCTTCAAATGAATGATAAGTCCGTAGTTGAAGCATCCAAGAGATAGGTTTTAAGAAACTCTTGGTGAATAATTTGATTAGCTCATCCATTGGTAGGGTGAATGGCAACTTGGTAATGACAACCCTCCAACGATTTCTTAAATCATAGATAGACACATCATCGTGTTATCTTAAAGCATACACATCAAAAAATGAGACTTTCTTTCTAACATTTAGGATAAAACACTCAAAGAATTAGTCAATCAATTGCTCAAAAGTATAAATATTATGACTGGGTAATTGATTGTACCACTCTATGGAATATCCTCCTAATATTTGAGGAAATATTTTGAGCATGAGAGCATTGTCATTTTGAATTTTAAAATAGGCATGTACAAACATGCTCACAGGCTCTTTGGGATCCTTAGTTCCCTTGAACTTGTTAAAATTAGGCACCATAAAATATGTTGGACATGGTGGTACCAAAGGATGAATGGGTTGATTGATCAATTGATGTAAGATTGGTTTCTGGTTTGTCAAACCAGGAGTATATTGTATGAATTGATCTATCTATTTTTGCATGGACTTAATTTGAGGGTCTTCTTCAGGAATGTGGAAGCCCTAAATTACCTAGATGATTTTAAGGTGGGGTAGACAAATATTTTGGAGTGACTAAATGATGTTGACAATGGTGATGATGACTAGGTAAATTAGATGGGAATTGATGGATGGGAGATTGATGATTAAAATATGGAGAATTTTGGAATTGGGTTGATGTATGAGGGTTATAGTTGGGTTGGACAATGGGAATAGGATAGGTATTGGTATGGTTTTGTGGTGGAATAGGGATGGAAACCATAGAATACTATGGTATCCATGATGGACCCTGATTAATGAGGACAGTCTATGTAGATTTTGGTAAAGGTTTAGGGTTCACTTGTACTTGTTGAAAATTTTGATGATGCCTAAGCAATTTTTTCAAGTGTTCCCATACCTCATTAATATCTCTATCATAAGTTGAGGGTATAGAAGATGATAGTATGGAATATGTGGTTGAGGTACAAGTTAAACTTGGTATGGTAACTTGTGAGGCTAAAACTTGTAAAGCAACATTTACATGTGCTTCATACAAGGGGTTATTGTATGTAAATTTGTATGAGGTGCTAAGAGCACATGGGGGTTAGGTAATGGAAACATGAGAGGAAGGTGCAGCTAAAGCCTTGAAAAGAGGATTAGTGTACACCTGGGTAAAGCTAGATGGTGGCTGGGAATAAACAAGCTCCTGTTGTAAAGTAGGATCTTGTCTAGGTGAGTTGGGGACTGAATATAAGACATAGTTAGAAGACTTCATAAGAGCTTATACTCATGCCATGTCTATGTGGGTAATGTGGTGATCAATGGTTGGTGAGGTTGAATCTACTTGGGGAACAACCATATGAAATTTTGTGGGTGATAAGGAATGTGAGGGACCTATAGATATATCTATCTATGTCACATTATGGAATCTACCACAGAAGTGGTGGGGAAGGTGGTTGAAGGTTCCATTGGATTTTCTTGGTTTAATGCTTTCTTTTATTTTCTTATTAAGACCATAATGAAAATAAACCAAAATACAGATTATGTAGTAAAATGAAACACACAAATTAAATTTCACAAGAAAAATAAAAAATCAATGCTAAGTTTGTTTAACATGTGTGTCTTACCTTATTCATTGATTATATCCTTTTAATGTGAGTTCATTATCTTAGGTTTTGATCTTGTGTGTTTCAAATGTGCTAAATTGGAATTAATCAAAGAAAGGTAAAAAATATGGCTAAGCTAGGGCAACGATATTCTTGCTGGTGATGAAATCTAGCAAGTTTGCTTGGGGTTGACCTAAGGTTTCTAAGAGCATATATTGGTGGATGGAGATGAAAGCCACCATAACCAAATCTCAAGCAATGGCTAGTGATGAAATCTAGCCACTATTGTTAAATGTGAATCATGTAATCTGTGATTCTTTTTAAAATTTCTAATTTGCTATTGTGTTCATACAATGTTACAAAGATAACTAGTTTCGATAGTGTAAATCAGAAGACACTACTCACAATATCAATTTTTCCAAAGGATGTAGTGTACACTGCTTAAAACCTACTTTAGACAGCTAGGGGTTCATCTACTCCTCCGTATGGAATCACCCAAGTACGAGGATACTTTTGGTATATGAATAATGTTCCTACCTAGAACTACAAAAATATGAATCCCTAACCCTATAATTCAAACTAATTATGCAATTTTTAGTTCACATGAAATAAAAATGTAATATTTTTCAATCTATGAATACAACATAAAATCAAAAAATTCAAATAGAAAGTGGGGATGGATGCAAATGACTAATCTGAAATCTAAGATGCAAGCTAGTATGAATGTTTTTCCCATATTAATTAGTGATGTTCCTTTTAGTTTAGAATCCTAAAAAAATGTAAAATTGTTAGTATACGTAAACAAAAAATCTAGGGTTTTAATAGTAAAATTACAAAAAAACCTATGTTTTTGTTCCAACTCTTTGTAAAATACCCTTGGATGTTTATGAAATGCACCTGGGTGTTTTGGATATCCCTCGAGTGTCGTCGGGTGTTTTCACACCTTCTATGACTTCCTTTAAGTCTGCAAAAACCCTAACCAGTGAAAAACACTCAATTCACATCTCTAAAAGTATTGCAAAATAAGATAGAAAACAACAAATAAATTAGCAAAGCAAATCATAAAAAGAAACCCTTAGTGGATCCCACCATTATTGCCATTTGAAGAGACAAAAATGCAACACAAAATAACAAGATATAAAGATGAACTTGAAATATAATATTGCATAATGAATGATTTTATATTAATCCTCAAAACTCCATTGTTACAATATGAATCCTTGAATTCTTTGATACAAATTTTACAATGGCTAGGGTTCTCCGAAACCCTAGAAAATAATGCTGGTGGTGTCTCAAAATGCATATCTACTCCCAAAAAAAGTGAGTGGGCTTCTAGTCATCCAATGCCAGACCACTCCAACTTAAGCAGCTATCCAATGCTAGTGTAACACTTCCAAATCTACACACAATAAAATAGCCAATGAATTAGTAGCAAATGTGAGGGCTCCACAATGTGAGGCCCTTAGAAAGTAGTATAAAAACCCTAGCTATGCAATGTAAATAAATGAACAGAACCTAAAAGTGCATAAAATGAAATAAAAAATGAAATATTTACCTTGCTTATCTATCATTCTCTAATATTATGAAATCTATTGCAATGGATTGGTATGACAATGCCCTAGTGTTATCCAAAGGCTAGGGAGACTTCAAAACTCTAGTGTAAAATATCTTTGGATGCTCGATGGCTGCAAGAAACACCCATGGGCACTCAAGAATGGTAGAGGATGTCCATAGGTACTTGGCAGCAAAGGGGAAGCAGTAGAGGATGTCCATAGGTACTTGGCAGCAAAGGGGAAGCAACTAAAGGTGCTTGTTAGTGATATAAAATGTCTGAGGGCATTTGGTGGCTGAGGGGGAAGTTTGCAAAAGCCGATCTAGTCAGGTGAGATGGGTGGTGATGGATGCGAGGGCTATGGCAAGTGAGGAAAGAGGATGTGAGTGCTTGGATAGTCTAAGGAACATGGATGCCAACTTCAACTCAGGATTCAGGAAATGAATACTCGAGAAACTTCTTAGGGGTTGAGCCATAAAAATGGCTCCTATTAATAATTCAACCTAGGGCATGCTAGGGTTTCAACGACACTAATAGTGTGGCTGAGATAAAAGCATATCGGAGGGTGGATATTAAATATAGGGTGTGGTATGAATTGATGTAAATGGTTTGGATAGGATTAAGTAAAATTGGATAGCTGGGATTAATTCACTCATATAAATATATATTTCTTAAATATATATATAATATCATATATAAAATATTAGTATTTAAATATATATAAAATAAATATATAAAAATATATATGAATAAAGGGTGAAAATGGTGGGAAGATCTAAATGGATGACAAGTGGCTAGGTTTTTTTGTCTACAATAATTAAAAATCAAAAAAATCAAAACATCAAAAACAAATTCAAAAAAATTAAAAATAAATAATTTGCATTGCATGAACATGGCATTTTGCCAATTGTATTTATTTGTGTTACCTATTGTTTTTTGGGTTTCTAAAGCTCCAGCATCACTTATAGCATACAATATCCATTCATCCATCCACTTTACCAACCACCATTTTCTCCTTTAAGTTAACATGAATCTTGTTGACATATTCATCCCACTTCGTAATCCATATGATTTGGCAAAACCAATTCCAATTGATATGAGCCTTATTGACATGGACCGGATTTCCTCAACTCCATACTTTTTCAAATTTTTTCTTTCTAAGGAATTGTTAAGGGCTTTGGCAAACTACATTTTTCTATCACCTCCACCTTCACCTTCATCTTCACCTTTAGATCCTAATGTTTTCTAGGCAGACATATAAGAGGTTGAGTTAGAAGAGTTTGACAATGTCACTGATGACATTCATCTTATCCCAATGCCCCATCAACTTGAGGAAGGTTATCACATGTCTATTGAAGATACCATTGATGTGAACCTTATTTTAGATGCAAAAAATCCCCAAATTATCAAAATTGGTAAAATTTTATCCACAGATGAACGAGATCAATTAATTGCTCTCCTCAAGAAAAGGAAGGGCATTTTTGCATGGTGCTACAAAGACATGCTTGGTCTTGACCCTAACTTGGTTGTCCACAATCTCACCTTACACTCTGATGCTAAGCTGGTGAAACAAAAACTAAGAAGGATGCATCCTACAATTTCCCTCATGGTCAAATAAGAGCTTCAAAAGCTATTATATGTGGCTTTCATTGTTCTGATTGACTATCTTGAGTGGATTTCAAACATGGTACCCATTCACAAGCCTAACGAGGTGATACACATTTGCACTAACTTTTTAAATCTTAAAAAGTGTGTCCTAAGGATGACTTCATCTACCAAACATCAATACTCTTGTTGATACTTGCACTGGCCATGAAATGCTTTCACTAATGGATGGTTTTTTAGGATACAACTAGATTCGAATCAATCTTGATGACCAACATAAAATAGCATTCACTACACGTGGATTTTTTTTTACAAGGTGATGTTCTTTGGTCTCAAAAATGTAGGTGCCACTTATCAACATGCCATGACATACATATTCCATGATTACATGCATAATATAATCAAAGATTATGAGGATGATCTCTTGGAAAACTCTAAAAGTTGACAAGAGCACATTGGTGTCTTGAAAAAAGTCTTTGATCGACTTCTAGAGAATAATGTAAGGTTGAACATTAAGAAATGTGTCTTTGGTGTTACCTTTGGAAAGCTATTAGGATTCATTATCCCAAAAAGAGGCATTGAGATGGACCCAAACAAATTCAAGGTCATATTGGAGATGCCTCCCCCAAAAAACTTGAGATAATTGCATAGTTTACAAGGAAATATTCAGTTGATCTATCATTTCATTGTGCAACTTTCTAAAAAATGTAGGTCATTCAATCATCTACTACAAAAGGAGGTAACATTTTCATTGATATATGAATGCAAAAAAGCTTTTTATAACATCAAAGAATACCTAGATTCTCCACCAGTATTAAATCCTCCTCTTTCAGTGGCCCCATTCCATATTTATGTTTTAGCAACGAACATTGCATTAGGGACAATGCTTACACAAAATAATGAAAATAATCAAGAGCAAGTTTTCTATTACATTAGTTTAACATTGGTAAGCTATGAAACTAGATATGCTTACATGGAGAATTTGTTCTTTGCAGTTGTTTTTACCACTAAGAAACTCAAATATTACATGCTTAGTCATACCACATATGTCATAGCTTATGAAAATCCTCTATGTTATATGATATCTTGCACTTACAATAACACACGCACCACTAAATGGATAATGCTTCTCACTAAATTTGATCTTGAGTTCATTAGCCAAAAATCCATTAAAGGTTAGGTCATAGCCGATCAGATTGCAGAAGCTCCACTTCCTAGTGATCAACCCTTGATTATTGAGCTCCCAGATGATTTGGTATTCACTGTTATTGAACAAGAAGAAGATTTCATTCTGAAGAAAGATGTCGATATCACACTATTCTTTGATGATTCTAAGTGCAAAAATTTCAAGGTTCTAGAGTCATGTTTCATACACCCCAAGGGATACCTATTCCCTTATCATTCAAACTAGACTTCCAATGTACAAACAACAATGCAAAGTATGAAGCCTTAATATTAGGTCTTCAAGCAACCATAGCTATGGGTATAAAGTGTATCAGGATATTTGGTGATTCTCAACTTGTTGTTAGACAAATCAACATAGAATACCAATGCAAGGAACCTATAATAAATCTTTACCATGAAGTAGCACGTCATTGCTCTTTAAGTTTAATTGGTATGAAATTGATAGTTTGCTACATTTGACTAATAGATTTGTAGATGTGATAGTCTCTCTAGGATCATTGATTCGAAAGAACTCCACAGGAGAGGTACAACCACTTATTATTACAATAATATCTAAATCTGTAATTGTTCATGCTAAATCTAAGGATGGAAAATATGTTTGCTTTATTCATTTAGAGCCATATGAGCCATCAAACCAAATAATATCCTTCTTCAAGTTTGGAACACTCCCATCAGATATGTCATGGACTACTAAATGCACTTTCAAGAAAAAGGTAGCTCGTTTTACTCTCTTGGAGGACGTGTTGTATAGATGTAGTTATGATGGAATATTCCTTTGTTGTCTCAAGTCTATAGAGGTACAAAAAGCTATAGTTGAAGCTCATGATGGTACTTGTGGTGGTCATTTTAGTGGAATGGCCATTGAAAAGCAAATTTTATGCATGGTTTACTATTGGCCCACCATAGAACACGATTTTTGCACTTATATCAAGTATTATAAGCAATGCCAATAGCATGTTAATTTAACTCATGTGCCATAAGCATTTCAGCCTATTCAAAGCCTTTGGCCCTTTTCATAATGGGGTCTTGATTTGATTGCTAAAATATTACCTCCTTCCTCGAGACAACATAAATTCATCATCAAATCCACTGAGTACTTCACAAAATGGATTGAGGTAATCCTCTAACCAATAAATTAGGACCAAGAATTTTGAAGTTTATACTTTATCATATCATTTGTCATTTTGGTATTCCCTCCAAAATCATCTCTAACAATGGCGAGTCTTCCAAAAACAAGGATTTTCAAGAACTTTGCAAGAAATGTAATATCCAACATAGTTTTTTGACTCCTTATTACCCACAAGCAAATGGATAAGTTGAGGCTACCAACAAGACCTTAATTATTATTCTCAAAAAACTAGTCAAATAAAATCATCGAGATTTGCATACTCAAATCCCCTTGGCATTATGGGCTTATTGAATAAGTATTAACATGCCTACTAAGGCAATGCCCTTTCATTGGTCTATGGAGCTAAAGCAATCATATATCTTGAAATTGAGATCCCCTCATTGCAAATTTTATTGCAAGAATTCATATATGATGACACTGCTAGACAAGTACATTTTGACCAACTCACACTTCTTGATGAAACGTGTGTTGATGCTTTAGAGCATTTATGAGTTTATCAAGACCGCCTAAATCATGTTTACAACACCCAAGTTCATTTACGTGAAATTCCAAGTAGGAGATCTTGTTCTTAAAGAGAATAAACAAAACGCCAATGCCTTACCACACCTTCATGATAAATTCATGGCTAATTTATTAGGTCCATATATTGTCACTCAAAAAGTGGGTAAAGGAACTTATAGGCTTTCCAGTCTAGAGGGAGTTGAATATCCTGAACCACTTAACAAAATCCAATTGATATCATTCTATGCTTAATGTGATTTATATATATATATACATACATGGCTAATAAACAAAAACAACATTGCATTTTACACATTGCATTTTACACTTCGCCTTTTACACATTACATTGCACAACATTGAATTACACACATTGCATTTCACAAATTGTATTTCATACATTGCATTCACAACCACATTCACACATTTTTATTTCATATTAGGGATCATTTAGTCAAGTTTAGACAGTAATTGATCCAATATAGTTTTGTTGCCTTAATTAGGGGTACCTTCAAATCATCATCCATTTCATTGCACCATTCCATAAAGCTAAATTATCATTTTCAAACCACATTTCCATAATCCCTAGGTGTTTTTAGTCACTCATCCACTCCCAGTGTTTCTAGCAACCTCCAATTCATGTCAAATTTTCTTTAGGACCAAGACACATTTTCACTAAGAAAATGTTGAGTTTTGGGAATTGACTTTAAACACTCTTGAACCAAACATAATCACACATCTTAAAAACATCTTGTATCAAAGAGGGATAACACCATACTTGGGTTGTACCTCAAAGTGAAAAGGGTATTCCTTTGCTTGTCCCATTATGCACATAGTCCAAAAAAATAGCGATTTTCACTACTATCATGAATTCAAAATAAAAGAAAGAGTAGGGAAAAATCCACAGAAGTCTAAAATATTTTACACATCACACACCATATATCCTCAAGTTGTAAGGATAGAACTACATTTCTAGTCAGACGATTAGGTAGTCTGAATCTCCAAAGCTTAGAGATCAAATTCTTGGACTATGGAGTCAATCTCCACTAGGGCTATAGATGCTTGACTGGCAGTGGAGTACACTCATGCATGGTGACACATCTCTTTTAAAGATATTTTTGACCACACATAAGGACACGCTAGCTTCTTGGTCTTGTCCATAATAGGTTTTATCTCAATTTGTTCAAGATGAGTTAATAAACTCATCTGCACACACATTGGTTCTTGATTACCTTGAGTCATCACCATTCTCATGATTTGGTAAATGAATTCATTGCACATACATTTGGTCTTAGATAAAATTAGGTAGTATTTAGTGGATTTATTTGATACCACTAGTATGTCTGAGTCTCTACAAAACATATCATTTTTCCATATAAACATCCATATATTCTTCCATATCAACATCCATAACATTACATGCATCTTCCATTTCATATGCCACCAGTTTGGTGCCCCTGATTAAACAATAAAGCTATAAACAGTCAAGTAAAATATAAACTATGAATGATCATTAGTGCATTAATTCGTTGGCATTCAACACATTATCATCCATCACACATTAAAATAAAAGCATAACACAAAAGTAATAGCCATGTATGTATATATATATATATCACATGTACAATGAATACTCAAATGCTATATACAATGGAGCACCAAGGCTCATATACAAAAACTATATTTTAGCACTAGCTAACATCTATAAAAGGACCCCTGTGACCCTGAAGGAGCTCTAGACCTAGAGCTATTCATAGACTCACTATGATTAATAGAATTGGATATGGATGAGGAGGGTGGATTTGGTAGCCCAATGTGGTGCTTCATCAATAAACCATTCAAAACTTGGATATATCCATCTCAGGATAATAATTATTGTACATAATGTCTTTGATGATGGTCCCTCTCAAGTAGATCTACCTGGAGCCTTGTGATCCTATCCTCACAATCATCTACAACCATATGTACCTCTAGCTCCACTTGCAGCCAAGCTATCTCCTCATACCGAGCCTCTATCTCCACAACCTAAGTTGTTCTCATTGCATCCTACTCTACCACCAACTACTCAATAATTTCCTAATACTCTTCACTCTTGACTTGAGGTCTCTATAGAACCCCCCCATATCATCATCCATGCCATATCCATCACCTCCAATATCAAGAGTTTGGTTTGTTACATTCTTAGTCCATCTCCTTCAACTACTAGATCAAAGATGTTTGTGATATTTGGGAGCCTCATCTACCTCCTCCTCCTTGGCATCTACCTCATCCTCATCTTCATTCTCCTCATCCACTACTAGAATTAGTACCCATGGTGGCTATTTATAAAACCATGCATCGTACTCCAGAGTAGTTCCCACATCATCTAAATCGATAATATCTATCTCCTTGTCATCCTTATAGGTCACCCTCCATACCTCAACATAAGGTAGACCCATATCATCTCGATGATACCTGTAGAGCACTGGTGCCTCAGGAATCTCCTACCTCAACCAAAACTATCATAGTACTTGTAAGAATTGGATGTGTTCCACCTCACTCTTATGCCTCCCAACCACACACCTATCCTACCATACCCTTCGTAGATGTTCCCCATATTCAATACAAGTAGTGTATCATTAGGGTCTCCAAATCATCTAAGTCAGTTTCAGTCCATCCCATAGGTCCCTATAATCCTAGCCAATCAAAACAAGATGACTCAGCTACATCTCCTCTACCACCAACCATCTCATAGCATAGGACTACTCTCTATCCTATAACTCAGTCAATAATCCCATAGGCTGAGCCATATTGAAGTGCTCCCAACCCCAATACTATAGTATCAAAATGCATCCAAGCTCCTTTCACCCCTACCTCCTCACATTGTATAGATCTTAGTATAGTTTTTCTAACAAAGCAGGTGCCCATGCATATACCCAAGGTGTATCCATCATGTTATGCACCAACGCAATTAGGTTCCATGGGAAATGACAACCAGTGTTGTTCAGGGCCACTATGTTGGTCAAAATGAACATGATAAAAGTGGGTAGTGCATCCAACTTCTTATACACATGCATGGCCAAGTACCTTATCCCTCTATCCTTCACACTCATACATCACCATCCATCTCCAAATATGCAGCTCATCGCATGCCCCTTATCATGTCCAACCTCAACATGTAATCCCTCCACGAGGAACTTGAGGATGTGATATACATCCTCAAGTATCATATTAATATCTCCAGTAGGGAGCTAAAAAGTCCCTCTATCTGTATCCCATATCTCTGCTAAGGTAGAGAGATACCCCTCATCAAACCTCATAACATCTATCTTGGCTGCCCTAGCTAGCCCCATAGCCTCCATCCACTTCCATTGATACTCTTTTAATGTCTTTCTCACCCCTAGTATGAGATATAAGAAATGATGTTGAGTCTCCAAAATCCTCAATTGCAACACAACACATTCACAAAGAAATTACATTAAAGTCACATTCATTTGCATACATAAAAATAAATTAAAAAACACAAAAAAATTTACACAAGTTCAAACAAAGAGTACCAAGGCCACTTACCTTAGTAGCATGCACCTATGTTCCTACTACCACATCTACACCCTCAATCACCATATTTTTCGCACCACCAAACTCCTCCACCTCACTTCACTTCACTCACTCCCTCATATGTAGCTTCTAGAATTCACGAATGTAAGAATGAAATTTATTTCACCTATGTAAGATATTTATAGTTATTTCTGGCACATTGGAACACCCATGGGAATTCACAAGTGCATTGAGATGATACCCTACATTTACATAATGATAATCTCTAGCTGACGTCTATGCATGTTGTGGATACCCCCCGATGTTTGGCATCATAATTTGCTAAAAATATCAAAATGATCCATAAAGGTAGCTTACCTCCACAAAATCACTTTAAATTATATACATTCATTCATTTCATCATCATATCATATTTTGTGAAAGCAAAAATTAATTTGGGCAGCCAAAAGTTGTGAAATTACCTTACAAGCTTAAAAACACCCTAAAATGGTCTAAATTTTCATAAAATAACCATATTCATCATTTTCATCATCCATAATATTATTTCATCACCTTTTGTGACAACATGGATTGATTTGGGTAGTTAACTTTCGTTTGCAACTAAAAGTCATAAAATTGTCCAAAATTGCTTCAAAAACACTCGAAAACAATGCAAAATTTTACAAAATCATAAAATCCAATCATCAATCCATTTATCATCATCATATCATCATTTCAACATCATTTTCATCCATAAATAATTACATTTGCACTTTTTCCAAGTTCACCTACAATTTAAAGTGAACCTCGTATCTAGTGGTCTATTCTATCTCCTTGGTGATTGTAGTGATTGGTTGTCCATGCAATTCGATAAGATGAGTAAATCACCATAAGGAAACTTGGCCATATTCATCATCCAATATCTCCTTGTTCAAAAACAAAATCAATTTTAGTCCCTCATCCTTTGAGTGAGACTATGTCAAGACCAATTTGGTCAACAGTTGCCATTGATGTCCTTTTCCATGGGGTTCCCAACATGGATAACTTGCATCATTTCCTTTGCAATTACACTAGTCTTAGAGGATACAGGCCAGGTAAAGTGATTGAGCAACCATATAGGAATTTTGTGTTGGAATTAGTTGTAACCATGAGAGGCCCCAAGGTCATACTATTTTCTCTTTTTTATGCATGTGCATCTTTGTATTTCAATAACACCAAAAGGCACTTTCTTCAACAACATGGAATCACCCCAAACTTGGGGAAACCAAATTTGATTTTGATTTCACACAATGGGATACATCTTACATGATCATGGCATTTACACTTGGCAAAAACTCTTTCTCCATTGGGGAAAAAATAGAATCACTCAATTGCATTTCACAACAACTCATTTCCTCCATTGGGATAAAAACAAAGTCAAACCCCTGAATCTATGGCTGACTTTAGGCCAATCAATCTGTGCAATGTTTCTTACAAGATACTAACTAAAGCCATTGCAAATAGAATAAGAGATATTCTACCCAACCTCATAGATCCATGCCAGGGAAGCTCTGTCCAGGGTAGTTCAATCTTGTATGGAGTTATCATAGTTCATGAAGCTTTGCACTCTTCTCATAAGACTAACAGGTTTGTTTTTGCCCTCAAGCTTGATATGAACAAAGCATTTGACAAGCTAAATTGGGACTTTCTGATTGATGTCCTCCTTAAGTTTGGTTTTCACCACTAATGGGTTAATTTGATCAAAGAATGTATTTCTAAAGCATGGTTATCGATTCTATTTAATGGAACAACTGCTTGTTACTTTCAAATTCATAGAGGAATTCAGCAAGGGGACCCTATTAGCCCCATGTTATTCATCATTGTGGTAGAATCTTTAGGCAGAACCATCAAAAATGCTTTCAGTTCAAGGCTAATATCGGGAATCAAGGCAACATCTCTCACTAGGGCTATTTCTCACCAACAATTCATCGATGATACCCTTATATTGACTAAGGCATCGGTGGTTGAGGCCAAAATAATTAAATACATCCTACAACTCTACAAGGACGCTGTTGGTTAGAAAGTTAATTTCAGTAAAAGCAAGTTATATTTCTTGAACACCCCCATTCAGATGCAAGGAAGGATTACATAAATTTTAGGGTGTGATATATAAAACCTCCCCACTTCGTATCTTGGTCTCCCTCTTTTCATTAGTTCTTCGAGAGAGTCAATGTGGGACAGGGTTATTGAAATAATTCAAAAAAAACTTGTTGGATGGAAAGGTCATCTTCTATCTCAAGCAGGAAAGCTAACCCTCACTAAGGCCTCTCTTCAGAGCATTCCAGTCTATTTCCTCTCCATTTTCAAAGCCCTTGTGAAGGTTTTCCAAAAATTTGAGAAACTCCAAAAAGAATTTTTATGAACTGGATCAGAGGAGAAAAAAAGGATACACCTTGTAGGATGGACCAAAGTGTGCAAACCCAAGAAAAATGGGGGCTTAGGTCTGAGGAGAATTTATCATACAAATTTAGCATTACTAGCTAAGCAGGCGTGGCATCTCATTTCTGGTGAAGAAAATGAATGGACAACTATCATCAAACGAAAGTATCTTCAAAATATGGAATTTCTAAGTGACTCAATTCCAATCAAAGGTTCTACTTTTTGGAAAGCAATTCTTAATTGTAAGGAAATCATCAAAAAAGGTTTAATATGGGTTTTAGGCAATGGTGAGAGGATAAATTGCTGGAATGACAGGTGGGCTAAGGACAAACCACTGACGCAATATCCTAACTTAGCCCAAATCAGAGATATATATTTTTTTGGTAGATAAGATACTATAGCATTAATACCGAGTTTTACAGGTTGACCCAAAACCTTTTACAAAAATCAGCCCAGGGCTGTTGATGAACATATCCTTACTAAGGATCATATATATGTAAAATCTACATGCCACCAAAGCCATTACATTCAGTAAGGCACATAGCGTGTTATAAAAAAGAAACTTCCCATACAAAATTTTGGGTATACCTCGAGAAAACACACATGCATCATAATTACAAAAAATAAATAGACACGGATCCCTTCCTTGAGACAATGGAGAAACAAAAAGCTACAGGCACACATAGCAGAGTACTGAAAAAAACTCCCACAACCTCTGTATTGATAGTTGCTCTTAATAATTCTTTGGTAATTCCTTTCTTCCATATATGCCATGCTTTTGTACCACATACTATCTTGGTTAATCAGCCTTGGAGAAATGAACCTGCTGGCTATATTTATGGTGGTGGCTATCTGGTGGTCCACGTGGCTTTGGTTTGAAGTCTTATATTTTCATTTATTTCCTTCCCTATGATTATCAACCAACCTCAAATTACTAAGATGACTAGGAGTTATGTTATCTGAAATGTGACTGTCCCCATTAGTCTTTGTGGTATTTACAAGCAACATCCATGAAGACTGACATCTCAGATAATTTTTATTATGAGTCCAATTCAAAAAAGAGAAGGGAATACTCCTAGCCTTCGAAATTGCAGTGTCTTCCCTCTTGGTAAATTCGACTATCATTCTTGGAATTTTTGTTGAATAAGCTCTTCTACTTCACTCGGGACACCGTGTTCCCATTTGAAAATTCTGTCACCATCGACACCCAAATTGGCCAGCTTATCAGCAATTTTGTTAGCTTCTCGAAAGACATGTTGGGTTTTTCTGTCCTGTCTTCCCTAGAAAATGATCCTATCCTCTTCAACAATTGTTTTAATCCTCCAAGGATGTGTTTTCCAATTATTAAGGAGATTTATAACATGCATAGAGTCTCCTTCTACGATAAAATTGCCTTCTAAGTCTTGAGTCATTTGAAGGCCTCTCCACATAGCTCTAGCTTCAGCTTCATTGTTCGTCCTTGTTTCCAAATATTCAAAAAATGCAAGCATCATATTCCCATTATGATCTTGCATAATGCCACCAGCGCCTGCTCTACCAGGATTTTCCTTAGTCGCTCCATAAAAATTAAGCTTAAAACAACCCATAGGAGGTGGTGACCACTTAACATTGGCTGTGGGGTTGACTACCCTAGGCACAGAATCATCTAACAAGGTTAATCTTAAGTATTGAGCAATCGTGGTCTCTTGTAGATGAGGTTTACAACTATCAAAAGGGATAAGGTTCACATTCTCATTGGCAAAGGATAGGATCCTGGTAATGATAGTTTGATGATCATGGATAGACTCATTAAAGACTATATGGTTCCTTTCTAACCACACCTACCAAAGATAGTGATTGAGACAAATTTTCCACATGTATCTAAGTCTTTGGCTTGAAAAGGGGCAAGGCCATGGGATGAAAAAATCAAGTACGATAGCTGGTTTAACCCATGAAATATTGAAGGCCTAAAAAACCCCACTTAGGATAGTCAAGGAAAAAGGGCACTCAAGGAAAATGTGATAAATCGTCTCCCAATTAGCCTTGTACAGATAATAATGATTAGTGATACAAATACCTTTATGCATCATATTATCAATGGTTAGAATTCTTCCTTGGATAACCAGCCATGAAAAGACTGCAAATTTTGGAATTAAATTTTTAATCCAAACTAAGTCCTTTTGGAGGACAAAATCCTCGTCATAAAGCAAAAGCTTGTAATAAGATTTTATAGTGAACTGCATGTTTTCCATAGGATCCCAGGTCACTTAATCTTCCTTGGTTCTCATGGGGATAAACTATTGCCCGAGAATATTACAAAGATTATTTTATTTCGCTTGAAACACATGAATTCTTATTTGTTTCCACTTCATTCTACCTCTGTCCTCAACCATATAATCGGAGACTTTTCTACCAATTAGTTCTTCTGTGATATCTCTGATTCAGGCTAGGTTAGGATATTTCGTCAGAGGTTCATCCTTAGCCCACCTGTCATTCCAAAAATTTATCCTCTCACCATTGCCTAAAACCCATATTAAACCTTTTTTGATGATTTCCTTACAATTAAGAATTGCTTTCCAAAAAGCAGAACCTCTGATTGGAACTGAGTCACTTAGAAATTCCATATTTTGAAGATACTTTTGTTTGATGATAGTTGTCCATTCATTTTCTTCACCAGAAATGAGATGTCACGCCTGCTTAGCTAGTAAAGCTAAATTTATATGAGCAATTCTCCTCAAACCTAAGCCCCCATTTTCCCTGGGTCTGCACACTTTGGTCCATCCTACAAGGTGTATCCTTTTTTTCTCCTCTGATCTAGTCCATAAAATTCTTTTTGGAATTTCTCAATTTTCTGGAAAACCTTCATAGGGGCTTTGAAAATGAAGAGGAAATATACTAGAATGCTCTGAAGAGAGGCCTTAGTGAGGTTCAACTTTCCTACTTGAGATAGAAGATGACCTTTCCATCCAACAAGTTTTTTTTAAATTCTTTCAATAACCTTGTCCCACATTGACTCTCTTAGAGAACCAATGAAAAGAGGGAGACCAAGATACAAAGTGGGGAGGTTTGCTATATCACACCCTAAAATTTTTACAATCCTTCCTTACCTCTAAATGGGGGTGTTCAAGAAATATAACTTACTTTTACTGAAATTAACTTTCTGACCAGCAGCGTCCTCGTAGAGTTGCAGGATGTATTTAATTATTTTGGCCTCAACCACCGATGCCTTAGTCAAATCAGAGATGTCACAGAAGAAATCATTGGTAGAAAAGTCTTCGATTATATGGTTGAGGACAGAGGTAGAATGATGTGGAAACAAATAAGAATTCAGGGATTTCAAGCAGAATCAAATGATCTTTGTAACATTCTTGAGCAAAATTTTATCCGCATGAGACCCAAGGAAGATCAAGTGACCTGGGCTCCTACAAAAAATGGGCAGTTCACTGTTAAATAAGCTTACAATATTCTACTTGATGACGAGGATTTTGTCCTCCAAAAGGACTTAGTTTGGATTAAAAATTTATTCCAAAAATTGCAATCTGTTCATGGCTGGTTATCCAAGGAATAATTCTAACCATTGATAATATGATGCGTAAATCTATTTGTATCACTAATCCTTGTTATATATGCAAGGCTAATTGGGAGACCATTTATCACATTTTCCTTGAGTGCCCTTTTTCCATGACTATCCTAAGTGGGATTTTTCAGGCCTTAAATATTTAGTGGGTTAAACTAGCCACCGTACTTGATTTGTTCGTCCAGTGGCCTTACCCATTTTCAAGCCAAAGACTTAGATACATGTGAAAAATTTGTCTCAATCACTATCTTTGACAGGTGTGGTTAGAAAGGAACCATAGAGTCTTTAATGAGTCTATCTATGATCATCAAAATATCATTGCTAGGATCCTATCCTTTTCCAATGAGAATGTGAACCTTATCTCTTTTGATATTTGTAAACCTCATCTGCAGGAGACCATGATTGCATAATATTTAAGCTTAACCTTGTTATATGAGTCTATGCCTAGGGTAGTCAACCCCAGAGCCAATGTTAAGTGGTCTCCACCTCCTACGGGTTGGTTTAAGCTTAATTTTTATGGAGCAGCTAAGGACAATCCTGGTAGAGCAGACACTGGTGGCATTGTGCAAGATTATAATGGGAATATGATGCTTGCATTTTCTAAAAATTTGGGAACAAGGACGAACAACAAATTTAAAGCTAGAGCTATGTGGAGAGGCCTTCAAATGACTCAAGACTTAGAAGGCAATTTGATCGTAGGAGACTCTATGCATGTTATAAATCTCCTCAATAATTGGAAAACACCTCCTTGGAGGATTAAAACAATTGTTGAAGAGGCTAGGATCCTTTTCTAGGGAAGACAGGACAAAAATGCCCAACATGTCTTTCGGGAAGCTAACAAAATTGTTGATAAGCTGGCCAATTTGGGTGTCGATGGTGACAGAATTTTCAAATGGGAACACAGTGTCCCGAGTGAAGTAGAGGAGCTTATTCAATAAGAATGCCAAGAATGATAGTCGAATTTACCAACAGGGAAGGCATTGTATGTTCGAAGGCTAGGAGTATCTCTTTTTTGAATTGGACTCATAATAAAAATTATCTGAGATGTTAGTCTTCGTGGATGTTGCTTGTAAATACCACAAATACTAATGGGGATAGTCACATGTTAGATAACATAGCTTCTAGTCATCTTAGTAATTTGAGGTTGGTTGATAATCACGGGTAAGGAAATAAATGACAATATAAGTGAAGAACACAAGCTTATACTGAGAGGGGGGGGTGAACAGTATAAGACCTTTTTCAATTTTATCTATCAATACAGCTTTCAAACCATTAACATGCAGAATAAAATAGCAGTAACAACAGCAGTAAAATAGTGCACAAAAAGCAATCCACAAAGAGACACAACACTTTACGTGGTTCACCCAAGGTGGGCTACTCCATGGATAAAACTTTCCTCTAAAAGTTATATCAAAACCTCTGGGAATCCTTCCCGATTACAAAGTTTATGAGCCTTAGCTCAAAGGAGACACCTTCCCCTAATTCTGCTTTGCTAGTGATCCTCTAGAAGACCTCTACCTCCTCTGCCCTTAGCAAGTGGAATTATGTCCATAGAAGACACCTGTCTTCCCTGCTCTGGCTGGAGATCTCTGTCCTCAACTCTGTTATAGCAAAGCTGGTCCTCTTTTCTGTACCAAACATAGTCCTTCGGTCTAGCACAATTGTCCTCTTCCTTTGTTCCTTTTTGCACTTGGTTGAAAACAACTTTTCACTGCCTGCGCAACTACAGCAGCACAGTCTTCTCAAATTACAATGGCACTATCTTCTCAAATTACAGCAGCACTTGATCACCATTTGTCCTTCACAACTGTTCGTAATTACAGCAGTATCTACTTCGTGCACTTTGCTTTCTTTTACATAGACTGCGTGAACACAGTCGCAATCATAGCTGTCCTTAGATCAAATTCCACCCTTTTCATGATCTTTGCAAACACTGCAACATTCGAACGCACAGCAACTTATGCGCCTATGTACAACCACAACATCATACTTTTTGCACAGTCTTCTTATGAACAACAGCACAGTCTTTGATACTTAGAAGATTCAACGAAGTCCACTCTAATGTTGTAGTCGAACTTGGCTCTCTGCTTTTTTGATGATCGAACCTCACTAGTCACACTAACTTTGTGAACGCCTCACTACGAAATGCACACTTCGATCGATACACAAAATTGCTCAAATAGTCTTCCTTTAATACTCACAATCTTAAGATGAAATCTTGTTCTTTAGTCGGTTGTTCAATCTCCAAACACGTCGGCTGTAAAACCTTACACTTCATCGACAAAGGTTAACTTCGTCGGCTTTAACCGCCTCTGCTGTTCTGTAGCTGTTCTCGCGCGAAACTCAAACATGTCACGATATCGCTACGCCTTTGACTGTCGTACACCTTCTTTGGTTTGTTGTCACAAAATCGTGACACTATAGCCTTTGCTGACGTCATCGTAAATCTTGTCGCAAAATCATGATGCTCTAGACTTCAAAGCCTTCTTCTCCACTATTGTCACGAAATCGTGACACCTTTGCCTCTTGCTGATGTCATCATGATTCTTGTCACGAAATCGCGACGCTCTGGACTTCAAAGCCTTCTTCTCCGCTACTGTCGTGAAATCGTGACACCTTTGCCTCTTGCTGACGTCATCATGATTCTTGTCACGAAATCGCGATGCTCTGGACTTCAAAGTCTTCTTCTCCGCTACTGTCGTGAAATCACGACACCTTTGCCTTTTGCTGACGTCATCAGCAACTCTGTCGTGAAATCGTGACACCTCTTGCTTCTTCATCCTTTTCTTGGTTTGCACTAGCGAAAATGAAACATGTCACGAAATCACGACGCTTTTGCTGCCTTAAGCTCTCTCTTGCCAACTGCTCGTGAAACTGGAACATGTCACAAAATCATGATGCTTTTGCCAACTGCAAGCTGCCAACTCAACCTATCATGAAATCGTGACACTTTTTGCATCCGTACAACTTCTTCGAAACTTGTCGCGAAATCGCGACACTTCCTACAACTCAACACTGCCAACTCAACTTGTCACGAAATCGTGACACTTTTTGCATCCGTACAACTTCTTCGAAACTTGTCGTGAAATCGCGACACTTCCTGCAACTCAACACTGCCAACTCAACTTGTCGCGAAATCGCGACAATTTTTGCATCCGTACAACTTCTTCGAAACTTGTCATGAAATCGTGATAGTTTTGCCCGTTCTGCCTCTGCCTTCCTGCATGTCACGAAATCGTGACACTTTTGCCCGCTTTGCCTCTGCCTTCTTGCATGTCGCGAAATCGTGACAATTTTGGCCAAACTTTCTCTCTCCTCAAACATGTCGCAAAATCGTGACAATTTTTCTAGCAGCCTGCAAACTTTTTCTAACTTATCTTTTTCTGGATTTTTGGCAACTGGGCTACTCTGATTTTCTTGGAGACTTACTGACCAGCTGAAACCTTCATCAAAACACATCCTTAGACTTAAAAACAAATTGCTCCAAGAACTCCTTGACATCAAAAACAACAACTACCAATAGCTCCTTGACATCAATGACAACAATTAAACTTAGGCAAAGGCAATGTACTCAAGATACCCAAAATTGCCAACAATCTCCCCCTTTGTCATTGATGGCAACCCTTAATTAAAAACACATCTTTCAAGAGCCAAAACTGAAATCAATCTCTTCAAGTTTTGCTCCCCCTGACTTGAAGATTTCCTCTTCACTTGAAAACACTCCCCCTTACTTAAATCTCTCCCCCTTTGTCATCAATGGCAAAGGGTCACCTTTGGGGCTTGGGACTAAGAATGAGCCTCTTAGCTTAGTCCCTCCCCCACCTCCTGATGAGGTGATTTAAAATAGGGTTGGGAGTGATACTCCCATTAGACACTCATCATCATTAGTGTCTAAGATTTCTTTGTCGGGCCTTCTCTTGAATTCTTTTTCTGTATTCCTGTTCCTATCACTGTTTTGATCCTCGGACCTGTTAATACTACTGTTCTTGTTTCTTTTATCTTTTCTATTCTTATCCATACCTTGATCCTTGGACCTGTTCATATCACTTTTCCTATTTTTGTTATCATTCCTATTCTTATCCATGCCTTGATCCTTGGATTTGTTCATGTTGTTGTTTCTGTTCCTGTATCTCAGAAGATCAGCTCTACACTGTCTAGCTAGGTGACCTTCATTGTTGCATTTATAGCAAGTAACAATATTTGGCATGACTGTTCTTTGAATCCGCCTATTCTGACTAACCCAGTTCCTGTTATTTGCCTTGCAAAAAATTGCCTTGTGCCCGAATTGTTGACAAGAGTAACAATACCCTTGAAAGAAATTACGTATCCTAAAACTGTCATTTACTCTCTTCATTTGAGTCATGCAATGTACATCCATGTGACCAAATCTGTGACACGCAAAACATCTTCCGTGAAATTTTCTTTTATTCGACTTCATGGGTCCCGAAAACTTCTTCTTCTCAGTCTGAATATCATTTTCTGTTTCTGCGTATTCATCACTTACTGACTCATGATCTGAAGTACTTTCTTCAATAGGACTCTCTTCCTTTTGAAATCTCTTGCTAGATTCCCCAACCTGTTCCTTGTGCGGCTCAACGAAACCGAGACCTATTTTATCTGTTGGTTTTCTTTGTCCTTTGATGAGAAATTTAACCTTCTTGGAGCTATCCTAAAATCTGTAGAGCTTATCCTTGTACTCTTTATTTTCTTCTTTCAAAGAAGCCATTTCCTGTTCTAACTCTCTATACTCCAGAATTTTAGAATCTAACTCATTCTTGAGTTCTTGTGACTTAGCCATAGATGCTTCAAGATTTTCTACAAGTTCATCTATCTCCATACAACATTCATCTAACTTAAACTTGAGTCTATCATTCTTCTTTCTTTCCTTTTTCAAAACACTAAGAGCATTATTGAGTTCACATTCAAGATCCTCTATTTGATGGCACTTTGAATTGTCACAGCCTTTTTCAGATTTCTTATCACTAGAGGTGCTACCTTTTTCAAAAACCATACATGCATCTTCATTGTAGTTTTCTGAAGCATCCTCATACATACTAGCAGCCAAATCATTATTTCTGCAATCATCCTCAAGGTGCCCAAAATTTCCACATCTAAAACATTTCATGATAATGAATTTATGTTTCGGTTCTTCCTCTTTTTCTGAAATGAACATCATCTCATTTTCATCATCACTAGAAGAACTGTCACTATCACTGCTAGAACACTTACTTGCTTTGTCTAAGTAGAAGCTCTTCTTATTCTTGTGAGAATGCCTCTTTCCATGATTGTTGTACTCATATTTGCTTTTCTGGTGATTGTTGTACTCATTTTTGCTCTTTCTGTAATACCTGTGCTTTTCAGAGTCCTTGCTTTTAACATCCTGTATATCTTCATCACTTTCATTTTTAGAAACAGTACAGTCAGTAGCATAATGACCAAATTTCCCATAGTTAAAACATCTTATATTTTTCTTGCTTTTGTGCTTTTTGGAAAACTTGCCTTTCCTACTGTAATATGCCTCTTCCTCACTAGAAGACTCATCACTTTCTTGAATCTGTTTGCCCTTCGATTTCTTGATAGCTTTGAAAGCTGCCTCTTTCTTTACATCAACTTTTACTTGAGTTCTCAGCTCAAATGCTGCAAGAATACTATGGAGCTCATCCTTTTTCAATTTATCTAAATCTTTGGCTTCCTCAATAGCAGAAATCTTTTCACTAAATCTATTAGGAAGAGATCTTAAAATCTTATCACACACATCATTTTCAGCAAGTTCAAGACCTAAGTCTTTCATGGAGTTCACAATCTCATCCATCCGAAGCATGTAGTCACTAATATTTTCATCATCATTCATCTTGAGTTGTTCAAACATACCTTTAAAATGTCTCAATTTGGCCTTTCGGACATTTGCATCACCTGTATGAACAACCTGCAATTGTTTCCACATCTCACTAGCTATCTTGCAGTGAATAACTTTGGTAAGATCAGCCTTCTGTAAACCTTTTAAGATTGCATTCATGGCTTTTGAGTTGTTGTGATGTAGAAGCCTGTCCTCTTTAGTGTAAGGACCATTTGTAGGAATGGTGTACCCATATTCAATAACTTCCCATACCTCATTACCAAGAGCCATAAGATAGACCTTCATTCTTGCACTCCATAGACCAAAATCTGATCCATCCAGAATAGGTGCTGCATTCCCACTTGAGTAGTCCATTGTGTTCTTTGCAACCTTTTCCTTCAAGTTGTTAAACTTTTCGAAGGCACTGGCTCTGATACCAATTGAAGAACACAAGCTTATACTGAGAGGGGGGGTGAACAAGTATAAGACCTTTTTCAATTTTATCTATCAATACAGCTTTCAAACCATTAACATGCAGAATAAAATAGCAGTAACAACAATAGTAAAATAGTGCACAAAAAGCAATCCACAAAGAGACACAACACTTTACGTGGTTCACCCAAGGTGGGCTACTCCACGGATAAAAATTTCCTCTAAAAGTTATATCAAAACCTCTGGGAATCCTTCCCGATTACAAATTTTATGAGCCTTAGCTCAAAGGAGACACCTTCCCCTAATTCTGCTTTGCTAGTGATCCTCTAGAAGACCTCTACCTCCTCTTGCCCTTAGCAAGTGGAATTTTGTCCATAGAAGACACCTGTCTTCCCTGCTCTGGCTGGAGATCTCTATCCTCAACTCTGTTACAGCAAAGCTGGTCCTCTTTTCTGTACCAAACACAGTCCTTCGGTCTAGCACAATTGTCCTCTTCCTTTGTTCCTTTCTGCACTTGGTTGAAAACAACTTTTCACTGCCTGCGCAACTACAGCAGCACAGTCTTCTCAAATTACAATGGCACTATCTTCTCAAATTATAGTAGCACTTGATCATCGTTTGTCCTTCACAACTGTTCGCAATTACAACAGTATCTACTTCGCACACTTTGCTTTCTTTTACATAGACTGCGTGAACACAGTCGCAATCACAGCTGTCCTTAGATCAAATTCCACCCTTTTCATGATCTTCGCAAACACTGCAGCATTTGAACGCACAACAACTTATGTGCCTATGTACAACCACAACATCATACTTTTTGCACAGTCTTCTTATGAATAGCAGCACAGTCTTTGATACTTAGAAGATTCAACGAAGTCCACTCTAATGTTGTAGTCAAACTTCGCTCTCTGCTTTTTCGATGATCGAACCTCACTAGTCACACTAACTTTGCGAACGCCTCACTACGAAATGCACACTTTGATCGATACACAAAAAAAATGCTCAAACAGTCTTCCTTTAATACTCACAATCTTAAGATGAAATCTTGTTCTTTAGTCGGCTATTCAATCTCCAAACACGTCGGCTGTAAAACCTTACACTTCGTCGGCAAAGGTTAACTTCGTCGGCTTTAACCGCCTCTGCTGTTCTATAGCTGTTCTCACACAAAACTCAAACATGTCATGATATCGCTATGCCTTTGACTGCCATACACCTTTGGTTTGTTGTTGCAAAATCGTGACACTACAGCCTTTGTTGATGTCATCGTAAATCTTGTCGTGAAATCGTGACACTCTAGACTTCAAAGCCTTCTTCTTATTTGTTGTCACAAAATCGTGACACCTTTGCCTCTTACTGATGTCATCATGATTCTTATTGTGAAATCATGACACTCTGGACTTCAAAGCCTTCTTCTCCGCTACTGTTGCAAAATCACGACACCTTTGCCTCTTGCTGACGTCATCATGATTCTTTTCATGAAATCACGACGCTCTGGACTTCAAAGTCTTCTTCTCCACTACTATCATGAAATCGTGACACCTTTGCCTTTTGCTAACACCATCAACAACTCTATTGCGAAATCGTGACACCTCTTGCTTCTTCATCCTTTTCTTGGTTTGCACTAGCGAAAATGAAACATGTCACGAAATGATGCAGGAGCATCCGGTGGTCAAGAAGCAATCTTGCATCCTCCAAATCATTTAATTGTTCGCTTTTATTTTCTAAGTATTTGTGTTGGGTTTGTTTCAAATCTTGGCCCAAGAGGGAGTTTTCGTAAGAAAAGAAAAAGAAGGAGAAGTTTTTGAGTAAAGGGCTCAAGTTGCGTTGGGGTCGCGAAATCGCGACCCCAAGGCTTCGGAAGGGCAATGGCCGGTTTGAGTCGCGATATCGCGACATGTCGCGATATCGCGGCTCTTTTTGCCATGGTGAAGGCAAAGGGGCAGTGGGTCGCGATATCGCGACATGTCGCGATATCGCGACTGTTTCCGCCAAGGTGAAGGCGAAGGGACCGTGGGTCGCGATATCGCGACATGTCGCGATATCGCGACATGTCGCGATATCGCGACAAGTTTGAAGACAAGCTTGTGACACGCGTCAAAGCAGAAACGGAAGTTAATTAAATGCAGACACGCGTCCTCCACGTGTATTAAAGTGACACGGTCAGCCGAAGACAAAGCAAAAAAGGAAATTAATTAAACGCGCGGGCTGCCACGAAGATTGAAATTGAATTTCGCGACCGCGTGTATTAAAGATGGGGATGGTCTTCACAACAGTACAGAGCATGGACGTTATGGGCGAAAGCGAGGCGCGGAAGGACGATCTGACCAAGGCGGCGTTTGCAGGTCAGAGAAGAGCTTTAATGAGGGTTTCATGGTGGGTAAGGCAGGGGCATTTATTGTGAGAAAATTTGAGGAGTTCGACCGAGGGAGAGAAAAAAAAATTAGAATTTGAATTTGTTAGGCAGGGCATTGATGGCCGAGAGGATCGGGAGCCTCGTTAAAAACCCGAAATTTTGTAAGGATGGGGATGGTGAAGTTCGGGATTGGGGGGGAGAAGTGTGATACTGGAGAGAATACTGTAACCCGTATCATGCTATTTTTTTTTTTAATGAAATTACCATGAAATTACTGTGAATGTGTTTGTGTGAATCCCGGCTTGCCATCAGTGGTATCAGAGCGGGAGCTCCTGAGCGTGTAACAGATCGCCGGAGAGAGGCAGTTGCACCAGGATCTGTGGAAGAATTCTTGAAAAAAAAAATAATAAATAAATAATAAATAATACAGAGAAAAAAAAAATATATATATATATCATGCCTCCACGAAGGAACCGTGGCGGAGCAGGAAATGTGGTACCGGCCGAAGACTTTCGGGCCTTGCAAAGACAAGTTCAAGCCTTGCAAGCAGAGTTACGTAGAAGGCGCGAACCCAGAGGGGAAGAGGAAAGTGAAGATGAAGTTGAAGAGGAAGAACAGTCTGAGGAAGAAGCAGAAGCTGTGGATCCTGCTCAGGCCCGGTTGTATAAGGCCATCTCTCAGATTGGAAAACAGCCAAAAATGGAGGTGTCTACCTACTCGAGAAATCTGAATCCAGAAGAAGTGATTGATTGGATAAATGATTTAGAGGAATATTTCGAGTATGAGGAGATTGAAGACCCTAACCGGGTCAGATTTGCTAAGACCAAGTTAAAGGGTCATGCCAGCATTTGGTGGAGGGGAATGCAGTTGGAGAGAAACGGAAGGGGGAAAGAAAGAATAACAAGATGGGATAAAATGGTGGAGAAGCTTAAAAGACGAGTTCATCCCGGCAGATTACGAGTTGGATCTGCTAAGAAAAATGCGAGCTTGAGACAGGACAAACAAAAGCTGTCCAAGAGTACACTTGAAGAATTTTACAAAATTTCTATTAGAACGGGGCATTTAGAGGCAAATAAAGAGAAAGTAGCCCGTTACATTAATGGGTTGAGGCTTGGTATCCGGGGAAGAAGCGAGCCTGGTTCGAGTAAACACCATTGAGGATGCCTATCAATTTGCCTTGAAGGTAGAAGAAAAGTTAAACGAGGCGGTTTGAAGGCAAGCAAAGAGGAAGAGGCCGAGGTGGAAGGAGTGGTGGGAGGACCGGTGGAGAAAAGTACAAGGATCCGAAGAAGGCGGGGGAAGCCGAGTAGTAACCGGGACCAAAAATACGAAGATGTTTATCGGCCCCGAGATCGGAACGACTACCCAAGAGGACGGGGTGGATGCGGACGAGGGTTTGGAAGGGGAGTATTTCGTGGAACATGTTTCCATTGTGGTGAAGAAGGACACGGGGGCATTTGAATGTCCACAACACCGAGAAAGAACAAACAAGAGGCACGAGGGCCCGACCGAGGCTCGTTGTGGCGAGAGGAGGATCCTGAATACGAGCATTCCGAAGAAGCGGAGAGAGGAGAAACAATGGTTGTAAGAAGAGTCTGTTGAACGAGGAGAAGGACACGAGACCCGGAGGATAAGTTTATTCCGCACTAGATGTAAATGTGCGGGCAAGGTTTACAATATCATTATTGATAATGGTAGCACGGATAACCTGGTTTCAGAGGAAATGGTTACGAAGTTACAGTTAGAGAGGAAGAAACACCCACACCCATACCAGGTCGCATGGTTGCAAAAGGACCACGGAGCCTTGGTCAATGAGCGGTGTTACGTTAAATTTAACGTTGGGAAGTATTGTGATGAGGTCTGTGTGACATCTTACCCATGGATGTTTGCCACATGTTACTGGGGAGACCCTGGCAGTTTGATCGGAGTGCAGTACATGATGGCCGTGCCAACACCTACTCATTGACAAAGAATGGTGTACGCCATAAGCTAAAGCCCTTGAAGGATACAGATGAAAAGGTGTGTAATATTTCCAAAGTCTGTTTAGTTGAGGGGAGAGAGTTTATGAATGGGTTAAAGCATGAACATTTATGTTATGCAATAATTCCAAGAGTTAGGGGGAAGGAATGTCGGGATACCCCAACAGAAGTTCTAAATCTGCTGGAGGAATTTCCAGACATTGTGTCTGACAATGTGCCTGAGGGCTTACCCCCTGTGAGAAAAATTAGCCACCATATAGACTTAGTACCAGGATCAAGCCTGCCAAATAAAGCTGCACACAGGATGACACCTGTAGAGGCGAGGAGTTAAATAGACGAGGTCCAAGAATTATTAGAAAAGGGATTAATTCGGGAAAGTTTGAGTCCATGCGCGAGTACTGCGAGTCTCTGGCGCCAAAGAAGGATGGAGAATGGAGGATGTGTACAGATTCACGGGCCATCAACAAAATTACTATTAAGTACAGATTCCCGTTACCAAGAATGGATGATATCATGGATTGTTTAAGTGGAGCTGAGTACTTCACAAAGATTGACCTGAAAAGTGGGTATCATCAGATCCGTATCCGAGAGGGGGATGAATGGAAGACAGCCTTCAAGACAAGAGAAGGCCTGTTTGAGTGGTTAGTCATGCCCTTTGGACTGTCCAATGCACCAAGTACCTTCATGCGGGTGATGAATGAAATGCTTGAAAGAATTTATGGGAAAGTTTGTTATTGTTTATTTAGATGATATATTGATATTTAGCCGGACCCTGGAGGAACACCGATGCATATCGGGAGAGTCTTTGAAAAGCTGCAAGAAGAACAGGTATTAATAAATTTGAAAAAGTGTAATTTTGTCAAGAAGGAATTGGTATACTTGGGGTTTGTAATCTCAGCAGAAGGCCTGAAGATGGACCCCGAAAAGGTGAGAGCCATCATTGAATGGCCTACTCCAAGGAGCACAACGGAAGTGAGGTCATTCCATGGTTTGGCCAGTTTTATAGGAAGTTCATAAAGAACTTCAGCAGTATTTGTGCACCTCTCACCGAGACAATGAGGGGAGATAAAAAGGAGTTCAAATGGACATCAGGGGCTGAAAGGAGCTTTGACACATTGAAGAGAAAAGTTACAGAACAGCCTGTTTTGGCACTTCCAGGACTTCAACAAGGTATTTCGGGTGGTTGTGATGCCGGTGGCGGTGCAATAGGGGCGATGCTGAGTCAAGGAGGCAAGCCGGTTGCTTATTTCGAGTGAAAAGTTAAATGATGCTCGGAAGAAGTATTCCGTCTATGATCAAGAATTTTATGCTATAGTTCGAGGCCCTGAAAAAGTGGAGACATTATTTATTACCAAAGGAGTTTGTGTTGTTTCTCGACCATCGAGGCTTTGCAATACATTAACGATCGAGACAAAAGCTGAACCAAAGGCACATGAAATGGGTGGAGTTCCTCCAAAGTTATACCTTTGTACTAAAGCACGGAAGTGGGAAGTCAAACGGGGTTGCGGATGCCTTAAGCGGAAGGCGGACTCTGCGACCAGTTGACGAGTGGAAGTAGTGGGGTTTGAAGAAGCGAAGGATCTATACCCTGCAGATCCAGATTTTGCAGAAGCATGGAAGGCTTGCTCAATACCTCTTACCATAGATAGAACAAAATGGTTGGATTTCTTAATCCAAGATGGGATGTTGTTCAAGGGCAGTAATTTGTGCATTCCCAGAAGTTCCATGCGGGAGAATTTAATCAAAGAAAAGCACGGCGGAGGATTGGGTGGGCATTTTGGTAGGGATAAGACCATTGCCTTGGTTGAGGAAAATTACTACGGCCACAACTTCGGCAAGATGTACGGAAGTTTGTGCAAAGTTGCGAGAATATGCCGGATGGCAAAGGGTGTGAAACAAAATACGAGGTTGTACCGGCCATTACCATGCACGAGAGACCATGGGAGGACATAAGCATGGATTTTGTTCTTGGATTGCCGAGAACACGGAGAGGAAATGATTCAATATTTGTGGTGGTGGACCGGTTCTCCAAAATGGCACATTTTATTCCCTGCCAAAAGACAAGTGATGCGAGTTCACATTCTTTGGGTTGTTCTTCAAAGAAGTGAGTACGACTTCACGGTTTGCCGAGAAGTATAGTTTCGAGACGAGAGATACAAAGTTTGTTGGGTATTTCCGGAGAACTCTGTGGAAGAAATTGAAGACAGACTTGAAATTCGATTCAGCATACCATCCACGAGACGGATGGACGGACGGAGGTGGTCAATAGAAGCTCGGGCAATTTACTGCGGTGTTTGATAGTGGATCAACCCAAGGGATGGGATTTAGTCTTACCACGAGCAGAGTTTGCATATAACGATTTAGTTAATAAAAGCACAAATAAATCACCGTTCCAGATAATATATGGAAACAGCCCGAGGAATGTGTCTGAGCTAAGAAAGTTGGACAGAAGAGAAAAATGTAGTGCCGAGGCGAGAAGAATTTGTAGAGCATATAAAAAGTCTGCATGAGGAAGTAAAAAGACAGATTACAAAAATGAACAGTCAATATAAGACAAGGGCGGACCAGAAGCGGCGGTTCAAGGAGTTCGAGATTGGAGATGAGGTTATGGTGTATCTCGGGGAAGGAGAGATTTCCTGCCAAGACTTACAATAAATTGAAGATGAAAAAGTTTGGGCCATGCAAAATGCTGGGAAAGCGGGAGTCAGGAAATGCGTATGAAGTGAAATTGCCAAGTTGGCTTGATATTTCACCTATTTTTAATATCTTAGATCTCGTGGAATATCATGAGGGAGAAAGTACAGACATGCAAAGTCCAGAACCATGGCAATTTCCAGCCTCTACTCCAAGCACGAGATGAGGCCGAGGAAATATTAGATACCCGTGAAGGCCGGAGCACCCGAAGCGAGGCGATATGCTGAGTACTTGATCAAGTGGAGGGGCAGACCAAGTGAAGATGCGACTTGGTTGTCGAAGGCGGAGGTTGACCGCTTGGGTCTCCCCTTAGCCGAACAAAAGTGAGGGTCACTTTTTTTATTCTACCCCGGGTGTACGATGCGAGGAGCATCCGGTGGTCAAGGAGCAATCTTGCATCCTCCAAATCATTTAATTGTTCGCTTTTATTTTCTAAGTATTTGTGTTGGGTTTGTTTCAAATCTTGGCCCAAGAGGGAGTTTTCGTAAGAAAAGAAAAAGAAGGAGAAGTTTTTGAGTAAAGGGCTCAAGTTGCGTTGGGGTCGCGAAATCGCGACCCCAAGGCTTCGGAAGGGCAATGGCCGGTTTGAGTCGCGATATCGCGGCTCCTTTTTGCCTTGGTGAAGGCAAAGGGGCAGTGGGTCGCGATATCGCGACATGTCGCGATATCGCGACTGTTTCCGCCAAGGTGAAGGCGAAGGGACCGTGGGTCGCGATATCGCGACAAGTTTGAAGACAAGCTTGTGACACGCGTCAAAGCAGAAACGGAAGTTAATTAAATGCAGACACGCGTCCTCCACGTGTATTAAAGTGACACGGTCAGCCGAAGACAAAGCAGAAAAGGAAATTAATTAAACGCGCGGGCTGCCACGAAGATTGAAATTGAATTTCGCGACCGCGTGTATTAAAGATGGGGATGGTCTTCACAACAGTACAGAGCATGGACGTTATGGGCGAAAACAGAGGCGCGGAAGGACGATCTGACCAAGGCGGCGTTTGCAGGTCAGAGAAGAGCTTTAATGAGGGTTTCATGGTGGGTAAGGCAGGGGCATTTATTGTGAGAAAATTTGAGGAGTTCGACCGAGGGAGAGAAAAAAATTATTAGAATTTGAATTTGTTAGGCAGGGCATTGATGGCCGAGAGGATCGGGAGCCTCGTTAAAAACCCGAAATTCTGTAAGGATGGGGATGGTGAAGTTCGGGATTGGGGGGGAGAAGTGTGATACTGGAGAGAATACTGTAACCCGTATCATGCTATTTTTTTTTTAATGAAATTACCATGAAATTACTGTGAAAGTGTTTGTGTGAATCCCGGCTTGCCATCACGAAATCACAACGCTTTTGCTGCCTTAAGCTCCCTCTTGACAACTGCTCATGAAACTAGAACATGCCATGAAATCATGACGCTTTTGCCAACTGCAAGCTGCCAACTCAACCTGTCACGAAATCGTGACACTTTCTACATCCGTACAACTTCTTCAAAACTTGTCACGAAATCGCGACACTTCCTACAACTCAACACTGCCAACTCAACTTGTCATGAAATCATGACACTTTCTACATCCGTACAACTTCTTCGAAACTTGTCACAAAATCACGACACTTCCTGCAACTCAACACTGCCAACTCAACTTGTCGCGAAATTGCGATAGTTTTTGCATCCTTACAACTTCTTCGAAACTTGTCGCGAACTCGCGATAGTTTTTCCCGTTCTGCCTCTGCCTTCCTACATGTCATGAAATCATGACACTTTTGCCCGCTTTTCCTCTGCCTTCCTGCATGTTGCAAAATCATGACAATTTTGGCCAAACTTTCTCTCTCCTCAAACATGTCGCGAAATCACGACAGTTTTTCCAGCAGCCTGCAAACTTTTTCTAACTTATCTTTTTCTGGATTTTTGGCAATTGGGCTACTCTGATTTTCTTAGAGACTTACTGACCAGCTGAAACCTTCATCAAAACACATCCTTAGACTTAAAAACAAATTGCTCCAAGAACTCCTTGACATCAAAAACAACAACTACCAATAGCTCCTTGACATCAATGACAACAATTAAACTTAGGCAAAGGCAATGTACTCAAGATACCCAAAATTGCCAACAATAAGACTTCAAAACAAAGCCACGTAGACCACCAGATAGCCATCGCCATAAATCTAGCCAGCAGGTTCACTTCTCCAAGGATGATTGGCCAAGATAGTATGTGGTACCAAAGCATGTCATATATGAAAGAAAGAAATTACCAAAGAATTATTAAGAGTAATTGTCAATACAGAGCTTGTGGGAGTTTTGTTTTTCAGTACTCTACTATGTGTGTCTACAACTATTCTCCATTGTCTCAAGGAAGGGATCTGTGTCTGTTTCTTTTCTGTAATTATGATGCATGTGTGTTTTCTCGGAGTATACCTAAAATGTTGTATGGGAAGTTTCTTTTTTATAACAGGCTATGTGCCTTACCGGATGTAATGGCTTTGGCGGCATGTAGATTTTACATATATAGGATCCTTAGTAAGGATATGTTCATCAACAACCCTGGGCTGATTTTTGTAAAAGGTTTTGGTTCAACCTGTAAAACCCGGTATTAATGCTATAGTATCTTATCTAAAAAAAAAAAAAAATCATTTTACATCATTCATATCATCTGCACTTACATCATACACTTGCACTTACATCATACACTTGCACTTACACCATTCAATTGTATTTTTCATCGCATAATTATGTCAATTGGATTGTGAGTCACATTATTCACTCATTCACCAATTGAGGGGGTAAGCTACACATTCAAATTCTTTTATCTTAAATATCATATTTGCACTCCGAAAGAAAGCTACTTCTTCATCAGGCCAAACCAGGTGTCTCATATTTTTTACCACATTGTGTTTTACGTAATGCGATACAAAAAGGGGTATATGTAGACACAAAAATCTAGACACTTATCATCCATTCATGTCCTCCAATCACAAACACCCATTATCTATATATATATATATATATATATATATATATATATATATATATATATATATATATATATATATATATATATATATATATATATACGTGTGTGTGTGTGTATTTTTGATATATATTTAAATATTAATATTTTATATATTATATTTATATATATTTAATAACTATATATGTATTTATATAAATTAATCCTAGGCCTCCACCACATTTTAATATCAGCCATTCATCCATCTCAATCCATGCCACTTGCCCAGATTTAATCTCCACCCTTTATCATGTTTTAATCTTGGCCACACATTTTGTGTCATTGAAACCCTAACATGTGCAAGGGAAGATTATAAAAGAAGAGTCATTTTAATGAATCAAACCCTTGGAAACCCTAACATTCCTTAAGCTTAATATTGAGTCCCTAATTTTTTGAGATTGAATTATGTCGATGAATATTTGCAAATAATTCTTAGATATTATTAAGCCATTTTTACCTAGCCATCTCACCATCATTCCTACTCTCCATAATCACCCTCACCTCATTTGCATCTGCCTCTGCATAACCCGTACAGAACTAGATTTGGTTTTGTGATACCTTCCTCAGCCCTAAAATGCCCTGATGCATATGTTGTCATCATAGATCACCCTCATGCATCGGCCAACATCATAGAAAACCCTCGTGCATCCACCACCATCACAACATGCCTCTGGGCATTTCTTGTTGTAGATCTATAGTTCCATAGCCCTCGTGCACCATTAGACCATCCTCTCATCCATCATCTACAAAAATAGAAGCAGAAGTTTCAAGTGACAAGGTAAGAAGTTATTTGCATTAATTTCATATTCCTACACTTTGTTTTTAGTATTACATTGCAACATCTAGGGTTTAGTTGTTATTTTATATTTCTGAGGGCCTCACATTGTGGAGCCCTCACAAGTATTACTAATCTCTTTTGTTGTTTTTTTATTGCAGGTATAGGAATCATACATCTAGAAACTATTGAAGCTAGGGTGGCCCTTTTAGGATACACAAGCCCACCCACAACCTTGTTGGGATCGAATACAAGCACGAAGACACCAACCATTCCTTTCAACTAGGGTTTCAAAGAACCCTAGTATCTATAATTTTGTATCAACATAAGCATTGTAAAACCCCACATTGAGGTACATTTATTGTATCATTTGGAGATCCACACGTATTAATAAAAATTTTATGTATCTTGTGTAATCTTTGTGTATTACTATGCTTATTGTCATTTTATACTTTAGATTGGTGTTGCTTGATTTCTGATTCACAATAATAGTTCACACAAGAACACAATCCATATAATCAAGCCATAATCCAAATGAACAAAGTCTCTATTCAAAAGAGGATAATAGTTCCTTATAGTACACATTATGTACTACAATTCAATACATTCAATCTACCTTGCAATCCCTACATAAATATTTTGCATGCGGTCTCTTGGAATTTCTTCTTCAACTAACTCTTCATATCCTTAAGATCATAGGAGAAATATTTTATTAACCTTATAATAATGATAAAACCTAATGATTACATGAAACCAAATATTTACAAAGTAGTTACATGCCTCTAAATAATGTAATTTTATCCAAAAACTTATGATAATATCCAAACCCCAATTATATCCTAGATTTTAACCTAAGCAGACATAATAAGTGGGATTTAGGTTAATTATAAATAATAAATAAGGTTTAACCATAAAAAGGTTAACCAAGGCCCATTGGGTTTATATAATAAAATACTAAAAAATATATTGTACAATAAAATGCCCTTAGGCCTATCCAATACATCATTTAATATTAACAAAAATATTGATAAGTTTCTCATAGAAGGTTCAAGGTTTGAATCCAATGGTGGGTTGAGTTGTATACCATACTTTAATAACTAATTTTTTTTTGGATAATATATATTGGGTAAATAATATCTTCTTTGAGGGTCATTTCATATTGCCTATGGTCTCCTAGATATTAAAAACTACTTAACCTTTATGTTTTACCTTTTATAAGATTGTTAAAATAATAATATTTGTCATCAATGGTATATGTATGAAAAATTATGATTTAGCATAAGCTATTGATATTAATATATTTACTATATAATTATGTCATGTTATTATTTTAAATAATAAGGATGATGACTTCTTTACAAGGATAAATATATGACAACCTAGATTTTGAGAAACTATTAATTATTTAATTTTCCAAAAAAATTGTAAATATTATTTACTAAGGTATTATGATGAAATTTATGACTCAACATTGTAGTACATGAGGTTTATTATTTAGATTAATAATATTGGCATCATAATTATGACTCTAGTAGAGTGAATGTTTTTTAATGAAGGTGTTGATAGGTTACTCTCCACCTGACAAAGCAAGAAAGGATATAATTGGGAGGAGAGCACCAAATGCATAATAAAAATAAGTGTAAAATTTGGAAATAAGCACAGGCACAATCGTGCACACACATACATTATAAATTAGTTGTAATCACAATTGAATGAATATTTTTTTATTGAGTTTAAAAATATATGCCTATTTATCTTGTCTTCTACATACATGTTAAGAGAATGATTGCCTACAAATTTTTTCTTTGGAAGCATGGCATGATAGATGTGTTTATTAAAGGTATGAATTTTGAAATGAAATTTTGTGTGTGGAATTAAATGCTATTTAAAAAAATAAAAGAGGGGAGATCCTTTCAAAACCACCTTGGCCAATTTAAAATTTTATTAACACCCAGCCACAATATTAGGACCCTATCCCAATACAACCATTGTTAAGTACTTGTCTAGTGTTGGTATATATTTGCACCTTGGGCACCTGGTGTGTATGGGCCCATTATGATGCACCATATTTTTTATTATAAGCAGGAATTAGTAGCTTGGATACTCTCTTTTATGTGGTTTGACCCTTTATCATTAGAGTTAGGGTAAATAATAGTCTCTATAAGGACATGGGTTTGGAGTAGAATGTATATCATATTTTCTCTCAAATTGTATCAAAGTTCTACTTCCAAGGAGGTTTTCCATTTAAAGAGATCTACAATTTTATTTTTATTGATCAATATAAGTTTGTTTATTTCCAATTAATTATTTTTTTAATCACTTTCGTTATTTCATTTTCATGGTCATTTAATTTATAAGAATTTCCATTAATTCTTGCATTGTTATTATGGTTATGCTTATTTTTACTTGAAGGTTCCTAACAAGTGGTATTAGTGCTCTTTATATGGTCATGTTCTATAGCAACAACAATAATTTTTATCCTCCTATACCTTTTTCTAATCTATAATTTTTTTCATTGTACTCATTTTTTGTTAAAGTATCTTTCCAAAAAACACATTTTTTTCTATTTTTAGTGGATTAGGTTAGAAACCCTATGTTGGGGGTTTTAAAATATCATAAACAAGCTATCCATTTTGGCTAATTATATTTCTCATAAAGCATATAGTGAAATGAGATATGATCAAAATCTAATACCCAATCCTTAGACAACACCCATATAAGATTACAAGCTCCCATGTCCCCTCAAGTATATAGGAAGACCCCCTAAGAATATAATAATTATTAACCCGTAGGAATATATTAGCTATTTGAGCTTTATGATGCACTAGTAAGCAATTATCCCTAGGAAGTTACTCCCACAATACCCTCAGAAATGGATAGTGTGGTTATGGGTATGGAGGAACCCTATGTAGTTAAAGGTAGAAAATATTGGGTTGGCCACTAATTGCAAATGAGATTGTATATTAGACACACCTTGATATAATTTACCCCTTTTAAAACATTATTTAAAGTCCTTTCCTAGTGAAAAGCAAAACCAAATTTGAGCATATTGTAGAAGAGACTACTCTAGACATAGTTTAACAATGTAGAGAATTCTAGTGTGATAATACAAAGAATATATAGTTTGATAGAATAATATATAGCCTAAAAATATAAAGAATATATAGTTTGATAGTCAGAGTAGTTAGTTATCAAACATTAGAGAATTCAATTATTATCTATCAGTCTAATAGTATAAAGAATAACCAATCTAACACTTAGAGTAGTGAGTTGTCAAAAATTTGCTAGCTAAGTAGTCAGTTATTTAGCGTAAAAAATAGTACAAAAAGTTAAAATTCATCATTTTGTAGTATAGTCCATTTTTATCCTCTCATGGAGCTAATAATTTTGATATATAACTTTGATAAACTTTTTTGTAGACCCTAAAGTAACAATGGTTGGTGGTACTAGAGCTACCTAAGAGCTAGAGTGATTAGATGACTAGGTAACATAAACTGAAAACCATTAGTCATAAATCCTTCAAGTATTATCCAAATTAGACAAATTGTATAAAATAAATGACCTTGAAAGTAATTTAATAGGTCTAAATATAAAATATGATGTTCTAGTAGGACAATCACCAAGGAGTCAAGATGGTAGTTTTGAGGGAAGAGCACAAAATACCTTACCTCTAAATACAATTTAGAGAATGCCCAAGCTAAAAATTTAAAATTTTAATGGAGAGGACCCAACTAATTGGTTGTATGAGGCCAAACAATATTTTTCTCTTCATGCCACTCATAATCAAAGGCTTGCAAATGCATCTTTCAATGTAGAATAGAAAGTAATTCAATGGTACCAATGGTTAGAGAATATGCATTTGCAACTCACTTGGGCTGAATTTGAGATAGAATTACTCACCTATTTGGACCCAATTATTATGAATATTTCACTAGAGCCTTCTCCAAGTTAGGATAGATGACATCTGTCCATTATTACTAGACACAATTTGAAAACCTAGAAAATTGTAGTAGGGGATTAAGTGTCATTTTTTTCCAAATTTGTTTCATTAGTGGATTAAAGAAATATATCCATGTTGAAGTGAAAAAGTTCAAGCCAAGTATCATGATGGTAGTTGTATTATTGGCTAGGCTTGTTCAAGATAAATTTGTAGCGCAAAGGCTTCCATAAAATTGAACCCTATTTCCATCTTCGACATAATTAAACTTAGGAAACAAACCATCCCAATTCAAACATATTACTTGAGAAGAAATATAAGCACTTAGAGGACAAGACCATCATAAATATTCTCTAGGCCACAAGTGTATACAACAAAAACTATATTTACTCAACATGGATGAACCTTCTACCAAGGAACAACATGACAAAGGGGAGGACCATAGAGAATAATATCAACTTTAAGAGTCTAAATAGACAAAGGACCAACCACCTAAAATTTTAGTACATGCATTAGTTGGAATTTCTAACCCCCATACCATGAAATTTGTTGGGCATTTAAAGGGCCAATGACTCGTAATTTTTATTGATTTTAGTAGTACCTACAATTTTATTAATCCTCGAGTAGCTAAAAAAAGTATTTTATTGCATCTACCATAGTTCATTTGAAGTCATGTTTGTCAATGTGGGTACTTTGTCTTACAAAGGCAAATGTAAAAATGTAAATATATATGGAGCCCCAAATTGCCTCATTTGGTATAGCTTTTAGACCTCTTTTTCTTCTAATTAACCTTGGGTTCAATTATGGTTTACCTAAATATTATAGATAGGAATAGAAAATAGGATAAATATAGCACCAAGTTAGATAGGATATACTTATATGCTTTGCAATATTAGAATGTAAGATATCAAACCTAAATAATGAGTCTTTAGGCTTGGAAAGCATGTTTTAATATTTTGTAGAAATAGATAATGGAAAACATCAAAGTGTAGACACCAAAATCTAGCTAATTCTCATCCATCTGTGTCCTCCAATCACAAACACCCATTTATATATATATATATATATATATATATATATATATATATATATATATATATATATATGTATGTATGTATGTATGTATGTATGTGTGTATTTACTTAATATATATAGATATTAATATTTTATATTTATATTTAATAAAAATATATGTATTTATATGAATAAATCCTAGCCATCCACCACAACTTAATCTTAGCCATCCATCCATATCAATCCATGTCATTTACCCAAGCTTAATCTCCACCCTTCCTCATGTTTTAATCTTGATTGCTCATTTTGTGTCATCGAAACCCTAACATGTTTAAGGGCATATTATAAAAGTGATTCATTTTTATGAATCAAGGTCCACAAAAATTCCTTAAGCACCTTAGAAATTTTTAGGAGAAAATTTTCCCTAGCCATTTTGTTATCATCTTCACCCCTCACTATCACTATCGCATCCCCCGTTTCCATCGCCATCAAACCCTTGTGAACCAGATCTAGTTTTGTGACCCTTCCCTCAACCCCCTAATGTGCCCTAGAGTTCATCAAACTCTACTAAGAATTCTTGGAATGCTGGTGGGCATTTACAACCATCATCGAATACCTCTAGGCATTTTTTGCAATAGATTTGCAATCCCCCAACCCTTGAGTGCCTTCTAGTCATTCACATGATTCTTGATGGCAGAAGCAAAAACAAAGACTAGCATTAACAAGGTAATAAGTTATTGGTATTCATTCATATTTTTGTACTTTCTATTTATAGTTACATTCTACAACATCTAGGGTTTTAGTAGTTTTTATCTTTTAGAGGACCTCACACAATGGAGCCCTTGTAGGTACTTCTAATCCCTTTTATGTTTTTTGTTGTTTGTAGGTGCAAGAATCATTTTTTTAGAATTTTTTGAAGCTAGTATGGTCCCATAGGGATACACAAACCCACCCACTCTTGTTTGGATCAAGAACGAACGAGAAGACACTAGATGTTTACTAAACCAAGGTTTTGAAACCCTATTATTTGTAATATTTGTATCAAAGAGTATTGTGAAACCCCATATTGGGGCACATTCATTGTACAACTTGGGAGATCTACCCTTAATAAAATCTTATTTATTTTATGCAATCATGTCTTTTTTTGTGATTTTTGTTACTTTATCTCTGTATCAGTGTTTTTATTTACAAAATGGAAATCATAGTGGGATACCCAAAGGGTTCTTCATTTTAATTTATCTTGCCACTAATTTTTGTTTCTGCTTCTATCTTGTAGGTTTCAAAATTTTGATCGTATGAAAATAGCAAAAATGAGGGTTTCTAGAAGTTGCAAAATTTTATTAGAGGTCATGTGGATGTCTTGTAGTATTTTAGGGATGCCCTATAGCATTCAATAAATACTCTATAGAATTCCATAGACTATGGACAACATTTATTAGAGTGGGGAAGAAATACGTAGGCTTCTTGGTAATCCTATTTCAAACCCTAATTGCTTTCATTTTTCCTGCTTTTATAACAAAAGAAAATCATCCATTTTCTATTTAAAGAACTTGTATTTTTATTTTCATTTTAGAAATTTACATCCATCTTATAAATTACACTTAGAGTAGCATTGAATTCATGCATTCATTATAGATCATATGTAGATTTCTATTGCTTTAGGGAGTATTCATTCACTATTTTTGTATGTTGTTTACATTTGAAATTACAAAAGCATAAAATAGCTGCATAGTAGGGTTGAAAACTTCCATTTTTATTTTTCTAAGTTGGAACAAGATCATAATACCTAAGTATACTCTCACTATTGGAATCACTTGATGGTTTAGGGTGAAATAATTTGGTGAACCCTCCACTGTTGGAATCACTTTATGATTCACAGTGGGTCTTAAGTGGTGTACCCATAAGTTATTTTGAGGATATTAGTTTTCATGTTCTTGGATTCTAGATTAGACAAGTGAAAAGGTGTGTTTTCAATATTGAGTGAACACAACCTATAACACAAATCTCAAAATAAATCATACACTTTTCATGTTTCACAATAAATAACAGTGAGTTTGATTTCATCACCAACCATTTTTTAATATTGGTGATGGTGGGCTTCATCTCCATCCGTCACATCTCGCCCTTAGAAACCATAGTCACCCATGAGAAAAATTTCTATATTTCATCACCAAGAAGAATCTCATTTGCCATCCAGCCTTAGATTCCACCTTGCATAATAGTTTAGTTTAGCACATCTGCAACACACAAACCCACAAAAAAAAATTGTAGCAAATCATAGGGTTAAATTATTTTTTTGATTCTATGTGTTCTCTAATTGCATTTTCTTTCTACATATTCCAAACACTTCACCACCCTTATCTGAATCATTAGCTTATGGTTTCAACCTGAAGCTAAGCAAATATTCTGAGACAAGCCCTTGCTAGCCAAACCACTTCATCCATGGAGTGTTCTACATCTGCCCCTGCCACTTCTATGGTTAACCCTATCAGTGTGATACAGACAAGCTATTTTGATTTACCTATAGGACCCTCACACGTGTATACCTTAAATATTGATGTATTACATAGAACCACCAACATAACCATTCCAAAAATTGAGTCATCATATCCTATAGATCATAACATCACCCACATAGATATGGTAAAAGTGGAAGCTTTTCAAATATTTGCTAACTATGTTCTAGAGAAAATCAACAGTCCACCTAGGTATGATCCTTCTTCTTAGTAGGAACTTACCCATTTTTAGCCTTCCAATTTCACCCAAGTTTATACTAATCCTCTTTTTGAGGCATCATATGCACCTTCCCATAATTGGTCCCTTCCACAACAGTCTTGTGTCTAAAGCATTTTTATTCCATCTTCATATACCACCACCTATGGCAATCCATTGTATGAAGCACATGTCAATTTTGCTTCACAAATGTCAAATTCCACTGCATCCACTACCCCCTATTCAGTTGCAATCCCTATTGTGACTTATCCTCCACCTACTTCATCCATTCCTACCACATCCACACCATCTATAATAGATAAATCCATACAAGAAGCATGGCAACATATTAAAATATTTCTCAAGTATCGACAGAATGCTCATTCATATCCCAAAAAACAAATACATGTGATATATTTCAATCTCTAGCCCACTTCAACTTAGCCTACATTATTTTCATCAAATCCATCATGGATATCGTAACATTCTATGATTTCCATCCCCACACCTCCATCAACCTACACCCATTCCATTCCAACAAGTTAGCACATTCATAGTCCTCAAACCTCATATTCACTCCATAATCCACAATCATTTCATCAAGCCCAACATAACCAAATTCAATCTAGTCCATGAAATCATCAACATCTTATCATACCTCAACATTTCACCACTTCATCTCCACACAATCATCAAGTGATTCAGGGCTTCCACATACCTAGGGAAGACCCTAGAATTCAAGCAATGCAACAACATATTGATAGCTTGATGCAACATACTCCTGGTATGATGAACCAAAAGCCAACTTTAAGACATTATTAATAAACCAATTCACTTTTTGGTACCATCATCGCCATATCCATCATATTTTACGATGCTAAATTTGATAAATTCAAGGGGACTAAGGACCCTAGATAGCATGTGAGCACATTCATTTACTCATGTTTCAGAATTCAAAATCAAGATGCCCTAATGCTCAAAAATTTTCCTCAAAAATTGGGGGGAGATGTTTATATTGGTATAACCATCTGCCTCATCATAGTATTTATACTTTTGAATAGTTGGTAGACCAATTTCTTGAAATATTTTCCCTTAATGTTCGAAAGAAAATTTCACTAAATGAATTATATAATATTAAGAAATTTGATGATGATTTAGTCTATGAATTTGGTAATCATTGGAGGGTTGTTATCACAAAATTTGTGTTCTCCCTACCAATGGAAGAGCTAACTCGACTATTTACCAAGATTTTCTTAAAACCCATCTCCTAGTTATTGCAATTACAACAATATAGATCATTTGAAGAAGCTCTTGCCCAAGCTAGCATAATTGAGAAAATCAAAATTCAAGAAGTTTTACTAAATCCTAAAAAGAAATAATGGTAGAATAAGGGCCAATCCAAGGGAACCTATTTTGGCCAATCCAAGTCAAATCAGACTAATCAAGCAAATCAAGTGAATCAAGTGGTCATGATCCAGTCAATAGTGGCTCAAAAACAATAACCAATGCAACAACAATCATAACAAATTGTATATCAAGTGGTTCCCCCACCATCACAAGTTCAAAACATAGTGCCAACTATGGAAAATAACCAATGTCAACAATTGTTTTGACAAAATAACCAATACACCCCCTTATTTGAATTATATGCCTCCATTTTCATAGGTTGTATAACACCAATTAGCTTGCCTTACCTAAGGTTAAACCCGATGATCCTACTAAGCATGGTAAAAACTATGAGGAGCATTTGTTTTACCCTTATCATCGATAAAATAGGCATGACATTAATAGCTGCTACACATTTAAATATATGGTGCAAGACCTAATTGACTTAGGGGTCATCAAGCTTGATAATTCCTTATCTCAATAAAATCAAAACCTTAGCATCTATCAAACACCACTTCATCATCATGAGGAAGTGCAATCAACAACAGGAGGGTCAAATACAAAGACTCCTCCTAATAAAGTTAACCATGTTCAACAATATCAAGGTTTTTTGGGTGATATTCATGTAGCACCCGAGGTAAATAACACATAAATCAACAAAATGCACAATAGCAACCTGCTAAATCTCCCATAGCACCATAGGCAAGTGTGTTTCCTCAACCTGCCACTTCATCATCACCCATTCAATTCTCTGCCAATTCTTTACAATACATTCATATTCCAAGTCATCCATCTCCACCCACTCATATTCCCAATCATCCATAAAGGCCAATTATCTCTTTGAGTAGTTGGTTAACCACTAGACTCAAAATAGCTTCAGCTAAACTATCTATTTATGAGCTAATTCAACAATCTCCCCCACATCATAAGGCATTAATGGAGATTTTAAAATCAATTAAAATCCAATATCATGATGCTAACACCTTTAGTAATTTTTTTGGGAGCATATGAACATGTGTGGAGCCTTAAATTACATTCTACAATTTTAAATACAAACCAATATTGTCAGGATTAGTGGACCCTCCATTACACATCATGGCTCAAATTGATAGGAAGCCATTGAAATGAGTTTTTATTGATACTGGATCCTCCATAAATATCATCACCACATCCACTCTTAAACATATTAATCTCCTACCATATCACATCATCAAATCCACATTAACCTTGAAAGCATTTAACGATGCTCTAAGTTCCACAATTAGCACTTTAGGTTTACCCATCGAAGTGGGGGTAAAACTATTGCACACAATGTTTTAAATTTTGAAAGGGTCCATGGCATGCAATGTACTCCTTGAAAATCCTTGGATTAGGGAAATGATATGTGTCCCTTATATACTTCATCAATGCTTGAAATATTTACATGAGGGACAAATTCATTCCATACCAATGAACATCAAACCATTTAAGTATTGAAATTTCATTTCAAATGCTTATGAATCCATGCTTCCATCCACCCAAATTTTCTTGACATCAACCACATCATTAGCATAAACATCCTTTATCAACATTACCTCCACATCATCACCCATTCATCAAACACCTCAGTCAAATCCACCTCCATCCACATAAGATGGTGTCTCGTAAGTCAAATTAATAGATTATAATATGTCATTCCAATCCATACCTCTCACATTATCAGAGTTTTAAACCAATATCGATTCTTCCACATCCTCTTCTACATCCACCTCCACATCATCCTAAGTTGAGGTCGACATGACTAATATTCGTATTTATTAATACGTTGTCCAAGACATCACCATCACATTGCTTAATATCCAAACTGGTAAGGATTATGGTCATCCACATGACCCACACTTAGAAATGGTGTATAACATAGGTTCAATGCCCAATAGCATAAATTTTGTGTATAGAGGGATTCGTTCATCATCCAATACATCTTGCCAATATGAACCCAAGCAACCAACACCTACCAACATACAACACATGTCAGGTTTTTCATCTTGATATTTTCATCAAGTTAATTGGTAAGGTTATGTCCTAGGATGACATGAATAGGGAATGCACAAAATCATTGATACCTCAGATCGAGAAGCACATGACCGTTCAGGTTTAGGCTATCATTCTCATTTTTCCACCTCTTATTTTGAACAAGCTTTTTAAAATCTACATTTGAATTTAGAAGAATAAAACCATCAAACCGATGACATTGAAGAAGAAATTTATGAAGATTACGATGTCACGTTGATAGCTTCTGATGGATCTGATAAGGAATCGACACCCATCATTCCATTCATTGAATAAGATGAGTATTACCTCAAAATGCTCCCCATCCTTGAACTCATATTTCACTTGCTTATTCCATAAGAGCGAGCCGAACCAACCAATGAACCACCTCCATTTCATTAATCCTCCTCATTGGACATTTTTCTTGTAATATATATACATAAAAAAATAACACAAAACAAATTCAAAAATTTCAAAAAAAAGCAAAAAAATAATTGCATTGCATGTACATGGCTTTATGCCTATTATATTTATTTATGTTACTCACTGTTGTTTAGGTTCCAAGAGTTATAGCATTAGTTCTAGCAGATAGGATATATCCATCCTCCACTTTACCAACCACCATTTTCCCTTTAACTTAACATGAATCATGTTGACTTATTCACCCCTCCATAATCCATATGATTTGGCAAAGCCAATTCCACTTGACGTGAACCTTATTGATATAGACCATATTTCCTCACCTCGATCCTTTTTGAGGAATTTTTAAGGGCTTCGTCCAACTACATGTCTTTGTCACCTCCACCTTTGCCTTTAGATCCTAAGGTTTTCCAGGCAAACATAGAAGATATCAAGTTAGAAGAGTTTGATAATGTCATAGACAATATTCATATGATCCCAACACCCCATCAGCTTGAGGAAGGTTCTCATATGCCTATTTAAGATACCATCAATGTGAACCTTAGTTCAGACATAGACAATCCTCAAATTGTCAAACTTGGAAAATTTTTATCTGCAAATAAACAAGAACAACTAATTACTCTCCTCAAGAAGAAGAAGGGCATTTTTGTATGGTCCTACAAAGACATGCCTGGTCTTGACCCTAACTTGGTTGTTCACAATATCACCTTGCACTCTAATGCTAAGCTAATCAAACAAAAACTAAGAAAGATATATCCTACCATTGCCCTCATGGTAAAATAAGAGCTTTAAAAGCTATTAGATATGGGTTTCATTGTTCCCATTGATTTTCTTGAGTAGCTTTCAAACATGGTACCTGTTCGCAAGCCTAACAAGATGATGCACATTTGCACTAACTTTCGAGATCTTAAAAAAATGTGTCCTAAGGATGACTTTTATCTACCAAACATTGATACTCTTGTCAAAACTTACGTTGGCCATGAAATGCTTTATTTAATGGATGATTTTTTAGGATACAACCAAATTCGAATCAATCCTAATGACCAACACAAAATAGCATTCACTACACCTTGGGGGAATTTTTGTTACAAGGTGATGCCCTTTGGCCTCAAAAATGTAGGTGCCACTTATCAACATGCCATGACATACATATTCCATGATTACATGCATAATATCATCAAATATTATGTGGATGATCTCTTGGAAAAATCTAAAACTCGACAAGAGCACATTGGTGTCTTGGAAAAAGTCTTTGATCAACTTCTAGAGCATAATTTAAGGTTGAACCCCAAAAATTGTGTCTTTGGTATTACCTCAGGTAAACTATTAGGATTCATTATCTCCAAAGAGGCATTAAGGTGGACGTAAATGAATTCAAGGTCATCATGGATATGCCTTCCCTAAAAAAATTAAATAAATTACGTAGTTTACAAGGAAAGATTCAATCGATTTGTCATTTCATTGTGCAACTTTATGACAAATGTAGGTCATTTAATCACCTGCTACATAAGGGGGTGACATTTTTATGGATAGATGAATGCCAAAAATATTTTGATGATATCAAGAAATATCTAGCTTCTCCACCAGTATTAACTCCTCCTTGTCTAGGGGTCCCCTTCCATATCTATGTTTCAACAACAAAATTTGCATTAGGGACAATGCTTGCATAAAATAATGAAAACATTTGAGAGCAAGTTGTTCATTACATTAGTCAAACATTGGTAAGCTATGAAACTAGATATGCTTACATGGGAAAATTGTGCTTAGCAGTGGTTTTTACCACTAAGAAACTTAGACATTACATGCTTAGTCACACCATATATATCATAGCTCACAAAATTTCTTTGAGTTATATGATGTTTCGCACTTACAATAACACTCGCACTGCAAAATGGATAATGCTTCTCACTTAATTTGATCTTGAGTTCATCAGCCAAAAATACATTAAAGGTTTAGTCATAGCTGATCAACTTGTGGAAGCTCCACTTTCTAGTGATCAATCCTTGATTATTGATCTCCTAGATGATTTGACATTAACTATCACTGAACAAGAAGAATATGTCATTCCAAAGGAAGATGTCAATATCACACTATTATTTGATAATTCTAAGTGTGAAAAAGGTCAAGGTGCTGGAGTTGTGTTTCATAGACCACAAGGGTTACCTATTCCCCTATATTTTAAACTTGAATTCCAATGCATAAACAAAAACACAGAGTATGAAGCCTTAATATTAGGTATTCAAGAAGCCATAGCTATGGATATAAAAGCATATCAGGATATTTTTTGATACTTAACTTGTCATTTTTCAAATTAATGGAGAATACCAATGCAAGAAATTTACCATAAAGATTTACCATGAAGTAACAATGACATTTCTCACAAAGTTTGATTGGTATGAAATTGATATTTTACCACATTCAACTAATATATTTGCGTTTGGAATTGCCTCTCTAGGATCATTGATTCCGAAGAACTCCATAGGAGAGGTACAACCACTCATTATTATAATGGTCTCTAAATATGCAATTGTCCATGTTGAATCTAAGGATGAAAAATATGTTTGCTTTATCCATTTAGAGCCATATGAGCCTTGGTCAAACCAAATAATAGCCTTCCTCAAGTTTGGAACACTCCCATCAGACATATCATGGACTTCTAAACACACTTCCAAGCAAAAGGTAACTTGTTTTACTCTCTTGGGGATTTGTTGTATAAACGTGATTATGATGGAGTTTTCCTTCATTGTCTCGAGTCAACAAAGACATAAAGAGCCATAGATGAATCTCATGATGGTACTTGTAGTGGTCATTTAAGTGTAATGGTCATTGGAAAGTGTATTTTATGCATGGGCTACTATTGTCACATAGGGTTATTCATAAGGGGTTGGACCTAAAATGTACTTGTAAAAAATGGTGAATCCTAATCGAAATCAAGGCAAATCCTAAGCAAATAAAATCAATCATCTTCATACCAAAATTTGGGGGTATTTGAAGCTCTAAAAAGTAAGATCATATTTGGGGTAAATTTTGACCTATTAAATCATATTATAACTTTATAAAATACCACCATTGGGTCAAGCTTGAAAAGAGCTTTTCAACGAGTACAAATATACCTATGTTTAGATATGTATTGTGGTGAATTGACCCTAAGAAAAAATTGGTCCCAAAAATTTTAGGTGAATGGGCCAACATCGAGGATCCTCATATTCACAAATTTCCAATTTTGGAAATCCTAATATTCACCCAATTTGTGAATATTCACCACTGTGCATAACCCTATTGGTCCACCATGGAACGTAACTATTGCACTTACATCAAATTTTTTTAGAAATGTCAACAACATGCTAATTTAAATCATGTACCATCACAAGCATTACAACCTATTCAAAGCCTTTGTCCTTTTTCACCTCCTTCCTCAGGACAACATACATTCATCATCACAATCACAAAAAAGTAATTATTTCAAAAAAAAGTATGTTTGAGCACTTTGCGAGAAATATAATATCCAAAATAGTTTTTTGACTCCTTACTACCCACAAGAAATGGACAAGTTGAGGCTAACAACAAGACCTTAATTGCTACTCTCAAGAAACTAGTCAAATAAAATCATAAATATTGGCATACTAAAATACCCTTGGTATTATGGTCTTATCAAACTAGCATCCACACAACTACTAGGCAACATCATTTTCACTATTCTATGGAGCCAAAGTAATTATACCTCTTGATCTTGAGATCCCCTCATTGTGAATTTCATTGCAAGAATTCATAGATGATGATATTGCTAGACAAGAATGTTTTGACCAACTCACACTTATTTATAAAATAAGGGTCAATGATTTAGAGTATTTACAAGTTTATCAAGACCTCCTAAAGCATTCTTACAATGCCAAATTTCATCTTCATTAATTCCAAGTAGGATATCTTGTTCTTAAAGAGAATCAACAAAACACCAATGCATTTTTGTATCTTTATTATCACTCAAAAAGTGGGTAAAGATACTTATAGGCTTATGGGTCTAGAGGGATTTGAAGAGCCCAAAACACTTAACATCATCCACTTGAGAGAATTCTATGCTTAATGTGATTTATATATATATATGTATATATACATGGCTAATACACAAAACACATTGTATTTCACCCATTACATTTTTACAACATTGCATTTCCCATTACATTTTACACTGCATTTCACACATTGTATTTCACACATTACATTTCACAATTTGTATTTCATACATTGCATTCACAATAAACTACACACATTTCACTTCATATTAGGGGTCATTTATTTAGTCTAGATAATAATTGGTCCAATAAAGTCATGTTACCTTAATCATGGGACCTTCAAATCATAATCCATTTCATTGCATCATTCCATAAACTCAAGTTACCTTTTACAAACCATATTCCCATAATCCATAGGTGTTTTCGGTCACTTAGACACTCCTAGTATTTTAAGCAATCTCCAATGCATATCAATTTTTCTTTAGTACCAAGACACATTCTCACTAATAAAATCTTGAGTTCTGGGAATTGAATCTAACACTCTCAAACCAAACACAATCTCACATCTTAAAAATATCTTGTGTCAAAGAGGAATAATACCATGATTGGGTTGAACCTCGAAGTTAAAAGGGTATTCCTTTCTTGTCCCATTATGCACATAGTCCAAAAATAAAAAAATATTGGTTTTCATCACTATCATAATAATTTCTAAACACAAGAAAGAGTAGTAAGTATAAGGTAAAATTATCATCACACTTTGGTTGAGAATCCGATTCCCTAAATATCTAAATATTTTACACATCACACACCATATATCCTCAAGATGTAAGGATAGAACTATATTTTTATTCAAATGGTTAGGTAGTCTGAATACCCAAAGCTTAGAGATCAGATTATTGGACTATGGAGCTAATCTCCACCAAAGCTATAGATGCTTGATTGACAGTGGAGTATGCTCATGCATGGTAACACATCTCTCTTGAAGAGACCTCTAACTAAACATAAGGACAAACTAGCTTCTTGGTCTCCTCCATGACAGGTTTCATCTCAATTTACTCAATATGGGTTAATAAACTCACTTGCACACACATTGGTTCTTGATTACTCATGATTTGATAAATGAATTCACTGCACACACATTTGGTCTTAAATAAATTAGACAACATTTAGTGAGTTTTTCAGATATCACTAGTAGGTCTGAGTCTCTGCAAAACAATCAGTTTTCCATATAAACATCGATATCATTTTTTCATATCAACATCCATATCATTACATGAGTCTTACATTTCACATGCCACCATTTTGATGCCCCTAATTAAACAAAAAAATGTCAGTAAAGTAAAATATAAACTATGAATGATCATTTAAGCATTAATTCATTTGAATTCATACACATTATCATCCATCATATGTATACACATGCATTCACACAAAATCATAACACAAACATAAAATCCATGTATATATATAAATATCGCATGTACAATGAATGCCAGAAGGCTATATATAATGGAGCACCAAGGTTCATATACAAAAAGTACATCTAAGCATTATTTATCACCTATAAGAGGACCCCTATGATCCCAAAGAATTCCTAGACTTAGATCCACTATGCCTAAACTCACTATGCCTAATAGACCTAGATATGGAGTAGGAGGATGGATTTGGTAGCCCAATGTGGTGCTACATCAATAGATCCTCCAAATCCTGGATGTATCCATCTTAGGCCCAAAGACATAATACATAATGTCTCTAATGATGGTCCCTCTAAAGTAGCTCTTCTTGGAGCCTCAAAATCCTATCCTTGTATCCACCTGTAGCTATTTATGCCTCTAGCTCTACTCATAACTGAGCTATCTCTACATCCTAGGCTGCTATCTTTGAATCTTGATCCACCACCATTTACTTGAACCGCATCTACTCCTCCTCAATCTAACATAGAGGCATCCCTTGCTTATCTCCCTTTAATTCTAGATTGAAGGCATCTTCAACATCTAGGAGCCTCCTCTACCACACCTGCTTACTCCACCTCGGAATCTACTTCATCCTAATTCCCATTTCCCTCATCCACTATCAAAATTAGTACCCATGGTGGCTATGCAGTGAACCATGCATCGTACTCAACGGTGGTCCCTACATCATCCATATAAAGGACATATCTCCTAATCATCCTCATAGATCACCTATCATGCCTTAGTACAAGGTAGACCCATCTCATCTCGATGGTGCCTTTACAACCCTGATGCCTTAATAACCCCCTATCATAGCCTAAACTACTGTAGTACCCATGAGAAATGGACTAGCTCCACCTCACTCCTATATCACCCAACCACCCATATCGCCTACCAAACTCTTCATAACTTCTCCCCATCATTATTCCAAGTATCACATCACCATGGCCTCCAAAGCACCTCATCATGTGTTAAACCTACCCACAGACTCCTATGCTCCTGGCCTATATATATAGGATGACTCAATTGCATCTTATTAGCCACTCACCACCTCATAGTGGATGGTTTCTACCCATCCTATGCCTCAATAGGCAAGCCCACAAGTTGAGCCACACTGAAGTGATCCCAACCCCAAAACTGCAGTAGTAAACTACAACCCAACCCCTTTTGCTTCCAACTCCTTACTTCAAACAACTCTTGGTACAAATGCACCAGTACAGAAGATGCCCATGCATACACCCGAGGCTCATCAATCATATCATACACTAGCCTAATTATATTCCAAGGTAATTGATAGCTAGTGTTGTTTGGTATCATTATGTTGGCCAATAGGAACATGACCAAGATGGCCAATACCTCTAACTTCTTATCGACATACATAAACAAGTACCTTATCCCTCTACCCTTCACACTCACACCCCATAATCAATCTCCAAATATCTAGTTCATCTCATACCCCTTATCATGTTCAACCTCGATACGTAGCCCCTCCACTAGCACTCGAAGGATGTGGTATACATCCTTAAGTGTCACTGTCTTCTCACCAGTAGGGAGTTGAAAGGTCCCCCTATCTGGATCCCATATCTCTATAAAGACAAATATATACCCCGCATCTACCCTCACCACATCAATCTGAGCTACTCTATCTAGCCCCATAGTCTCTAGCCACTTCCACTACTCATAACGTAGCATATTTCTCACCCCTAGTATGAGATGTGAGAACCAATGTCGAGCCTCTAAAATCCTCAACTACACCACAACACATGTATAATGCAAACACATTATTATCATATTCACTTGCATAATTCAAAAAAAAATTACACAAGTCCAAACAAGAAGTGCCAAGGGTACTTACCTTAGCAACATGCACCTCTTCTCCTGTTGCAACATCCACACCCTCCATCGCCATAGTCTCCATGCTACCACACTCCTTCACTCCACCTCACTTATTCACTCACTTATTCAAATCCAACTTCTAAAATTTACGAATGCAAGAATAAATTTGATTTCAACTCTAAATACTATTTATAGCTATTTTTGGTGTACTGAAATTCCCATGGGCATTCATAGGTGCATTGAAATGCTTACCAGTATTTGCATAGTGGCAAATACTTGTCAATGTCTATGCATCGATGTGGACTCTAGTCGATGTTTGATGTTAAACTTTGTAGAAAGACCAAAATGATCCAAAAAGGTAGCTTACCTCCACAAAATCATTCCAAATTGCATCCATACATTCATTTCATCATCATATCATATTATGTGAAAAAAAAAATTGATTTGGATGCTTAATTTTTGTTTGCAACCAAAAATCACAAAAATCACCTTTCAAGCTTTAAAACGCATCAAAATGGTTCAAATTTTCACAAAAAAATCACATACATCATTAATCATTAATTCCATAATTTCATTCATATTTATGATAATATGGATTTATTTGGATGATTAACTTTTGTTTGTGACCCAAAAAGGCATAAAATTATCCAAAATTGCTTCAAAAATACTTCAAAATAATGCAAAACTTCACAAAATCATCATCCAATACATTTTACATCACCACATTCTCATTTTATTATCATCAATAATTGCATTTGCATTAAAAATTTGCCAAATCCATCCACAATTTCAAGTGAATCTTGTATCTAGTGGTCTTTTATATCTCCTTGGAAATTACATCGATTGGTCATCCATGCAATTTGGTAAGATGATTAAATCACCATAAGGACACTTGGCCATATTCATCATCCAATATCTCCTTGTTAAAAGACAAAGTCACTTTTAGTCCCTCATATTTTGAGTGAAACTATGTCAAGACCAATTTGCTCAACAGTTGTGATTGATGCCCTTTTCCATGGGGTTCCCAACATATATAACTTTCATCATTTCTCTTACAATTACACCAGTCTTCGAGGATGTAGGTCGGTTAAAGTGATTGAGGAACCATTTATAAATTCTATGTGGGAATTATCTACAATCATGAGTGGCACCAAGGATAGACTATTTTCTCTCTTTTTTGTGCATATGCATCTTTGCATTTCAGTAACACCAAAAGGCACTTTCTTCAATAGCATGGAATCACCCCAAACTTGGGGTAACCAAATTTGAATTAGATTTTTCATAGTGGGATACATCTTATATGATAATGGCATGATCTACACTTGGAAAAAACCCCTTTAATCCATTGCATCAAAACTGGTATTAATTTACATCAGTCATATCATCTATATTTACATCATTCATATCATCCGCATTTACATCATACACCTGCACTTGCAACATTCACCTGCATCATTCCCCATAATTTTATCAGTTGGCTCGTGAAACACATTCTTCAATCATTCACCAATTGAGAGGGTAAGCTACATATACAAATTCTCTTATCTTCAAAATCGTCTTCACGTTCCAAGGAAAGAAAACTGCTTCATGAGGCCAAACTAGGTGTCTCGTATTTTTGCACTGCATTGTGTTTCACGCAATGTGGTATAAAAGGGGCATCTATAGGCACCAAAATCTAGCAAATTGTCATCCATCCGTGTCCTCCAATCACAACCACCTATTATTTATATATATATACATTTATATATGCATTTACTTGATATATATAGATATTAATATTTTATATTTATATTTATATATTTATTTAAATATATATGTATTTATATGAATAAATTCTAACCATCCACCACAACTTAATATCAGCCATCCATCTATCTCAATCTGTGTCACTTGCCCAAGCTTAATCTCCACCCTTCCTCATGTTTTAATATTGATTGCTCATTTTGTGTTTTCAAAACCCTAACATGTTTAAGGGCATATTATAAAAGTGATTCATTTTATGAATCAAGGTCCATAAAAATTTCTTAAGCACCTTAGAAAGTTTTAGAAGAATATTTTTCCTAGCCATTTTGCTATCATCTTCGTCCCTCGCCACTGCCATCACATCTCCCATTTTCACTTCTGCCAAACCCCCATGAACCAAATCTAGTTATGTGACCCTTCCCTCAACCCCTGAATGCCCCCCAGATTTCACTTAACTCTACTAAGAATTCCTAGAATGTTGGTGGGAATTTACAACCATCACCAAATGCATCAGCATTTTTTGTAGTATATTTGTATTCCACCAACCCTCGGGTGCCTTTCAGGCGTTCGTGTGATTCTCGATCATAGAAGCAAAAACATAGACTAGCATTAACAAGGTAAGAATTTATTGGTATTCATTCATATTTTTGTACTTTCTATTTATAGTTACATTCTACAGCATCTATGGTGTTAGTAGTTTTTATGTTTCATAGGGCCTCATATAGTGGAGCCCTCATAGGTGCTTCTAATCCCTTTTATGTTGTTTACTATTTGTAGGTGCAAGAATCATCTTTCTGGAAGATATTGAAGCTAGGGTGGTCCTGTAGAATAATACAATCCCACCCACACTCTTGTTTGTATCAAGTACGAGTGAGAAGACACCAGCTATTCACTGAACCAAGGTTTTGAAACCCTGTTATTTGTAATATTTGTATCTAAGAGCATTGTAAAACCCTATATTGGGGCATATTCATTGTACAACTCGAGAGATATACCCATATTAATAAGATCTTATTTATTTGTGCAATATTGTGTTATTATATTTTTTGTTACTTTATCTATGTATTGGTGTTGTTCATTTTTTTTTTACACAAAGCAACTCTAATAAACTAGCAATAAAGTGCCTCTAATGACTAGTCATGAGAGCAATTTTGATGGGACAACACCAAAGGAATCTCATAGTTTAGATCATTAATGGAAGCTCATAATTCAAAGAACCAAAGACTACCGATTTGGCACCAAAACCGCACTAATATGGAACCAAAGACTATCAAATGTGTGGTGGTATTCTTGATGAGGGGGGTGTGATGATAAATTCTAGGCTTAGTTATTAAATTCGACAAATTTTTAACATGAAATTTGAAGTTCATCGTATTTAAAATCTTGACAAACAAATTCGACAAAAAAACCCTAAATTCAGGTTTTAGTCATAGCGAAGGTGCGAACAAACCCTAAATTTGGTTTTCATTCCAAGCAGAGGCACGTGCAAGGGTGGCGTCCTTTCCTTTGACCCACATTCTGAAGTAGCAGAGGTTTCGGTGGATCCAAACTTAAGACAATGTTGTTGTTGTCCACGCGAAACCAGGCTTAAAGAAACAAAACTTAACCTGTAATACCTTATTGAAGAATGCTCGAGTAGGAGGACGACGCACAACGGATCAGGCCAAAATCAAAGAGGAGATATTTCAATGCAATTTTCATGGAGGAGCCTCCCATGGTCATCGACGATTGAGGCCCTACAAAAATAGTGCCACTTGGGTGTGCGTTTTCTCAAAGCATGCATCATTGGCATGAGTTTCTGACTGAAACCCTGATTTAAACCAATATTTATATTATATTTGAAATATTTATTATATATTTTATATATATGGTTTTATGATAATATAATATATTAGTTATATGTATCAAATTTTATGTCGAATTTTATTTCGAATTTTTAATTACGACAAATTTCTTTCAAATTTCAAGAGTGTCGAATTCGAATACGAACTTGAACTTGATAAATAAGATTCTAGGGATGATAATCCAATATTATTATGCAAATAAGATAATTGTATGATTGTACGATTCCAATCGTACAACTCTACAAAACATACAACAAAAAATTGTACAATTACAAAATGTACAATATATGATTGTATGGTCACAAACATACAATAACATTGAACTATATGATTTCTCAAAATGTTCAATCTTCCAAGAATATTCAATTGATAATTTCTTGGTCTTATCAATCATGCATTGCAATTGTTCAATTGGCAATTAACTTATATCAACCCAAAATGTACAATAAGTGTATCCATGCCAAAATGAGATGGTAAAAGGTTAATTGTATCATTTGGTAAATCAATGGTACAATTTTCCAAACCCTTAGTAGCCAAAACTACTTAGTCCTACAATTTCCCAAATTGCATAACAATTGCATGGATATTATTGCCAATGGTTATAAATATCAATTAAGGATGATATATCTTCACTGTACATTTCTTGCAATAGTTCATGGTTGATTGTACAATTTTTAATATACCTATATGCCATGAATCTGGAATAAAAAATACCTATAATAACAATTAAATTTCCTAAACAATATAGTTATTGAAAATACACTTCAATTCCCACATATGCACATAGATTTGATTCAACTGGGATTTATATTGACCATGGATACTATACATAGCAATTTTACAATGCAATAATATACACAAAAATACACATACTATAATAGTGAACCATTATGTTCATTCCATGAATGTATCTCCAAAGTATCACACAATCCTTCAACATAAAGACAATACGAACATAGCATGAGCCATCTATGAATCCCTATGAACAAACTATAAAAATTGAATGGGGGATCTTATAATGCCTATCTAGGTCATTCCAAAGTAGTTCATGATATAGCACATCATTCACAATTGTTGCCCACAACTAACATATTTTAAATTTTTCCTTTAATTTTACTAAGGTCTAATGTAATTTTTATCAAATTATATTTCACATGCATTTCATTTAACTTTATTTTTCACATACTATGTACATTTAACTCAAAATTGTACAAAAACTCTTATGTTGTATGGTTTCATTTTTTTTCTTTTAGGAGGTGGATTTGCTGCCTACATCTATCCCTTCCTCTAAATTTGTCAATGTCCTTGATGATACATGAACTAAACAATCGGGATAGAAGAACTAAACAATGTATTGCTATTACTTATCACACTCCTTTCACTTATTCATATTCCAAATATCCTCTATAATTAGCATCACTTCAAGTTGTTGCTCACTATGCATTGTGTTCTAACTACTCCCTAAATATTTTATAATCATGCATCATCAACTGCATCAACGTGACCATCTTGATGAACATGATAGAAAATGCCTATCACCACTTGTGTTGGGGATCAAGGGGTAGTGCCCCTTGTAGGGTCAAGGGGAAGATATTAAAACCATTACTATAAAATCTAAATTGTTCTCTTCATTGACATGTTGGTGGTCTTTGCTCAACCCACTTAAACAACTCACCCTCGACTCCATTTTTCTCCTCTTGGGCTCTAGATGATTAAACCTTGGTCTTAGACTACATTGTCTTAACCAGTTATGGACATTGTTCTCCTTGTATGGTAATAGCTTGTATGATTCCTCCTTGTATAATTTTTCCTCGTACAATTCCTATGTGTACGGTTCTACTCTATATGATTATATTATGTATGATTTCTTATTGTACAATCTCATTCTATATAATTTTGAATTGTACAATTGTACATTGTATGATTTTGGATTGTGTGAATACACATTGTATGATTCCTCCTACAATCATACAATATTTTCCAACTGCATGATTTCCCTTAATAGTCATACAATTTTTACCAATTGTATGATTTCACCTAGCAATTGTATGATTTTTACCAATTGTACGATTTCACCTAGCAATTGTATAGTTTATTTTTGCATAATTCTACAATCCCTTTCTTCCTTGTATGATTTTGATTGTATGAAAAATTATTTCATTTTAATGACATCCTCCAATTGTACATCATTTGAATAGTATCCTCTATTGATATCAAGTTCACTTGCTTTGCTTCTTGGCAAGGGTGACAAGTTTTATCCAACGCTCTAAAATCTGTAGGTATCACTAGTTTATCTTAACTCATAGCACTTTAATAGTCATGTGCAAAGTGCATGTGGATAATTTTTGTCATCACCCACACACACTTTTGGTTTAAAGGGCAAAAGGTTGTAGTATAATCCAAAACAATCGAGTATGGAAAATATCAGATATTTCGTATTCAAACTTGCATTGGATGGGTCCTTAAAAATAGAACACTTGATGGGAGGTGAGATGGGTAATTTTGACCAAGTCTCATGACCATTGGAATATTTTTGCATTAAATATAGAAGGATACATCCCAAAAACTCATCCCTCATATGGAATCAGAAAAGGGCCAATTTTGGCCAAGTCTCAAATGCACCAAAAAGTTTGTATCTAGCCAAGTCGCAAGTAGGTACCAAGAATGTATCATCTAGCAATAGTGGAAGCTACAAAACTTGTCGCCCATGGATGTTCAACATGATAAAAATTTAACCAAGTATACAGTGCATCAAAAATTTTTTACCACACCAAGAATTAGATAGATACAAAAACCCCTCGTATGACAACAAGCTCACCAAAGGGATACCAGATATTGGCTACAACAAGCTCACCAAAGGGATACCAGATATTGGCTAAGTGTGAAGGCTTCCAAATATTTTGTACTAGACCATGAAAGGGAGGGATACCAAAAATTCATTATTTGACAACAAGTTCATCAATCTCATAAAAATTAGTTGTGTGAAGTTTATCAGAGATTATATACCTCACTCAGAATGGGATGGGTACAAAAAACCTATCGCCCGATATCAAACCGTAGAGGAACACGGCTAAGGATGGAGGTCATAAAAAATCTTGCTCCCTTAGTGGAGATATATGGGTATACAAAACCTATCACCAAGTAATAAAAAGAGAAAATAGGGTTAAAAATGGCTAAGTTTTGGGACTGCCAGAGAGTATACCCCTAACTAAGCAATGGATGGGTACATAAAACCCATCACCTGGTAGGAAGCAAAGTATAAAAACCAATACTAGTATTATCAAAAATTTCCCCCTTCAATGGATATGGATATGTACATAAAACCTACCACCCAATGGTATGCATAATATAAAAGACCACTATTGTATTTGTTTCTCGATTACCACAAATTATTTACCCAACCATGAAAGGAAGGGGTACTAGAAATCTATCACCCATTAATATGAAGCACAAAGAAAATAATCAAGTTTAGGATCTATCAAAGATCATGTACCTAGCTAGTTTAAGGAAGGGGTATATAAAACCCATCACCATCACCTGTCACTTGTCACCCAACTATCAAAAATAATTTACCAAATCATGTAAGAGATAGATAGAAAAATCACATCATTCGTTGGAATATTCCCATTACTTGGAAATCAAATTGAGGTAGGGGTAAATCAAAGCTTGATGTATGATAATATATCTGCTAGTAGGTCTTAGTTTCCTAGAATAATCTAGAGGAAGAGCAACCACCAACATGGTACTATCATTTATCAAATAATCTCAATAATCAACACACTAGTTATTTGTTCATGCAGGTGCATGATCATGATGGAGGTTATGGATTAATAGAAGTGTCAAATAATCCAGTGAACCAAATTAAAACAACATAGACACTACACCTTTGGATGATGCTTAATCAAGCTACATCAGTAGACCATAACCAATAAATTATAATAAACTTATTGGTAGATCACTTGATGAAACAATAATCCATGATTGAGGAAATGATACCCTAATAATAGAATTCAATGTAAAAGGCTATATATAATAGAATGTAAGAAGTTCAAAAGGTCAGCTCTTAAGATTTTACAATTTGCATGTATGAAAGCATATTATACTCTGAGAAATACAATTAGATTATTGTTTGAGCTCTGGTTCAAATATTTGCAGAATATGTATATATAAATGGTTATTTATTTCTATTATTAACTAGTTGAATGAGCATAGTGTTAATTCTATTCTCTAGATTTCTACATATTTTCTTTCTCTAGTTCTACAATTTGCAATAAAATAGCTCATTAATTAGATAAATGTAATATTCTATTATTGAAAAAAACCTAGTGAAGAACATGTGTTTATACTGGGAGGGGGGTGAACAGTATAAGATAAAACTTTTTGCTTTTCAATCCATATGATAACATCAGCAATATTAAAGTAGTAAACATCACATAAAGCATCACACACATAAGAGACATGATTTAACATGGTTCACCCAATGTGGACTACTCCACGGAGAAAATATTTCTTATAAACTTTTCTCAAATAAATTCTCTTGGGAATCCTTTCCCTATTACAATGTTTATGGACCTCTCTCCAAAGGAGACACCAATCCCCTGATCAAGTTCATGGATCTATATCCATAGGGGACACTATCCACTGGATATTGTTGTTCTTTATACTCTATCACCTCTAAGGCTTGCTCTCATCTCTATCTTAAATATGCACTAAACTTTGTCCTTCAGTCTAGCATAAATTTGCTCAATCTCTATCTCTGGTCTAGCACAAACCTATCCTCAAATATGCACCAAAATTTATTCTTAAATATGCATTAAACACAGTACTTCGGTCTAGAATAAATCTATCCTCAATTTTTGTCCTCAAGCCTTAACACAAATCTTGACTTAATTACAAATCAACTCTGCTAGATCTGCTCCAAATCTTAACTCAAGGTTTGAATAAATCAATCAGCCAACTCTGCTCACAAGTCTTCTCAAAGACTTATCTTAAATCTGCCTTGTAAGCTTCCACAAAAGATCACACTAATCTATCCACAAGTCCTCTCTAGAACTTATCCAACTTGCTCAATAATTCCTTTCTAAAACTTATCCAATCTCACATAAACATATAGATAATTGTTAGAGACTCAATATACTTCATACTCATAAACACTCAATCACTTTCAACCTCTTTCTTAAATCAATCTAAAATATAGAATTTTTTTTTTTGTAGAATTAGAACTATCACTTCAACACTTCCGCTTGACTAGGCTTAATCAATTTCACTTAATCAATCACTCAACAAAAAATTCCTTGCTTACAAACCCTAGTCCAAGCATATGAACACTTACTCAATAATTTCCAACAATGCTTATCAAACAATCCTTTTCTCTCCAACTAAGCATTCACAACATCCAACAATCACTCACAAGAAATATGTGCCCATACATTTTGTTTGATGAAGAAAATGACCTCAAAACCTATCTTAAACACAATTTTCTTCTTTGCCAATTTCAATGGTTAGATGACAAAATATCACACTAACACTCTCAAAAATATTTATCAATTACAAAAATAATCAAACTCAAATGCGCCTTATTACCCCTTCTCTGAAATTAGCAATCATCAAAGCATACATAAAAAATAATTACTCAATTACTCCTTATGATCTCCAATATATAATTAAAAACCTTCAAAAATCAAACTTTCAAAAATAATATTGTCTATCCTTTTATCTCCCTCAAATACTCAATAATCGAATTTAAAAATAAACTTTATAACCCTCCAAAATATTTAATTTTCATTCAACCTTAGAAAATCCGAAATACCTCATGCAACCTTGGCAAATATTATAGCGCATACCTTTTATCTCAAGCAAAAGGCCTCGGTGATTTTTGAACGCGAGACCACTCCTAGTCGAGCACCTTATCGAGGCGCTATTCCACCATGTGTGCTATGAGACTCCACACAAATGGGAAGGCTCAAGCCTTCCTCTTATCCTCTTATGATCGATGCGACACAAAACAAAATGTACTCCTCCCTTGCAAAATCAACTCGACGAGTTTCAAACCCTGCTCTCCTAGCCTATTGAAAGTCTTAGCGCCACCCATTGTTGCCAACTGCACTACATAGTGTTGTGCAAATACAAAGGAACCCTACTCCTATTTGTCTTATACTTTGTTGCCGAAGGCTTTTTAAAACATGCAAAAACTTGTCTTGTCCTACGCATGAATATTTTAGAGTTTTCAATCAATAATTGCATGGATGGATTTGACTAAGGTTCTTGCCCTATTTTATACACGAAGGCCAATGTCTTAGCGACGTTGGCACTTTATTCAAATTTTGAATTCAAATAAATAATAACCTTTATAACCCAGCCTTAGGGTTATTTTAATTAACATAAATTAATTTTATAATTAAATTATAATTAATCTATAATTAACTTAATAACTTTAGAAGTTAATTAAATTAATTAATAAATTAATTTATAATTTGAATAAACTTATCTCTCCGACTTCAGACCTATTAGTCTCTGTAGTGTCATCTACAAACTTATCACCAAAGTTTTGGCAAACAGGCTGAAAGACATCCTTCCCTCCATCATCGACCAGTGCCAAGGGAGCTTGGTCAAAGGCAGATTCATTGCTGATGGAGTGATAACCATCCACGAATTGGCCCACTCAGCATTTAAAAATAAAAAACCCAGCATGTTCCTTAAGCTTGACATGAACAAGGCTTTTGATCGGGTTTCCTGGAAATTCCTGTTCGAGGTCCTAGAGAAGTTTGGGTTTCACAAAGAATGGATCAAGATGGTTCGTGAATGTATCTCTACTGCTTGGTTCTCTGTTTTTATCAATGGTTCACCCACTGGTTTCTTCCAGAGTTTCAAAGGCATCCGTCAAGGGGACCCTCTGTCACCCTTCCTCTTCATCATTTTGGTCGAAACCCTTGGAAGAACCCTTACTACTGCTTGCAACAGTGGACTCGTCTCCGAGATCAAACCAGCCTCAACAACTAATGCCATATCTCATCAATAGTGGATGATACTATTCTATCCTCTCATGCCTCTGTTCCCGAAGCAAAAATCATTAAGAACATTCTTGATTCTTATGAAGAGGCGGCTGGTCAGAAAGTCAATTACCACAAAAGCAAGTTATACTTTCTCAATACTCCCATCCATAGGCAAAACAGGATTGCTGAGATCCTTGGGTGTATCATTGGGAGCCTCCCAACTTCTTATCTGGGATTACCACTTTTCCACGGCAAATCGGTCTCAGCTATGTGGAACCCTGTTTTAGATCGCCTCAATAAGAAACTTGCAAGTTGGAAAAGCTCAATGCTCGGTCGAGCGACCAAAGCCACTCTGGTCCAGGCTTGTCTACAAAGTATTCCAATTTTTTTCTTATCTATCTTCAAAGCTCTTGCTTCCATCTGTCAAAGAATTGAGCAAATCCAACGCAGATTCCTTTGGGCCAAAAATGAAAACAAGAATAAATTTTCACTTGTTGCCTAGGATAGGGTCTGTTCCAAGAAAAAGTATGGAGGACTCGAATTCAGGGACATCAAGCGGATGAACATGGCCCTTATTGCCAAGCAGTCCTATAGACTTAGCATCAATGAAAAAGTCACTTGGATCGACATCATCAAAGCTAAGTACCTCCATCAGGTTCCCTTTCTGGGAGAGCACAACCTTCCTAGCGGATCTCATTTCTGGAATGGTGTCACCAAAACAAGGAAGATCATCAGGGAAGGCTTAAGGTGGTGCCTTGGAACTGGAACGACCATTCATTTCTGGGATGATCCATGGATACATGACAAACCTCTCAGCCAAGATCCACATCTTGTAGTTCTCAAGACGGTTACCGAAGCCACCTTTGGGGATAAGGTGTGTCATTTCATTAACCCAGGTATTTCAAGACCTAAATGGAAACACCTGGCTCTTAATGGGCCTAGACATATCATCGAGGTGCTCAGGTAGTTACAAAACTTGCTGAGGACTTGCATCATCCCCAGCTCTCACAAAGATGATTCCATGGTCTGGAACCTTGAAGATTCAGGAAATTTCACTGTTAAATCAGCTTACTATAGTCAAGAAACTCCCAATGATGGTCTGAATTATTCAATCAGGTTTGGGTTCCCAAGATCATTCCCAAGGTCAAATTCTTTTGCTGGTTGGCCATCCAAAATAGAATCCTCACCACTGACAACTTGATAATCAGAGGGTTACTCATTCCCAATTGGTGCATCCTATGTAAAAATGCCTGTGAGTCAACTTCGCATGTTTTTTTGGAATGTCACTTTTCTCTTGCAGTGATCAATCAGGTTCTTAACACCTTCGACATCTCCGTAGCCCTCCTCCATTCCATTCCCCTCATTTTTTAGCAATGGCTCTGGCCTTTCAAGAGCAATCAACTTAAATTCATGTGGCAAGCTTGCCTTCACATCTTCCTGTGGCAGATTTGGCTTGAGAGGAACGCCAAAATTTTCAAAAACCAAGCCACTGATAAGAATATTTTTGTCACCAAAATCTTGGCCCTTGCTGCGGAGAATGCCTCTCTTGTCTCGTCTTCCAAACCCCCCCTCCTGGCCTTGAATCGGACCTAACAAAATTTTTCAATCTTTCCAATTTCTTTGCTACACCCCGTACTTCTGTTGATAGGTCTGTTATCAAGTGGGTCTTACCTCCTACTGGGTGGCACAAGCTTAATTGTGACGGTGCGGCCAAGTGCAACCCAGGAGTGGCCGACGGAGGAGGAATTCTCAAAAATCACAGAGGAGAAATAATTTTGGCCTTTGCCCAGAACCTGGGAATTCAATCTAACAATATGGCAGAGGCTCGGGCTCTGCTTCAAATCTTGATTCTCTTGGAAGGCTTGACCATCAATAAACTTATCATAGAAGGAGACTCACTGCAATGTATCAACTGGCTCAATGGGACTGATGTGCCTCCCTGGGCCCTTGTTTCGATTTTCCAAGAATGCAAGGCACTAATTGGCCTTTACCCAGAATTAGTCATTAAACACCAGTATCGGGAAGGAAACAAAGCTGCAGACTGGCTTGCTAACAAGGGAGTTGGAAAATCTGCCATTCATGTTTGGAGAGACTCCTTTCCCATTGGCCTAAGGGACGCTTCTACAAGTACCAATGTTTGCACAATGTGATTGGTTGGCAGGGGACCGGGTTTGTTTGCTCTTGGAACTGGTCAAGTTTTTGCGCCCTTTTTTCCTTCTTCTCCCCCTTCGACAGCGTTTTGGCAACTTGTCGTGATATCGCGACACTTTTCACCGCTGGCCGTGAAATTTTAGCATGTCGCGATATCGCGACATCCCTTTTCCCTTTGGCCGCGAGGTTGTTTCTTGTCGCGATATCGCGACACTTTTTTCTCCTTCGGACGCAGTCTTGCAACTTGTCGCGATATCGCGACACTTTTTCTCTCCGATCGCTGTCTTACAACTCGTTGTGATACCACGACATTTTTTCTCTTCGGGATCTTTTTTGCAACATGTCGCGATATCGCGACACTTTTTCTCTTTGGGAGCATTTTTGCATCATGTCGCGATATCGCGACACTTTTTCTCTTCGGGAGCGTTTTTGCAACATGTCACGATATCACGACACTTTTTCTCTTCGGGAGCATTTTTGCAACTTGTCGCGATATCGCGACACTTTTTCTCTTCGAGAGCATTTTTGCAACATGTCGCGATATCGCGACACTTTTTCTCTTCGGGCATGTTTTTGCATCATGTCGCGATATCGCGACACTTTTTTTCTCCGACTGCGGTCTTCCTTCTTGTCGTGATATCGCGACACTTTTTCTCTTTGGCTGCGGTCTTCCTTCTTGTCGCGATATCGCGACACCTTTTCTCTTTGGCAGCGGTCTTCCATCTTGTCACGATATCGCGACAATTTTTCACTTCGGCTGAGGTCTTCCATCTTGTCGCGATATCGCGACAATTTTTCTCTTTGGCAACGGTCTTCCATCTTGTCACGATATCGTGACACTTTTTCTCTTCGGCTCCGGTCTTCCATCTTGTCATGATATCGCGACACCTTTTCTCTTCGGCTGCGGTATTCCATCTTGTCACGATTTCGTGACACCTTTTCTCTTTAGCAGCGGTCTTCAATCATGTCGTGATTTTGTGACACCTTTTCTCTTCAATAGCGGGCTCCTATAAATGTCATGATTTCGTGACTCCTTTTCTATTCGACAGTGGTCTTACTTCTTGTCATGATTTCATGACACCTTTTCTCTTTGGGCGTGATGTCTCTTCTTGTCACGATTTCGTGACACCTCTTCTGCCCGATCGCGGTTTTGTTTCATGTCGTGATTTTGCGACTCTTATTCTCTTTTGGCTCCAACCCTTCAACCTATCGTGACATCACAACACTTCCTTTCTTCTGGAAGCAACCCTATAATTTGTCACGATTTCATGACACATTCCATCCTTCGGCCGATGGCGCTTCTTACTGCGATTTCACGACATCCCTTCTTCTATTGGCTGCAACGATGCTTCTTGTCGCGATTTCGCAACATCACCAAACTGGTCGCATTTTCGTGACTCTTTTCCTCATGGGAAGGTTTGCTCGCTCTTTGATCTTTAGACCTTCTCGGTCGCTCTAGTCTTCATGTAATTCTTCTTGTACAAGGTTCAGGGACCTTTCAACACCCTTTCTACCAATAAAAAAAAAATTATTTAAATTAATTTATAATTAATTTAAATCTCCCATTTTAATATTATAATATTATTTTTCTTGGGCCTCTTAATTGCTCTTTGAAACTCATCTGACCACCTAGAACCGGATCTGACCAACTTTGCATTGATTGTGGAACTACTTCTTGCACTGCTCAGTGAAACTGACTTTTGACATCAATAACAACTCAATTACTCAAAATGTCCAACAATCTCCCCCTTTGTCATTGATGGAAAACCAATTATCTTTTCCAATTTCCTTAACCTTTGTCTATTCTACTCCCCCTGGGAAACTGCTCCCTCTTACTTAATGCTCTCCCCTTAAATCAAATCTCTCCCCCTTACTCAAATATCTCCCTCTTTAAAAAGTAATTATATTAGGATCAAAAGTAACCAGAGATGAGGAGCGATGGAGGAAGCGGAGGAGGAGAAAAAATGGCAGGCAGGAATTTTGAACCAACGGAAGGAAAAGATTCAGAAGCAGGGCAGAATGTTGTAGCTGGAAATGAAAAGGATTCCCTGTTAGCTCAGTTCAAAAAGGCTAAAGGTACAGATCCTCCAGATAAACCCTCAGACAAAGGGTCCCACTGGGGTTCGAGAGCTGGTAACAAGGGCCCAACCTTTTTGGAAATGTTGAAAGGGAAAAATAAGGAGCCAGTCAGTGAACTACCACCCCTAATACCAAAAAATAATAGGTTAACTATGCCAGTGGAGATTATGGAAATATTCTTGGATATGGAGGCATTATCCTTAGTTGGCAAGTTTTTGGGAGGAAGGTCGAACATTGAGACTATTCGCTCATGGGCCGCGGCAAAGTGGAAAACTTCAGGAAGCTTAGAAATCGTAGCCATGTCAAGAGGTTTTTTATGATAAGACTCAACAACAAATATGATGCAGAGCACATCTTGACAGGAGGACCCTGGTTTCTAGGAAGGCGTAGCCTCTTTTTGAGGAAGTGGGGGGAGGATTTCAACCCTGAGAAGCAGAACATTAATATAGCACCCATTTGGGTCTACTTACCAAACCTCCCAGCCTAGTTTGTTAATGAGTACTGGCTTAGTGGCATAGCAAATATGATAGGAGATCTTGTGGCAATAGACCATTCAACCCGGGCAAGGACTAGGCTGATGCATGTCAGGATCTGTGTAAATGCAAACTTGGATTCTGATCTACCTTCTCAGGTGGAACTATCATATGGATAGTTTCTAAGGATTCAGCCTATGGATTATGAGAAAAAGCTGGAATTTTGTAGCATGTGCAAAACCTAGGGCCACATTTAAGCCCAATGTCTAACAATAACTGCAAACAGGGAAGCCACAAGTGAAGGTTTTCTGGGGAAAGCTAATGGGAGAGGGATCCCAAAGTTTCAAGGACCGCATCTTAACTTGGAATGATACAGACAAGTTAAGAATAACCAGGCTAACCAAGCCAACACAGAACTGGTAAAAATCCAGGAGAAAGGAAAGCAACATAATGAGAGGAAAAAATCATAAGGTATGTAATAAAGATCCCAGCTTGAACATGTTTGATATCCTAGAAAATATATAAGTTGAAAAAGAAAACAGTAAGTATGATACCATTAGTGTCAAGTTTCCTGAAACCCTAGACTCCCCATCCAAATCGGGACCATCCACAGTTATGACAAAAAGCCCCAAAATCTATGCTCAAAATGAAGAAAAATTGCCAGGTCATTTCAGTTTAAACATGGAAAAAATAGAGTCAAGAGTCGAAGTTGTGGAAACAAGAGGCAGGAATGTAGCTCCTAATATCTGAGTGGAGCAAATTATCCCTTATCAGATGAGTCCAACGGTAAAAGGTTCCTTGAAGGAAAGCCCCCTATTTAGGAACCAAATAGGAGAGGTGAACCAAAACAAGGCTGAGGATGAAGAGGAAATTGAAAACCCCTAAAATTAGGAATAAGGTTCAAGCCCTAGACTATCATAGTATATGCCCCTTCATTTTAGTACAAAATAGACTAGAAGCACCACCAAGCCTCTGATAGATTATGGAAGTGAAAGAAAGAAAGGGAGAATATCTACAACAGAGCACTATAGAATGAGAATCAATGAAGAAATTGCAAACGGAAAGCAAAGAACATTATTACAGCAAGCTATTCCTGGCCAGGATAATAGCAAAATTGACAAACCCCCTTTGGCTTAGGGAAGGGGGTGGGGAAAAATATCAAACAGTCTAAATGAAGGTTCTCTCATGGAATGTGAGAGGCCTAAATGGCCCAGCAAAACAAAGGATGGTGAAGTCTATAAGGAAGGATTGGAATCCTACTATCATTTTTCTTCAAGAAATCACAACAAATGCGGCACAATCAGCACTTATAGCTAGAATTATTTGGAAGCAAGGGGAAGTGGCCTTTCAACATGTGAGAGGAGCATCTGGGGGCCTCATGATATTATGGGATCCTATTAAAATAGAAGGAAGTATTATTCAGGAAAATGAAAGAGTCTTAAGCATATTATTTCATGATTTTGATACTAATAAGAATTGGATTATGTCAAATGTTTATGCCCCCACCTCTGTCCAAGGGCGGTCTGAACTGTGGGAGTTTTTGGGGCATTTGAGCAAAGCTTTTAAAGACATTCCTTGGGTGATTGGGGGAGATTTCAATACCCCCATTTACCCATATGATAAGAAGGGAGGATGTGGGTTACCCTCAAGGAGCATGGAGGACTTCAATGAATTCATTAACACAAATGAATTGATGGATGTAAGACTAAAAGGAGCCAAATTTACATGGACAGGTTTTTTTATCCAAGGAAGCTACAACAATGTTTGGTGATTCAGCGTTACAAGCCCTTCCTAAATACGCTTCAGACCATAATCTTATTCTATGGGAGGCATTTTAGGCTAACTCCTTTAAAAATCCATTTAGATTTCTGTCAATGTGGGTTAAACATCCGGACTTCAAGAAACGAATAGAGGAATGGTGGTAGTAGCCTATCCAGGGAAGTGCTTCCTTCAAACTATCTCAAAAACTTAAGATGGTGAAAAACAACCTTAGAATATGGAATAAATAAGTCTTTGGAAATATTTTTGAGAATAAGAGAGCAATGGGGGAAAAACTGAGAATAATAGAAAGCAAAATCCAAAATGGAACCTATGATGAGGCGACAAGGACTGAAGAGAAGGAAACCCTTTGTGAGTTTTATAATATTTTAGCTTGTGAGGAGATGTATTGGAGGCAGAAATCAAGGGCATTATGGCTAAAGGAATGGGACTCTAATTCAAATTTTTTCCATGTTACCACATTGAGCAATAGAAGCAAAAATAATATTAGAAATTTAACTAAGGTGTATGGATCCTCAACTCAAAACATTCAGGAGATCAGGGACGAGGCTGTTAATTTTTTTAATTCATTATTGGGTGAAGAACGAGCCTGTAATGCCCAAGCAAAGGACTCTCTCCTTCAATTAATTTCACAACTCATTGATGAAATGATTAATGAGTCTATTACAACAACTTTTTTAGACAAAGAGATCAAGGAGGCTTTGTTTAACATGGATCCTAACAAAGCTCCTGGGTCGGATGGGTTTTCACCACGGTTTTTCCAAGTTTGTTGGGATATTGTTGGAGTAGAAGTTATTGCTGCAATCAAGGAGTTCCAAAGTTCAAATCATATTCCAAGGGGTTTCAATTCAACTTTCATTTCTTTGATCCCTAAAGGCCCCAACCCCAAGACTATGGCTAACTTTAGGCCGGTTAGCCTGTGTAATATATCCTATAAAATTCTGTCCAAATTTTTAGCCAACCATTTGAAGAAAGTTCTACTAGTTATTATTGATCCAAGTCAAGGAAGTTCTGTACAAGGAAGATCAATCTTAGATGGAGTTATTATTTTTCATGAGGTTCTTCATACAGTCGCTCAGACAAAAAAATCAGTCATGGCTTTAAAGTTAGACATGAACAAATCTTATGACAGGATAAATTGGGAATTCCTAGAGGCAGTTTTATTAAAATTTGGCTTCAACATGAAATGGGTCAAGTTAAGAAGAGAGTGTATTTCTAACCCTTGTTTTTCAATTTTGGATTATGGGTCTACTGCAGGTTTTTTTCAAAGCAAATGTGGTCTAAGACAAGGAGATCCCATAAGTCCTATGTTGTTCATCATCGTAGCTGAGGCCTTGGGAAAAAACATTAAGGCAGCAACAGTAGCTGGACTCATATCAGGTATCAAGGCCACATCGCTAACTACCCCGATGACACATCAGCAATTTATTTATGATACATTGCTACTGACTTTAGCTTCTATGGTTGAGGCAATAAGGATTAAAAATATTCTCATAATGTATGAAGAAGCGGCTAGACAGAAAGTGAATTTTGATAAGAGCAAACTTTATTTCATCAATACCCCCATTCCTAGGAAAAATAGCATAGCAAGGATCATGGAATGTCAGATTGCATCCCTTCCCACCTCCTATTTAGGTCTTCCCCTATTTACAGGGAAACCTGAAGGATCAATGTGGAACATAGTTTTGGAGAGGATCCAAAAAAAGCTAGCAGGTTGGAAAGGACATCTATTATCTCAAGCAGGCAAAGCAGTTTTAACTATGGCTTCACTTCAAAGTATACTCATTTACTTCCTATCAGTGTTCAGATCTCCCAGCAAGGTGTATCACAAAATTGAGTAGCTTCAAAAAAATTTCTCTGGTCAGGGACTGAGGATAAGAAAAGGATCCATTTAGTAGGTTGGAACAAGGTTTGCAAACCTAAAGCTGATGGGGGGTTAGGATTGAGGAGAGTTGCTCATCTCAATACAGCTTTGTTAGCCAAACAAGCGCGGCGGTTATTGACTAAGGTCTATAATGAATGGACTGCCATAGTTAGGAGGAAATACCTCCAAGGTGTGAACTTTCTTAATGACAACTTAGCAAGCATGGGGTCTGCTTTTCGAAATGCAATCCTCACGAGCAGGGATCTTGTCAAGAAAGGTCTTAGATGGATTCTAGAAAATGGGCAAACAATAGACTTTTGGAAGGATCGGTGGGTGAGAGCTGAGGAGTTATCCCAGAATCCTCATTTGGCTAGGATTCAAGAGCATATGGAGCAGCATATTGGGAAGAATATTGCAAATTATATGTGGCAGGATATAAATATCAATAGGTGGAAACACATCAGAGTACAGGGTTTTGAAGCAAAGTCTGAAGAGCTTTATAACATTTTAACTTAGCAAATTATTCCCTCTGGAGAGGATGAAGATCACATTGTTTGGGCTAAGACTAAAAGTGGTGACTTCATAGTTAAGTCTGCCTATAATTTGCTTCTCAATGTGGAAGGTCAACAATTTCAACCGAGTTTGGTTTGGATCAAAGGCTTAATTCCTAAAATATCCTTTTTTCATGGCTGGTGATTCAAGGAAAAATCCTCACTATGGACAATATGTTATCCAAAGGTATGGTTATTGCTAACCGTTGCTACATGTGTAGGGCAGGATGGGATACAACCCAACACTTGTTTCTAGAGTGTTCGGTAGCGGAGTCCATCCTAGATGAACTTTTCCAAGCCTTTAGGATCTCATGGGTTAAGCCTGCTCTTATATCCGAAGTGTTCCATCAATGGCCTCAACCCTTTGTTAGCCTAAAACTTAAGTACCTATGGAAAATCTGTTGGCATCATTTTCTCTGGTAGATTTGGCTAGAAAGGAACCATAGAGCCTTTAAGGATACCATTCACAACCCAAAAACCATCCTCAATAGGATTATTGTCTTTGCGAAAGAAAACCTTAGCACCTTAGTGGATGAGAACCACTCAATTCCTCCCCAAGAAAAAAAATTAGCTCGGGCCTTAGGTATTGAGGACAAACCTTCCATTCCTTTGCCCAATCCTAGAAATGGGATTTCTTAGGAGCCACATCCCCAGGGTTGGTTTAAACTAAATTTTGATGGTGCAGCCAAGGAGAACCCGGGAAGAGATGGAGCTGGAGGAATAATCAGGTATCATCAAGGAAATATGGTCAAGGCCTTCACTAAACCATTGGGAATCAGAACTAATAATGAAGAAAAATATAGAGCCCTTTGGATAGGGTTGCAAGTAGCCCAAGCAACTCAAGGTAATTTTATGATTGAAGGTGATTTGATGAACATCATCAACCTGTTAACCAATGGCAAAAAACCTCCATGGAGAATCAAGGGAGTCATCCATGAAGTGAGGATCCTTTTTACAGCAAGACAGAATAGGAGGGCTCATCACGTGTACCGTGAGGTCAACAGGTCAGCTGACAAATTAGCCAACATAGGTGTTGATGTTGGTAGTTTGGTGACATGGACACAAGGTGTGCCACGTGAAGTGGAAAACATTATTAGTCATGAAAAGAAACCTACCCATTAAGGAGAAAGATGAATGGGTGTTCTTTCCCCATGGAGCTGGTAATAACGATGGGGTTTCCCTCTAAATCATACCAAATTATAAATTAAGGTAACAGGGTGTAAGCCTTGGAGGTTTCTGACAGAGAATAGGAAATGGGTAAGCAACAGGTTTCACAAGTGCAAAGTTCCAAACTTCAATTTCCTGTCAATGTAAGTAATGTTTACAGTTATGTTTAGGTATGGGTGTGCCTTGTTAGTAAGGTGTTGTAGGGGATTCAACACAAGTTCTGGTAAGAAAGTTTCAAATATGACTAGGATCTACAATCTTAGTAGAAGGCTGGATATTGTAATAGGTTTTGGGTTAACCTGCAAAACCCGGTAATTAATGAAGAATTTTTTTTACCAAAAAAAAAAAATCTCTCCCCCTTTGATATCAATGGCAAAGGGTCACCTTTGGGGCTCGAGGCTAAGAATAAGTCTCTTAGCTTAGCCCCTCCCCCACCTCCTATTGAGGTGGTTAATTATGGAGTGGGATTACTACTACCAGTTTTCCTCGAAGATACTCAAAAGTCTCTTTTGAAAGTGGCTTAGTGAAGATGTCTGATATATATTCCTTTGTAGTAACATATTCCAACCTGACATGTTTATCTATCACCTGTTCTCTTAGAAAAATGATACTTTATCAGAATGTGCTTTGTCCTGGAGTGCATCACTAGGTTATTTGAGATAATTATAGCACTTGTATTATTACATAATATGGGAATAGGATGATCATGTTTTATTTTTAATAATTCTAGAGTTTGCTTCATCCATAATGCCTGTGTACAACTGGCTACTACCATAATATACTTTGCTTCTACTGTAGATAAGGATATTGATGTCTGCTTCTTACTTAGCCAAGATACTAAACAGTATCCAAGAAATAATGCTCCTCCACTTGTCCTTTTTCTATCATCAATGCTGCCAGCCCAATCTGCATCCGTATATGCTATGAGTGTGAAACTATCACTTTTGGGATACCATAGCTCAAAATCCATAGTCCCTTTTAGATACCTGAGAATTCTCTTTACTGCTACCACATGTGTTTCCTTAGGTGCTACCTAAAACCTTGCCACTAATCCCACTGACTGCACTATGTTTGGTCTTGTAGTTGTAACATACAATAAGATGCCAATCATAGATCTGTATAATCTCTAATCTGCCTCTAGAGATTCATCATCGTTACTTAACTTACATCTTGTAACCATGAGGGTACGAACTGGTTTGCAATCTTCTAACTTGAATTTCTTTAGCATATATTTTATATACTTGGTTTGTGAAATAAATACTCCTTTCTCTGATTGTGAAATATGAAGTCCAAGAAATAAGGACAATTCACCAAGCATAGACATCTCAAATTCATTTTGCACGTTCTTTTTAAATTCTTTACACATCTTATCATTATTTCCCCTAAAAATGATGTCATCAACATAAAAAACCATAATTAGTAGATTATTTCCTTCATTTTTGATGTATAAGTTGATGTCTGCTATTATTTTTTAGAATACATATTCCTGAAGATACTTATCCAATCTTGAGTACCACACTCTAGGAGCTTTTTTTAGATCATATAGTGCCTTTTTCAATCTGCATACATGATCTAGTTTATCTGTTAATATGAATCCTTGTGGATGTTCAATATAGACTTCTTCTTCTAGAACACCATTTAGAAATGATGACTTAACATCCATCTGATATACCTTGAAGTTTTTAAAACTTGATAAGGCTAAGAATACTCTTATGGATTCAATTCCTACAACTGGAGCAAATGTCTCATCAAAGTCAATTCCCTCTACTTGTGCATAAACTATACACACTAAACTTGCTTTATTTTTGACTACTTGTCCATATTCATTTAATTTATTTTTGAATACCCATTTTGTGTCAATCACATTTTTGTTCTTTGGTCATGGAAAAATTTCCCAAGTCTTACTTTTCTCTATCTGATCTAATTCCTCATCCATTGCCTTAATCCAAAACTTATTTTCACTTGCCTGATTGAAGTCTTTTGGCTCAATATTGGATAACAAATAAAAATTTGCTTATTGAGATGGTGTTATTATCCTTCTCCTTGTTTGTGTTTCATATATATTCCCAATGATTAGATCTTTTGGATGATGCTTTTTTACATACCCGGATGGAGTTTTAGGAAGAATTCTTTGTGTTTCTTCTTCTTCATCATTTGATTCCTCATGAAACTCTTATTGACAACTTCCATCTTCTTGATACACAATTTATTGAATTGGTTCTCTTGAATCTATCTTCTCATCAATTGTTACATTTATACTTTCTACAATAGTGTATGTTCTCTTGTTGAAGCATCTATAAGATTTACTCTTAGTGGAATAACCAAGAAAAAATCCCTCATCAAATCTTGGATCAAACTTGCCTAAGTTTTGCTCTTCTCGTATTATGTAGCACTTGCTTCCAAACCCTTAAAGTGTTTTATAGTGGTTGGTCTTCCTTTCCAAATATCATATGGAGTATTATGATGGTTTACCCTCATTTGAGCCCTAGTGATTATATATCCTGATGTATTGATTGCTTCCCTCCAAAATCCATCTAAAAGTTTAGACTCATTCAACATAGCTCTAGCCATATTCTCAATAGTCCTATTTTTCCTTTCAACTACTCCATTTTGTTGAGGAGTTCTTGTAGCTGAGTATTCTCTCTTGATTCCATGTTGTTCACAAAAGTATAAAAAATTATTTGTGTTAAATTATCCTCCTCTGTTGGATCTCAAACACTTAATCCTCTTGTCAGTTTTATTTTCAACCCGTTCTTTAAATTCTTTGAATTTTTCAAATGCTTCTAACTTATCTTTCAGGAAAACTACCCAAACCATTCTTGAGTAGTCATCTATAAACAATATTAATTAACTTTCACCTTGAATACTCTGTGTTCTACTAGGACCACATAGGTCAGTATATATTAATGGCTTAGATGACATATATCCCTTTGATTTAAATATTTTTTGAGTTTGCTTTCCATGTTGACAAGATGCACTAATTGTGTTTTATGGTCTTTTTAGCTTGGGTAAATCTTTGACAGCCTACTTTTTGCTTATGTTGACTATGTTGTCAGAGTTCAAGTGACCCAATATTCTATGACACAACCAACTCTCATCTTCTTGTGATAGAAATTATTTTTCCACTTTGATCTCATTAAGCATATATAGATTGTTTGGAGTTCTACTTGCATTTGCAATAACTTTTCCAGTTTCTAATTTTCTTATCTCACATCTATCTGGGTCAAATGTAACCATATTTCCTTGATCACAAAGTTGAATTACACTTAGCAGATTATATTTTAACCCTTTGACATATAGCATATTTTATGTTCTTGTTTTCCCATTATCTAAACTCAGAGTTCCTCTTCCACCAATTTTTGTTGATCCATTATCACCAAAACTTACCGATCCTCTATTTTTTTCTTTTAGTACAATAAATTTATCTTTGTCTCCTATAATGTGTCTAGAGCAACCAATATCAAGATACCATTGTTCTTATTTATCCTGAGCATGAAGGGTTGTTTGAACTAACATTGATCTATCCTTTTCATTTCCCTTTTTCTCTTTCCTAGTTGTTGACGTTGTGTTTCTTTTCCTAGACTCAGGAAGTGTCATTTTACACCATATAGCCTTGTGCCCAAAATTATTGCATTTGTAACATATAATATCATTATCCATAAGAGGGGAAAAAGAATTAAAATTTATATTGACATCATTTTTCGCATAACCAATGTGTATAACCCTATGACCATATTTGTTACAAGAAAAGTAATAGCCATGGAAGCAATTATGTAATTTGTTTGTATGCCTTTGAGATTGTGTTTGAGTGCTTATTCCTTTGTTATTAACTCTCATCCATGGTTCTTCTTTGTTTTCTTCCTTCCTTATATCCTTTCCTTTTGGAGTATACTTTACTTGCTTATCTTTGTTTGAAGTTTCTGCTTCTTGAAGACTTGACTCCTCTTTCTGTTTCCCATACTTTATATCTTGTAGCACCTTGGTCCTTTCAAATTCATTCCTTAGATAAACAATTTTTTCTTCCAATATTTCATATTTTGTTTCTCTTACTCTTAATAGATTTGTCATATCCTATTCAATTTTCTTTCCCTCTTCTACCTTTATCTTGAGTTATGTGAGACTTTGTAGAAGTTCCATTTTTGCTTCTTCATATTCTTGAATTTGTTCCTTCAAGCTTGAGTTATCTTCTCTAATCCTTTCCAAATTTTTGAGAGCTGTGAAGAATTTCTCTTTTATATCAAACATGGTATCTTCTTCATTTTCTAAAGTCATGTGTGTCTTTGATGGATCCTCCTCCAAGTTGTTAGTCTTTTCATGGAGAGACCCGCTCTAATAGCAATTGAAGAACATTTGCTTATACTGAGAGGGGGGTGAATAGCATAATATAAAACTTTTTACTTTTCAATCCATATGATAACATCTGTAATATTAAAGTAATAAACATCACACAAAGCATCACACACATGAGAGACATGATTTAACGTGGTTCATCCAAAGTGGGCTACTCCACGGAGAAATTATTCCTTATAAAATTTTCTCAAATAAATTCTCTTGGGAATCCTTTCCCTATTACAATGTTTATGGACCTATGTCAAAATGAGACACCAATCCCTTGATCAATTTCATGGATCTCTATCCATAGGGGACACCAATACCCTTTGCTCTGGTTGGTAATCTTCTAGAAGAACTATTGCCTCCACTACACTGGCTAATGGATCTCTATCCACTGAATACTCCTATCCTCACTACCCTAGATAATGGATCTCTATCCATTGAAGACTATTTTTCTCTATACTCTATCACCTACAAAGCTTACTCTCAGCTCTATATCAAATCTACACTAAACTATGTCCTTTGATCTAGCATAAATCTGCTCAATCTATGTCTCTAGTTTGCCATAAACTTATCCTCAAATCTACACCAAAATCTGTCCTCAAATTTGCAATAAATACATTCCTTCTGTCTAGCACAAATATATCCACAATATTTGTCCTCAAGCCTTAACACAAAGCTTGACTCAATCACAAATCAACTCTTCCTATTCCTCCAAACCTTAACTCAAGGTTTGAACAAATCAATCAACCAACTCTACTCACAAGTCTTCTCAAAGACTTATATTAAATATACCTTGTAAGCTTCCAAAAAAGCTCACACTAATCTGTCCACAAGTCCTCTCCAGAACTTGTCCAATATTCTCAACAACTCCTTACTAAAGCTTATCCAATCTCACATAAACACATAGAGAATATTTAGAGACTCAATATGCTTCATAATCATAAAAACTCAATCACTTTCAACCTATTTCTCAAATCAATCTAGAATATAGAACAATTTGTTTTGCAAAATTAGAACTATCACTTCAAAACTGCCACTTGACTAGGCTTAATAAATTTCACTTAATCAATCACTCAACAAAATATTCCTTGCTTACAAACCCTAGTCTAAGCATATGAACACTTACTAATTTCCAAAAATGCTTATCAAACAATAATTTTCTCTCCAACTAAGCATTCACAACATCCAAAAATCACTCATAAGAAATATGTGTCCATACCTTTTATTTGATGAATAAAATGACCTCAAAATATATCTTAAACACATTTTTCTTATTTGCCAATTTCAATGGTTAGATGAAAAAATATCACACTGACACTCTCTCAAAAATATTTCTCAATTACAAAAATAATCAAACTCAAATACACCTTATTACTCCTTCTCTGAAATTAGCAATCATCAAAGCATACATAAAAAATAATTACTCAATTACTCCTTATGATCTCCAATATTTAATTAACAACATTCAAAAATCAAACCCTAAAAAATAATTCTACCTATCCTTTTATCTCTCTAAAAATAAACTTTATAACCCTCCAAAATATTTAATTTTCATTCAACCTTAGCAGATCCAAAATACCTCATGCAACCTTGGAAAATTTTATAGCGCATACATTTTATCTCAAGCAAAAGGACTCGATGAGTTTCGAATGCAATACCACTCCCAGCCGAGCGCCTTATCGAGGTGCTAACCCACCACATGGGCTACGAGCCTCCACATGAGGGGAAAGGCTCAAGACATCTTCTTATCCTCTTTCAATCGATGTGGTGCAAAAAAAAACGTACTCCTCCCTTGTAAAATCAACTCGGTGGGTTTCAAACCCTGCTCTCCTAGCCTACCAAAAGTCTTAGCACCACCCATTTTACCAACTATGCTACACAACACTATGCAAATACAAATGAGCTCTGCTCCTATTTGTCTTATCCTTTTCTACCGAAAGCTTTTTAAAAAACGTGAAAACTTATCTCTTCATGCACACGAATATTTTGGAGTTTTCAATCGATAATTGCATGGATGGATTTGACTAAGGTTCTTGCCCTATTTTATACATGAAGGTCAATGTCTTAGAGACATCAAAGCTTTATTTGAATTTCGAATTTGAATAAATAATAACCTTTTTTTTTGGTAGATTTATTGTATTAACAGTGGGTTTTATAGAGGATCCCAAAACCTTATGTACAAAAATAGGGTTGAGCCCATTCTATCCTTATAGGCCTCAAGGGCTAGGATCAAACAAACTTGAAAAATCTAACTAAACCTGATTCAAAATTGCCCATAAGGCTTACAAAGGGGCCTCTCCATGAGAGGATCGATAGATAAAAACCAATCTGAAGCCAACTGAAAAGGAAGCAACAAAAAACCATGGGAAAAACAAGAAAAAACTACAAGGAAGGCAGCCCTGGATCCTCTGCTACTCCGGATCCTCCTGGTCAGCATCTTGATCAGATAATTGGTGGTCAATAGGATGTGCCACCTCCGAGGACCTTCCCTTTATGCTTATGTGTCTTCATGAGGAAACTCTGATCTGGCCATATTCTCCACCTCATCCAAAAAGGATGACCTCCATAATACCAACATAGAGGTCAAAAGACCTTTATTAGCCATGTAATATGCTAGCCTATTACCCTCCCGATATATGTGATTGATTTGGGCATCAATCCGTCTAGATAGGAGGATCCTTGCCTCAGAGACAATATTGAAAAATTTCCATGAAGGTTCTTTGCCATTCGACATATACGTTATGATATTCAGAGAGTCACCTTCGATGACCAAAGGGTGAGGATCCTTTGAGAGGAGCTAAAGCCCTCTGAGGACACCCTTTGCCTCTACATTGTTATTAGATTGGATACCCAGGTTCTCGCATAAGGTGAGGATAATCCTCCCCCTGTGATCTTTGACCACCCCTCCTGCAACTTCTGGCCCCGGGTTACCACGAGCAATGCCATAAAATTTCAACTTAAGCCAACCCTCCAGGAGGTTTCTCCATTTGACCTTGATCCTAGGAAAAATGATGTTAGGATGGTCTGGATCCTCCTTGAGGTTCATTCTTTTGAATACAGTTTCCTTCAACCGGATCCTGGGGAGGGGACTAGGAGTGAATTTTGAATTTTCTACTGCAAAGGCAAGAGCTCTGGAGGCTATGGAATGGGGGTCTCTTGGAGGATTACCAAAGACTCTTCCATTCCTCTCCAACCAAATCTACCAAAGGATGTGATGGAAGGACGCATGGAAAAGGAACATGAGCTTAGGATTTTTGAACGGGTTTGGCCATTGAGCAAAGGCTTCCTTTATTGTACTGGGAGAGCTCTAGGGGACCTGAAAGGAGGAGAGGATCATGCTGAAAACCATGGTGGTGAACGGGCAGTGAAGGAATAGATGATCTATAGATTCTCAATATGCCATGGACAAATAACACCTACTGGGGAAGGCAAACCCTCTTTTGTGGAGGTTGTCCATGGTTAGAGCTTTATTCTAAAAAACAATCCAAGCAAAGAAATTTACCTTCGGGATAACTCCTTTCCACCAGACTATCTACCATGGGAAATCCCCCTTAGCCTCCTTGGAAAGAATCTCGTAGGCTGTCCTAACCGAGAAGACACTAGTGTTAGTGCCCATCCAGATCATCTTGTTGGGTCTTCTGGCAGTCGAGATGGTAATGCCCTAGAGGATCTTATCTAGAGAGGATACTTCAGCTTCATGATCGGTGAGGGTCAAGATGTTCCACTGAGGGCTGCCATCCTTCCTCACAATGTAGTCTTCTACCTTCTATTGGGATTTTGGGTCCACCAAGGATTTGAGGAGGGAAAGTTTAGCCTTTTGAGATAGAGGATCTTCTTCGGCCCATCTGTCCTTCCAAAAGTTGATTGTCTGCCCATCTTCTAAAATCCATCGAACTCCCTTATTGAGCTTCTTGGCTTGGAGGACTACTTTCTAGAAAGCGGATCCACCGGAGGGGGCCTCAACATCCAATAATGAACAGTTGGCAAGGTATTTCTTCTTGACTATTTTGACCCACTCCACAGGCTCGTTGGTTAGGATCCTCCAAGCATGCTTGGCCACGAGGTCCAGGTTCATTAGACTAGTTCTCCTTAGCCCAAGCCCACCTTGGTCTTTGCTTTTACACACCTTGTCCCATGCCACCAAAGGGATCCTAGATTTATCTTCGTTCCCAGACCACAAAAATTTCCTCTGAATTTGTTCGATCTTGCGGTGGACAGACATTGGGAGGCTGAATACTGACATGAAGTAGGTTGGGATCCCTTGGAGGCAATCTTTTGTGAGGGTAGCCTTGCCTTCTTGGGATAGAAACTTACCTTTCCAAGAGGCCAACTTCCTATGAATTCACTCCACCACCATATTCCACATGTTGTCCTTGGCCCTACCACTGCAGAAGAGGGGGAGCCCAAGGTAGGTGGTAGGGAGGGATTCGATCGTGCATCCCAAGATTTTGGTAATGCGGATCTACCATCCCTGGGGAGTATTCAGGAAGAAAAGCTTGATTTTTGTGTAGTTTACTTTTTGGCCCATAGATCACTCGTAAAGGGAGAGGATCCTCTTGATGTGTCTGGCCTGGGCTACAAAGGTGATAGTAGACAAGAGGGTGGCATCCACAAACTGTTGGTGGTTAATTGCTTCCACTCTAGAGGTGGGGATGATGACCAAAATCCTCTGTCTCTGAAGGCTCTCCTTGAGGGTTCTGCCCAGAACCTCTACCAAGATGATGAAGAGAATGGGGGACAGGGGGTCTCCTTGCCTGAGCCCTATAGCACTCTAGAAGTAGCCTACGAGGGACCCATTGATTAGGACAGAGAAGTAAGGGGTGGATAAGTAGCTTTAGACAAGGTCGATCCAAGAGGGAGGGAACCCAAACTTCAAGAGAACAGTGCATAGAAAACCCCTATCCACCCTATCGAAGGCTTTGTTCATGTCAATCTTGAGAAATAGGGCAGCCTTATTAGACAAGGATGTAGAGTGAAGAGTCTCATGGATAGAAATGACACCATCAAGGATGTTTCTACCTTTCATAGAGCTACTTTGGTAAGGGTCAATGAGTAAGGGCAAGATGGGCTTTAGCCTGTTAGCTAAGACTTTGGCCAGGATATTGTAGAAAATATTACAAAGGCTGATGGGTCTATAGTCTGAGAAGGTCCTATAGGTAAAGGTTTTCGGAATAAGAGCTAAGAAGGTGGCGTTCATACTGGGGTGGATGGATCTAGAGGCTTGGATCTCATGAATGGCATCACAAACATCATTCTCCACAACCTCCCACATGGTCTAGAAAAAGTGAGGAGGAAACCCATCTAGACTCGAGGTTTTGTCATGTTGCATAGAAAACAAGGCCTCCTTGATATCGAAAGAAGAAAAAGGATCCAGGAGCCTAAGACTAGCCTCTTGGGGTACCAGAGAGGGGATTTTTGCCAAAATATCTCTTTGGGCATGTAAGTCACTTTTAGGGGAGGATCCTAGCAAATCCTAAAATAAGCCCACCACTTCAGTTCTTATCTCAGTGATGTCCTTGGTATTTGTACCATCACTTCGCCAAATTTTCTTGATTTTGTTGGAACCTCTATGCGGAGGGTAGAAGCATGAAAAAACTCGGTGTTGGAGTCTCCTTCCTTCAACTATAGATCTCTATATTTTTGTCTCTAGAAGGTCTCTTCCCTGGCCAGGATAGTGTGAAAGTCTGCCAGGAGTATTCTCTCTTTGTTTCTGTCAGATTCGCTGAAGACACCTGCCTCCAACCTTCTTTCCAAGTTTTTGAGGCTTTCGGATATGGATTTATTGGAGTTGAAGATGTTGTCGAAGACCTTATTCCATATCTTGAGGTTTTATTTGAAAGATTTAAGCTTTAGGGCTAAGCGTTTTGAGGCAGATCCTTTTACCTCTTGCTTTCACCATCCCACTACCTGCGCTCTAAAATATTTATAATGGGTCCACATGTATTTGAACCTAAAGGGTGTTTTGAAACTAGGCCCTTCACTCGATTCAAGAAGGATGGGGTTGTGGTCTGATCCGATCCTGGGAAGAGCTAGGAGGGTCACATCCCCCAAGAAGGGAATAGCCTCCTGGGAGATAAGAAACCTGTCTAGCTTGACTTGGATAAGCCCACTCCCTGTTCTCCTGTTTCTCTAAGTAAAAGAGGAACCTTTGAGCTCTATGTCAACTAGCTCGTTGATGTCGATGAAATCTCTAAATTCTTCTATGCTTTTGGAACCAATATCAGATCTTCCCTTTTTTAGAAAGGATGTAAAGGGCAGTAGAAGTCCCCCCTATTATCTAGGGGAGGACATTGAAATTCCTTCACATCTGGGTGATGGTATTCCACATCTCAGACCTCTCAATGATTGAGTTGGGGGCATAGATATTGGATAGGATCCATGACTGATTGCCTTTCTTAGAATGAAAGAGGATATTGAGAATCCTACTAGATGAAGAAAGCAGACTTCCTTCTACAAGTGTCGGGTCCCATAAGACCATGAGCCCACCTGAATATCCTTAAGCTGGACTGAACAGGAACTCTGCTTTGGCCCAGATAGCTTTTACTACTTTTTTAGTAGAGACCTCATCAACCTTGGTCTCTTGGAGGATAAGAATAGATGGATTTGATCGTTTTTAGAGGTCCGCAACCATCCTTTGCTTGGTTGCTCTGGTCAGTCCTCTCACATTCCATGAGAGAACCTTCATATTGATGATTTGGAGGTTTTCTTGCCTCCCTTCACCATATGTAAGGGGGTTTGGTTCCATGTGCTTCATCCCACTAAGTGTTCAAATCATCCGAGAATAGCAACAATTGGGTCCCATTCACCACATCCTCCATTGTTTCTTTGTATCTCTAATCTTTTCCAGGAGGTCTTCCTCATTTCCTCTCATTGCCAAAATCCATCGATTATTTCCTGCTTCTAGTGTTCCTAGGGCTGACCCTTCCTGATAGGGAGGATCCCATTTTTTTATGATGATGAGAAGGAAAATCCCCCTTTTCTTTATGGGGTGAGGTTTTCTTATTGCTTAGCAAATAATCTTCAATGAGGGATTGCGGGGAGTTAGTGACGGGAGAGATTTGTACCTAGGAATTTGGTTCCTCTACTTCATCTTGGGGTGGAAGGCTTGAACCCGCCTCTCGGTGCTCCTTTTCCTTAAGGGATTTTCCTCCTTACTATGAACCTTGCTTTGGCTTCTTGACAGACCCATCTTGTTCCTCCTCCTGAGCTTGTTTTCTGCCCAAGTCAGGTTTGGGCTTCACCGAGAGGAGGATTCCTCTTATGTTTCTTCCCCATCGCCAGCTACGATTCTTGAGGGTATTTGGGTCCTTTGGTTAGCTCCTCCACTCGTTGGCCCCTGGTAGTTGGACACTGAGTTTGAAGGTACCCCTGAGTGTGGTAGTGAGAACAAAATGCGGGTCTGTTCTCATACTCAATGGCCTGTCTCTTGATGAAGGTTGATCCTGACCATAGGTTGATGAAGGAGGGGAGCTCGGAGTCCAGGTCTGCTAGCACACATAACCGAGCCTAGGTCAGTCTGGATCGGGCTTTAGTGGGGGGATAAATGGAGACCAATTCTCCAATGGACCGTGTTATCCCTCTGATAACATTTTCATGCCAGCAGTGAAGAGGAAGGCTAGGAAGCCTTACCCAAATTAGAGCAATGTTGATGTTTTGGGTATCCGGGTTGAAGTCGTTTTCCCACTTTCAAAGAAAGAGGCTTCTGTGCCCCGAGAACCATGGTCCTCCCACTAGGATTCTGCAGTAATCCTCCCAGTTGTTCAGGATGATGGCAAAGAAACCCCGGGTTAGTGCCGCAATCTCCATGTTTCTAGATATTCACTACTTGGAGAGATCCCATTTGCGGATGGATTCCATGTCTAGGCATCCTCCTATGAACTTGCCAATTAAGGTAAAATTTTTGAATTCCAAAAAACTATTTAGGACCTCGTTGGGGATTTCCAAATCCTCACCAAATGGAAATAGTTCCTGGGTAAAGCAGTTATCTGGGGTTGCATGGCTCACCACCATGTGGGCATAGTATCCTCTTGCATTAGGGTTGGGGGCCCCCCTTTGGCCTCCTTTGTCCAGGGGGTCCTTGTATTTCTTCTTCGATCCATCCTGTTGATCTTCTGCTATCGGGTGCACTGATTCATCCCCGCTGGATCCCCTCCGACCTTCGTCCGCCTCGTTGGTATTCCTGCCTTCTGTCAATGGGACAGATCCTTTCCCACATTCCACCGCGTGGATCCTCTCGCTAGATCCTCCTTCACTCTCCGTCATTGTTCTTCCCAAAATCTATCCCAAATAAATAATAACCTTTATAACCCAACCTTAGGGTTATTTTAATTAACATAAATTAATTTTATAATTAAATTATAATTAATCTATAATTAACTTAATAACTTTAGAAGTTAATTAAATTAATTAATAAATTAATTTATAATTAATTTAAATCTCCCATTTTAATATTATAATAAAATATTATAATATTATTTTTCTTGGGCCTCTTCATTGCTCTTTGAAATTCATCTAACCACCTAGAACCAGATATCACCAACTGGAGGCGGACTTTCCTTTTGCACTGATTGTGAAACTACTTCTTTTTGCACTGCTCATGGAAACTAACTTTTGACATCAATGACAACTCAATTACTCAAAATATCCAACAATATCCCTCGTTGTCATTGATGGAAACCCAATTATCTTTTCCAATTTCCTTAACCTTTTTCTATTTTTCTCCCCCTAGGAAACTGCTTCCTTTGACTTAATGTTCTCCCCTTAAATCAAATCTCTCCCTCTTAATAAAATCTTTCCCCCTTTGACATCAATGGCAAATGGTCACCTTTGGGGCTCGGGGCTAAGAGTGAGTCTCTTAGCTTAGCCCCTCCCCTACCTAATTTAGGATTAACAAGTTAAGATCCAGTAATAATTGACCTACTTTAGAGATTAACCTCTAAACTATCACACCCTCAAGGTCATTCAATGTTGATCAAAGTCTTAGGGTGCACAATTCATACCTAGGTGGATTTTTAGACCAATAGTTTTTGGTACACCTAGTGGGACCCAAAACCCACTATCCTAATAGAGTAGAGAGTTGGTAATACTCTATTATAATAGATCTTCTTTACCTAGTGACTTAATTCAAGAAGAAATCTAGTTTTATATATCCATTTTCAAGGAATTACTCTAAAAACCTAACTACTTTGTTGAGTCCAAAGCTATATGATAACATGAATAGAAACTAAAAGATCAGAAAAGCCAATAGAATTTTTAAAATTTTCTTATAGTGGGATCAGAGGATAGCATTTTGTCATATTTTCTAATCATCACCATATTTAATCCTCACTAAAGATCAAATAAATATCAACCATACCCCCATAGTACCTCTAAATACACAAGCATCAATGGATTAGAATATGAATCAAATTTAAAATATACAAAACACCCGAATTAGAACCATACAAGACCTCTCAATTTGTTTATCCAGGATCCAATTCCTCAAGCAACATTAAATTCCTTACCAACATATGATGGTATTGAGAGAACTACTTATGAGCAATATTAGGATGTTGTATCATTGGCCTCTATACATAACATTTAGGATTAGGATATTGTATCATTGGCCTCTATACATAACATTCAGGATTAGGATGTTATGATAAGACTATCAGTAATATCATTGAAAGGAAAATTATTATACTAATATAGAACCCTGTGAGATATTAGTATAACTTCATGGACATAATTGGCTGGTAAAATAATGGAGGAATTAAATGAAAACGTGGATTCATTCTCTCTACTAACATAGTTTATAGTGATACAAAGGCATCCACAGGAAGAAATAATGGATTTCAACATTAGATTTAGTAGGACATGGAAGAGAGTGCCTCAAGGTCTTAGGCCAACCAATGAACAAGCAATGTACTACTATTTAAGGGTATTCAACTCGGACCAAGACATGATTATAATAAAATCTAATGTATTTACATTTATAGATGTTTTTCAAGAAGCATTTAAGGTAAAAAAAAGACCTAATTATTGTAGCAACCCTGGGGCACACGCACCGCTCTTACTCTACTTGCAAATGTGTTTAAACCTAAAAATGAAATGAAATACCATGAAAAAGCATATAACATGCAAATAACAAATATATGTCTCTTTATTGTATTGAAACCCGATTACATGTTGGTACCTCTTAGGGTTACCCATTTTGATACAATTAGGTTACAAGTGGGTAAAATATCCCCTCGCAAAGGGGTGGTGTGCTATCACAACTTCTCCGGTTTTGCACACAAAAATGTATGAGGTATTACAAATGCCTCCTTCTCCAGGTCTATTCCCTAGAGGGATCCCTTTTTGCTCTCGTATTTTGTAGATTCTTTCTAATGAACCTATGGCCCTGTAAGCAATGAAACAACAACACATGCTTAGATGTCCGAGAATGCCTCCCTGGATGAGGTTGTTAGTAATGAATATATCAAATGAAATCAAGTGCAAATTAAACCTATGCTATGAAGTTGAATGAATGAAATGATGCTATGCTAATTATATGCTAAACAAAATAATTAAACTAATGTATAAAACCCTAAGCTAGGCCTACAGGCCACTGTCCAATATAGCGGTTGCTAAAGAGAATCTTGCCCTCTTTGCTTCAAGGCTATGGATTGAAGCTTGTATCCGATGTTGAAAAATTATGGTTGCTTTGCTCGATATGTTGAATATCCTGTATCTGGGAAACCCTCAAGTGGAATCTCCCTCTCTTTGATCAAAGTTTCATCCTGTATAAATATTGTACCCCCTTTGGTGCTCTCAGGATTGCACCTTTTAAAGTGTGTGAAACCCTAAGTCTATGTCCAAGTCCTAGGACTGAATCCCTCATGGGTAGTGAAGGTTAGCATGAGAAGATTTTTGTCTTTTCTATGTTTAAAGACCAGTTAACTGAAATCTAACTGCAAACTTGAGTCTTCTATGCAGACTAGTTGTTAGCATGATAAGCTTTGTATTTGTCTATATTTGAAGGCCAGTTAACTAAAATCTAGATGCAAACTCAGGTCTCCTATGTGAACTGGCCATGAAATGGAATGCAAAGTTACTCTCGCTCACCTTTATTGCATGCAGACTGCCACTTTCGCCCGTGATTGAGCATATTTATTGGTAAAATGCTTTTTGTGGCTTAGCCACTATCGTCTGCAGTGGCTAAGATCTGGCCACTATTATCTATAGTGGCTAAGGCCTGGCCACTCTAAGCTTGAGCGGCTAAGGTCTGGTCACTCTAGTCTTGAGCGGCTAGGCTTGGATGGGCTTAAAATACCCCATAGGAGTGGTGAGAACCACTTTTGATGCTTGGAAAGCCCAAGATTATATCATATGATCTTATTAATGTGTCTATGTGAGTAGCTCCCCTAAACCTGACATGTTTTAGGTGTCTATAGATGCCCCTTTTTGCAATGCGCTATGTGGAAAACACAATGCTGAGAAAAAACGTAGACTGATTTGTTTGTAGGGTGTATGGTGATCAATGGTCTGATCAACGTTGGATGGCCCAATTACGTAATATGGCACTCACCCTTTGAATCATTGCCTCAAATTTTGGAGGACTTAGCTCAGTGGCTTGGACATGTTAAATTGCACTCATTCCTTAGACTCAATTAGGTAGCTTCAACTACTACAATAGTTTTGACCAATAGAAGAGCTACTATTGAAGATGTCATGTCTACTTACGTTCCCAAAAAACAAGGGAAATTATGTGATTGTTGTATGCAATGATTCGTAGGATGAACATGATTTTGTTATGATCGAGTGATATTTTGTTGACTTTGATTATGATTATTTTGAAAATTTGAACTACCTCTTCACTCAACAAATTGGTGAAGAAATGACAATGACTGTAGTGACATATCACTTGACTAATATGACTTAATCTGGTTCCTTTCTAGCATTTTTTCCTTCAATGGGTGAACCACCATCCAAGTGTGATTCCAATTGTTTATGATAACCATCCATCCCTATCCCGAGGAGCTATCCAACCATCAATAGCCTTCTTAGGGAGTTAGGATGAGTGATTCTTTTTATGCTCATATTGTATCACTTTGGCTTAGTGTTTTTGATGTCACAAGGAAATGAGGATGATCCTATCGTACCCATGGAGCATTTCGACCATCTTGGTCTTTTTTGGGTTTGAATTGATACATCATGATTCCAAAATGAATGTTTTTTCCCCAAGTAGCCTTATGGTGACTTACTCGTCTTACCAAATTAAATGAAGTGCAAGTCACTGCAATCACTAAGTTGATAGAGTAAGTGACTGGATACAAGGCTTACTCGAGAATTTGTTTAATGTGATTTTTATGTTATTTTGTTCATTATGATGACTAGAAGTCTTTAAAATGTGCTTATCTGAATGTTTTTGTTGCTTCTCATGGAGGGACTACAGTTGTTTTTGTCTAGGATCTCGGCTGCTGTCAGGTCCAATGACCACCAAAGGTCTATTCTTGGCCACTCTCATCCTGAGCGGCCAAGCAATGTGGGCTGCCGACATCAGCAGTGAACAAAGGAATATAAAATTCAATCCTAGAGTTTTGTCTTTTCACTTTTCCAGTTGTCAATTTGCTTTCTTGGGCTCTGAGGTGAAAGTGACTTTTGTGATTTGGAGTGTTTTTGTGACTTGGAATATTATGGCTACATGAGGTGAAGCATATTTGGGTGGAGGAGCCAGAGCTTCTCGAGTACTCCCTCAACCCTTAACCCTACTTTTTTATTTTATTTTTTGGGTAAAACTAAACCACATTAAGTAATCAGTTATTGAACCTCATTAAGCTTGTTGGCAATGAATCAAAACCCGTATCTAGGTTTAGTTTAGGTTTTTATGTGGTGGGCTTGTCCCCATATTGTTTTGTAGCTTTTGTTATATTTTTTTTGTATTTTTTAGCCTAGGGTCGACGCATCTGCCTCATCACCCATCGGAGACTATCGATCAGAGTGACCAGGAAGGCCTGCAACTTGGTCGTTGTCATTGGCAGCAACCGGTTTGAATTCCAATGGTCAAAAAATTTGACCGTTGGGGCTTGGCCACTGTCATCTTCAGCGGCCGATTTCTGGCCACTATAGGCGACAGCGGCCAAGGACACTTAATGAAATTTTTTATTTTTTTTGAAATTTTTTGGGTTGATTTATTGTTTTTTTTTTTTAATTTTGACTTGTTTGATTAGGTTCAACTCTGTTTATTTACCTAGACTTAGGATAGCCCATCCTTATTTACATTATTTTCATGTTTATTGTGCATTATGCCTTATATGCATTGTAGTTATGATTCATTTTATTTTTCTTAGATTCTTACTTCTTGGGCTTGGGGCCCAAAGCTCATAAAAACACTTCTGCCCCTCCTGGATGGCGATGATTGGGCTTGGATCAAAGCCTGCAGGCTACAATATGTCACCAGACTGCCCACCATTATGGTATATCATGCCTACCTTATGATTTTGGTCCATCTATGGGACCCTCGGACCAATACCTTCCACTTTCCCATCGGTGAGATGACCATAATGCCGAAAGGTGTATAGGATCTTTCAGATCCCCTTTGATGGAGTGGACATTGTCTCTTCGACCACTAATGATCAAGTTGTTGTTTTCATTCGAGTGTTTGGAGGGTTCTCTATGGAGGCTTAAGGAGAAAGGGAGTGTCAAGAGAGGAGGGAGGTGGGAGGAGGCTCAGAGGGAGCGGGAAGAGGACATCCATTGTACACCATTCGACTCGTGACACCGCCACAGGGGGAGGTGGCACTAGAGGAGGTGATGCCGGGGGCTCAGCCCCTGTATTTGATTGATGGTGCTCTTTTGATTCATTTTTGAGGTCGACTTGACCTACTTGACTATAGCCTATGGGCATTTTTGTACCTTTATGGACCTGATACACACCTTTATATGATATCTTTGCTTTATGACTCATTATGTGTATCATTTATTGCTTATGTTTTTGTCTTATTTTGTTTTATGATGCGATGGATGATGGTATTATGATGAATTGATACATGTATATGTTAGGTGATAGATGATATTTATGATGATGTGGATTTGAGATGGATACTTATGTATGTGTTTATGTAGATGCTTTCATGATTTAATTATTGTGGCATTACATGATGTATTTCGAGTTGATTTGATGATGGATTTGTGATCCTTTGTATGGATGAATGCAACGATGTGATATTTGATGTGAATGAATGATTTATGACCTATGTATTTATGGATGAATGCAATGATTTGATCTTTGATGTGAATGGATGATTTATGACCTACGTATTTATGAATGAAATGTTTTTGTTAAATGCATGTTTAATTTTGTTTTAATTTATACATCTAACTCATGCTATGATATGGTGAATGTAGTATGTAATTTAACGTGAATGAACTTGTATGTTTCAATTACTTAAAACATAATGGATGCCTATGCCATGATTTTGACAATTTAATGGGTGATACCACAGAAAGTATAACAACCATGAATATTTAATAATCATTCTACTCATAAGAATTAATTATTTAAATCCTTCATATGTGCAATGTAATGGTGTGGAATGTATGCATTTTATGGATAAGCTTCTGTAATTTAAGAGATGTAAAATAGTTAGTGGTCGTTTAGACATCATTTCTGACATATATTTGGTATCTATTTTAATATTATTTTATTAATACCCCCTAATTTATAGAAGCTTATAAATAAATTTGATGATGTGATTGATGATATGAATTGTTGCTATGGTAGAAATTTGTTTGCGGGTTTTTCCTGAGACTTCAAACACTCTAGTTACCCTATCAACAATTATGTACTAGTCATACAAGATTTTTGTAAAGCAAGTCTTTCACTCTATACCCGGATATTCATTCTCTCTGTGTGTGCAAATGAATATATTTTTGATAGAACTCAAGCATTTCCTCCGATGTCAAGCGGGATTCTTTCAGCCCATTGCTAAGATCAGGGATTCTCAAGTGTTTTATCTCATCCTTATGTTGGACTTAGTTGGACTATACCACTAGGCAGTTTTGAGTTACCTAAGCTAGCTCATCCACATTCAAACATTGGTCTATACAAATTCCAGGAGCTTTTGTGATAGACATATCATCATGCGTAAGGATTTCTCCTTCCAGTTTTGTGCAATGCTGAGAATTCCAAGGATTCAAGTTCTATTCCCTTTTTTTCTTCATTCATTTGGGATACTTGCTCATACTTAGTGATGAAAATCACTGTTTATTTTGACTGATTTTCTTGTTTTCTTTTGAGCAAGGGATTCTTGTAGTGATGATAATCACTGTTTATTTTGCTTTTGTTCTTTTGATATTTTGAACTATGACTTTGGGCGTTGATGTTTGACTTTTGAAGAATTTGAACTTTCGATTTTGAGATTTGAATTTGGCTTTATTTTAGGGTTTTGCTTATTTTTATGAAAGCAAGGGATGTATGCAGTGATGATAATCACTCATTTTTGGGTAAGGCAGAACTTGTCCTTTTGCCAATTCTCAGCACCTTTAAACCGGTTGCACAGGGGGATAAGCAAGGAAGTTCCTTTTCACTTTTGGTAACCTAGACCACTTTGTAGTTTTCATCTTTCCCTTGTATCAACTAGGATTTTAGTGTTTCAATTAGTGATGGGATCCTGAATATCCAAGGTACTACAACTAGACCTAGCTCTTCTACTAATCAAAAATGGCTTTCTACAAAAGTTGATAAGACCACTAGACATGGTTGAAATAATAGGAAACCTTTGCATATTTCGTATAGCAACATTATTTGGTTGTGTTGAGAAACACAATTACACACATGGATGCATGGATGAGGATAACTTGTATATTGTGATTGAAATACAAACTGTGGCATCGTTTGTAAGATTGTGATCATAACATATGTGAATGCAATGGATATGTATGGATATGCAATTATGTGAATGTAAGATGCAAATTTTTTTTTGTATTTTTGCTTTTTCTTTGTTTTTGATTCGACCAAAGGGCTTTAAAATGCCTTTGGAGCTTTTTGTATTTTGATTTTGACCAAGCGGATTGGATACCCTTGGAGCCTTTTTGTGATTTTATTTTGACTTGACCAAAGGGCTTTAAGATGCCTTTGGAGCTTTTTTTATTTTGATTTTGACCAAGCGGATTGGATACCCTTGGAGCCTTTTTGTGATTTGATTTGAATGTTTTTTATTTTATGACATATTTGAATGTTTTTTATTTTATGACATATTTGAATTTTTTTATTTTATGACATATTTGAATGTTTTTTATTTTATGACATATTTGAATGTTTTTTATTTTATGTATGAAATGCCTTTAGATGAATGATATTGAGAGGTTCAGGCTCTTCAACACCATCCAAAGATGTTAGGTGGTATGCTCCAGGCCCAACTCTCTCTGAAATTATGTAGGGGCCTATCCAATTTATCATAAATTTGTCTCGCAAATGTGGCGACAGGTTTGAGTTCTACTGATTTTCTTTGAGCACTAGATCCCCAACTTTGAATTCTCTCAAATGGACTTTACTATTGTATGCTCATGCAAGGTGATTCTGATAAACATGGAGATGCTCCAAGGCATTGACCCATCATTCATCCAGAAGCATTAACTGATCCAGGCGGTCTTGTCGCACTGTGTCATTATCTATGAAGTCCTTTAATGCTATGCGCAAGGTTGGGATTTCTAGTTCTAGGGGCATGATGGCCTCAGCGCCATATACAAGTGAAAATGGTGTTGCCCTAGTGGGCATCCGTACACTAGTCCTGTATGCCCATAGTGCCAGAGGCAACTGCAAATGCCAATCCCTATGATTATCTACTACTATTTTCCTCAAGATGGAGACTATTGTTTTGTTTGAGGCTTCTGCTTGCCCATTTGCTTGCGGATAATAAGGCATTGAAAAACTATGCTGAATATGGTATTTTTTCATTAAAGCACGCACATTTTTGTTCTTGAAATATGGTCCATTATCCGATATAATATTTGAAGGGACCCCAAATCGACTTATGATATTATGGAGTATAAACTCCACAATCCTTGGTCCAGTTGTCGATGTTAAGGGGATCGCTTCGACCCATTTGGTGAAATACTCAATGGTCATTATGATGAACGTGTGTCGGCCTGAATATGGGGGAGATATCTTCCCAATCAAGTCTAATCCCCATTGTGAGAAGGGCCATGCTTCCTGGATGGGTTGCAAGGCTTGCGATGGCAAGTGAGTGAGGTTTGCATGATGTTGACACTTTATGCATTTCTTGACATACTCACAACATTATTTTTCCATAGTGGGCCAATAATAACCCATTCTCAAAATACGCTTAACGATGGCCATGCCACTGAAGTGACCACCACACGTACCATCATGAGCTTGCAAAATTTCCCAAGATGCTTCCTGGGGCTCAAGACAATGAAGGAGCATTCCATCATAACCTCGTCTATAAAGGATCTCTCCTAGAAAAATGTATCTAGTCACATTTTGCTTAAATGTTCATTTTTCAGCCTACGACAGGCCTTGCGGTACTATTCCAAGCTTCAAGAAATCCTACAATTGGGAAAGCCAATCTTGATAAGCTACTACTTCTATGGATAAAATGATGTGCTCTCCTTGCAATCTAGCACTTGTGAACACTGATTGGGAAGCAATCCTGTGATGAATGGTTGTTCCACATTCCATGGGACCTTGAGAGATCAAAGACTCCCAAGGGGTTGTTTGCAAGAAAGCTCTAACTTTGAATGACCAATCCTGATTTGGCTCGGTTTGGATCATGTTGACTGACTCTAGGTTGTCAATAACCTCACGTTGTATCATGGAAAATATGAGCACTTTCACATGAATGGTTGTGAAATCAATGGATGGATTCTGAGGGATTAAGGATCCCAAAGATGCCATGGTGTCTACAAATCTATTTGATGTACGAGGGATTGCCTCGATGTCATACCATTCTAACCGAGCTAGGTAAGTGTCAACAAGCTCCTTGTAAGATTTCAGGAGTGGACACCTACATTGGAACAATCCTTTGACTTGATTCACTATGAGCAAGGAGTCACCAAAGATACTCAATATTTTAATGCCCATTGCAACTATTGTTTGGAGTCCCAAGATCAAGGCTTCATACTCTATGTTATTGTTTGTGCAAGGGAAGTCTAGTTTGAATGATAAGGGCAATGGAGCACCCTATGGTGTGATAAAGACTATCCCTGCTCTACCCCTTGTTCACACTTTGAACCATCGAAGAATAATACCATTTCTCTTTGTTTCTCAGGTTCTTCGAGTTCTAGTGGGTCTGATAATGCGAAGACTGCATCATCAAGAAATTCTATAGTGAGAGGCTTGCTATCCTTAAGAGGTGCCTCTACTAACTGATCTGCTATGACTTATCCCTTGATGGACTTTTGGCTTATGAATTCTAGGTCAAACTCTGTCAATAGCATGATCCACTTTGCAGTACATGTATTGTGATATGTCTTGTTCATCATATACTGCAAAGGATTCTATTTTGATATAACGTAAGTCGTATGGCTCAACATGTAGTGTCACAACTTTTTAGTTGCAAAGACCACTTCTAAGCACAACTTTTCTACATACGCATATCCTAGCTCATAGCTTACCAATGTGTGACTAATGTAATATACGACTTGCTCTTTGTCTTGCACATTCTTTTGGGCTAGCATGGTGCCCAAAGCAAAATTAGTAGCTGATATGTATAGCAAAAATGGTACGTCTGGCCTTGGTGGAGCTAGCACTGGTGGCGTTGCCAGGTATGTTTTGATCTCTGCAAAGGCTTGTTGGCACTCTTCATCCCAATGAAATGGGACATCTTTGCGTAGCAACCGATTCATGGGTCGACACTTGTCTGAAAATTGTGTGATGAACCATTTGATGGATGCTACCTTGCCTTGTAGGCTTCTTAATTCCCTAATGTTGGTAGGGGCAGCCATCTCCATTATGGCTTCCACTTTTTCTGGATCGACTTCAATGCCTCTCATGGAAACAATGAACCCTAAGAGCTTTCCAGAAGTTATGCCAAACACGCATTTCTTAGGATTCAATCTGACATTGTGCTCTATGAGGTGATCAAAAACTTTTGTAAGGATCTCGGCATGCTCTTGTCATATCAATGATTTGGCCAGCAAGTCATCCATGTAGTCTTCCAAGATTGTGTGCATGTAATCATGAAATATGTATGTCATGGCCCATTGGTATGTGGCACCAACATTCTTGAGACCGAATGGCATCACTTTGTAATAGAAAGTTCCCCATGGAGTGATGAAAGTAGTCTTGTGTTGGTCTTCGGGTTTTATTCAGATTTGATTGTATCCAAAAAACCCATCCATTAGGGATAGCATCTCATGACCTACAGTGGCATCAACAAGAGCATCTATGTTTGGCAATGGGAATGAATCCTTTAGAGTTGCCCTATTTAAGTCCCTAAAATCTGTGCAAATGTGGACTCTTCCATCTGGTTTTCCTATGGGCACCATGTTCGATACCCACTCAGGATAGTCGATAGGAACTATGAAAACTGCATCCATTAGTTTTTGCAATTCATTCTTTACCATCAAAGCGATGGTGGGATGCATCTTCCTCAATTTTTGCTTGACTGGCTTCTTTAGGGGATCCAATGAAAGGTTGTGAACAACTAACTTTGGATCTATCCCAGGCATATCCTTGTAAGTCCAAGAAAATAAATTTGGCCTCTCTTTAAGGAGAGGAATTATGATGGCTTGTTCCTCTGGAGACAGACTTTCTCCGAACTTGACTTTCTTTGGTTGAGTAGGATCATTGCTAATGTCCACTTTGAAAGTCGCTTCTATAGCCATACATGACCCATCCTCCAACTGGTGAGGCATGGGTATCAAGTGAATGTCATCGATGGGATTTATAGGTCCTACTGACTCAGGATCCAAACCAACATGGAACACATCATATGCACATCCTGATGCAAAATGGAATGGTTGTAACATCTCTTCATTAGGGAAAATATCTTCAGGCTCTATTGGTGAATTAGCATGATCCCAATCAATAGCCTACATGTCGAGACACAAAGGTTTAGTGGGATCTACTGGGTTATGAAGTGGAGTGGTCAAATCAATGGAGATTGTATTGATGGATGGGATGAAATCTCCAGGACCACATGGGTGAAATCTTATCTCCGAGGTTTCCCTTCCATGCTCATGATGAGGCTCTAGAGGAATGGGAATCTCTGGATCTGGTCCATGAGCTGGTCGGATAATAGGATCATTAGGCTCTAAGAGCTCCCTGAATGTAGGCGGAGGGGGATTGACCATGCGATGAATGACATTCAAGTCAACTGGTCTCCCCAAAAACCGCAAGCCAAGGTCTATGGCATGAAGTACTACTTCTCTTTCCACCAACATATTGACTTGTCATAAATGGCGAGGCCCAAGATAGGCCATCTCAGTCTCATCCTCAAAATTATCATCACTTATCCAGAAGCCATTAGCATTAGTATGCGGTCCCAAGGTGAGGGGCTCATGTCTTGGCCCTAAGTAAGCCATCTCTATTTCATCCTCATATTCTTCATCACTTATGAAGAATCCATTTGCATTAGTATGTTGCCCCAAGTCATGGGGCCATTGCCTTACCCCTAAGTAGGCTCTCTCTATTGAGTCCTCTGACTCATAGTCACTTTCATCCGATATGTATCCACTCTCATGGTGTCCGAACCAGGTAAAGCTTTGTAAATAGTGAGGCTCATGATAGGCCAAGCCCTCTTGTGCTTCATCATCACTTGCCACATATGCATTTTCTTCTTGCTCATCATCCCATGAGTTGTAACCTATTGGGGTGACATCAATTGTGGATCTTGGATGATAAGTCTCGGGAGGTGGTATGCTTGCCATAGCCACTTGTCTATTGCTCAGATATCTTGCACTTGGTGGATGATAAGGAATAAAATTGATGTCTTCTCCTAACCCCAAGGTTAATCTATCTAATACTACTGCTAGAGGGTCATCTCGACCTCTGATGTGATATCCTAACCCAAATATATCATATGGGAGTTGGTATTATGGCTCGAATGGCCACCTACACCCCTGCTCATATATACCAAGGCCATAACCATGCCAATGGCAATGCTCAAAATAGGTCAGAGCAAACTCAGGATTAGAGAGGTAGTGAACATTAACAGTGAATAGCTCATCATTGTCCTCATCTATATCCATAGATTTATGGGTGCAATCTAGGCCAGCGTAGATGAAGTTTATCTAGTTGGGAGGGATTCCAAGTGGAACCACTATTCCCACTGGTGGTCTTAGATATTTTGGTCATCCCATGTCTTGTGCAGATTCTATGATAGGTGTAAAAGTTATGTTCTACACAAGATACTCTCCTATCCCTATGCTTGCCAAGTGTATAGTTGCATGTGAGGTGGATGACCCCATGGATGACACTGGTGAAGCGGGGTGGTAGTCATCATCTTCGACTTGGTCTTGGTGATCTTCTTCCTCCATGGGAGTTGGAATCTCTTCAATAGCTATGGTTAGCATTTCCTTGAGTTTATTTTTCTCAACCATAGGTGCCTTTAGCTTCTGATCATTCTTTGGTTTAGGCGTTAATGGTTTACTAGAAGCATTAGTTGCTTTGTGTGCAAGATGAGGTGTTGATGCAGATGGGTCCTTTTGTGCCCCTTTGTCTTTGTTATCCAGTTGAATATTTGGAGATGAAGGTCCTACCAACAAGTGGGCCGAAGGAATCACAAATTCTCCTAGACAATCCACCTGGTGAACATACTTGAATGGCTCTTCATCGGCCAACACCATGTAGACTTTGTTATCATGCACATACTTGACACATTGGTGTAAGATCGAAGGAACACATCTCATGTCCCTTATCCAAGGTCTCCCTAGGAGGATGTTGTATTGCATGGCCCCTTCCAAGACATGACACATCACGAGGATGGTCTTATGCCCCACCTTGATAGGTAGGACTATCATTCCCATAGTATTGCATAAAGCATCATTGAAAGCTCTTAATGTATAGGCTCCCGGAATGATATTGGACTTGGGGATCTTAAGGTGTTCTATTGTTGTTGTTGTGATGATGTTGATTGATGAACCTGTATCGATCAAGACCCGCTTAAATGGTAAATCATTAACTGATGCCATGATGTGCAGTGGAGGGTCTGGTAAGGCAGTAGATACTATCTTAATCTCATAATCATAGAATCAGATTACAGGTTCTTGGCATTCTTGTACTTGTCCCACAAAATGGGTGAATGCATTCGGATCTTGTGGTTGGAGCTCTATTGACCTTAAAATCTCCATCAAGGTCTCCCTATGCTTTGGGGACTGTTGTATGAGCTCATAAATGGATAGCTTAGCTGGAGTCATTTGTAAGTTTTGCTCAAGTCTACTCTGGATGGTTACCACAGGTCGGGTTGGTGGACCTGGAAGGTTGTCTTACCCCTGCCTCTACCTAGGTGTAGCTGGGACATTGATGGGAGCTATGGGAGGTTGTGGTTGACCATACCATCTAGTCCTGGTTGCTATATTGATAATTTCAACCATCCCAACACACCCATGGGTAGGCGTATCAATTCGGACCTGATTGACTTGTGCACCTTGCCCTCTAGGGACCTCATGGTTTGGTAGTGGGTTTTTGTAGATGCCCATATCTCTATTGTCAGGGGCCAGTGGGTTGTCCACTTTAAGTTCTCTCGCCTCAATCATGTTTTGCACCTGATGTTTGAAACCAACACAAACTTTGATATTATGCCCCGGTATCCTGTGATACGGGTAGAATTGATCTTCCCTATATCCTTTTGGCTTAGGATGGTTGGGATCTATAAGAGGTATATCAGGGAATCTGATCTTTCCTACCTCGCTCAATTGATTGAAGATTGATTGCATTGATTCTGTCAATGGTGTAAAATAATGAGGGGGTTTGCATTCTTTGTTTTGACCCTGATTGTTCTTTGGATCATAGTTGGCTGGTGGGGGTTGTGCTTGATAATTTTGGGGCTGTTGCGTAGCCCTATCCTTAGGTGTAGCCAATACCACTTGATTAACTAGGGTAGGGTTTGCCTGCTTTTGCTTATATTTGCCATTCTTGTCATTTTTGCTCCACTCCTTCTTGGTCCAGAGTTTTATGGTTCCCTCATCTACTTTGATGTCCTCAATGAGTTTGGCTTGTGCCAAAGCTTCCTCAAATGAGGGGTATTTTTGTAGTTGTAGCAAGAGGGAAATGTGTTTGGAACAACTCTTGGTGAACATCCGGATGATTTCTTCTGTGGGAACGGAGAATGATAATTTTGCCATGATTTTTCTCCATCTATTCCCGTAATCCATTACTGGCTCATCATCATAATATTTTAGATTGGCCAAGTCTAAAAGGTTCACTCTCCTCTTAGCACCAAAAGAGAAATGCTTTAGAAAAGCATTCACTAGTTGTTCAAAGTTAGATATGCTATGCTTGGGCAATTGGTTAAACCATTGGGTGGTTGCGCCCAAAAATGTCATGATGAATATCCTGAGCATAAGAGCATCATTGTCTTCAAGATGAAAACATGCATTGATGAAATTGGTGACATGCTCTTGTGCATCCTCTTCACCTTTAAACTTCTCTAGCCTAGGCATCTCAAAGTGCTTAGGATAGGGAGGGCTAGGAACTGATGGACACAATGGTTGGTTGTGTATTTTGTTCAATGTTGGTTGGCTCCCAATAGCCTCTTGTTTCTCAAAGGCTTTCATCTTCTCAGCAAGCTCTCGAAATGCCTTTGAAGTGAGGAGTTCCTCCTCTTGCAGACCCCCCATGGTGGCGATGGAGGTAACACTCTATCCATTTGATTGGCTCTATTTTCTTCCCTTCTATGAGGGGATTCAAGATGTGCTTGATCCAGCTCTATTAAGTTTACCCTTTCCCCTTCAGTTGGGTTCCTCTCATGATTTGGAGGGTGAATTTGTTGTGAGTTACTTTCTTGTCTAATGTGCTCCTCTCTTGGTGAGTCAACACGTTGATCTCTTTGATGATCACTTCCACTTGTTTGTTGGTTGTTGTGAGCTAGCTGCTCAGCTTGCTCTCTCAAACATTGCTCATGTTGGTGCAACAACCGTTCTCTTTGTTTATCATGTTCAAGAGCATCCACAAGCTCTCGCTCTTTGTGCAAGGTATTCTCTAACCATCGTACATGGTTAACTTGTATAGTCATAGGGGACTCATGCTTATCTGACCTTGTCCTAGTCATTTTGATTCGTAGATCTCTCTCAGAGGTTTCTATTATTTCCTCACTCTCGCTAGCCAATGTGACTTGTTCAGTATATTGTTGAGTGTCTCTATGATCAGATTTTGTGTGTTTGTTGTGGGGTCATCTTGAGGTACCCCCAGTTTGAGAAGTGGGCTTAGAAGTCATGGTTCGTGAGCTTCCAGATGCGGAATTCTTTATGGCTATGGTTCTAGGAGGTGGCCTCGGATGCAACCGATCCAACTCATCCAATTGTCTTGTTCTCCATGGCTGATCCCGTAGGGTGCCATTCACTCCAATGAGGTCATAGTCTAATGGAATCCTTCCTCTTGTTTGAAGGATATCTTCTATTTGATGTCTATGATTGGATGTGTTTCTAGTTTCTTACCCCTTAGTGGGCTGATCTATTCTAAGTGTTTCATGTGAATGTTGAGATGTTTCGACTCTCATGTGCCCTTTTGGTGATGAGGGTTTCGTAGTCCTTTCTACCCTCCATGAGGATGGAGAAGGGGAAACCTCATCATCTCTATGTGAAGAACGAGGTCTAGAACCCTCTTTATGTCTATGTGAGGAGGAAGCTCTTGAAGCTTCCTCATGTCTCTGAGAAGTTTCGATGTGTTTAGAGGAAGCCTTTGAGGTTTCCTCATGTCTCCTTGATGATGATGGTCGTGAGGCCTCTTTGTGTTTATGAGATGTAGTTTCATGTTGTGGTTCCCTATGTGGGGTTTCTCGAGGAGATCCCCCAAGGGTTGAGTTATCACCCCTTAGACTCGTAGAACTGCATCTTACGGTCTTCCGAGTAGGTCTTTCAATGTTACTACGACTTCGCCTAAGGGTATGTGTTGTTTTGGACCCTCCCTCGATGTCAGACCGGGGATGTCTACTTCTTGTTTTAACCATCATTTTGGAATTTAGCTTTTGTGTTGCACTTTAAATATGATCAAACAATATCACACAAATGTTTATCTTGATTATAGATTTAAGTGTGCCCTAACTATTTGATGTATTTTGATGTTTTGTTGTTTCTTGCTTCTTGTTTTGGATTTGGAATGAGGAGACTCATCCATAGTGATAATCAAGAGTACTCATGCCAAACATGATTTCCCAAAAGAGACTAGGGTACACCACTTGAAATCCTAGTGGGGGGTTCGCCTAGCTCTTCCACTCTGAACCAATGAATGTTCCAATAGTGGGAGACAGTTTGAACACAAGTACCTTAGTACCACTATGAAGAAGTTATTCAATCCATTTCTAGGAGAATCTAGGGGGAAAACCGGTGGAAGGAGATGAATTCCAACGTCACCGGACTGAATTGAGGGTTGGTGATGAAATCCAACTCCCCAATGTTTAAAAGAAACATGTGTGTGTGTGGTTCATTTTAAGATTGCATGAATAAGAATGCATCATATAGCAGCCATGAACTTTCCCTATATGCCTAATGCAAAATGCATTTCAATATTTAGAAAGATGCATGAACTACTATGAAATTAATGAGTGCACTCTATCGGGTGCAAGTATGGCCTTTAGAAAGGCCTCAAAACAAGCAAACCAACCATACAATGTCTAGCACATTGGATTCTAGGGTGAAATTTATAGATAGAAGTCGTTGTTCCTAGCAACGCCTAGTGGAAATCTAAAAGAAGATCTAAGATATGCAAAATGCCTAATTCTTTCTTCTTTTATTCTTTCAATTCCCAAATAGAAATGTGCTTTAAGTTCACTATTTTAGACACACAGAAGTAGATAGAAAGCTATAAAATATCAGAGAAGTTATACCAACCTTTGATCCAGCTCAGAGAGTCGATGTTTTGACCTCTGCTGCACTCCAATGTTGGTCGTTGTCGACCAGGATGGCTGGTTCCTAGGCACTGTTAGTAGGAGCGGCTAAGGCTCTATTGGCCATTGTGGCTCAGAGTAGCTGATTTTTGGCCACTGTAGACTAGAGCGGCTAAGCCTGCACACAAAATTAAGTCAGTATCCAAGCAAAAAAATGAAAATTCAATGGATGTCCCACCGTGATCGCCATCTATAGCGACCCCGGGGTGCACGCACCGCTCTTACTCTACTTGCAAATGTGTTTAAACCCAAAAATGAAATGAAAGACCATGAAAAAGCATATAACATGGAAGTAACAAAGATATGTCTCTTTATTTGTATTGAAACCCGGTTACATGTCGGTCCCTCTTAGGGATACCCATTTTGATACAATGAGGTTACAAGTGGGTAAAATGTCCCCTCGCAAAGGGGTGGTGCGCTATCACAAGCTCCCCGGTTCCGCACACAAAAATGTATGAGGGCTTACAAATGCCTCCTTCTCTAGGTCTATTCCCTAGAGGGATCCCTTTTGCTCTCGTATGTTGCAGATTCCGTCCGATGAACCTGTGGCCCTGTAAGCAATGAAACAACAACACACGCTTAGATGTCCGAGAATGCCTCCCGGATGAGGTTGTTAGTAATGAATATATCAAATGAAAGCAAGTGCAAATTAAACCTATGCTATGAAGTTGAATGAATGAAATGATGCTATGCTAATGATATGCTAAACAAAATAATGAAACTAATGTATAAAACCCTAAGCTAGGCCTACGGGCCACTATCCAAGACAGCGGTCGCTAAAGCGAATCTTGCCCTCTTTGCTTCAAGGCTATGGATCGAAGCTTGTATCCGATGTTGAAATGATGGTTGCTTTGCTCGATATGTTGAATATCCTGTATGTGGGAAACCCTCAAGTGGACTCTCCCTCTCTTTGATCAAAATTTCATCTTGTATCAAGATTGTCCCTCCCTTTGGTGCTCTCAGGCTTGCACCTTTTAAAGTGTGTGAAACCCTAGGTCTATGCCCAAGCCCTAGGACTGAATCCCTCATGCGTAGTGAAGGTTAGCATGAGAAGATTTTTGTCTTTTCTATGTTTAAAGACCAGTTAACTGAAATCTAACTACAAACTTGAGTCTCCTATGCAAACTGGTCGTTAGCATGATAAGCTTTGTCTTTGTCTATGTTTGAAGGCCAGTTAACTAAAGTCTAAATGCAAACTCAAGTCTCCTATGTGAACTGGCCATGAAAGGGAATGCAAAGTTACTCCCGCTCACCTTTATTGCATGCAGACTACCACTTCCACCCGTGATTGAGCATATTTGTCGGCAAAATGCTTTTTGTGGCTTAGTCGTTGTCGTCTACAGTGGCTAAGATCTGGATGCTATTGTCTACAGTGGCTAAGGCTTGGCCGCTCTAAGCTTGAGTGGCTAAGGTCTGGCCACTCTAGTCTTGAGCGGCTAGGCTTGGATGGGCTTAAAATGCCCCAGATGAGTGGTGAGAACCACTTTTGATGCTTGGAAAGTCCAAGATTATGTCATATGATCTTATGAATGTGCCTATGTGAGTAGCTCCCCTAAACATGACACATTTTAGGTGTCTACAATTATAATAGGTAAATTACCTCCAAAGAATGTAATTCCAATATTTCTAAAATTTCCTCAACAACAGACACAAGCTCTTGGTGCAAGAACTTACTATCTAGTTGCAAATATGGCCATCAATTTTCCAATATGTCCTATAGCATCAATGTCTCAAGCACTACCAGAACCTCCTATTCTTCCAACGCTACCAACACCCCATGCTATACTTGCATTACCATCCCTAAATGCTCAAACAATTACCTTGCAAGAGATGACTAATGCTATGAAAAACTTGGCAAATGAGGTGACTACCATGAAAATAAGAGAAGCTAAGAGAAAATTTCAACCTAGAAGGTTTCCTCATGTAATGAAATATCAAGCAACTTCCACCAATAGAACTATTAAAAAATCCAATATAGTATGTAATAACTAGGAGGTTGAACCATCCACTTCAAGATTTAAATCATACTATTGGTGTTCAACCTGCAATGATCCACATGGTGAGAGATCTTGTATGATGCACCAACATCACATTCAAAAGGTTTCCATTGAAAAGGTAGAAAGGACTTAGAAAGGACAAGTAAATATGTTAAGGGAAATGGATCATAACTTCATGATGCCCTCAGTGGAGCAAGTATCGATGTTAACAATATTTGGGAAGAAACCCTTGGTAGTTGATCCCAATATAATGGATCCCTTTAAATTACCTTATGAGGCTAAGGAGAATCCTATAAGGGATATTCTTTATACTTTCCCAGTTCAAAAGATAGCTCAACAACATCAAAAGGTAACAAAGGAGGGTGAAACTCAAACAAAGGAAGGTGAAACCCAAGAGCAAGCAAGAGATAAACTCAGATACCCCTCTCTTACTAAGCATCAAAGGATTGAGTAAATCCAAGACTACTAGAAAAAATTAGGAAATCTACAAAAGAGCATATGAAACAGTCTAAAATGCTTGGCTTCGATATGGTTGAGGAATTGAAGAAGACACATTTCAAAACCATCATGTTTGATGCTTTGTTTATTCCAAGACAGATTGATCTACTACATGATTCACTAAAGTCTATTAAGAATAAAGCAAATAACTAACCTAGGCTTAATTTTTCTCAAGGAATCCCTACTTCTATAACAAGAAAAAATAGGCCATCACCATTTTATTTGTCTCTCAGGATGGAAGGATGGATGGTGCATAATTGTATGATTGTCTCTCAAGCAGCTACCACATTAATGCCCAAATCATTGTGTGATACAATGGGTATGGAATATATGAGGAGTAGCCTTGGTGTACCATAGCTATATGTCACACCAGTTAAAATAGTTGGGGTAATAAAATATGTACCCATGGTGCAGCATAGGATACCTCAAATTATTATTATCCAAGATGTTGTGGTAGTAGATCTAGAACCGTACTTTGGGATGTATCTATCAAGGGAATTCACTACCAAATTAGGTAGTTATCTGTCTCTTGAATACTCACATATGGAAATTCTATATAAAGGTAGAAGATTCAAAGTGTTCTTTGAAAAATCTTCTTTTCATATAGAAATGATTGAAGACAAAAATCACCAAGCTAACACAATCGGTATGATGACTAAAGAAGTTGACCTAATGGATGAAATATTGGATGAGCTCTAAATAGAGGATTAGTTTCCTTTGTAGGAACTCAATGCCATGATTGAGGTAGGAATTGGTACCTATTCAATAAAAGAGCTAGAGGAAAATAAAATTGCAACCTCGACCAAACAAATCCCTCAGAAAAATAAAATATGGAAGTTTTTTTTTATGGGGCAAGATGAAAAAATGGCGTTAGAGTAGGAATAGTGCTAATTTCACCATCCAAAGAAAAAAAGGTACTCTCATATAGACTAACATGGATCTGCATAGATAATACAACAAAATATGAGGCATTATGTTTAGGGTTAAAGAAGACTAAGAAGATGGAAATTAAACAACTTATCTATGGTGATTCATAGTTAATAGTAACTCAAATCATAGAGCGGTGCACCAGCAAGCAACACTACTTCAAGGCTTAAAAATTAGAGTATGGGATTTATTAGAGGCTTTTGAGGTGTTGAATATTAAGACCATCCATAGATATCACAACACTCATGCTAACATGCTAGCATCTGTGGGAGCCAACTACTACCTATAAACAAGAAAAATACATGCATCCATAAAACAAATAAATAAAATATATGATATTATTATTGAGCTATTTTTGTTACAAATAACCCTCTTTGGGTTTTACAATGGAGTGTCTAGGGTGGATGACTCTTTTCTTGACAAGATTGCACAATGAACTAGGATGCCTTCTCGATATTATTCCTAAACACAATCATGTGCTGGTGATTTTTAAGTGACCACCGTTGGTTGCATAGATAGCATTTTGCTATTTATAAATTTTTTATAGCAAATTCAAAATGCAAGCATTAATAGTGCTATATGGAAAGACAACATTGAAGTGGGCAAGCACTCAACTGGTACTCTACTTCTCAGGATAGTGGTGATATTTTGGAAGTGGAGTATGTGCTTCTGCGGTAATCTAAGCTCTTGATTCTTCTATCATTTTTTCTTTGCTTTTTGATTTTTATCTACTCTACCCCTTCGGAGGTCCTCCAATTAGATGATGAATGACTAGGTTTAAGTACCTTAGTAGTTACATAGTTTAATTCAACATCTACGTGCACAAATAACTGGTATTGGGGAGCTGGAGTCATTAATACCTCCTCATTTTAAAATTCTAGATAATGATGTGAGCTCAAGTGTCATGCAATTGCTTTACTTTGTTTGTTAAATAACAACCTTCTACCCATGGGATATTATGAAGGAGGGTGAACATTTTAACAAAGTTCTACCCAAATAATACCCAAAGGTTCTACCCAATAATGGGTGGGTTTTTTGTCCTTTTGGAGGGTATGGATTTGAAATATTTTCATCCTAGCTGACTAACCGAAGTTTTCACCTAGCTAGTAGACAAGTTTTTTATTATCACTGCTCGAAGGCAGAGCCAAAATATCCATCCATTCTATTTTCTATCATGTCCTTAAGAATAATCCTCTTCATGATGGACTTATGGAACTAAACTCGCTTGGTTATCCTAAACTTTTTTTCCACATGTTACTTGTTGTCGCCCATCATTTTTTTTGCTTCTATCTTTCACTCGACCATTAATCCTTTAAAATCCTAGATTCAAAATTTGGCCGTTTATTTAGGCATCATATGAAGAAAAAAGTGGGTGATAAAGCGGTGTCAAATCTCACCCACACTCTTGGCGACTTACAGGGGCTTTTTACTTGTGAAAAAAAAGAACCCAAAGAGTTAGGAACTATGATAGCCTAACCAAAGAGACAAAGGAGGAAAGGAAACAATGGAGAGGAAAGGGAGATACACAAATTAGAACAACCCATGCAGGTAGTGGAACATGAGGGGTTATTGGAGGAAGCAACACACTTGACATGGTGGGACATTAAGAGGAAGGAGGAGGGAAGAGGAATAAAAAGTGAAGGTAAAAGGGGATGACAAGGAAAAGAAAGCCAGAAGACAGTAGGGAGAAGAGAAAAAATGGAAAACATTAGGAGCTAGGAGGTATATAATAACAACTTGAAGAGTTGCATATAACAAACACAAGGGGAAGACAAAATAAATGGAAATGCGAGGAATGGGTAATACACGAGGTGAAAAGCAATCCAAGAGTTGTCATATGAAATCATCAGGGTGAATACCCAATTTCATGAGATACCTCCATGAATTGTGACCTCCTAAACATACCCACTAGGAGGCCATTTTAATTTAGGTACACCTTACGACTTACACTTCTTGACCATGCTTGCAGCTACCAATGGAGCACTATTTATAACATGTTTGCCTTACTCTGTATTTTCTATCCATACCAAGGTGGTGGATCTATCCTATTCACATGAGTTCCAAGATATTCTTCATGTAATTTCCAAGGATGTGATATGAAGCCTTGGTAATTGTTGGTTGTATCCATTGGGCTACGGGGTTAGAACAAAAAATAGAAGGGAAAGAAAACTTAGGCAGACAATTAATAAACAAAGGAAAAATACCATATTTCCAAGGCAGGCTCTAGGGAATGGGACCTTCTTCTAATTTCTTCTCCATAGTTTCTAGCTAGGTGGCAATTCATTACAGGAGCACTCCCCTTGCAAGTCATGTGATGAGGCCATATAATGCCTCATTTTTACAATATTTTTGACATAAAAACTACCATGTTACAAAACATAACATAGTTAATTTCCAAATAGTTGATTAAAATTTGTTATTTGTTTGTAATATTTTATGTTTAGAAGCATTGTACCCTAGTTTTTGATTGTTTTCAGCATTTTATGGCTATTTTTGCATGATTAGTTAGTGAAAATGCATAATAAAATTAGTAGTCGATAAGGAATGCTATATTTTATAATTACATTATGCTATTTGAACATTTTTTCACTTAAAAAATGGTTTGTAAGAAGAATTAGCACCAAATTTCAAGTTCTGCTAGAAAATTGGACAGTGCAGCTACAACCCATACATTTTCCAACCACCTGTCACTATAAAGGAGGGCATAGAATTTGTCAACCAAATCATGGAAAAATGCTTGGAAATAGTTGAGGAAGATCAAGGAAGATATCCTATCCACTTGGCAGAGTTTCTTCGTATGTTTTTGTTGTAGCTGGGCAAAATTTTCTTTTTCTGACTGATATTTTGAAGATCTTCGAAATGACAGAGGAGACAAACCTATTTCAGATAAAACATGCACAACTACATCCAATTCATGTAGGGAAAGATACATGGAGATAAGTATAGGTGTTAGAAGTATTTTCCAATAAATACCAACTCATTTCCACCATTTTGGAGGCACAAAGAAATCAATGGATAGTTGTAGCAGATTCTATCCTGAATTAGATTGAGTTTGTTATAGCCTAGGAAGTGAATCACAAGTAAGAAGCAGGGTGGTTGAAGTTGTAAACAAGGCACATGTGTAATAATTAGTATAAATAGGAAGCTCCCTCATTGGTTGAGCTAGTAGTTGATTAAGATAGCCAATAGCAATATTAGTTGACATAGAGTTGAAAAGAAAAGTGTTTTCTTTGTAATAGTTTCAGTATGAATTAACAGTAAAAATAAAGTGCAGTATTTTTGTGTTCATTTTGTGAGTTTTGAGTGATCAATTTTAGTACTTAGGAGTATTTTCACCTTCTTATGTATTGGAGATCAAGGGCCCACTCTCAGACCTGGAGGAATGATTGTTTTAGCAAGGTTTTAGACATTTCTTGTTGTAGCATTTTATTGCCAGAATTTTTGCATATTGTTGTTAAGTAGAACAAACCTGTTTCAGCATAGTGATTTTTCATGTTTTAAAGTGTGGTTTTTGTGCAATGTGTTTAGTCAAGTGAATCCTGTGTTGTATTTCCATTTCCACTATTTTCTGCAAATTTGGTTTCAACAACTTTTTATTGTTAGTTTTCTACAGTAGATTCCTAATAACTTTCTACAACAGTTTTTTGACAACTTTCTACAATTTCAATTTAGCATGATTTGATTTTAGTTAATTTCAATTGAAGTATTTTCTATTTTTGTTTTTCAATTTAGAAAATGTAATATAGATTTCATTTTCAGCAAGTTTCAATTCAGCATTTTCAATTTCCTGCAATTGTAGTTAAGTGTGAATTTTGTGTCTTAGAAGCAGTTTTCAATTTTACAACTTAAATTAGTTTCCATTCTGTATATTAGGTTTAGTGTGACACCAAAAAGGCTAAACCAACATCTGTTTCACCGAATAAAAGCTTGTAACCTGAATGTTTGAATTGTAATATGCCCAAACCTTCTATCGTAGACAACCTTGGACACCGCCCTGGATTTGATAAATATTAAAAAGAATGACACTTATCATTTTTGGCACCGTTGTTAGGGAACATGGTATTGTTTGAGGGTAAAAGCAATCAAATAATTGTTATTATGCTAAGTTGTGAACTTCAAAGTAAAACCTGAATGTAACAACTAGCATAAGAAATAGTTGTTGATAGTTACATTTCATAAACATTTAGAAAACAAGTATGAATGAATAGGTTAAGGGATGAGAAAGGAAGATTTATCAAAATCGGATATTTTCCTACCTGTTAGCCTCGGAAGGTAACTTCCCTTCCCTTTTTTTTCTAAGGGTGCACAAGGTGGTGCACCCAAGCCCAAGCCCGTGCGCTCCACTCCAATGGAGCGCACAAAAATCCCAACTTGTGTGCCCAACTCAAATGTGAGGGGGTGGGTGTGTGTGTGATGGCTGTGTTAAATTTCTTGTGTTAAATTCCTTATTGATAAGCATAGATCTCGGCTTTAGAAGAGGTCAAGGAGAGGTCATGGTCGAGGGAGCCTTCGTATGGGTTTCTCACACTAACCAATTCAGAACGAAAAAAATTATGTTTTTATCTATATTAAATTATGATGTAACAGTGTTATTTTTTTTAGATTTAAATTTTAAATTTTTATTTGAAGTTTTAAAATCTTAATTATTAAACGTAAAATTCATCGAACATAACACCATTTAATTAATTTAATAAAAATAATTAATTTACATTAAATTTAACAACTTTAAATTTGAATGTTGTATGATAAGATATATTGCTTTGAGTTAGAAATATTTTAATATTTTTCCTTAAACATCTTAACATATTTAATAAACAATTTTTTTGAGTTGTTATTCTATAATATATATGAAACTAAATCAATTTGTATCAATAAAAAAATTAATTCTAAAATTCCTTAAACATATCACAATAAATGTAATTATTTTTTTCCTCCCTCTAGTGATTATATACATATATAGTTTTTGTATTATTTATAAGTAAGTAAGAAAGTTATATAGTATGTCATGTTACATGGTTCTTAAGTTAAAAAAAAAAACAACTATGTTTTAATGTGTTTTGCTAATACATGGAAAGAAAAATCTATGACTTTCTTTTAAGTCACTATATGTAAAAATGAGAATTGTTGGCATTGATATGAAGTATATGGTAGAGATCTTTCCTTGTTTTCTATGGCCACCATTGTGGAGGACATCCATAACAAGTCATATCCTCCAGGTTTAGAACCCAATTTGCCATAGCCTCTTAGCCTCTTGTGATCTTATTTCCTTCTCAAAGAGTATGAAGAAACTTTATCATTATGAATCTAGACTGAAGCACATGTATGTTGTCAATCACTCTTTGTAACTTTCAATCCTAAGAGGTCCTAATGATCACCTTTAGGTGATTAATGGTTATTTATGAGTTTTATTCAACCTCTACAGCAAACTAGCCTACCTTAACAACTTTCTAAAGACCACTAAAGATAGCACATGCTTTCGTTATTCGTTATATTGTTAGGAAGTACACCAAAATTCTTTGGAAAAATAAAGGTATGTATCATCTCACAGTCTTCATATACCTCCCATACATACCCTTCCTAAATTACCTCTTGATACTCCATCGATGTTAGATCTTTCTATACCTCTCAAAAGACTTCCATAATCCATCCCTCTAAAAAAATTTAGATATATGAACAATTGTTAAAATTGTCATAATTAAAAATAGTTAATTACATTTTTTTTTTAAAGGAAAGAAGCTCTTACATTTCCTTCTTACATTACCTCTTAATACTCCATCAGTGTTGATCTTTTTATACCTCTCAAAAGATTTGCCATAATCCATCCCTCTAAAATATATGAACAATTATTAAAATTGCCATAATTAAAAATAATTAATTACATTTTTTTAAGGAAAGAAGCTCTTACATTTCCTTGGCTAGAAAGGCTTTCAGTAGATAAATAGGCGCTCATAGTGACGTACAACCAACAGCTTTTTAGATTGGCTATGGGCTTATCTTTGCCAGGTACATAGTTATTTTATGCCAGAAGACCAGATAATCAAAGAGTACATGCCTTTCTAAGTCAAATTGGTAGGTGAGCTTGGACATGGGCACACTGCCGTTCAAATGGAAAAGGACATGGCAAGCGAACAATTGAAAACGAGAAGTTTGAAAGATAAAACGAGGGTCTTGGGCTGTCAGCGTCATTCAGAAATTGTGTCTTCTTTTTTCTTGCGTCTTCGTCAGTCGGCGAAACACACGTTAGACGTGATGCTCTCCAACGTATATATCTTCAAATACCTACCAAGATCGTAGCCGACATCTTATTTCTCCCGGGCCATTTGGCACAACAACGCTAAAATAAGGGCAGCTGGCAAAAAGGCCCACCGCCCACATGGAGGATTGACCCCTCGCCTGTCATTAGGTAGATGGGAGTTGTGAGCTTCCAGAGGCGTACGAGTTTTAAAATGTGCGTCAATCTTGCGACCAAATCTCCGAAAATCTTTTCAAAATAATTACCAAACGGCATGGGGATGATAGTAGCCTTTTCCGGGCGTTCAGATTCTGAATGATGGCCCGTAAGGTGCGGCGTCAAATTACTGTTGCTTTTAGCGGTGGGCTTTACCTACAGTACCAAAAGCAGAAATGTTACCAACGACGATATTTATTATTGCTCTGCAGTTTGTAGGTGGGTCACCCCTGTCAGTAGTCTCGACTTTTTTTGTAATTTCAAATTGCTCGAGTTCGGCTCTGTGTGACTGGTGACGGACCGTTTCCTCAGATTTGGTCTTTCTCTAAAAGCCAACGACAAGAAACACGTTCCAAGGAAAGTATACTCTTTGTTTGTTTGTTTTTTTTTTTTTTATGACTTGGATTGTTTTCCTTTAGACCACATCTGGCCAACGTGAGTTGAAAACAATTGCTGTGACTTAGCAATCCACTGGGGTACGAATTCTCCAAGATGGGTTGTTAGGATTTCAAAGGGAGTATAAAGACCCATCGGATTTTCCAAGTATGGATGAACAAAGACAATTTTGCTTCCAGTGGATTTGGTGTCACATTTCCACCGTTGTTGGTAGTCGCACAAACCTACTGCTAAAGTTAGTCGCGACTTGTGCGGTTCGTGAAGTTTGGGTCCCATGGTATGAAGATTTGCCAATCAGTAGAATCTCCCTTAATCGAAGAGTCATCCTATATTTTGAAAATCAATCAAATCAGCTTGTCTAATATGGAGGGAGGGTTTTCCTCTATTGGTTCGAATATTTCATGTATACAATTGGCAATACTGTTGGTGAGTTGTATACATAGTGGTTTGGTTTTTAGTTTTTTTTTTCTAGGAGACTAATGTTTAAATTACATTGTATTTATAAGGAGATAGGTTAATTGTTAGTGTAAAGTGTTTGTTGGTTGATTGTTCCAGTTTGATTCCTGCACTTCATATAGGCCTAAGTTTGATTCCTTAGAAAATTAGATCTCATTCACTTTATCTTATCTAGTTGACTAAGGGTTATAATGGACCCTAGTTTGATTCTCTTCAAAGCCAGGGCCTCGTCTTACCCAATTGACTAGTGTTTATAGTGATAGTGTCTTCTTACCCAATTGATTAGTGTTTACAGTGAGTGTCCTATCCTGTGTGGGACATGTTTATAGTGATAGTGTCCTATTATGTGGGACATGTTTATAGTGATAGTGTCCTATTCAGTGTCCAAACAAAGGTATTACTAATTCTGGTTGACTTCATATTATCCAATTGATTGGGTTTATAGTGATGGCAATCAATATAGGCAAAAGTGTTATTGATCCTTTGTTGACTTCAGACTAAGGTTTATAGTGAGGGTGATCCCATATCAAGCAATGGTGTTATTGATTTTTTTCATTGACTTCATCTTACCAAATTGATTAGGGTTTACAGTGACGACATTCTATCTCAAGCAAAAGTGTTACTAATTCTCGTTAACTTCATCTTACCCAATTGACTAGGGTTTATAGTGGCAACGATCTCATATTAGGCATAGTGTTAAAGTGTTACTAATTCTCCTTAACTTCATCTTACCCAATTGACTAGGGTTTATAGTGGCAACGATCTCATATTAGGCATAGTGTTACCAATTCTCTATTGAATTCATCTTACCCAATTGATTAGGGTTTATAGTGACGAGAGGTGTTACTGATTCCCCAATGACTTTAATTTACTCAATTTCTCACATCAGGGAAAGGTGTTTTTTTTTATTTGGTTATTGTGAGAAACCTCAATGACCGATGCATAGGGCTAAGCAGTTTCCTCCCAACCATGACCCCTTTAAAGCCGAGAGCTATACTTACCCAATTGACTAGAACTCAAGCTAGCAAATATGTTATTGATTCTCTTATGTATTAAAAGCGAGTTCGAGTTTAATTTGATAAATGTGTTATTGATTCTCTTATATATTAAAAGAAAGATAGAGAGATAAGTAGCTATTAACTGAAACAAAATTCTAGCATCATTGCATTAACTTGTTGGTGAAATTTTTTTAGTAAAAATTTTATAAGGATAGTAACCATTAAAAAAAAAAAAAACAATAGATAACTATGATGGCCTAGTCAAACTAGAAAAAAAAATTCTATTAAAAAGTATAAATAAAAATTGTATAAATATTTTTATTAAGATAATATATATTATATGTCGTATAAAGTTTTATTTAAAATATTTTAAATTTTAAAGGAAAGAGAGAGAAATAAATAACTATTAACTTGAAACGGAATTCCAATCATGAAATATGCCACTAGAATTGCATCATCACAGTAAGTTCTTGGTGGAATTTGTTTTTCCTCTTTTTATATAGTAAACATTTTATAAGGATAGTAACCAATGTTAAAAAAACAATAGATGACCATGATGGCCTAATCAAACTTAAATATATATATATATATATATATATATATATATATATATATATATATATATATATATATATATATATATATATATAGTTTTATTTAAAATAATTTTAAGTTTAACATTAATAAGACCATTACAACATTAAATTGATGAACGTCAATAACTTCAAACTTAAAAAAAATTATTTACACCAAATAATTAAAAATAAAAACTATATAAATATATTTATTAAAGTAATATATTTTATATGTAGTATAAAATTTTATTTAAAATAATTTAAGGTTTAACATTAATAGGACCATTATCATACTCATTGAAAAAAAATAGAACCATTATAACATTACATTGATAAGTTCCAAGAACTTCAAACTAAAAAATAATCTATTAAATAATTAAATAATAAATGAAAATTGTATAGATGTATTTATTAAGGTAATATATTTAATATGTAGTAAAAAGTTTTGTTTAAATTATTTTTAGGTTTAATGTTAATAGGACTATTATAAAATTAAATTGATTAGTTTAAAGGGCTTTAAACTAAAGAAATATTTTCACTAGATAATTAAAAATAAATAAAAATTATTGGAACAGGGGATGCAAGAGGTTTCTGCTCGGTGGGATGGCCTTGCTTTATTTGTCCATTTCTGTTCGGTGGGATGGCATTGCTTTATTTATCCGTTCCTCCTGGTTTATGTTTCAGGTTTATTGGAAGTTCTTGCCTAGATATTTCAAGCTTATTTTCAATGCATGACTAATTTTTTTACAGTTGTATGGATCATCCCAACGACGATGGCCTTGGTTTGGATGGTTTTTGGCTACCCCAGTTGGAGGTTATAAATTTTGAAAGGGGTTTGGATTTTTTTTGTTATCTTGGTTGCTCGAGATCTCTATCTACACCTTTCGTGGCTTCAGGGGTGCTCCATGTTTAGTGTCTACAGATGGACATCTCTTTCAGCTCCAGATCTGGGTTTGCAATACCTTTGGTATCTCTTTGCAGATTCAGCGTTTGTCCATTTTTTTATATTTTGATGATTGCTCTTGCTACAGTCTATCTTTTCGGTCTTGGGTGAGGACCCTGCGCTTCTTCGTACATTTGTGGCTCTAACTCCCATGGTTTCATCCCTAAATGGATCTTGGTGGGATTGGGTGCTCTTATGATAGAGGTGGTTGTTTGTTGGTTCGATGTTGCAATATTTAAGGTTTTGGGATGGGGACCTTGTGATTCTTCACTTGCTATAATTGTTGGGCAATGATCGACAATCCCTGTGTTTAGTTTTGCTCCAATCATGGGTCATCGTGGTGACTGGTGTCTCTGGTTTTCCCTACAACTTGCGTTTTTAGTCTCCTTTGTAGGGAGATCTTGTGGCCTATGACTGTTGATCCACTTTCTAGGTCATATTTTATTTTTGCTATTCACGAGATTCTCATTTTAGTTCATCTCGGTTGAGTGATCCTCTCTGCTGGACCTATTTATTATGGTCCCATGCCTGCATAGATGAGATTCTCCTTTGTTACAACTGTTCTTAGATCTGTTTTCTAGGCATTTTTGTCTTCTTGTTTCTCATGGCCAGGAAACAATGTTATGGTTTTCCCCTTGGGTGGGATCTCCATTTTCAATTTTTTTTTGCAGGTTCCTTATATCCTAGGCCCTCTTGGCAGGATTCTTCATTTCAAATCCTGGGCCTGTTGAGTAGGATTTTTTAATTTTGATTTTAGTTTCATACGAAATGATCCCGCATCCCAGTCTAAATATGGTCCCTCTAGGACTATCTTCTTGTGCACTATTTTTTAAAAAAATTCAAAAGGTCTACCTTTTGTCATGTTGTTTGGTTTGTTGACCTGGTTTCCTCTTTCTTCATTTGTAAAAGGTTTTGGGGTCCCTTTCAAAACCCATTTTTTAATACAAACTACCAAAAAAGTAAATAAATAAATAAATAAAAATAAAAATTTGTATAGATTATCCCATGAGTGTGGTCTACCGGCAAGGACGCCACTTGCATTATTGATGATGTGACCCAGGTTCAATTCCCATGGTGGATGTTGTGTAAGAAGTATTACTAAAAAAAAAAAAATTGTATTTGTTAAGGTAATATATTTTATACACAGTATAAAGTTTTATTTAAAATAATTTTAGGTTTAACATTAGTAAGAATATTACAACATTAAATTGATGAGTGCAAAAAAAAAAAATTAACATTAAAAAAAAAAAACAAAAAGCAAATTGACATATGGTCTTTTATTTTATTTATTTTTTGGTTGTTTCTTAATTTCATCAAAGGCTATTGGATCATGAATTACAAAAAAAAAAAAAAAAAAAAAAACTTGACGTATGGTCTTTTATTTAATTTTTTTTTTGTCTCTTTATTTCATCAAAGACTATTGGATCATGATTCTGTTCATGAAAAATACTTTGTTAGTTTTGTTCCATTGAGTTTGAGAGTGTAAATGAATTGTTCTTCTATGTTTGGGTTGAAATTCTTAGACTTTATATTTTGTTATATGTGTTTATTAACTAGTTAGTTAAACTATTTAACTATGCATATGTCACAAGTGGATAAGTTTAATCATTCCATTCATATAAGTATGTACATGTTAAAATTTGATGTATTAGTGATTTAATGAATCCTATCACCATTAAAATTAGATAGAGATGATTTGTATAGAAAGTTATTTACATTAGTTGGTCATTATCTAACTTATGTTATTAATATTTATATTGTAAGATTGAATACTACCCATAAACCATGCTCATGAGCATGCAACTGAAACACTTCAAATTTTCCCCCTAGTGTCAGTTTTTTTGGGTATGAAGAGGCGAAAGCCAACTGTTGGTGTATTAAGGGCAAGCCAACTTACTCAGAATAGAGTATGTTCCCTTTTGAAAGGGAGTTTGTTTCCTCTAAGGTTTTGGTATGGTTAGGTCTTGGCCAACATTGACAAACCTAGAGGTCGATAATAGTTTTTCCTTCAATGGATTTTTATTGGTATGACTTAAATAGATAGATTTCTTAGGTACATTATCTTAATATTAAATGCTTAATTGTTGAAAACAATTCCACTACATTGATAATATAAAATATGTGAGTTGAGCAAAACTGAAATTAGCAAAAAAAAAAAAGATAAATTTTAAATTGTGCAAGCTATGATTACCAAATTGACATGCATTATACTCAAATGATTAATTTGTAATATAAATATAATTATAACCTAGCACAACAAAAAACTAGTTTCAATTCTTTAAACTAAAATTAATCTACTCGTAATCTAAATAGGTTCCAAAGAAAACTCAAAGGTTTTAGGGAAAGAACAAATAAATAAAACAAAACAAGCCCATACTACCCTACATTCAGTTCCAATCTAGTAAAGCAATAATTTCAATTTAAAACCAACCCCATCCCAACTAGTATTCACACAACCTGAGGTCTGAGATGATGCAATCTTCAAAGGGAAAATAGACTATGAAAATATACTGAGTGCAACCACCATCATCATGTGTAGATTGGACACACAAATTTTAAAAGCCTTGCACTGTAAAAATAATTATGGAGTACATTTGATTTGGATTTACCTATTTTGGTAAATTACAAAAATAAAGCTCAAACAATATTAGGCTTGGTTCAAAAATGTTTGATTTACCAAATGCAACAAGTGGGTTGAACATTAATTTCATCAAATTTTACCACTTTGTTGCATTCTGACACCATCTGAGTAATGCTAATATCACCATAGTGCAAGTTCCTTGGGATCACCTCCTAGCTGCACTTTAGTCATGCATTTTAAAATTTTAATTATTTGTAAAACTTTGAAATCACATGAGCTTGAACATTCTTTAGGGATTTGATTTTTGCTTTTTCAATTGCAAGTGGGTTAATCATTAACTTAAGCATATGTTGTCACCCTACACATATGTGTTCACTTGGTCAACATTAAAACTCTCGCATCCATCGTCTTTGAATTTTGACCAACCATGTTAGATATCCTACAAGATATAGTCAAAACTTGTAGGCATTAATTTTTTTTTTTGAATTTACATGGTGGAATCGGTAACCGCCACGAATCTTGGTAGGCTGAATTTATTATTAGTATTTTTTAAATCTATGCTTCTCTCTCATTTTTTGCATTTTTTGGTAACTTTTCCTTCTCTAACAATATTTTATAGTTTTCAATGAATTTTCTATTTTCTAGCAATTTATGTATTTTCAGTGCATTTTTATATTTGTTTGCAGTTTTGGACCATTTCGATTGATGGGGTTTCTAGGTTGTAGAGCTTTTTATTTCCCACAAATTTTTGGCTGGCAAGGTTCCAAGCCAATAGGGTTTTAATTTCCACAAATCTTTAATTGACTGACATTTTAATGTTTTCCCTTTTAAATTGTTTCTTTAAAACCTTTGATCACACCTTTTAAAGCTTTATTAAAACTTTTAACTTTTTCTTTTATTTATTTTTTTTTTAAACCTCCAATTGCACTTTTTAAATATTTGTTGGAAATTTTAACTTTTCCTTTTAAGTTTTTTTTTTTTAAACCTTTGATTGCACCTTTTAAATCTTTGTCGAGACTTTTAACTTTTTATTTTAAGATTTTTCTTTAAAACATCTTATCAAACTTTTAAAGTGAAACCTTTTGAAAATTTTCTCTTTAAGCTTTTCTTCAAACCTCCAATCAAAACTTCTAAAGCTAAACTTTTAAAACTTTTCCCTTTAAAAATTTTGTTAATACTTTTGTATTTCTGATTGTTAGACCTTTTTTAAAGATTTTTCTAAGCTTTTTCTTAAAACTTCTAACTCTCCATGGGTTGTTGATTTTATTGGCCACATTTTTATTTCCCTCTATATTTTGGGTCATTGATCTTGGGCAGATATATTTTCCACATTTTTATTTCGTTATGTATTTTGGGTCATTGATCTTGGAAAGATATATTTTTCCATAAAATGTTCAATTATCTTGGTCTCTAGCTAGTGGGGTTTTAATTTCCTTACAAACCTTTTATTGGTGGGGTTTTGATCTTGTTAGCATTTTTATTTCTCCATGGGTCTCTAGTTGTCAAAGCTTCTAGTCTTGTTGGCAGCACCTTGTGGGTTGTTGATAATGCTAACTAGAATGAAGGAATTTGGGTTTAAATTTTATCCACATCTACTCTCCTTGGTTGCGACAACCTAGATAGCCTCCAAAAAACAAGAAAATTCAGGCCTTGAACCTCCTCAAAACATAGGCAAATTTATATTTGTTTGAAAGTTATTTTTGAGCCACAACTAATCAAGTGGTTTCGTAAATTTTTATTAAATATTTCAATAGATATAGGGTCTAAAAGTGAGTGGTGTGTGATTAAAAATGTATTACAATCAATAGGGCAACTAGATAACATGCTGAAAATAAGTCATTCAAAAGTTCAATTCTCCTTAGAACATAGGCAAGTTTATATTTGCCGAAATTCTTTTCAAGAAACATCTCATGAAAGTTGTTTCATGAATTTTCACTAAGTATTAAAGGGGTTATGGGCCTTGAAAATGACTCCATCCACATTGTGAGGGGAATTGTTAGATTTATAATGCCTTAATTTAAACAAGTTTAGGGGGGTTAAAGCTATGGGAACATAGGTATATGTACTTTTTGGAAAGCTCATTCTGAACCTATTCTAAAAAGAGAGGTTATTTTCCATTTTGAAGAGTTTACCATACACAATAATAGTAATAAGCATCATAAAAAACTCAAGGCATGTAGAAATTATGCATCCATAATTAGAAACTTTCAACTAAAAACCAAAGTTTTTGAATGATTGACTATTATGCACAAACTCAAGAAAACAAGAGAAATGCACCCGAAAAAATGGATCTCTAATCCATGCAGATTGGGGCATGTTGTTAGGGTTATGCATAGTGGTGAATCTTCGTAAATTCGCAAATATTAGCATATTCAAAAATGCAAATTGGTAAATTTTGGGACCTTGGACGTCGACCCATTCGTCCAAAATTTTTGGGTGCAAAAAATTTTTAGGGGTTGACTCACCACACGTTGATAATAATATTACAATTTATTTTTAAATCACCAACACTCTTGCCTAAATCATGGACCCATTTCACCTTAAAATTATAATATTTTTTTTAATTATCCCATCAAATTCACCTCTTATACCTCTATATAAATAACATGACAATGATACTTATTAATGTAAAACATTCAAAGTATTCAAAAAACAAGCAGTAATAGTGAAAAGTAAAACCTTCCAACAAAAAATACAAGACCTAAAACATTCGATTTGTTGCATAATTCCTCAAAATTTCCCCAATCATATATGGAATGATTTTTAACCCGAAAAGAAATCAAGCCTCGTTTTCCACCTGTGCAAGAGACGAACCCTGCTTTGCACCTAGACTAGATCTATATGTGATTTTCCACCCTGATTGTGAGATGGACCTTGCTTTACACCTAAAAAGGAGTTGGATCCTACTTTGAACTCGGATAACATCTAGACTTGAATTTCCACCCGGATTTCTTGCTTTGCACCCGAACGACATCCTAACCTAAATTTCTACTCAAATTTTTTGCTTTGCACCCGAATGACATCCAAACCTAAATTTCCACCTGAATTGTCTGTTTTACACCCAAAAAAATTTTAAACCTATTTTTCCATCCGAACCGTTTGCTTTGCATCTAGACAACATCCGAACCTGAATTTCCACTCGGACCACCTGCTTTGCACCCAGACGACATTCAAACTTGAATTTCCACTCGGAGCATCTAATTTATAACTAGATGACATTCAAACCTAAATTTCCACTCAAACCATATGCTTTGCATTTGAACAATATCCGAAACTGAATTTCCACTCGGACCGTCTACTTTGCACCGGAATGACATTCAGACCTGAATTTTCACCTTGATTTGCACTTGGATAGGAGTCGGGCCTACTTGGAACCCAAATAGGATTCAAACCTTATCTTTCACCTATTGGCAATTTGAGTTATTTTATGTTGTCATTGATGTCACATGGATCACATTTGAGTTTTGGTGGTCAAATGATATTTTGGAAAGCATGGATAAATACAAGGTTTTTGTGAAAACCAATGCAAGAAAAATAAAAGGTTTTATTTAAAACCATGGATGACATATTTGAACTGGGTTTTTCTTAAAACCCAAGTTGGCCTTTCGTTTCATCGAAAAATGTGCCCCGGTGATGGAGATATTTAATTTTTAATATTTAGTTTAAATTTTAATTATTTAAAATTAAAATTAAAATTTAAAATTAAATATGCAAGATTTCCATCGATGTCATCAAAAATAATAAGGAGACTATATAAATGGGATACCTAAGGTTCATAAACTAATCCTTGCTCATGGTTAATAATCGTTGGCTAAGCATCCAAATTGAGCTTGTGCGGAAATCTTTTAGAAAGCAGAAGCAGCGAATAAACGAAGGTTGGTCGAAGTCCAAAGTCATCGTGGGTAGAGTGGCGCATTGGCAGTTGGTTTTTGTCTAAGGTGTGTGGCAGCACAAATGTCAAGGTTTTGAATCCCCTTGACTGTGTTCGAAAGGCATTGGAAGAAAAGCGCTCGAAGTGCTTTTGATTTGCGAAAAGGGAGGAAAGGTTTTAAGGCACGTTGTGCCTTTCCCTTTCGAACGAGCGGCTAGCTAGTGTGGCAACCTTAGTCGCAGCTAAAGCGCTCACGGTGTGGGCAAGTCGAGGGTTAGAATCCCCTTGAGGAGGTAAATACATTTTTACTTTAATTAATTTTTGTTAATCCCTAAGTTGGAGTTATAAGGTGGTTAGGAATAATTAAAGTTTGTAATTAAACTTTGTTTTTATAAGGGCTATGATTATTATTTCAAAGGTGGATGAGTTGTTGATTTAATTTGATGTTCATAAAATTGAGAATTAAAATTTAGGAGAAATAAGGAGTTGTTATAAAATAATTTCTGAGAGGTTTATTGATTATTATTTTGATAAGGGTTTTTTATTAAAGAAAAGGACTTTGGTGGATGTATTTATTAAGTTGGAGTAAAAATGTGTAAATTGAGTTATGCTTTATCTTGTGATTATTATTTGACGTCCACTAACTCTTATTGAGATTGTAAAGGAAAGTTGTTTTTAGTGTGGCAGATTTTGTGGACAACTTCTTGGCATAAAAAAGGTATGGGCACATTCTCCTATTGACTTTTTATGGTGGTTGATTTCTAAAATATCATTGGAGTGAAAAGGATTGATTGTGGTTTCCTTTTAGAAAGTGGTTGGTTGAATGCTTCAAGGTTTTCTGATTTGAGAGTTGTGTTTAAACCTTGTTTTATAAGCATATTTGTTGAATCCCATTGGTTATGTAAAGAACTTGAAAAGAACATGAGTATCATTGTTATGTGAGATTTGTGATTGAGCATTATTGGAAACATTTGAGTTGGTTTATACATGCTTGGACTAGGGTTTTGTGAGAAAGAGTTATCCCTTGTGGTGATTGGTTGAGTTGAGTTGATTGAGCCTAGTCAAGTGATTGTGTGAGGTGATTTTTCAAGTCCCATGAAACAAACTATTCTATAATTCTTATTTGAGTTGAGATTGAGCTTAGAACATATTGAGTCTCTAACAATTCTCTTTATGCTTCTATGAGTTGACTTGAGTTGATATTGATTTGAGTTGAGTTGAGTTGAGATCATTGTGGATCATTGTTGTCATCCATTGTAGAGTGCATTGCCATTCATTGTTGAGTTCATCTTTGAGCCTTGCATTCATAGATTTGTGGATGAGATTTGAGTACTACTTGAGCATGATTGATTGAGCCTTTGAGAAGGCCTTTGGAATAGATTTTTGGACAAATTTGTGGCAGTTTGTGTATGATTGATTGAGCTTTTGAGAAGACTTTGTGGATAGTTTTTGGGAAAAATTTGTGGATAGTTTTAGATAGATTTGTGGACAGATTTAGGATAAATTTTGACGAGTTTCTGAGTGAGCCTATTGAGCAGATTTGAGCATGTTCTTGACGAGTTTGCTAGAGCAGATTTGGACAAGTTCTTAGTGAGCTTGTTGGATCAGATTTGAGCAAGTTCTTGGTGAGCTTGCTAGAGTAGATTTAGACAAGTTCTTAGTGAGCTTGTTGGAGCAGATTTGAGCAAGTTCTTGGTGAGCTTCCTAGAGCATATTTGGAGAAGTTCTTAGTGAGCTTGTTGGAGAATATTTGAGCAATTTCTTGGTGAGCTTGCTAGAGTATATTTGGATAAGTTCTTAGTGAACTTGTTGATTCTAATTTGAGTAAGTTATCTGTGAGCTTGTTGAGCAGTTTGGACAAGTTTTGTGTGAGCTTGTTATGTAGATTTGGACAAGTTTTGTGTGAGCTTGTTATTACCTAGCTTTGATCAAATCAAAGAAATTTGGACAATTTCTGTGTGATCTTATTATTGCCTAGACTTAAGCAGATCAAAGAAATTTGGACAAGTTCTGTGTGAGCTTGTTGAGCAGTTTTGGACAAGTTTTGTGTGAGCTTATTATGCAGATTTGGACAAGTTCTGTGTGAGCTTTTTATTGCATAGTTTTGAGTAGATCAAAGAAATCATTGTATTTGATAAGGATACTTGTTTTTGTGTGAAATATTATAAGGATATTATCTTATGAAGTACCCCACATTGGGGGAACCACGTTAAATATTGTGTCTCAATTATGTGTGGTGACTTGTGCTCTTGCTTACTATTGCTATCTAAGTTATTAATGCACACTGCTATATTTGGTTATTGCAATTAAGGATATTAATTAATATTGGTTTGGAAAGAAAGTAAAAAGTGGTCTTATACTATTCACCCCACCTCTCAGTATAAGCTTGCATTCTTCAATTGGTATCAGAGCGGGTTCCTTCAGAAAGGCTAACAGCTTGAGGGAAGATTCTACAAGAATACAAATGACAAAGAAAGGTAAGAGTAGAAGCATGAGACACAAGAAGAAAAGAACACATATGGTTATGAAAGAAAAGGAATATGAGTTTAATATTGTTGTGTTGAGAGGACACATGGAAATAGATTCAATAGATGAATCATGTAATGGGGAAGTATCCAGACTGATAAAATTTTGTACCAGATGTGGGAACACAGGTCACCTTGTAGCTCATTGTCCACAAGAATGTTTTGTTTATGGTCAACTTGGCCATAATGCAAGATATTGTAATGGGTTTAATAGTAGTGAAGATGAAGATGATATTCTCAAAAATAAAATCCTAGAGATTTGTTCAAGAAAGGATAACAAGGACAATAAAAATAGGTATGAAGAAGAAACACTATTTTAAGTAATAGAAGAAAAAGGGAAAGCCACTCTTAATGAGCTTATTGAATTGAAAAGAGAGAAATTAGAATTGAAGGCTCAAATACAAGAAGATGAGAAATGTAAGACAAAGCTTCTACATGATATCTCTGACTTGAGAGATAAGTTTGAAAAAGCAAGAAGAGTTGAAGAAGGTATGATTAAACAGTCAAAGGCAAAAGATCTAGAGTGTGAAATATTAGATCATGAGATAGTTTTACTAAGGTTGGAAGTAAAAGGTTCTAAGGAAAAGCTACACAAGTTTGATGAAAATTCAAAGACCTTGGAAAGGACTATCAATGCACAAAAGTCATCAGTCACTATAACAGGAATTAGTTCTAAGGAAGAACAAGGGAAACAAGAAGCAGAAAAAGGAGAATCAAGCTCAAACACCAGAAAAGAAGAAGAGTCAAAAGAAGTAAGTAAAAGAGAGAGTGATACCTCTAAGGAAAGGAACAATGCACAAGTTAGGAATAAATGGAACAAGAAATAGGTAGAAGAGACTAAGAGACCAATGGGGTCTAGACAAGGTTTCTTCAATGGAAGATGTTTTTCATGTCACAGGTTTGGGCACATGGCTTCATAGTGCAAGACACATGAAAGATAGGAATATGGAAAAGGACAACTTTTCCATGGGTATTGCTACTCATGTAATGAGTTTGGTCACAAGGCAATGAATTGCAGGGTTCATAAGAGAAGAGGATATGGCTTCATTAGGAGAAGTCCTAAGATAGTTGCACCTCTAAGTAATAACAACATTAAGTGTTTTAATTGCAATAACTTTGGACATATTGCAAATTGGTGTAGGGGTCAATTCTAAACAAGTTCAATACAAGAAGGTCAAACAGGTTCAAGACAAGAATATCAAGTAACTCATCAAGAAAAGGATATTAGAAAAATATGGAAGGAATTTGATAGAGGAAAGAAACAATGTAATTTGGGAGTAAAAGTACTCCCACCCCAAAATTAATCACCTCAAGAGAGAAGGTGGTGAGGGGGCTAAGCTTAAGAGTCATATCTTTTAGTCCCATAGGTGTCCCTTTTACCATTGATTTCAAAGTGGAAGAGATTTGAGTAAGAGGGAGAGCATTGAGTTAGGGGGAGTAGCCTCCAAAGAGAAGAATTGAGTTAGGGGGAGCAGCCTCCATAGAGAGTATTGAGTTAGGGGAGCAACTTTGATTCTCAGAGATGGTTTTGCAGTGATTGTGGTTTTTGCATTAGAGGTGTTGCCATCAATGACAAAGGGAGAGATTATTGAAAATTTGAGTTATATTATGTTGTCATTTATGTCACATGATCACATTGAGTTTTGGTGGTCAAATGATATTTTTGAAAGCATGGATAAATACAGGGTTTTTGTGAAAACCAAGGCATAAAAAATAAAATGTTTTATTTAAAACCATGGATGGAATATTTAAACTGGGTTTTTCTTAAAACCCAAGTTGGCATTTCGTTTCATCAAAAAAGGTTCCTTGGTGATGGAGATATTTAATTTTTTAATTTAGTTTAAATTTTAATTATTTAAAATTTAAATTTAAACTTAAAATTAAATATGCAAGATTTCCACCAACATCATCAAAAATAATAAGGAAACTATATAAAGGAGATATGTAAGGTTCATAAACTAATCCTTGCTCATGGTTAATAATCATTGGCTAAGCATCTGAATTGAGCTCGTGCGAAAATCTTTTAGAAAGCAGAAGCATCGAATAAATGAGGGTTGGTCGATGTCCAAAGTCATTATGGGAAGGGTGGCGCATTGGTAGTTGGATTTTGGCTAAGATGTGTGGCAGCACAAATGTCAAGGTTTTGAATCTTCTTGACTGCGTTCGAAAGGCATTGGAAGAAAAGCACTCCAAGCGCTTTTGATTTGTGGAAAGAGAGGAAAGGTTTTAAGGCATGTTGTGCCTTTCCATTTCAAACGAGCGACTAGCTTGTGTGGCAACCTTAGTCACGGCTAAGGCGCTGATGGTGTGGGTAAGTCAGGGGTTCGAATACCCTTGAGGAGGTAAATATATTTTGGCTCTAATTAATTTTTGTTAAGCCCCAAGTTGGAGTTATAAGATGGTTACGAATAATTAAAGTTTGTAATTAAGCTTTGTTTTTATAAGGGTTGTGATTATTATTTCAAAGGTGGATGAGTTGTTGATTTAATTTGATGTTCATAAAATTGAGAATTAATATTTAGGAGAAATAAGAAGTTGTTATAAAATAATTTCTGAGATGTTTATTGATTATTATTTTTATAAGGGTTTTTTATTTAAAAAAAGGACTTTGGTGGATGTGTTTATTAAGGTGGAGTAAAAAGGTGTAAATTAAGTTGAGCTTTATCTTGTGATTATTATTTGAAGTCCACTAACTCTTATTGATATTGGAAAGGAAAGTTGTGTTTAGTGTGGCAGATTTTGTGGACAACTTCTTGGCATCAAAAATGTATGGGCACATTCTCCTATTGATTGTTTATGGTGGTTGATTTCTAAAATATCATTGCAGTGAAAAGGATTGATTGTAGTTTCCTTTTAGAAAGTGGTTGGTTGAATGCTTCAAGGTTTTTTGGTTTGAGAGTTGTGTTTAAACCTTGTTTTATAAGCATAGTTGTTGAAGACCATTGGTTATGTAAAGAACTTGAAAAGAGTACTTATTCTCATTACTTATGTAAAGAGTACTTATTCTCATTACTAGGGAGACATAAGGAAGCCCACAAGGATCAAGGATCAATATAGGTTTTATCAAATCAAGCTTATATACTTCTATCAAAGATCAATTATTCTAGTAGAAAGCCATAAGAATGTCTACTCTCCAAAATACTGCAAATATCAATAAAGAGAAATTTAGTGCCATAAAGCTTGGGATCATGAATCTTCTCTTGAAATTAGAAATAATGTTAGAACTAACTTAAAAATTAATCCACTGTGAAGCCCCAGAAGATAACTTTGACACTGTAGAATACTATCTTCAAACTTGTCCCAATGAAGCTATCAAAAAAGAAGAAAATAATGTTACATCGTCCTTAGATCTTGTGAACATATTATATATGGCTTTACTCACATACAATAACTTCAATAATGAAAATTTAGAACAAAATATATTTATAGAAATACTAAAAAATAATGCAAATATAAGTGAATAATATCTAGAAAAGCTTTTTCAATCCTCATCCAGAATTGATACTGCAAGTTCTACTAACTCAAAATATTATCATGATGCGCTAAGTGGTTGTTTAGAAGCATCTGTATAAATTAAATATAAGAAAGGAGAATTATCCATGCAAGGATCAAGTAGCAGCACAACCACCAGTGAAAAGTTAGAGACCGAATTCAAAGGCAAAGCCAAGGAAGAAGAAAGAGATGAACCCAATGAAGGAGGAATACAATGCAAGGTGAACTAAAATAAGGGTCTACAACTTTAGCCTATTTTTACATCATTTTAAGACTGAAGAATCTATTAAAGAATACAAATATCATTTTGAAGACGAAGATCCAATTCAAAGCTTTCATATAGAAGACGATACACATTGAAGACTAAAGTATTCAATACCCAAATATTGTAATACAAGGGGGTGTTATAAAATAGAGCATATTACATCATTTGGATCATGTTCCTTCCTTTGTACATACTTAGGACATTAGGTTACTTTAGGGGGAAGTTATATAATTACTTCATGCAATGTAAAAAAATGCACAAGTGTCAATGTGCAAGGTGTCCACTTGTACAACTAGATAGAGTGTCGACCAAGGAACTTATCTTCCTATATAATGGCCATAGATAGATCATAGAAGCATAAGGTAGAGCAACATCACAATGTGTGTATGGTAGATAGGTAGTAGGGTAGTGTGTGTGAGCTCTAAGTTTAGAGCTCCCTTATGAAGTAGTAGCATATCTTATGGAGTACCCATTTCCTCCATTGCTACTATTGTAATATTTTTGCCATTTCTTTTTATAGCATATTTCAGTCATATCATAGATCTATTCTATTTATTTCTACATCTTGTGAATGGTATCTCCCAATGTATGTGGTATCAAAATCTAACACTTTATTTCTTAAAAATTTAAATTTCAATATATGGCTTTGGCCATATTGCATGTTGATCTGAATATTTTTTTTGTTTGTAAAAATACAATCTCTTACATCTAAAAATAATAAATAATATCATTGTATGCAAAATATACGATTGACCCTGATATACCTCCACTTGAATATATTCCACATGAAGAGATGCCTTCACAAGAAAATTCTTTTAACAATGACATCCAATAAACACTTGAAGATATTCCTCAAAATCAAATACAATATAAACTTTTGGAGAATCTTCAAGCCAGAAAACTAAATGTAGAAGGTTAACTAGATGGACTATTTGAAGGTCATTTAAGGTTTAATGGTCATCAACATATAATTTTATAGATCTAGTCCAACTAGAGAATAAAAATAACACTCCAACAAAATGTAAATGCATAATTTGTAGTTGTAAATTAGGAAAATATCATAAGATGCAACTGAAGTTAGTTACAATAGAAAAAAATTATGGGAAATTTTATTCAAAAATTAATGAAAGTGATGGAACAATTAAGAAAATAGTTATATGGAAAGATCATAACATATAATGCATGTTAGATATGTAAAAGAATTTAAGCTACAACAATATCTTATTGAGAAAGGTGGAATGATTCAAGCCCAATTTTAGAAAATTCATAAGACCACTTTAGCTTCAAAAAGCTTACAATTTGTTGTTGTATATTGTATTCATAAGAAGGGTAGACCCATATCCAATTTTATTGAATATAAGCACCTATTTTAGCTAGATGATGTGCAAAACCTTCCTAGTTCACATTGGTATGATCGAAGTGGTTGGAAAATGGTAAAATATCTATCATTGGTTGAGAAGGACCTGAGGGAGCAAAAAACTTACTAAATTTATTTTACTTTCAATTGATGAGGTGAAATTTTTTTATAACACATCTTGGATTTGCATGCATGTGTACACATTACAAAATCATGAAATGCATCCTAGTTTTCTAGCATTACATAAAATGATGGAAATTGTAATGTGGAAAACCTCTATCATGTTGTTCTAACTAGTTTAAAAGATATTGTAGGAATGAATGATATTGAAATAGCCACAAAGTTAATATGCGTTGGGGATGATGGTGCTGCTACAATGTAAGGACATAGGAGTGGTCTATGTGTTTGAATTCAGACATTAATTACCCTGTATTTGATACCCATTCATTTCATGGCTTATAGAATGAATCTTGCATAAAATATTGTGAGCAATTTTGATAATGTTGTGAGAGTGGAGGAACTTGTCCACGAAATACATTCTTATTTTTCATGCAGTACAAAGAGGTTTTCAAAGTTTAAATAGTTTGTACTAGGATTTATAGAAGGAAAAAAATGGCTAGAAGATGTGGATACAAGGTGGATTTCATTGTACCAACCTGCATACAAAATTTTTATAGAATATAAATCCTTAATGGGATTTATGTATGAAAATTATAGAGCAGTTGATAAAATAAAATATTTGTTATATCGTTTGACTGACTTAGAAACACTTCTAGCATTATGTGGTATTCTTCCAATATTGCAATAAATTAATAGATTGATTAAAAATGCATAATAAATATCCATCTATATTTTTTATTTCATTAGGATCAGAAAACAAATATGTATGCATATTGACAGGATATATGTATCCAAAATAAATTTTACCAATCCTTTGTTTTATAGTTGGAAAACATTAACTAACATGAATAATACAAAAAGAAATTTGAAATTCAACATCAATGATCATCTCTGTATTAGTGTTCGTGGAAGGATGATACCTCTTTATTATTTTGAAAGGTTATTAAATATAGTTACAGACGACGTTGAAAAAATTCCCATAACATGAAATAAATTTGAAATAGTTTTACAAAATACTAATATTAAATTGATTAAAATAATAGAATCATTGACAAGAGAAATAAGAGATCGGTTTCAAAGAGATGATCTACTTGAGGACATGGGTGTGGTTAACCCCAAATTTGGTATCCTTGTAATGACTACCAATCTACACATGAATTATTTATTAAATATATGGGCACACTTTCTAAACATTTTTGTAAAAGTGTGGAAGCCAATTATATTGAAATCAAAGTTATTCTCATTAAAGAACTTTTAACACAATAATAATCACATTTTGGAATGACAATGGTTGAACAAATGTCAATTTTGAGTAACTATCATGAGTCTGGTTCCATTACACGTTTATGAAAAAAATTGGATTGAAGTAGTGTCTTATAAGATGCAATGAGTGAATATTTTTGTTTATATGAATTATGTCAAACAGTGATTTTGAGATCTGTGGAAGATGAGAGGATTTTAGTGCACTATATTTTGTGAAATATAAACATTGTAATAGGCTAGATGAAATTTTGGAAATTTGTTTGAAAATTTATGTGTCATCGTATGAGCTGGACAAATTTCCCTATGAAAGAGCATTAGCATATTGGAAATCCCTAGAAAACAAAAGGGGTATCACTAATATGCATGATAATGAGGATACTAATGTTTGCAGTGATCATATTATGAAGACACAAATTTTTGCTATGCTTAATAGTGATTCTAGACAAGCTAATAAGTGTTTGTTTTAGATACCTAAATTGTAATTTTTCCAAGATTTCACAACATTTAAAAATTTGACTTTATTTGTTATCAATTTCATTGATAAATTTGACTTTACTTGTTATCACAACATTGCTTTAGGTACCTGAATTATAATTTAATGATTTATATTAGAGAGATATTTTTCAAATTATATGTTTTATATAGTAGTCTTTGTAGCTGTGTTCATTCTTAAAATCCTTATTTTTTATGTTATAGTATTGTTAATGTAATGATATTTTGTTTATTATTTGAAATTATAATAGTTGAATCATTCTAAATTTAAATGTAGCACAATAATATAAATGGAAAAAACCATTGAATGATAGAAGTCAATAAATTAATAAAAGCATTTTTCATTATTTCCAATGAAAATATACATTGTTCTTTGCTGTCAACTATTAAATATTTTACATCTTAATTTTTAGATGGGGGCTTAGGGAGAGATTTGGTTTCTCCTTGTGTATCTAAATCACCTTGAGCTTAAGATTCTCTGAAATTTGTATGTTATTTTTTCTTATTTCCAGTGCTAACAACCTCCGCTTACCTAGGAAATCCTCTAGATCTGATAAGGACTTCCTCAACCTTCTATAAACTCCCCATAAATGCTCTTTCTTCTTGGGCTGGATCCTCTTACACTATATGAACATTTTCTTCATGTTTCTTCCTAAGCAAGACATATGAATCCATATTGTTCTCCTTTATAATATTTCATAAATAACTGCTATCTTCGATCTTGGCTTGTAGGGTCTCTTTCTTTGTTATTGTAGCTTGGAGTGATTTGTTTGTCACCTGGATATTAAAATTTATGCTTATAACTTGTTTTTGTAAATTATCAAAATTTGACTGCAAAAAATAAAAGCAAACATTAGTTAGTTGAAAAATATGATAAAAGATAACCATAAAATTTACTAAAACTAAAGTCTCACCTTAGCCACATCCCTTGAAGCCTCTATGACTACAAATTTATTTTTATCAGAAGCCCATTGGTTATAATATGCCTAGGGGATTTCAATATATTCAAAATAATGTTTAAAATTTCATCATCATATAAAACAAAAGCGTTTACTAAGTATGATTCAGCTTGATGTAATAGACCACCAAGATTTTCTAGTTCGTTTTGAACCAGAGAAAACATCTCTTACCTTTTATCAATTTTTATATCGAGCATTTAACTCTTTCACAAGGAAATTTTCCTAAAATTCTCAATTCTTCATTTCCTTTACATTGTGAAGCAAAATATCTTTGATCATTGCTTCACAATTATCAGACACTAATTTAAAAAAATTACTTTTTCATCCTCTATTTGAGGACCAGGGTTGCTGGTGTCAACAGGCGATGATGAGGTTTGTTGAGCTTCAGGAGATTATTGTGTCTATTGTTCTTCAAGCACATCTACTGCTTTAAACCCTTCAATTTTGCCCTATAAAATATATTTTTCCTCTAAAGGAGGATTATCTAATCCTGAGATTGAAATTTATTGAATTGAACAACCTGTTGAAAATGTCATCTATGGAAATGTACCTTGAGATGTCTGCGTTGATGCCCCTTGTAATCTCGTACCAACAAGTTGTTTTCCACCCATTTGACCTCTCATTAATTATTTTTGTGCTCGAGATGGTGGTGGTGGTGGTGGCGGCATCATTTGCTACCTTCGATTAGATAGTGGGGAGGCACCTAAATACATTATAATAAGATCTTGTTAAAAGAAAATAAAAGTGGATAAAATTAATACATATTATTAAAAAAAAATACTTACCTGATGATGACATTTATTGATACCATCTAGTCTATGAAGGCAACTCCGTACATGTGTGGGGGGAGGGGTGGGGTGTAACATTGAAAATATACGAAAAAAGAAAAAGGAAATTATTATAATTTCAACTAAGCAATAATGGAAATGAATCAAGAAACTTGAAACAATAAAATTACATGTCATTGGTGTGGTCTCACTAGATTCACATTGCACAATATGTGTAGGCACATGTGGACAAGAAACTCCAGGAAAAGGAGCTGGCTTTGAATATTTATGAGACCTATGCAGTGGTGATGCTTCAAAACCTATGTCTTCTAAATCATCGATGGCCTTTGACATGCGATCCCTAACAAAAATATCATGTTTCAACCATGTGTTAGCTGCCTTACTCTACATTTAGGTGCAAATAAAAAGTTTAAATATGAAAATATGCTAAAATATAAAAAATTATTTTATGGTGAAAAATGGAATAATTACCTTCAACTCTTGGGGTGTCATAGCAATGGCTTGTATGGTTGCATGCACTACAACTGATACACCAGTATCCTGCAAATTATGAAAACATTCATAATAAAGTGCTAAAACATAATTTATTGTGGCCATTATAGCCCTTGATTTTGTTTGAATTGCATGGATCTTTGTTTTGATGCAATGCAAAATATATGTACACTAGTCAAATTTTTGGTGGTGAAGACAACGAACTATATAGACCAATGCCCATAATGGAATCTTCGTTATTTCCTACAAAAATAGTCTTGCTTGAAAGAATTCAAGAATTACATCAAAATTTATGTTTGTAACAGAGATATTCATTAACCCTCTTTCCAACTTTATCATGGAAGTTGCAAAAAAAAAATTATATGACAAATCACAAACTTTAAATTGTGAAATTTAAGATATTAGAGCCACAAGAATTAAACTAAAAAAAAAATCCAAAGAGAGATCATATTTGGGCTCTAGGTAAGCTTTATCATCGGTAAAGAGGAATAAATTTAGTGAAACAAGAATGAAACCCTTGTGAGGAAGACCTATCAATATTTGGATGTCAGAGGGTTTGATGGTTAAGTACATTTTTTTATTCTATATTTTTAGAGTGACAGTCGTAATATCATTATCGTAGGGGGAAATGTGTGATACCTTGAAAAACCCCAAGTTATGTGCTTGTTTGTTTAATTGCGAGGAAAAGGTGTGAAACCTTGAACACCCTCAAATTGTGATGATGTTTGGTTGATTGGGGGAAAGGTGTGAAACCTTGAACACCCCCAAGTTTTGATGATGTTTTCTTGATTGGGGGAAAGGTGTGATACCTTGAACACCCCCAAGTTATGATGATGTTTGAACTTTTCTAGTGATCTTTGCATATGCGAGTTATATATATATACATGGCTTTTACTTTTGTGTTATGCCTATGTGGATGCTTTTGTGTGAATGCATGTGTATATGGATGATGAATGCATATGATATGTTATAGATGATTAATGCAAGGTGAAATGTATGGATGATTAATGCAAGGTGGAGTGCTAATGATCATTTATGGTTTAGATTTTTGCTTGGCCATGTTTAGCATTGTTGTTTAATTAGGGGCACCAAAATTGGTGGATTTTGGTGGATAATGGCTCATGAAATGACATGGAAGAATATTTGTATGTTGAAATGGAAGAATATATGGATATTGATATGGAATAATATATGGATGTTAATATGGAAGAAGATATGGATGTTGATATGGAAGACTGCCTATTTTGTAGAGACTCAAAAATCCTAGTGGTATCAAACAAACTCACTAAAACTTCCTAATCCTTCTAGGACCAAATGTGTGTATAGTGAATTCATTTACAAAATCAAGAGCAAGGTAGTGACCCAAGATAATAAAGAAATAGTTTGTGTGCAAGTGATTTCATTAAATCATTTTGAGTAAATTAGGTAAACCTGTTATGGATGAAATCAAGAAGCTATCTTGTTCGTATGAGCGGTCATATGTCTCTTTTAAAAGAGACATGTCACCATGCATGAGTGTACTCCACTTCTAGTCAAGAATCTATAGCTCCAGTGGAGGCTAACTCCATAGTCCATGATTTTTGTTTTTAATTTCTTGAATTTTGGGGATGACTACCTAACCATCTCACTAGAAATGTAGTACAATTCTTACGACCCAATTGATCAGTGGTGTGTGATAAAAATATTTAGAGTTTTTTTGTTAGGGATTTTTCCCTACTCTTTCTTTTATTTTTGCAATTGTGATAGTGGTGATAACCACTGATGAGCACCAGATATGCTCATATTTTTGTATATGTACTAATGATTTTTTCATGGAAATATCTAATGAGATGTATATTTTTATGAAATATTATGTATGTATTTAATAAAATTATATGTATTACTAATCCATGTGTGAAGTGTGTTTTGTGTACTTATTTCCAATATTTTATCATCTTTTGATCAGTCAAGGTCCTACATGGACCTAGCACAATTCTACCCAATTAGATGAAGGCATACGAAAGTAGGCACCTTACTGAAGTAGGTGACTTACTCAAGTAGGTGCCTTATTTAAGTAGGCACCTTATTGAAGTAGGCACCTTACTAAATTAGGCACCTTATTCATGTAGGTGCCTTACTAAAGTAGACGCCTTACTGAAGGAGGCACCTTACTGAAGTAGGCACCTTCCTTGAGCGGATGCCCAAATCATGCGCATTGACCAAACGACTGGAGAAGGACCTCGATGACCACTGCTCCACATCATCAGTGGGAAAATTTTGATGAATGATTTGTCCCAATCAGTGTGGATGCACGTGCAACCACTCCTAAAGTAGAACCGTAACTCGCTCGATTGCAAGTAAATTACAAATATGCTGATCATCGTGCACCAGCTACAGTAACTAGACTATCCCAATTTAGACTATAATAAGGACACCTATTGTAATAGAAATGCAACAGGAAGTCCTGTGTGTAGTATTTCAACACACGGACTTCTCTGTATCATGGGAAGCATTCTTGTAAAACATTATTGCATGTAATATTTGATGCACTATTAATAAAGCTTGAGCACTCTCTCATCTGCGTGTGGTTTTCATGAATTATTGGGTGGGATCTGCTGGAGCTTGGGCCCACTCCAAGACAGTATTCCTCCCCTATATCTTAGTTATTTTCTTTCATAGATTTAATCCTACATAAGTAGTATATTCAATTCTAGATTAATTTAATCATTTTAGAAGCTGTGTTTTTTTTTACAATAGGTGTATTGTTGTTTTCAGAGTGGTGTGTTTACTTTCATGCATTTAATTTATGTTTAAGTTTTCTTGGTGTGGATGAATCAAACGCTATTTCTAAACCACCCCTCAATTATAGGTAACTGGATTCATCTCAGAAGTAGTAATGTGAGTAGTTTCAATTGTGGCACTTCTAAAGTCTACGAGCTCTTGGGTTGAAAAATTAAATGCAAGTTTTGTGACAAAAATAGGACAAAGTTAACCAGTATTTGACACCCAGTATTTTGGCACCATTTATGAGGAAGCGTCACTAGTAGACTAATTAAATTACCCCTCAAAACCTTCTGCTTAACCTTGTATGATTCCTCCAAGAAGAAGAGGACCCAACGATCATTTTATAAGATAGAACCTATCAAAAAAAATTGAGTCAGTTGATGACCTAGAATTTGAATTAGATTCTCCCAACTCATCCAGAGCAGTCCACTGGAGTTAGCATCCTCACTTTTTGCAAAGTGCCTCCTCGTCTTATCGACCTAGGAAAGAACAGATTATTCTAAACCCATTTTTCAAAAGAACACCCTAGGAGGAAGCCCTATGGTGTAAAGTCATAGAGGATCAGACTGTTACACTAGCCGACATAGAGGCTCTAATACAAAAATTCTTGAGTGACCAAAAGGCCATAGAAGTTGCAGAAGAGACCACATTTCCTTAAAAAATGGTTAAATAAGTCTCATATAGATTTAGCTTCTCAATAGAGGAAGGAGCAAGGGAAACCATAATGAATAACATATCCCCTACCCATCTCCCCATCTTTTAGGGATATCCAACTGAAGACCCTGACCCATTTTTGTTTAAGTTTGATGTGGTGTGCAGGTCTATTGACTACAAGTCAGACACTCATAAGCTGAAGCTCTTACCATCATTTTGTATGACTCAGCTTTACGATGGTTTATCAGGTTGAGGAAAAAATAGATCACCACATGGGAAGAGATGAGGAAGATCTTTCTAGAGTGGTACCAAGACTTTGGTAGAGCACAAGATTCTAGGGAAGAAGTCCTCAACATGACATAGAAGGAGGACGAGTCCCTAGAAGAATATCAAGAGAGGTTAAAATTCAACTTGCAGTGATATTTGCATGCAAAGCTAGGAGATAAGTCTCTCAAGATAATTTTTTTGAGAGGACTCAAAAATGAGTCGTTGGAAGCACTAAACATGATCTCGGGAGGAGATGTTTACCAACATGCCATGGAAGATATCCAAAAACTATGCCATAATTATTCACAAAGAAGAGGCAAACTGGCTTCTAGGTCCATGAAGTCGACTGCATTGGTCATAAATATGAAGATAGGCAATATTTTGGAAGATTTGAAGATTGAAAATTTGTCTTCTCTAGCATTGCAGTTGGATACACTCTTGATGGAGAAGAAGAAACAAGAGAACGATGCAAAGTTGACCTATTTTTGTTCAAAATGTAGAGGGAAGCACACTGGGAATGCGTACCTAGAGAACAAGGTCAAAGTATGAACAATTTACCAATAGAACAACAAGACCCACCTTTGCCTACAGTTTCCCAATACCAAGGAGGAGGCTAATGTAACGAAAGCATATTTCATGGGCAATCAGAGAAATTGGCAGTAGTCCCCTATGGGGAATATACCCACAGGAATCCACCCTATGAAGGAGGATTATATATGCCACAAGGGCAGTTGCCACCACCCAATATGGGATGGTGGGCACCACCACCTTGGACAAACTTACCTCTAGGAGCTACATTTTTGAATCAACAACAATGGATGCCATATTAGCACCCCGAGTAGTAGTGGAGGAACCATGTTCCATGGAACTCCACTCCATAAAATATGATACAATTTCCACCTCAACAAGGCTTATTGGCCCTACCTACGATGAGACCTATGTAATTACCAGCACAGTCGATGGTAAACCTAAATAATAAGGTAAACCAACCATCATACCAAGTAGAGGGAGAGATGTATCCAATGTATAATATTAGTTGTAATCCTATTCAACTTATATCAGGCAAGCAGTTAGAAGTAGAAGTACCTCCCCTAGTAGAAGAGGAGGAAGATGTAGGAGAATCTCATCTGATAGAATAGGTGGAGGTAGAGAAAGTTGTTAAGAAAATAGAGGCTCCATTCCCTAAATGGTTGTAGGAGCATAGGAAACTGACATAGTCAGAATTTGATATACTCCCAAGCTTGAGGAATCTCACAGTTACCATCCCACTATTCTAATCTATTAGATATGTACCCATATACACCAAGATGATAAAAGAATTATTTTCGAGGAAACCAGGATGTAAGGTGGCACAAACCATCAATGTCATAGGGAATTTTGTTGATTTAATTATGGGGAATTTATATCATCCCAAATATGCAAACCCAAGTATCCCGATATTGATGGTAAAAATAGGAGGGCATTCACTGGTGAACACCTTAGTTGACCTAGGTACAACCATAAATGTGATGCCACAGGACACCATGCATAATCTGAAGCTTACAATTTTGAAATCTACCAAGACAATGTTACAATTGGCTGACTGGTCAACTGTAGCACCAGAAGGGATGCTTGAATATGTGATCATAACGATCGATGCATGGGAATACCCGATGGAATTTTTTGTGCTGTAATAAAAAATAGGACTGGGTGGTTACCCACTCATATTAAGGAGGCCATGGTTGGCTACGAAATATGCCTACATCAGCTACTGTGATGGACTCATGACTATTTAGAATGGATAGAACATCAAGATGGTGAACCCACATTGACCGAGTAGGATGACACTTTGTTATCCATACTTCATCTAGTGATGGTATTGATAGAGTTTGAGGAGGATTCCAATGAGGATGGCATTATAACGAGATTACTGAAAGCATAATCCTCCCTCATGGTTCCCAAATCATCATTGGTTGGTGCTCAGGACCACCATACCTGTAAAATTGACATTAGGCCTGGTAGAATGATGAATATCAGTAGTGAGTTGACCACCACACAATTGGGATACTTAAAAGAGCTCCTAACCAAGCACCAACGAGCATTTTCCTGGGATTACTTAGATATGAAGGGAATTAGCCCTAAAATATGCACACATTAGATATACCTCAAAGAGCAGGCGACCCCAGTCAGGTAACCGTAGAGAAGAATGAACCCAAACATGAAGGAAATTGTCAATACCAAGTTGTAAAAGCTTTTATTAGTAGGATTCATCTATCTGATCTTTGATAGTGAGTGGGTATTACCACTTGTGGTGGTCCCCAAGAAGAATAGGAAATGGTGAATCTATGTTGATTACAGATCACTAAAAAAAGTGACAAAGAAAGATCACTTCCCACTCTCCTTCTTTAAGTGTTGGACACACTATCTGGAAGAAAATATTTCTCCTTTTTGGATGGATTTAGTGGGTACAACCAAATTCAGATCGGGGAGGAGGACCAGGACAAAACAACATTCACTTGCCCATGGGGAACATTTACCTATAGAGTTCTACCCTTCGGGTTGTGCAACGCACTAGCCACCTTATAAAGGGTGGTGTTGAGCATATTTTTAGATATGATGGGGGAGGAAGTAGAGGTATATATGTATGAATTCACCATTTACGGAGAGACATTCAAAGAGACAACAACAAACCTAGAGTTTGTGCTCTAGAAATGTAAGGAAAAAAACCTATCCCTCAGCAATGAGAAGTGTTTTATGATGATGCGTGAGGGCATAGTTTTGGGACATCATCTATTGACAAAAGGAATTAGAGTAGATAAAAAGAAAATAGAATTAATTAAAGATCTACCCAGACTGAAAACACAAAGGGAAGTTAGGAGTTTCCTCAACTCTACTAGGTACTACAGGTGATTCATCATCGATTTCAGCAAGATTTCCAAACCATTGCACAACCTACTAATGAAGGATGTGGAATTTATATGGACAAAATACTACAAGCAAGCATTTTAGATGCTAAAGGAGAAGTTGATTTCTGCCCCAGTTTTGCGGGGCCCAAATTGGGTTGTCCTATTTCACATATATTGTGATGCCTCCAATAATGTAATTGGAGCGGTCCTTGGGCAAAAGGATGACAAATAATTTTACGCCATTTATTATGTTAGTAAGAATTTAGCAGGGGTTGAGCTCAATTACATAGTAACAGAGAAATAATTCCTTACAGTGGTACATGCCATCAATAAATTCCTCCACTACATTATGGGATACAAGGTGTTCGTTCACACAGACCATGCAGCCATTAGATACCTAATGAGTAAACCAATGATTAATGGTAGGATAATAAGATGGCTCTTGATGTTATAGGAATTCAACATAACCATAGTTGACAAGCCCAGGAAGGATAATGTAGTCACAGAATTTCTATCCAAACTAATTCCAGTAGATCATGTAGTGGTAGAAGATTAGTTCCTAGATGAGCATTTGTTCATCATAAGCAAACAAACTCCATGGTATGCAGACATCACCAATTATTTGGCCACTGATATAATATCTCCTGCCCTTTTGTATAGAGAGAAGCAAGGGGTTATTGAAAAGAGTGCTTCCTTTCAATGTATTGATGGTATCCTATTCAAAATAGGGCCTGACCAAGTTGTAAGGAGGTGCGTAGCGGAGCATGAGTTTCCAGAGATACTCAAAGCCTATCACAATGACCCATGTGGAGGACATTTCTCAGGAAGAAGGACTGCATATAAGGTATTGCAAACTAGGTATTTTTAACCCACTCTATTTGAGGATGCAATGACATACACCAACAAGTGTGATGAATGCCAAAGAATGGGCAGGCCAACCCACAGTGACAAAATTTCCCTTCAACCTCTCGTACATATCTAGCCCTTCAACAAATGGGGTATGGATTTCATGGGACCCATCAAACCACCTTCAAATGGAAGGAGATATATTTTAGTCTACACATACTACGTTACCAAATGGGTCGAAGCCCAAGCGTTGAGAGATTCCAAGGAGGGGATGGCAGCCAAATTCTTGTTCACCCATATTTTCACAAGGTTTGGAGTGCCCAAGGAAATTACAATGGATCAAGGACCTCAATTCACCTCCAGGTTGATCAAGGAATTGATGGAATAGTACAGGGTATGGTATAATAGAGCCACCCCCTACCATCAATAGGAGAATGGGTAGATGGAGGTAACCAATAGGGAGATATAAAACATCCTGACAAAAATTGTGTAGCAGCATAAGAAGGATTAGGCTACCAAATTATCGGAGGTAGTATGGGCATATAATACGATGTGGAAATAAACCATTAGCTTCACACCCTTATAATTGGTATACAGGAAGGATGCAATGATGCCCATTGAATTCTAAGTGAAGATACTCAAAACGGTGGTATAACTGGACCTAAGCCTAGACGAAGCACAAAAGGAACAAATTCAACAGTTGAACTAGCTAGATGAATTTTGAATGGATGCCCTATAGAGAACCAAAATTGTGCAGAAGCAAAGGAAACAGTGGTATGACCGCCACATTAAAATGAAGTAGTTCAAAGAGGGATACTGGGTACTATTGTATGATTCCAGATTCCAATAATGGAAGGAGAAAATGATGCAAATATGGATGGGATCGTATGAGGTGGTAGAGATAATTAGAAATGGTGTTGTGCAAGTCAAGACAATTGATGGTAGCAACACTATTTTGATAGAAAATAGCCACCTGTTGCGCCTATATCATAGGTATGAAAGCATGCTGGTGGAGTCTAGAACAAGCATGGGGGAGACCCTATGCAAGTAAAATTTCACCAGAATTCTCAATAACATGGTGGATGTAGAGGTGTCCACTAGAAAAATTAGTATAGTTTCTTATTTTTATCTTACTATGTGTTTTGCAGGGACAACACCTGCATATAAGCTGCAAGCATCCTGAGAGCCAGGGACTAATAGGTACGGATTAAGTTTAACTGCATTATTATTTTTATTTAATTTTATTTTTGTAGGGGAATGGCCTGATTTCTCAAACAATAGGTATCTCTAGGAATAGGACCTATACTGACTCAGTATCCATAAACCTACACAATAGGAGGATAGTACAGATCCAGGAACCAATTACCCACTAAGGAAAAATTATGCACCCCCATGCCTAAACTAAGCATATGCCGACATTTTAAAGGAAAATTCTAGGAGGCTTGATCAACCTCACATTAGTAGACACGTCAACTGCTAAATTTTCAATGATGGAGGAATGAATAACTCCAGAAGGGAGGTGGCTTACTTTGGCACCTTACTCCAGAGGAGTAGAACCTTACTCCACCAAGGAGGCACCACCCCCAGAGAGCTTTATTTTTCTCTAAAAATATATATATCCTAAGGGAGGTGCCTTACTTTGGCGCATTACTTCACCAATGAGGCGCCACCTGAAACGTTCTTCATAGTCATGCAATGCCTTACTCAAGTGGGCACCTTACTGAAGAAGGTACCTTACTCAAGTAGGTGCCTTACTGAAGTAGGTGCCTTACTCAAGTAGGTGCCTTACTCAAGAAGGCACCTTACTCAAGTGAGAAACTTACTGAAGTAGGCACCTTACTAAGTGGGCGCTTTCTCTGGCACCTTACTCATGTAGGAACCTTGATCGATTCAAAAATACATGTGCAAAATTGGTAGTATGTGGAGCAACTGAAGCTAACACCATCATCTCACATGATGGAAATCTGAAAGCAACCAAAAATATTTCAAAATTATTAGATGGGATCTTTACATGTCCCAAGGCCAACCGTAAAGGAGATATGCATCCCAACCTGAACCAATAGGAGCCACCGTATTTTCAATGTAGGACATCAGGTGAACCAGGAATGAAGTACCCAAGGCAACGTAATAAACACATGGTAAAAATATCATCGAGTACCAATTTAGCATACTGCACGCAACATGAAATAACCAATAAAGTATGCACATGATTGACTTTAGATATATATGTAATTTTTCATATAATGTGCTTCTCTAAAAATATTGTCAGTGCAAGAATTGAATTCATCCCTCATGCTTAATACGTCATGTCAAACAATTAATTTGGGTGGCATACCCTACCAATACCAATATGAAAACAATTTCTAGATTCAAGTACTTGAGTCTATAAAAAGGTGCCTTACAGAGGGCAGGGCATAAAACCAGTTGAAACCAACAGGGAATCCACCATGGGTGGACGATCAAAGAATCATGTGCTCAAAAAGTATGATCCCAGAGGCACTAATGGGATCAGGGAATATGTTGCACACCAGTTCAAAGCTGTTGGGTAGATTAATTACTATCGCCTGGTCAGCCAAGACCAGGACATAGAGGCAAAAAAGGAGTTCTTTGCCACTATGAATAGGGGAGTTACCTAACTATGTAGACTAGAAATTCTAGTCACTCCAGAGCATATAGCTCATGTCACTGACCTTCCCATTACTGGAGAATGTAAATATAAAAATGGTGTGGCCAATAAGTGCATGGAGGTGTTGCTAGGACAAACAAATGTCTCCTGTGATCCACACGGGCTCTTGAAGTAGAGACTCCCTATGCACTTGAGGAAGCTTTTTGAGCATGTGGAAAGATACTTTACATGCGCCAGGATGTATTTATACCTGAACATAAATCATATGTAGTTTTTGATCCATCTGGTGCATAGAAAATAAATTAACATCCTATTCTACCTAGAAAATACCCTGTAGGATGAGGCATCATGATATCATAGAGGGGTGTTCTCTACCCTAGCCCACCATGGGCTAATTATATCTATGATATGCCACATAGAGGAGCATAGGGGAAGCTCATTAGTAGTTGGGGCTGAACATTCAGGTGTGCAGGAATCGGTAGAAGCCAAAGCATAATAAGAGGCTAAATTATGGGGAGTAGCTGAGGAGGTTAGGGCTCAACCCTCTAGTACATCGAAGCAAGTAGCAACAAGGGTAGAGGACGATGTTGAATTGGGGGGAATGTTCAAAGAGGAACACCCCCAATTCTCACTAGATGTTGTAGAAGAAGGGCAAAGATCTCTACCTAATTACACATAGGAAAGGCCAAAATATTCCAACCTTGAACCCTCCATACAAAAAATAGAGTGCATACGCAGTCAGATGTGACTACAATGCCTAATCCTCTCAAGTGAAGAGGAGGAAGAAGATGCAAAACTCATATTTACCGATGGAAGACGACCACATTGAGTAGAGTGAGAAATCCATGATGTAGACACTCTTCAAGGAGTATAAGGAAATTTTTGCAAGAAAAATCTAGCGGTAGGAGGCCACCATCATCCAATTTTAGCAACTGATCCAATAGCTCAAGGCGGAGAACAATCCAGACCTCCCCATATAGGCTACCATAATACCATAGAGGAGGAAATGGAAGGTGCCTTAAATGACATAGAAGAGGGCCAAAAGAAATGCTAGACATTTATCGAACCAAACCCCCATTCAAATGAGGAATGGGAAGAAGGCCTACGGGCTTTCGCTATGTAAAAATAAAAATTCAAACAACTCCATAAGGAGTTTGAGTAGACAAAGATAGCTAGGAAAGATACCAAAAAGGAAGAAATAGGTCCAGACATATGTGTGAACCCTGCTGATGATGATAAATTTTGGGACATATATGGTTCATTGCGGGGTCAGCCCTCTAAGATGAAGAAATGGTTGGTAATATGGGGAGTCTATGGGTAGAAGGCATAGGCAATAGCAATCGTGGAAGAAAATGTTGGCCTCACCCCGAAGAACTTTAGTTGTACAAGGCTAGCATGGTTGTATAGAAGAGGAATGACTTTGAAATACCATTCGAAGAGCTACGCCCTCAACACGTTGACCTGTGGTAAGAAGCAGAGTTAGTCTTCCATAAGGGAGCAATGACTATGATAGCACCCAGCACAAGTGCTAGGCCAAGTATAATTGGAATGCAGAGCTAGCGTAACAAGCAGCTAATATAGAACATAGGCCAACCCAAAATATTTGGAAGCTAGCGTAGCCGAAGGGTAGTACAACACAAGAATGCCCCTCAACAAACCAGGGCCCTTCAGCAGAAATGAAAGCCTCAAGACAAAGATAAAGCTAAGGCCATCGACAAGAAAATGAAATGATGATCAATGGCCTACATAGAGGAGGTGTTTACCGATTTTAGGTGCCATAAGGGCATGGTACATATTAGGCATGGGGGGATGATGAGCACAAAATATGCTCATATTTTTGTATATGTACTAACGATTTTTTCATGGCAATATCTAATGATTTGTATATTTTTATGAAATATTATGTATGTATTTAATAAAATCATGTGTATTATCTGATCCATGCATGAATTGTGTTTTATATAGTTATTTCCTAGATTTTTTCGTATTTTGATCAGAGGAGGTCCTAAATCGACTTGGCATGGTTCTATCCAATTAAATGAAGGTATACGGAAGTAGGTGCCTTACTGAAGTAGGTGCCTTACTATAGTAGGTGTCTTACTAAAGTAGGTGCCTTACTCATGAAGGTGCCTTACTAAAGTAGGCACCTTACTGAAGGAGGCGCATCACTGAAGTAGACACCTTCCTCGAGCGGATGCCTAGATCATGGGCATTGACCAAATGGCTGGAGAAGGACCCTGACAACCACCATTCCATTTCATCAGTGGGAAAACATGGATGAATGAGTTATCCTAGCCAGTGTGGATGGAAATGCAATCACTCTCAAAGTAGAACCGTAACTCACCCGATTTCAAGTAAATGATGAAGACACTGATCATCGTGTGTCAACTATAGTAACTGAACTATCCCAGTTTAGACTGTAATCAAGATTCTTGTTGTAACATAACTGCAACAAGAAGTCCTATGTATAGTATATAAACACACATACTTCTCTGTAGTAGGTTAAGCATTCTTGTAGAACAGTATTGCATGTAATATTTGATGCACTATTAATAAAGCTTGAGCATTCTCTCATCTGCGTGTGGTTTTTGTGAATTGCTAGGCAAAATCTACTAGAGCTCAGACCCACTCCAAGCTAGTATTCCTCCCCCATATCTTAGTTATTTTCTTTCATATATTTAATCCTACATAAGTAGTATATTCATTTCTAGATTAATTTAATCATTTTAGAAGCTGTGTTATTTTATAGTAGGCGTATTATTATTTTTAGAGTGGTGTGTTTAATTTCATGTATTTCATTTATGTTTCTTGGTGTGAATGAATCAACCATTGTTTCACAACCACCCCCCAATGATACGTAACTGGACTCATCTCAAAAGTGGTAATGTGAGTAGTTTCAATCATGACACTTCTAAAGTCTACGAGCTCCTAGGTTGACAAATTAAATGTGAGTGATGTGACAAAAATAGAACAAAGTTAACTAGTGATTGGTACCCAACAACCACTATTTTTATGGACTATTTTGCATGATGAGACTAGCAAGGATGACCCTTTTCACTTCAGGATTTATACCAAGTATGGTGTTATCTATTTTTCACACAAGATTTTTTTAAGATATGAAAGTTGTGCTTGGTTCAAGAATGTTTTCAGAATCAGTTTCCATAACTCAATATTTTCTTAGTTTATATGTGCTATGGTCCTAAAATAACTCAACATGTATTTTGGAGGTTTCTTAAAACATTAGGAGTGGCTGAGTGACCAAAAACACCTAGGATTTTGTGAATGTGGCTTGTGCGGATGGTAATTTGGCTTTGTGAAATTGTGTGGATGACATTATGAAGGTGCCCCTAATTAAGGCAACATGAATTTTGTTGGACCAATTATGACCTCAAATAAATGATCCCTATATGAAATGTGGAATGTGTATGTTAATGCAATTTTGTGAAATGTGGAATGCAATATGTGATGTGGGTGAATGCATTGTTTTGAATTAAATGTAAATGCAAGTGAAATATGTGAAATGAAATGTAATGTTTTTATGTATTAGCCATGTATATATTCATATATATAAATCAGAGTAAGCATGGAATGCTTTCAAGTGTATGATGTTCAATGGCTCGGGTTCATCTATTCCCTCTAGTCTAGTAATATTATGACCAAAGGGATTATGTACCTTTGGAGTCTTTTTAAAATTGAAATGTGACCAAAGAGATTAAGTACCTTTGGAGATTTTTTGAAAAATTGAGATGTGATCAAAGGGATTAGGTACCTTTAGAGCATTTGGAAATTGAGATGTGACCAAAGGGATTAAGTACCTTTGGAGCATTTTTAAATTGAGATGTGACCAAAGGAATTAAGTACCTTTGGAGTTTTTGGAAATTGAGATGTGACCAAAGGGATTAAGTAACTTTGGGGCTTTTTAGAAATTGAAATGTGACCAAAGGGATTAAGTACCTTTGGGGATTTTTGGAAATTGAAATGTGACCAAAGGGATTAGGACCTTTGGGGATTTTTGAAATTGAAATGTTACCAAAGGGATTAGAACATTTGGGCCTTTTTGAAGTTGAAATGTGACCAAAGGGATTAGAACCTTTGGGTATTTTTGAAATTGAAATGTCACCAAGGGGATTAGAACCTTTGGGGCTTTTTAAAGTTAAAATGTGACCAAAGGGATTAGGACCTTTGGGGATTTTTGAAATTTAAATGTGACCAAAGGGATTAGAACCATTGGGGCTTTTTGAAGTTTAAGATGTGACCAAAGGGATTAGGACATTTGGGGATTTTTGAAATTGAAATGTAACCAAAAGGATTAGAACCTTTGGGGATTTTTGAAGTTGAAATGTGACCAAATGGATTATAACCTTTGGGTCTTTTTGAAGTTGAAATGTGACCAAAGGGATTAGAACCTTTGGGGATTTTTGAAGTTGAAATGTGACCAAAGGGATTAGAACCTTTGGGGCTTTTTTTTTGTGAGGAAGGTGTGATACCTTACGAATCCTCAATTTTATTGATGGTTGATGATGTGAATGACTGGGTGGATGTGATGTCCTAAGAATCCCCAGTATGATTGATAATTGAGTTGATACCAATATCTTGATTAGATGGGTTGGATTGACCATTTGTGAAAAATACTTTTAGATCAATAAGATCTTGGACAACACCTTTAAATACACAATAATTTTTGATGTCATGGCCCACTTGCTGATGGTAAGGACATTATAAACGATTCTTATAATTCTTTGCATATTGCTTGTTAATATCACTTGATTTGATTTCTAGAATAAAAATATCTTATGCTTCATAAAGCCTTAAAAAAATGGTTGCATAAGATTTTGAAAGCAGTGTAGTTGCAATTGGGCTTTGTAGGATTCTTGGTGCGTTTGTTCAATTGTTTTAGACTTTGAAATTGTGGTACAGGTATAAAAACCTAAGATGTGGATTGTGAACATGGATGTTTCAACTTTCGTGGTTGAAGATGACTCAATTGTAACTCAATGTTAGTGAGTCGAGTTAAAATTTGTTGTAAAATTTTAGTGTGTTGACAATTTTATTGTAGGGCTTGGTTGACTTGTTGAATGTTTTGAGAGGTGGTGAATGGATTGGTGAATGGATAAGATTGAGTGTGTTATTGGGGGTGTGATAAATTGGGGGGCATGGAGTGAATTTGATTATTGTGAGGTTGTGAATGAAGAAAAGGATATGATGTATGAGGACTATGAATGGGTTAAATCATGGGAATGGAATGGGTATGCGTAGATGGAGGTATTGGAATGGAAACCACCAAAGATTATGGTACCCAAGAGGAGCTTTGGGTAATTAAGATGAGTGGAGTGGAAATTAGTTGAGGCATAGGGTTCACTTGAACTTGCTATTGAGTTGTCTATCACTGCTTGAGCAATTTGTTCAAATGTTCCCATGCTTCAATAATTTGCATATCATCAATGGATGGCATGGAGGAAAATGGAATAGCTTATGTAAATGGGATACAAGTGGAAATATAAAGTGCAACTTGATTGGATGAAATGGATGCTGGTGAAGCAACATTAATTTATGCTTCATGCCAAGGGAGGATACAGGGCTGGGATGAGACAATTTCTTGCTGTAAAGAATGATCATGTCTAGGTGAGTTGGGGTTAGACTCTAAGACATAGTTAGAAGACTTCATAAGAGCTTCTACTTTATCTAGGTCTATATGGGTGATATGGTGGTCTATTATGGGGGAGGTTGATTCCTCTTGGGGCATGGTCATGTGGTAGGTTGTGGATCAGAAAGGAATGTGAGGGACCTGCAAATAAATCTGCATGTATCACATTCATAGTATCTACCACTGAAGTTGTGGGGAAGGTGGATGATGGTTCCATTAATTTTTTTTGAATCATTACTTTCTTTTGATTTCAATTTAATACCATAAGCAAAGTAAATCAAAATACAAATTAGAATAACAAATGTAACACAAAAACTAGAATACTTAAGGAAATGAACAAACAATGCTAAGCCTCAACCAATGTGGCTTACCTCATTCATTAATTATCTCCTTATAATTTATGTTCATTTTATGTGTCAGTTTTGTGTGTTTTTATTTTCTAATATTTATTAATGCAACAAAGGTGAAAAATATGGTGAGGATAGGGAAACGAGATTCTTGTTGGTGATGAAATCCAACAAGTTTTCTTAGGGATATTCCTATGGTGTCTAAGGGTAGATATTGGGGGATGGATATGAATTCCATTGTCACCAAATCTCAAGCAATGGTTGGTGATGAAATCCAACCACTACTATTTTTCATGTGATGTGTGTAAATTCTTTTTAATTTATATGTTTTTTATAGTCTAAAAACAAATAATTAATTTTATAAACCTAAATCAAATGCCAACAAAATATTGCCAAGTTCTCCAAAGGGCGTGAAGTACACCGCTTAAGACCCCCTGCATAAATAGCAACCAAAGGGTTCGTCCACCCCTCTATCTAGAATCACTTAACTGGCAGGGATACTTTTGGTAAATCCAATATTGTTCCAAGTTAGATAGATGAAAGATAATTGTCTCTAACCCTAAAATGTAACACTAAATTATGCAATTTACAGTTCAAATGCACACACAATGCAGTAGTTTATGCTCAAAAAACAAAAATTCTAATCTGAATATGAGAATGAAATGTAGATCTAAAATGCAAAACTAATATGCGTTCATTTTCCAGATTTCTTAATGATAATTCATTTTATTTCTTAAAATCTAAAAAATATAGAATATACCCAAAATACATAAAACAAAAATCTAGGGTTGTAAGCAGTTGATTTACTAAAAAGCCTATGTTTTGCTCCTAACTCTTCGTAAACACCCTTGGGTGCTTTTGAATGTTTTTGATACACTTGCAGGCACTTCTAGATGGACTAAAATACCTCTACGAATTTTGGGATTGCCTTTGGATGCCACTGGGTTCTTCCCGCACCTTCTGCAAACTTCTACAGACTTCAAAAACCCTATATCCAACGAACTGTAAAATTCATGCTTATGAAAAACCTGCAAGATAACAAAAAATAAAAAATTAATTAGTAAAATAGATCATAAAGAAGAACCCTTAGGGGGTCCCACCATGATTGCCATTTGAAAGATACAAAATACAACACACACAGACAATGCTTTAATCAAAATAAAATGCAAGATAACACAAGTTTGCATAATAGAATAAATTCTTTATTGACGGGGGAGCCTAGAAACTCCATTGTTACAAGATTGGATCCTTGAATCCTTTTGATACAATATTACAAAAATTTAGGGTTATCCAAAACCCTAAGAAGAAATGTCATGGTGTCTTCAAGCGTATCTTGATCCCAATAAGGTCGAGTGGGATTTTCATTATCCAGGATTGGGCCACCCCAGATGATGATGTAGTGTTCTTGATCTACACACAATGACACAGAAAATAGTTAGTAGTATATGAGAGGGCTCTATAGTGTGAGGCCCTCTGTAAGAATTGAAAAAAACACTAAGTGATGTAAATAAAATGGACAAAAATAGAAAACCCATACAATAAAATAAATGAATTTAGGGTTGATCTATTTTACCTTTTTGTTATCTTTTGATGCATGATGTCTAATGTAGGTGGTTGGTGCGGTGATGCCCTAGCATCACCTGAAGGCTAACGTAAGTTCATGAATGGGGGAGTAAAACACTCGTAGGCATCTATAGCTATAGAAAACATTTGTGGGTACTTGTGATTGGTAAAGAGGCACATATGGGCACCTAGGAGTGGTAGAGAGGTGCCCGTGGGAACCTGGTGTTGATAGAAAGCATCCATGGGTACTTAGCAGCTGCAAAAAAAGTCTGCAGAAGTAGATCGAGTGAGGGAAAATGATAAAAAATCTATGGAGGTGAGTGAGGGTATGCAAAATAGAGCAGATGGATGGGAATTAAGGTTTTGAATCAAGGATTTAGGGCTTAAAATCATAAGCTTAGGGAAAATTTAGACTTGAGGAATTCAGGGACTTCAAAATTTTGAATTAGAGATTGAGCCATAAAAATGTATCTTATTTATAATCTAACCTAGGGCATGTTAGGGTTTCAACGACACTAATCATGTGGCTAAGATTAAAGCACATCCAAGGGTGGATAATAAATCTAGGGTGTGGCATGGATTAAGGTGGATGAACAGATGAGATTAGATGAAATCTAATGGCTAGGATTAATTCACTTAAATAAATATATATTTATTAAACATATATTAAAATATAATATAAAATATTATATTTAAATATATATAAAATAAATATACATAAATAAATGTGAATAATATTTGGAAAATGGTGGGAAATAAGAAATGGTGGGAAAATGGCTATGTTTTGGTGGTGGAAATGGTGGGAAATCCTGGATGGAATGCAAATAGCTAGATTTTGGTGTCTACAATCCCCCAAAAAGCCTCATTTAGATAAGGTGTAAAGTCAGGATCCAAGTATTCTTCATCGCTATCATCACAATCATCGCTCTCTTCATCCTCTTCTTTGGTATTAAGAGTGAGTCATTGGAATGTATGCTTGAAAGAAGATTTTAAAGTAGATAGCCTATATTCTAATCTATATTGATCATGGAATTCTTGATATTTAGGCTCAATAATGTGATGTGGACCCTGTTCATGTCGTCCAAGGCCAAATCCCTTCCAGTTAACCCTATGAAAATATCGTAAAGGGAAATCTGGGTTGGATAGATATTCTATATTGGCACAAAACTCTTGTATGGGTTTCTCATTAGGAGGAGGTGGATTGGATGAATAATCCTCTCCCCTATATACAAAGTTGATCCTATTTTATTGGGAATCCATCATGCACATTGCACCTATAACTAAAGGTGGATCACATGGGTGACCATAATATCTGACTGACTGGATAGGTGGTGTAACTGTGACACTAAAAAATGTACTCACCAAAACCTAGATTGGTGAGATGAACTGCAACTTGGGCCAATTGGGATGTGGATGGTTTAGGTGATGAGGTGGATTATTTTATGGTGATTTTGGATTAGATGGAGGAAATGGCTTGCTTGGTGATGGCTCTTCTCGGATAGGTGACCCAATTTGTAAGATAATGGGAGGTGAGGTTTGAGGTGGACTAGGCTTGATGGGATTGTTAATGGTTGGCAGATTCTGTTGGGTTGCAAATGTGAAAGGTGTTTGTGAAGTGGAAGATGTGGTTAATGAATTAGATGATTTTTTAGCAATATGATTAGGTATGGTTGAAAAATAAAATGATGTGGATGAGGGTTGATTTGTCTTGGTGCTTTTGGATGCAAAAGTAGGATCCACTATCGATAAGGCCTCTGAGATAGGTTATTTTTATGAAGTGATGTTAGTAGGGGTGGTTCATATGAAAAGGGGTTGGATTGAAAAGTGGGTGTATGGAAGCAATGGCTCATAGGTATTTGACATCAAGTTGCAATACTTAAAAGGCTCAGCGTCTTCTTGGATGCAATGGAATTTACCCACACATATTTTAGATATTGGTTTAATGTCGAGGGTACACACTTCATTTACCTAATCTAGGAACATCCAAGAAGTATGTTATATTGCATAGCCCCTTCCAAGATGTGGAAGAGCACATGTATTTTATTCACCCCCATGATGACAAGAAGAACTATGTTCCCCACAATGGAACATAAAACATCATTAAAGACCTGCAGGGTAAAAGTGGATGTGGTGATATGGGATAATGGCAAGTTAAGATGCTTGATGGCTGGTGTGGTGATGAGGTTAATGGAGGAGCTAGTATCAATGAGCACTCTCTTAAATGGTTTTCTATCAATATGAGTGACTATATGCAATGGAGGATCTGGTAAATCTGATGATATGCTCTTTTCCTCAAATTCATAGAATGTTATTGAGGGTTCCATGCATTTTTGAACTCTCCCTACAAAAGTGTTGAAGGCATTAGAATATTCTATTTGTAATTTTATGGATTTTAGTATTTCCATCAATGCATCATGATATGGGGAATATTTTTGTATCAAATTATATATTGATAGTTTGGCCAATATCATTCTTAGGCCCTGCATCAACCTATTTCTTAGGGTAGTGATTGGGTGATATGGATGATTTGGATTACATATGGGTGAAGATGTAATGGTTGGGCCTAGATGTATGGTCACACTACGTTGTGCTACAAGACCTATTTTTTCTTGGGTTTGATTTGTTCTTATTTTCCTATGGATAACTACACTGATAACCCCCACAAAATCTTGGTATAGTTGCAACACATGATTAACTTGGTTGGGAGGAACTATAGAAGTTGATGTTCCCACTACTTTTTTATTTACATCATGATGAGGAAAAGGTGTCTGATATATCCCAATGTTTTTATTGGGTTGGGCTAATAGGTTGTCAATATTGATCTTCCCTAATTTTAATAAATCTTGCACAATACCTTTAAACCCATTGCAAGTTTCGATGTCATGTCATTTCTACAAATGAAATATGCTATATAAATACTCTGTATATTTTTTATTTTGGCTTGTTCAGATATTTAGGCTTTATTTTTGGCAATGTGAAATCTTGTGCTGCATACAAATTCTAAAAAATGGATGAATAGGATTCAAGTAATGGGATGTAATTACACTTGGGCCTGAAATGATGTTGTTGCCTTTCTACAGGTTGAGTTTTATTCTACAACTATTGCAATGGTGGGATCACTTGATAGTCTTGTTGTTGTGATTGTTGTTTTTGTTATTGGTATTGTTGTACTAGGACTTGGGCGTGTTCAATTTTCTTTGAAGGTTATCCCAAGACTCTTGATTAACTTGAGCGGCCTTGGAATACTCAAGGTTATTCCCCTTTTGATTATTATTTTGCCATTATTTATTTTTGGGCTTGATCTTGCCTTCTTGAAATTTTATTTCTTTGATTACCCAGGCTTGGGCGAGTGCCTCTTCAAATGTTCTATATTATTGCAACTGTAGCAACAAAGAAATAGGTTTGGCACAACTCTTTGTGAACATTCTTGTTAACTATGTCACAAACAAGAAGAATGGCAATTTTATCATTATCACCCTCCAATGGTTTCCAAAATCATAGACCGATTAATCATCATATTATCTCAAATTAAGTAAATTGGTCAATGTGGTCTTATTTCTAACATTCAAGGTGAATCACTCCAAGAATTAGTCCGCAAGTTGCTTGAAAGTGTGAACACTTTGATACAGTAGGTGGTTGTACCAATATAGGGTATCTTCCCCAAATATCTAAGGAAATATGTGAAGCATAAGTGCATCGTTATTATTAATCTTGAAGCACGCATTGATGAATCTAGTTACATGCTCACGAGGATCCTCATCCCCCTTGAAATTGTCAAACTTTGGTACCTAAAAATTTACTAGATAGGATAGTGATGGTACCGAAGCATGGATCGGGTGATTGAGTAGCTACCTCAAGGTGGGTTTTTGGTACTGTATACTTAGTGTCTCCATGTCAAGGCTATCAATCTAACTCTACAATAATTGGAACTTAGAATCCTCTAAAGGGTTAAAACCCTAGTTTTCTTGTTGTTACTGGTAGTATTGTCCACCATTGGTAGGGTTGGGATGATGTGGTGTGTTCGGATGGAATGGATTATGGTAAGGTGGCTAAGGAGGGATTTTATGGTAGTGAGGTGATGGGAGCATGATAGCATGTTGACTTGAAGGGTTAGCATACATGTTATGAGGTGGGTTAGTGGCCATGGTGGTTGGGGGATGCAACACCCAAGATGGATCTTGAGTGAAGAAGGTGTGGGAGGGTTGATTTTGGTTGATTTCTTATGATTTTCAATGTGGGATGGGATTAATATTATATTTAGCATTATCCAATATCATTTGTTGTAATTGCAAGAAGGCTTATTGTATGGTAATCGTATAGGAGGGTGGTATGGTTGTGTAAGTGGTGTATGATGAGATTTGTTGGGTGTCAATCATATTAGTATATATTGATGGAGGGTAGGTCGAAAAAGGTATTTCTACTAAATAGGATATGTTATAGTGCATGGAGGCTATAGGTGAGGTGGATGGGATGGATATCAGGATCTGTGAAGCAATGCTAACACATGCTTCATAAAGGGTATTAGTACAAATGATTTTTTGGTTTGGTAATATGAGGAGGTGTTGGTTATATGATGATGTATGGTTATGGGATATGGTGGTAGTAGTCGGTTCAAAAAATAGATTCATGAAGGTTTTATTGGACTACAATGGGTGTGGGAAGGTGGATTCTTGATGAAATAATGGAATAGTGCAAGGTGGAATGGTGAGTGAATGTATTTATGGGAAAATCAAACCAACTATATTTAGGTATTGCCTAATGGCATCCATGTCCACAAGTGTAACATGACCATCCATCGACGTATGCAACTCACTCCTAAGTGTCTCAAATATGGTAGTATGATTAGCCCTCTACATGATCTCTATATCTAAAATGGAGGTACCACTAGATGTCTAGACATTCATGTTTAGGGATATAGTAGGGTCTAAAATAACTTTCCATACCATCGAGGTGTTAGGGGTCTGATAGGATAGATGGATCCATGGGAGAAGACAACTAACTTTGAAATAGGGCTAACCTTCTGGATTGACCATGGGTTGTTACCATATGCTAAAGGTGAGATGAGGTGTAAAATATAAATATATGTGTGTGGATATGTGATGAAAGTACAAATAAAGACAACACTCAATTCAAACAAAAAAACAATATTTTTATTTCTAAGTTTGCGTAAAGTTTGATTTTGTATTTTTTTTGGAGTTTTTGATTTTTTTGGAGTTTTTGGTAAAAAGAAAAAGTAATGTGCAAATGTTTTACCCTAAAATGAGTCTACAAATTTTAGCTAGATGCTCTCACGCACTAACCCAATGATGAAGTCTAAGTTATGAAACCCAACAATACTTGGATATGAAACCCAAATTCTATGAGGGAGCCTAGGTCCTACCAGTCCTTACCCATATTCACTGTGGGTAGTGATACACCCTTTGAAGAGGAATAAATGCTATTTTCCATGGCTAAGATGGTTCTTGGATCTAGCCTTGTCCAAGTAATAGGGTAAATATATTGGGGTTTGGTGATGAAGTCTAACCTTATCCAACTTTCACGTGAGTGTGTGATGGATTTACTGATTATTGTGGAATGCAAAAACTAATATGCAATTTTGTTTATTGCCTAATAAAAAATAAGGAAAATACATAGTTGCAAATGATAGAAAATCAAGGGCTAAAATAACTCATTTCAAGCAAGATCTGACAAGGTTCTATTATCAGGATCAACTATCGGTGGGTGGTTAGTTCTGGTAAATTGTATTTGCACAATTCACCAATCACATGCGTGTGTTTGGAAGATCCCAATCATGGATGTGTGATTACAAATGAGTAATAGAACATAAGTTAGAATAGGCTTGAAACCTAAAATATACCTAGATTATTTGTAATTAGACTATGCACATTCTTTGCTAACTGATATAAAAATGCAGATTTATTTTTTTTGAATATTATATATGCCTAGCCTATGACCTAAATGTAGACAAGGGAAAATAATATAAAGACTCTTAAATTGACCTAAAATGCAATGCTAAAGATAAAATAAAGGAAATAGGGTTTCAAGTGTACAAACCTATTATCCTTTTGCCACTCCTTCTAATGCACTCAAACGCTGATCCACAATTCCACAGTGCTCCAATCATTGATGCACAGTTTCACAAATGTCCCATAACTAGTGCACGGTTCCTTAGATCTATAACCACACACTCATGGTTTCTCAGGCATAGGTCCAAACAGAAAGAGACTCCATATTTATTAATCCCAATTTTGAATCTTTGTGTGATCAATTTCTAAAAACCTGCAACCAAAAAATATAGATCTGTAAATCAGATTTAAACAAGTTAATGACAAATAGAACCCTTAGGGGGTCCCACCGTGATTACCATTTCTATAGCAAAATAATTGAAACCAAAAAATATACACACAAATGAAAATTTGCAATAAAAATGATGTTTTTTTTTGTATTAAAACAAGGAAGCATGAATCTCCCAATGTTACAATGCTTTTTTAATTTCCCCAAGTGTATAGGGGACAATGTTATAATGATATGTGATACAAATGTTCAAATAAAAATATCGAGCTCTCTAATAAAATCAATTGGTGTCCTTCATTCTTCTACTACAACTTCAAAGGGGTGAGTGGGCTTTTGGTATCCAATGAGGGGACCACTCTAGCTTCAACAACTCTCCAAATACCTATTTCTTACATACATGACAAAACAAAGCAAGGGTTAGTAGCACATGTTGATCAAGATAGAAAACAACATAGTAAACCCTAGCTCCAGAATCATAAAATACAATGCAAAAAATAGAGCAATGAATCCTAAAAATGCCTTTCTAAAATCAAATTTTATCGATCGTTTTTGTTGTTTGTTTCTAGATCTAAGAAATTATAGATGCACAGTGTGGACTAATAAACCATGTACAGGTGCTGGAAAAACTATGCAAGGGTAGTTTTAACTGTGTAACCATGGATAAGAATTTTTTACTGAGTGGAAGAATGCTCCAAATGATGGCTCCAAGCTTTAGATCTCAGGTTTCCTCAGGATGCATGCGAACCTTTGGTGCAATTTTGGTAGTTTGACGGTATGTGTACTCAACCTCTTTTTTTTTATAGGGTGAAGGTACCTTTATAGGCCCCTTAGATTTTTTGAGGGAAATGGGAGGTGGCAATCCAGGATTACCAAGTGGTAAGCTATGATTACCAAGTGGTAATCTAGGGCTACCAAATGGAGGGGTAGTTAGAGTGAGTTATCTAGGGTGTCTCACTTAACTGGGGTGATTTGGCTGCAAGTGGAGTGAGGTGTAGGAGATGTCCCATGTGAACAGACAAAGGGGACAAGGGTGTGTGAGATGTGGCAAGAGATGCTGGTGAGGTGGCTAGGACACATGTCTAGTGGGTAGGTGGGTATCCTAGGTTGATTTTCTAGATTTAATAATTCTGGAAAATAGGATAAATGTGCAAGTTTTTATACACCTAAGTCTAAACTTAGGTATATAATTTTATTATGAAAAATTTGTTGTGGGGTGCCAAATGCGATTTTATGGATTCCTAGGTTTTGGTGTCTATATTTACCACTAAGAAGTTGAACCAAAAATGCTCAATCAAACAACATATATTGTATCTAAGAAAACCCTTTGCGATACATAATGAGTCAAACATATCATAACAACTGTACCGTAAAGTGGATCATGCTATGAAAATAATTTGACCTCGATTTAATAAGGTAAAAATTCATTAAAGGTCAAGTAATTATTGATCAACTAGTAGAGGCTCCTCTTTAGGAAAATCATCCTCTTACCATCAAGTTTCCTGATGATGTAGTTTTTGCATTATACAACTCACTAGAGCGAAAATAACTTAAAAATCAATTTGATATGAATCTGTTCTTTGATGGGTCCAAGTGTGAGCAAGGGTGTGGCATGGGAATCATGTTCTTCACACCAAAAGGGGCTCCGATGCCCATGTCATTTAAAATCAATTTCCCATGCACCAATAATAATGCTAAGTACAAGGCCTTCCTTTTGGGTCTCCAAGCAGATATTGCCATGAAAATCAAGAAGCTAAATATTTTTTACGATACCTTGCTTATTGTTAACAAATTCAAGGAGATATACCAATGCATGTGTCCAATATTACAGTTATATAAAGCACTTGTGAATAAACTATTAGCTAAATTGGAATGGTATAACATTAAGGCAATTCCTCATTCATCTAATTGTTGTGTGAATACTATGCTTTCTTTGGGATCCTTAATTCCATAGAACCATTCGGATGATATTACAACCATTTATGTCAAAATGCTTTTGCAATCATCAATTTTACATGAGGTTTCAAATGATGATGAAGCTATTAGCCACATGATTCAAATTGAACCACACAAAGAATGGTTCTCTCACATCACAACTTTATGAAATATACTTCTTGGGGGTCTTTAATCCCAAATAGTCCTTTTGACAACATAGCGATTCATATTAAGGTTGTATCCCAATCGATATTCATGGAGGATGAATCTCAAAAGGAACAAGTATTTCATTCAATCGAGACTCAATAATATCAAGATTGGTTTACCCAACTTAAAGATTTCTTAAAGCTTGGTAATATCCTTTTGGGATTATCTCATGCCACAAAATGAATATTCAAGAAAAAATAATAAAATATATCTTGTTAGGAGCCATTTTGTATCATCGAGGCTATGATTAACTTCTCCTTCAATTTTTAGAGCCCCATGAATTTTCTTGGGCAGTTTTACAATCTCACGATGATACTTATGGTGGCCATTTCAATGGCATGGCTATCACTAAGTGAAACCTCCAAATAGACTATTATTGGCCTACCATATAGAAAATTATTGTACTTATATCAAGAAGTGCATGAAATATCAACATCATGCTAATCTTTAGCACGTACCTTCTCAGGCCTTACAACCGATTCATTTGGTATGGCCTTTTTTGCAATGGGGTTTTGATTTAATTGGAAAAACCTCATCCTTGCCATCAGGCCATCACATATTTATATTAATGGTCATAGAGTACTTTACCAAGTGGGTGGAAGTAATTCCTATTACCACTATGACTTGACCAAGAATTTTATAGTTCATACTCCATAATATCATGTCATTTTGGTATTCCATCCAAGATTATCTTAGATAATGGGCCTCCATTCAAGAATAAATATGTGTGATATTTGACTAAAAAACATAATATTCAACATAAATTTTTGATGCCCTATTATCTACAATCCAATGGGTAAGCAGAGGCATCGAACAAGACTATCATTGCCATTTTCAAGAAAACTATCAAAGATAATCATAAATATTGGCATCTCCAACTGCCTCTTGCATTATGGGCTTACAGAACTAGCGTTAGGATACCCACAAGGGCAACTCCATTTTTTTTAGTATATGGAACTGAGGCCATTATGCCCTTGTAATTAGAAATTCCTTCATTGTGCATATCACTCCAAGAGTTAATCGATAATGATACTACATGACAAGCTTACCTTGATCAGTTGACCCTTCTTGATGAACGATGCATTAATGCTCTCGAAAACCTCTACATTTATGAGGATCACCTTAAGTGAGATTATGATATGAAAGTACACCTAAGGGACTTTAAATTTGGAGACATTATGATTAAATAAAATAGTAGAAATCCAACTTGGCACCGTATTTGCGAGACAAATTTGCGATAAACTGGTTAGGCCCATTTATCATTACACAAAATATAGGGCCTAGTACTTATAGGTTAGCATCTCTTGAGGGTTTTGAGGAACCTGAACCTCTCAAAATTCTCCACCTATAGGTATTTTATGCATGAAACCCAATGTTTACAAAAAAAATTCATCAAAAAAACAAAACAACAAAAACATCAAAAATTTGCAAAATACAAAAGCATTGCATTACCATTTTTATTTGCATCCCACAATGCATTTCATGTAGCTGCATTTATTCACCTGAATTAGGCATGTTCTTCCATTGCATTAGCATTAGGACTAGTTTTGTTCTTGCATTCTAGGGTTTGGCACCATGTCTATATATCTATCATCTTTCTAGATCAACCTTATCCATCATCATTATTTATGGTTTTTCTTATGATATTTTTTCTTATTAAGGGGTCTTTGTAAGAAAATGTAGATACTAGATGAACATCAATAATGATGTTTAGATGGCCACTGAATATTTTATGCACACATTTTTAGTTTGCAAAATATCATGGGGAAAACAACGACATCTACACATCATATCATCCACATTCCTCTTTGTGAGTAGCTATGTGTTTCAACACAACTAGTAGGTTACTATAGGGTGTTCACTAGGGTTTTTGGTCATTCAACCATACCTATTTATATTTTCAATTTTTTTAGAAATCTATCTTAGCTTTTTAAAGGTAGGGTCTTGCTTTTATAGCACCTTGCATATCTCAAAATCCCACACATATTCACACATTAAAATCCAAGTTTTGAACAAGGATGATACTACAACATTGTCCTTGCACCTTAAACAAAAGGTTTCCCTTGCTCATCCTATTATGTGCATGGTCTAGAATGTTGGGAATTGATAAAAGGGTAATTTTTACCCTATCCAAAGCAATAAAATCTCTTTCTCCACCGAAATGAGCAAGTATTTCAAAAAAATAAAAAAGTGGTTCTCACCACTAAATAAAATAAATTTCCTTGCTCCTCATCAAAAGTGAGCAAGAATCTCAAATGAAGTTAATTAAAATAAAAGAAGGGGGTAATGAGATTGAATCCCTAAAATCCTCAGTTATACAAAAGCCATGGGGCAATATCCATTACAACAATAGGTTGAATGAAACCTACCTAGAAATGGGGTAGTCTTACGCATGGTGATTTCTGTCACATTAGAAACCTTATTTTGTACAAACCAATATCAGCTTGCAGATAAGATAGTGTAGACCCAAAATTGCCACATACTTAGTAAATTTTTGACTAAGTGATAAGACTATTATTCCGCTCTAGAATCAGGTTGATGGTATAGGTCCACTGGGAGTTATTCATATTTGAAGGCATGATAATATTCCAAGAAACTCCATTCTGGGTCTGGAATAATGATGGGTTTCGAATCCACAAAAGTTTTTAAGATATGGTGATGTCAACAATAAAAAGTGCAGATTTGGCTCTTGTCAAGTGCCCGATTATGGAATATATTTTTTCTTCCCACTTCGAAAGAGTCTTTTTTCTTTCCACTCTAGATTGACAAAAGTTTCAAAATCCATAAAAGTTACAAGGATATGGTGACGTCAGCTTGAAAAGAGTGTGGATTGGCAGATCCGAGAAATGAACGAAGATTCTCTTTCTAGAATAAATATGGGGTTGAAGGGTGGAATAATTTAAGTATTTGACTCCGGGCCCGAACTTGTGTTATCTCTAAAAACTGCAAAAGTTACAAAGAGATGATGATGTCAGCAATGGAAAAGTGTGGATTGAAAAGGATGAGGCAAAATATAAATACCCCAGTCTAGATTGGATGTTCTACTGCTAAAGAAAATGATGTCATCCAGCAAAATGGCTTTCAAATTATACCGGATTCAATCTGGATCATGGGATCAAGAAGATTAATGGTGGAGGTTAGTCTGCTAAATCTTGGCCACTTAAAATATGCACCTACACTAGAACTGTAATAGATTAACAAAAATATGAAGCGTCAAGAGTTTCCAAGAAGATCAAACTAGATGTAGTTGCATATAGATGGTGGCACTCTACTCCCAAGAAATATCTATGGAAGCACATGATCTGGAATGCTCTGAACCATAGTTCTACTAAGTGACCAACAAGTTGCAAAGAACTTGTGTTGCTATGGTGGTTTTCCCTTCCAACAGATTTCTCAGAGTTTGGATGAATCAGTTAATGTCAGCTAAGCTCTTTGTTGAGCTGTTATAACAAGATTGAATGTATTATTTCTTGAAAATTATAATATGAAAACTATAAAAAGAGATTGAACCCTCATTTTTAAGGGTCGGCTCTAGCGTGTTCACCTGTACTAATGTAAATATTTCTGAAGGATTGAATGCAAGGAGCAATACATTGATCTTCACCTCAAATCTGTGTTTCTATGCTGGATGTTAGAGGTTCGGATTTCATAGTTGTATTTTTGTAGATACTTAGATGGTTAGTTTGTACCAATCATGGATTACTAGTTGTTATGAGTAATTGAAATCTTCTTTGAATTTTGTTCTTTGTTATTAGAAGGTGCATTTCTGTAACATCTAGGTTTTGGTGAATTATGCTATTGGATTATGATTTCCTGGGTATTAAAATTGCTTACTATAACATTTCTTTGTTATGCTTTAATATATGAAACAAGATATCTTGAGATAAATGTTGATCTGTATGTATATATTTAGTATGGTTTTTTGGAAGCTTTTTATGGTGATGCAATGCTATTAACCTATCTGTCCATTGATATTTACATCTCTCTAGCCTTACCCTTTTCTTACCCTAAACTCCAAACTCCAATTGAGCATAATTGTGTTAACAATATGTTAAGTTGACAAGGAACTAGCCTACTATGGAGATTGGATCTAAAACCCTTGTTTTGGTCCATCCAATGTTGAGTGTTGATATACAGCTATGGGGTGCAAGCCTAAATAGAAAGTAGGAATATAGACAACCATAGTATCAAGTAAAACTTGGTGTAATTTAGTGCCCAACAATTTTTGGCATGCTCGATGGGACCGTTCACAAGGAACACAAAACCCATCTAAATATTTATTGTTATCTCTACCCGGAGGAATCAAGATTTGGTGAATTGTCTTGACCTTATTAGTGGAGAAAATAAAGTTCACCTGGTGACTCCCTTGTCAGAAGACCCTAAAAAAGTATTGTAGACCAGTGCCCTTGCATCTATACTAGGTCTTTCAAGAGGAACAACCCTGATTATTTCTTTCATTTTGAGTTACCCCTTAGAGGGTCTACTATTATCAGAAGTTTGGATCAATATTTTGTTGAAGAAGAAGAGCTTCTAGAAGAAAACCTAGTAGATCCCCCAAGAAGGCCTATAGCTAGAAACATGGCACACAATGTGGCCCCAAATAAGCCACTACAAAATTACCCTAACTAGGACTCAACTGGACCCCTTATATTAGTCCAAATGGATGCCATTATGTAAGTTGTATCTAAGGCAACACCCACATATGATGGATTTGGAAAAACAAATTATGAGCACTGCCAAGAAATCTTGAATCTAGAAGCAATCCATAATATAAAAGAAGAAAATATTATTGTCAAAATTCTAGCCCTATCATTTCATGGAAAGATATTACACTGGTTTAGAACTCTAGAAGATAATTCTATCACTTCATGTTGGTCATTGGCTGAGCCATTCATAGAAGAGTTTAATGAATCTGTTGATCCCTTTTCTTTGCTGAATCAGTTTACAACCATGCAAAAACACAAGAAACTATTTCAAAATTTAATTTGATATTTAGGAGAACATGGAAGAGAATTCCCCCTGAAGCTAGACCAGCTACTTGATTGGCTTATATGCATTACATTCTTACCCTAGAATTAGAGCTAGGTCTGTAGACACAACAATATGGAATTGAAACCTTCCCCTAAGTCTATAATACCATTATCCATGATGAAAATATCCTAATCAATGTAGGAAGAATTCTCGCCAAGACTGTGTTGCCCTACAAATTGGAAAATAGTGGTAGCCATGAAAAATCTACAAAAGACTCACACATGGATCCTACTTCTATACCATCTTCATTCCCTAAGATGAAACTAATTCCTAGATCTAAAGTTGTGTCCTCCACACCTTCTTTTCCCCCTCTTCCTTCCCAACCTTCTCAAGAATTATCTACTATCCTAGACATACAAAATACCATAAAAACTATGAGTAACAGAATGAATTCAATGGAGAAGAGATATCAAGAAAGGTCACAATAGAGGAGATTTCCATATGTGAACAAAGATCAATGGCCTGGTCCTAGCAATAGTATCGGGGTTAGGGTGAATGTAGAATATGAGGATCCTGAATGTTCTATAGATTCCACTCTTGCAAATATCTAGTGTTTAGTATGCAATTACCCCCATAACTCACAATCTTGTGTGATGTATCAACACCATGTTCAACAAGCCATGGATCAAGCCAAAAGAAATCATAAGAGAAGAGTTAATATGTTATGGTACCCTAATCAGACCATGGTTGGAAAAGAGTTGGAGGAAGAAGGCCCAATTGCTGTTATGACAAGGTCCTGAAACAAAGCTTTACAAGTAGACCCTTAGAAAATGGGACAGTTCCAGGTCCCTTCTCAAAAGAAGGCTGATTTTCCCCCTCAGAATAGTGACACTTTTACCATTCCCTGAGCTAAGGGAAGGGAGAAAACTGATAATTTCCCTAAGATTTTGGAAAGAGTAACGGAAGGAGATAGAATGAAATCCAATAGTGAAGAACAAGAAAGACTCATGTTACCCTATGTTACTAAAATATAAAGGTTAGAGGTAACACAACAATACAAAAGGAGGTATGGTGAGCCTGACAGAGGACTGGAAAGATTATCCCTAACCAAGTCTGAGTATAACATTGTGGAAGAGATGAAAATATTCCATCAAAAGCTAGCCTGTATGATACCATTTTCATTTCAGGTCAGATTGACTTACTTAAAGCTTCCCTTAGTAAAATCCCCCAGAACAGACCAGCTACCACCATACTCAGTATTCCATTAGAAAAGAAAGAAATAACACCTACTGTTCTAAAGAACAAACCTCCCATTTTTATATATCCTTAAGAATGGAGGGATGGGTAGTCCAAAATTTTATCATTGATTCAGGAGCATCAACCACAGTTATGCCTAAAGCAGTCTATGAAGAGATGGGTATGGAATATACCTGGTCTTATCTTGGAGTGTTGCAATTAGATTTGACACCTATAAAGATAGTTGGGGTTATTAAATATGTACTGATGAGGTTGCACGGAGCCCCTGAGGTGACAATAGTACAAGAAATGGTGGTGGTGGATTAAGAACCTTATTTTGGATTATGTCTCTCAAGAGAATTTACTACAAATATTGGAGGGTGTATGTATATGGATTATTCTAGCATGGTAATACCTTTCAAGGTAAATAGGATAAGGATAACTCCTGAGAAGCCAGTTGCTTATCATATTGAGAAAATTGAAGAAGA